>OY728123.1:97106841-99606841 GCA_963277665.1 Viscum album | reverse complement strand
CAAACTTCTTCATGGTTTATGTTAGTAATTGTATACTCACCACATATTCCACCACATTCCCTTTCCCATGGTTTATTATGATATCAAAATAAATTTTATGAAGATACTCAAACACGAATCCCTATTACATGTTTAGATCTCTCTAAGAGAAAATATATGTTTGGATTTTGGGATCAGAATATACCATAAACATCCCTCCAATGATATATTGACAACATTTTTTCAGTTCATGAATAACATTATCAAACTCAAGATCTTGGGTATGGTAGTTCTTCCCATGAGGGCATAATTTGCATTATCCACAATCCATTATTTGTTCCTCGACATTAAGACATACCCCAAACCTATACTTGAAGAATCGTAGAAAACATCATTACATGGTCCTATGTTTGGAAGAATAAAAAATTGTATAAAATTAAACCTAATCATCATCACCTCTAAATATCTATGGCTATTTTTGTTCCATTAAGACTCTATTCCATTATGGGTAAATGATTTCATTAAAGATGGGATCTTGGAGAAGTCTTGAAAAAACTATCTACTATAATCTAAGAAACCAAATAATCAATAGATCTAAAATAGGTTACAATTATAATACATTAACATGACTTCATTTACATTTTTAGGTAGAACAATGATGCCCATTTCATATGTCACATGCCCTAGAAACATCACTTCTCAGGTGAAAAACTCTCACCTAGAAATCTTACCATACAGAAAAAGTTCCCCTAAAGTTTAGTTAATGATATTCAAATGGCCTCTATACTCCTCCACTATATTAGAGTGCACTAAGATATCATACACTAACATAAAAAAAAATACTCCAATCAAAATGATTGATTAGGTTCATCTAATCCATGAACACAAAATGTGAATTAAGGAGCCCTAATGGACTAACACAAAACTCTAAGTTCCCATATGAACTCCAAAATTATGTCTGGGGTATATTCTATTCTTGGAATCTCAACTGGTGGTTCCCCAACCAGAAAACATTAGAAAACCAATTATCCCCTCTCATCAGATCAAAGTGATCACCAATTCTTGGCAATGTATACTTATTATTAATGGTTGCTTGATTCAACATTTGATAGTCAATACTAAGCCTAATAATTCCATATACCTTATTAGAAATTACTAAAGGAGAATCCCATAGTGACACAGTAGGATGAATAAATCATTTTATTTCGAGGTCCTTAAGCCAGACTTTATGTTCTATAAACTCATTTGGTACAATTCTATAGGATGTCAAAAAAAAATTCATAATTCTAAGAAATATTCTAATAGTAAACATGACCTCTATATATAGATGGAATCCATAAAAATTATCTATAAATACCTCATCATACATAGACATAACTGTAGGTAGTTGAATTCCCATGTATGGGTCAACTTCATTAAGAAACATTTTTGAAAACTGGCATGATATTAAACTAGCATAAGAGACAATCTTCCCTACCATTCTTGACCTAGAGTCTTACTCACCTGAAAATACGTGAGTGACCCCATAAGTAGATAAGAACTATACTAAAATGAGATAAAATTATATGTCATACTTTATGATTATAATTAATTCCCTGTAGTATATGAAGTCAAATATGTATAGGCGAATCACTAAGAAGACCCAAACAACCTCATAGTCACAGATAACCAACCCTCATGTGAGACATTTGAAACCTTTTTCAGACCTCTTTCCAAATGGGGTGGAAAGGTTGAATAAGAAAAACATAATCTCCAAATTCAATACAAAAATTTTAACCAAATTTTATGATATAAAATAATGAGTAGCACCTATTTCAAATAAAACAAGCACCATAGAAGACAAAATAACCCATCCACCTCTAATATTAGTTATCCCCAATTCATATTCCTCTAGTACACCCTATTATATAAACATTAATCAAGAAATAACCACATAGACAAACCCCATGGCTTTATAATGATACCCAACACACTTGGAAGCATCCACATGAACCTGAAACCCTTGGTGGAATTGAATCCCGCATAAATTACATGGGACATCTTATCAGGGAAATGATTTTGAGGGAAATATCATCCACAAAAATTAATTTTTTTAGAGCCACTATACATTGAGCCATGGTATGACCAAATCTACCACACTGGTAGAAAATAACATGTTTCTTCCAAATATAATCACTTGAAACCATTAGTATATAAATTTGACCATTTTTGCGCTTTCTTTTCTATCCAAAAGAAGCACCCTTACTAACAGCTTCACCCACTACTACTCCTCTAAAGACTGTCATTCTAGCTATGTTTGCCTCATATGAATATAATTTATCTACTTCCTTTAAAAATGTAATAAGGCATAGAAGAGGAAACATTGATTGGACGTTAGATCACATCCCCTTGTTGAACTTTCATGCCTTCTGGTAATCATTGGAGATGATCTCAGGTTCCATATGCACAATCATAACAAAGAGGGTGGGGTACTCCAGAATAGTATGCTCCCAAATCTCCATCATCAAAACCACCAAGGTATTTTATGCACATTACATCCTTGGATAAAGCTATTGATTGAACATATTCTTGAAAGGGACCTACCTATGGCCTTTATTCAACTTATATTGCACTATAGAGTCCTGCTATTTTCTTTCTGGTCTTTTGAGCATATATGATGAAAAAACTACTTGAGAACCTTAAAGATTATTGAAAAAGTAGAATATCATCTCAATCCATTCAAGACACTCCTCTGAATCTTGTAGTCCTTCATCAAAATGGAATACATGCTGATGTTTCTTGGTATATTTCGAACCTTGATCCACTACCCATCCATACTTCACTATGCCCACTGACCCCAGAGTATGAATGTTAAAAAACAGTACCTCAACAAAATATAGTTCCACTAGAGGATCCAATTGAGGAACCAAACTCACATCTTACCCTATTTAATTTGAAGAGCTCTTCTAGGAAGCATAGTATATTTAACACAAGGAGAAAACCAATCAACCATGTGAAAACTCTTTAATCATTAAACTAAAATGTAAATAAAAAATTATTCAAAACAATAAGTATTTTACGTAGTTATGAATACTAAATGTCTGACACCTTTTGAAAGGAATTTTCCTCTCTAAATAAACTCTAAATGTAGAATATTCAAATGACATCACACACACCAAGTCCTCCGAAATTATAGATGTGTTAATTTTAAATAATTTTCCTTACAATTTATTCAAATAAATTTAATACTGTGTCATGGACATAGTGATGATTTTTCTTACCACACTTGGAAATGTAAATAAAGTAACAAGAGTGATCTATCCAGACCCCTTTTCCCCACCTACAATTTTTATCATGAAAATCCTACTAATATCTACTGAATACACTGAAATAGGTTTGGTAATGTTGACACACTTCAAGATGAGTAACTAGATCTAATAGAAAATTGCAACACACTGACAAAGGATTACCAAACCAATCACCTCAGATATCCTATTATGGGGAGAGGTAAAATAGAGATAACAAAACAAGTATTGAATATAATAAAAACAAGACATAAAAATAGAGTACTATGAGGAAATGAAAAAAATTTAAATGATCAAAATGCGATAAACCAAAAAACCACTACACGTGTAGACAACAAGTATACAGGTGATCAAACATCACCACCAACTATCCCAAAAAAAACAATAAAATAATTTGAAGACTTTATGTTATAGAATACATTTCCATTTACCTGAAACTAGATAAACAATGTCTACATCCAACCACATTTAGATGTAGGGTGTGAGAAACAAATCCCAGCATGATACCACCAATAGATCTATTCAATCTATAATAATAAGAATGCATAATTATATGCTTTAAAATAAATATAGTTTTATACTAGGTTTTTTTTTAAAAAAAATTTGAAATTAAATTTTCAAACAGTCATTGAGTTTTTCAAAAATTTCATTCTGTAAATCCTAAATCCAAAAACAAATGAGGTAACATACTAAAAAGTAAATATACATGTGATCCAACATCTATGAAATAATATATGTTGTATTAAACAATTAGAAAAAAAATTAACTTACCATCCATTATCTAGCATATGGGACAATACATACTAGACACATAAAATCCCTAGTAAAGTACAAAGTAGGATCTGAAATAACATTGAGGTCTTTCATATACGTCCTACTTATAATTGGATACCTCCTAGTGGTATCACACATATTAAGTCTATCTATGACTTTATCTTGACATAAACATGGTTCTTACTGTTGAAATTTAATCAATTTCTATTTTTATAACCATTCTCAAATTTTTATAAAATGATTTTAAATCCAATCCAATATTTTTTAGTGTTAAAAATCAATTTTTCTTTTTAAATAATGGAAAATATATTTTAAAATAAAACCAACTTTTCAAATGTGATACCATCCCATTTCAATTTTAACAAATGAAATGAAATTTAAAATCACTATGAAATCAATAGTATCTTTACGAAATTCATGAAATTATATAAATTAAATATATCCACCTACCTAAATAGATTAGTAAACATAAACACATTTTAAAATAGGGATTGGAAACCACAAGACCATCCTTCAAACGTCAAGGAATTAACAATAAATGAAAATGATTAATAGAAAACAAAATCCAATAAAAAACCCAAAAACACAATATGACCCAATGAGAAATTAGGGAGAATATAAGAGGGAATATTACCATGAGATATGAACACCCAAAAACTATTGATCAATCATTGAAAAAATCAATCTGGATAGAAACAATACGCCAAAAATCACTTATGGAAAATATTGGGCTGAGTGGAGGCGGTTGAAGAAACAAGTGCGCCCTCAAACAAACCCATATGAGTCCCTTGAAACTAAAAATCAGAAAATTACAGTGTGTGATATTTTAAATGCCATTAATCAATTTAAAATTGAGTTACAGGGAATATTTTGAAAACCATTTAATTAAAAACTAGATTTTACTTTACACAATGTGTAACCACTTACACAACATGTAAAAACTCACACTGTGAATTCAACTCATAAGAATCATTTGGATGACACTACACATCATGAAAAACTTTTACATGGTGTGTAACTACCCAATGAATTTTAGAAAAATATTAGGGAAAATATAAAAAAAAATATTATGGCATCACCCTTATTGGAATCCTAAAATTTTAGGGCTGAAAATACTTAACCCTTAAAAAAGGGAAACTAAAAACAATGGTCAAAAAAAAAATCTATAAAAGGTAACATGGAGTTACAATATCATACATAGGTTTTATTTCATATTTATTTCACATTACCTTCAACTAAAATTTTAATGTGTAATAAAATCTCTATAGGTAAATAGTCTCAAATATTACTCATTGGAATTGATAAACATGGTGATAAAATATTACGAACACTACACAATCTTGAAATCCATCAGAACTGTGTCACTCAATAATTTGAAAAGAATATTCAAATCCAACCATTCATGTGTGGGAATTTTTTTTATAAAGACTATTATGATACATGATATGAAACCTCTATCGATGGAAACCCCATATTTTATAGTTCACCTAACCATTTAAAAAAATCCACTTTACATAGATACATATGTTTGGATTTTAATTACTATTGGGTGTATAGTGATAAGAGGATATCAAATCACTATAACAATCCCATCATAATGCATTATTACAAGAAAACATTATGTTTCTATGGTGTTGAGACACCATTCACATTAGGTATACTCTAATTACCTAATAGCATATCAATCCATTTATTTATAATTTCACTTATTCATGGGATAAATTTATGCATAGACCCTAATATAATTATGTGTGGAATGATTTCTATTATCTTAGCATATAATGTGATTCTCAATGGTATTTATTTGGTTCCACAAACCAATCCCAATAAACATTAATTGCTTTTTTAAATCCTAGTTTTGGGTACTCTCATTCACCATGGATTCCTCAATGTCATTTATTGCGATGAAGCCATTTCATTATTCTCATTGCATATCAGCCTTATCTATATGGGGGTTTATTTTCAAAACTATGAATTACATGATTAAAATTATCAATCTATATATAGTTTTTCTTGGGATTACATCTTCTGGTGTAGCTGAGAATCCCTTCAACATTAATCTTAGTGATTACATTCTTACTCAATTATTTATAGTTTATAAAAATAGTTTGGTAAAAAAGTGAATCCCCCTCATTTTATCCTATAAAATCACCATAAGTGTACATAGAATCTTTATTTTGAATTATATAGGGATTGATTCATGTAATCATAATATATGTATTGATGGTTATGATTCATACTTTAGATCCATTTATAAATCCAATTTACTCCAATAATAGTTTTTATATAACTTACTCATTTATGTGGGTTTTTACATAGTAGAAAAGAATCATATTGAATCCAATGTAAATTATATCATGCATTTAATAAATGTGTGTATAAACATGTTACCTTTAACTACATATGTCTTGATTTCTATTATCTCAACTTATGTAGTGACACCTAAATCCTCTAACATAGGCTCAACCAATGCATCTCCATCTCGTTTAATCATCAATCCTATCATAGTGTATGAGTTATGTATAATTCATTTGGGTATTATTAAATTTCCCATACAATATATATTTTAAAATAACATTGTTTGACTTATTTATTTTTTACAATAGTATGTGTAGAATTTTCCCAATTACACACCTTTGACTAAATTGATATTTTCTTCTAAATCAAAGTATCATTTAACCATGGTTTCCAATTTTCCAAAAATAAATATTTGTGAATCTCCATTAACTCATTTATCTGATATAATACCACTCAATGAAAAACATGATCCATATCTAATAGAAAACATACATAAAAAGTTCCTAATTTTATGGATATAATCTTTAAGAATTCTGATTTCTTATATAATGCTGTCAAACTGAAGGTCATATGGTCCACCCTATAGGACATTAAATGAAATACATTATGTTTTACTATAAGAAATTATTTTTATATATAAAAGTTATATACATTAATGGTAACCCAACATATAATTTCTATCAATAAAACTCCAGTGATAAAAAATTCAACACAAATAAGGGCTACATCATAAAATTTTTGTGTTTTTAATTAACCCTACATTTTCTCATCTAATGATATGAAAATGGAAGAAATCATCATAATTTTATATAATATACGAGTCAAGTCTATGGAGGTGATCCTTATAAGAAATATTCATGGATTGATTCATATTTCCTCATAATATGTAATGATGCTCTATGATATTGATCTGGTCCTAAAAAAATCCATCACTAATAAACCCTTATTAATGTATGGTCCACTCATTTTTGTCAAGTCCATCTATATTAGACTATATGTATGTTTGTAATATCTTCCATAAACACCGAATGTGGATTTTTTATTTTATTTTAGAATATGTAGTGTTATCTAATCCAAAAATCATCATCCACAACCATATAACATCATCAACTTTTACTCTACTTTGATATCCCAAACCAACCCATCCTTTGATTTTTTGGACTTTAGTATTTCAATCAGTTGTTAATATCCACTTCACATAGAATAAAAATTGGTCACCGAGTATTTTTCACCAATATAATTCTTTTATTACCATTAGTAACAAAAATTTTGAATAAAAAATAAATCCATTGATTGATAAGGATATCAGTGGTTCTATATGAGGCCTTTTAACGTGAGGAAGATTTTTTTGAAGAGAAGGTCCTTGAGTACTATATTCCCCAAACATTATAATAGTTTAGATCATCACTATAATTTTATATATGGTTATCCTCAACATTCTTGTTACTTTTGAAATTTCATAACTGAAAAACTCCATATTATAATTTACATATCTTTCTTTCATTATTCAATGCTGTAAATGCACTCCTTGTTCTTGATACCCATTTTCATTTTCACTCCCTATCAATATTGTTCTAATCAATATGATTTAATACCATGTGAAAAATTTTGGAGGATTTTTTATTCTGATGGAGGCCCACACATATTTAAAATTTTTAAAATTTTGACCCTATCAGACACACAACCTCACCCATTCTCTTTTCGAAAATATTGGTATATCTTATTCCCATAAAATCTATTTTTCAAAATCATGAATTTATCTGCCTCATATTTTCCATGAGGATATATATATAATATAATACAACACTAAATATACATCGGGGTTTCCTATAAAGCACACGCACACACAAATATATATCCTTTAGTTTTTTCCAAATATAAATGACCTCACAGAACAACAACAGTTGGTAAATTATATTTTACCAAAAACATAATTTTAACCAGTAGTTATTAAGGTACCATAAACATTCATAGGTAAGATAACTCATACTCTCTAGGTTGAAGGCACATAAAGAGATACATGGGATAACATTAAAAATCCTCACTTATTAGTCCTCCACCTACCATATCTAATTTAAATATTTAGATATTCAAAAATTAAGATTGTAAAAACCATTTCAGGTTTAAAACTCAAAAAATGAGTTCTATGAAAAATCTAAGTTCCTACCTGCTAATAATTTCCACATCAATGGAAAGGAAGAAATTTTGGGAGAATATAAAATAAAATAGATTTTTAGGGACCACCATTAGTGTTTAGAAGATGCAAATTTATTCTCACCAGGTCAATTAAACTAGTAAAATATCATAGAACTAGTTTGGTACTTACATATGTTGGTTTAGATAATTGGGATAAAATGTATAGTTTTAACATACTATTATATCCTTTTAGGAATTTCATGATCTATTTCATGATATAATTTAACTATGGTATTTTTATTTGATGTTTTTCCAGGAGAATTTGGAAAAATCTAGAAGCCCAAAGGACTTTGTACCTTTGGTACACTATTTGGTGAAACCATGCAGTTTGTCCTAGAAAATCTTGTTCCTTGATTTGAGAGACTATAAAGGGTTTTTAATTTTTTCCATACCATGATTAAATTCATTCCATAATTTAAAACCTAAAATATTGAGGGTATGCAAGGTTGGGGCATTGTTTGAAAAAATTTCTCCATCCAAGGGGAAACTATGCACCCTTCCTGCAAAGGCACATAATTTGGGAGGATGTTTTGTATTATCAGGTGGCTAAACCAAGAAAATATTGTAAAAAATATTTAATTCTTTCAATTATTTTTTATAAAATACCAAACACCCCATTTAATAAGACTAATCACGCCATTCAACCGTAAATTAAAATTACATGGTCATAAAGAACACCAAGAGGCAATTTTGTGTCCTTGAACCCCATTTCATAGTGTATTTATGATTCATTGATCTCGTTTGGTCTCTTATAGGTTTGGGGATCTCCAATAGTTTGGTTTCATAAGATATATATTTCTATCATATATATGAAGTGATGTATGATTATTTTTTCATGGACTAAACTCCTTATTAAATGATATTCATTATAGGATGTTCATTTTGATCTCTTACACCTTCTTCATCATCAGTGATCATATTTTTTTTGTGGTTTTTCACTATGTGATAAATGGTATGAACTTCTATATTTATTTTCCCTATGACTGAAAGCTATATTTTATTTATTGAATTGAGATGAGTTTTTAATTTATTTAGTAACCTTTATTTTAAATGATTTGATGAGTTTTTTGAAATGTAATGAAATTGTTGAAAATATAGAATTATAATTTATATTAAATCTCGATATGATTGAGGGAAAATGGTTTCTTCATTTTGAAATTTATTTGATCAAAATATTTCATGTTGAACTTTTAAAAAAAATTATTAATGTGAAAAATAATTTTATGTTGCATGAATTAATGAAAACCAATGTTATTGTTTTGAAATGAGGAAGGCAAGATAAATACTTAAAGCTAGGAAATTCATTGAATTGATTTGAATTATTTGAATGATAAATGCTTTATTGATCTATTTTTGATGCAAAAATTATTCTAGGTAGTTTGGGGTAATTGTAATAAGAACAATATGACCTTTCATCCCTAGTAATGATTTGATAATGACATTTGTTACTAAAAAATGCATTATGAGTACCCATTATGGGTTTCCCTATTAGGGTGTAGAATTTTCAGGATTGGATCCTATAACATCCCATACATTACATATAGAATTTAATTAAACTTTTAAAAACATTTATAACATAACATAACAAAAATCATGCCAGGACCGTACGGTTTTATTTTCTTTAGAAACTGGGACACATTAACAACTAGTTCACAAAACATTTACATTATCTCCAACTTATTACTTTTAAGTAGACTCCTTTTTGAAATATTTAACATAATAACCATCATCATGACATAGGGAATTGAAACATATGAAATGGTGAGCTTAAATTCTTAGTTTGGGTAAACTAGGGAAATATCAATCATTTTATAATCATAAGAACACTACATTTGAAAATATTATCCTATATATAAAATATCATAATATCATGTCGGGGGATAAATAATAAAAGTGAAATGTAATATACATATTCATAATATTAGAGATGAAACTTTATGGAATATAAATATAATCATAGAAAAAAAATTTATATTAGTAAATAATCATTTCCAAGACCATTATAGTAGACAATGTCCATTATGGAACTAAGTTCACTACTCGTTTTGGTAATGTATTACAAAAGGGAATTTACTTGTTGGTCCAGTCATGTCTATCTCATGAGATATAAATATTTACCTAATTAATTAGGGGGAAATATTGGTCCCAACCATCTCATAATTAAACCATTCTTACATGTTCGACAAAATATAAACCATTCACCATATCATAACCCAAGGAGCAGAAAAGGTGGATTTCATAAACATCGTTCCATCATAATATAATCCATATAAGATAAATGGATTTAATAAAAATAATTCTATCATAAAAACTATCAAATAAAATTAAAAATTGGGATATTAAAATAATATTATGTCATTTTATATGAACCAAAAAGTTGTTAAAACACTTGAGTTTATTTCAAAAGGATAATATCCATTCTTCTTTAAAAACATTTTCCTTCTTCAAAATTCCACACAATTTTTGAAGAAATCATTTTGCAGGAAAATAAATTTTTAATCTTGTAGGGTAACATAAAATAAATAATGAATTATGAATGTGTTAAAATCATTTCATTCTATACAAGTTTAAGAAAACATTATTCTTCTACTTTTGTCAGAAAAGTCAAAAATTACCTCATATTGAAAATGAAAAAATATTCCCTTCTTACCATTTAGTAATAATTCTATAATGGGTAAAATTTACTTTAAGATATTTTATAAGGATATAATTAATATTTTAAAATACATTTTTGGAATCATGGACACTGATGATAAATATACCCTAGTAAATTCTTACAAATGAACAATCTCTAATAAATATGATATTTGAAAATTTATCCCTTACCATAGGTCCGATATGATTCTTATGTATCCAAAAATCCAATATTATTATTTATATATTGATAAAAATTAATTATAAAATCATAATTATTTTTATGATATAATTTATGATCATATTTTCATCTGTTTTTACAGTAACATTTCATTGTTACTCGTTATTCGGGTATCAACTACTTCATGTTCTTATGCATGTTTCATTGGATAATATATTAATCCTATTTTTTAGGTTATAGTTATATCCATTAAATCAAGGAATTATTATAATATATATCAAATTTATTGATTCAATTCATTTATATAATCCTTATTTAATGAAGATTATGTACAATAAATCACATCACACCATGGAGACGTTAAGCAGTACGTACGCACGAGCGGTGATATCATTACCATAATTATTGAATGACATTGACATGGAAGTATTATAGTATCTAATAATAAATATAATTTTATATTATTCAAATATTTATTTATTAATTCCATCATTATACCCATCCAAGACAGGTGGGGTTGAAAAATCGATCATTCCACGACATGAAGATGGTAAGCTGTACGTACGCATGCATGGTGAATTCATTTTTTCATAGGATGAGTTAAAGGTGGAATATGGTTATCTAATAATCATAATAACCTTTCAGTATATACATAATAATGGATTCATTACTTTATAATGAAATAAATCATGATGTGGGAGTAGAATAAGAAAGATGTTTGAAAGAATCAGTAAAATATATTACCTCTTATTCGACGTGCCTTCTATAAATCTCCTCTACGAGTAGTAGAGTTGGTATTTTAAGAATACCAAGGATTATATAATTATTATTGGCATGTTTATAAATGAAATGGTAAGGGTATGGTCTAACTTTAAGGCTCAATATTAAGTGAAGGTTTGAGGGAAGAAGTACCATTTTATAAATGAGGTGAGATGCATTTTGAGAATCCTCAAAAATAATAATTTTTAATAAAATAGAACCCCACATAAATAACTAAAATATGTCCCAATTTAGAATATTATATGAAAAATAGTTGTAATATCATCATTTAATAATTTTAGAAATGTTTTTATGTCAATTTATGCATTATCGTTTTAATTAACACTTAGATATCCTATTAATTTTTTAACTAGGGTAACAAATATTTCTATATTAAAAGGGTGAAATATTTACATAAATGAATTCAATTAGAAAATACATGAATACTTTAGAAAATTTTACTCCATATCATAATTATTATATTTTTAATTTTTTTTTATGTTTTTTAACTATTTTATGAAAACCATATTTTGACAAAATATCAGTAGTTTAATTTTTATACTATTAATTTCATAGATTTTTAAAAATGTCAAAATAAGAAGTAAAAATAGATATAGATATTTTATTATAGCCATAATCTGTGAAGGTAAACTATAAAATTAATTGTACATAATAATAATTCAAAATTATATTTATTTAAATATTTTTAATAACATTAATTTGATCTCTTAATTAATAAAATTATTACTACCTCAATTTTGTGTAATCATTTAATATAATTATTTGTTTAATGTAAATTAAAAATAAAATAATATGATGAAAATGAATCCATTATATTTCTTAAGAATTTTTTTACTCTAATTTATATTCTGTAAAACCCAAGATTAAAAATGTATACTCTTTTAAAAAATTAATGTGACAAATTTACCCGCACATTAAATAATATAATATATGTTTTATAATATCTTATATAAGCCTAAAAATTGAAAATAATTCAAACCTTTAATAATTAGGGTGATATATGCTCTAAGAATGATCTTTGGTCAAGTTTTTAGGCTTTTGAGGGTTATTAGTATTTTAATAAAAAATGATTTATTAATTTCCCATTAATTAATTAATTTTTAAATCATCCATGTATAGGTCTTTAAGGTAATTATTTATTTCATTAATATTACAAATATATACATATAATAAATAAAAAAAAATTAAAATGAGTATTTACAATCAATTTTATCTTCTGTATGACCTTATATTTAAAATTATTTAATTAATAATGTTTGAGTGAGGTATATTTCACTTTTCATTAAATAAGATAAAATAAATTTCCTAATCTCATCCAAGTGGGTTCAAATGGATAACATTTTAACCAAATTATGTTTTTGAAAAAATTATATTCATCCAATTATATTGAGACATGTGTTAGGGTAATTTTATAATATTATTTTTACCCTTAATTTCCCGATTTACCCTTTAACCCTCTTAATAATGTTTACAAAAGATACTATTCACTTTGCCGAAAAATAAAATATCAATATTTACATAATTTTTACCTACTTATTCAAAATATGAAATACATTTTTCAATATTCAAAACAAATATGTTACTGTAATCCCATTATTGAAATGAAAAAAATACAGGTTTTTAAAAAGTAAAAATATTTTATATTTTGAAATGTTTTTAACATCTAAATTCTATGTGAAATTAATTCTAGTGAACTAATATATATTAAATAGTAAAAATAGATTATATTTATACTTTGAAACAATTCAATAATATAATTTAACCATATAAATTATTTCAATGAGGAAAAATTATTTTCGAATAAAATTTCGTGTATTTTTTTTACTATTCAACAAAATATCAAAGTTATCACAAAAATATCAGAAATTATTCAAAAGTAATTTTTTACCCTGAATAAAAATAGCATGTTTATTCTTTAATATAAAAATTATTAATGTGTTAAAATCATAATTTAAAATGGGTTTACATTCTATGGTGTAAAATTATCTTTAAAAAATAGGTTTTTATAAATAAAATGTGTTTTTATTCAAACCCTATGACTAAAATATCTATTGGATGAATATAAGAAATATTTTATTATGTATATAAAACATATAAATCTGATTAATTCTATTACCCAAAGTAATTCACTCAAAAAATACAAATATCATCATTATTTATATTTTTCATAAATAATTGACACTTAATGAATTCACAATGCGTTTTCATAAGTTAGTTATAATTATTCTTGATAACATAAAGACTAGGCTATAATGGTGATTTTATAATAAGGGTGTCTTGTTGATCATTTAAACTCATGATTTCATGAAAATAAATCTGTTGATATATACAAATTATTTAAAGAAAATATTTCATAAAAACATTCAGGTGTAACATTTTACCCCCCATTAAACTTAATATCAACCTCAAAATTCATCATTTGGAAACATACAGATAAGGATACCTCTCCCTCATTATATCCTGATGTTCCCACATATCTTCTTCTAATTGTTGGTTCCTCCATAAAAATTTAAACAAGAGAGTTATCTTGTTTCATTGAACTTTTTTTTGCTATGATCCGTAATCTCTATCAGTTTTTCTTCCAAAGAAATATCTCGCTCGAGTTGTATGCCTTATGATCATAGTATATGTTAGAGATTGGGTATGTACTTTCTTAGAAGATATTCTCAGAACACATCAGAAACATGAGAGAGATTTGGTGGTAGATCCAATCGGTAAGCTACTTTCCCAACATGATACAGAATTTCAAAAGGACGAATATACCTAGGGATCAACTTCCACTTATTTCCATATTTTATTACTCTATTTCTGGGAGATATTCATAGAGACACCTGATCACCCACATCAAACTCTAGGTATTTTCTTCTGTTGTAATCATAAATGTTTTTTGAATCTGAGATGATCTTATGTGTTGTTGGGTAGATTTGACCATTTCTTCCATTTCATCAACAAGATCAGGTCCTAATAGCTTTATTTTCCCATCTTCATCCCACCAACATGGAGTTATAAACTTCTTTCTATAGATGGATTCATAATGAGTCATCGGAATATTGTAGTGAAAACTAATGTTGTAAGAAAATTCTAACAATGGAATGGTTTGATCCCAACCACCTTTGAAATACCAAGATAAAGCCCTCAACATTTCTTCCAATGTTTTGAATTTTCCTATCATACTAACCATCTTTCTGAGGATAATAAGAAGTGCTGAAACATAGCTCAATATCCAAAGCACTCTGAAGACATATCCAGAACATTAAGGTAATCCTCAGATCCCAATCATATATAATGAAATATGGTACTCCATCAAATCTTAAAACATTATTTACATATATTCTAGAAAGATAATCAAGAGATAAATCCTCTCTAATAACAATGAAGTGTGCCGACTTCATAAGGTGATCAACTATAACCCATATAGAACTATTCCCTTTATGTGTTTTGGGAAGTCTGATAATGTAGTCCATAGTGATGAATTCCCATTTCCTGTCTGGTATGGGTAATGGTTGTAACATCACCTTAGACTTATCTCTCTCATAACATGCTAATAAATCAAGCATCGCGAGACATATTTAGTAGCATCTCTTATCATTCCATCCCACCAGAAATAATATTAATTGTAATTACACATCTTTGTGGTTTTATGGTGAAAAGATAATGAAGAACTATGAGACTCATCCAATATACCCTTCTTTAAGTATGGTATGGGTGGAATAAAAACCATATTCATGAACATTATTAGTTAATTACAATCACGGTTGAATTCATGAACATTTCTTACCTTCTTTTGTAGCATTACTTCTTTCTTCTATGCCTGCTTAATCTTCACTTGTTTAGATGGTTGAACATTCAATTGAAAAATATAATATTTACCACAATTCTTTAAAAATTTCAAGATCAATCCTTATCAAATCAATAAATATTGGATCCTTTTTATCCTAATCCTGGATATGATAACATGGTTTAGTTGACTCAAAGCATATGCCACCTTTTTCTATTTCCTAGGGTGGTAAGGTATTGAGTCGTAATACTCTTTAATCAACTCCAACCATCTTCATTGGTGAATATTTATCTCCTTTTGTGTCAAAATATACATTAAAAATTTATGATAAATAGAAATATAACATATTTCACCATAAAGATAATGCCTCCATATCTTTAATGAAAAATTACTTTAGATAACTCCAAGTCACGGGATAGATAATTTTTCTCCTAGATTTTCAACTGTTGTGTGGAAAATCTATCACCAGATCATTTTTCATGAGAACACATCCCAACCCCTTCATGGATTCATAACTGTGGATCACACACATTTATCCTCTAAAATTCAGTGTGATAGTATGTGCACTAGCTACCCTTCTTTTAATCTCATTGAAGTTCTGTTCACATTCCTCTATCCTAATGAAATTAACTCATTTTCGAGTCAACTTGGTGATTGGATTAAATAATTGTGAAACTTCTTTCACATAATGTTGGTAATATCCAGCATAACAAAAAAAATTCAGATCTTAGTAACCATTTTTGGTCTTATCCAACATTCAATAACTTCTATTTTTTATGGATCTATAGATATACCTTCTCTTGAAATTATATGACACAAAAATGAAACATTCTATATCCAAAATTTGCACTTGGTCAATTACTCTTAAATATTATCATTTCTTAGGGTCTTCATTACCTTTCTCAAGTGGTCTTCATGTTCATCCTTGATCTTTTAATAGATAGGAATACCAACTATAAAGACTACCACAAAATAATAATGATAGTCTCTAAATAACCTATTCAATAGAGCCATGAAGATAGCGGGGGTATTATAATGATCCAAAGGATTATTTTTAAATATACAGTGTCCATAAATTGTATAGAATTCCATATTTGGTATATCCTCCTCTTGACCGTTAATTGATGATATCCTGAATGAATATCAATCATGTAAATGTATTGAGATCCACATAATTGGTCAAATAATTCATCAATATAGGGAAAATGATATTTTTTGTTTATAATAATTTTGTTACGTTATCGATAATCTAGGTAGAGTCTCATTAATCCATCATTATTCATAACACACATAATACATACTCCCTAAGGTGACACACAAGGGAATATGAATCCCTTATTAAAAATTTATTGTATTTTCTTCTTTAATTATTGAATGTTAATTGGGGGTATTAAATAAGGTGTCTTTGAAATAGGCATATCACCCATTATGAGTTATATTGAAAAATCAACATCATGATTTCATGAAAGACCTTTAAATTCATCCAGAAAGACATCATCAAACTCCTGTACAATGGGTGTATTCTTAATCATGAGTTTCACCCATAAAATTTGATATAAATAACCTTCATTTATAGGAATCAAGACCCATAAGATGGAAAAATTAATGTTGGATTTTTATATTCATCCATTCATCTATATATGATCAATGGTTGATTTAGAATATGAAATGTGACTTCCCATCCACTAAAATTGATTGTACCTCCATAATGAGAAATACAATCTATGCCATGAATCACATGAAATTACATGATAGGAAGGATCAGGAGATTTGAAGGAATCACATTGCCGTAAAATTCAACTAGAGAAGAATTATAAACTTTTTATGCAACCATTTTTCCATTTGGAGATGTCACAGCTAACTCAACATCTAATTTTTGAGTTAATATAGTGATTCCCATAAGAAATTTCTTCAGAAATAAACTAGTGGGTGGATCCAAAATCAAATAAATCATTTTATACGTTATAGTGGGTGGTAAGCGTACCTTTCCCCACTTCATTATTTTACTCCACATTTTTATAGTGATTTCATGTGACATTCCTTTTCATTTGGGATTATGAGTTTTTTGAAATCGATCATCGTCAATAACCCTTGTATAAGGGAATTGATTAGAATAATTCCCTATTTCCTTCCACTTGTAGCATTGATGTTTATGAGGTGAATTATGTACAAAATTTTCTTTTTTTTCACATCATTAGACATCTTTTTCCCATAACTTCATCATTCAACAGCCTGATGACCTTCTTTTACACACATAAAACAATTAAAAGTCATGTTTAGACAATTACCTCTATGTTTCATTACACAAATTGATCATAAGGGAGAACTCATCTTCTTTTTAGTGTGGTCTTTATATTTTATTGAATTCCATTTTTCACTTCTTATCAAACCCATATGACTGATGGGTTACTCGAATCTCCATCTCAACCTTGAGATCACATCGAATAATTTCCACATAGCTATTGATGTACCTTATGGATAATTCCCTTCAGAGACTTAGTTTTAAGACACTAAAGAATCAATTAATTTTACTCTCGGGTTGAATATTAAATATATAAGCATACCCTAAAAGTCTTGAAATTTTTTCATTGTTGGTACCATTGGATTCTTTATCCTTTTACATAGGTTCAAGGAACTCTCTATCCATCTTCGTTTGAAGAATACAAGGAATGTACTTATGGAAAAAATATGCTCGTTAACTCATACGATTCCATAGACTAAATTTCATATGTTTGCCTCATATTGTTGATAATTTTCCACCATTAATCATATTCACCTTCCAAAAGATATACTACTTAGATGAATTTATCCTGTCCAAAGCATTTTACTACTAAAAGGATATTTTTAATGGTAATGGTCCATTGTTCAGCCACTAATGGATCAGAAAATCTGGTGTAAGAAGGTGGATGCTTCCTTATAAAGGATTCAAAAGAATATTTCTCTCTCCTTTTCTTATTTTGTAGTCCAACATGATTCATAGCTGGAGAAAGTGGTGTGAGTATGGATACAAGATTTTTCATTCGAGCTCCCATAAAATTTGGTTACTTAGGGGGATAACCATTTAATTTCCTATCACATTTAGCTTTAATGCGGTTCTATCAGGTTCCAAACATTGACTAAAACCAAGGACCATAGTGTGATAATCACACATCATAATATTAGAACAATATAATTTCAGAATAAATTTTCAATTTCAGACACTAGGTTTTATCCAAGTTTATTCATAAACATTAGAAAACACTAGGATAAAATTGTAACCTATACATAGGCATAAACGTATGGTTCTTACTATGGTTATCTCATCCATGTTTCAAATGGTTAACTATAAACTTTTTTCCAAAACCAACTATCACGACCCATTCATAACATATAGATTTTACTTCAACATTGAAGAATATTTATTACATAACATATCAAAAAACATGCATGGACTCTATATATTTAGTGTCTTTAAAAACTGGGAAACATAAACTACTCTTTTATAAAACATCTACATTGTGTCCTGCTTATTTCTTCATAACTAGATTCCTTTTTGAAAAATATTACTTAATACATTTATTCTTGACTAGGGGAAAATAAATATGTGAATGAGATATCTCAAAATCTTAGTACGGTTAAACAAGAGAAATATAAATCATATCATAATTATAAGAACATAACATTTTATAATCTTATTATGCATACAAAAGATCATAATATCTTGTCACTGGATAAATCATTAATGTGAAATTTAATCCCAATACTCATAACATAAGGCATGAAATTTATTATGATATACACATAATTATAGAAAATTATTTCATATTAGTCAAGACACATTTTGAAGAATATCATAGTGGGAAAAGTTTATTACTGAACCAACTTCACTCCTTGTTCCAGTCCTGTATTATTGAATAAGATTTTATTTCTTTTCCAGTCATGTCTATCTCATGAGATATATTTTTTTACCCAATACATTGGAGGGAGATATAGGTCACACCTGTATGATAAGGAAATCATTCATACATGTAACACAAAACACAAACCATTTACCATAGCATAACCCAAGGAACAAAAAAAACTGGGTTTCTTAAACAACATCCTGTAACAACATAATCTATATAAGATAAATGGATTTCATTAAAATAATTCCATCATAAACACAAAAAAATAAAAGTAATAATAGCGATAGAAACAAAACCTATGTCATATTATATAGAAAATAATTTTGATAAAACACTGGAGTTTAATTCATGAGGAAAATATCCATTCTTCTTCAAAAACATTTTCCTTTCAAAAAATGCAACACAATTTTTGAATAAATAATTTTATGTGAAAAGAAACTGGTAATATTATAGGAGAAGCATCGAGAAAAGCTGTTATTATTTAAGTGTAAAAATTCATTCAACCCAAACAAGTTAAAAAAAAATCTTCTCATACTTTTTCCATATAAGATAAAAAGTACCTCATATAGAAAACGACAAAAGATTCCATCTTACCGTTTAATAAAAAATAAACAATGAGTAAAATGGACTTTAAAAAATTATATAAGGATATTAAAAATAATTTGAACTACATATTTAGGAATCATGGAAGAGGATGATAAATATACCCAGTAAATACTTACGAATATAAAAACTGGGATAAAAATTAGATTTAAAAAGTTGACCCTTACCTTAGGTCCGATATGCTTTATATATGTCCAAACCTACTACATAATGATTTAAATAATGTTACATAATTATTACATAATAATAAGAATTTTTATAATAACCTTTATGATCATATTTTTATCTATTTTTAGTAACATTTCATTATTACTCGTTATTTGGGTATTAACTACTTTATGATTTCATGCATGTTTTTTGGGGATAAGTTATTATTCTTATTTTTAGTTTAGTGTTATATTATTTATAGAATGGTAATAGCATTATATATATCATATTTATTCCTTCAATTAATTTATATAATCATTCATTAATGTAGATTATGTATGACTAATCATATCGCACCGTGTCGACGGTAAGTCGTACATATGAATGAGAAACAATATCATTCACATAATTATTGAATGGTATTGAAGTGGGTGGTGTATAGAATATCAGAATAAATATAATTTTATATTAATCATATAAATATTTATTAATTCCATCATTATACCCATGTCTATAAGAAGGTTGTGAGAAAAGGATCACATCACGACATTGAGACAGTAAGTCGTACGTACGCATGGGTAGTGATTTCATTTTTCAGAAGATGGGTAGATAGGTAGAAATTGTAATATGGTTGTTTCATAATCATAATGACCTATAATTATATAATTAAAACTGGATATATTACTTTATAATGAATCAACTCATGTGGGGGATGTTGAAGAAGAAAGAAGATTGAATGAATTTGTAAATAATATTACCTCTTCTTCAATGTGCCTTTTCTATATCTCATATCTGATAACTAGAGTTGGTATTTGAAGAATCAAAGGACAAATATATTGTTTCCTGGGAATTTTATAATGGAATTATTCTAGGGATGGTTGATCTTGAAGGCTTAAAATGATGTGGAGTGTTGAGGGAGGAAGTTCCCTTTTATAATTGAGGCGAGCGACCCTCATGGAAACCTAAAAAATATTAATTTATAAACAAACCCCAATTAAAAACCCACAAAATATACCAATTTTTAATATTAGATTATATATTTTTGTAATATAATCATAAAAGAGAATTTATATGAGTGATTATGTCAATTTAGGCATTATCATTTTAATTAACACTCAGTTATTCAATTTAATTTTTAACAAGGGTAACAAATATTTTAATATTAAAAGGGTGTAATATTTACTTATTAAAAGAAAAATAGACCATAAAGAATAATTTATAACATATTAGAACATATATTTATTTATATTTATTTTTAAAAATGTTTTATATTTTTTAAATAATTTAGGAAAACAATATTTATAAAAAATATCAATATTGTGTATTTTTACACTACTTAATCAATAGATTTTTAAAATATTAAAACAAGAAGTAAACCTCAATACAAATATTTTATTTTATACCTAAAGGGACAAACTAATCTAGAAAATTAATTTTACATAATAATTATGCCAAATTGTATTTATTAAATTCTTTTTAATATCATTTATTTGATATCTTAATTAATAAAATAATTACATCCTCAATTTTGTGTAATTATTTAATATACAATTTTTTCAAATAAGAATAAAAAAATAAAATATTTTGATGAATATAAATCTATTATATTTCATAAGAATAGTTTTAGTCAAATTCATCTTCAGAAAAACCCATTATTAAAAATTTTATACTCTTTTTAAACATGAAGGTGAAAAATTTATCATCACTATAAATAAAATAATATATGTGTCATAATCTCATCTATTGGCCTCAAAATGATCAATAATTCTTCCTTTCAATGACTATGGTCGAGATACACTTGACCAATAAGGTTTGGAATTGTGTTTTGGCCATTTTATGGTTATTATTATTTTAATTAAATTTTTTTATTGATTTTCCATCAATTAATTTATTTTTACATCATCCAAGTATAAGTCTTTAAGGAAATTATTTATTTACTAAAAAATTAATATAAATATACATTATAAATAAATACATTTTATATTTTAAATTAGTTTTTATAATATATTTTATCATCTATATAACTTTGTATTAAAAATAATTTTATTATTAATTTTTGAGTGAGACATATTTCACTTTTCTTTAAATAAAATAAAATCAATGGCCAAATATCAACCAAGTGGGTTCCAATGGATATCATTTCAAACCAATTATGTTATAAGTAAAATAATAATAATACAATTATATTGATACACGTGTTAGGGTAATTTTATAATATTATATTTAACATTAATTACCATATTTACCCTTTTACCAAGTTAATAAAATTTACAGAAATTACTATTCATATTTCCCAAAAATATAATAAATATATTTGCATAATTTGAAACTAATTATTCTAAATATGGATTTCATTTTTAAAAATTGAAAATACTTATGTTACAGTAATCATATTGTTGAAATTAAAAAAACAGGGTTTTAATAATTAAAATAATTCAAAAGATTGGATTGTAATTACATAAGAATTCAATGTGAAATTAATTCCAATGACCTAAATTATATTAAATGGTAAAAATATATTATATTTATACCTTGAAACCATTAAATAATATAATTATACCATAAAAATTATTTTAGTGAAAAAAGTTATCTTCCATTAAATTTTAATGTATTTTTAGGATTCATCAAAACATGAATGTTATTGGAAAAATATAAGAAATTCATCCAATGTAAATTTTTTATGTCCCACATAAAAATATAATTTCCATGTTATCTAATAAATATTATTAATGTATCAAAATTTTAATTTAACAGCGGTTTTAAATTCAAAGGTTTAAAATTAACCTTAAAAAATAGGGTTTTAAACATCAAATAGGGTTTCATTCATACCATATGATTAAATATCAATCAGATAAATATAAAAAATATATTATTAAGTATATAACACATATTTATGATTAATTTCATTAACAGGTGTAATTATCTCAATAATACAAATATCTAATTGATTTATAATCATCATAAATAAATGGTAGCTAATAAATCCACAATGTATTTTCATAAGTAATTTATAATTATTCTATATAACCTAATGGATAAGATATAATTCTAATTTTATAATAAGGGCATCTAGAGATTCGTTTAAACTCATGATTTCATGAAAATAAAGCTATTGAAGAATAAAAATTATTTGAAGAAAATAATTCATAAAAAATTCAGGTGTTACAGTTCCCCTATTATGTTGTAATTCTATGTACCCACCATAGTATAGAAAAAATCATAATGAGATGTGTGATGATCTTATTTACTATATAATTTACTTACTACAGGTCTTCAGTACACTATTAATTGCGATGATTATTAACTTTATTGTACATGACATTGATTATTAAATTTTTTATTCATTCCAACTAATTTATATATGTGTTTTAATTAAAAATTTTATATAAGGAAGTTTGGTATATATTCCATATATTTTAATGTGTAATAATGTTTATGTTTTAATTTTTTTAATTTTATACAATGCCTTATTAAATTAAAATGTGGCATAATTTTTTTAATTACAGTGGAATCAATTTTGGGTCACATAGTGAGACCCTACCAGGAAATAAAACTAACAGAACACCATCTCCTTTGGGAATTTATAGAATTTCTTATATCAGGTATGAATAAAGGGAAATCTATACTTGTAGGTGGTGGATTTTCAATATCCTTTGGACTGAGGAGTGGTTATGCTAACTAATGGATTTATTTTACGTTTTTTAAAAATGAGCTGTTTTTGAGTCATTTTTTCAATTTTTATGTTTCAGTTTCCAATGGGATATTTATATTTTCATGTTCTTTTTTTCCTAGTTATTTCTTGTAATTATAGTTTTTTAATGTTGTCCATACTAACTTGTATCTTTTATCTTCTTGTATTTTATTAGAAAATTTTTTCCCTCCTTGATCTTGTATGATGAGAGGTGCTTGTGGATAACCCATGGGGATCCGAAATTCACTTAGGGATATGTTATAATGAATTCAAGTATTAGGGTGCTAGGATAACTGGGATGGTTCATGATAAAATTTTATCACTTTTTTAGTTTAATCACCTTTCCTTGATGTTATTATGTTGTTTTTGATGTATTTATGGGACATATGTTGTAGTTGTGAGTGAGTTCTATGAAATATATCACTAGAATAATCCTTATGTCACCATGGGTGTTCGGGAAACGTTTATTTCAGGATTGGTTGTATTTGATTCCTTTTTTACCTTACTTTGACCTGGTACTGTTGAAAAACAAATCTCAAATTTCTATTTTATGGAATTAATAATCATTTATCATTGTTGTGAATCATTTTTAATTACATTACTATTTTCTATTGATGTTGTGTAGTATAATGAATCCATGAAAGAATGTGAATAGGTCCCAGAAGGAAGAATATGGTGACCCACATTTTGAAATCCTATAGTGAACACGAATATTTTCATGATAGTGGTGTGAGATTTCCATGATCTAGGACTTATACCCACAATCATTCTCGTCCAATATCTTGTAGTGGAACATCAAAAGGATTAATCTTTTGAGCATAATAAATAATTTATTCATCAAAATCCACCAATGTTTCTAGGCTATAAATATCCTAAACAAGGTAGGGACTGGTTATGAATTATTGAGATTGGTTAAAGTAATGATGAATACGTGTTTGGAATGGAAAGACAATCATGTTCATTTCACAAATTATTTATATCTAGATTCCATGGTCTTAAGGGAATCCATACAATTTATCAAACTATAGAAGGATGACCTTACTATGAATCAGTATGAAAACAATTTTTCTACTCTTGTTTAGTTATCTCCCAAGGTAGTAACAAATGGGAAGATGATGGCACATAGATTTGAGTTGGGTACTCCACCTGAAATATGATATCAGATTTTGTTGGCTGAATATAGTGTCTTATGATGATTTTATGAATAGAGAATTGAAGGTTCATCAAGAAATGTTTGTTATGTTAGGGTTAATTAGATTTATTCTTTCTCCCAGGGGAAATTTTGTGAATACCTTTTAAGGAAAAATGAATCATGATGAGTCACGTGATGGTTCTAGATAGAAGTAATCTTTGAGAACTACTATAGTGAATGGAAGACGACCCTTAAAATGCATTCAGTATGTAAATTTTGTAAATTCATGATGTGTATGTACGGAGGTAATAAAAAAAATGTAGTTCCCATGGTAACTTAGAATATTTATAGATGATCTGCTTTTTGTTTTTTGGTCCACCTGGAGGCACAATATCATCAGCACTAGAAAAAACTAAAGTGAAATTTGATGCTTCATGATCTAATGGATTTCATCCATAGGAATCCATTTTCAATATTCATTATAATGTCAAAGACAATATATAGAAATTTGATACATGTACACTGACTTTGAGAGATAACATCACTATAGATTCATCTTTAGAGACTCCTTTATTCGATAGTAGTGCATCTCACTCATTAATATCACCACATATTTTGAATCTAAAAAATCATCCTATGGAAATGTGTTCTTATATATTGGATATTAATATATTCCATGTAATGGAGAAGGAATATGGTGTCTGATGTTTGGGTCATGTATTCTCATAACAGGATATTGATCTTACATGGTATTTTCTGGTTTTATACATGAAACCACATGAATTCATCGACAAGATGAATTGGATAAGTACTAATATGCCTCGAATTGGCAGTTATCTTTAATGGGCATCCATTACTGGTCCTGATTGGGTGTTCCTTTTCTTTCTAGGATAACGAGACCAAATTTAAAATATAGTTGGACCATCTATTTGATAATTTGGAATGGTAATATTGATGTTATATATTTTACTTGGAGTTAGAATATTTTAGTTATTATCTACCTCTTGTCGTTGTCATTTTCCTGAAAATTTTCCCTTTTATTTCCTTAGTGTTCCTACAGAAGGAGATGTAGTCATCTATATTGAATTAGTACATGGTACTCTTCCAACAACATTTCCTTCTTAACATAAGGAACCATTATAGTTAAAAGTGCTAAATAATTTGTTGGATGATTTGTTAATGATATGATTTATATTATTGAGTGTGTAAAAATGGTTGTAACACCCAGAGATTTTGTGATAAATTATTTTTCCAATTAATTTAACATTTGTATTTTTCATTTATTGTGAATGTGGATGGAGTAATATATATATATATAAACACTATGTTAATCATTACTTTTTCACGCCACTCTCATGGGTTCCACTACACACAACCTTGAATAGGAATGCGTTATGTGACACCAAATTACCATATGATACATGAAACATTGATTCAATATATATTACCCGCATCCACAACATGGTGTGTGTTACATGCAACATCGAATTGGTGTATCCTACATGAAAAAATGATGTCTCTATAAAACATCATTTTACTATTTTAATTATTTTAATTGGATAATTATAACATATCCATTAAACATAGTAACATTAATAGTGATATCAACTTTTCAAATATTTATTATAATAATTTTATACCAATAAAACATATTGATAATGAAGGATATATTTTTTATGAAGTCCTTATATATTTAAAAATATTATGAACTACAGTTCATTTCCTTCTATGAAAAACAATAAATTTATTTTTAAAAAAATTTAGATAATGAATCAGATAAAATAAATATATTTTTTTAATTTTTAATGGTGAAATTATCTTAGGGAAATTTTTTGATATTTTTTTAGAAACATCATTTTATGATAAATAGTGAAAATATTGCTTTAAGGTTAAAACTGCCTTTTTATTTTAAATAGTATTTATGTCAAATTATATTTTAAATTTATTAAGGTAAAAATAGATCAAATATATATATATTTATACAATTTAGATCATTATAATCAATTTCACTATATAATTTAATATAAAAATTTAATAGATTCAAAACATCTTTATACATTAAAGACCTGTAATTTCCTCTCATCTATGGGATTAGCATTAATCTTGATTTTTCCACTTATGTGATTTCAATTTTTGAAAACCAACATAAAACATTTTAATTATTATAATTTTTAAAGTATATTAATATCCACTTAATTTTTGACTTAATATATTACTAAAAGTGATTAAAATTAATCACATCAATTAAGGTTAAATTAAGCATAACTGGGGACTAAAACATAATATTAGGAGACCAAATGACCTATCAACTTGTTCAAAACCCATATTCTGGGAATATTTCTTCCATCAAACATCCATTATTGATTTATATTTTTTATGATTTTTTTAGGTCAGAACATGTGTACACCTTACTTGTTTTAAAAAATTCCAAGAGATCCCATTTTCTTTCCAATAAAAGGCCCCCACCTCTCTCGCATCCTCAGAACTATAAAAAATATTGTGTTTAGAGAATATCTTACCAATACAATTCCCAACATCCTTCACTTACTCCAATAATCCTTCTCTTGGGTACAAATCAATCCAATCAATTCTTTTCCCAAACCAAAAGGAGTTACCCGATTAAGAGGAAATGTCTTTTCTTGAATACTTTCAAATATTTTACTTCTCCACCCCTCAAACTCTATTTATTTTTTTGATTATATAAAAACACAAGTATCAAAAATATAATAGGATTTTTAAGAAATTTTTTATAACTAGTCATACCCACACCTCTATCTAATTGGTATCAAACATACTATTTATATGTATGGCGAACTACTCACTCATGAAATGATGATTGTTCATTTTTCCATTACCACCTATCATGATAAAAATTATGATTGAAAATATTTTTATATATGTTATATAATATATTTATTAATTTTTTAATATCCATTATTTCTTTTAGAACACATTACATTTTTACTTTCCATTTTCTGTTATTACAATAATTTTGTTTTCGGATGTCTGGACTTCCTCACCTTCAAGGTGATATGATTCATTTATACATTAAATGGATTGTATTAAGGATTTTTAGAAAATATATATGATATATATGATATAATGAATCTTATTTAATAATGATATATATATATATATATATTTCAATAAAAATTTCATTTACTTTTTTTTGCAACATGATAATTAAACGTGAATAATGTTCATGCGTATGTAAGGCATACTATCTGTATAAATGGTTTATTCCATTTCATACATATATATTATATATATATTAATATAATAAATATATAAATCATATAAATGATATTTTTTTAATGTCTTAAATTCATGAAAGCATGATATAAGTATATGGACCAACAATATATTATCTCAAGACACTTACGAAAAACAAAGTGAATATTACTCAAAGTGGAACCATAACAATGGATTACTAACAAGGGGGTGATGTAATTTCATAATAAAAAAATAAATGGTATTATATATAATAATATGTTTTTGTAAAAGATTTATAATAAATTCATAATTTTTATACAGGTTTTTTGAATGAGTACAATGAGATTCAAGACTTAAGGTACAAGAATTTTTTATGACTTTTTGTTTCTATGAGATACATGTTATGTTCTCCATTACTTACTTGTGTGTGGTGTAGGTACTTCCCATGATTTTATTCCATGTATCTTATGATTAAATTTCTGTGTATTTACATATCTATTTTATGATATTTATTTCATGGGGTTTATGTTTAAAAATTTGCCACATCAGTTAAATAATTCCATCTCAATTTCCCAATATTGAGACTCATGTTTTGTTATGCACCTAAATATTATTCATGGTGTATATAATTAAATTTTACATTTTATATCATAAATTTACATATTTAAATGATATTTTATGTTTCATTTAATTTCCATTTCTCTCATTGGTAGTATTATTCCATGTTACCATGCTAAAAGTTTTTATTGAGATAGTCTCATCACTTTTCAAGATTGTTTTTGTTTACTTTTATTAATCCTTATTATCCGTCTCTTAATAAAAATAATGAGTTTTCCTCTCATATGGTTATTCATGATTTATTCAAATAGTTTTACCCTTAATTTCACTATTTGTTACATAAGATAGTTGAGAATGTGTTTTTGGAAAGCCCAAAATTACCCTCTCTTCGGTTAGAAATTTGTGTTCTTTTAAAACCATGTTTTCTATAAAGGGTTTACAAGAATATTAAACCAATATTATCTGATCATTAAATTGTCTTTTATCATTCTGTCTCTTCCAAAATTTTAAAAGTAATATTATTATCATTTTCTGAACGGAAAAGTTTTCAAACCTATTTATCATATAAAAGGAATGTTATTTTTACCTCATATGAAATGTACATATTTTTCCACCATCAATAATTTTTTGATTTACTTTCATGTTTAAAGGTTAATTTTTATGAATGTGTTTTTAAAAATAAATTTGAACGAATTTTTTTTAAAATGTTTTAAAAATTATCTTATATGTTTTCATGGAAAATTTTTTTGAAAATGTTTTTGTGATTCTTCTAGAAGTTTCCATGGAAAAAAATTTTCAAAATGATTTCACGAATAATTTATAATTTTTATAAGTATTTCCAAAGGGATGGGTCTCAAACCATTTTCAGGATTATTTTATTTTTTTTCAATTAAAAAGGTTTCTAATAAATTTTCACTCTATAATTATATGTTTTCAATATATTTTCAAAGAAAAAGGATTCTAAAATGTTTCAAATTTTATTTCACAATTTCTCAAGAAAAAAGGTTTTCAGAATTATTTGAAGTCTTATTTATAATATTTGAAGTTGTTTTCTATGAAAATTTATTTTCAAATTATTTTATGCATTAAATATACATTTTGAAATATGAGAGGATATTTTTCTCAAGAAAAGTTTCTGAATGATATTTTAAAATCATTTTCTATCTAAGATGAAATCAGTTGATACTTGTCATTACCTTCTAGGAAAATATCTAAAGGTTCGATTCATATTGTTTTTTTGAATGGTTTATGATTAATTTCATGGTCTTTATCAAAAGTGATTCTCTTTCACATGTTATATGTTTATGAAACATGTTTCTTTATCATGGGTTATATGTTTATAAAATCCATTTCTATTTCATGGGTTATATTTTTATGAAATCCGTTTTACTTTAAAATGTCATATGTTTATGAAGTACATTTTTATTTCATTGGATATATTTTTATGAAATCAATTTCTCTTTCACAAGTTATTGTTTAGATGAAATGGCTATGAAAAATATGTCTTTTTACACAGTTTATGATATATTTACATGTTAGTGATACCCATTTCATTACATGGGTTATGATATGATTTTTTATGATTTTGTTTCACATGTATTTCGAATTTCACTATGAGATCCGTGGGACCTATATCTACCTCTATTTCATTGGTTAAATATTTATATTTGATGACATTGATGTGGATGGAATGAGAAATGAACATGGATTTGTATTATAGGGATTGAACTTGAAAGGAATTCAGTTCAATAATATACTGCTCCAATGAGGGGTGGACTCAGTAAAGTAATACAAGAATGGAAAGAGGGGTTAACATAGTACCATAATACAAGGCTGGAAGAAGGTGTGAATCATGTTTTGAAAAGGACTTTTTCAACTAAGGTGGTCAAGGAAGAAATTCCTTTACTACTATGGATATCATTATATATGATTAGGTGTATACAATATTCCATTTATTTTTATTATTTTATGATTTCATGGCCTATATTATTTATTTTATTAATATTCATGCCTTGTGAATTCCCAATCTATATGACCTGGTTCAGGTATATGATATTTGATATGAATGGTATGATCTTCTACTTTCATGATCATGTTTTGTTACCGTTATTCTCATGATTATGCTTAAATATCTCCCTTTTTACCCTTATAATCATTTGATATCTCCCCTATCTTATGATTCCTTTCCCTAGGTTATGAAGAACGGTTTTAGCTAGAAGTAATAAAGGTGGAGATCATTATGGGAGATGTGTAATATCTTTCACGAGGATAGAATATTTTGTTTCCATGTTTCAAAAATTACTAAACTATTAGGGTCCTTGGGCATGACTTTTTGTATTGTACAGAATATTCATCCAAAATTATGTTATAACCATGTATCTCATGAATGGGTCTTAATTGTTTTCTAAAGGAATGGTTTTTTCAAAATTTGGAAATTAGTGTGAGAAAAAATATGGATATCCCTATGTGTATTTTTATGCATATTTCTAGGACTGCGTCTATGGATAAGTAAAAGGATGAGTTAAAATTTATGAAAATGTCATGGAATTTGGGTAAATGATAGAGTGAGTGATTTACTAGAAATTAATCCATTATTGAATATTATAAGTGTATTTTTCCAAAACACAGATTTATATAGAGTTAACAACTCTAATAAGATGTTTCAGGCCAAAATCGAGGTAGTCTAGTACACACCAATGGGACTTCCTATACACATAGTTTGACACACCTAGGGGATATGTATTATAATTTACAAAATCTTAATGAGCCATCATGAAGGATTTAAATTGTGGGTGACTATTAATAACCTTTGATAATCCTAAGGTGTCATAGATTAAAGATATAATACCTATTATTTAGGCACCCTATAATAAATTTTTAGGATTATATGGTATCCCAATATGATTAATGTTAATAAAATCATTATATCTAGTTTTTTTTAATGGAGAGAACTTCAAGGAACATGGTTAAAATTTAATGTTCCAGATATGGAATGTATGGGAATTATAAGAATTGATTTCCCAATTTGAAATCTCATAAAGGAAATTTGGAAGGTGGTATGATTATTGGTTATAAATTTAAAGATAAAGATACATCAAACAACATGTGAACGGTACATTATGTTCATGTATTATTGTTTACATTAAACATAAGAAGAATGATTTGGTTGATGTTAAGGATCCTTAAGACATGATTCATATTTCGTATTCAAGGAAATAAGTATTAAGTAATAAGTTGACGAGGGCTAAGTAATGGTTTAAAAAGAATGTTGGAGGAATGTGGTATTTATGTGTTTGAATCCAAAGATTTTACAATATGAATTGTAAAATATATGATTATTTTCTGTATATTTTTTCATTCAGGACTGCAAAATAAATGTTTATTGGTGGACAGGACATAGAAAAAAGATTTTATTGAAATGTGATATATTGATTAAGGGAAGGTAAGCATTAATTAATTCCGGATGTTGAGATAACGAAGATTGGATAATGATGTGGAAGATATGAATAAGTAAATTGGATGATATGGATTACCCTAGAACTGAATATTGAAAAAGTGTTCTATTTCATTAAAGATGAATAGTATAACTTCTTGGGTTTAATGAATATATCCATTAATCATTGAATTAAGGAGTATTTCATATTCTCAAAAAGTTTATATAGTTGTTAAGGTTATTTCCATGATTCATAAGAATATACAATAAGGTTATTTACATGTTTAAAATGTGACAATATAGTCATACTTTTTGATATAAGGGGGATCAATGTTAAGACTTTTTGATGAATTTATTTCTAAAGAATTGAATTTTAATCTTTTGAATGAGTTGTAATATTAACCATTTATGGAAATATTAAGTTAATATTTAGATGATGTTTTTGGGAATAATGTATTATCTAAACACACGAGGATTTAAGCATATTGGACAGCCTTTTATAAAAACATGGTGTAAATTATAAATGATTTCATATATAATGGAATATCATGGGTCTCATGATCTTTTAGTTATTTGAGAATAAAAAATTCACCTTCTTTTTTAGATAAAGAGGTAAAGTGGATAATAGAACAATAATGGGTGATGTTTTCCTGACGTAAATCAAAAATATGTTTTTACCAAAATTATTTATATTTAGGAAAATGTATCTTAAAAAAATACTTTTCCTAGTACCCTTATTTATAATGTATCAAATTGTCCCTTAGTTTGACATGGAATTATGGCTTTTTTAATTTTTAGATTCTCCTAACATTATTCTGTGTCACTCTCTATCAAAATTTGATAGTTATGTTTTTATTCAAATTCTAAGTTTTCATTTCCCACCAATGTACTCATATGTGGAAAACTTGTTATATATTAATTTGGGTAACCCATATGTTTCCAACATTCCATTTTAAAAGTATGTTTTAGTATTCATTTTTATGATGAGGGTTTCTATGAATGAAACTTTCAAGTATTAAACCATATGGAGAAACATTAATTTCTCTGCAGAAATTCATTTTCTAGATAACCCAGTCACTTTGACTTGCGCAAACTATATAGTTACAAGCCCCAACCATTTTTAAATCTATGTAATTTGATTCTAGTCCAAAATGGATATGTAGGGGGAATCACTGTGGTTCAAAAACACCACCTCAAACTCACCCAAGAATTTTATGGGCCATATTTCCAGTAGTGTAATATCTTGTCTAGGAGGTAATATCTCATCAATGTCCCTCATGATACTTCAACATATGTATCACATCATCATTTACTAGGAACATTTCCCCTAGATTTTGTTCTACACAATGTTAAAATGCAAGATTTGATATTCATCACATGAAATTAAAAGGTACAATGTTTCCCATTATGTGGAACTAAACTATGTGGGTATTGATTCCTTTAACAAGGATATGTAGTAATCCCATTTCATGATCCCAATCCTAAAAGAAAAAAAACCTCTATCTTCCATGGTGATGATAAATTCATGATCTCTCTTCTATTGTGGTTTAAAACTAGAATCATGATAATAAATGACATAAGAATCTATAATTAATTTCTATACGGTCTTCATTGATGGAGAACCAAAAATAAATACATATGTCTCTATTGATGAGAAACCTCTGTTATATAAAAATGATTCTAAAGAAAAAAATTATTGTAATTGTTTTTAAATTCAAGGGTGGTCCATTTTATATTTTGGAATTAATAAAGGATTCTTGAATAGGTATTAAATCAAAAAGGGACTCCTAGAGTAGGAAACAATTCCCCTAAAAAATATTTGATGAGAGAAACCTCCCATCCTCTCAAACTATGTGAGTATCTGATCATTGTTGGATACATTTCCCTATTACCATATTTCATTGGATTGAAGGTTCATGAAATATCCCAAATAAGAGAACCATTAGGTGATTTTAGTTCCATGAATAAAACTGATTGAAAACCACTCAAAATAATTTGAACATATGTGACTAACATGAATGATCATTTTTCCACCAACACAAAATTCCATTCACACCCACATGGTTGTTGGAATGAAATATCTAAGTTCATAAATTATTCTTGATGTTTTTACCATTAATTTAACATTTAATAATGGAATTTTTTACTATAATTTTCTTTCAATACAATGTTTAAAAATTATTATTTTTTGCTTTGTTTGAAGAATTATTATTTTTTATTTTCCAAAAGTGGGAAATGAATTTTATTTTTAGCATATAGGGAAAGAAAATATATTCTCACCTATATCAATGTTATTATTTTACTTATATTCCTCTTCCTATTTTCATGGATTTGAAAAGGATATAATTTTTCCATTATTTTATAAATTTTTTATATCAGAATAAGAGGTTATTATTTTTTAATAAGTTGAATATAATTTTTGAAATTTTTTATTATAATAATGATAGGAAATAATTAAGTAATGTTATAATTATAGTTTTAATTGAATTTTACTCTTTAATTCTAATTTTGTTTCTTTACTTTAAATCCATAATTCATAGGAATTGATGGTATACTATCAACTTTTATGGATTGAAATGTATTTTTTGATCATTTACATTCTGGTGATCATGTTCTCTATCACTCTTCCTAATTCATTGGATATTACTTATCTCTCCCACATCTATAAATTCAGTATCATGGATATATTTATAATTTCAATTTTTTATTAATTGTATTCATTTTTTACATATAGTGTTAGTTGAATGAAGATTATTATGAATGTTATTTCATTTAGTAGTAAAATATTATCATTTCATATTTTAAATTCAAAACCAATAATAATTTATTGATATGTTAAATGGATTATATATTATATTTTAGTCTAAATATATATTTAATGCATTAGACATATAAAATTTATTCATGGGACCTAGTTATAGATAGACCCTCGATGCATTGATAGGTCTCATAAGACAAATAATTGGAAAAATTAGTATGGTATTTATTGCATATATACCCAATAATTATAAAGTACCCACACAAGGCCATATTAATAATATATATAATGTCATGCCGTGAAGGATTTATGTTAACATCATGATGTATGACATTATTCATTTAATTAATTATAACTTCAATTATTATTATATGTGTGATAGTAATGTTGATATTTTCTGTAGATTAATTTTGAATTTTTTGTTTTTGATTTAGTATCTTAGGTATTGATTATCCACTATGTAATATTGTTAATTCCTTATATAATAATTATAAATTTGGTTGTATATTACTCTTACTAAAAAGTGAACTCACCCATTATTTTATTTTCGTTTCCCTATTTTGTGAAGAAGAAATCATTGAATGATCATTAAATATGAATGATTTCTTATTCTATATTTTATTTTTCATTAATGTAATATGGAAATCATGTATATATCTAGTCTCCCATGGATAATAAGATAAAAACTAATTTGTGATTTGATCCCATTTAACATGTATTAATGCAAAAATGTAAACTCTGGATCTAGGTTACTAGATTAGTGTTGTTATATTAAAACTTCGGGGGGGGGGGGGGGTATTATTTATTTTTTCAAATACTAACTACAAACCATTATGAATGGTTTAAATGAAATGTAATGACCTAAAATTTTACATATTATATAGGAAAATATAATAGGAAATTGACCATGGTCAACATAGGTTAAAATAAAGGGGTTATAGTTTGATCAACATATATCATAGTGTAAACAAAGTTATCAAATGTTGAAATAAAGATGTCATTGGAGATTCAATCATATAATTTAGTTTTCATATTCATATGATAAATTTATGTGATTTTAATCGATTTAATCATAATAATTTTTGTTTTTCTATTTGGTAGGAAATTAGAATATGAAAACGAATTTGCGAAAGGGATATCCCTATAAATTTTTATAACCATCTAAGGAGGCATATCTGGTAAAACGTTTTGAGATAAATGAAAATTTAAATTCATTACTATTATATGGGATAGGATGAGTATCCTTGTATATATGATTGTGTGGTTGATATCGAAATAGAAACTTTATCTTAGTTTATTATAGTTCCCTTAGAATTTTTCATTAGTGAAATGTAATTAAAACCATGAGGATACATTTAATTTTAAAATCATGGTTCAAATGAAAAATTGAAATAAATGAACTTTGATACAATTTATTTATATAAAATTTCATATATTAAAACAAAACATTAAAAATATATTCAATTAATTGGAAATCATTAATATAAGTAACCTTCATAAGATATTTATAATGAAATAAAATTAAATTTCATTTAAAAAACTCATTGATAAAATTTATCCTTTATAGCTAGATAATGAATATGATTATATTATAATTTAAACAAACTTCCTAAAAATACCTTTTAGTTACATTGCATTTTTAATTTAATAAATTCAATATATAATCATTTAATCATTATAAAATATATTCTTGAATTAAATAATATATTTAAAATGATTTAATATCTAACTGGTTGGAAATTGAAATAGGGGTAGTCAATATCTAGAAACTCAGTTTCAAATTAAAAAACACATTTCATTATATTTTATATTTTTATATTAAAGTAAAATTTATTTATTTTCAACATTATTGAGATAAAATAATAATAATTCTTCGATTTTACAGGTCAATATTATCTTATGATAATTTTTTTTGAAAATATTGATTTTTAAGTGAATAATGAAAAAATAATAATATTTTCAAACATACATAGAAATTTATGGTAACATTTGAATATAAGTACAAATAAAAATCATTGAATAAATTTTCCTATTGAAAGACGTATTAAATATGTAAAAATAAATTTTAAAATGATTGTTTCATTTAAAAAACATATGTTTAAAACTTTTTATTTCATGTGGTATTGAATTCCAATAAAAATAATCATTTATTGTTTTCATTATATTTTCCCATGGTGAAATTTGGTTTTGGTATTCATTAAAATCTATACAACACTTATTTGTCTTAAAATAAACAAATTATTTCAATGTAAATAAAAAATTAGCATGATTATAAGAAAATTTCTTTTTAATCCTAATTATATATTATTCCTAAAATTTATTTTAACTCACAATTTCTAGTCATGTTAAAAATAAATATTATCCCCATTTTAAACATAATTAGAATATGTCATTTACTTTTTTGAAATAATAATATAAAAAGTATTTATGAAATATATATTAATTTTCAATCATTAAGATTTGATAAAAATTATAAAAAATGTCACTATTGTAAATTTAATATAGTTACAGTGATATTAATCAAGTAAAAAAGAACTAAAAGAAGTCATAAACATGTCTCTATGTCATTGGATGAGTTGTGGATTGAAAAAATATATCTTACTTTAATTATTTCTTAATTCTATGTCCACATTTTATTTGAAACATGTGTTCTTTTATATTAAATATTTTCATTAAAAATTTCATTATCTCCACCTATAAATGTGGCCTACAACAACTTTTCAAATATAATATGATAATTATCTGATCCCATGAATATATATCCATTATACATCCCATAGAATACTATTTCATATCTCTATACCTCTACTTATAATACATTGGATAATTTACACCATTTCAAAGAAGTAATTCATAGAAAATATCAAATTATATACATTAGTACTTATCACTCGTTAATTTTTCCATTAAATTTCATTATTCTTTAAAATTGAAATTCCCATTAAAAATTATTCCATCATTATTATTTATAAAATTATGTGTAAATTTTTTTGGAATAAAAATAATCCACCATTCCGCTTTTCCTATAGAAAAAGGAAAATGTCATTTGTGTGTTTGTGTGGAATACCAACAATAGGATTCAATTGAGGTTTTCCCTTAATCAACATACATAGACTGTTAAATATGAATATTTATTGAAATAATTTTTTACTTATATCAAGATTAATTATATGAAAATAATGTCCACTTCCAACCTTTCTATCATTTTATGGAAAAGGAGAACATCATCTATGCATACATTCAGACTATTGCATCCATGAGAAAGAAGTCCCATTTATCACCACCACCATTCGGGGATGGTTCTAAAAAATGTTTTTTTGAATATATATTATTTTTATTACATTATATATATTATATAAATATACATTAAAAATTATATAAATAACACTAACTATAAATGATCATAGAAAGTTTAATTGCTAAAAATAAGCATGCAATGAGGAAAAAATGGTATATTATTTATAAGTAATTTTAATATTTTTCATTTCAATTAGTCTAATAAAACATTGAAATTTTGATTTAACATATTAATAAAATCTGAATAATATCATTATAATTCCATAACAATTATATTTTAGGTAAATAAATTTATAACTATCAATAAATTATAACATTGTCTTATTCATGTCTATTTTACGAAAAACAAGAACAATGTTATAAATTTCTATAATGGATATATATGGAAAAAATTAAAGAAATATTAGTAATTAATGAGTATATCATGTTATGTAAATGTACTTTTAATATTTAAAATAATTATTAATTAACCTCATTTGTTATTAAAAAAATTTAAAACAAGTTCATAAACATTTTTGTTTCACAGAATCCTAACCAAAAGTAAAATGGAATGAAATTATGAGGGAAATGTTGTGCCTAATTGCATTTACAATAAAGGAACTTATGGGAAGAACCTCCCCAAGTCATATCACATACCACCTGATTTAATTTCAATTTTCTATAGGGATAATTTTTTTTCTTATTTCAAACTAGTTTGAATTGTTCATTTTTTCTCATTGCTAATAAAGGAGCCCTGTTTTCTGGAAGGCGCTCATCTTATCACAAAAAAACCAATGGAATGAAATTATAACATATTAAATAATTATTAAACATAAATTGTAGTTAATAATTTAATATTTTAATGATGAACACAATATCAATTAATTGGGTTCGACATCACCATTACAAAACATGTGAAAAATAGTTCAAATTACAAAATTAGATCGTGAAATTAATTGATAACTAGATAACGATTTAATAAATAATTAGTATAATAAATGTAAATAAACAAAAAAAAATAAATATTCTAACGATTTTTAACTAGAATTCACATTATTAAAATCCCGAGTATATTTTTGGTTTAGATATTTAGAGAATAAGGACAAACTCTTATACAGAAAACCTATACATTAGAAGTGGGATCTTATACTCAGTATCTGTTTTCACCAATAAAAATAACTTTTTAATATAAATTTTGGAGTATTTTCATGATAAAGCATCATAATTTTCACTTTGAACAGAAAATATTTCTAAATAATCCATAATCCCATTGAAAAACTTTTCAAAAAAATGTCGAATAAAACAAAACCATTGTAAGGTATATCAAAGGAAACAAAACCATCAGTCCAGTGAAGAACATAAAAATCCCAAATATAATTACTTGTATCACATTATTCTTTGAGATTATGTAAAAACTAATTTTTTATGAAATTTTTTTTTGTAATGAAAACCTTTAAAACCCATTTCATGAATAGATTAAACATGTTGGAAGCTCTGAGTATCATTAGCATAACCAACAAAACAACTCATAGAACACCTTCACGATTAAATTCTAATAATTTCCTTAGAGTAACTATCATAGTTAATCTGGGAATAACTATTACATTATATTTACATTATCTCTTCAGAGAAACCTAATGGGTTTACCCTATCTCATATGTGGAAAAACCATACATTTGAATTCCCTCTTCATATTACCCCATTCATTGGAGTTTATAATTTATCCACCCATCTTTGGTTTATAATAGTACATTAGTTAATAATGACACCACCCAATGTTGGTTTATCACAAAACCTTACTTCATTAATAATTGTTTCCATGAATTATATCATAAAAAGAAATCACGAAATCTTTCCATATAAAAACAATATTAAGAAAAATCTAATTTTTTTTAGAAAACAATTATTTTATTAGAAATACTGTGTATATAAAAAGGGAAGATTTTTATTTTAGAATACACATTAAAAAATTTAAAAGAAGACTCAAAAAATTACGGTGTTATTACTGGGGTAAATTTCATTCATTCCTTATTTATAAAATTTTAAAAATTCTATTTTTTTAAAAAAAATGAAGGATGAACCTTAAAAGATGGTATTTAAATGAATTCCTCTTCCAGTGAGTTTGATTCGTCACTTATGACTTTTTTATTCTTAAATAATAAACTTATATTTTAGTTACTATTTCTTGAATTAAATTTTCATGTTTATTTTTCATTTTATGTCACTTATTACAGTGACATATACAATTAGTTAATTACAAAAGTTCACGTAGGAAATTTTGATGATATTCAATTCTTATTTTGAATATTACGTTGGTCAAATTAGTTTTTATTCTTTATTATCCTTAATAATATTCATGAAATAATTATAGTTTTTATAATTAAATTATATTTTTTGGTTAATTCATTAAATAAGATTATGAAAAATGATCTACGTTACAATCATAGAGATAATAGGCCGCACGTATGCTTGAGTAACATTATAATTTTTTAGAGATCATTATGGAAGGAATATAAGGACAATTTTATAATTAAATAATGATTATAGTAGCACGTATATAATATTATTTATTTAAGTAAACATATATATATATTCCCTTTGATATGGGGATGACAAATAAATAACATTTTTACAAATAAGTGGTAGTCCATACGTACACACGAACGACATTGTCCTATTTATGTTCATGGAATGGTAATTATGTAAAAGCTATATTAAATTTTATTAATGATAAATATATAATGATTTTCATATATAAACATCATTTATGTCATTTATTATGTTCTTGAGGGATGATGATGGAAAATTAAATACAATGGTTCTTATGGTGGTAGTTCTCTTTACACACATATGGTGAATTATTTTCCCATTTGATGGATGAGGAGGATGATATAGGTTGTTAAAAAAATAATATAATATAATTAAATTTATGATACTGGATTTTTTTAATTTATCATGGATGAAGAATATTTTAGGGATATTAAACACGAAACAAAACAAAAACATGCAGTTAAAAACTATACTATGTGTTTTTAATAACACCTTTTCATAACACCATAATCCCTATAAATTTTTTTTAATCATGAAATAAGACCTATAATTTTTTTGGGGGATTATAGGAAGATTTTTGGGTAGTTATTTCATGAGAAATATTGTGTTTCAAGTGTGAATATAAGTAAATAAGAAGATCCTATTTATAAGAGAAGGGAGGGTTACTCTTGGAACTTCTAATATTAAAAAAATTAATATAAAATAATTTTTAATAAGAAATGTCTCCAACATAATTAACAAATAATAAAACAAAAATATAGTTAAAATACCCTAATCTAATAAATATAAGATATGTTTTGAAAATATTTATTCCCTTATATTTTGGTTTCAACGTTTATTTAATGCCTTTAACTCTTACCAAGACAACACAATGTTTTACATAGTGAGGCTTACTATAGATACTAAAAAAATGAAAAATGACCCATAAGTAGACCATTAATGATATGTGATACCATATATTAGTCACTTAGATGATAATATTATTTTTTGGAATTTTATATCATTAAATAAAATAACATTCAATATAAAAGATTAGTAATGTTATATTTTAGAACTTTTCATCACCTTGAAATTAATAAAATCACTATAACACATATAATTTGAAGAAATATTATATTATATTCGAAACATGTCAAAAATGTCTCAATAAATAATTAATCACATAAATTGTCTCCAATAATATTTATTTTAATCTTTTTAATATCATTTACTATATTTTTCAATAAATTTAATACTTTCTATATCGCATTGTGAAAACCGTTACGATAATTATTTATCTAATAAGAATTACATATTAATTTCCATGATATAGATTAATATATTATATGTAAATATACTATTTATAGTCATATATATTCTTCTAGAAAAAACGTAATTAAAAATATTACACTTATTAAATACAGTAATGAGAAATATTTGACTTTTCCTTAAATAAAATATTATAATAGTCATAGTCTTATCCATGTTGACGCATAAGGTAATGAACTAGTCCCTTAGACTATTAATTCTGATATATACATGTAAAATAATATTTAGTTATGTTTTTGAGTCTTTTTATCGTTTTTATAATTTTATTTTAAAAATAATTACCTCATTTACTATTTACCATGGATAACAATATTGCTAGAGTGAATATTCATATTGAAAAAAATAAACTGACCCTATTAATTAAATTTGGATCCAATAATGTCTCATTCAAAGAATTTAATTTTCTAAATCATATATTATATAATATAGAATAATGTTTTGTATAAATCACATAAACACCATATATCCACTTTATAATCATATATACTTCCTTAAAATATTTCATCCTTTATTCCTCAAATAAAATTACAAATTATTATGTTTAACTTAATCACATAGGATTCCAATAATAGTGACCATATTTTTAAATAAACATAATCCATTAATAAAAAATTATTTTCCAATCCCATGGTCATATATTTGATAAGAATATGTTCCCAAAAAAAATTTGAACTCTATCCACCTGATAGTTTAAATAATAAATTCAAATTTTATACTAAATAAGACATCGCTTAGGAAAGTGGTAGGAGATGCCTTGTTATCATCATTATATTTTGGGTTTAATCCAATGGGATTTTCTAGATGGGACATATTATCACTCATCCTATAAGATGTCAATTTTTAAAAATTATATTAATACAATCCTTATAAAATACAAAAAACAATTTGAGAAACATTGTAAAAATTAAAATTAATATATTCAATATTAAATAATTTTTTTAACCTAAATATATATCTCACATTTTATTTTTCATCAAAAAAAGTAAAAAATGATATTTACCTCAAAAATAAAAGATCATATTAACCATAATGGATAAAAATGCATCTAAACATATATAAATCTAAAAGTATCTTAATCATTTTTCAAATATCCATTTTCTCATTTTAAAAATAATTGTATAAGTATGTTAACATTTAAAAAAATGTAATAAATGTCTCCCAAAAAAATTAAAAACTCTTCACTACTCCATTTTTTCAAAGGTATCAATTAAACTATACAAATGATACAGTATTTAGAAAATATATCCCTATAGAGGATATTCTTTAGTCGTTTCATTATTATGATTGAAAAATACCTCTATATCATAATTATAAATACTCAATACATGAATACATACATCATTTAAATAGTTCATAAACTGTTAACAATAATTCATCATATTTTTCCTTAATATATTATTCTTATAATTAAATATATGAATTATAACAATATGTTTCATCAATGTAAACTATAAAATGATTCGTAGTTTGAAAAAAGGAAATAATTACTTCCTTTAATCCATACATTAGTTATTCTTTTATATCCCTATTATATTTCGAAAGGTTTCTAAACTTATAGAAATTAATGGGTCATGTTCTTTTAAGAATTTACCTTTTTGAGAGAGATGGTAAAGTATAGATTTTGAAATTAGATAAAAAATTAAACATGACCTATAAAGTTTTGGGAAAAATAATATGTGTTAGGTAAGTTAATCATTTTATTGGAGGTTATTTGAATACTCATAAGGATTTCAAAATAATTTAAATATGATTTTATAATAATAGAAATAAAAATCCTTTGGAGTGGATAATAAGGTTGTTAGATACCACTTTCCATAAATAGTGATAAATAATCCTTAATTTATAGAAAATAATATTATTAAAACATGAAATTAATTATTTTATGTTAAAATGGAAATGTCCAATTAAAATATCGTACAGTTAGAAACTTTATAATACTTTAAACTTTTAATCCAATATAGCTATTTTGATTTTCCTTCTAATTCTAATCTCAAAAAATATGATTTTGAACTAAAAATATCATAATAGAAAACCTAAAATGGTATTTCTAGGAAATTTAAAAATTAACAACATCTAAATTATATGCCCATGATGATATACATTACTCTTATAAAAAAACTCAAATGAAAACTTCATAATAACCAAAGTTGTTTAAACTCTCCCCAAATACCATCTATAAAGATATGAAGATAAACACTACAAATTAAATTATCTTTACACTATAATTAATGCTATAAAAATCATAAGGATATTTATTTATTGTTTCATAAAATTACAAAAAAAATTAAATAGAAAATCCATATATGAAATGTGGAAACATATTCTTAGTTTCCATTTTCCCAAAAAAAGATATTTAAAATAAATTATGGATTATTTTAATGATAAATCTTCATAGTGTTAATATTGACCTCATAGTTTTCCATAATCACACATAAACCATTGAAACACATATTAAAAAAACATGTAATTAACATATAAATCCCTGTAAGGTATATAAAAATAAATAAAACCATTACTCCAATTAAAAACATAAAAAACCATAATATACTTACATTTATCACATTATTAATTAATTCTCAAGAAGTAATCACTTATATATTAAAAAACATTCATTTGTTTCTAAAAAACTCTTAAAACCCATTGAAAATAGAGATAATACAAGTTAGATATTTGGGGCATCACTATAGTGAACACCAAAACAACTCATGAAGACTATCATGGTTTACTTCTAATCATTACCTTAGATTAACCTTTAAATCTACTCACGATTCACAATATTATTAATAATGGAAAATACATCATAGTATATTATAATTATCACATTAGAGAAACCTAATCGGTAAATCCATATCATATATAGAATCAAAAAATGGTATAATCCCATCCTGATAGTTCCCATTACATTGGGCATTATAACATTACTACATGTCTATGGTTTATCAAAGAAAAAACTTCTAATGGTTAATAACATGACCACCCATAGATGTTTTATTATAGAACCAACCATATTTATCAAAAATTACCATGAACCATATCGGAAAAATATATAATTAAATCATGAATCATAAATTTATCTTAATGAAAATAATCATTTAAATTTGAAATCACCTAATTTTTTAGAAATACTATAGGGAAAAATTTTGGAAAATAATTTATTTTAAATGATACATGTAACAATTTAATGGAATATTAAAATCTTAATGGAACCATAATGGTGGGAAATTCCATTCATTTCATTTATGTAAAATATGATAAATTCTATTATACTTTTTGAAAATTATATAGGAATATTAAATGTGTATTGTTAAAAGAATGTCCCATTCCTTGAGTTTAATTAGTTATATATGTCTTATATCTTATTGAATAATAAATTTTCATTAATTTTATACTATATTAACATACTTTTTCATCATTATAAGTCAATTTATATCACTTATTTCAATGTTATATACAACTAATTAATCACATAAGTTCTCATGTAATGTTTCGACTATATTAAGCACTTAATTCCAAAAACAATTTGGTCGATTGTATATGGACTAATAGGTACAAATTATTTCATTGATAAAATATAATCCATGAAAATGTTTTAATTTTTATAAATTAATTATAATTTTTAATTAATCAATTAAATATGGTTCTGAAAAATCAACTTTATTATAATCATGGTGATGGTAGGTTGTACGTACACATGAGTAACATGTTTATTTTTCATCGATCATTATGGTTAGACAGTATGTAGTATTTTATCTATAAATAATCAAAATAATATAATATATATCATATTAATTATTTAAATATACAAATATATATATTTATATATATAAACCATGTGATTTGGTGATGAAAAAAATATCATCGCTTCATGAATGATGTAGTCCACATATACACATAAACGATATTATCAATTTTATGTTCCCGAAAAAATTATAATTTCATTGATTTGTTATAATTTATGAGTGGTAAATATTTCATGAATATAATATATAAACAATAATTCAATCATTAAAAGCAGTCATTTGAAAATGTGATGGAAAATGTACTATATCAGTTCGAAGGGGTAGTAGTCCTGTGTACACAAAAATGCCGAATTCATTAACTATTTTATAGATGAAGATATGTAGATGGGAAATTAAACCAAAATAATTATTTATTTTCATATTGAATTATACATTATTTATTACTTTATCATGGTTTAAGGTTATTTTAATGATGTAAAAGAAGAATCAAAACAAAAATATGCAGTTGAAAACTATACCTCTTATTCAGAAATCCTTCTTTTCATAATAATTAAAGCACAATAATTTGAGTACTATATATAAAATATTTACAATAAAATGTGGGTATAGTGTATAAGATGGGTCTTGGGTAGGTATTGTAAGAAACTAATGGGTTCTAAGATCTTTGAAATGAGAAGAAAATGTTCCCTTTTATAAGACTGTGGAGAGGCACTCTTAGAAAATCTCAAAAAAAATTAATATTGAATATAATTTAATACAAAATGTATCCAAATATATTAATTTATAATATAATGTAATTTGGAGTATAAATAACCTCATATAACAAAAATAATATACATTTGTACTATATTTCTACACTTATCATTTGGTTTTAACCCATTTTTAACCCATTTAACTCTTTTGGTGACAACATTTATTTTTACACATTGATGATAATATATTTAAAATAAAATGAAAAATTAACCATAATAGACCATGGATGATATTTTAAAACATCATTAATGAAATTTAAAAATAGAATATATTTTTTTTAATTATATATCATTAAATTAAATAATATATATTATAAAACATAAATAATATCAAATTCAAGAACTATTCATTATAGTCAAAATAATTATATAAAGATAAATTATATAATTATAAAAATATTATTATATCACCAAAATTTTAGGGTAATATATAAATTTATTTAATGATATTAATTATAAGAAATTATACCTATTATAATATTTTTAATATAAATTAATTGATTGTTCTATTAACAAGATAATTACAACATTGGGGTGGTGAAAGAATTTAAGGTTATTTTCATTAATATAAACTAAAAATATATTAAAATTATGAATATATATATATGATAATTTAAATTATTATTTATAATAAAAGATATAATATGGATAACATTGTACTAAAAATATTACACTTATTAAATACAATTTTGTTACATGTTTTACTTTTCTTTATATAAAATACTATAATGGTCATAATTTCATCCACGTAGAAGAAAAAGGTCACAAATTATTCCAATGAATTATTATCATTAGGATTGACTCATCCTATTTTATGTTTTTATGTATTTGGGAAATTTGATGGTTGTAATAATTTTGTTTTAAACTATTTTACATGATTTAACCTTTACTGTGTTAACCAAAATTTCTAAAGTTACTTTTCATAATAAAAAAATAAAAAGGAACTATTTAATAAAGTTAGACACCCTGATTCAAAATTTGGAATCTATTTTTTGAAAATTCAGGACACATATGTCTAAAATTATAATATAAAATTTAATATAAATAACACAACAAAAATCATTTTTTCCGGTAATGGAATTTTTAAATGTTAAATGTTTTCATAATGAAATTATGTGTAAACTCCACTTACAAAACCTTAATTATAATATTTTAAATCTCATTTGTCCCATAATAATTCAGTACTATTCCATAAAATAATTTTACCATGCCAATACATAAAATATAATATAGTTTTCAATAAAAATTATTTTTCTCCACTATTAAAGAATGAATCATTATTGTTAGAAAATCATCAAATATTTATCATAAGATAATTTTAGAAATTATGAATTAATAATAGAAATTAACTTTTTAAAATAATTTTTTAATATATATAGTAATTTATTTAAATTTTAACAAATAAATAGAACTAGAATATATTTTTTTATAAAAATTTGTTTTCTGGAGAATGAAATAACTTTATAAAAAAATATTTATTATTAAAAAAATTAATAAATATATTATAAATTAGTTGGACCATTATATATTTAAAAATGGGGTTAATACTATTAATTTTCCCAAATTTGGTGTCTAGTTTATAAAATTCACATTTAAATAATAAAATTTTATTGTTTGCTTCAGCCTGGTGTTGTATATTTATCGCACTATATAATGTAATACTTTTTTTTAAAAAATAATTTTTTTCAAAAAATGAAGAAAAAGGGTTATATGTGTGAATAAGTTTCTAAAATTACTTATTAAGAGAGATATTATTATTATATTATTGGTTGAAACACTTTCATGAAAGTTGAGAATCAAGGAAAAGGTATTTCTTATCACATTGGTTTCTTTGAGGCATATTAAATACTCTTCACATGTTAAATTTTATGTGTTTTATGAGCTTCATTATGGGAAATATTATCCTTATTTTCATGAAATAATTATTATTTTTTATAATCTATTTAATTATCAATCCAACAGTTTCTATTTGTTTCAATTTTTCATAATGATTTTATGAATTTTTAATCTTATAATTTGGTAACTTAGGTTAAATTTCTATTCCTAAACATTATTATTAAATGTTTCCTATAATCATATATTTCTCATTTAAAATTATAATTACACTCCCATTTTTATGGATATGGAATATTCAATTCAAATATTTTAAATTGATGAAAGTAAAAATTATATAATTGTCAACAATAATTATCATCATTGATAATGATAGTTTCTCTTCTTTGTATATATTTTTTTATTCCCACTAATTTTATCATTTATATATGGAAACTCAATTTTTTGTTATCCTATGTGACTTTCACATTATCCTTTTCAATATTTATAAATGATTTATTATTATTCAAATTTTTAGGTAGGTTTGAAACAATGGTATTATAAAATATTATCATGATTTTTCTTTTATGATCTTATGATTTATGTCCCATTCGTAATTTCCTTGATATAAACTTTATGTTTAATTCATAGATCCATTATAGAGAAATTCTTTTAAATGTTAATGTTTTCTAAATTATTTCACTTAACCGTTTCCAAATATTTATGTCTTTTTACCAAGATCAATTATTGAGGAATATTTTTAAATGTCAAATATTTTAAAAATAATTTATTTCCACCCTTTTCAAACATTTATTTAAGTTTCAAATCCACATTATTTATGATTCTTTTTTTGTATATAATTTTTTGAAAATATTTTTACCCTCACCTTTTTGAAATATTTTTTCCATTTCAGGGGATTATTATTCTGATTTTTTCAAAATATTTATTTATTTTAAAATGAATTATCATAAATATATATAATATGATATTTCCATAATTGATGAATGACATATTATTTTCAAAAAAAATGTTTAAAATGATTCTTAAATAATTATTTTAGGTTTTTCTAAAATAATTATCTCAAATTCAAAAGGATTTTACATCTTTTTGAGTAATATTTTATGAATTACCCTCTAAACACTCCCACATTTTTTTCATTTTGGATATTTAACTTATGGAATCAATATATTAATTGATCCATTATTATGTAGTTCCCTTCTAAGTGTTCGTCTTATGGAGGTTTTTTCATCGATGTCGTTATAACCTTACATCCCTTAGGTTTCATGTGTTATGTGTTCTAATTGTAATATCCACCTTCTTTCTCAAGATGGATAATAGAATATTCTTCGTATTGATTCAAGAAAAACATCTCATTTACCTTGGTAAATTAAGTGATACTTGAAATATTAATTTTTCCATGTTTTATTGGGTAACAATTGTACATTTGATTACTATTTATAATGACTCCTATACATTCCTCCATTGGATTGTTTTTGAATTTTTAACACATAAGGTAAAAATTTATGCATGGAATATTTTTTTGTTCCCAATATGATGTGTCAAAATTTTGTTTTTCACCAATATAATGAAGGAAATTTTATGTTCTCACAACATTAATTGATCTTTTTTATTCAAAACAGGAAACATGAACTTATTGTTTCATTAAAATATGAATGATGGAAGTTTTTTTGATTATAATATCATGCATTGATATTTTTTTGTTCACAGTGTCATATGTTGGGATGATTGAATTTTCCCAATATAGTATGTGGGTAGTTATCTAAAGCCCACTATTTTTTGAAAACCTAGTAGGAATAACTGGTCTACTAGGCTATGATTTACTATTATTTATCTTATGATAATTGTAAATACCCCAACGATAGTATCCTCTAGATGGGGGTAACATTATTACAATGGAACTATATAAAAAGTGTTTTATCTATAATGACCCAATAGTTTATTATCCTTGGTAAAAATATACAAAAAATTAAATATTCAAATTAAATATTAAACATTAAATCCCAAATGTATTTTCTATGATAAAACCAATATCACCCTTTGTGTAACCCGATATAACATTCATAAAAACCTCTTGAAATCTTGGGGAAAATAAAAAACTATAAAGGGGTGATCCGATATTCTTTCTAAATATAACATATAGGGGAAGCTATCCTAAATCCATAAGTACAATCAACATGGTAGAGTACATAACAGAACACATATTCCATTTAAATAACTTGAATATCATGATAATATAAGGCATAATCAATATAATAATGTAAATAACTCAAAAAATCAAACATTTAATCAATAATATGAGAATGAATTGAAATCATAGATAATATAATTGTAAAATTCTCAGGGATAATAATAAATAAAATATTAATAAAGAAAATGATTAATTATTGGACTCTATGATCTGAGGAATAATCATACCTATACTGTCAATACGTTTCACAAGTCAATTTAAACTAATGTGGGAAAACCCATTGGGTTTGGCCAAATTTTCCTCTAATATGAATACCGTTCAAAATTATGTTGAAACATACGAGGTAAAAACTAATTAGGTTTGTCTAATTGATTAATCCAATGACACCTTCTGATATATCATGGGACTTTCTATAAATGGTCCCCCCCCATAATTGCATGTCCAAATAATTCCTCAAATATCAAGTAATCAATTTCATTCATGAATCGATATGTATTATTAATAATTATATATTTTACTAAAGGATAAATATATTTCAAAATTTCCTTGTTAATAATGTAAAATTCTTTGTAAGAACGTAGTGTAAACAGACTATTTGGTCCAAGGAAGAAATCATAACCATGATTTAATAATATTGATATTTAAGGGAAATACTATATCAAATGATCACACGTAAGTGGTTGATTCATATTATGGTATAATTTCAAAACATACCCCCACTATTAGTAAGAAATATAATAAGTTATCATAATTGATTAATAATAGTACCAAAAAAGATCATTCACAACATTTTTGAATGAAAAATTATTTTTTACATTGAAATTCACTTATAAAAATAAATTGTAAAAATATAAAGGCAAAAATTTATTTAAAAATAAAATTGTAATCATGTAAAGAAATATTCAAATAATTTTTGTGTTATGAGAGTCGAAAAATAGTGTAATGCATTATAAGAGAAAAAACATTCATTTTGTATTTTTGATGGAAAAAGGCTCGATGCACCTTATATAGAAAACAACTAGAAAATGCATTTTAATTTTTGTATATAAAAAAAACATGGGTAAAATGAATTTAGAAAATTATTATATAATATTAAAAAACAATTTAGATATATTTTTTTAAAAAACATGGACTTGCAAGAGAAATATTCCCCAACAAAAATTAAATATAAAGAATACTGAAAAATAAAGAGATTGTAAAATAAACCCTTACCACAAGGTAATCAGTTGAATCGTAATACATATTAGAGAATAAAATTTCACAAAACATTAAATAACATGATGATAAATAAATTCAATACATAATTTTTCAAAATCATAAATATTGTCACATCATAAAATAATACAGGCATATAACATGAAGATATCCCTTAAAGATAGAAAAATGGGATGAAGTCCCTTACCCTAGGTTCGATTTCATTTTTACATGTATTAAAATTATTTATAATAATTATATATTTTTTATACATTTATTCCCGAACCATACTCATATATATAATACCATATATGATTTTATTATAGGATTTTTGCACCTATTTATTATCAATTCATTGTTAAAATCACATTTTAATGTCGTAACTACATCATTTTTCAAGTATGTTTTGATTCATTATTTTTGGTCCTTACACATTTATCACAATTACATCATCTAAAGAATATTATTTTTTATGAAAATAACACATAAAATAAATAAATAGATATTTTGAGTCATATATAATATTATAAGAAGATAAATAAATTACACTGTTCTTGGAGATGGTATGTCGTATGCACACATGAACATTTTTTTCATATTATGATTGATGGAATTAATGAATTGTAACAACTAATTAGCCTTCAAAGATTGATTATTATGAATTACATATCTTATATATTCAATAATTAAATAATTATAACCACCCAAGTAAATTAGTGATGAAAAATGAATTACACCACTACGTGGAGACGGTAAGTTGTCAGTATAGAAAAACTACTATATACCCATGGAAATATATTATAGGTTCAATAAAACCTTTGGTATAATTTGTTTATCTGAATTATATCATAAATGATTTTAATACATTTTCGATTGATAACAATATCCCAATGTTTTTAAAAAGATTTTAAATATAGATTCCAATAACTTGTATTAAAAAAATTTATTTTGATAGAATCTCCACAACTACACAACCTAAACATGATCCCCTCCTACCATCACATTCACATATAAAACCCTCGAGTCATTCAATAAACTAGTTTCTTCCCCACCTATGATGACTAGTAATATATTCTTATTTTAATATCAATCTTCATAAAATTTAAATCGATTACTACATTATCATTCAGGTATTTCATCAACCATCAATTTAATTTATTATATATCTAAACTACCATGGTAAATTCTATTTTAGATCCAGTTAAATTTATTTTTTAATTGATAATTAATCTTTTGGTTGTTGAAATAAGGGTTTTCCATACTTATATTGAAGGATTATTTGTTAATTTTTATGTTGTTTATTATTTATTTATCTGATTTTCTATATGGACTACTCTGATCTGTATGACTTTATTTTTTTAAAAGGATTAGTTTTACTATTAAATTCCCTTAGGGGAAATATTTGGTGATTGGTTTCTCACTATAATTATTAGCCATTATTTTTTAATATATAAAACCCAATTTGACTTATTGGATAGTTTTTTCAGTTATAATTTTTTAGTTTTTCACTAACAAGTTATGAGTGAAGAAATAAATATTTAAGAAAATATAAATTTTTTTATCGTGAGTAATATGTTGAAAAGTCAAAAAAAATTCACCATAGGGTCGAGATACATTAATTTCAGATAAAAATATTGAATCTTGTAGTAAATTAAAAAAAATTAAATATTATTTCTTGCTGGTCATGTAACATCATGTTACATTTTTAAGGTATTCATACCCCCCCCATTGAACATGATATTTCTGGGATATATTTATCTACACATTAGGAATATTTTTGGAAATTTTGAAGACCTCAAGGAATGGTCATAGTTGCACACGGATTTCCAAAACCATGTTCTCTACTAGTGAAAAACGTGAAAACCTATGTAGTGGTGGTTTCATGGATGAAACCCAGATTAAGAAACCATGTGAGCAACAAAAAGAAATCAAGAAATCACACAAGCTATGGAATATTGATTGATAAAATATGCAGACATGCCTAGAAAATTATATACCAGATATTTAATTAATCATAAAATTATTTAGAAATTCCTCAACCCCCCTTTGACCCATGCTCGACTGTAAATCCATCTAGAATTATTTCATTTGTTTTGGAGGATCTCAAGGACCCATTTTTTGATCCTCTATAACCCTTCCATGGTGGAAAAAACCACAAAGAATCACATTAGTTCTCCCCTGGGTATGTGAATCTTTCCCCATTCTTTCCCTACCACTCTCTTATCCCCTCCTCCTTAGGGGGTTAGATATCTACGTTGTTGGAGTATTTAATCCCTATTTATTTATATATTTAATCTTGGTTTTATTCTTGGATCTTCTTTTCTAATGTTCTTTTTTAGTGTTTACCATTGTGATCATTGTGATTTGTTAACCGGTGATTTAAAGTTATGTGGTTTCATTTAATACAATATGATTGATTTAACAATAATTTTATTTAATGAAATTAAATTGTTGGTTTGAAATTTAATAGCTTTTAATTGGTTTGTTAAAAATCCAAATCCAATTAATTAGGTATTTTAATATGATTTGGAATGAAATTTGGGAACACCCCCAATTCCATTGGACTAGGGAATGTTTGTAGAATGAGATATAAAATAGTGAAGATTAAATTGTTCTATTCAAAATGTGGAATTTGAATTGGGAAATTGAATTTGGAAATTGATATTTTAATGTTATATGTAATTTTAATTTGAAAAAATATCTTAAATTGTTTTCATATAAACACACTAGTTTTATTATGTAAATGGATTGATTTGATTAAAAACTAATTTCTATTTTAATTGGAAAATAGAATGTAAAAATTGAAAAGTATTTTAAATCTATTTTAATGAGTTTTGAATCAAATTTCACGTTATTTCTTATTTTGTTTGCACATTTAATCCTTGGTTATTAATTATTTATTCATGAAAAACACAGAAGGATTATATTTCCCTACCAATGTATTTATACTTTACAACTATTCCATAAACAAAATTAATGATATTATCCCCAGTTTAATGTTGGTTAGTCTTCTCGAACCTGTGTTAGCGAGATGTGTCTGTACATTTCCATTATCATCAAATGAGTGTCCGAGGATCCCATAATCTAAAATTATTGTACATATCAGAAGGTGAAAATGTTTATCCTTTATGATTATTTGGATATATATTCAATTTTATTAAACTATTTGACACATGACTTGTGAATTTATATATACAATTTTATATAAAATTATAATTAATCTATTTTTTTGTAATTATTTCAATCAATTGAAATGTAAATAATATTTTTTTAAATATTTTTTTATACATCCACGATTGTTTATTTAGAATTGAATGCTTTATTCAGTTAATTAATTATAGCATTTTGTTATGGAAGAAATAGTGACGCCCATCTAGAATTTTAACTGACACCCGAACCTTTACTTTGGGAGTCTATAGATTTAATCTTTCTAGTTTTAAGATAGAATAAATTAACACTTGGATATAAAAGATGTTGTGGATCTTTGGGATTTAAGATTCTATGTCCATTGGGACATGGGATGTTTTCCCTATTTTTTGGTACTTTATGGGTGTAATTTGTGTTTGTATACATGTTTGAATTCATTTAAGGTTCTTCTTATGGAATTTTATTTTGAATACTGAATTTGAACAATACTTATTCTATTTAGGTGGAAACAATTTTTTGTTTTTTAATATTGTATGATCTCATGTGATAGTTGCTAACCCATGGGGATAGGGAATGCCCTTAGAACCATGTTATGATCATCTTGGCTATTAGGATACCAAGGTATCTGGACTGGTTTGTGAAAAAAATGGTATCATAGGTAAAAGTTAAATATCTCTCATTGATTTTAGTATGCAGTTAGGTAATCTTGTTAGGACACAGGAGGTAGCTACGACTGTGTTCTTAGAAAACACTCACCGTAATGATTCTTAGGTCATTATGGGTGGTTTGGGAAATATGACCATAATATTAAATATAGTATTTTCCCTAAATTTGATTTTAATATATTGAAATAATAATCTTGTTTATCTATCTGAGGGGGTTGATTTTCTTATTTCTCTTATTTGAGAGATGTTCTGTGAAACCTTTCTAATGACCTCAATGACTTCTATTGATGTTGTGTTGCATCATTCCTCTTAGAAGATGTGAGAATCATATATTGGTGGAATAGAATGATTATCTAGAATGATCAATTTCAATTTTGGTCCAAAGTCTAACTGAAGGGTAACCTACACCTATTAACATTCGACATCCAACTGGGAAACCTAAATGGGAAGTTTTATATAATAATTTTCATTAGATGTTTCAGTAAAATAAAACCACTTTTTGTGTTTTTAATGATCATTATATAACTGATTATTAGTTGATTTATATATATCAATATTATATTTGAGTTCATGGAAACACCTGATGAAATCATGGTGAAACATAACTCTTTCAAGATAGGGGGACCTAACTAGATATGGTAGGACATTATGGTGACAGTGAAGAAGCTTGAGGTATTTTAGTGGATAGTTAATAATTTTATTTTAGACACTTAGTTCTATCCCAAAATGATAGTTTATGCCATGGATATGTTGTTTTTCAAACATAAGAAAAATGGAATAACCATATTTAAGTTTTTGATTCCATTATCTAGGATTATGAAGTAGTTACCAGATATTATATTAAATAAATAGATGAAGAAAAAGTTGTTTTAGATATAAATTCGATATGATATTCATTATTTGGTTTTATATACTAATATGAATCCTTTAATGATGTGTTGGACAAATATTAGATTGTTGAAATGGATATGGTTGGTAATTTAGGGTTTTTAAGGGTTCATTATTCTCCTAGCAGTAGTTATGCGAGTTCCAAAAAAGGGAAGATTAATCATGATGATTCTTTTTGTAAATCTAAACATCAGGGTTTCTATAGACCTCAAATAGGGCATGGAAATGGTCCTTTAAATTGTTACCACTATGGAAAAACTCTGAACTCCAAATGAGTTTGAACTGAGGCACCAAACATATGTTTCTCCTATATATTCATAGGTAACTTATAGAACTTATTTCATGTATATTATACTCCAAAAAGTGGAACGAGGTCATCAATGCCTAATAAAACTATTGTACAATAATATTTATCATAGAAAAAGGGGTTCTATCCATCTCGATATGAAATGAAGCTTCATTACACTATGAAATCCTCTCTAGAGGAGCCAGATAAGGGTCTAGTGACTGTGATAAGTACCACCACAATAGATTTATTATTAATGAATGTCGTATTTGATTCGGGTGAATTTGATTCTTTTATTTCATCTCGTATTATCAATATACTAATTTATCTTATATAGCTTCTATCTTTTGTGATGGATATTACTAATCCCCATAGAATGATGAGAGAGTAGGGTCTATGTATTCTCTCTTGTGTTTTATCTCTACTAAAAATTGATATTTATTAAGAATTCCTAGTTCTTGACACGAATTTTCTCAACAACATTTATAGTATGGATTGACTAATTCCAAATAAAGCTCAATTTGATTGTTATCTTATAAGGTTCTCTTTTACTACACCCATTGGGGTGTACCATATCTTTCAAGGAGAATGGGACCTATGTTTGAGTACATCCAACCTTCTTATACAATGTTTTGGAAATTGATATCAATGTTTTATTTTGATTGGAGAGGGAATCTTTGAGTTATGATATCCCTCCAATTCTCATTGAGTTTCTCAATGTTTTCTCCTGAATTCTTTGGTCTACCACCAGTAGGGGAGGTAGATCTTTCTATTGGGTTAGTGCATGGAAATCAACCTTCATCATATCCTTCCTACCATATAGAACTAGATGAAATATAGGAGTTGAATACTAACCTGGATGATCCTTTAGAGTAATCATTTATTCACCTGAGTGTGTAAACATTGGCTGGGTTTATTGTCATTTCTAATAAATTCAATGTTTCCCTATACCTTTATGTGGATTTCTGAAAAAATAAATCGAGTTATGGTAAATAACACGTATCCATTGAATTATCTTGAATATTTTTTTTTTGAAATTTAAAAGGGGAAAAGTGGTTTCCATTGATCAATAATTGATACATATATCATCATTTTATAATAAAAGAATCTGAAATTCAGATAACCACTGGTCATATAATGTAGGTACATTATGAGTAACTTGTAATTCCATTTGGTTTATACAATTATCATATAGTTTTTATGCATTCATGAAAAATATTTTCCATGAGTGTCTTGATTCTTTCGTGGTAGTATCTATGGATTAAATCCCTGTTTACATTATATAAATGTAAAATCATGTGAATCATATGAGATCACCTCAATAAATGTTGGGAAATCAATGAGTTTAGGACAATCAAATTGAAATTTTATATTTTGATTTGAGAACTAAACTTCTGAAGAAAAGTGGTGTCAGAACATGGTATTTTAGTTGATCCTGAGTAGTTGAAAGTGTTTATGAAATGGAAAAAACCATGAAAAGATTTCAATATTTGGAGAATCCTTCAATTTGAAAGTCATGATCTTCTCAAAGTCGGATTATTTGAGGAATGATCTAACATGAAATGGATTATTCATTTTTTTTTATAAAAGTGGTATATTTATTTTGCAAAGATAATGAATATTTTTTTCAATTATGTTAGTGTTGACTCTTCCAGAGGTCAGGTAGGTCTATGTGGTCTTCTACTATGCATTATGTTCAGGTTTGGGTTCTATTCTTATGCTTGGTGATCTTGTAATTTCTTATGGATCCTGATATATGAGGCAACCAAAGGAAAGTTACCCTACCCATGACCTTGAAATTTCATTTTTGAGGCATGAACATAATAGATGGGTGAATTATATTTATAGATAATGTTTTAATGTGTTTTGTAAGAGCAATATTTTGAGTTATATCTTTTCAAAAATGTATTTTAATCTCCCCCAGATGCATTGTGTGGAATACCTAAAATCATTTAACTTTGACATCACCTACCCTAAAGAAACTAAATGTCATCACATATGAATTGACTAGGAAAATTATTATCCATGTCATGAAAGAATCATTAGAATAATGGAACATGATGGGTCATTTTTCAAAATTGTTTATTGGAGTCTGACAATCAATGGTGGAGGTTTCCTTGCACATTGTTATGTTGATATATTCTCTTCTCAAGATGATTTTAAAGAATAGTAGCTTAATGTTGAGTTCTATTGATGTAGATAATATATTTATAGTGGGGAGCCCATTACTAAGTGTTATTTCTCCATAAATGATATTTATTGTAATCAAAAATAGTTTTTGTGCCGTTAATTGAAATGAAAGATTTAATGTCGGTATTTCCAATATTCATAGTGGTTTTTTCACTAAGGAACCATGATTACGTTCTATTACATGCAGAAAGGATTCTTGTGTCTAGGTATGAGATTAGAAATTTCATCTTTTTTTCTCTCATTATTATACATTCCAACAGGTCAAGGCCATGCCCCAGATACCTTAGAGTTTACTTCATCCACTTCTAGTGTCAATTAGGATGTGTGGGGATATATTTATATGAGTTATGTTTGGATTTATATATAACTAGGTAAATAAGAATGTGATATGGGCTGTGATCGATAGGCTGACCATATCATAAAACTTTATACCCATTTGTGTTTCAACCAAAGTTGAGGAGTTGGAAAATTTCTATGTGAAACAGTTATTTGTTTGTATAGAGTTCCATCTGCTGTAGATATTGAAAAGGATACGTGGTACAATTCTAATATTTGGAGAGGACTTCATGAGGTACTAGTACCTCATGTTTGTTTGAGTGGAAAATACTATTCACAGTAAGATTACAAGATAGAATGAGTTATACAGATTATTTAGGATACACTTTGTAGCTAATTTCATGACTTTAGTGGACCATGGGATTATAATTTTTGTCTGGTTGAGTTTTCTTATAATAACAGTTACTAGATCGCAATAAGAATATCCCATTTTGATGCCCTTAATGGATGACTATAAAAATATCCATTATTTCTATTGGGGATTAATGAATGTTCCTTGGTTGGACCATGGTTGGTTATATATATGAAAAAATGTTTCAGTTTATTCATTAGAAAATGTTGACGACACAAATCAAATATATGTCTTATGATGATCATCCTAAAAAACTCATCAAAATATTAGTTTTTGATAATATGTTCTTGAATGTTTTACATCAGATAGGTCATCGACAAATTGGGAGGCAAGGGGAAATTTATCCTTATTTTTTGGAAACTTTTTATGTTATTAAGAAGGTGAGTAAAGTTGATTAACATATAAAAATTCTATGACAGTTTACATTGATACACAATGTGTTCTATTTATCCCAATTTCGAATGTATCTTTCTGATCCATCTCATGTTCTGAGATGGCATTATCTTAACATCAAACCTAATTTATCTGCAAATAAGAATCCATTTAGGATAGTTTATTTTAAAACCATGTCACATCATGGGATGTTGATACAATTGGTTTGAGTTATATGGTATGACAGTTTTTTCACACATGAGTCTTGGGAGAGCGAGACAATGGTGGGACAGTAGTGGGCACATCTTTTTAACATGGAAGCTTCTTAACATGAGTTCTAGGATAAAAAAGTTTTTGTGGAGGGGAGGTTGTAACATCCTAATAATGTTGTTTCAAACCCATAAAGCCCACTTCTGAGAATGTTTTGTTTTTGGTTCTGTTCAGGGGTTCTTCAGGTGAATATTTGGAAATTTTGAAGGGCTCTATGATTGTGCACAATTAGTGGATTGTTTTCCTTTACTGTGTGCTCTTCTATTGAAAACCATTAAAACCCAGGTCGTGAGGATTTTCATAACTAGCATATGGTTTGAAAATTCATGCACCCACCAAGGAGAAAACATGAAACACCGTCGTCAAGGGTGCATGATTTGGGCACATGATTTTATAAACCATGTGGCCCTACCCTGATAACCAAACACACAAGATTTAATTAATCCAAAAATTATTAAAAAATTCATGAAACCCCACTTTGACCCCTGCTCAACACTTACTCTATTTAGAATGATTTCCAAGTTAGTTGAGGCTCTCAAGGATCCATTTTGGCACCCATTAACCCATTTTCTAATGGATCATAGAGTGTTGGATCTCATTAGATATACTCTCAGTATGTGAATATTTCCTCAATCCTTCTATCCCACCCTCTTCTAGTATTTTACATAGGGTTTTTTATATATATGTGTAGTTGGAGGATCGAATAACCATTATTTTAGATCATGAATTGAGTTTTCATTATCAAATATCATTGTCCAATGTTTTTTATTAGGGTTTCCTTTTGTAGGTGTAGTGATTCATGATCCCATGATCTCCTAGTAGATGGTCCCATTTAAGATTTTACAATTAACTTTTCCCTAAATTGATTAATTTAAAATTAAATAAATCGATTTTAATTAAATTTAATTAAATTGGTTTTTTTAAACCCAATTCTAGTCAATTAGGGATTTAAATTTATTTTGGGCTGAAATTTTGGAAAATTCATATTTCCATTGCATTAGTGATTTTACGTGTAATTTGATGGAAACTGAGAAAATAAAATTTTGGAATTCAAATCGTGGAATTAAAATTGTGAAATTGAAATGTGGAATGGATTTTTGAAATTTACCTAAATTTTCTATTTGGGAAAAATGGTTTAAACTATGTTGTTATAAACACATTGGTTTTATCCTAAAAAATAACTATTTTATTAATAAACCATTTTAGGTTTTAAATCTAAATTGGCATATAGAAATGGAAACATTGGTTAATTGTATTATAAAATAATTTGAAATAAGTTTTCCATTATTGAATCTCATTTTAGAACATGAATGACAAGGTTGTTAATGAGTTATTAAGTACATAAATAATATAATGGGAATACCCCAACAATGGATTGATGTTTTAAAACTCTAGCATAAACATATTGGAAGATCTTATAACTTGGGGATGTTGGTTAGTATTCTTTGGAATGTGTTAGAGATACATGTGTACACATTTCTATTATCATTATATGCGCGTGTGAGGATTCTATAACTTGTAAGAATCATGCCTCTTAGAAGATTACCATGATTCTCATTTGTGATTATTTTGATATATATTCAACTGTTTACAAATTATTTCACACATGAACTATGATTTTATATAAACTATTTTATATAAAATGATTATGAAGAATTTTTTTTGAATTTTTTTCTATAATCTAAAATTTAAAAAATTATTTTATTTAAATATGATTTGGTATTTCCATTCCATTATATTTAAAATTTAAACCATAATTTGGGTAATAAATTATGGAATTTTAATATGAAATCCTTGGTGAAACACAACATGGATTTTATCTCACAACTTAGTAATGCCTTTAGATTTTTGTAGATTTCTTACTTATAGGATCATGAATGTGGAATGAACAAGATGGAGGTGGTAGTTACTATTGATATTTGAGATTTTTACTATTGTTATCATTGGTACAATGGATGTTTTTCAAATTTTATGGTATGTTTTGGATGTACTTTGTGTTTGTAAACCAGTTCGATTTCTGGTTCAATTCTAATATTGGAGTTTTCATTTTTTGAATATTGAATTGTAAATATTCTTCCATTATATATTTTGTAAACCGGTTCTGAGTTTTATCTAGTATGGTGCGAGGTGATATTCAACAAACTATGGGGATAAGGAATGCCTTTTGGGCCATGTCTGGGCCAGTTCAGTTATCAGGGACATGGGTATTAGGGATGGTTCTGAATAGTATTTTTTTTGGGAAAAGTGTTTTTAGTCAATGATTCGTCAATGACTATTTTTTGTGATACCTACAAAGTTATTAGAGGATCGATTATAATATAATAAAAACTAATTTAAAGAGAAAAAATTTAGTAAACCCAAATAAAAAATAGTCATAATAGAATAATTTTATTGATTTCAATCATTGATTCATTTCTACTTTCACTTGTTCAATTTTTTGTCATACGCCTATTGTTTAGACATTCATATTTTTGCAACCGATTGAATAACACTCAATATTTTTAATTTTTTCCAAATTTTTTACATTCCATATACTTTATGACCATTATTGTACATTCCCCCAACATCATACACAATTAAACTGATATTTTTTTTGTTACCAAGCTTATTTTTAATCCCACTTCCACATGAAAATTATGAATGTATTTTATATATAACCATGTGATACTTCTTGATAAAAATTCATAGTTAAATGTACCAGTATTTAAAATAAATATTAAAAATCCTACTGATTTCATACGATTATTATGAAATCATATTTAAACTACGTATTAAAACAAAAAAATACTGATATTATGATATAACGTAATAGTGTGATTGAAAATTCTTTTTTTACATAAATTAGATGTTAAAAACATTATAAAACCATTGGGAAACCTAAAAGAGGATACTAAATTATATATAAAGGGGGTATATAAAAAATTTTATAAAATAAAAAGAAAATTCACAGGGGGGTTATTAGTAAATCTCAAAAGGATTCACATTGACATCTCTAAATATGAGAAACCAGTAATTATGGATTATAAAACCTAACTTCAATATTAATGTGTGCTTTAGATAATTATAACCTAGAATTTTAAATATTTTATACATGAAATTATTGAATAACAATAACATAAGTTAAAAAGTGAATAGAGTTATAGAAAAAATAAAAACATAAATTATAAGAACAATATTGTGTATTATTATGTACAGTTAGTACTAAATTATATAATAAAATTTAATATGAATGTTTTATATTGATTTATATATATATATATATATAGTATTTTTTGTGTTTTATATTGTGATTCCCATATAGACTACTGTAACACTTATGGGTTCATATAAAGTGAAAAATTATCACATCCTTAATTTTTTTTCAATTTCACATCTACCTTATTTAATTTATTTTACAACAATACATATAAATTTTTTTATCAAATGGATCCATGTTGGATATATAAATATGATCATATGTGATAGAATTTTCAAATCATTTTGGATATCAATTTATAATCTTCATTTAAAATGTTTTAAATTGTGGAAATATACACATCCCATGACATAATTATGATGGAATACATTGGTTATGTGGTGATGATGTTTGATAAAATATAACTAAATTTGGTCTTCAAACAAACTACTTCGTCTAGTAAATAAATTTGGAGAAATTGTTTTCTCAAAATACTCCTGATTTGATCAAGATAAATAATATTGAAAATTTATAGATGTCGAGTTTCTGTTAATTTTTAAACATGAGAATTCATATTTGACATCAAAATAAGACATTGATATGAGCAATGTGGAAAAATTAAAACACTGAAATTTTTAAATGCTGATATTTTTAAACTCAATGATTCATATGAAAACCATATTTGTGATTTATAATAGATACATAAATTATAGTCTTACCTTTTTAATGGAACCAATTCAGTATTATGAAAATATTCCCGGAAACTAGTATATAAAATGGATGTTAGATTCCAACCATGGATTTTCCAATGTAAATGTTCATGATTGAAAAAACGATTTCATGTATTATGGGATTAAACTACTAAATGAAATTTTTATATAAAATGTGGAACATCATAGAGGAATCAAATTTTGTATGGAACACCCAACCATGTACCATAGATTGAAAAGTGGAACATTGAATATATTCCTAGTATAACATCCAGAACATGAACTCCTCGATCCCATACTAAATTGATAAAAATTATATTTTCGGATTTGATACTGAATAAGGTGATCCAATTTTTTGAAAACAATTAAGTAATTGAAATGAACATATTTTTTTCACTTATATAACCATGTACCCTTTTTATTACTGTTCATTAAAATTTTGACCAACTCATATCAAAATTGATTCATAAATCGCTATTTCATAAAGATAAACATGATATCCTCTTATACCCAACTTTCTTATATCACATTAGGTCATAAAAATCTCTAAAATGAAATACCTTAAATAAATATTTTGTTCATCCTAATTATTTATATTGAAAGTAAAATGAAACATAATAATGGTGATACGAAAATCTAAGTAATGTTATACATAAGAATTAATAATTGAATGTCACTAAAGAGAATAATAATTTTATAAGGATATGTCAACATAATAAATGTGCATGATTATAATATAAGAGTATTCATACACATAAATATCTAGAATATAGACCATGAAAACATGGATTGAAGGAATTAACAACGTAAACAATCATAATATTCAATAATCATGATCCATGTTAAATCAATCATGATGAAATGAGATATCATAAACCCATATAAACAATATAAAACACTTTTTGGTAACTTTGAGAATCATATCGATAAAACCCATTAAAACCCATTATAATTAGAATAACTATATGTTATATTTCAAATATCACAATTACCAAATTCATTGGAGAACTATATGGAGAACCCATCATTTAGTATATTATGGGCTTAGTCGGAGCTATCTAGGCAACCCCAAGATAAGCTGTATCAGGCTTACATGATTCTATCTACCCACCCCATTGTAATATGTATTTGGATTTCCTGATTATATCTAGGAAAACCCATGAAAATCTATTAATTGATTACCCAGTTATATCAGGGACATCCCATGGTTATTTTGTAATGTCCATGAACCACAACATAAATAATTTATATTGATATTTTACTTCATTATAAAACTCCTACACACTTAAATTTTTATTCAATAAGCTGATCAACCCATTGAAAATAAATCAGTTCCATGTCAATATATTTGAAAACGTATTAATATGTGTAAATAAATGGATTCCAGAAAAATAAATTGGAATCATGACTAGAATATGGAAATGAAATGATTTCCATAACTATTTCTTTGAAAAATTGTTGTGTTAGGGTATGAAATGAGTTTTATTACAATCTCATTAAAATAATCTTAATCTATCCCAAGAAGTAATGAGGAAGGTATAATTAAAAACGATACACATTGGATCATAATAAAAGAGGATTCAGTCATTAATTAATAAAAATACCTTAAAATACCATTAAAACATTTTTATGAAATAACACTTTTCATTTTTTGAATTAAAATTTTAAAACATATAAAAATTTGAAAACAGATTTAAATATATCATAACATTAGGGACTTTGTCACAAAAAATCCCCATAAAAGATGAGATTGTAGCATTAAACTCTTACAACTTTGGTAATAGTGAATCATAAAACCCATGAGGCAATTTCAAATATACAAAATATATCATTATAATTAATTAATTCATGATATTAAATGTAAAATGGGATGTATATACACCTTATAATAGAAGCTAGGTCTATAACATAACATATGTCTCAAAGAATGAAATTTGGGACAAAAATCCATTAACTCTTTAGTATCTATTAAATCCTAAATCCAAAAAATTAACATAATAAAATGGATATGTAAATAACCATTAATTTAAAAGTAATTACAGTAAAATACATTCATGAATAATATAAACACCAAAAATTAAAATATGTGGTGAATATGGCATATATCACACATAAATAAAAGTGATATTAGAAAAACCCGTAACTTGAGTATGATACATCAAATTTGTTTTATATCATCATAAATAATAAAAATATGTTAGTTATTTACTTTATTTAGTTCCATTTACTATATCATTATTACTTTTATTACACTTATTAAGATGTTATATATGATTATTGAACAATTATGTTTAAGTTAGTTGTTTTAAACATATTTGGATTATCTATAAAATTTGTATTTAATTGGATGACTAAGGTCAATGAGGTAATTATTTAAACATATAAAAAAATAATCCAGATATAATTACAATATCTAAACATAAATTATAATTTAAAAAAACAGGAAATATGTTTATTAAAAATAAACTAATATTATGATCATGTAGATGGTATGTTGTACATATGCATAATTAATGTTTACATTTATAAATGAACATTATGGGAAGAAGGTAGCTACTTTATTTTAAAAAAAAATTAAATAAATTATTAATAACATGATATTAAATTATATATAATTAAATATATATCATTATTGTGATGAAAAAGGAATCACATCGCTTCAAGGTGGAGGTAGTCCACCCTTCTATGAACGACGTTATCACATTTTGAATGTGTTAAAATGTGACATATAAAATGATATATTTTATTTTAAGAATGATAATTTTTCATTAAAATCACAAATATATCATTTATATCATATATATTCATTATAGTTATACTTATTACATTCCATGTAACATGTTAGTGAATAAAGATGAACATTGATTCTTGAGGAAGTTTTTCGACATACACAGAAGTGTTATAATGGTATCAACTACGATTTGAAATGTAAAAAGAGTTTATATGATATAATGTATAATAATATATAATTAGGGTTTAAAATATTATAAATATCATATATAAAAATTATTATCATCATATTTCCCAACCATGAAATTTGATCATGGAAAAGAAAACGACGTCGGTTCAAAAAGAGGTAGTCTACCATACACATGAATGGCGATTTTGTAACCCATTTTTTGGAAGTGTTTCTAATTTTATGTAATCACCTTTATATAAAAAATATTTTTATATTTAATATAATTATTTTTTTATATAATCCAGATATAATGATAATTGAAGGACGTGGAGAAGAAATAAAAATAAAAACACATTTAAAAGAACATTTTCTCTTCTCAAGGTATCCTTTTAATGTTTTCACTAAAAACATGAAAGGATTTATTTATAACCAAAATAAGTCTTCTTTGATGAATGTATTGAGTTTCATAGGTGATATGGTATCGGTTTGTATGAGCCAAAAGGCAAGATATGTGTGAATAAGTGGGGGAGAGTGAGTGCTATCATATAGTTGAAGAGTAGTGGGATTCATGTAAATAATCAAAAATATTTATTATTGGGAGTTATCCCTTACATCATGATACTAAAAAAATGAATAATGATTAATTTTATGGATTATTTTGTCAAAAAACCTCCACCACAAAAAATAAATACATTTTTACCAAAATATTCATTAACTCCTAAGATTCCTAAATTGTTTTCATTTTGGGGTTTCATTAAGGTAACTAGTATTCTAACAAATGTAATTCATCAATCAATATTAAATTGAACTGATACATATTATAAAATTTTGACCAAATAATTTTAAATATAAAATCTAAATTAAAAAAGAAAAATTCCATGTGTTTGGAAATTAAATTTAACAGAAGTGCATGTAATGCGTAAAACCACTTCATTACCCCTAACCATGAAAACAATGTTTTCACATTTTAGGGGTCAATATGTTATCTATAAAAGATAAATTAAAACATTACTGTAACATAATTTTTATTTATTAACATTTACCAATCACTTTATATAAGTTAGGATTTTCAGTAATTTTAAATCGTTTAATAAAATGTCATTTTTTATGAAATGACATTAAAGTAAATTTTTAAATTATTAATTTAATTTGAATTTAACAAATATCGAGAAAAAATGGAATTTAAATTAATTAATTTCATAGTTCTTTATCATTACACATTCATATAAAAAATAATTTATTAAAAAAATTTGTTATATTTATCTCAATTTTTATATATTAAGTAAAATTTAATTTATTAAATTATTAAATAAATAATTCAATTCTTGGTGTTTCTTATGTTTTTAACATATTTATATCACCAATATAAATTAAATATAAATTACTATGAAAAAAATCATTTATATTTCAATATAATATTAATAAAGGAAATTATGTATTTTTTTGTATCCCTAGGGCCTTATAAAAACTAAAATGATGAAAGTTACATTTTGTTTGAATTTATCTTTTATGAATTTTTTATATTGGCCAAATTCATTGAAAAGGGTCCCAAAAACTAAAAACTATTGATCTTATTGTCCTAAGGGTCGAAATATTTCCTTAAAATCTGTTTGGAAAATGTTTTGGTTCATTTCAACACCGTATATTCTAAGTTTAACCCCTAATTAAACTCGTTTTAACATTATTTGTTGTAATTAATTTTAATTTTTTTCAATAATAAATATGTTAAAAAATTATTTTTAACTTTTAGTATGTTATAAATTATTATTATTCAAAATGTGGATTCAAAGTTTCCAAATTCAATTCACACAAGTGGTATAATATTATTTAAAATTATTCATGGTGACATGACGAGAAAATATGTTTTGTGAAGTAAAAAAGTTCAAAAGTTCAAAATGTTTTTATATCAAAACTAAAAATAAAAAATATTATAACAAACTATATTGGATTAATATACACATAATTCAACTTTTGTTACATTGAAACTAACTGAGAATATAATATATGATTTTAAAAAATTAATGTCAAAACGTTATTTTCAATTAAAAATATGTATATTTCAATTTTCATAAAATTTTTAATATTTTCAGAAAAATAAAAAAATATTTACCCTAAGACAATATTTTATTCATATATAAAAAATAATTTTTATTTTTTCAAAAAAAAAATAACATTTTTAATAATTTTTTCTAAATATGTGGGCTATAAAGAGGAGACAAAACCACTTTCTAGAAAAAAAAATACTTTTAAACCATAAAATAGGATTATATTTTTATTTCATAAAAAATATAGAAGATGATTGTTAAGAATTAGATTGAATATATTGAATAAATATTTTCTTAATATAATCCAATAAGGGTAAATTTTTTTACCTTATTATTATATATAACACATGTGTATATTTAAATAGTTTTATAGAAAAATATTTCTTATCAATTTCAAAAGGGTTATATTTTCATTTTTAATCAATTGGTTAAAAATTATAGATTACATATTAATGAATAAACCATATTTTCATATATTATTTAAACCTATTCATTATGTCCATTCCAATATATAGTTATGATGGTAATATATATCATGGGTCATTTGAGTTCATTGCCGTATGTTGAATATTCCATCATACATAAAAATATAAGGGTTTCATGTAATGAAAGGTAAAGTAAATGTTTCATCTAATGATATATAAAATTAGTCTGGAATGCTCATTACCCTATAAAAGTTAATTTTTTTCCATTTAAACACTCTAGGTGTTAAATCCTCCTCACTTGTAGTGAATAGGGTACTCACAATTGGAACAGTATCTCTATAATCAAAGGTTAGATATTTGAAAATATTTCTATGTAAATACCCATTGAAAATAGGGATAATAAGAATTCCTCTTAATAAAGGAGAAATATATGTACAATAGGAATATGTAGTAACACGTAAATAGGTTTCTAAATATGATAACATGGGTGGAAATGGAGGAATAACATAAATCATTTTATAGAGTGATTGATGTCATTGACCACAAAAAAGTGAATGATAAGTGGAAAGTTAATGGCATCAAAACCATAAATATGTGATGTTTAAAAAGGCCATCGGTTCATCAGAATTGAATTTACTAGGATAATACTTTTATTTCATAAGCCATTCAGAAATAGTTGAGTAATTCCCTTTCTATCCAGACAAAGAGAATATGAAAATTTACTTTCATGATTAGTAGAATTTAATTATTTTTAAATTTTCACCATAACCTCATATTTTTCTCTAATTGGAAGTTAATAAATATATATATTAAATTACTAATTTACCAGAACCATATTTTAATGTCAATATAAACATAAAAGGGATAGTCATGATATTTCACATATCTTTAAGAATTAAGAAAAAAGGATTGAACATGGAAAGATAATTACCGAAATGAGTAAACCATCATTTGATATATTAATATGAAAAAGTAATACCCAATGATCAAACAAAACAATTCCATAATCTATTATCCTTATAATTATTCAAACATTTCATGACAAGGTTTGAACCCCATGATTAAAAGGATTTGATCATATATTTTTCCAAAATAAATAAACCATTATACCTGAAATAAAATAACATATTATTCTTAATTAAAAGTAATCTTTACATATAAAAATTTCAACCTAACATGTAAATAATATAGTAAATATGTAGGCGTGAACCCTTATCATCCTTAAGTCATGGGTTGAAGCTCCATTCCCTCTCCAGATACGATGTATTATCACACAACATACATATTTTAAACATTTTTTATTAGATATGAATGATAATTACTACCTAAAAACCCTTCATGTTGATCCATGGGGTTAAAAAAGACTCACCCCAAATAAACATCTAAACAAATTTCATTAATAACCTCACAAGTTTTATAAGATAAAATATCAAATAGTATTTCAATGACTTAGATGTCATGATAGACCTATGATGGTATCCAAAACACTTAAGATAACATCACCTTAAAATATAATAATCGCCAAAGATACCTCAACATTACTCAGGTACCAACAATAATAGCCAGAAACCACAGTCTTAAATATAGTTCTAAATTCAAAATCATTACATTTTTGGCTTTGATATCCAAAATGGTGAACCAATATTTTCCAAAAAAAAAATATAAAATCAACAAAATAATGGATCACTAAAATATCCATGGATCCTTTAGGATTGTATATATATAGAATTAGGACCAACTTATATCAATATGCATTCAAAAAAACTTTACTATAATGATGAACATCATATCCTATTATACACAGATTTTATTATTTCACATTACTTATATCAAAATTGTCCAGATGAAATTTCATCAAGAAATAAATTGTTCTAAAAAAGTATTTATAACCTAGGGAAATGGAAACAGATCAATAGTGAGATCAATTAATCAGTAAGGGTAGACATAATAATTAGAAATTTAATATTGATAAGGGGAAAAATATATAATAAGTGTATGGAAACATAATAAATGTGCATCTGTATAACATAAGAATATTCATACCCCTCAATAACTAGATCACCAAATAAAAAAACATGGAATAAGTATTAATCAAATGAACTAATCATAACAATCAATTAACATGTTCTCTGTTATATAAATTTTGATCAAATGTAAGAACATAAACCCATATCAAGCAATTCACACTCCTTTCAGCATCCTTAGCATCATATTCATAAAACAATTTCAAAACCCTTTTAATTTGAATAAACATTTGGCCAATAAATAATATTATCATGATCCAATGAATTGATGCATTACCTGGGCTCCCATATCAGTTATTCTATTACTGTCTTACTCAGTGCTAACTGGGTCACCCTAAGATACGATATAATGGTCATGCCTAGTGCTATTTAAGCCACACCAAGGTAATCTGCAATAGGCATACCCTATGATCTCAGAGCCCACTAATGATAAGATGTAACAAGATTAACCTATTCTATCTAGAACACCCCCTGTTTAATATTTAATATCTAAGAACCTTTACATGAATAGATTATATTTTTATTTCACATCCTCATAAAACTCATTGAAACAATCATTGTTATTTTGAAAACCTAATCAACCCATGGGAATGAAATGTGTTTCATGTTAACATTGTTGAATATTGATTTTCCAAGGAGAAATATATTGTTTAATTAAAAATTTCTTTTAAAACTTGTTTAATTTGGATAAAATAAACATGGTACATAAAAATATATTTGAAACATTTTTATTCAACCGAAAGGAGACTAGTTCCATAAAAATCAATTTTATAAAATATTAATCCACCCTGAGAAGGAGTCTGAATGGTATAGTTAAAAAATATATTTATTGGACAATATGTAAATTCATGTCTTGTTTATGTCTATGATTGGATATATATTTAAAATATCTTTTAATGCATTTGGATGAAAATAACATTTTCCTTTTAAAAATAATTCTTTAAAAACATTAAATATTTATTAAATAATTTTATTTGATAATAATCATGAAAGACTATAAAAGGATATTTTGAAAATAATTTAAGAAATTTATTTATGAAAGTATCATTTCATCTTGGTAAAACACTTATTAAACTTTTTTGAAAACATTTCTTTGGAAGAAAATGGTTTTTTGATTGAAACGATCATTTTCATAAAAATAATCTTTTTAACTCATGAGTTACTATAGAGAGGAAAGTGAAGGGAAAATATTTATTCCCCCTATATAAATTTAGTATAACTAAATTCATGAGAATTAACTATAGGTATATCATAATATTTTGACATTGTAGAGTTAATCACAAATAGTATCGATAAAGGATGTGAATGTTAGAGGAAAAACTTACCACTTTGGTAACATTAAATTGTAAACCCCATGAAGGAATTTCAAATATATATAAAATATAAAGATAATAAATAAATTCATAATATTACATCTAAAGTGGATGTATATACACCTAATAAATTAATATTTTTTATAAGATGGAATAAGTCTCAATGAAGAATGTTTTTTTGACTAAAATCCACTTCTATTATGGTATCATTGATACCCTAAATCCCATTAAAGAGAGATAAAAAATTTATTTAATTAAACATTAGTTTCTAGGTAATAATTAAAAAATACATCCATTGGAATTATATACATCACAAAAAATATGTGGTGACTATGGCTTGTATCTTAGATAAATAAATGTTAGACGAGAAAATCCTTTAACTTGAGTCTAATTCAGCATTCTTTTAAATTATCTTCCTGAATAATAGAAATATATTAATTGTTTGTGTTTTTTAAAACATTTTCCATGATCATTATTACCTTTATTTCACTTTTAAACATTTTATTTACAATTACTTATTAAATTATGTTAAATTATGGTGTTTTGAACATATTCGACTTATGTTTCTGAACAGACATTGATAAGCCAAATAAGGTCATTGAGGTATTTATTTTAACATATAAAGAAAAATAATCATGATATTGTTATAAAATTTATGCATAAATTAAAATTCTTAATCCAATAATGAAATATGTTTAAGAAAATTGTACTAGCACTACGAGCATCCAGACAGTGGGTTGTACGTACTCATGAGTAAAGCTTATTTTATTCAATGATCATTATGAAAACAACACATATAATATTTTATATTTGAAAAATTATTATTATATCATATATATAATTAAATTTAATTACATAAACACACACACATATAGAGATATGTATATTTATTGTTTTGTAAATGGAATCACATCTCTTCAAGTAGTTGATGGTCCACATGTTCACAAACGACATTGTCACTTTTTAAGTGTGTGAAAATGTAATAAATAAAATAATATATATTATTTTTATAAAGGTAATTATGTCATAAGTATAATAATTACTAAAATTATATCATATATATTCATTATATTTTACTTTATTACCTTTAATGTAACACGCTAGTGAAAAATCTGTCCCATAACTTTGCGAGGCAGTAGCCCCCCACACACACGAGCGATGTTATTAAATCCCACATGGTATTAAATGTAAATAGTGTGTATATTAAATTATTAATAAATAGGTATAATTTTGTTTTAAATATAATAAATATCATATATAAATAGTATTACAACATTATTACCAACCTTTAAATATAGCTGTGTAAAAATGAACAACATCAGTTAGAGAGACCATAGTCCGTCGTACACACGAATTATGATTTCATAACCCCTTATATAGAAGTGTGTGGTTGTATGTAATAAAATTAAAATTAAAATATCTCCTTAAATGGTAGATATTTAGGTTATTATATAATCTTTATATAAATAATTTGAATGAGGTGGAGAATGGAGTAGAATAAAAATGTTTTTAGAAGAAAATTACCTCTTCTTCAAGTTTACTCTTTAGGTTTGAACTAAATCATTGAAAAATATGGATTATGACCAAAATAAGCAAAATATAATTATATTAGGGATATTTAGAGGGTATTTGGGTTGGTATTAAGTAACCCAAAATGATTTTTAGGTGTGATAATGGGGGGAGAGTTAGTTTCTTTTTTAGTTGAGGAGGAGTTACATTCTTATATATACTCGAAAGGATTTACTATTGGGAGGTATAAATATTATAATGTACATATAAAATTGAATATTAATGTTTGGGAGAGATTATTTGGTTGTGAAAAACCTCCAAAACACAAAATAAATATATATTTTAAACATTTTATCCCATAACTACTATGATTTCTTATTTTTTTCATTTTGGTTTTCCATTATGGTAACTAGTTGTTGAACCTATGTAACTTATCCACTACAACTAAAATAGAGAGAAATTTATTATTATATTAGAAACAATAATTTTAAATATTATATAAAAGTATAAAATTAAAATAAAGTTTTTTTTGGAAATTAATTTTAACAGAAGGACAAGTAATTTGAAAAACCCATTCTTTAATTATAACTCCCCATCAAGATTTCTACTATTTAGGTGTCAATATGATCATTATAAAATATAAATTAGCCCATTGAAGTTCCATATTTTATATTTATTAAAAACTATATTCTAATTTATAAAATAAATTAATTTTTTGTAATTTGAAATCATTTAATAAAATATAATTTATTATAAAGTAACATTAACGTTTATTTTGACATTTTTTGTTTAATTTTAATTTTAGAAAATATAAAGTCAATAATGGAATTAAAATGTGTCATGTTAACATATATGTATCATGATATAATTATCTAAAAAATGGAATATATAAATTAATTATATTTACCTAACCATTAATATTTTTAGTATCATTTATTTTATTTTATTTTAAACTAAATAATCCATGTATTAGTTTTTATTATACATTTATTATAACTATATAATTTATAAAAAATAAAGATAAATAATTACAATGATAAAAATTTAGTTATATTTTCTAATAATATTTATAACTGAACATATTTAGTTTTACCCTATACTGAAATCATTATAGAAATTGAAAGGAAGAAAAGAAATTTTTTTATTAACTTATTTTATAGTTCCTTTCAAGGAAAATTTTCCCAGAAACAAATAAATTTCAATATTAAGGTACTGAGGTTCTATATTTATCCATAAAATTGTTGTTTAACATGTTTTTGGTCACATTTATAAAATATATTATAATTTTAACCAATAAGTAAACTCATTTGTACCTTAATAACTATAATTATTTTTAATTATTCTTACTAATCACAATCTTAAAAAATTAATTTAATCTTATTAAATAATATAAATTATTATTATTGAAAGTATGAAATAAATTTATCCAAATTCAACGCATATATGTGGCATAATATAATTTAAAATTAATCTCAAAGACGTGATGAGAATGGATGTTTTTAAATTGGAATAGTTTAAAATTTCCAAAATAATAATATCAAAATTCAGAACTAAAATTATTCCAAAAAACTATACTGTATTAATTTATATATAATTTACCAATTTTTTCTTTGAAAACAATTCAATATATAAATAAACATTTTATGTAACTTACACCGAAAACATTTTTCAATTAAAATTCAACATTTTCACTATTCACCAAAATAAAAAAGGATTGGAAAATACAAAAAAACACCCAATTATATATTTTGAATTCCAATTAAAAAAACTAATTTTATTTTTTAAAATATAAATTATTAATTTTTTGAAAATAGTTTTTAAATAAGAGCACCATAAAAAGACAACAAAACTACTTTTTAAAAAGGATAAAACTCTTTTCTAACTGTAATATTTGATTTATTTTTCGTATATTGTATATGAAAAACATTGGATGGATGTTAGAAATTATATTGAATATTTTGAATATACATTTCATTAATATAATCCAACACGTTTTATTTGATTAATTTATTCGTATAAAACACTATTGTGCATATTTAAATTGTTTTCAGAAAAATATAACCTTTTATTTTAAGAAGGTTTTAATTTTAAATTCTAAATAATTTTTCACCAAATAATTCATTATATATTAACGTGTGAACCATATTTTCATATTTTAGTTAATATTATTCATTCCCACAATTACAAATATTGAGGTTATATCATTAACATATATCATGGGTCGTTTAAGTTCAGATTTGCATATTGAATTCACCATCAAACATTAAAATATTAGGTTTGAATGTAACAGTAGATGAAATAATCATTTCATTTTAAACATGAAAAACTCAGTATTTCCTTTCATTTATTCTCTTAAAACTAATTTCATACTTTTAAAATATCATTGTTTTAGACCCAAACTCTAGAATATTTTTTTCTCTGTTAAAATATTAATAAATATGTAATCAAATCATACTGAGATAAAGATGGATAATAAGGATTTCATTAATCCCATAGATGGATTATAATGGAGGAAATCATTTGAAAGATATATCTATTCTACAATTGAAATTCATAAATTGATGTTGGTTCTATCATGTGATAATTTTATTCCATTTGTGTAGATTCTAACTTTTCACAACACATTGAAAAGTTTCATACATATTTATAACCTTTACTCCATGAATCTGTATTAAAAAAATTTCCATTTCTCGAGTAAACTCATATGTGTATTGTATGATCCTATTAATGAAATATATTTATATATATATATACATGAAACCTTTAACAAAATAGTCGATGTATATTTGGAATTTTAGTGTGCACAGATACAATTCTTGTTCAAAAGTCATATTTTAGATTCTTGTTAATGTTATGTGGATGATAAATGAATTTCCAACATTATAAATGTTGTATGGAAAGAGAATGAAGGGATAAATTTACTATTAGTATTAAAAATACTCAATATAAAAGACTTATATATCTATAGTTTCTCTTTTATAAGTCATGGATAATTATTTCCCATTGATCATCCATATATTAATAATCTTAAAAGGTTTGAAAATCCCATGGAGATTGAGAGTCGACCTCAAAATGTTTTTAGAATAGATGTTCATAATGAATTACAAGATATAAATTTTTATTGGGGAAGAGACAAATGAACCCTATAAATTGGATGAATGTTTCCATCGAAAAAAATTACTTTTGGAAGAAGAATAGTATCTTCTTTGAGTATCCATATTGGTCAACCAATTTATTACATAATTTCATCTACGTAATGAATATTAAAAAATCATATATTAAATATTTCTTCAATTATTAAAATTATAAAATGAAACAAAAAATTATATTTTTGATGTTATAGTGAATATATGTATTGAGGTATCAAACCAAAATCCATCATATGAGTCTTAGTGAAAATGAATGTAATGTTCTGTATTATTTTTTTATCATGACACCAATTGAAAAAAAACCAATTTTTCTAAGTTACTTGAAAATATTAATGTTTCTGAGAGATATTAAAAAAATATCAAAAAGTTTCAATGTATGATTAATGATGCAAAATTATTTGGTGAATTATTATTATCACATCCTTCATCATGAGTTGATTCCAATGTAAATATGTCATCCATAGTCCAATAACGTATGGATTCTAATTATTCTATTGTTCTATTTTTTTATAAAGATATTTTTTTATGTTGTTTTCCAATTTATTTCTTTAAATGAGGATGGATGAGAAACCATTAATTTTGAGAGAGGAAGAGAAAATGTTTTCCCTATTATTTTTTCACATTCATGCTACTTCTAATAGTCAATATTCCCAAAATATATATTTATCAGAGGACCTTTATAATTTCACAAGATGTATCCGACTAAATGAAATAAGTACACATTAATGTCTTATCTCCTGAAAATGAATCATGTTGATTTTTTTATCATGAAATGTTTCCTGGATCTAGAATTCATTGATTTCTAATCAATTTATTTGTATAATGTGACTATGATACTTAATATACCATTGAAAAATGATGAAGAGAAGTATGAGAAAATTGAACATTGTTTTCCATCAATTCCCAAAATATGTGGAATTCATGGATCATATAATGTGGGTACATTAATTGTAATTCCCCAACACTAGTTACCCAGAGTCATTGCTTTATTACACAAAATTATCATGATAAAAGGAATCATTACCCAAAAACAGATCAATTTAGTATTATTGGAAACAAGATAGATACATACGTTCAACATTACAACTTGAAAATAAATACAAAACTAATTTATTCTATTAGAAACAATCAAGCCTCCTAGATTGTGCCTGCAGGTCACTCATAACTATCTTCTTCATATCTTGGGAAAATGAAACATAATAAAGGGGTGAGAATAAACTCTTAGTAAGGGTAATAAATACAGTGAAAGATAAAATAAACTTTAGGCGTGATGAATAATTCAAAACACATGACATTACAAATAATAAACATGAACACTTTATGGAAGGAATATGAGATTAGTAAATAATTACATAATAAAACGTAGTCATGGGTATTCTACTAGTCTAATAACCATGTGAACCATCATTATTACTTTCATAACAATGGAATGTATAATTCTAGACATTCTAAAACATTTTTTCATGGCCTCGGGAAAGATGTTTAAAAATGATTAAGGCCTAGTCCAAAACCATATATCATATTGGGAAAGGACTCAGAAAATTCCACATCTAATTGTCTCATTATATATACAGATGCACCGAGGAGCTATAGCGGGCTCCACCCATCGAATACTATGTCCAATACATTCCTCATATGAAAAGGATGAAACAAAACATAAACATTAGTATTAAAACTAGAATAAGAAATTTCAATACTTTAACTATAAACCACTAATGGCATAAAAATAAAAAATCCATAGTCAAACATATCACAAAACATTAAATAAAATATGGAAGATTTTTATCATAATAAATCAACTTCAAAATTGTTTAAAATCCATCAATTGATGTTGAAATTGATGAAATAAAAAATATTTGAAAGAAATACATCTTTCTATTTTGAAACCATTTAAGAGTCGCATAATTATAAAAGAAAACATTTATTTTGAAATTATTCTTCTCAGCTTGTAAGGGATTCTTCGATGATGATATAAAAGTTTAATATAACTGCACGTGCCATATAAGTTTAAATAAACATTCTTACCTTAATTTTTTCGAAAAGGTCATAAAGTACCTTTTTTAGAAAATGACTGAAAGATTCCAATTAAAACATATAAGGTCAAATAAGGGTATATATTACTTTAATCCATAGTTTAGTAAATGTTATGAAAATTTTCTGAAGTATATTTTTTAGAAAACATGGATGTGGATGTCAAAGAGGTCCCAGAAGATAATTACGTAAAAACATCCTCGGATAATAAAGAGAATGTGAATTTAACCCTTACCATGTACTTTTCCTTAGTTGATGGTATGTTAAACTCATTTATAATTGTTAAAAAATTGTTATAAAATTATAAAATAACTATATACATAAATATGATATCATATATGATCATCTAATATTTCTTTGTTTATAATATTTCAGTAGTATCATTATTTCGGGTGTTAACTGATTCATTTTCCATTATATGATTAGTTACATAATCCATTCTTGTTATAGATAGGATGTATTTGATTCATATAAATACTGATATTATGTTCAAAAATATTATTTTTAATCATAAAATGAAAATTAATCTTGAATGATTATGATGGGAATGAGTCTCATCGCGTTTACGGAGATGGTAATCAATACGTACACATGAGCGACAATATTGTTATATTGATGGGTAAATATTATGTAATTGGATAGTATATAATATAAAAAGAATTATTAACAAGTTATATTTATTATTTAAATCAGTTATACTCATTATTATACCCATCCAAATAATGAAGTGTTTGAATAACAAACTACTCCACGACGTAAAGATGGTATGCCATTCGTACGCATGTATGGTGACCTTGCCATTCATATGATGGATAGAATAATGAATATGTTTATACGATTTTTATAATAACATAATAGTATATATAATATAGTGGAGTTATAATTCAGGAATCTAAATAACAAATAAAGAGGATGTGGAAGAAGAAAAGAACTTGAAATATGTGATGAAATATTTACCTCCTCTACAGGTTATTCCTTTTTATTTGATCAAAAGGGCTCCTTACGTAGGCTTTGTGACCAATGGAAGGCCTCTAGGGTGATGCGAGGAATGTTTGGGGATATTTGGGACGGGTTTGGCTGAGACAAATGGCTTTGAATGTGTGAAATTAAGATAAGTGGAAGTTCCCTTTTATATACGAGGTGAGGGTCACTTTTAGAAATTCTTGAAATATTATTTTATAATACGATCATTTTCGGTTTATAATGGCTCAAAAATGATTTATATATAGGATATGGTGGATATTGGTCGATGAAATCTCAACCAAAAGGTTTAAGAAAGGTTAATTCACCATATTAAAATTATATTTTTGTTTTAACTCTTAGTTAAATAGTTTGACTTTTACCTCGTCTCTTTGTATTTTTATATTATATGGTTAATAAACACACAATAAACTACCAAGGGAACCCCAAGTGATTTATTATTAATTTATATATCATTTTTTACATCCTTTTTCCGAACCTTATATTTTTAAGAATATTATATCAATTAATAATATAGTATTTGTATTAAAAACTTAATTTTTTTAATTTTGATTGAATTTAGTAATTGATTTTTTCTGAAAGCCATAAAAACATTATAACTTCGAATAAAATTTATTTATCCAACCCTAACATGTCATATTAACCTAGAAAATTAGTGTAATTCATCAAAAGTTTCAATTTACATTTATTTAGATATTTATAATATCAATAATTTTAATATTTCATTAATAAGGTAATTATTGTATCATCATTGTATCATAAATAAAATAAATTATTTAATTTCTAAAATTTATAAATAAAATACCATTATGTATGAAATATTTTTAGATTTCTGTATAATATTTATATTCTAATTTATATTTTGTGCTTCCCTATATTAAAAATGGTTTAGTTATAAGAAATTCAATTTAACTCTTTTAACTCTTCTTTATATAAAATAATAATAAATTTCCTAATCTAATCGATGTGGGCCAAATGGGGTTAATATTTTATTCATAAAGTTTTTTGGTCAATTTCCACTTATCTAATAGAATTAGGACATGTGTTAGGGTAACTATGATTTTATTTTTACCCTTAATAACCCTATTCACTTTTAATTGTGGTAAATAAAAGCCAAATTATACTATTCACCAAAAATTATTTCAATCTTATTGAACCACCTTTTACTTACTGATATTAACCTTGTATCCTAGATGTTTCAAATTCAACTCACAAAAGTGGTAAAATTATGTTTTATGAAAATTTTCAAATGCTCCTAGGAGGTGGGTAAAAGTTGGTAAAAAGTTCATTAAAAATTTTATATATCTAAACATATTATAAAATTACTCTAATGAATTAAATTGAATATATAAAGTTATTATGTATATATTTTGACCTAAAATAAATTTAAATAAAACAAATAATTATTTAAAAAAAATTCAGTTTTAACCACTAACGCATTGTTTTTAACTATTCATGAAAAATGGAAAGTTTTCTGAAAATTAAAAAAAATTCCCCAAAAGATAATTTTGATTTTCCGAATTTCAGAAATGAAGTCCATATTGAAAAAAAATTAGTTTTCAAAAAGTGGGTATTACTATTCATGAAGGCTATTTTTATTGGTCGTGGTGTGTTAGAATCTCGAAGTTGTGTACAATGAAAGCTATTGCTTTATATAAAGGGAAACGTACCATGGATGCTTGGAGTGTTACATTAATACTTGAAGAGCATGAGATTGATAATGACATCGTTTTTATTAATTTTGAATTTTTCTATGAATACATTATGTTTGTTGAATATTTATATATTATCTCACTTTGTATAATTTGGAATATATTTCAATATACATCTATTTTTTCTATAGTGAACATAAGTTTTTTTCAATAGAAATCATATTGCATTATCTTTGAAAAGGTGGGATACTTTCTAATGAATATTTTTTTCTTGGTTGAAATTGAATATACAATTATTAATGTAATAGATTAATAATACTAATATTTATTTAATTTTCATTTTCATTTATAATTCCGGAATTGATTTTTCTTTTTGACACTATCCTGGAGTAAATAATATATTTTGATTTTGGTCCAAATTCATAGTTTAATGATTGAAAATCAATTAGGATTAATGGGTAAAGATATATAATAACTGAATGATAAATTAACCTAAGAAAAAACATGATGGTGTTATTGTATCATCCCTAAAAGAATGTTATTATTTTGCATCAAATAATACCCCATAATTTGAAAATGTATCTTATTATAGAGTCATTGAGAAAATAATAGTATAATGTTATTACCCACCTGGAAAATTCACTGTGATGAAATTCATATCTCTTGACTTGATAATGAGGCATGGAACATTTCATGATGATTGTGGATTTCAAGATATTGACATGACTCACACTCTTACTAAAGATGATCCATATATGTTGGAATCAAAGGGGAAACATGTTTTTTTGTGTGAATAATATAATGTGACATTAATTTGGGGTAATTATTGAAGTAATACAAAGACATATTTTTGATGGTGGTGATGATGAAATTTACACCATCAGTCCCAATTAGTATTGACCAATTTCTTACTTATTATTACACAAATATTTCAATTTTAATAGTTGATAGTGAACCCAATGTTTTTGCAGGGAATATATAGAATAAGCCTTTTGTCTTCTCTCTAGTTTTGATTTAGCTCGATTTGGGTTGTCCAGGTTGGTTCTGTTCAAATTTATTTACTATTTATTACAAATATTATTTATCCAAAATTACATTTATAAGAAATTACAATATATAATAGTTGGATTTTTCAATGAATTTCATTTTCTAAAATTTAATTGAACCATTTTACATCCACCAAAACCAAAAAAAACAATTAAACAAGATAAAATAATACAAATTAAATTGAAAAATGATAACATAATTATAATGAAAATTAAAACCAATGAAAAGAATGACATGATAAAAAATTTCTAAATGAACGAACCCAAAATATATACCAAATGACAACCTAAAATAATTAAAATAATGACCTATTTAGTTGACCAAAATAAACCAAATTTCTTAACCAATACTAAATTTAACTAAATTGATAATAGAAGATAACTATATAATTATCATGATGAACATTTTAATTTGAACGTATTGAGTTTTCTATGTCACATATTTTATGTTTTCATATTTTTCACACTAAATATTACATGATTTATAATATCACTACATATCCTTTATTTGGTTTGAAAATTTTTATTCCTAATTACAGCATTTAAAATATTTTCTCATGTTAGGATTACGCAGAAGTTATGAATTTATAATTAATTTCATATTTATTTTCAAATAAAGGAGATGAAAAATAGTGAAGAGATAAAATGGAAGAAGGTGATACATAATAATAATTGCATGAGAGAGATGGGAGTTCCTCCTCATGTTTTTACTATGATTATTTTATTATAAATATATATATCAAAAACATATAATTATAAGGTATTTTTTAAACATTAAATAAGTAAGAAAAACACAAGAGAAAATTATTATAGGAAAAAAATTGTGGAATAATTACATTGCAAGATGATGTAAGGGGTTGTATAAGATCTATATGCACCAAATTTTGAATTAGACCACACAATATCCCATTATCTAATTTATCATCTAAAAACGTCTTATCCTATAGTGTTGTTATAGGTACCTGAGATATTAAAGATTCATATTTTTTTTAACAATTAAGCAATGATCCTACTCATATTTCATTCCCTTATTTGATGATGGATCATACTCCCCATGTGTATTACAAGTTTACAAGGATATAAATTTTAGTTTTTTCCCTTATACTTCCGTCACCTTGAGATTCTATATTTATCATTAATTGAATTCTACTCTAAAAAATTACGAGCCTCATGAACCGAAAATTAGATACCACTCCTACTATATAGGTTAACGATCCTTATGATCCTAGGGATCCAGTTGTACTCACTTATCAGAATGGATTTTGTAAATCTAAATAAAATTGGAATAGTTTTTATCATAATTTATTTTCATTATAATATGTATTGATAAAATATTTTTTCATTTATAACTTGATATTCCAAATTGTGGTATCTGTGTACATATATGCATGAGGTTTGGAACTATTGTAAACTATTGATCGTTGAGTATAATCAGGATAGTCAAATTTATGGAACAACACGGTGAGAATAATAGAATTTTAAGGATACTCTTTCCAACTAATTTTACATCATTATCTTAAGTCCACTCTCCAAGGGTCACATTCAATATTATATAAATGTTATTTCATGGTAAAAAATATGGTTAAGAAAAATTATTGGATTTAATGATAAATTATTTTTTTATTTATAGATATTATAATTTTTAGTTCGGGCATTCTTGTAATTTTTCTGATGGTAGGGATACGAGGAAAAAATTATTCGTATAACTAATTGATCTATGGAGAGAATATAATGATGAGTTTTATAGTCGATGGAGTGCAGGAGATGGTAAATATTTAGAGTCCATACCTATCATGAATGAGTGCCCAGTATCATAATATTGGGAAATTATTACTTATTATAAGAGTACTATGTTTGAGGTAATAATCAATTTTGATGTTTTGGAAGAAAAAATACCATGATTTTAATTAATACTTAGTTATAGTTTATTGAAAAATTTTAGGAATTGTGACATAGAAATAAAAATAAAATGATAACAGAAAATACCTCAACACATTAGGATGGAAAAAAATTATATAAAAATAGAGAAATAGGTATAAAACTCATTTATAATTTTTCTATTTTCAGCTATTATGGGTGAGGGTCATGAGCCCATAAGGGGAATAACACTGCTATGGGTTCTCTTGCACTGCATCTTTCCCAGATTGGATCTTCTTCTCCTCTATTTCTAAGAGGTTCGAGGTGGTGGTTTCTTTGCTGTGCTGGCTTCGTGTTGGATCGACTGGAGTGCACTGGTGTCTGCCTCTTCAAGGTGGAACGATGTTGAATCTGCGCCAGAGTTCCAGCCTCGAAAGTTTGAGATCAGCACCTCGTCCACAGATATGGGAATTTGGAGTATTCTTCATGGATATTCCAAATGGCAGCGGTGGGATATTTTTCGGGATTGATATTGGGATTTATCTCAGAATTATAGTGATTTTCTTAGCTTGTTGTGTGTGTTGTCAACTGATTTCTTTTTTGGATGATTTTCGGGATGTAGATTTTTTTGAGCCAACGCATTTTGATTTTGCGGTGAGGCTTTGACCGATGCTTTCTAATAAATCACATTCCACCTCTTCAAATCTTCTATGCGAGAGTTTTGATTTATAATTTTAATATTGGTATGGGAGGTTCAAGGAGTTGTTCTTGGATGTGTGGTTGTATGGTATTTTTGTGTTTGTGACTTTCATAGCCTATTTGATGTATTTGTGCATTGGGATCTTTGTTCCTGGTGATTTGTGGCATGGGAAACTGAGACTTCCCGGTGTTTGGTCTAGCCGGAATGCTATTCTGGTGGATGATTAATGGGCGGATGATCAATTTGAGGTGGGGGTGCGTCGGTTGGATGCGTGCATATGGAGTATTTGTCAATCGATTTGGGTTTTATAATGTTTTGTTTTGAATTTTAAATTTTAAAATTTGAGGTGTTTGATGGATTATGGTTCTTCTTGGTTTAATGTTTGTAATGGGTACCAGTAACCTTTAAACCGGATTTCTGAAAGTGAAAAAAATGGTTTTCATCTATTATAAGAGTAGAATTTATTCAATTTTAAATTATATTGATTCATAATAAATCAATTGTAACAAATATATTCACGTATATGTTAATTTATGGAAATTATAATATATTTCTGAGAAAAAATTGTTTAACGAGATTTTCAATGGCATGAAATTAGAATTTTAATTCTTGTTTCAAAAAGTAATAATAGAATTTCCAATATTATTCTTGGGTTTTGTTGAAAATTATGGAGGCCTGTAACACATTTTACTATATTGAAATAATGTGTTTGATTTTAGGCATGATTTAAAACAAATTGATACAATATAATTAATTTGGGTAGGGATTATTATATCATCGGGAATTAAATGAGGATTACCTTACCAAAACTGGCATCGTTCAGGTGTAACAAATTTACTATTCATTGAAATTCATGTCTCATTGTAAATTCTGTAATTATATCTTATATTTATTTTTTGTAAGATATATAGTTGTTATATCTTCATAATTATTGTGAGGTTTTATGATTGTTTTGAAAATAAAATAAAATAGTGAATTTAGTTGTTAAAAAAGTTTATAATATTTTATATGGTGATGTATATGTAAATATGGTTGAGACCAGCCATCCCCCAAAAGAAAAATATTAAATTCCTCTATATATGTAAGAATAGATTTCATTTTATAAAAAAAATTTAAATATAAATGGTTTTGGGTGAATTTGTATGTTTATTTAAACTCTATTAATTGATGTATTTCCACTATAACACATAGTTCACATACCTTATCCCAAGACTATGACACAAAAAAAAAATAAAAATACCTAGAATGATCTATAATTCCATCAAAAAAACATAAAAACACCCAAGAGAGATAGTGGGCTTCTTAATACCTTTAGTCTTAATATGAAATTTCATTTATAACCACATCCCCCACATGGATCCCACATAAGTTTTATTTAGTAATGTCTAGAAATAATTTCTAATCCAACACCAACCACACATGAACACATCACCTTAGGTTATTAATTTATTACAATCCACAACCATTACCTGTTCTCCCATTATTTTTATCATGGGATAACTACTGCTATTTTCTTGTGTAATGAATGCATACATAAACTAACATTCCCAATATATAATTAGAATATATTCATTTCATCATCAAGTATCCTTAAGCATGAGTCATATTAGTTAGAAAATAATCATTGTATGATGAAAATCAAAACATGAAAAATTCTCATTGAATACCATCTATAAATACCTTCATCATTAAACCAAATTTTCTTCCCACTAACTCTAGTGTAAATATTTCATAGAAACTATCATCACAAATCTAGTTCTCATCATGTTCAACAATAAATTAAGGAGTGACAATTAAGGGTAATTGTTACATGACTAAAAATTAAAAATAATTTTACCAGATTTAGATAAATATTTTAAATTTAAAATTACTATTTAAATTTAATCATATGAAATGTATAACCCAATATTAAAATTTTTATATTTATTAAAAATATGATTATGACTTCATTTCCTTTTCATTAAATAAAAAATTCATTTAGGTAACAATATAATCCAAATAGACAGAAATAGTAATATAACATAGAATTGACTTATTATATAAGAAATTGAATCATCCCACAAATTTTATTCATGTTTTAGGGAAATTTTCCAGTTTTGATTCTTTTAATTTAAAATTTACATACCCTATTTACCATTTATTGTGGTTAAAAATAACAGTAAGGCCAATTTTCAGATTGAACAAAACTAAAAATGAAATATTTCAAAAAAAATTATGTATCAAAAAATATTAATTCAATTATTAAAAATTCAAATCTGATAAGTTACAGAATATAATTTTAAATTAAACATTAAAAAAACACAACAACAAGTTTTTTCTCAGAAAAAATGCCTTTTCTTGAACAACAAATATTTTATAAAAAATTAAACTGGAAAATTGATTAAAATGGGATTAATTATATTATTAAAAACATAAATATCTATTTTAAAATTTTAACCATTTTATAATAATATTTAAATTTGAAATTATTGAAATAAAAATAGAGTTTTCAATAAGAAACAATATTTGTCACTATTCACTAGAAAATCAGTCTTTTCTGAGAAATAAAAAAACTAAGTTAATATTAGTATGTAATGTTTATAAAATAAAGTTCATTTTATAAAAAAAAATTCTAAAAGTTTCAAATAATAATTAGATTTATTTTCCCTTTGAAAGCATTAAAAATTACTTTTTTATTAAAAGTTATATTTGAATAATAAAATAACATTTCTAAAAATTTTGATTTTCTTTCCTAAGTATTCAGATATATATATTTATTTAATATAACATTAAAATGTATTTCATAATATGGTTAATATATTTCACACATACATATATAATTTCATAGTTATAACCATGGTGTTAAAATAATAAGATTTTATGTTATGTTGTGGTTGGTTTAATATCATTGTTATTTTAACCTCCAGTTATCTATTAAACAATATATATTTTAAATTTTTTAGTTGTTACATTTTTCGCATCATAAATTAATTATACCTCACAATTTTGAATTGATTGTCTAAAAATAAAAGGTTGATGTTTAAAATTTTCTTTTGTGGGAAAACCACATTATAAAAATGGTTAATAAAAATTCCTTCTAAAAACGGGAAAGGTAAATAAGAAGACCACAAAAAACTATGATTCAAAATTAGAAAACCTTATTGTTTATTGAAAACAAGGAAACAGAAGAGAATTCCAACTATAAATAATTGAAGAAGATTTATTGAAAACATGGTTATTAGAAAGTAAACCATAAAAACCATAAATATATTAACAGTTAAAAGGCCATTGATTTCTTAATAAGAGATCTAATTGAATAAATAATTCATTTAAAGGTCATTTCCCTATAGTCAAAGAATTATTTTACTATCTAGATAAATTAATTCGGAAAATAAATATACAATATTTCTTTCTATTCTATAAGAATAATATAATCCTTTTGTTGTTCTTTGATCAATTTTTTTACATCATAATCCCAGAAATTGGTTCTTGGGATAATATTTTTTATGTTTTAAGCACACTAATGATTCATAATACCCATTAGTCTACCCATAAGCCTATAAATATTAAAAAATATAAATTATTATCATAGGAAATCCCAAATGGTAAATCATACTTTTACTTCAAAAAACCCAATGATCAACATAATCCATCACATAATTATTTAATATAGTGGCTCATCTAAAATATTACCAACCAAATTCAAAACCCATGAATATAATAAATATTTTCATAATTTCACTTCCTAAACATGTGAATACCTTGATCAAATTTTCCACTAAAACATGGTAATAAATTGAGTAAATGTTATCCCTAAATGAAATCATTCATGATTTAAAACACTCAATATTCCTTAAAAAAATTAGATGATCAAATTAATTTCATAAATACAAAACAATTGGTAAAATACCTCATTAATTACATTATCATAAAATTAAATGTCATGTATAACATTAACAAAACTCTCCCATAAATATATCTTTATCATTATTTACTTGAAATCGAGAACGTATATAGGGTTATCTTCCAAAAATAATGTGTTTAAGAAAAGATCAAATTTCCACATAATCACATCACATTGTTATAATTTTTATTCATCTACTAATTATAAATCTATAAAGAATATGTACTATAATACAATGATTATATGATTATTATAACTATAAATATCATTATTAAAACATTTTTAAAATATTATTCAACAAAAAAATGATTTATAACATTGATCATTACACATAATTCATAAGCCATTAATTACACATCATCATATTATTACATAGTATCTTTTTCAATTTTTTTTACATTTTTAGTATATATATCATTGAAAATTTTACTGTTTCCCATATATAATTTTTCGATTCTCTTATAATGATTTATCCATAGGACATAAATTTGAATAATTCTCATACTGACCATGTTTAACACATTTAATTGTCAATAATACCATAGAGAGGCCATTATCCCCATGTATTTTATTAACAAAACATCTCATTTTCCTTGAAATTAGATTCATTATATCCTTATATTCCCTACACAAAACATTTAGTAGTTTCTATAACACATTCACTTGGGTGTTTCATCTCACATTTACAACAAATAGAAATCTAAATATTATTTCCTCCATGGTCTCTACTAACTGCGATATGCACAAATTCAATCAATCTCTTATTTGGTGACATCCAATATTGGTTAAACATTACATGCTTAACCATATATTGTGATAAATTATTAGGTATAATTATAATATCATTTACTCTAGTCATCATCCCATTCAGTTTCTCATCAAAGCATTATCTATCCCATTAAATGTTAACACAGTTACTTCTGGATCCTAGAATTGACTAAAACAATATAGAAATGTGTAAGAATAAAATTATAATAACCATAGTGATATTATCATGTAATAATGAAATATTATTCAAAGTATACCAAAATCCTGATACCGTATCCCAATCTATGTGTCCTTAGGTTTATCCATAGTTCTCCATGGTCATTACCAAATTTATAATATGATATCCAATACATTAATTTGTTATCCTATAACAGTTAATAAATATTTTAAATAATACTCACCTGAATCAAACATTTATTGTCATCGGAAAAATTATCGAAGTCAAATAAAGGTTTATATTACTTATACTATGTTTTCATAAATATAGTTCCCAAGGTTTTTAATTCACTACATTTGATACAAAATAAATATACCCAAACTCTTGTATCACTGATCTGGTGGTTACATTATTAAATTTTCAATAGAAACATGGAAATTATTCTCGAAAGATGAGTTGTTTAGTACTCTTGGTGAAATAGACAAACCATTTAAAATTTATATTAAATTTTGAAACAAATTTTTTTTTAAATATTTTATAAAATTAATTTTCTTACTTAGAGTAACAATACATAACAAGCATAAAACAATTCCTAGTTTCCTGGGGAAAATATAACATAAGAAAGGGGAGATATCTTATTTTCAATAAGGTTTATATATATTGGATGAAATCTAAATCAAATTACCATAATCAACATGGAAGTGTAAATAACATAACACACATTCCATTTATAAAAACATGATTATCATGATAAGTTAAGGGAAAATCAATATGGAAAGCTAAATAAATGAAAAATGGTTCATTTAATCAATATAATGATATTTAAATTAATCTAGAGATATTATCATTAAGAAAATTTCATAGAAAATAATAACTCAAATTTTAATGAAGGTAATACTAAATTTTTGTATTCCATGATCTTAGGAATCTTGATAACTATACTTTCAAGACCTTTTACAGAATATTTTAAACAATTGGTTACAACCCATTTCATTTTTCCAAATTTATCTCTACTATCATAAAAATTCACAATCTAGTTTAAAACCAATAGGTAGAAACTAATCCTTTTTTTCAATCTAATTTACCTCATACATCCTACCATTGTTTTGAGGGGATTTTTATAAAGGGTTCCCATCTGTACATGCATTTACCAACAATTTCTATTTTATTAAATAATAGATTTAATTCATGAAACAATAATCCATATTAATAAATATAATTATAAAATAATGGAATAATTTTTCAGAATATTTCCCAGTCAATTAAATAACATTAAAATTAATAATTTTATATAATAATTCTTTATAGTTTAGTAAAAATTATAATATACACGAAACAAGAATAAAAATATTTTAGATAAATTAAATATCGAATGATTACAATTAAATGATACAAAGTATTGAATTATTTTCATATAAATGTAGTGTAAAATATCTAAAATAATGGATAATTTTAATTTATAAATAAAATACCATAAAAATATTATTAAAAAAAATTTAGTATAAGTTTCTTTTTCAAATTTAAATCCACTTTTAAAAATATATTGGGAAAATATAATGAAAATATATTTTTTATATTTACTTCAAAACATGAAAACTAATCTTAAAATAAAATAGGCATCATGATGGTCGAGAAAATAACTTTTTTCATATACGATAAAAAACATAAAAATTGATTTTTTTTTTCAGAAATATGATCAATTATATCATTTATAAAATGATAAGAAAATTACATTTAAGTTTTTCTTCAAAGGTTAATAATGGATAAAAAGTGACATTAAATAATTATATGAGAATAGACAACCCATTTTAAAAACCTTTTTTTGAATATATGGACATGGATTATAAATATTACCTACGAGAGACTTAAACATAAACAATTATGAGTAAAGAAGAGATTTTAAAATAAAACCTTACCATTTGTTGATCAGTTGAATCATATTCCCCTTGAACGAATGAAATTCTAAAAAACCATAAATATCATGATAATTAAAAAATCAAAATACATCATTTAAAATGTATATTTATAACATAAAATGCTATATGTGTATTACATAAAAAAATTCCTCGATGAATGAAAATTGAGATAATGTCCCTTACCTCAGGTTTGATTTATTTTGTTTGTGTTTGAACCTACTTTAAAATAAATAAATATATTTTAAAAAGTTATTATTAGACCATATATATATATATATAATTTCATATATTATTTACTTATAATATTTTAACACCCATTTATAATCAATTCACTATTAAAATCACTCTTTATGGTGGTAACATCTTTATTTTTCATTTATGTTTTGATTTTGATGTTTCTGTACTCATAATATTATCATAGTTAAATTATATCAATAATACTATTTATTATGAAAATATAATTTTCAATATATATATATATAGATTCATCAATAAATATAGATATAAAAATTGAATTACACCATTCGTGGAGATAGTACATCATACATACACAAGAATGTTGTTTTAATTTTTCTAAAGATAGAATGAATGAATATAAAATAATAATTAAACTTTCAAGAATAATAATTATTTCATATATATTATATATATTCCTTATTTCTCTATTTATAACCATCCCAGTAATTTGGTAGTGAAAAATTAATTACATTACTTTGTGGAGATGCTATGTTATATGTATGAAAACATGGTGAATCTATTTTTCATAGGATGAATACAAGATGAAATATGTTGTAATAATAAAACTAATAACATCTAATTATAAATCTGATACTATAATTATTAATTTATAATGTAGAATAATGATAATTTTTTGTATAAGAAGATATAAACTTGAAATAGTGGGAAAAAAGTTCAACTCTTCTTTGGTAAAATTACTTCAAACATCATATTAATGGGTATAGGTTGAATATTTTGGATGGAAAAAAACCTCTATAACTTGAATAAGGATGTTAAAAATACAAATGGGAAGAGGATGGGTGATTTATAAGGCCTAATGTGGTGTAAAAAAGTGAAGGAAGGGGTGACTTTTTATAATTGTGGCGGGGGATCTTTTGAAATTTCTCATAATATTAAATCATGATAAAACTATTCTATAGATAATAAAAATGGCCTATAAATGATTAGGGGATGCCTGTTTCGACCCTATATTTTCCCTTATGTGATTATTAATACTCTTATTTTTATAAAAAATAATTTAATAAAATATTATCTTTATAAAATATCATTTTGGTCAATTCTAAAACTATTCATTACGTTGAATTAATGATAAAAATAAAATAATATAACACCAAAAAATATGTTTTAATTACTCCCCAATATTTCAAAATTATATAAAAAATGAATTTATAACATTAATTAATTAAAATTATATTACTTTTAATAATAACAATATCATTTATTTGAATTGTTTTTTAATTGAATAATTAATGCATTTTGCTTGGGTATGCATTTAAGTTAATTATATGTATTATAAAAACATAAAATATATTATCAGAATGTGTATAAATATTATATATTACAAATTAGTATTAATATATTAACATATCCTCTTGATAAATACATATTAAAAATATTTTAGTTATTAAAAACATGAATGTGACATCTTTGACTTTTCTATCAATAAAATATAATGTTTTTTTGTAATCTCATTAAATTTTTCATAAATTGTTATATAAAAAAGTTAATTATTATGGACCCAAATAACACATATAATAAAATTTTTTATGTTTTTCTGGTCATTTATAATCCTAATAATTTTATTTTTATCTTTGCATACATAGTTTACCATTTACTATGTTATTAAAAACATTTTAAGTTATAATTCATAATGACTAAAAATAAAAGGGGGATTTCAAATTAATTTTTTAATTATTAATATAAATATTATTTATATTTTTTAAAATGAAATAACTATAAGTGGTAGAATAAAATTTAAATATTTTCTGAAAAAATGCAGTGAAAAATAGTTTTTCTGAAAAACTCTTATTTATGTATAAAAATTGTTTTTATACAAAATTCAACTAAAAAATTGATTTTAATTAACAATATTGGATTATTAATAATATAATATAACTAATTTTAATTTTAATATATTTATAAATAATATATATCTTTTCAAAGAATGAAATTAAAAAACACTTTCAGTAAAAAATAGTGTTTGTATGTATTCACCGAAAAATCAATATTTTCAGAAAAAATAAAAAACTACACCATACCCTAATTTTGATAATCAAATGTCAAAAAATGAAGTTCATTTAATGAAATAAATTTTATTAATGTGGTAATATTAAACTATATTTATTTTCCCATAGTTATAAATAAAAATCACTTTTAGAGTAAAATATATATTTGAAAAGTAACATGATTAGTAATTTTTTTATTTACATAAATTAATAAATAAAATTTTATCAAATATTACATTCATATATATTTGAAATATAGTTAATTATGTTTACTTTCCCCAATTTAATGGATAGTTTATAATGATAGTTTAAAAATAATAGTTTTTAATAGTAAATAATAATTTGTTTAATCTCACTATTTTCTACACCACAAGATATCAATTAAAATTTATATATTCTTAAATATCGGGATTTTACACTAATGTTTCTGTGTTATATGATAATTTTATTATAAAATTGATATTTATTATATCACTTTTTCTATCATATTTGATGGTATATGATAGATCATTTGCGACTATATGTGAAGTGATCAGCCATAGTAACCCATGGTTGGTGTCGACATTAACACATTAGAACCAAATACAAGGAATTCTATCCCAAAGGACCAAGTTGTTTAATAGTATTATTAAAAGAGATATATACTATTTATTCAAATTAAATTCAAAATAAAAAATAAAAAATATGGTATCGTTGAGAATGTCATATTTTGCATAACATATCCTTTTATATCAATTATAAAAAACTTCTTCGTATCCTAGGGAAAATGAAATATATGAAATGGGTAAGCAGAGATGCTCAACTAGGGTATGAATAAAATAAAATATATCCTAAATAAGTAATCATGATCAATATGGGATGTTGAGTAACTGAATCTCATTAAAATTAATAAATAACATGGGAATAATATAAAATGAATAAATTATGATCAAATAATTCCGTATAAATAATCATAGAGGCTTGAAAATTATCTATTTATATTATATCTAATCAAAAAATAAAATGGATGAAAAAAAAATTTCTCGTAATAAGGGAACTCAAAATTTCAAAAATCAAAAAAAAAATATCAAGACATGTCACAAGATAGTTTAAATCTATGGGGAAAAATTTATCTAATTTGGAAAACTGATTTGTCTCATATTACCTGACGATGCATCGAGGGACTATCTATAACTATTTCCCACCATTAACATAATTATTCTAATTCATTACTTATATGATAGGGATAACAAATAATATACTTAAAAATTATTCTCAAAAAATAAAAATATGATATTTTAGTAGTTACCCTAATTAAATATACATAATCATAAAACATCTAGAGTTATATGGAGAATGGTTATAAATTTGTACATACTCTATCAAATTGAAAATAAACTGTAAATAAAATGAATAATATTGAAATAATTACAACATATCCACATTAAATAACAAGTAAAATATTTGTTTGATCTTGTTGAGGAATTGAAATACAATAAAAATGTCATTAAAAATTATTTTGGAGGAAATTATACTTTTACTTTGAAAATATATTTCAATAAACTAAAATAACAAAAAAAAATTAAAAATAATTATCATTGAAAATAAAAAAATTAAAACATAAAATATTCCCTAAAACATTTGGTGGTAATGATGATTTGAAATTATATTCCATCCATAAATGTTAAAACAAAGACTCTTTTTTTATTTTATGAAAATCCAAACATGATTTGATTGGGAAAAAACATTAAGATTTCCTTCATTTTTTTGAAAAAATTTAAAAATGAGAAAAAAATTTATAAATCAATTCAATAATGGTAAAATAATTTTTTAATTAACTTTTAAAAAACATGGATTTAGATGTAAATGGATTATCGACTGAAGAGAAAAATGGTATTGGATTTTATTGAAATAATTAACATAAAATTTTATGTACCAAAGTTGAGAATATGATACTATGACACGAAAAAATAATGAATAAACTAGGATAAATAATATTAATTTGGTTTATTATATAATGATGAAATAATATTCTTCATTGGAAATTCAAGAATAAAAAATGCCAATAAAGTTGAGATTGAAACATAAATATCTTACCACTATGGTAAATTTTGAACAATATTCTCATTGAAAGGAATAAAATAAAATGAAAAATTGAATAAAATTATTAGGATATATTTATGTAATATCATAACCAAAGGGGTAGTATATAAACCCCACAGAATTAATAAGTGAAAAAAATAACATTCGTCTCACAAAAGTAAAATTGAGATTAGAAGCCCTTACCTTTGTGTTGACACCCATTATATGTGTCTAAAATTCATTTATAATAAATATATATTTATTATATATCTAATAATGAAAAAAAAATTAAAAATTTTATTGAAAATATTAATTACCTAGGGGATTTTATCATTTTGTTATTAATAATTCTCTTTTAAAATAACTATTTTGGGTGAAAATTATTTCATTATTCTTGTATGTTTTCATAAGATAATTTTCATTATATTTAAATAAATCATTATTCTATAACAAACATAATTGTAAAAATTATATAAACTTCATATTTATTTATTACATATGTATTCATAGTAATCTATAAAATTTAGAGATTGAAAATGTATTACACTATTCCTGGAAATGGTGGGCGGTACATTTGCATGAATGATGTTTCCATTTTTTATAATGACAGGATGAAAAAGAAAATAAATATAAATAAACATTTCAATATTTTTTATAATTTTATTTAAACCATGTATATTAATTAAATCCATAATTATTTCAATCGATTTATAAAGAAAATAAAAATCATTTTACATCATAATGTCAAGGAGGTAGTCCACATATACCCACAAGCGATGCTATTATATTCTAATGGATTAGATGATAAGATGATATATGTTATATTATTTTTATATAACTATGTTTATGTAATAAATACCAAATATGTTCAATAATTTTAGCCTTACTACCTTCAATGTCACGTGTAAGAGAAAGACAGATCTCGTCACTTCATGTCTTTGTATTCCTCCATACATATGAGTCATTTTCTTATATCCCCCCTAAAAAGGAAATTGAGAAGAAATTAGAGGCATCATAATTTAAAAATAGTAATAATTTGATTAATATAAAATAAAAAATTTAAATCAATCAATACATAAATTGTTGAATTTTTGTAATGGAAATAAAAATACATTGGTTCATGAGATGGTAGTCCAAGATACACATGATCAGTAATTTAATTTCAAATTTTATGGATGTGGAGAAATATACAAGTAATTCCACAAAACTAATAATTTATAAATATTTATTTATAATTTTTTTCCAATATTATCATAGTTTTTTATTATTTTAAGGAGGTGGAATACATTGGGTTTTGTAATTTTTCCAATTTTTTAAGAGCTTCTTTTGGTTTATAATTAAACCCATCTAAGAAGGGATTAATAATAAGCATCAGATATCTAGGATGTGGGGAGGGACATAATGACGGTATTTTTTTCAGATATTTCTTGAAGAAAAGGGTTTTTCATGTGTGATTAGTGGAGGAGATGGGGTGGCCTTTTATAATTGGGGAGAGGAAAGAAATTGGATTTTTAAATGATAAAGTGATCACCATATTTTCATCATTATAAATTCATAAAAAAATGGGTTATTATTTAAGAATAAAGGTTCTAAGGTTGAATATACGGTCAAAAAATGGGTATTTGTCAAGTCTTATATCATAAATAACCTTTATCCATTTAGTTTAACAGCAGAAAACCAATTTTACCAAAACCATGGTAATGGATTTTTTCTATATTTACCATTAAATATGATCAAAAAATATTAAAATATTAGATAATAACAATTATCCTTATTTGAAAAATTGATTTAATTTATATAATTTTATTTTGTTGTAGTGGAATAATTCAGTTTAAAATTAAACACATATATGTGTCAAAAAATGGGGTTTCCAAAGAAAAACATTCAATAATATGAAGAATTTTTATAAGTGTATTAAATAAAAAATATATTTCAACGACCTAAATTTTTTGAATTGTAATATTTTTGAACTAATTTTAAAATAAAACAAACCTAAAATATAACTTAACATTTTATGTAATTTAAATAAATAAAATTTCAATAATAATTAGTATTCTTACTGTTTATAAAAAAAATAAAATTTTTAGAAAATAATTTAAAAATCACATAAGGACATATTTGAAACATTTATTCCAAAGGTGATTTCAATTTTTTTGAATATATTTGAAAAAATATATATAATTAAATTATTAAAATATATTCACATCATTAATAATACAAGTTTTCAGAAAACATTTCCTTTTCTATCAAGTGATTATTATTTTGTTTCAAATAAATAGATAACCGATGATATAATTTTATCCCTTTGAAGATAATGTATTTTTTAGTATTTAGTTTTTCCTATTCATTCCCAAAAACATAATTGCTCAGATATAATGGTCTTGAGTAAATATTAATATTTTAATAGAGTATCATGTTTTTTTTAACCTTCCATTCTGATCATTTTATTATTTTGAAGAGATTGAATTTATTTAAAAGTAAATAAATTTCAATGTCTTCGTGTTTTAAATTATCTTTTAGAGTTTTTGTTTCATGTCATATACTCTATCATATATGATATTATTATTTAAAAATATCAGGGTGTTACATTATACCCCATAAATGAATTTCATCCTCACAATTTAATATTGATCTCAATAATCAAGGTTTTGAAATTTAATAATACATTTACTGGAAGCTGACATCATACAAAGGGTAAATATTAAATTATCTTGATAATATATATAGTCAATTATGAAGGTCATCATGAAGGACAATTTACTTGGTTTGTAATTAAAAAATAATTATTGGGAAATAAAAACATGGACATTGATGATAATACTAAGGCCAAAGAATTAATAAAAACTGATATAGAACATGATACTGAGATAGTTAACCACTATCAAACCATAAATCATTAACCAGTTAAAATTCAATGGATTCATCAAATTTGAATATAAAAGGATTACATTTTTGTTTTATGGTAGTTTTCATTAATTTTAGGGATTCCTTTCATATTATGATATTGAAAACCATAAAATATGCTTAAAATTTTATCATTTGGTTGTTCTTTGATCATTTTCAACCACATTCTTTTCTCTAAGAATTGAATATACATGATTTATTTTTATTATTCTCTAAAATTAAACATTAATGGATCGTAATATCAATAAAATAGTAAGAATATATGACCACTATTTTTATTAAAACCAGAATGGATATGAAATATTATCCATTATAATTAATTAAACTCCAATACCACAACAGTAACTCCAAAAATACATCATAATCTATTTAAAAAATTTCTAACCTTAAGAAGAATCCAAAATATGTCTTATGAAATACAATGTCTAAAAAGATATTAGGAATATCCCAAAATCAACAATATACTCCCAAAAAAGTATATAGTGGATTTTAAAGTCACAATACAAATATATGAATCCATTTATCACTATAAAACCTTAATGAATATATTAATTCTACAAAGAAGTAAAATCTCATATTTTCAAATATATTCCATAAATCATAACATTCAGGAAATCGAAAAGAGATGACCTAAACCATTAAATCATAAACCAATTTCAAGGTCCACGATATTATCCCGTAATAACCTCTTTATCCTAATTTTTTCAATATATATATAATATTAGTGGTCATATTCCCTCAATCATGTATTTTCCATGAATTTAAACATTGCACTAAAACACTTCCCATGGTCATTTGAACCATTCAACATATGCTCTGAAATTATTAATGAAAATGTAATACAGATTAATCATTTTTTATTTTATAATTCTTAATACCAAAATATAATTTATAAAATACTAATATGTGAAATGTTTTGAAAAAAAACATAGGAACCTTTTTCATTCAAATTCATCTATATAGTAATAACATTTTCTTTACCTGGACCCTATAAATTCTTTTCATGTATATTCCCTTAAAGATGAAAGAATTTATTTGTGAAATTATTAAAATCATTACAATAACATCATTTAATAGTAGTATATTTTATCTATAATTTCTAATCATTATCACAGTGGCCCTTCACTCTACACTTATTAAAAAACCTCAGTCCCTTCATGTATGTATGAGGGACTATTATTAACCAATTATTAGATATGGTAAAATATTTTGTTCCCTTCTTCCCTTAATTTATTTTTGGATCTATAATAGTTTTCTTCTCATTCATTCATTTGAATCCATATTACATGGAAAATTATGTCATTTTCAATATATCACATGATAATATGTCATTGTATGTTGGGATGGTTTTAAGGACCAGTACCCTTCGATCAATTAGAATTAACTCATCAAAAAACTGTATGTCATTGCCTTTTGTTTACATAAATATCCCATGAAATTACTTACTAACCATGTGAAGTATGAATAAAACATTACATTATATTCTACATACATTTATCTTAGATTCAAGAATTATATCTATATATATTCTTGCTTCTCCAAATGAAAATAATTTTCTAAGAAGAGTACATTAACATCCTTCCATATTATGTTTTTTCATCTTCATCCATAATTTTTTGAATCAATGAAACCTATTTATATTAATCTTCTAAGAGATAATAAAAACACATTAAAACATTCTCCCCAGTATTACTTCATAGATAGAGAAATTTCATCTCAAAGGATTATATACATTCCTCAACTAGAAATGAATTTATAGTCCCATTGAATGAAGGAGGTTATTGACATTATAAATAGCCAAACATTGTTACACCACATGATATATATATAGGCTATTTAATATAGTCAAGGTTATTACTAATAACATGATTCACTTTCCCCATAGTGGTTATTATTTAGTCAGTTCATGCAATACAATAAGTTTCATCATTATTATCTTACACATTAGGGAAATCACTACATGGAGTATTTTCATTGATATAGTTCCCATTTATTAAATTATGATCATTTTATAAAAAAAGGAATACTAAATATTCTATTATAACATAATAAAACAAATTATATCCTCCCAAACTAGTAATAAGGTTAATAAAAACATTGAAAAATCATGGGTAATCTCAAAATCATAAACATGGTTTCATTTCTAATGTTTTTGAATCATAAAAATATTTTAGAATCCTTAATAATTGTTGATAAAGAATATTTTAATTAAAAAAAGAATAAAAAATATTTTTTTTTCAAATATGGTGAGTAGTAAGGCCCATTTCAGTATACGTGGTAACACTGGAGTCACAATTTTCATTCCTTTTTCAATGTTATTATCCCCATGTACATATATGCAAGAACAATGTCTACTTGTAGTATAAAGAAAGATATTTATTTCTAAGAAATACCACTTAATCTATACATTTAAAAAACAATAGGATATTCATTTATCGTTATCCTCAATATTTCTTAATGGGTTATGTTCACTTATCTAGGTTTTCCTAAATCTAGTTCTCATGGTTTCTACTAAATTTACTCTTATATAAATAGTAAAGAATCCAAAACTAGTAACGCAAATCTTGTGTCTACATTATTACAATGGACTATGATACATGGAATATTAACAAAAAGGAAAGAATAGTTTAGTAGTATCAATACACTTGAAACATAATTCAAATTCAAATTATATTTGAAAACATTAAATACACAATGTTTTTTCTTGGCAAATTTCAAATTTCACATTATCGTATCAAGATATATCAAATAAAAAACCATTTCTAGTCTCATATGGAAATCAAAAAACAACATAGGGGTGAGATAAGATGCCGAGTAAGGTTAACAATAGAATAATATATATAATGAATAAATAGTCATAGTCAACATGGAAAGGTAAATTTAAAAACCCAGGTACTTATAAGATAATTAACTGAAAATGTAATTTCCCCCTTCCAGGTTTTGAATATCAAAAAATGGTCATCTACAATTGTGTTATGATTTTAATTTAGAGTCTTATTAGACCAATATATTTTTTAAATGGTAACATACCCATATGAATAGCAACATACCCTTATGAATTGTAACATACCCATATGAATAGTAATATACCGTTATGAATAGTAACATACCATAATGAATAGTAACATACCATAATGAATAGTATCATACCCTTAAGAAAACATAATGTACCCTTATGAATAGTATTTTACCCATATGAGTAGTAACATGACCCAAATGAATAGTAATTTTACCCTTACGAATCGTCACATACCTTATGAATAGTATCCTAACATATGTTAGTGTATATATAAAATTAAATTGAAAGTATGGAACACCCATATCATTGAATAAGTAAATAAATGATTTAAAATTGTTATTTTTTCGAAAAAAGTATTATTTTATACAAAATTTATTTTTCTCCTATTTATAAAATTATTTTTAAAAAATTCAGTTCATTTCTAAATTCTACATGTCAAAAAATTGTAGGGGTGAATTTTTGGTAATTTTATGAAATACTATATTTTTTTGTGAATAGTGTATTTTTGGAATTTGACATATAAATGAATTTCTACATCACGGTGGTGTCATCAATGATGTGGAGCAGATTTAAGACCATTATGTCGAACTCACATTCCATTAATATGGATTTCATTCATGGATGAATCACTATTGTTAGTCTTGATGGAAAATGATAAAATAAAAATTATAATAATGTGAAATATCTCCCCTCCTCCACTATAAATACCAATCATTTCCCCCTCTTCCTCCCACTCCTCTCAAGAATTGATAATTTCCTAATTTATAACAAATTCCCTCCCCAGGATCCTTCCCCACTTCCAAGTCCTTAGGCTCCCACCCAATGGTCACAATTAATTTCCTTAAGGAGGTTCACAAGGTGAAGAGATCAAGAGGTTAGAAATCATCTTCCTTTTTTTCATATGTATTCCAATCCATTTATTTTCTTTTATTATAGTATATTCCCATTTTATTTTCCAATAGGAATAAAAGCTCCATAAATCTTGTATATTATGGAATTTTTCATTTTCATGGAAAAATAATCATAATTTTTTTCTCCTCTCCCACTTACTCAAGGAATAAATAAATTTTTTTGTGATGTGTTGAATTATTGACATTGTAGAAAATGTGATTTCAATGTTCTATAATTACTTCAATTCTGGTCATGAAACCATTTATTTGGTTGAATAATGTTATAATATATGTACTATGACTCATCCATGGTCCTAGAATCTTTTTTTATACATGGATTTAGTTTATAAAATAAAACGGGGTTGTTATTTTCAAAGAATAACTAAAATGATCTAAAAGAAAATCATTAATGTTTTAACAAATGAATCTTTCTCACGTCATAACTAAAAATGATAAATTTTGAAGTTAAGGAAATATAAGAATTTAAATACCATTTTCTTCTTATTCTGGAGTTTCATTTACATCTGAAATAAAAATCCATTACAAACTGCTCATGGAAACCCTCAAATGCACACACCTAAAACAAGGTAAATAACATAGTACTATTAATGAATGGGTGGAATGATGTTATAATGTGATCTTATAAGATGATATAAACACGTAAATGTTTCAATAAAATCATAATAACACTATTTGAAACATTATACTAGAGGTTTAAAAATGTTTCAAGGATGTCGAACCTGAGGTAATAGATTCTCCATCTCTCCATTTTATGCAAGATTGTACTCTATATTGTGTCCTTTAATTTTTAATTGCGAATGATGGGGTATGTTCTCTCACATCCCTCATACATCCCTTATTATATATTTCTGATGAGATAAAACATTATTTCTCATTAATACTGTATGAACCTGGATCATTTTTTCAGGTATGTTTCTACTTTTTCTGGAGTTTTTAAGATAATTGGTTTTTCTGGAAATTTATCATGTACATGATGTGTACATTATTATTACACATCGTGTACTTCCTTTCCACGGAAGGCTATGTGCTGGCCATGTAGGGGTCCCACACACGGTCGTGTAAGGGTGTTTGGGGGCTGCTTAAAGTGAAGTACTGAAAATGCGAATACACGCCATGTACTCCAAAAGTACATGTTGTGTACTTTCTATTTTTTTCATTAAAAAAATCGGGTTCGCGTATGATGGATAGAACCATCTTCATCTAGGTTTTCTTCATCTAAGAGAGTTTGTAAGACCACAGATCTTCGACAAACCCCTGAGCCTCTGTTCATTTTCTGAATTGACCATCGTCGATTGCATTGGAACCACAACGATAAGCTCTTCCTTCTCTAAGAGATTCGTTTTCCAATTTCTTATCTTTTCCATATTATATTGGGTTGAACTTTTTAGACATTTTTGTATATATTTGGAGTTCTAAGGAGATTCAATCCCCGTTTTTCAAGTATATTGTACTCCTAACATCACGGTATGTGGTTTGTGCCTTTCTTTAGGATGTCTTTGAGTGTTTGTGTGGAAATTCCAACAATACCCTTGAACTGGGTGTTGCGTGTTTCCTGTTATTCCCTTTTAGTTTTCTTGGTTTGATTATATTTTAGAGTAGATGTTATTAATTTTTAATAGGGTAATTTACTATTCCTTGGATGTTTTTCCCAAGCATGCTTTGCCTTTTTATAACAATTTTGTGTTGTTTTTTCTGTTAGACTTTTTGCCTATTCCATGCCTAGTTTATAGGATGGTGTGACTACTTTTCTTCTATGCTGAGATGCTGTAAAATGCTAGCCAGGTAGTTCTTGAGTTTACTTTGGTCGTTACACGATATGATACTTGCAGACTTTATACAGAGCTGTGAGAACCTAGTGTAATAGACTATAGGTAGAATGGACCAAAGGGCTTCTCCAGCGTGGCTTTATAATTCGATGTGATACCATAGGGGGAATTAAAGTTTAGTTGTTCCTTATAGTGTCTGTAGTTACTCGACGTGGGCCACATATGGAATGATATGTTGAGTGATTCCTCAGAGCACTTTTAGAATGATACGAGACTAAAGGGGAAATTGACATTGAGTGCTTCCCCAGAGAGTCTATTCTTTAGCTGAACCAGAGGGGGGAGAATGTGTGTACCTCCCAGAGGGTTTCTAGTACATGTTGGTTGAACTATAGGGGTTAGGCTATGAGAACTACCCATAGGATTTCTTTTTTGTTCTACTTTCTTGACTTTCTTCTTGCTTGTTTGTAAATTATATGCTAGAAACTGTGGATTGTTTACTGCTAATTAGTTTAATGTTTACTGCTTTTTGTACTTTTACCTGCGATATATTCACTGACTGTTAGGCGTAGATCTTCAGGTGGTTGACTACTGGGATTTTGTCTCACACCCTATTTGTGTCAGGCTTTTGGGCCCAAACAGATTATATTGTTGCTGGTATAGATAAGGACAAGCTCCCTTCTACTTCAGGTTCTTGATTTCATTGGAGCTGGAGAGCATGGGACCAAGATGAGGCTTGAGATGCTGGGAAGTTGTTTATCTTGTCAAGAATTGTCCCCTGGGGACCATGTTGTTACTACCCCAAGCCCACCTTCCATAGGCCAGGGGCTAGCGACCAGCACCAAAGGCGTAAATCTCTATAACAGGGAAGGAATTCCCGTTATAAAACGTAAACAAACACACAACCAGATTACAAGAGGAAGCAAACACTAAGTAATCACTATAAAACAAATGATGTGCTAGAAAGTAAATGGGTCGAAAATACAAGCCCAATAGTAAAGTACATGGAAAAGAAACAACAACAGGAAGGTGTCAAGCTGATCTTGAATCACCCTCCGGAGTTCCTACCTGAAGGGTAGGTACAGATGGCCACCTTAGCTCTCCATGCCCATATATCACCTCCGGGTACCATCTCATCATGATTTCCACCTCCGAGTTCCATCCAGCTCTACAAGCCTCAACCATGATCAGTGTTATTCGTCGTCTGCATCCAACACCACGAGGTGCGGGCACAACCCGTGCAAGGGTGAGTCTAAAGATACCCAGTAGGGACCCTGAGAACCTTAAGGTCTCTTTAAATCCATCAAGGATAAACCAAAATGAAATAACTCAACAGATAACCTTTACTTAGTTATATTCCCATACAAATACCTAAGTTATCAAGTATCCCATCTCAATCATGAGGAAAAACACAAATTTCATTGACTCAGCTCAAACCAGGATATTAATTAATGATTTCGAAACCATAACTGTCGAAGAGATCCTCCTCTGTCAAGTACAAAGATCCTATAGCGACTCCAAGTCACTTCTCACTAACCTTATTCTACTGAGGTACTTCTCTTGTCGAGTACCGCGGGTCTACCACCCCAACACAGTAGTGCTTCCTACCATTGGTCCGCCGCCCCAACATAGTAGGGCTCCCCCTAATAGCCTACAGATGTACTCTTTCTATAGAGTACCGCAGGTCTTCCGGCCCAACACAGTAGCCCTCCTCCACCATGGGTCTGCCACCCCAACACAGTAGTGCTCCCCAATGGGCTAGTCAAGTCACTCCGAAACAAATCGGACAAGCAATCATCATGTCTTAGCCAGCTACAAGGTCTTCGTACTCCATATGCTTGTCTCTGGGAGGCTCCGCTCCACGAGCTATTGGTAGATACTCCCAAGTGTCATGTAATATCACATGTAAGTATCTAAAAGGACCATCTCATCATAGGGGTCTCAATGCAACAGACGGCACGTTAATCGGACGCCTAGTTTGATAGTTATTAGCCTTTCCATTCAAGGGGCCCGATTGGATTTCAGGTACAATCCAACCCAGCCATACACCAACTGCGTCCAAACATTAGGTGAAGTATGCCAAAAGAACCGTCTCATCAAGAGGAATCTAACATAGTCGATGTCACGTCAATCAGACGTCTGGTCCATATGTTATATGTGTATCCACTCAGAGGGCTCGGTTGGAATTACGATCATTCCAAAGCCTGCCATTTTACAAAGTTGTCCAAAACTCACTTAGAGTATTTCAAAAGGACCTCCTCGTCATGAGGGTCCCAGTGCCGCTAACGGTGCATCGATCGAACGTGCGATCTTTATGTTCTTCATGTTTAAGTGAAAAAAGGCCCGACCCGTTAAGCCCGGTGGGCTGACGGGTCAGGTCAACCCAGAGTTGGCCGGTCCGACCTGGCAGGGGGTCAGACTGGCCTGATGAGATGTTCGGTCTGGCCTAAGGGGTGTGGCCTGGCCTGAAGAGAGCGTGGCCCGTCTTTTCCCGGCCCGGCGCGGTCCGACTGGCTCGGCCCGAAGGCCGAGCTGTCCGATGGGGCGCAGCCCCCCGACTGTTCGAACTGGCAGCGCCTTATGGAACTTCCCTCCAAAACTGTCCGACCTTCTGGAATAAGCGGCCCGCATGGCGGGCCGCGTCCCTTCTGGCGCGGCACCCTCCTTGCACTATGGCTCCCCTTCGCCCGACCATCCGACAGGCCGACTGGTTCATCCACCGAATCGGCCCACGAAGAGGGCGCGGTTTCTTCCGCACAGCTGGCGCGACAGTTCTAGCTTCCTCCGCAGCATTCCCGGCACGGCGCGACGGCGACGTGCTTCCTGCACCTTCAGTTTCTGATTCCAAAAAAATGATAAACAAGATCAAATGAAGGGTCGTCAAGCAGTGTTCATTCGACCTGCGCCCTCCGCATAAAGCGATAGTAATAGGTCGAACAAACAATATGTTCAACAACAAAAGAGGCACAATATTAATCCATTAAAATTGAAGTTAATCCCCTGCCTCGTTTATGATGCCACATGTCGGGCTTCATGGAAGACGACATCGTGGGGAAAGGACTTTTAGGTGACGTCGGAGTGTGTCTGAGGAGGAAGCGGCATCTCCTCACTTGTCGCGGAGAAAATAAAGGATGACACGTCGATCATTCTTCGTGGAATCATCGTTCTTCATCGAAGAAGACACAGTTCTTCGTCCGAGGGTCGGTACTCTTCCCCAAAAACTCAAGAGCTCCCACACAACAAAAGCCTTCCCCCAAAATAAAATAATAAGCTACCTTATTATATTATTTAACACAATACATTCCTAATTCAAACATTCAAACCACCTCATTAATTAAATGTGTTCCCAATTAATTAAAGAGATGGAGAGGAGGTGGAAGATCTCAAAAATGTTGGGAGAGTTGTCAACATTAAACAAGGGTGTTCAATGGGGGTTTGAGGGAGTTATTTGGGGAGTTTAAGAGGGTTATGGGAGATGAAAGTTCGGGGTTCTGGTTGGCCCCAGCTCTCATTTATCCACACATCGGATGTTGGGTGGTTTTGGGCCCCACCAACAACTGCCCATGGGAGGGTTTAACATTCAAAGATATAAAATAAAATTGTTCTGAAAATTTTATTTATTTTAACATAATTCCCCAAATAACAATTCTCATCCCGCTTAAAATGGAACTGCGGTAAAGGTTACCTTATGCAATTACAGGCGCTTTAAGTTCATCTGTGCCCTCAGAATTCAATTCCGTGTACTGATTCAATAGATAGAAAACCCCACTCATTCCTTTACTTAACATACCTGAGCTAAACATCATAAATTGATTCCAGGGACACCAGGACTCGAAATCAAGTGCTGTTAGAAGCCACAGACTCCTAAAATTCCAAATTATTTAATAAAAACGTTTCCATGAAATTTATAGGTCTTTACATTACTCCCACCTCAGGGATTTACGTCTTGGTAAAGCTACAACATAAACCATGGAAACAAATGAGGATACTGTGCACGCATATGAGCTTCTTGCTCCCATGTACTCTCCTTGAGGTCCCCATGCTGCCAACGAATGCACACTAGAGGAATGGACCATCCATGTAGTACCCACTCATGTCGATCCTCGATCTCTCCTAGGACCTCCGTGAAAGTCCCCCCTCTCATTGATATCCAACTGTCTGTGATGATGATGGATCATGCACACATCTCCTCAGCTCAGATACATGGATGACATCGTGCACCCGGTGCAACTGAAGAGGAATGGACAAGGGGTAAGACACCTCTCTTACTCTACGGAGGACCTAGTAAGGTCTGAAGAATTGTGGAGATAACTTGCATCCCCTTACAAATCTCTATAGACCTCGTCATGGTGAGACCCGCAAGAAAATGTGTTTGTCACTCTCGAACTCTAGTGGTCTACATCCCCTATCAGCTTAGGACTTCTGTCTACTCTGTGCAGTCTTCATCCGCTCCTGGATGATCTACACATTCTCCAATAGCCTTAAGATGACAACACTGATCAACCTCTGCCTCCACTCCTGAAAAGATCTTCTGGAATCTCTCTGACCATACAAAGGATTTCCCCTTCCTCATAAAAGCTAAAACGGGTGCAACAAATCTATTGAAGTCTATCACAAATCTAAGTTTGGCTGACCCACGAGTGATCGACAGCACCCACTTATGCATGCTTCTATCATGTGCTGCCTTGGGTTTCCTTTTCACCGATCAAGGAAAAACCATCCCAATGTTGTAGGTAAACCACATCTTTTTTTGCCTAATATAGTCAATCTGTGTATGAAATGTAGTTTCCCAGTCCACACCCAAACGAATGTCATAAGGCCTTGACGCTGCCACCAAGAGGTTCCAACCGAAACTCTTGCCTCAAGGGTCAGATCACACCATCAGTGTAAGCCTGATTATTGAGTCTCCTCACAAATGTATCTCTATAAGTGAGGGTCAAGTCAACGTCTTAACTGGAAACTCTATGTCTGGGACAAGATTCATGGAAGGAATGGATGATTTGTATCAATATTTGTTGTTACAACAGCTAGTATTATACACTGACAGTTCCTTGACTCATTCGTAGATCCCTTGGCTCACACACCTTGACCGCATGCAGCTACTCTATTCCCCTGCCCTCCTGCTACCTGATCCTGGAGGGGAATACAAATGTGGGTGGTTGTAACATTTTGAAATGTATACCACCTCATGCTGCTCTCCCAACTCTACTTTCCTGTCTGCTGCTCTCCAGATTCATTTGTCCTTAACTATTCCTATTCTTGAAACATTTTACATGCCCAAGTCTATGAGACTGGCGCTAGTATCCTATTTTCCCATTGCTAACATTCACTTGTTGTATCTATTCAGCCAATGAACATTCAACCACAAAGGTTCTCTGTAGCACCCTAGCATAAGTAGGAATTCATAAAGGAAAATTGGTGGCTCATATGTACAATAAAAACACCTTGCTCTAAGGTCCAAGCTCTAAAGGACTGATTGTATCGTAGTCATCATGTACGAGGAACGATCGGTACGCCTCGATGAATACTTAGCTTCTGACATGTCGTCCTGCCAAAGCTGTATAAGATCTAGAAAACACTCTGCCACCAATTCAAGCCAGTCCTCAGCCACCTAGGAGTTGGGCTCACCTCAGAATCTGAGGGGTATCTGATGTTGAAACATGTGTAAAGCACTATGCCTACATGTTTCATACACCGGTACCACCAGTTGGAACTAATGGCCAACAGGTAGAGATATAGCCGACACACTACTTAAAGGTACTATCTCAGGTATCGGTCCACGTACCGAAGTCTTATTGCTATGCGGACCAACCTAATGGTCACTCACTAGAAAACACTAGTAGCTAAGATCACCATATTCTCTACTAGTGTCTAAACAAGGTGTAGAACTATAGTAATCACCTCCATCCAATCCACTTTTGCCAAGGAATTTGTCTTGCCTCGTAACCTCGGAGGCCTCTGATGCCGAAACTTGTGTGACACGCTCTGTCGGTGTGTGTCGTCCTCTAGTACAGATGGTGGCATCTTCTTCCCAACAGGTGGTGGTGCTGCTGGTACACCACCCGATGGTGCCTACATACAATGCGGGCCCGACACCAGAGCCTCGTCGCTTGGTGGGCCATCATCGTGTACTCAATCAGAACTTCAACTGACTGTCTACGTGGAGACATCCTGAATAGGTGTGACACGGTCAAATGTTTAAACCTGGTGAGATGACCTGGTTGAGATGACTTAAGAAAACATTTTAGAACACACACACAATCAGTGTTTTCATGCACTGAGTCAGAAATCCGTTGTCAGGGTCATGGTTTATGGATACGTCGGCCGCCGCACCGACACTGGACTCACTAAACTGAAAAACACACTCAGTACTCTTAACATTATTTCTTCACAGAATGAAAAATATCACAGTCCAATGTTCTGCAGTAGAACCAACTCCTCTGATACCAATTTGTCATGACCCGTCCCCCGGGGCCTGTGTCGTAACTACCCTAAGCCCGCCTTCCATATGCCAGGGGCTGACGACTAGCACCAAAGGTGTGAATCTATATAACTGGGAAGGCATTGCCTTTATAAAACGTAAAAGCACTCTCAAAAAGAGTACAAGAGGAATGAAACACTATGTAATCATTATATAACAAAATTTGTGCTAGAATGTAAAGGGGCCATAAATACAAGCCCAACAGTAATGTTCAAGGAAAAGACTAAAAAAGGAAGGTGTCATGCTGCTCCTGGAATGCCCTCTTGAGTTCCTACCTAAAGGGTAGGTATAGATGGCCACCTCATCTCTCCACATCCATCTATCACCTCCAGGTACCGTCTCGTCGTGAATTCCACCTCTAGGGTCTGTCCAGCTCTTCCAGCCTCAACGACGATCAGTGATGTCCGTCGTCTGCATCCAACACAACGAGGTGCGGGCATAGCCCATGCAGGGGTGAGTATAACGATACTCAGTAGGGACCCCAAGACACTCAAGGTCTCACTAAATCCAACAAGGATAAACAACAATGAGAGATCTCAACAGATAACCATTACATATGTATATACCCATACATATACCTAAGTTATCAAGTATCCCATCTCAATCATGAGGAAAAACACAATGGTCATTGACTCATCTCAAACCAGGATTTTCATTAATGATATCGAAACTGTAAAAGATGAAGTGCTCCTCCTTTGATGAGTACAGTGATACTGTCGCGACTCCGAGGCACTTCTCACTAACCTTAGACTTCTGAGCTACTCCTCCTGTCGAGTACCGAAGGTCTCCCACCCTAACACAGTGGTTCTCCCTACCATGGATCTACCACCCCAACACCATAGCGCTCCACCTAATAGCCTACAAAGGTACTCCTTCTGTCGATTACTACGGGTCTACCACCCCAACATAGTAGCGCTCCTCCTCCATTGGTCTTCCACCCCAAAACTATAGTGCTCCCCACTAGTCTAGTCAAGTCACTCCGAATCGAATAGGACAAGCAGTCATCATGTCTCATCTAGGTACAAGGTCTCCTTACTCTGTACACTCGTCTCCGGGAGGGTCTAATACATGAGTTACTAGTCGATACTCCCATGTGTCACATAATCTCATGTGGAAGTATCTCAAAGGACCGACTCGTCAAAGGGATCTCAACACAACAGACGGCGCGCCAATCAGACGCCCGGTTTGATAGTTATTAGCCTTTCTGTTCCAGGGGCCCGGTTGGATTTCGGGTATAATCCAACCCTGCCATACTCCAATTGTGTCCAAAACTCAGGTGAAGTATTCAAAAATAACTTTCTCATCAAGAGGAATCCAACGTAGTTGACGGCACCTCAATCAGACGTCTGGTCCTTAAGTTATAAATGTTTCCGCTCCGAGGGCCCGGTTGGAATTACGCTTGTTCCAAACCCAGTCGTTTTCCAATGTTTTCCAAAACTCACATAGAGTATTGAAAAAGGACATCCTTGTCGCGAGGGACCCAGTTCCACAGATGGAACATCGATAAGATGTTCGGTATTCATGTTATTCAAGTTTAAGTGAAAATTGGCCCGGCCCGTTAAGCCCAGTGGTATGACGGGTCTGGTCAACCCAAAGTTGGCGGGTCCGACTCGACAGGGGGTCGGACTAGCCCGATGAAACACATGGTCCGGCCTAAGGGGCGCGGCCTGGCCCGAAGAGAGCACGGCCTGGCGGGGCGCGGCTCGACCTGCCTGGCTCAACCAGCTAGCCGAGCGGTCCGAGGGGGCACGACCCCCCGACTGTCCGAACTGGTGGCGCCTTATGGCACCACCCTCCCAAACCTGCCGGCTAGGCCAGCCGACCTTCTGGTGCAAGCGGCCCGCACGGCAGGCCGCATCTCTTCCGGAAGGATTACCTCCTCAAGCCGTGGATCTGCTCCGCCCGGCCGGCCGATGGGCCGACCGTTTTTCTACCGCAACGCCCTCCTGGCGTCGTGACTCCCCTTCGCCCAGCCGGCCGACGGGTTGGCTTGTTCTTCCGCTGAAGTGGCCCGCAAAGCGGCTGCGGTTTATTCCGCATAGCCGGCGCGATGGGGCCGGCTTCCTCCACCATGTTCCCAGCACGGTGCGACGGTGTCTTGCTTCCTCCGCCTTCGGTTTCCAATTCCAAAAAAAATAATAAACAAGATCAAACAGAGGGTCGTCAGGCTGTGTCCGTTCGGCATGCGCCCTCCGCGTAAAGAGATCGTAATAGGTTGGAAAAAAAATATGTTCAACGACATACGAGGCACAATTTTAATCCATTACAATTGAACTTAATCCACAACCTCATTTATGACATCGCACGTCGGGCATTACGAAGACGACATCGCGGGGAAAGGATTCGTAGGTGACATAGGAGTGCGTCCGAGGAGGAAGAAACATCTCGTCACTTGTCATAGAGAAAAAAAGGATTGAACGTCGATCGTTCTTCGTGGAACCGGCATACTTCATCAAAGAAGATGTTGTTCTTTATCGGAGGGTCGGTATTCTTCCCCAAAGACTCAAGAGCTCCCAGACAAAAAATCCTTCCACCAAAATAAAATAATAAGCTACCTTATTATTTTATTTAACAGAATCAATTCAAAATTCAAACATTCAAACCACCTCATTAATTAAATGTGTTGGAAATAAATTAAAGAGAGGGAGAGGTGGTGGAAGATCTCCTTACTGTTGTAAGAGTTTTCAACATTAAACAAGGGTGTTTAATGGGGGGTTTAAGGGAGTTATTTGGGGAGTTTAAATAGGTTATGGTGGATGAAAGGTTGGGGATCATGTGGGCCCCACCTCTCATTTATCCACACATGGGTAGTTGGGTGGTTGTGGGCCCCACCAACAACTTCCCTTGGGAGGTTTTAACTTCCAAATATATAAAATAAAATTGTTCTGTCAATTTTATTTATCTCAAACTAATTCCCCAAATAACAATTCTCAACCTGCTTAAAACGCAACTGCGATAAAGGTTCCCTTATGTAATTACCTGCACTGCGAGCTCATCGGTGCCATCAGATTTCAATTCCATGAACAGGTTCAAAAGATAGAAAAACCTGCTCATTCTTTTACTGAACGTACCCGAGCTGAACTTGGGAAATTGATTCTAGGCACACTAGGACTCGAAATCAAGTGCCGTTAGAAGCCACAGACTCATAAAAGTCCAAAGTATTTAAGAAAAAAAATTCCTTCAACTATATGGGTCATTAAATATCTGTTTTCCATTTGTAATTTGGTTTTGTACTATATTAAGCATTGTGACATGTTTGGATGCTTCCCTAGACGCATATGCATCATGCATCATTATATATTTGTATCCAGTTTTTTATTTATCAGTCTTCCACTGTTTACTGTTGTTGGATATTTATTTTTTCCTCTATTCTATGTATTGTGTACTTCCACTATTTATTCTGGCAATGAGGGCATAGTTTTCCCATTATAACACAGAAGGACCTCACTGCTAGTCAGCAGCCTCTGGCGTTCGAGGAAATGTTCTTGAAGCCTTGTGACCAACTGGGTACGGGGCGCCTCTAGGTGGATTCCAGAACTGGGATGTTACAAAGTGTAATTAGAGGCTTTCTTTACTCTTGACTCACTTTTTGGAGCCTATATCCAGATATAGGATAGAAATGTACTTGGTAATGATCTGTACCCGGGAGTAGCTAACCCGTGTATAGGGAAAAGACATACTACCTCATTTATTACAATTTTATTGGTTTTCAATTTTACAATTGATTTGATTTCACTGTTGGGTGATTCACATGCTTTGTGATGTTACCGTTGTTGTTATTGCGGTTCTATTTCTGTCTCAACCAGATGAGATGAGGGTGTTCTATCTCATGCATCATATAGTCACTTTCTAGAAATCACATGACATGTAATCTTTCCATGTCATCTAGGATGCATTAGCAATTTCATGTTGTTGTGATAGATATTGTGTAGAATATACATACTGTTGTGATAGATGCCTTGATAAAGATATCTGATTTTTGTTAGAGCATTGATTGTGTATGTTTTTACTTATATGAATGCCAAATTTTGGTTCGTGAGGTTTTGTGGGCCCTCATGGACCGTAATTTGGTGAATCATCGACTTTTTTACCTTGTTTGTAACTTTTTAATGATTTCAAAATTTTATTTGTGGGGAGTATGGGCCCTCACGGATTGGAGTTTTACACTTCCAGTGTTCATTTCAGGGTTTTCTGGGCTCCAGATTAGTTTTTGAGGCTTACTGTCTTGAAAAATCCTAGAATACAGACCGTGTAGTTTGGACTAAACGCCATGTGTTATTCTATTCTGGAAGAAACAATTTTTCGTAAGTAGACGCCGTGTACATTATGTACTGGCCGTTTATTCTCTTACTGTGTCACATGCCATGTGGGCAGAGACACGGGATAGGGAAAATATCATCAGAACACACTGTGTACCATTTTTTCATGCCATGTAGTATAATCCAAGGAACCTGGACATGTAGCTAACAACATGGGTCTGTGGAGTCTCTTCTTATACACATCGTGTCCCACTTGAACATGTCGTGTAGTCTAACTTAGGTACCCAGCTGTGTCACGATCAACACGGGTTGGGGTTATCCTTTTTCATACACACCGTGTCTGTCTCGAATAAGCCGTGTAGTTCAAGCCATGTGTCAGGCCATGTCACAAACAACACGGGCCATAAGAGGCTTGTTGAGTACACGTCCTGTCTACCTTGAACACATCATGTAGTTTGGTTTTAGGAGAGTCTTGTGGCATAACTGTGTAGAAGGAATTAAGAATGGGAAGAGGATCCAGGTACACGCCATGTGTTAGGATGACACGTTTTTTGTTTGTGGTGTTACACGACCAGTTTTGGAAAAAGTACATGCCCATGTAAATGACTTACGGGAACACACCATGTAGTCTTTGCATGTGCCGTGTAGTCATGTTTTGAAAAATTGGAATGATTTCTACCCCTGTTCCCTTCTTACAATCTTATATTTCAGTCCATGATAATGTGATCTAATGTGTGCATTTGACCTTGCAGAGTCGTGGCTCCGAGTCGTCCTTCAGTTGTACGCCTGTTTCTAGATGGTGATCATACATCAGATATGGCTGATCAAGGGCTTCCCACAAATCCTCTTATCAAGCCAGTCTTGGCACCAACCGTTATACCTGACATAGGAGCTGATGCATAGTTTAGGGAGGGAATTTTGTGGATTATGTAGACCTTCTAGGGAGCTTCTCTTTCTACCATGTCTATGGAAGACTAGATGCTGGTTTTCCAGCTGTAGCATCCTCCCACCTTCTCAAGGGAAGGAGGACCACAGGCTACATAGTCAGGGTTAGAAGCCATGCTAATGATCTTCGAGCATCTAGAGATGCCTCCCAAAAGGTTGTCCGAGCACACTACCTAAATTCTACGATACTCTTCCAAGATGTGGTGGGAAGTGATTTCACAGGAGGGTCGTCAGTAGGTTATCGCGTGGGAGGAGTGTTAGCGCGTCTTTTATGAATAATTCTATCCGGAGACCCTGAGGGCTGACCGAGCTCAGGAGTTCATGATCCTAGAGTTGGGTACTCATTATTTCAGGAAGTATTCCTCTCGTTTCACCGAGATTCAGTGTTTCACACCCATCCAGGGCCAAGATGGGTTGTTCTTGGCAAGGAAGTTTGAGGATGATCTCAGACAGGAGATCCGCTCAGAGGTTAATATCTTCAAGTTGATTCCATCACTTCCATCATCTACCATGAAGTGATTGTGGAGCGCAATCTGAGAGAATATGGAGGTGAGATCCATGAAGGTTTCTCTTCTAGAGTTATTGCTCCACCAGCTGACAGCATGAATAGCCATAAGGAGTCTACTGGTGGTGATCTGAGCCAGTGAGACACATATTCAAGTAGCCAGGTGGTATGCTTCTAGTGTTGAAGGGCTGGTAATACGAGACTGTAGTGCTAGAGAGACCCAATGGAGTGGAGATCTTGTGGAAAAATGGGCCACCTTCAGTGATTATGTCAGGTTTTCTCACCTTCAGCTGGTGATAAGGGTTCATCCACGGCTCCTCGTTCTGGAGCAGCGCCACCAGTTTCTCACTAGGTTGGGAACTAGAGTTCTTCCGGCTATTCAGGCTAAGGTGGAGGTTGAGGCCTTTTTGGTTAGTCACCTGTCTTTAAACGATAGCAAGGTGGATTAGATCAGAGTGGTCAGGTTGGGTCACAGGGCCGTGGTACTAGTCAGGCTTTTGCAATGAAGCAGAACCAACAGAAGTAGGATCTCAGACCCTCTATAGTTCGAGGTACGATCTTAGTAGCCTCTGTTTTATCTTCTTCTAATTTCATTACAGGGGCTTCCCATATCATTATTTATGTTTTTTTGTGGAAATACTTGGGGTCTGCATCATTTCCTCTAACAATACTTTGACTCTAGACACACCATTGAGTACTAGGACAGCTATTGTATGTCAGTGCAAGGAGTTCCCTCTAGATGTGTCTTGTTATCACGTTATATGGGATCTATATGTCCTAGATATGACATGCTATGAATTCATTCTCGGAATGGACTGGCTAGTTCCCTTCCAGCCAGTCAGTGGCAGTAATTGCCACAGTTTGAGTTTCATATCACCAGAGGGTGGATATTTTCTTCATAAGGGTGAGTGGGACGTCTGGGCGAGCATAGTTGGTCCAGAGCATCATGGGATGGGGGATGTTATGGCCCAGATTTCTAGCCTTTATCTGGATGACCAAGGGATTTCACAGTTAGACTTTCCACCTATGGTGGATCATTTCAAAGATGTCTTTCTAGGGGACTTTTCAGGTTTTCTTCTAGAGTGTGAGTTAGACCTTTATATTGATCTCATGCTAGGAGCGGAACCGGTGTCCATTACTCCTAATAGGATGGCTACGCCTGAGTTACTAGAGCTAAAGAAGCAGTTGGAGGAGTTGCAGGCAAAGGGTTTCATCTAACCTAGTACTCATCCTTGGGGTTCGCCTATTCTATTTGAGAAGAAGGAAGACAGTACCCTCAGACTTCTTGTGGATTATCGGATGTTTAACCAGTTGATGGTTAAGAACTGATATCCCTTGCCAAGGACTGATGGTCTCTTTGACCAGCTTCGAGGACCCGAGTGTTCATGAAGACAAACATGACATCTGGTTATCATCATATGCACGTTAGACCATTAGATATACCTCTTACGGCCTTCATAAGCACATATGGTCTATATGAGTATATGGTTATGTCATTCAGTCTCACGAACACACCTGCAGTTTTCATGGAACTGATGAACCTAGTGTTCTATCCATAATTTGACTCTTTTGTGGTGGTCTTCTTGGATGATATCTTTGTGTCCTCTCACACTTGACAGGACCATGTAACCCATCTTAAGATCGTTTTGAGTACACGTAGGGGGAATCATTTATATGATATGCTCTCGAAATTTCACTTTTGGATGGACAAAATTCACTTATTATGTCATGTTATATCCGAGGCAAGTGTATCAATAGACCTAGAGAAAGTGAGAGCTGTAGTTTCCTAGGAGCAGCTGAAGAATGTATTTGAATTGAAAAGTTTTTTGGGGATGGATGGATACTACAGACACTTCATACATGACTTTCCATGATTAACAAAACCAATGACGGGTCTGAACAAGAAGTGTGAGACGTTCTTATGGTCAGATTCTTGTGAGTCATCCTTTCAGTAGATGAAAGAGAGGTTGAATTCAACATCGATACTAGTCTTTCCAGATCCAGGAATGAGATAAACTATCTACTATGACACTTCAGGTATTGGGCAAGTAGTTGTGCTTGTGCGGGGAGATGGAGTCGTTGCCTATGGGTCTCGGCAGTTGGGGCCACATGAGAGGAACTACCCGATGCATGACCAGGAGTTGGCAGACGATGTCCATTCCCTATGTTCCTAGAGGCATTATCTTCTGGGAGTGCATTTTGTGATTTTCACTGACCACAAAAGTCTCAAGTACAACTTCACTCAACATGATCTGAATCTGAGACAGGGTAGGTGGGTCATGTATCTTCAGTCCTTTGACTTTGAGCTTTCCTACACGCCTGGGAATGGAAATGCAGTGGCTGATGCGTTGAGTAGGAGTACTCAGATATAACCAGCTTAGGAGGCCCGCAGTGAGTGGCTGCTTATGGATCTGTTCTCTAAGATGCATTTGGAGGCGCATGATAGATAGGGGCAAGCTATTCTATCTTCTGTAGCGGTTACCTCTACACTTCTTGACTGGGTACGAATGAGGAAGCTATTAGATTCTGAAGGCCTAGTCCTGTGGGAAAGTGTGTCAGGAGAGGACCCTATTCCCGAATGGACCGTAGACGAGGATGATGTCTTGCATTTCCAGGGATGTGTATGGCTGCTAGGAGACATAAGTGAGGAGATGATGCGTGATTTTCATTCCATAGTTTGTGCAGTTCATCCTGGTGTCACCAAGATGTACCATGATCTTCACCACTAGTATTGGTGGCCTGGTAAGAAGGGAGATGTTTCTGGTTTTTTCATGAGGTGTTCCACTTATCAGTAGGTGAATATAGAGTATCAGCGACCAGTGGGTCTTTTGCAGCAGTTACCTATTCTGGAGTCGAAGTGGTATGATGTCGTGATGGACTTTGTGACTGGTTTTCTGAGGTCACCCCATGGGAATGATGCTGTATGGGTCATTGTTGACAGAATTACAAAGGATTCTCAATTATTGCCGATCAAGGAGACCTTCAGCATTGATGAGGTGGGGAGATAGTACATCCATGAGATTGTGCATCTGTATGGACTTCCAAACTCCATCGTTTCAGACAGGGAAGCACTATTTACTTCTCAGGTCTGGCAGGGGCTATAGAAAGCTTTCGGTATATAGGTGCTTTAGAGTATAGCCTATCACCCTCAGACATATGTCCAATCTGAGCATACGATTCAAGTGCTCGAGGACAAGCACCGAGAATGCATTCTGGACTTTGAAGGTTCTTGGGAGATGCGTATACCTCTTGTTGAGTTTGTCTACAATAATATTTATCAAGTGACTATTAATATGGCACCATATGAGGCTTTGTACGGTAGGCCTTCCTGATCACCATTATGTTGGCTAGAGGCAGGAGAGGAAGCCTTACTGGGAACTCGTCTTTTTCTGGATACCACAAAGAAAATAGAGTTGATTCGGAAGAGGATGGAAACTGCACAGTCCCATCAAAAGTCTTATGCTGATCAGAAGAAAAGACCTCAAGAGTTCGAGGTTGGGGACCAGGTTTTCCTACGTGTCACACGGAGTTCGGGACACAAGAGTATTAAGTGACATGGTAAGCTTTCCCCGAGGTACGTCGGACCATTTGAGGTGTTGGAGAGAGTTGGTCCAGCTGCCTATCAGTTGTAGTTACCTCATAGGTACTAGGATATGAATGATGTTTTTCATGTTTCTTAGCTCCAATGTTATTTTTCAGACCCATCTCATGTCCTTCAACCCAAGGAGGTAGAGCTTGATGTGGATGAATTGTTCGAGGAGAATCCGATTTGGATTGTTGATCGCAGTATAAAGGTTCTCTGTGGCTGTTCTGTTCCTCTGGTACGAGTGCTATGGCAGCATGGGCAGGTACAAGACAAGACTTGGGAGAGGGAGGCTGATGTGCGAGCACAGTTTCCAGAGTTGTTCAAGGTTTCATCTTCAACGCAGCGCTAGGGAAACTCAAGGATGAATTTCCATAAGGGGGGATGTTTGTAAGAACCCAGATCTTCTTTTCAGGTGTGTTTTTACTTTTTCTGGAGTTTTTAAGAAAATGGTAGTTTCAGGAAATTTTTTATGTACATGTCGTGTACTTTATGATTACACGCCATGTACTTTCTTGCCCCTAAAGGCCGTGTGCTGGCCATGTAGGGTCCACACACATGACCGTGTAAGGGTGTTTGGGGCCGCATAATGTGGAGAACAGAAATTGCGAGTACACTCGGTGTACTCCAAAAGTACATGCCATGTACATTATTTTTTTCATTAAACACATTGGGGTTGCGTCTGACGGATAGAACCATCTTCTTCTACGTGTTCTTTATCCGAGATAGTCCATACGACTATGGATCTTCAAAAAACCCTTGAGCCTTTATACGTTCTCAGAATCGACCACTGTTGATTGCGTTTGAACCAAAATGGTATGATCTTCCTTCTCCTAGAGCTTCGTTTTCAAATTTCTTCTCTTTTACATGTTATCATGGGTTGAACGTTTTAGAAATTTTTGTAGATCTTTGACGTTCTAAGGTGATTCAATCATCATGGTTCAAGTATATCGATCTCCTAACATCAAGGATGGTGGTTTGTGCCTTTCTGTAGGAATTCTTTGAGTATTTATGTCCGAATTCTACTAATTCACTTGAACGGGGTATTGCATGTTTCATGTTTTGTCCTTGTTGTTTGATTTCTTTTCTTATATTCCCAAGTAGAGGTTATTGTTTGTGAATAGGGTAATTTACTGCGATTTGGTTGTTTTTCCCATGCATGTTTTTCCTGTTTATGACTGTTTGATCTAGTTTTTTCTGTTACCATATTTTCCAGTTCATTTCCTTGTTTTTAAGATGGTGTGACTATTGTTATTCCATGCTGAGATGATGTTGAATTCTAGACAAGTAGTTCATGAGGTAACATTGGATTTTACGCGATGCAATACTTGATGAATTTACACATGCTTGTGAGAACATAGTTTAGTAGACCATAGGGAGAATGAAAATAAGGGCTTCTCCAGAGTTGCTTTATAATACGATGCGAGGCCACAGGGGGAATTGACATTGAGTGATTCCTCAGAGTGTCAGTAGTTTCTCGACGTGGGCCACAGGGGGAATGAGACGATGAGTGCTTCCCGAGAGAACCTTTAGTACGATACGATACTATAGGTGGAATTTACAGTGATTTATTCCCAAGAGAGTCTATTTTTTTAGCTGAACTGGAGGGGTGATACTTTGTGTTCCTATTAGAGGGTTACTTGTACTAATTGGTTTAACCATTGGGGTTAGGCTGTGAGAACAGTGCAGAGGGTTTCCTGTTTGATCTACTTGCTTGAGTTTCTAAATGATTGTTTGTAAATTATATGCTAGAAAAAATGGAGTGTTTACTGCTGAGTACTTTCATGTTTACTAATTTCTGTACATTTACCTTCCATATAGTCACTAACAGTTAGGCATAGATCGTTGGGTGGTTCTCTACTGGTATTTTCTCTCACACCCTGTTTGGGTCGTGCTTTTGGGCACAAACATATTATATTGTTGCAGGTATAGATAACAGAATGTTCCCTTATTCTTTGGGTTCTTGATTGCATTGGAGTTAGAGATCATGGGACCAAGATGAGGCTTGTGATGCTGAGGAGTTGTTTGTATTTTTTCCTTTTGTACTTGGTTTTAGTACCGTATTCAGCATTGTGACATGTTTGGCTTCTTCCCTAGATGTATATGCATCATGGATCATTATATACATTGCTTTAGTTGTTTATTTATCATTATTCCACTATTTACTATTGTTGGATATTTACTGTTTCCACTATTTCAGGTATTGTGTACTTCTGTTGTGTACTCTTCCAATGAGTGCATAGTTTCCCCATTATCACACCAAAGGACCTCACTGCTACTTGACATCCTCTAGCGTTCGGGGAAATGCACTTGAGGCCATGTGACAAACCGGGTACGAGGCACCTCTGGGTGGCTTTGATAACCGAGACGTTACAAATCCCTCCCATGTACAGATGATACCATGCCAAAATTTCATAAGTGAATTTTAAACCCCATTTCTATTCTCTGGGTTAACATTAAACGTAAATTATTTTTATCATGATAAGATGACTTTTGATATTTAATTTTATTATATAATGTTTTATTATTTTTCTTTATAGTTTATATAAATATTTACTTTGTTTAATAAATTCTCTCTTCAATGTTATCATATTTGTAAAGGTCCTCCCTCTTAAAATCCTTTTAAATGATTCCATTATGAAATATAATGATATTGTTATTTTTTATGAAATGAATTTAGTCTTCTGATAGCTTGATGTTTTGTTACCGTATTGTCTCCCATATATTTTTTTTTGTTTTTGTTCATATCAATATTTCATTATCATTTTTTGAGTGTTTATGTTATAAGAGTGATTTGTATGAGAAGATGGAGTTTTGAAATCCAAATGTGATTGGATCACGGGTGTATACGAGTTATGAAATATTTTATTCATGGTATGTTACTTGGACATTATTTATGTTGGGTTGAGACCATTATAGCTTATAATATGATAGGTGATCCCCATTATAACTCATATTAGTTAGGGTTGAGCCCATTATAGCTCAATATATGAGGGGTGTGCCCCATTATAGCTATCTAATGCATTGGGTACTCTAGAGATAGAAGTTGACCAAATGGTTATTCCTTGTGTAAGGGTGAATGTATTAAGGATATGTTAAATGTGTTCCAAGGAAACTACATGTGTATTCTATGCCTTTATGTTTTTATGATATGGGTTTTATTGGTTTTTTATGTTAACAGTTGACAGCCATTTTTTCTTTTTATATCCTTTACTATGTTTTGTACTCATCCCACGTTTTTATAAATGTTATTCATAGTATATAGGGATGGGTGTGATTAATAAGGGTGTCTTCATGAATGTAATGAAGATTTTCAAAAGAACTCGTGTTTTGTGTTTTAATGTTTCATACATTGAAAAAATGGATACTCTTTTTTAATATTATCATATTCTTATGAATGTGGTCTGTAATGTATATAAAACATCCTAAATATCTAAAACTCTAAACAAGATAAGATCCATAATTTATTTATGTTTATGTTCTTGACTAAAATTCAAGATTATGCAATGTTTTAAGGTTGGGTCCCGATAGTTGGTACCAAAGGGAGGATTTAGTTAACTTTAGGGGTTATGAATGACCTTAATTGAATACCCTATATGATTTTTACTTTTTGGTGAAATTAAAATGACAGAGAATTTGAAAGTTACCATGTTTCTTAAACTAATATATGTCTATTCAGAATTTATTTCCACAGAAGAAACATGGAAGCTAAATTTGGAAGGCGCCAAGAGATGCTACACATCTGAATTTACAGCCTGGAATGGTGGGAAACAGAACCAAGAAGTTTATGATAGTAGTATATCGGTTAACACATGTGATAAATGGAAGTGGTATTCATGAAAGAGAGGAACATGATCTACCACAAGGGAACATGTCTTTTGTAGAGCATTTCATGATATAACATCCTCCATCTTTCACTGAAACTGTAGATCCAGTGATATTTGAGGGATGGAACTATGCTTAAAAATTTATATTTGATGTTATAGGATATTCTTAATTCCAAAATTTAATACTAGAAATATATGGTTTTGATGTTGAAACATATCGTTGGTGGTCTCTCGTTATGAATACATGAGAAAATGATGATCTTTATAGTCTAGAATTGGAAGATTTTAAAATTATTTTTATGGAAAAATATTTTTTTTAAATAGATTGAATCTGAATGGAGAAACAATTTAAGGATGTAAGGTATAAAGTTCATGAGTTTATGGATAAATATTATTCCAATTTTACAATACTTTCCCAGTATGTTCCAAGTTTTACATGAAACATTGATATTGAAATTTATATAATTTACTCTGGTTTCAATCCTTTTATACAAATGGATTTGGATTCACGAGATATTTAAAGCTATGAGAAAATTGTTTAGTGTGATGAAATAGTTGTGGTGGATTTTATTAACATGTATATTCCTCATGATTAAATGAATAAGAAGAAGTTAGGTTGGGAGGCAATGGGGAGGAACTCGTCAACGGTGTTTGGAAGTAAGAAAATGAATTTTTCTTCTTGTGAAAAGTGTGGTAAAAATCCACCTGGAGAATGTCTTGTAAATTCTAGGAATTACAACCAATTTGGAATGTTTTTCACATGTCTCTTGAATTAAAAGAATGTGTTTAAAAAAGAAATTAGAAGCCAGTAGTGATATGCTTTATCTATAATGAATTTGTTCATTATGCTATTGTTTGTCCAATTCGATTCACTCAGTTAGAAAATCATAAATATTGAAAGAAAAAGGGTGTAGAGAAATACTTTGTGACTACTTCATCAGTTTTCAAGCGGTCAAATGATGTGTTTTCAGGTAAATTTTTTGTTTAAATAGATTTTTATAATGTCTTGTTCGATATAGTGTATTCACATTCATTTATTTCTAAGAAAGTTTCATCCAAATTGTAAATTCAACCTCAAGAAACAAATCTAGAACATATGGTAATGACACATAGAAGAAATATTATGGAAAAAAATTATATGATTCTTCCAATATTTGTCTGTGGAATGAGTTTACCTGAAAACCTTGTTGTTTTTACTCTATCAGAGTTTGATGTTATTTTGGGAATGGACAGGCTTTTTGTTAATCATGATAAGATATATTTTAGAGCTAAATTTGTTGTTTTTCATACTGAGTTTCAGTATTGTACAAGAATTCATCCAGGACCACTGATAATGTACCAATAAGCTGATAAACTATTAAAATAAGAAAATGAAAAATATTTTTGTCACATTTTTGAAAATAAGGGAACTATTCAGATTAATTATGTGCCATTGGTAAATGAATACTTGGATGTTTTTTTCTAATGAGTTTCCTAGTTTAGTACCTAGTCGAGATATGTAATTCACAATTGACTTAGTTAATGAGTCTAAAACAATTTCAATACCCCCTTATCGAAAGGAACTAGTGGAAGAACTTGAGTTGCAAAAATCAGTTTCAAGAGCTACTTGAGAAAGGCTTTATTCATCCCAGCACTTCACCATGGGGTGCTCTTGTTTTGTTCACTAAAATGAAATATTGTTCCATGATACCTTCCATTGATTAAAAATATTTGAATAATATCATTTTTTAAAAAAGTATATGTTTACTCATATCGATGAATTGTTTGATCAGCTCCTGGAAGGTCAGTATTTTTCCACGATTGACATGATATCCAGGTAACAATAGCTGAAGGTGAAAGAATATTTCATTTCAAAAACAACTTTTCATTATAGATATGGGCATTATGAGTTTTTGGTTATTCCCTTTGGTTTGAAAAATTCACCTATTGTATTAATGGATCTTATGAATAGAATATTTCATGATTTCTTAGATAAAATTAAGGTTGTGTTTGTTGATGAAATTCTTGTTTTTTTCTAAAAGAAAAGAGGATAATGAAAAACATTTTGGGGTTGTTTTGAAAACCTTAAAATAAATTAAATTGTATGGAAAATTCCACAAGTATTAATTATGGTTTTAACAAATTTCATTCCATGGTCACATTGTTCATAAAGATGAAATAGCTATTGATCCTGCTAAATATTTTTTTAAGAGTGGCCAAGACCAACAAATAAAATTGAAATTCGCATATTCCCTAGTCTGGAGGGCTATTACCAACGTTTTTTTGAATATTTTTCAAGATTATCCAGCCTAATGACTAAGTTAACTTGAAAAGGTGTTAAGTTTGTATAGACCAAAGAACGTGATGATTTTTTTTAAGAATCTAAAAAAATATTGGTGAATGCTCTAGTTCTAACACTATCTTCTTGAAAAAGAGAGTTAGTTATCAATAGTGATGTCACTTAAAAGAGACATAGTATCATTTAGATGTAGAAAGATTAGGTAATTTATTATGATTAACTTTAGTTGAAACCTCATGAGTTAAATTACCCAACAAATTATTTGGAACATGCCTCTATGGTTTTATTCTTTAAAAATAAAGAGGCATAATTTATATGGATCCAAATGTAAAATATATATGGACCATAAATTTTTGAATTATATATATTCACTCAAAAAGAATTGAATATAAGGTATATAACATATATTGAACTGATAAAAGATTATCATCACACAATCAATTACCATCCATGAAAATCAAACAATGTGGCAGATACCTTGAGCTGATAACACCATGCATCATTAACCCTATTATATTTGGAACTGATCCCATGATTAATGATTTGATGAATTTGGTCATAAATGTTGTTTTTCCAAGAAATAAAATTACTTTTCTTTAGGTTTTAGTGAAGTTATCATTTTCAGAAAAAATCAAGCAAGCGTAGAAGGAAGAACATGAGCTATCGAAAAATGTATAATTAGTTAAAATGGGTACGTTGCCAGATTTTAATCGTGATAAAGATTGTGTTTTGAGATTTGGGAATTGATTGTGTGTGCCTTTTGATCCTTATTTTAAGAATCTTTTATTGTGCAATGTTCATAGTTCTATATTTTTTGTTCATCCTGGATATACTAAGATGTACTGAGACCTTCGTGAGTATTACTGGGGGGGGGGGATTGAATGAAAAATGATTTTTTAGATTTTACTATAAAATGTTTGACCTTTACATAGGTTAAAGTTGAGAGATAGCTACCAAAGGTGATACTTCATCCCCTACTAGTACGAGAGTGGATGTGGAATATTATTTCCATAGACTTCATGGTGCAATTAACTAAAACATTGCGAGGTAATAATGAGATTTGTGTTATTGTTGATCAGTTGACTAAATCTGCACAATTTTTCTATTCATGATAATGTGTCATTGGATCACCATTCTCGATTTTACCTAAAAGATATTATCATGTAACATAGAGTTCCTCTCCCCATTGTTTCTATCCATGATCCCAAGTTCATTTCAAATTTTGGGTAGGGCCTTCAAAAGTGGTTTGGAATAGAAATAAGTTTTATTACATCTTTTAATATTCAATTACATGGGAATTCAGAAAAAATGATTCAAACATTGGGGAATATTCTTGGAGCTTGTTAAATGGACTACTAGGGATGTTGGGATCATTATCTTTATTTGGTTGAGTTTTCTTATAATACCATTTTTCCTTCTAGTATTCAGATGTCATATTTTGAGGCATTATATGGGAAGCAGTTCCAAACCCTAGGATTTTAGGATAAAGATGGTGAACAAAATTTTATGGGACCAGAGTTAGTAGAGTAAGTGGCTGAGAAGGTCATGATAATCCAGTAGCACATGAGGACACCTCATAGTAGGTAGAAACATTATGATGGAAACAGAAGGAAATACTTCTCTTTCGAGGTAGGTGACCTTATCATCCTTAAAATAACTACTTAGAAATGTGTCATGATTTTTGGCATGAAAGGAAAATGAAGACCATGGTTCATTGATAGTTTTGAAATCCTGTTGAATGTTGGATTAGTTGCATAATGAGTTGATTTTCCTACAAGGTTGTCTCAGTTACACATTTTTTCATGTTTGGATGTTGAGAAAGTATGTTCTATATTCATCTCATTTTTTGAGTCTAGAACTAGTTCGGATGAATGAGAATATTTATTACAAAGAGAAACTTGTCCTGATTCTTTTTCGTAGAGAGAATGTATTATAGAATAAGTCAATCCACTAAGTAATGGTTTTTTTTGGAGAAACCACATGGTTGAAGAAGCAACATGGGAATCTTAGAATGCTATGAGGGAAAGTTAACTTCACTTGTTTTGTTAAGTGAATAAAAATTATGAGGACACATTTTCTAGAATTTGGGGAGAATTTAACAACCTAAGAACTTATAATATAAATATCATTAAACATAATTCCCCATTTGTATGTTTTGAATTTCAAAAAATGGTCATCTACAATTGGGATCCGAAAGTTATTTAGATTCTTATAAGACCAAATTAATTTTTTTCAAGAATAAAATTCCCTTATAAATAGTAACACGACCTTACTAATAGTAACATACCCTTAAAAATAAAAATGTACCCTCGTGAAAATTAATGTACCCTTACAAGTACTACCATGAAACTATTAAATAGTAAAAAACCCTTATGGATAGTAATTTTGACCTTATGAATAGTACATAACCTTATGAATAGAAAACTCACCTATGATAGTGTAGATATAAGAATTAATTGAAAGTATGGTACATCAATATCATAGAATATGTACATTAATGCTGTAAAATTGATATTTTCTGAAAAAAGTATTATTTTAATTAAAAATTATTTTTATCATATTTATAAAATTATATTGAAAAAATGGAGTTCATTTTTTTATTATACACATCAGAAAATGATTTTGGTGAATTTTTGATAATTTTCTTGGAATATATGATTTTTTGGTGAATAGGGAAATTTTAGGGTTTGACAATAAATGAATTTCTGCATCATGAAGGTGTCATCGATGATCTGGTGTTGATGTAAGACCACTATCTCGAACAAACATGCCATTATTTCTATTTTTATTCATGGAAGACTCACTATTTCTTGTATAGAATCAATATAATAAAATAATAATTAAAATAATGTGAAATCTCTCCCCTCCCCCACTATAAGTACCACCCATTTCCCCCTATTCCATTCACACTACTCAAGCCATGATTATTGTATAATTTCTACCAAATTACCTCCCCAATCTCCTTACCCACATCCAAGACCTATTAGCCTCGCCCAAAATCCAATATTAAATGCCTTAATTAGGATCACGAAGAGAAGAGATAAAGAGTTTTGAAATCCTCTTCATTCTTCATGTGTTTTCCTTTCCTTTCCTTTTATTTTATTATAGTCACCTCCCCTCTTCTTATACAAGATGATTTAAAGATCCATAAATCCTGTATATTTTAATTTTTCTCATGGTCATGGAAAATTCATCATCATACATTTTCTGCTCTCCCGCTTATTCAACGAGTAATAACATTATCCGCGTTCGATCAAATTACTGACATCATGGATGATGCGATTTAAATTTTATTTACATACTTCAATTCATGTCAGGAAAAAAAACTTATGATTGAAATAGGTTATAATATATGTATTATGTCTCATCCATGGTTCTAGAATCATTTTTTACACATGGTTTTAATTTATAAAACCAAATGATGTCGTTATTATCATAGAACAACTAAAATGTTCAAAACAAAAATCATTAATGTTTTATCTAATTATTCATTCTCAAATCATATTTAATATTTATAAATAGTATAATTAAGGTTATGTAAGCATTTAAATACCATTTATTTCCACTTATGGAGTTTCATTTACATCCGACATACAAAACCATTACAAACAGCTCATCGAAACCCTATAATGCACACACCTGAAACAAGGGAAATAACAATGTATTATTAATTAATGGGTGGAATAAAGTTAAAAAGTGATCATATAAAATGTTATAAACATGAAAAGTTTTCTATAAAATCGTTATTACACTATTTTAAGCATTATATAGGAGGTTTAAACACGTTTCAAGGAAGTCGAACCCAAGGTAAGGGATTCTATCTCTCACACTTTTATTGAAGATTATCCTCTATGTTGTGTCCTTTTATTTTCAATTTATAATTATGGGGTATGTTTTAAAACCTACCTTATACTACCGTTATTATATATTTAATATTATATACCCCCATTATCAATCATTAATTCCTCCCATGTACACCTGATACCATGTCGTAATTTCATAAGTAAAATTTTAAACCCAATTTCCATTCTTTGGGTTAACCTTCAAATTTAATGTTTTTTACCATGATAAGATGACTTTTGAATTTTCATTTTATTATGTAATGTTTTATAACATATATTTATAGTCTATATACCTATTTACTCTGTATAATCAATTCTCTCTTCAATGTAATGGTAATTTTAAAGAACCTCCCTCTTAAAATACTTTAAAATGTATCCTTTATGTAATCCAATGAGATTGTTCCTTTTTTATGACTTGAGTATACAATTATTATTTATTGATGTTTAATTACCATAGTGTCTCCCTTATATGTTTTTTTGGGTTTTATGAATAAGAATATTTCATTATCATTATCAGTTTTAATGTTCTAAGAGTGATTTTTACAAGAAAAGGTTATTTTGAAATGTGAATGTGTTTTTCTCAATGGTGTATGTGAGTTATGAAATGTTTTATTAATGGTATGTTCCCAGGACATTATTTATGTTTTTATTATCCCATTATAGCTCATGATATTATGGTTGATACCCATTATAGAACTCCAATTCATTGGGTACTCTAAAGATAGAAGTTAACAAAATAGTTATTCCATGTCTAATGGTTAATGTGAAAGTTATATCGTAAATGTTTCCAAAGGAAAATAAGTGAGTATTATATGCATTCAAGTTTGTATGATATATTTCTTATTGGTTATTAATGTTAACACCAGACTAATGATTTCTCTCTTTATATCACTTTCTAAGTTTTGTACTCATCCCATATCTTTAAAATGTTATTCATATGATAAAAGGATAGGTATGAGTTTTTAGGGTGTCATGATGAATGTTATGAATATTTTTCAAAGCAATCTTGTTTTATGGTTTAATATATTTTACATTTAAAAAATGGATACATTTATTAGTAGTATCCTATTTGTTTGAATGTTGTTGGTTATGTATGTAAGATATCATAACTCTCAAAAACACTAAACATGAAATGATCGTTAATGTTTAATAAATGTATGTTCTTGACTAAAATTCAAGATTCTGTAATGTTTTATGGTTGATTCCTAATAGTAAATAACCGAAAAACATTCAGTTTATATAATAACATTAACATAATATGTATGGAATAAATAATGAAAAAATAAATCCATATAAATAATCACATTACATTGAAACTTGTCCTTGTATGTTCTAACTAATGTAATAATCACATGAATATTGATAACTAATATCGTAATGAATTAATGAATAATTTTAGAAATTTGAAACAAACTATTAATTGCTTTAATAATATAGTTAAAATATTTTGGGAAAAATAATTCTAATTCGGCCAACTCATTTGTAAAATGAAATCTATTAATGAATCGATGGGAAATCTATATTTGGTTCCCATAGATCACTAACTATGTATTATGAACTCCTCAAATGAATGGGGAGAATCATAATAAATATAGCCATTCATGCTAAAAAACTAACATATTAAATGTTAATAATTAATCAAATAAAAAAACTGAATTCTAAACCATCTAGAGTAATATGGTGAATGGTAATAAAATAATATATCAAGATCCAAACTGATCATAAACCGTCCATATAAATTTTTATGGATGATATCAATACAACATATCAATAGTAGATCATATGTATAATAATTGGATGATGACATTGATGAATAGAAATACATTAAGAATGTAATTAAAAATACGAATGTGGAAAATATCCATTTCACTTGGAAAATCTATTTTTCAGAAAACAAATGGTAAATAATTTTTTTAAAAATAAATTTAATTAAAAATAAACTTTAAAAATAAAAAAAAATTATTATTTAAATTATTGATTCGGAATGAAAGTGTGAAAATAAATTCAAGAGTTACATATTAAAACAAATATTACATTAACATTTTTAGTAGTATCCAAATGACAATTTTTAGGAAAATAAATTGAATATTTCTTTCCATTTTTGCGTAAAAAAATGGAAAAAATGGTCTCTAATAATTCCTTTAGATAACGTTATTTACATTTTTTAATATTTTTAGATAACATTTGTTTCGATGAAAAATGTTTTTTGACTGAAGTGAGAAATTTATTTGTATTTTATAAAAAACATTCAGAATATGATTATGTAAAGAAGTGCGGAATATAGTAATATTACTTGAAAAAATACTGAATAAATATATTATAATAATATTATTATAGTTTATCATATAATGTTCATAAAATTTCCTTGAATGGAATTTTAAGTATAAACAATGTTGATTAAAAATGAGATTCACACATTAATATCTTATTACATTAGTAACATTTAAATCCTAAGCCCCATGAATATAATAGAATAAAATTAAATATTAAATATAATAAACGGAAATTGATTCAATATATATTTGATAAAAATGGGTAGTATATGCACCCCACCAAACAAATAAATGGTGACTATTTCATATGTCTCATGAAAGTAAAAGTGAGATGAGAGACCCTTACCTTAGGTTCGACTAACAATGTATGTGTCTGAACATCATATAAAATAAATATAGTTTTTTATAAATCTATTATAGAATAATAAAAAATATAATTCATACCATTTATTATTAAATTAGGATATTTTCCACCATTTTATTAACAATTCAATTTTAAAATAAGTGGTTCAGTTTATAGTTACTTCAATTTCAGATAATTTTTATTTCATTAATTTTAGTACATTTACATTGATCATGTTCCCTTTATTTAAATAAGCTTATGAAATATTCTAATATCATAAATATTAATTATAAATAATAGAGATTAAAAAATGTTTTACAAAGCTTATGGATACTTTTGACTATATTTATCTATGAACATTATTTCCATTTTCTTAATGAATAAAAAGAAAGGAAAACAAATAATAATTCCAATTTAAATATTTATTATCATTTTATATATACTATGCTTATTATTTAAATAAAGTCTTATTTCCATCCATTTGAAAATAATATTTAGAGCATTTGTCATCAATATAGGAAGGTGGTAGTCCACACATTCACACAAGAGAGGTTATTTTTTTTTACAAAAGATTAGAAGGTAAGATTTTATATGTGATATTATATTTATAAAATTATTTTTATGTAATAAAAAAAATATATTAATTTTTTTATCCTTACTAACTTAGATGTAATGTATTAGTGATGAACGAATCCCATAACTCCACAAGGCAGTAGTCTATTGTACACATGCGTAACATTATTTTATCCCCCACAGAATAGAATGTATGAAATTATAAATAATATAAAAATTATAGAAGTATAAAAATGTCATAAATAATAAAATATCAAATATAAATCCATCATTATATCCATATATGAATGGTGGTGATATAAAGGGAATTAAGACATTTCGTAAGGTGGTAATCTACTATACATATGATCGAAAACATCACTTACCATTTGATAAAAGTGAAGAAATATATAGGTTATTCCATTAAAATAATAATATCAAAGTGTATTCGTTATATTGGTGTCATTATATTATCATATTAATATATTATGTAATGGTTGTGGAAGAAGAAATATCATAAATACACATGTTTATGAATTTTACCTCATTGGAGCACATCATTAATTTTATACATAAATACTTATTATGGGGAATACCTAATAAAAAAGTCCTATAGGATGTGTGTAGGGAAGTATTGAAGGGAGTTTGGAATGTAAAATCTGCAAGTTGTTTTGGAAGTGTAAAGAGTAGAGGAGAGAGGGTAGCCATTAAAATATGGGTTATAGGACTTATATATTTGTTTTGAAAATATATAGTGATACACATATTTTTATCATGCCAAAAGCCTCCAACATTGGTAATTATAAAACATTATAGGTGATAATCTAGAAATATGATATAAAAAATGGGTTCTGGAAATGTTTTATATCAAGTTTACATAGATTTTGTAAATTTAACACATAACAGACCCATTTTTACATTAATTGTGGTATATCATTTTTCCATTTCTATTTTTACGATTCATTATTGTCCAAAATTAATTTAAAATTAATAGATAATATCATTTAATCTTATTAAAAATATGTAATCCATTATTCAATACCTTCTATATAGAATTTTAAAAATTCAATTTAATGTTCATCCTACAAAAAAACAAAAAGTTATGTTTTTTGAAAAAAAAATATTCATATGTTTTAATAGTTTATATATTAAAATTTAATATTATATTTATTAAAATGACCTAAATTAGTGAAATTATAATATAATTTGACAAATTTATCTATACAACCAATTAAAAATATAGTTCTAATTTATTAAGAATTAAAAATGGTTTTTTCAAAAAGAATCATTAATTTTCAATATTCATAAAAAATTAAACATTTCAATTTTTTTTTAAAAAGTCAAACAAAGATAATTTTGAGATTTAGATTTTGAAGTTGTTTTTTGTTTTTTCAAATGTTTTTTTTAAAAGTATTAAAAATTAATTTTTATTTATTTTCAAAATTTGTGAAGAATATAGTTTTTAAAAAAATTGTTTTTATTTGAATTGATTTTTATTTTATGGAAATAAATATCTAACCATTAAATTTATTTTACAAAAGGTAAAAACATATAATTTTCACAAATTAGTTAGTCTTATTAATTCCTGTAAACTTATCAGCTCAGTTGAAATGGTCTTTTGAAAGAATAATATTTCACCAGAGTATCACATTTCTTTCAAAACAGACATTACATGCATTGCATGTTATCAATGAGATTGCATTTATTTAAAAATTAACATATCATAATGTTTATTTGTGATATGTTCTATTTTATTCTAGTGTTTTCATTTCATATATTATATTGATTATGATGTTCTATGGTAATATGAAAGCATTTATTAATATTTTATATATTCCATTAATGTTAATTCATAAATTATTTGATAAGGCATAGGGATATGGTTTGTTTTCATATGATATAAGAATTTTAAATCAATTGAATAAATGATGAAAAATGGAAAATAGACTTTACAAGCCATGTATCATATATAATATTTATAGACCTCATTCAAACACGCCTCAAAGACTACAAACTAGCATGTGAATCACTTATGTGATTTGAATCTAGTATATAATGTGTAAATTCCTTAGATGATGTGTATATTTCAAATATTAAAATACCACTAAAAGTGATTCTCAAACATGATTTATAAGATTGTATTACATGAAAAGTTAAACATATCACATGGTAAAAGATATGGACCACTTTTCCTTTGGGAAATATGGTTCCCAAATACACAACTACTTCCAACTTACATGACATGAATATTTCTATAGAAAATTCATTTAATCCAGTACATAACATTCTTGACATACACATCATGTAATTCACATGCCTATTAATATTTGGGTGCTCCACTATGCATTGAAGGTGATCCATATTTATTGTTTCCTCTTGTTTTATTCAACTATTTTCAATAATTTCCATCATATTTCAATACATATTAGTTTTAAATAATTATTTTTACAATTTTATTTAATCCATTTGTGTTTTTGGTCAATATGAATCCATTTTACACCTATTCTTCATATGATGTGATCCCGTTTCCATTTTTCAACATTAATTTCTTCACTGCTCTACATTTTTATCAACTCTTTCTACATTTTTCTTTATCTTCATTTGTAGTGAGTTTTTGTATGGATTTAATTGTCTTTCAAAATTTTTATCTACATTGTAAAATTTTTTAATCATTGATTTCTTATTTCTCAACTATTTCATGATTATAAGTATAATGTTTAATATATCGTTTCTTTCATTCAACACTACAATGAACAGCTAATCAACCCCAGGTTAGGGGTTCAGAGTTTGGGGTTTCATAACTTAATGAATCAAAATATTGAACCTAGGTAACACCATGGATATTAATTAGGTTAATTATAATGGTATATCACATTATTTTTCACAACCATAACTGTAGTACCCACGAATTCTTGTATGTAACCCTTATATAATATTTTTATTGTTATAATGTTAATGGTAATGAAAGAGAGAGTTGATATAAACTGGAATGAAGTTTTGAGGCAAAGGTGAAGTCACAAGCGTGGCGCACGATTTGTCTAACCATACAACCAAATCATATGTAGTTGAAACTTTTTGAGGAAGTGGCTCTCACATGTTTGGAGCATGGTTTGGGATACCATGCAAGGAGGCCACGAGAGGGTCTACCAAGGCAGTGGCTGATGCATGGTCAGCACACGGTTTGTCAAACTGTGCGATCAAACCATTCGGTCACTTAAATGAGATGCTAAAAAGGTTGATCTCACACATTGTTTCCTATAAATGTATCATTTTTCTCCTATGTGGCCATAACTTGGGATCACTCTCCCTTGAATGTAGGATAACCTATCCCTAGCATTTTTGAGGTGATTCGAAGGCTTTCCTTGGAGAATCAAAGCCGGATTCTTGAGGTATGTGATTGTTTAACCCCGTTCTTTATCAGTTTCTTAGATCTACTTCTCATTTTATCATGGATTCTTATATATATGATTATTATGGGTATATCTTAGTGTGTTGATGCCAAAAATAGTGAGATTTATTGTTGGACTTTCTAGGAAAGGATATCAAAGGCAGGTTCTTGAAGAATCAACAAGGATTTCTTGTGTGTTCTTCGTTCATTCTGGTTTTTGTCAAAACCATTAAGGTACGAGGCTTCTTTCTCTGCTTTACTTAGTAGAACTGATTGTAATTCTTTCAAATAGAATGTATGGCATTGAATTGATTGAGATTTTTTTGTTGAACACATGTTGGAAACCTTCTTCTATGATGGTTGTGAAATTTGGAATATTGGGGATTTCGAATGAGTGCTATGGTTCTTAATTTTTAAAATAGAGATTATAAAATGGGGATTTTATGGAGTTCTGACACATAGTTTGGATTAGATGTTTTCAATAAATTTTAATGTTTTATTAATGTTAAGCAGATGTTTTGGAATTGGTTTATTCTTTGGTTTTCAATAAAAGTACAATTATATTGAAATGGTTTGAATTGGTTGAACACATTTTGTTTTTGACACGATGGTTGTGTGTGTTCACGGGCATGTGGGACAGATAACCGTTAGGGGTCTCCCCCATCATTAATAAGATGGATAAGGGTTATGGCTCTCTCGCATCAAAGGGTTCATCTGGGGTAGATAATGGTTAGGGTTCACCCCCATTATTAATGGTAAGGATAAAGGTTAGGGCTCTCCCCCTTCAATTGGTTCACTAAGGATGACTTAGTGAAAGGATGACTCACCGCTCATGAGTATAGGGAGATCTAGGTTACATGCACTGTTAGTTGTGTGGATGTATGAAATGAATTGGGTATGTCAAAAAATTATATAGAAATGATTTAAAATCTTTTGTTGTTTTTTTTTCAGGAAAAATTACTTGTGGGAAAAATTGGTTTCAATTACACTTGTATGCTTTCAGTTTAAATGGATTGGGAAACTTATTTATATTTGGTTATAAACTGTTATGGTAATTTTTTTATATAAAATGTCTTATATAAATGTGACTAACATTTCTATCCTAGTGGCATGTGTAGGGAAGTCATTGTGGAAAACCTAGTAATTTTTATACTCACTCCTGCTTCGGCACTTTGGTTCTTTTACAGATGCTATCTTATGGGACAGGGGTAAAGGAAATGTTTCACACATATTTAGCCTCTCCTCGTGACGTTTGGGTTGTTCGTTGATTGTGGAGCTTGGATTTTAGAGCCTATAGAGCATGGAGTCTTGTGGTCTTTTGAGAGTCTTGTATTGTTTATCCGTTGTGTACTTTGATACATGGTTATTCATCCAATGATGCATACTTTGATTTTGTTTTGAGATACATGAATGATGTTAGGTTGTCTTTCATTAATTCGTGCATCATATAGTAAATTCTTGGTTATGGTTGGTTTATTGATTTTTTTTCTTAAAGGTTAAACCGTACCCCACTTGTATATGAAACCCTTCAGCATTTATTTCCAGCCTTTGGCATCTTGGGGATGTCACTTGAGGCCTAGTAAAGACTCGTTTTACTGTCAAGCCAATAAGAATTGGCGAGTCATTGTAAATTGTATCAGAGCTAGGTTTTAACCCTAGGAATATTAGAAAGGAGTAGGATTTTCTGAACATTAAATATATATCATAATAGAACATAGCTAAACCTTTTATGAAAAACATAAAGTAACCAGGGAGTTGGGTATATAAGTGTTTGGAGACACTTCTAGGATTTTGAAATCTCATTGTCATGGGTTTTTCCAATAAGACGTGCATGACATGCATTATAGAGGAATGACTTCCCACTAGGTGTTCATACATCATTTCGAGATATGATCATTTTTGAAAAGTATGCAATTGGTTTTCCAATGAATGATTTTGAAAAGGAAAATGATTATACTATTTTGATAATGGTTTAATTTTCAAAAGCATGTGAAGTAGTTTCAAAAATAGTCAAACAAGGGGAAAATGATGTTTTGGAAAACAATTTTTTCATAGTTGATGTGATAGAATTTGAAAATATAAGCCATAAGTTTCTAGAGAGTGTGATTGACGAAGTTAGTTGTTGGTTTAGAAAATGGAACCCAGTAGGCATCGTCGAATCCAACCCGAAGAGGCTACATAGAATGTGGTTTCTCCTGACCCATCAGTGAACCAAGAGCTGGTTTGGAGTTTCGTCCAGGCATTCCATGATGTGGACATGTGGAACTGGATGAATGAACCAAGGCATGTGGGTCATACCATCCAGTTCATGAAGCAGAATCCACATAAATTTTGGGGTGATGTTGAACCTAAGAAGACGGAGGTGTGGCTAAGTAGGATGAATCATATCATTGATTTCATTTGAAAACCATAAGAGCTCAATGTCATGTTGGCGACATATATGCTCAAGGATTATACATGTCAATGTTGGGATTTAGCGGTGTAGGATAAATTGGATGAAGGCCTTATATGGGAGGATTTTGAAGAATTGTTCAAAAAAAAATTCTATCCTCACACGTTCAAAATCTAGAAAATGATAGACAACATCACCCTGAAACAGGAGAGCCTCTCTGTCCTAGATTATGCAGCTGAGTTCATGAATGTAGTCTGTTTTGTACTAGAGGTTGCGGCAAGTGTATCTTTGAAGGCACACATCTTCGAATTAGGGCTAAGGTAGGAGATTAGATCGAAGATCATGGTGCTCTATATTACGGATTAAACAGAGTTTGTTCATAGAGAGACTGTTGGTGAATGTGATATCTCGGTATTGACAGGAGGAGGAATGATGATACCTATAGGAAACAGTGGGAAGACAACCTCTAGGATCTTGAGAAAAAGGGACAATTTTTTACACAGTTCAAGTGGAAATCAGAACAAAACGGGTGGATTAGTAAACCTTCTTCCAAAACCACAGGGCAAAGCAGGTTGTTTTCAATGTGTTTTACATGACCACATAAATAGAGATTTTACAACACAACCTATATCATGCCATAATTAAAACATGATGGGACATATTCTAGTCTATTATCGCAGTGCTCCAAGATCAGGTGCTCGAGACACTTCTCAGCGATCACAAGCATTGTATGCTTCGAATGGATGAGGATAGTAGAATCAGTCTCATCAGCAGATCAAAGCTATCCATGGTGATTCTATAAATTCAAGGTCTCCTCAACCATGGCAACCTTGGCAACAAAAAACAAAGGGAATAGTATAGTGAAGAATCAACTGTATAGAGGTGAGCAGATGATTGTCGATGATCAGGTTAGACCATCTCCAGTAAGAGGTACGATTCTTTTTAATTCTACCATTGTGCAAGTGTTTTCTATATTGGTGCATCGCATTCCTTCATTTCTTCTCACGCTGTTGACTTTCTTTGTTTACAACTGGAAATGATGCCTTCTATTTTGAAATAGAAAACACCTCTTGGTGATAGTGAATTTCATGCCTTTATGTGTAGAGCATGTGCTATAACTATTAATGGAGATGAGTTAAAATGGAACTTCTCGATGTTAGATATGGATGTCTATGATGAAATCCTAGGTATGGATTAGCTGACAATGTTCAAGGCTAAAATCAACTGTTATAGGAGAATATTTAGTTTCATGACTGAGGATGGTATCAAGCATCTTTTAAGAGGAAAGAGGCTTGTAAAGAATGGTTCAAAGAGATTGTTGGAACAAATGGTGGGAACTATATATTACCAATTGGAATTGTTAACTTTGGAATCAATGGAATAGATTGAGGAAAATAGTTTTCAATCTATTGTGGATCAATTTCCAGATGACTTTACCAATAACTTCTCAGGGTTACCACATCTAAGGGATGTGGATTTTATGATTGATCTCCTTTGGAGGACCAGTCCTATTTCCCTTCCGTCTTATAGGATGGCACCAATAGAGTTGTGGGAATTGACAGTATAGTTAGAGGAGCTGGAAAGAAAGGGTTTCATTCAACCATGTATGTCTCCAAGGGCAGCAACAGTTTTGTTCGTGAAGAAGGCAGATTGAACTCTTCAGCTATGTGTTGATTATCGTAAGCTTAACCGAGTTACAATAATGAATAGATATACACACCCACACATTGATGCACTATTCGATCAATTATGGGGAGCTTAGTGGTTCTCCATGATTAAATTGCGATCAAGATATCACCAATTGAGCATTCGGAAAGAGGATAATCCAAAGACAGCATTCATAAGTAGATATGGCCACTAAGAAAATGTAGTCACACCTTTATGTCTAAAAAATGTAGCATTAGTCTTCATGGCATTGATGAATCAAATATTTCAAAAATATCTAGATTATTTTTTTTGTGGGGTTTTTGGACAACATTCTGTTCTATTCAAAGACAAGGGTAGATCATGAGGTGCACCTAGAAAAAGTGTTAAAAATCTTGAGAGATCATCGTTTGTATGATAAATTATCAAAGTGTGATTTTTGGATACTGGAAGTACATTTCCATATCCACATTATTTCTGAGAAAGGAATTTCGGTTGATCCTGAATGGATAGAAGACGTTATCTCCTGGAAACCACCGAAGAATGTGTTCGAGATACAATGTTTTCTTGGTCTAGAAGGTTACAACGGATGCTTTTTTTATTATTTCCCATGACTAGCTTCTCCAATGACAACTATGACAAAGAATAATTCTCTATTCCAATGGAAAAAAGAATGTCATAAGCCTTTATAGAAACTGAATGCTCGGCTTCTATCAGTACCGATCTTGACATTTACAGAATCAAGACATGGGTATGGGGTGTATTATGTTGCCTCAAGATCAGGGTTGGGTTGTGTTCTCATTCAAAGAGATCACGTGGTTGCTTACGGTTCAAGGCATTTGAGGGTGCATGAGAAGAATTACCCATCACATGATTTGGAGTTAGCTATAGTCGTCCATGCTTTGAAAACATGGATACATTCTCTATTTGGTGATAAATTTACTGTGTTTATGGATCAACAAAGCTTTAAATTCATTTTATCATAGATAGATTTGAATATGAGGCAAAGAAGGTGGATAGAGTATCTACAGATGATTGGAATTGACTTGATGTACACACTGGGGAATAGAAATTCAGTGGCAGATGCATTGAGTAGAAATTCATATGATTAGTTGGTGAAGGAAGCTTTAGATGAATGACAGTTGATGTTGGTATTAGCTGACATGCATGTGGAATGTGAATATCGAGGTGATGTTGTAGTTTTATTTACAACTATTCTTGTTCCTGATTTTGTAAAAATGATCAAAGAAGCACAAACATCTGATTTAGAATGTTTAGTTGTAAGTTCAAAACACAATGGTGGGGAGACCATTAATGCCCGGAAACATCATGGGTGTTCAAATTTTTGTTTCAGAGATCGGATGGTTGTAACTATGGTTTTTCTAGAATAACTACTTATTTCATACCACCATTCAATATGGGATGTTCATCCAGGCATATAGATGACTTATAAGGCAATGAAGGCACAGTTTTGGTGGAGAAAAATGAAAAGGATGGTGGCAAAGTTCATATCATGGTGCTTAACTTATCATCATGCTAAAGCAAGGCATCAGAAAATGTATGGTATGTTACAATCATTTCCCATCCCAGTGTGTAAATGGGATGAAATAGCAATGGATTTTGTTACATGTCTTCCAAGAAGGGTCTTGAACCATGATGCCATTTGGGTGATAGTGGATCGTCTAACCAAGTAGACCCATTTCATCCCTTTTTTTGAAACTCATAGGGTGGAGGATCTTTCAAAAATATATATCCAAGATGTGGTAAAGATCCATGGTGTACCAGTGACTATAGTCTCAAATAGAGATCCGAGATTCACATCTCGTTTCTGGATGTCATTACCGCAAGCCCTTGGAACCCAGTTGACTATGAGCACCACCTATCATCCTCAAAAAAATGTGCAATCCGAGCAGATGATACAAACATTGGAAGAAATGTTTCGGGCTTGTGTAATGGATTTTTTTGGATCATGGTAGGATCATATACCCTTAGTGGTGTTTCATACAATACAATCAATCATTCCTCGATACTCATGGCTCCGTTTGAAGAATTGTATGGGAATCCTTATCATTCTCCACTATACTGGGTCGAAAAGGGTGAAACATCCCTAGTCATTCCAATCAATTCACAAGAAACAATGGAGAATATCAAGTTTATTTGAAAGGGGATGGAGACAACTCATATTCATCATAAATGTTATGTAGATCACTGTCGAAGACCGTTATCGTTCGTTGTGGGTGATCATGTCTTCTTGAGGATCACTCCAAGGCTTGGATATCATCATTTCGGAAAGTAGGGAATGTTATCTCCAAAATACTTTCGCCCTATTAAGATACTAAAATGGTTTGGAGATGTGGAATATCTATTCACATTACCACTGTGGTTTACTTCAGTGCATAATGTTCTCCATGTATCCCAGTTGAAAAAGTGTCACCCTGATCCTGACCATGTGATCAGATGGGATCATGGTGAGACAGAACGAGATGTATCACAGGTACATATTCATGTGCGGATCATGGGTAGACAAGAGAAAGTATTTCATGGGAAAATAATCGGCCCAGTGCCGGTTTTATGGAAACATGGTCAGATTCCGGAAGAGACTTGGGGATGTGAGAAGGAAATCAAAGAGCAGTGGCCGAAAAGTTTTTTGGCCATCAAGGGTTGTCTACATTCCAAGGATGGAAAGAACAATGGTGGAGATAATGTAGTACCCTCAGTTTCTGTTATATAACACTTAAGAAATGTTTTTTTGGTTATAATGTTAAGGGTGATGAATAAGAGAGTCGGGGGAACATGGAGTGATGTTTTGAGGCAAAGGGGTAGTTGCACGAGTGGCACGCAATTTGTCTAACAATACATCCAAACCATGCATAGTTGAAACTATTGAGACAGTGGCTCCCGCATGGTTGGAGCACAGTTCAAGAGACCATGCGAGGAGGTTGTGAAAGGGTCTTCTGAGTCTGTGGCTAACACAGGGTTAGTGCACAGTTTGTGAAACCGTGTGAACTAACCGTGCAGGCACATAAGTAGATCCAAAAGAGTGGATCTCACACATTTTTTCCTCTAAATGGATATTTTGTCATCCTAAGCGTCCATAACTCAAGATCACTCTCCCTAGATGCTATGAGAACCTCTCCCAAGAATTTTGGAGGTGATCTGAAGGCTCTCCATGGCGAATCAAGGCTGAATTCTTGAGGTATGTGATCGTTCTTCATCATTCTTGATCAAATTTCTTAGATATACTTCTTCGTTTCCCTTCATTTCTTAGATATAAGACCTTTATGGGTAGATCTAAGTGTGTGGATTCCAAATATGATAATATTTGGTCTTGGACATTCAATGAGAGGATATCTATGGTGGGTTCTTGAAGAATCAACCAAATTTTCTTGTGCGTTATTCGTTTGTTGTGGGTTTCGTCAAATCCTTTGAGGTATGAGGATTATTTCTCGACACCACTTAGTAGAACTGTTTGGAATGCATTAAAATTGAATGTGTGGCGTTGAATTGATTTTTATTGGGTTTTAAACACTTTTTGGAAACCATCTTGAGTGATGGTTGTGAAATCCAGAAAATTGGGGATTTTTAAGGAGTGCTTTGGTTCTTAATTTTTAAAATTGAGATTTTAAAATGGGTATTTTCTGGAGTTGTGACACATGATTTGGATTAGATGATTTCAATAAAAGGGAATGTTTTATTTAATTGAAGTTGTTGTTTTGAAATTTTTTATTCTTTGGATTTCAATAAAATTACAGTTTTATTTTAATGGTTTTAATTTGTTGAACACACTTGGTTATTAATAAGATGGTTGTGTGTGTTGATGGGCATGTGGGATGGATAAGGGTTAGGGGTCTCTCCCATCATTAATGGGATGGATAGAGTTTATGGATCCCCCCATCAGGGGTAAAAGTTGGATGAATAAGGTTTAGGGATCTCCCCATCATTAACGTGTTTGATAAGGGTTAGGGCTCTCCCCCGTAAATTGGTTCACTAAGGACGACACTGTGAACGGATGACTCACCACTTGCAAGTATAGGGAGATATAGGATACATATAGGGTTGGTTATGTGGATGTATGAAACTAATTGGGTATGTCAATGGAATATTGAGAAATGGTTTTAAAGCTAGTTTAGTTATTTTTCTAGAATATGGACTTGTTGGAAAAATTGGTTTCAATTACACCTGTATGCATTTGGTTATAAATGTTTTTGGAAACTTGTTTATATTTGGTTATAAACTATTTTTGTTAAATTCGTTTATATAAACTATCTTATATAAATGTTTATAACTTTTATATCCTAGTGGCATGTGTAGGGAAGTTATTGGGGAAAACCTACAGAGTTTTATACTCACCCCTACATTGGCACTTTGGTTCTTTTGCAGATGATATCTTCCGGGACAGGGGAAATGGTAATGTTTCACAAGTATTTAGGACCAAATCATGATGTTAGGGTTGTTCAGTGATTGTGGAGCTTCAATCATATGGAGCATGGAGTCTTGTGGTCTTTTGAGAGTCTTGTATCATTTATCCGCTGAGTTCTTTGATACTTGGTTATTCTTCCACTGTTGCATACTTTTATATGGTTTTTAGATACATGAAGATGTTGGGTTGTCTTTCATTTGTTCATGCATCATATAGTAAATGATTGGTTATGGTCTATTTGTTTATTGATTTATTTCTTTACTGGTAAATTTTCCCCCACTTGTACATGAAACCCTTCGTAATTTATTTCCAGCCTTTGGCATCTTGGGGATGTCTCTTAAAGCCTTGTAATGACTCGTTGTACTCTCAAGCCAATGAGAATTGGAATGACAATACAATGACCATTATATTTGAAATTTAATGAATCCATCCTACTTGTATTTGAGCAAGACTATACCCATTATCTTGGGACACTTTTTACACAGATTCTAATTATAATGCACCTAGGTTTTCAGCTATAACATTACCATTTTAATGGTGTAAAATGGTTATATCCCACTATTTTGACCAAAAAAATCTGGTGATCTATTCACCGCTTTATATCCCAAGTCATAGGACTATCCCATGAAAAATAATTGATTGTATTCAATCAAGAGCCCTAAAATTAACTTAGATCCATTCATTTTTTATCATTCATAAATCAAAACTAATTATATTTAGTAAAAACAAAACAAAAAGAGTGAATGTAAGGAATCATTTCTTAGGGATTCTCTTGATTGGTTGATATAATACTAGTGATCATTGTGAGTATAACCCCACACTACTACATTATTATTCCCTTGAAGAATGTGTTGTATTAGTTTGTAAATTTCTAATGTGATTTCTACCGATAAAAATTAAACATTTCTTACAAGCATGAAATTTTTTTGCACTATTTCCCTGGATTAGTATTTCCCTAGCACAATAAAATTTGGATTGAACACAATATTACCTGACTCCTCACTCATTATTATTTTTACTTCACCATATCCATTTTAAAATTTTCTTCATCGAGCACACATGTGTACTCTTTCTTTTTCTCTATTTTCTTATAAGCAAGTGCATGCGCTAGAGTCCCTTGAATCACTTAGGAAGCTAGAACATAAAAGGAAAACTTCTTTTTGATCCCATGATAGATCTATCATTTGTTGCACAATTCCTATTTACAATGGATGATAATAATAATCAAGTGCCTCTAAGTCTGAAAAACATGAAGTATATGACACCTAATAGTTAGGGTGAGAAACCAGAAGTACATGAATGTAGATTTATGAACTATAATTTTTCATATATTAGTAGTGAAACACCCAACACCATGCCACAACTGATTTATGTGAGCACTTTTTAGATCAAAACTGGACTCATACAAATGATACGTAATATGGGGAAATTTAGTGGGATTTAATGTGAATACCCCCATGAAAATATTTATAATTTTCTTTAGGGTTGTGAAACACTTCACAACTAAGGTGTATCATTAAATAATATTCTATTTAGAGTTTTCCCACTATCCTTATGTGATAGAGACAAGGATTTGAAATAGAGTGATGCTCTTAAGACAATAATGACATGGGAGGAAATAGAAATGAAATTTATGGAAAAATATTTTTGACTAATCTAAACATGGAAGCTCAAGAATGACATTAAAAACATCATCCATTTATAAATAGAAATAGAGTGTGAAGCATAGGATATATTTAAAGAGATTACTATCCTGTTTCCACATCATGAATTTGATGTGTTGCTTCAATTTCATACATTCTACCAAGGGATTTAATAAGATACACAAAAAATAATAGATGAAAATGCTGATGGGAGACTCATTCTTAAGGTTCCAAAAGTTGGACAAGAAATTGTAGGTAGTTTTTTCTACAATTTGACTCCACGGAAAATAAAAAGAGGGTGAAATAAATGTGAAATTAATTAGGTATAAGTAACAAACCATTGGGAATCACAATTATACACTCTGGTAATGAATCCAGAGTCATTTCAATTTACTACAACACCACCTCCCCTCCTTCTCCTAGAATTGATATTAAATCTTTTGTGATGTACAGATTCATAAAATCATACAAAAACTAAAATAAAAGTATGTAATAAACCAAATATCAAGATTTTAATTATGTCAATTAAAATCACCATGGAAAAAATTCCACAAACCTTAACAATATCAGCAACAAAAAATCTATTAATAAAGAATAGCTTCGTAACCATAGTCACAAAACCAGGGTAAATATATACATAGGAGTGGAAAAATTACAACAAGGAAATAGTGTCCACCCGGATACCCAAACTAAGGTCCAAACAATACACCTTAGTAAATGTTTCAATAATTTTTTCCTAAAGTTCAACAGTTTCCATGATCTTAGTAGTAGTAATTCAATCAATCTCTACAATGAACACAACAACAATCCCAACCTCTCGAAGGAAATTTTGGAAAATTATTAAGTAACCTCATGATAAAATAAGATCAATTTATGACAATAATTGACATGGATATAAAAAATTAATGTTAATATATGTGAAATATCATCCAAAAAATGTGTCAAATTTCACAAACTAATCAAACCAACTACCAGGCACATTTTTCGGAAACAAATAAATTCACCTGAGAGAATAAGTAATGGTGGTGGTTATTAGGAGTGGAAAATAAAAGACTATCACCAACCAATAACATAATAGTAAGAGAAGAAAGAGGAACCTATGAAGTGTGAGGTTTTATTTAGTGAAGGTGATAACAATTGCACAAAGGAAGTAGTTAAAGGAACAAGACTATACTCAGAATCCACTATAAAAGATCCAAAAAAAGAGAATCACGAAAAGAAATGATTTTATATCACATATCTAGAATAAATCCTCCACTAACATTAAAATAAATAATTAGGAATGGAACGATTTAAGAATAAAAGGATAATATTCTAGAAAATTTCAAGCAATTATATATCAATATTCCCTTTATTAAGGCCACCACTAAGATGCTTAACTATGAAAAATTATTGATGGAATTTATTAAAGATAAAATAAATATTGAAGAATTAGGTTTCATTTCATTAAAAATAAGAATTCACGGATGTTTTTTAGTATAAATTTTCCCTTAAAAAAGGGATCTTGTAATCTTCATGATTCCATGAACTGTATGTGCATAAAACATTAGTAGTGAATTACGTGATTCATGGATGAGAAAAATATCATTCCTATCAGTGTAATAATGTATATAATGTTAAAATAATTAAAACCAATAATATTTTCCCTTCAACTATCCAAATTATTAGTCATGTATCCTAGATTACTTCTGAAGGATATATTAGTTAATGTTAAAAGGTTTACCTTTCATCCGTATTTCCAATTTTTTTACATGGATGAAGAAACAGATGTTAAAATAATTCTACAAAGGAATTTTTTTACTATTAGGAAAGATTTACAAGTTATTAAACAAGGGATATTGATATTAATATTTTGAGATAAACAAGTCATGTATGATATAAAAGAGGTTTCATAGAAATGGAAATGAATTTTTAGACTATTATGATATATGTTGTTCCAATTATGAAGATGGGTTTATGACCATTGTGGATGACAGGGAGACCTTTTCCCATGATAAAGTATAAGATAATAGTCCTTAGAATTCAAAATTATTCAAACCAATGGTATGTGACACTATCCTACCATTCATGTGCTTTTTAATTAAGACACTATCATTGGAATTAATACCTATGACGAGAAAAATCAAGAAGTCATTCCATGAAAATGTGGTAACTCTTGATGTAATTATAATATCATATTGTACAAAAAAAGAGGTATTATTTATTTAATTCCTCAAAATAAAAAACAATCTATCACATGGGAAGTTTTTTAACTTACATGGATCATTCCAATAGTCCTCAATCACAAAATTTCATTTTATAGAGGTGAAAACCCCAAACCCAAACCAAAGAGGCTACTCAGACTACCGATAAAATATGTGGTTATGGAATAAGTTCATAAAATTATAGATTCTATAATAATATTTTAAATATATAAAAATTCATTGTTGAATCCCCTTCATGTTGTTCCAAAAAATGTAGGTCTCACTATTGTGAAAAACGATGAAGATAATGTGATCTCTACTTGAACCATAACAGGTTGGAGAGTATGTGTCGATTGTAGGAACATCAATACAGTCTCTGAAAAATATCACTTCCAAATAATATTTATTGATAAAATGATCGTTATATTAATAGGGAATTTTTATTGGTATTTCATAGATAGGTATTCTATATATAATCAAATTGTAGTCAATACAGATTACCACTCCAAAACTACATTCACCTCTCCCTTATAAGCATTCCCCTATAAATACATGTTATTTGTTATGTGTAACAAACTAGAAAAATTACTAATGGTGTATGGTAGATATATTAATAGATATGGTGGTGGAATTATTTGATATTTTAATAGATTACATTTCAATATATAGAGGATACTTTGAGGTGTGCTTTAGAAATTTGGATCTAGTCTTGAAACCCTATTAAGGAAAATTCTTGTTATTAAATCAGGAAAAGTGTCACTTCAAGGTCCAATGAAATATATTTAGTGGAATTAAAATATAAAATCACTTAATGGAGGCAGATAAAGTGAAAATAAATGTGAATAATGGTGGAATAATAAATTTTTATTGATTTTGGAAACAAAACAAAACAAAAACAACAAAAACAAAAGAACATCATTGCAGTTTAAAGTAGTGGAGACCCAACACATCATTAGTAACAAAGATATTGCCGCTTGATGGAAATGAACCTATGTTAAGGAAGAACGATAATCTTTGAGTTGTAAAATCTTGGGATGACATGAAATCCACAACCATGTTCCCCTCTCACCAAGTGTGGGTTATCTCCATGTTGACTCCCAAAAGCTGTTTGCATTTATGGACATAATATTCTACATTCCAATGGTAGATACCACTTTTGTTGAGTGCGTTATAAATAATTATGGAGTCTGTTTCCACTGCCTTCAAATTTAAATTCCTTTTCAAACTTAACTCCAGCCCTGTAACCATCACCGTATCCTTGGCCTGAAGAGAATCTCATCTACCGTGAAATGATCAGAAAGCAGCCACTACATAGCCCATTCAGTCCCGAATGATGCCTCCACCCCTCATTTCACCTTTTAAGAGGGAGCCGTTCGTGTTGAGTTTTATCCCTAATCTTTTGGGATGAAAACGTACACAATTTCCTTGCCCTCTCCTCCAAGTCTAGTTATACTCCCCTGAGCTGAAAGCCCTTATTGACGGAGCGTCGTGGCACTCAGTACACTCGACAGATAAATTCAGAAATGTTTTCTTTATATTGAAACAAATAATAGTTCTCGTGACACAGATATTCCTATGTCTAGCATCATTTCTTGCTTTCCAAATGATCCAACAACACACAACAAGGATGATCGCTCATCCCTTCAGTTCTGGACCGTGATCCTACTATAGTGAAATGGATAAGAATATATTTGGTTCATGTAGGATTATATGGTCGCATGACTAAAAACATTTTAGAAGTATCAATACCATATCAACACTAATTTTTAAAAGACACTATATTATATTTCACCAATGAGTTTACACATGAATTCCATGCATTAAATAATATTTTTTTGGGCAACTGGGTAATAATTTCACTTGATTAGGATAACGATTTCTAGTTTGTTTGTAAAGAGAGATACTTTACTAATATTACAGTTCTAGGATAGTTATTTGGAAATAACTTTTCATCACATTTAGTTATCTAGTAAAAACTGAATGATGCTTTGGAAAATTATATATCAAGTGAAAAGGATCTTCTTGTTGTCTTCATTAAGATCGAAATATTTTTTTCTCATACCTTGTTCCATCTAAAGTAGTGGTCTATATAAATCAGCAAACAATTACATATCTAATGAAACATTGATGTAATGCCTTGTTTGATACAATGGAATCATTTTTTATAAGAGTTAAACATTATAATCGAGGACACCAAAGGAACTGAGAACCCTATTTGGCACCATTAATCCCAACCATTACTACTCGACATCATGGATGAATAATAGTTTATATTAAGTATGATTTACCCAATGAAATACTTTTCCTGATAAATAACCATGCTAGATTGTGGTTTATAAATATTGTAAGTTATCTCACCAAAGGATGTGTCTACCAATACCTAGCCTATCAGGATCCAAATATATTTTTATCCCAAGAATCACATTACTACTTAGATGAGGAGCAACTTTTTAAGTTCTATGTTTATTGCTTAATTCAGCATTGAATACCCTGAGATGAAAAAAAGAATTATCAACTTGTTTTATAAGTAACTAGTGGGAGGTAATCAGGGAAAAAATTGAAACATGTATTAAATCCTTCAATGTGGGATATTCATGACCACGATTTCTCCTGATTTAATAAACATTTACCAAAATAATGATTGATGTGAAAAAAATGTGACTATTAGGAAACGAAATAAAATACCGCAAAATACCAAACTGTAAGTAAAAATATTTGATATATGGGATGGATTTTAGAGGACCATTTCCTATGTCTCTTGGTATGTTCTAAATCCTAGTTGTAATTGAACACATATCAAAATGGGATAAATAAAAATCCACTACATATGACACTACAAAATTGGTAACGAAATTTTTAATGAAAAAAAATTTCTCTATATTTGTATTTCACTGATTACTCATTAGTGCTCTGGGATCTCACTTCTCAACTAATACTAAAAAAGACATGATTAGAAAGTATGTCATTTAGTATAACACCAGTACTCCATACCATAATAAAAAAAAGTGGCTACAATAATGATCCAAACAAATAAATTAAACAAATCTTGAAGAAGATAGTGAATACTACTAAAAAGGACTGGAGGGTAAAGCTGGATGACACACTCTGGGAATATCACATGGCCTCAACAATGACAACTATCACAACATTATCCTGACTTGTGCAATAAATCCAAGTGATATTAATGTGTAATTAGTACTCTGATAACTTTGGTCAACAAAAAATTTGAACATGGATTCTATAAAATCCTAAGAAGTTAGAATTATCTAAATAGATGTGTTTGAAGATATTAGGAGGGATTCATTTTATAATTCCATAAGTATGAAATAGAAAGAAAAAAATAAGTGGCACTAACAATGAATCCCACATCTAATCTTCACTTATGGGGAAACATTTCTGTTTTTAAATTCTTGATTAAAATTATTCTCTAGAAAGCTAAAATACAGTTGGACAGGCCCTTACCAAGTCATTACAATGTTCCCTTATGAATATATCAAGATCATGGAAGGAAAATAAACAACCATAATGTTTAATGGAAAGGGTTAAAAAGTTACCGAAAACCCTTCCTAGAAGGGTTCTTCATTACTCTCAAATTTACTAGAATGGAAACGATTATGGCTGACAACGTCATTGTTAGTGCTTATGGGAGGGAACCAATATCTTATCGTATAATTTACTTTTATATCATGTACAAAAGATATTTTTTCCATTTAGAAACATTTTTATTTATAAATCACCATGAACATCACTATACAAAATTATCTTCATTTATATGAGATGCTTTATTTACAATTCACTATGTGATGTTGCCCGTTTCACTACTTCTAACCAGTTTAAACCGTGTGGATTAATGTTTTATATAGTGCATGTTTTATAATTCTAACAAAAACATATAGTATACCAATTTGAAATCACCATCCACTATGTAGCCCCATAGAACCACTCATCACATGGATCTCTTGATTCCCTATAATTCAATTTTAAAATTCCATTTAATGGTTTCCTTTGATGTTATTGATATCTCCCCCAAGATTCAATCCAGTTAATTTTGGATCATATCTCATTTTATGAATGGTGAGTCATTCTTGATATTTATTTTCTATATAAGTGGATTATTTTATGTTTATATATTTCTAGGTGACAATTTTTTAAAAAATTCATACCATAATCATGAAAACTCTTTAAAACATTTAAATAAAATAAAAATTTAGGTTGTAAATTGTGGAAATCCGGGATTTAATCAGGTTAAAATGTTTTATCATGATTTCTTCTTTTGTAATATATTTCCCATTTAATTTTTTTATTTCCTTTGATTAAATTATTATGGGTTTTTATACACTTAGTGATTTTTAGAAATTGTTTATACTCCAATTCTCAAAAGGATTATAAATCCATGTTTTCATATTCATTGACTAACATATTTCCTAAGACACACAGGGGAATGTAATCCTATTTGAACATTCATTGAGATCTTATTATTCTTATGACTGAAAAAATATTTTTTTAATATTATTGAGGTAATATTTATTGAGCCTCCATTTCATGATACCCATATGAACATTTATCCTTCCACACCTCCTAGTATCCTAGAATGAACTTGTTAGTATGGAGCTATTTCAATCCAATTATTCCTCACAACTCTATTCTTGGTATGTTGGATGAATATCCATTGAAAAAGTGCAGGGAAATTTTCAATACTTCAAGACATGTGATATTTCTATTGAAGATATGTATTAATGAACATTCACAAAATTGATATAATGTGGTCCCTGATTATATTTTAATTTTTATGAAAACATTGTTCCTATTAAAAAGACATATTCCAGAAAATTAAAAAGAAATTAGCCTTGTATTTAGAATGTCGAAAATCACATTTCCTTACCGATGATTTATTTGATGGATCATATGTGTCTTGGGATGGATTTGAAATCAACCCTAATCAATGATTTTAAAAAATAAATATAATGAAAAATAATGGAAGATGTTATATTTTTTATATATACATGATATTATCATGGATCCTCCTTGAGTTTGGAAGCACATACAACATTTTATATCAAAGGAGTAACTTCATCAAACTATTTATGTTTATTAGATTTTATAATATAGATATTACCCTCTATTTGAGTTTTATTTTTATAATTTATAATCACATTCCATTAGGATCGGTGTCAATTGAACAATTTTTACTAAAGCCATCATGACAAGTTTTTTATTTTTCTTCATGATGTGGAGATTTTATAACCAATAAAAATATATGGATAGAAACATGTGTTTAAGGTATGATCATAACTACAGTTTCATCTTACCTTGAGTGATAAAATAAAAATTATTGTGAGGTAAATTCAAAAATGTGCATATTATTTAAGGAAATGTAATGAAAAATTAATAAAAATAATACATATTTTTAATAAATAACTAAACTATAATGCATGAATTATTCTCTCTACAAAATTGATTATGGAGGACTGAATTTTTCTATATAAACATAGTTTTTGTTTCCTAGTTGTATGTAATGTTTCCTCATTTAGGACTATTTTTTTTTGGAATCCCTATAAATATTATTTTTTATTGAGGTCAAAAATTTGTCAAGTGTGAAAAAATTTGGTAATATGAAATTATATATATATTTGATACATTCATTTAAATTTTATTCATGATTTATTTGATAATGAAGTGCATTATGTTTAGTTTTTGTATGAATTTGGAATCAATGAAATAAATGATATAAATGGTAAAAAAATATTACAGCTTTTGTATCAAATATACAACTTGTAGACCATATTTTTAGAGTGCCTAAAATATCAAATACTAACCCATGATGAACTTACATGATGTGAATCATGTACACAATGTGCACATTCAATATATGACATGTAGATTTCAATGATCATAATCATGCTATGGGGAATCAAATACACGATGTGTAGAGATTTCACGATGTGCAACATTCAATGGATCACCTGGTCAAATAAAAGGACCTATTTTATGGAATGAAATGTGGATATCAAATAGAAAAAATGCACCCGATAGGCAAGTAGCATAGATATCAGGACAAAACCCATTTAAGCTAGTATATTATGTTCACGACTTACACATCATTCACATCACCAGCCTTTTAATATTTGTGTGCTCCTCCATGCATAAAAGGTGATGCATATTTGTTTGGTCCTCTCATATTCATTCCCTATTTTCTCCCATTTTCAAATGCTTTTATTAAAAATTTGTTTTAAATCAATCCTTTGATTTTTTATCAAATCCTTTTTTGTTTTTTGTTAATAATTTTTTTTTCTATACCCATTTTGATCCCATTTCCATTTCCAACATCTATTTAACCACCACATGCATTATTCATCAACACATTAATCAATCATCCTTTTTTATTCAAGAAAAATAATTTATTTTATTTTATTAACATTTAACTAAATTGTTTTATATTGATTTTTAATTTTTTTAATCATGTATTTCCTATATATAATCTGTTTAATTATTATGTATAACATGTTTAATATTTTCTTTCTTTTGGTCAAACCATGTTGCAAATATAATCTGCATAGGGTTTTGGGTTGAGAGTAGTTGTGTGTTTTTGGATAATTATCCCATATATTGATCCTTGTAAAGGATATGTCTAGTAATTAGTTTAATTATAATTTTTCATCACTTTATTTTAAAAATATGTGATAGTGAGAAGTAAAATAGAACTAATATACCCTAATTAGAGTTGAGAAACACTATAACTCCTTGCCTGTGGTGATTTCTTCATATAAGATAAGATTAATGCACAATCTTCATCATCTATACCCTAACAATGGAATAGTTTCAACATGGGTCTATATAGTTGGATTCACCAAAACCAATTGGTGATCTTTACACTACTTTTCAGCCTAATCCTTAATACTAACCCAAGATAAATATTGGATTATCCTCTATCAAGATCCCTATAATTGACTATGATCCCTTTATTTTTATTTTTCATAAAAAACAACATACATTTATAAAAAAACAGAATGAGTGAACATGTAGAGTCATATAAATAATTATTGTTTTACTGGTTGATGACCCACCAATGACACTCATTGGTTCTACGCTATATATCCTCTTTACTAAAACCTAGTATTATATCTATTTTGGCACTAAAAATTTATAACTTGAACATTACTCGTGTGAAATGAACAACACCTATAGGCATGCCATTCCTCTTTAATGATCTATCTGTGTTACACTAGAGTTTATTTACTTATACCATTTTGAAGACACTTATTGTAGATTTTATTTTTAACAATTATTTCTCATGTGATCATGTTTTCATTGGATTATTATTTATCCCTTGATGAATGGTTGATATATTTTATCATACTGAGAATTTGAGATCTCACATTTCTTATGTTTACATTGCCTAGTTTATGATGATGAATATAATATACCATAAATATAGAAGGAAGTATACAATTTTATTATATTGGAAAAAGGTTAATGTATATCATAAAATAATTATCTTATACAACTGATATTTAAAGACACTTATGCATTTACTCAGGGGATTATTATATTATGCATGAGTTTTATTATATAACATATGGAATTGATATAAAATAATTGTTTTCATAGCTTGTATTTAAACCTTTTATTTCATATCCTTTGTCTAAGAAATGTGTATTTGGTATTAGAAATGGGTGTGCATGTATTGGGTTCCTCCAGATGTGAAGTATAAATACCATGAGATTCTATGCACTATGAAGGGGATGAAAAAAAATCCACATATAGTATATGTTAGTTAATATAAATGATAGAATATAAACTAGTAGGATGGGTCGATACCCAACATCATTCAATGAAATATGATGCCCTTCAAACCTTCTCCACCTCATTGGAAGGATTTTAAGAATTTTATTCTTTTGATAATTCATACAAGGGAAATTGGGATTCATGGTTCACCATTGAATGCACTACAATCGATGGTGAAGTTGTTGCAATATACGGAATAATTTACCTACATATTTCAAGGGGGAATCCTAGAGGAATACACATGATGTTTTTTTATGACACATGAACAAGAGGTGTGGATTTCTATACTACTAACCTTTTTAAAATGTCTCATTTAATGTAGAAACCTCTAATGAATGACGATTAAAATTATTTTCAAAACCTATATTTTTTTATACTAAACATTAACCATATAGGATTATTTCAGACATTACTAGGTTGAAATATACTATGGAAACTCATGGTAATCACCCATTCCCATCATTATGGGGGTACTATTTGGGAGTGCAATGGTTATGTTATTTTTAGTAACCAATATCCAAGATTTTTTTAACCATAAAATGATATATATATAATCGAATGGATTAGTACATAGTCATCAAAGAAAATTAATTGAAAAATATATCGATATGAAATTTACTATTGGGCCTCATATTGAGTCTACTAAGAAACAACATTGATCATTTATACAAGTGAATTTCCTAAAAGAAAAACCAATGTGAAGAGCTACATGTGGCTGTAAAGATAAATAATGTAGTAGTTTGAAGCTAGTGGTAAAATTAATTCCTCGACATAATATAAAGTTGATCATATAAAAATGGGACTAATAGTTAATCAGTCTTCATAATCATGATACATACATGAATGAAACATTTCATTTGAAAACAACTAATAAAACATTGTGAATATAAATATTATACATCCTTTAACACATTTAATGATTCCTTCTAATGTACTAGGGATAGAATAAAAAATAATGGTGGGATCTTAGATGATTTGTATGGGTTTTATTCATTAGACACTATCATAAATCAATAATCCATAATAAATATGGCCAGGTAAATAAAATAATTCATTTAATCAATTTCATGAGTATGAAGAATAATATTTCTGGAAGAAAATGATGATAAAATAATTCTATATGAATAATAACTTGATCATGAAACTCATCCATGGATCATATTAATGAAATAATTTTATGGACAAAATAAATAAATTATAAATTAATGAAACACTTAATATTTGATTTTTTGATCTCAGACATCAAGAAAATTATACCATCCATACATTTCATGAAGGTAATTTAATACTATAAAAAATGACCCTTTGAATTCCACCATAACATATATCCTCATTTGACCCATTGATATATCTATGCACTACATAATTTTAGGCCCATCCATTTTTACATTCCTACAAAATTCATCATTTATCTAATGATCTATTTAATTCATAAAAATATTCCGAATCAAAAAATATTTTTATGTAATTGTAAATTTGGAATTAACAATATTTTCCTAGTAAATAAAATGAAATTAAATATAAAAAATCCTATATAAAAACATAATCTGGTTTAGTCACTAATAATAATATATATAAAATTTAAGAAATTATATTTAAGATAAATGTACTTTATAGTTATAATAAAAAATGAATTATTCAAAATAATGTTAATGTTTTAAAAAATTAATCATGAATGTCAATATCAATACTTTCTCTAGTGAAACTGATCATAAACCATATAGATAATGGTTTAAGACTATATCAATACCACATATCCCCAGTTTAGTATAAGTAAAATAAATGTTTATTTTTATTGATTAATATAAATATGGTAAAAAGATCATAAAAATAATTTTTGGGAAAATGCCCTTTACAATTTTATTTATTTTCAAAAAACTAAAAATTTATAGATTATTATAATAAAATTATTTGAATATAAAATATTAAACTTTTAATGTAATTATCAAATCAATGAGTAGTTCTGATTTAAATCAATTCTATTTATTCATAGTATGTTATAATAATGACATTGATTTCTTTTTCTGTAAAAGTTGAAGGAGTATATTGTCCAAAATATTTCTTCTAAACCATCTTTATAAAATAAAAGTTTAAATGTGTCTTTATTAATTTAATTTAAAATATTACAATTATTCTTTAAAATATTTTGTTAAAAAGAATTTTTATTAAAATAAAAGACATGTTGACCGAAAATATAAATAATATTGGACTTTATTAATGAAATGTCAATAAATTTATGTTCAAAAGAGAGGAAAAGGGTACTATTAAAACAAAATATAACATATATCTCAATGATATTAAAAATAAATTTTATTATTAGGAAATGAACAAATAATAGGCAGAACCGATTGAAATGAGATTGAAGCTCAATCTCTTTCCACTTTGGTAACATTTGAATCATAATTACAATGAATAAAATAAATTTAAATGAAAAATAAAATAGAATTAATATAAATAAGTTCATGATATCTAACATAAAAGGGGTATTATATACATTTCATAAAAATAAATAGTTTCACAGTACCAAATATGTCTCAATGAATTGGAAATTGAAATGAAAATATCATACCATTGAAGTGATGACTAATCAATAAATAAGTTATGTGTATAAAATGATAGGATACATAACATGATTTTAAAATCAAAATAAAATAAAATAATTAATAACAAAATATATTATTATCAAATACAAGGAAGAAGTAATGTACCCCAAGAAATGAAATTGAGTTTTACAATTTATTACCTCTTAGAATTTTTCATTTCAAAACCCCTTAGAAGAAATAATTATAATTGAAACCTACTGTATATAGAAATAAGATGGATTCATGATATTAAATGTTAAATGTCACATATATACACCACATAAATGAAATTTTGTGCATAACATTAAAATATAGAACAATTGAAGGAAATTTAGATGAAGTTTATTTCCACAAGTATCAATTTAATTGGATATGGTTTAACCTCCAATATAATGGTTTTATACAATTTATTTATTAATTAAAGAATATTAATTATATTATTAATCTAATATATGATATTCTTATTTTATATTATCCCCTTTCGATAAAAATATTTTACTATAGGCGTTGTCTTGGGTGTTAACAACCGTGTTTTCTCATGCATGTTTCATCATGAATGTTCTATTTCATGAAAATAAGATATAATTAAAAAATATAAATATATATTAATGTTAAAAATATGATATTTATTCATAACATACTTTCATAAAATCAATATTTTAGGTTAGACATATAAAATTAATCACATTATTTCATGGAGATGGTAGGTTGTACGCCCATTGAAACGATGTGATCATTACATTAATGGATGAAAGGGTTAATATGTGGATTATATATTAATTTAATGTAATTAATATTATTTTATATTAAACATTTATATTAATGACTTATATCATGATGATTGCCAATGTGATTTAGTGATGGAAACCTAATTACATCGGTTCTTTAGGTGGTAGTCTGCCACACACACAAACGATGGTTTTGCTTCCCATTAAATAGACAAGGTCACAAATAAATATTATTCCCCAAACATAATAACATATCATTATATTGAGTTATTTTTATTTATAATATTTCAATTTTTATAAAAAAAATATACATTAAAGAAAATAATTTAAAACAGATTCATCCTAGTGATGATGATTACATTATCTTAAAGACACCTTATTTGGATCTCTTACTAAGGACACTTGTATTGGTATTTTTTGTGTAAAACACCTCTAGAATGTGTATGAAGATGACGGGGATATATTTTAAATTTTTTATTTATAGATAATGTGATTTATTGGTGTGAATAACTAGGGGAAGGAGGTGTACTTTTATAAATTGGCGAAGGATAGTTCTTGGAAAAAACCTAGAAATTTCACAAAATAACAAGAAATAGTAATGTATTTACAAAGAAAAATACTCTAAAAATACCTTACCTTAAATTTTGGGTAATATAAGGTTTAAATATAGACATATGATAGGTTTTTGAAAACATTAATTGAAAAAATTACTCATATGATTTTTATTAACACCTCGGGTAATTCTATTTTCACCTTAACCACGACAAGTCATTATTTCTACATTTTCTATTCAAAATGATCTTTTTTATAAAATAATTATCTAATATTAGTTATTGTTGTTAAAAAATTAATAAATATTATGAAATTAAATTTAAATTTGTGGCAGAATTTACATTAAAAAATAATCTGGCAAATCCTGTTGAAAAATATGATTTTCCGAAAATAAATTTTCAAGAATCAAATGATCTTACATTAACAATATGACTGGTGATCATAATTATATGGATTTAAATTAAAATATTTTGATATATAATCTATTAATTTAATTTAAATCTGTACTTATCAGTGGTTATTTTAAATAACCAAAATTGAGGTATATTAGGCACATAATAATCGTTTTCACAAAAAACTGTTTTTAATACTACAAATAACATTATATCAAAATATCATGATTAAAAAAATTAATTATATTAAAAATATCTATAAAATAATTATGTTAATTTTATTTAAAATTTAATTAATAATGGTAATTTTAAATTACATAATTTATTAAAAATAGTTTACTGTTTTAAAAATTCAGTATTTTTTATTATACTTAGAAAAATAATTCGATATAAAAAACCCTAAATTTAACTCTATGATAATTGTAATATGAATATTTAAAATATGAAGATACATTTATCAAATATTTTTTTTAATGGGAAAAAATAACAATATCATATCCTCACCATGAGAAGTATGAATCATTTTGGATGAAAACTTTTTTCTAAATGAACTCACATTACATAAAATTGAGTAATTATTATCAATAAATTTATATTTGTTAGGAAAATTATATATATTTAAAAATTTAGTAAATTTTATTTGTACCCTATAGTTAAACTAATATGTTATAATCGTTATATTTAAATAATAAATTAGAAATGTTGTTTATGGTCGATGTTTCAAGTCTTAAAAGATGTCCAAGATAATGATCTTATTTTCAAATAACATGGGTTTCCACCCTCCTAAACTTCAATAAATAGTATCATATATGATTTATATCTCTCATGGAAATCAATGGTTTTCTATTTGTAAATTCTTTTGTGAAAAACTAGATTGGTTAAAATGGTTAACAAAACATCTTCTTAATAGAGAGAAATGTAGTGGAAAATGTCATCTAGAATAAAACACAGGTATGATTACAAGTAAGAAAACATTGATATTATATAAAAATATAGATATGAAGGGGAAAAATAATTCCATAGGAAAAATATAAAGTTTTATTGAATGTGTTCCAGAGAAAGGTAAGAACTAAAAACCAATATTTTTTTAAGGGTTAAAAGACCATTTATTCATCGATTATGAATGCAATAGAATAACTTTTTTGATTCAAGATCATTTTCATAGAGTTGATGAATTATTTCACTATATAGAAAAAAAACCCTAATTCAAACATATATGATATGTTTTTATTTTGTTAAAAACAATTTCATATTTTGGATGTGCATCAATCAAACTCTAATTTATTTTTACATCAAGAATTCAACATCCAAGTTGATTTTGTATGAATGATGCACTAAAATTAACTTTTTAAATATCATTTGATCCACAAAGAGTGATAAGTCTTTCCTTATACCTATAAATATATACAAAAAACAAAATAGTCAGAACATGTTTTCCAATATTATACATTAATATCTTAAAATATAATAGTAACAAAAAAAATTAATCATTATTCATTCCATGAGTATCTCTATGTTAGAAAATTTTATGTAATTAAAATTTTATACAAACAAATATGCCTTGTAGGCCAGCTATAGGTGCTACACACTTTTCACCGTTCTGTTGTGGGTTCAATCCATAAAATTTTAGAAGATCCTATAGGTTTCCTTTTGGTATGATGTTTTTATTTTTATGAATATATATTAAAAATATTTATTTAGAATTATGGAAAATATGATGAAAATCCACATAAATAAAATTAATTATAAAATATTTCTTATAGACATTTATATTTTTTATGAGACATAATTTTTTACATGTAATCAATTAGTATTTATTTTATATTATTACTTGAGCATCAATGATCATATCAATGAAAATTTTTACCAATAAAGTTAAACACATGATGAGATAATGCTTCCTCTAATAATACAACATATTGAAAATAAGGGTTACATATACCATAACCTAAATAATAATATCCCAAAATTTCTTTAATCATATGAAAATGTCATCACTTAAAACCTAAAAAGGGGTTTTTATGACTCTAAACATATGATGAACCGTAAAATCTTAAACCAGTGATGGTATTAGTAATTCTTGAGTAATCATAGATGAAGAGATATATGATTCCTGGAAAATAAAAAAATTCATAGATATTCCATGAATCATATTACCAAAATACCATTGATAAAATTAATTATATAATATTATTCTTAAATACCTATTCAAAAATACTTCAACCATTATTTTTTCAATATAGGGAATTCTATTATCATAGAGTCATCCTTTAAAAGATGAAATTGAATCGGATAATGCTCATGTTACTCTCATAAAATACAATGAAATTCTAATTGATCTATAGAATGAAATTTATTTCACTCCATTGAACCCGTTATTTTTCCTCAAAAATTTGTTTCTACATACCATTATTTTCCACACCTAAACCATTTTCTTATTTCATTGCCAAATTATCCAAGTGTCCCTTTCCACATTTACAATATAATGGAAATCGATCCTTCTTTCCTCTATGGTATCCACTTCTCTATCCCTTAGATGAGTACCTCATTCTATTGATTGTTGATTTATAGAATTGGTTATGTTTAGTATTGTTAATAATATATCTAGACAACATATTAGTCATAATAATGAAATATCTAACTCTAATAATCACCCCATTTGGCTTCTCATAATCACATAATTTTCTATCATATACAATGTTAACACAATTCCTTTTTGTTCAATCCATTTACGAGAACCAATAAGCATCGTGTGAGTAATAATCATCATAAAGAAAAATTATATAATACCATTAATACGATTTCTAACTCATGAATAAAAATTTTCAATCTACACCACATCTGGTTTAAACAAGGACATTCAATGTAACAATCTACTCTAGTCCATCTTGATAGATCATAATGAAAATGTGAATTAACCCATGTATATCACTCAATAATCTCAAATGAGGTGTGAAACAATGAAACTTTTTTAAACCCAGATAATGATCTTATCAAATCCTAATATTTTATTTTGAGGCTTATTACCCCTAGGTATAATTGTGTCTGTTCAACAACTAATTTTAGTATCCATACATGAATGTATTAATTGGGAAAACACATAATCTCTAGGTTACCAATAAAATTTAATTCAATCATACACTTAGCCTTATTCTCAATGTTAAGAATATGGAAATATCCCCAAATATACAATTTATATAATCTATTTCTTATGTATTCTACAAAAAATTATCTTTTAACAACATAAAAATTCTGAATCCATCTATTTGGAGTTGGTGGCTAATTTATTAATTTATTATAACATATAAGATATTGTATACAAAAGGGATGAATACTTTACTATAATATATAAAAAAATATGTACTTTAACCTCTCATTACATTTGAAAATAGAAATTAATAAATAGTAAATGTAATTATTCCTCTTACTTTAACTCATTTAAATATTATTCATTATATGTTTGGTAAAAGTTAAAAAATAAGGGGTGAGATCAAATTCTCAAAAAGGGATATATAACTTTGAATCTATCTTGAATTGATATGAAATAATCAATATGGAAAGTTAAATAAATAAAAAATTACATCTAATCAATAAATTGAGAATTAATAATAATATGTTCAGAATAATTGATGATCAAAAAATTCCATATTAATAATCATGTGGTTTGGAAGAAAATATATTATTAATATAAATTCAGTAATCTAATGGATAATAAAAAATAAATTTTTATTTATTTAAATTATTAATATTGGATTTCATGATCATAGACATCATGGTATCTATACCATAATGTCCATTATCTTGGATACATAAAAACTATTGGTAATAACACATTTAATGAATGTTTTATAATTTCTATCTTGAGACCTATCATTACATTGAGGGGATATTAAATTTTTTGAAACACCAATCTCTTCATGTCCCAATAAGTTCTCATATATATAATGATTCATTTAATTCATAAAGAAATAGCATATGAAAACATATTTATATTTAGTAATGACTTCAGATATATCAATATCTCCCCAGTCAATTAAATAACATTCAAAATAAAATGCCATTTGTAAAAAAGTTATTTTTTGGGAAATAATTTCATATATGATACACATGAAATGGATACTCAACAGAAATTTAATTTCCAAATATCCCATAATTTTTAGTGTTCCATGATAATGTTAATGATTTCAAAATTAATCAAAAGAGAGAATGTCAATATGTTATATTCTCAAACTCATTGTAAAATTTAATGTGAAAGAATAAGGATGACAGCATTAAAACATATATCCAGTCTAGTATCTATAAAATATAGGGCTACTATTTTTGTTGAATAGAAAACCTATAAAAATATAACTAAAATAATTATTGAGTGAGATACCATTTTCATATTGAAAATAATTTTTAAATAAAATAAATTTCAAAAAATATTATTGAAAAATTTTCAATAAATATAATCTTATAATATTTTATCAAAATTCCAAAAAAAATGAGTGGTCATGATTGTATGAAAATAGAATTCATTCTTATTATTTGATAATAATTAATCCTTTATTCTGTAAGAAAGAAAACAAGAGTATTCATTTCAAGAACATTTGTTAACATAAATGGGTAAATATATCTTTTATGAATAACTATAGAATATTGACAACATTATTTAAAAAAATTTAATTACAATTTTTATATGAATGGAAAACCATTTTGAACAAAAAGTTTAAAAAATTAGTTTTCATAAAATATTTTTACAAAACATTATAAGTAAAAAATAGATGAAATATTACTATTTATTGAAAATTTCATGTATAATAAATGGAAAATAAATTGAAAGTGTTTTATTAAAAAATTATCCAAAATTATGTAATATTAATTAAATTTACATTGAATCATAAACTATAATAACTCTTGTAACATTTGAATCGTAACCTAAATGAAAGAAATTAAAAAATATAAAAAAACTAAATATCATGAATATATAAATATTACTGATATCACATATAAAATTGGATGTAGATACTATTCATAAAAATGAATAGATTCATAATAGATAATATATCTCAAGGGAGAATAAATTGTGATGTAATATTTTTCAAAGGTCATACCATTAATGTGAGGGTAAATCAATGAATTGATTATGTGTGTAAAATGTTAATCCACATAAAAGTTGTTTGAATATAGAAAAAAATAAAAACATATTACTTGGATAATCTTATATTATCAACTGAAAAGATTAATTAATATAACTGAATGATATAAAATTATGTTATACAATTTATTAGAACTTGGTAACATTCATGCGAAAACCATATAGTGAAATAATTCAAATTTAAAATTAAGTGACAATGAAATTTGGAAGAATCATGATATTATATATAAAATATGTAGTATATACACCATATTAAATAACATAGGTTCGTAACATTAATATATTCCTCAATTAATTGAAATCGGGACAATGTTCTTTACCACATGTCACCCTTTTGATGAGCATGATTTAGCATCCATTAATACCATGAAATTTTTCAAATGATTTTTCTAAATAATTTAATATGCTGAATATTTTACATTACACAGAACACTATTTTTTTCTTGAATTAAACAAAACAATAATTTTTTCTTTTTTTATACACAATTCTGATTTCACCATTCATTACATGAAATACAATGATTAAACGAAATGTGACATACTATTAAAATTTAATTTTTTAATATGATAATTATTACATATCTCTTGGAATAGAGGGTATGAAAAGTATTATGTAAATTTTGAATGTATATGGTTTATATATGTAAATATATATAATGAATTATTTTGTGAAAAATTAATTATAATTAAAATAAAAACCTTATAAAAATATTATAAATGATTTTATTAAAAAAATTATGAACATAAAAAAAATTTACCTCAACTAATTAAAGGTATAAAATTTGGTATATTATTTTAATGATGAATATATACTATATATTCAATAAAATAATTATCATTCTACTTATAGGTTTTCTAGACCGAAGATAACAATTAATATGATTTTAATCTTAAAAAATATTTTCTAAAAATTAGTATTCTCTATATAGACATAGTTATTTAAATATTAATTTATTCAAAATATTAAAAAATTATTTGTAAATATTAAAATCATTTTATAAATTGTAATATAAAATTTATCTTTGGGTATGGTTTTTTGTTATTTCTGAAAAGATTCATTTTTTAACTACAAAGTGAAATTTAATGAATTATAGGTGAGAAAATGATTTTCATTTAAATTATTTAGAAAGTGATATTATATTTTAAATTAGATTAAAAGTAAAATTTGATAAATTATATTTTTATTAATAAAATAAAAGTAATTTTAATAAACTTATCATTGAATAATGAAATTTTTTTTTCTACTTTTGACCATTTTATTTTTAAAAAACCACATTATCATTGTGTATAGGGGACTAATTTAAAATTATATATTTCAAAATATAAAAAAGAAATATGAAAATTGGATTATATAAATTTAATCATAATAATTTATATTATTCAATAATAACAACATATTAATTTTAGAAAAAAATGAATTTTAAAACGTTTAAAAATTCATAAATGATATTAAGGTAAAAATGGTTTTACAAGGGAGTTAAACAAAAAATATAAGAGATAACAATAATCCATAAACATTTAAATACTAATTTTTTAGAAATTTTTTTAAATTATGTCAAATTTTATCAATAATGATCCATTTCTGAATGATTTGGCCTGATTAAAACTTTGGTACACCTTTTTTAGTAAAAAAACTAAAAAGTGTGGAACTCACCTCACTTATAAAAGGCCACTCAATATCCCTTTTTCCTAACACATTCAAAACCTCTTTGTCTATTAATTACTATATAAATAACATCCCTAAAATCTCCACTAATCATATATGACTTATTTTTTTATAGAAATATAGCATACTAATTCTTTTTCTTACAACCTAAGGATGATAGTTGACGAAGAGGTAATGTTCATCAATGAGAATTTTTCTATTATTTATTCATCCACATAATTAAATTATTATTATAACATTGTTATATAATAAATTAAGTATCTAATAAGTAATAATATGTTTTATGTTAAATTAATTACCTATAACCGTATCCATATCCTTGAAATGGGTTAAAAATTCATCGTTCTTGCATACGGGTGAATATCTCCTGCCGAACTGATGTAAATTTTTTTACCATTAAAACATCTAATAGATAGAAATAGTTATGTATTTATCATTTATACATATTATTTATGATATTATAAAACTTATGTTTTTATTAAATCAAGAATACCTTCATGCTCTATATTTTTTGGGTATAAGGTAGTGTCACTTCTGTTTTTTGAGAACATCCTCCTAGTGAAGCAATGTGATTCATTCCTTCATTATATGGAATGTAATAAGGATGGATATAAAGAAAATATGTGATATATATGAAACAAAAAATATTCTGGGATGAATATATATCACTTACCATTATTTCTTTTAATAAAAAAATAAAATTGAAATAATGTTCATGCGTACGTATGGCCTACCATCTACATAAACGATGTATTTCATTTTCTATCCCTAAATTTATGGATTTCAATAAATACATATATATTAAATATATATATATAAGTAATATTATGTATATAAATATAGATATTATGAAATCAGGAGAAAATTTGTAGGGCCTAAAACAAAAAATCTAAACATATATGAAAAACAGTGTAGATATTACCCAAAATGAAACTTTAATATGAAATTACTAATAAAAATGTAAAAAAAGATCATAATAAAATCATATATGTTATGATATATATATAATTATTTTTATTTAATAAATTTATAATAAACTTATATTTATGATACGGGTGGTTATAACATGTATGAAGGAAGTAAATACTTAATGTAAGGTATTTATGGTCCCTCTTTTATATCTAGGAGACATGGAAATCCAACACTAGTTTATTTCATGTGGTGTATATATTAAAAACTGCATCAGTTATATGATTAATAAAATAAATTTAGTGATATATAAGGTATCATTTTATGTTTTTATTTTTCGAGGAATAATACTCAAAATATTACAAAAGGGTTATGGGTTTCTTTGTCAATTTTTATTCTTTGAGAAATATATTATGTTATGGACCAGTATTTATTTTATAGGTGTATATAAAACCCCATTGACATGTAATATCATGAATATTTTCCCCCAAATTGTAATCTATGATTCATTTTATGTCATTCCTTAATGGTTATTTTGATTTAATGCTAACTATATTGTAACAATTTGATGTTACAATATCATTGTTTATTAGAATGATTATGACTATATTTTTTATGATAAAATATTTTGATCCATATTTCAATAAAAAAATTGTTTTATTATCCTATATTTTTAATGACATATTCCAGTAATATTACCATTTTTATGAATATTTTTAGATACACTAATTGAGAATTTGTTTTCATGAGAATCCATCTTTATTTATCACTTCAGTCGAAAATATGTTTTCTTCTAAAACCATGTTTTATTATAATGTGTTCCAATATAATAATTATATTTTTAATTGGGTTATTAAAAATACTATTACCCATGTTTACATTTTATGAATTATTTTGAAAAGAATTATTATGCGATTCTCTAGTCAATACCTATTTGGGCTTTATTGAAAATGTATACAGATTCTTTGATCTCAACATGCATGACCAAAACAGTATTTCTAAGTATAAGTAATGCTAAAAAAATTTCAAGATTTCATTAAAATTGAAATTTTTTATATTCAAATAAATATTTTCTTTAATATTTCATAATTTTTTTAGATATTAAATATACTTTTTAAAAGTAAAAATGATACTTCTAAAATGTTTTTTTAAAAAATTTCAAATTGGAATGGCTATTCTCTTCAAGAAATGTTTTAAATGATTTTAAATTAATACTTAATATTATTTGATAGTTATTTTCATATAATTTTATCCTCAAATTTTTATGAACATTTAGTTTTAAAAATTTATTTTCAATGAAATTTTATCTTTAAAAAAAATGTTCCTTGTGATTTATGTTTCAAAATAATTTTCCATTAAAGATAATATAATTTGATTACACTTATGATTTATTGGGGTTATAAACCAAGTTCACACTTCATATTAATTCGTTGAATGGGTTACTTATATGATGACATGATTTTAATGATTTTGTCTTCTCTTCCATGTTTAATATCGTGATAAAATATTAATTAACCCATTTTGTTTTTATGGGATATTCTATGATGAATCATTAAAATGATTATGAAACATATCTATCTTATACATGTTATGATATTGTAAAATGATTATGAAACCCATTTAATTTGATTAGTTATGATTTGGTTAATGTTTTATGATTATGTGGAGTATATATGTGTGGTTTTAATTTTGTGATAGTGGATACATTATAACCAAGGATATAGGTTATGTTATAAAAAAATATAGTTGTTGTGTTATAACCAAATATGGATGGGACGTATATCTCTATCAAATTCATTTGATAATGATTTATATTTCACGAGAAATAAATTTCTACAATTCGGAGTAAACATATTTTTGTATGGGATATTATATTATATGATGGTCTTGGGAGTAAACCATGACTTCTAGAATGTTTTAGGGAGTTCACCAATTACACTATGAGGAAAGGGATTCAATTAGTGATGGTATAATGTGCCACATAGGTTGTGTAACTGAAAATGGATTTCCCTATTAATCATTGAAAATAAACATTTACTACAATGCAAATGATTTTATTATTTGTTATATATTTTCCCACAATTTTGTATATGATGCCAATATTATTTTTCTCATTAACCATGTTCATTGGTTTCCATATGATTCCTATATTTTAAAATTCCAATCATGGTGTAACAATACAGGCATATAATCATTGATATGTATTGTATGATTTTTAAATGGCATTCTCACATTCTCATGCCCTTATGATCACCAAATGTTTCTAAATTTCCCTTGTTAATCCTTATATTGTATCTAAGCTCATAGATTCTTATTTTTTCATTTAAATATTCTATGTGGAAAGTATTTAATTAGGTAATTTCTATAAAGAGTAATTAATGGGATGATATTTGTGGGAAACATTTATTATCATTCACTAGATTTTGATACTATGTTCAAAGTTTTCAAATGAACTAAACTATTATAATCCCCAGTTGTGTGTTTTTTATAATGTAATCAATATTCATATAAGAAGATGTAATACCCATGTATGAGAATCCTAGGTTTTTATATATTGTTTTAGATAAATGTTTTAGTTATGTGTTGTGAATTAGGATGATAATACTTTAGGGATATCCCTATCGACACGTATAAGTGAATTTCTAGGGATGTCTATAAGTTTACATTAAAGTATGAGTCAATATATAGGAAAATATACTATTATTTTGATAATGGATAAGTGATGTGGTATGAAATAAATTTCATAATTATCTAGAAACTAATAGTGGTTGTGTATTTTACAAAGAGGTACATAATAATAATAATAATGAAATGGGAGTGTTGAGATGGACTTGATCGCCACCTGGTGCATGACAGCAGGCCATACTGCACACCTTATTTGAAACTCCCATGTAATATTCTTTGGAAATCCAAAAATTCATTACTAACCATACCGAATGATACAAATATGTGAAGATTATGTATTTCTTAGGTTAATCCTAAGAGGTAATGGATATAAAATAATGTGACATGATTTAGACATCTTATATGTTTCTTTTTTGGATTGTGTGGTTTTACAATATCATTAGTTTTTCTGATAGTTGTATTTTTGGTTTTGGTTAATTAAAGGAACTAGAGGAAACAAGGTTAACATTAAATGTGATTTAATTTTTTTTGATGAGAATCCAAATTGGATGATGAATGGTTTAATGGATGTAGTGAGTATGACTAATCATTTATCACATAAAATTATTAACAACCTCAAGAATAAAAAACTATTCTACTCCCGAGTGAAGGGAATGATATATTTCAATATGATTTTGAGTAGTGGATACCATATAGTAATGAATATTTTATTTTCTATTTGTGAATAATTTGGGAATAATAACATATGGTAATTTCATTGAGGGGTGAGAAGGTGTTTTGAGTGTTGAAAAGAAGGATGAAAAAAATATTTTATGGGGAAAAAAGAAAAATCAGATTAACACAGTGGATGATAATAACAAAATTCCTATGGTATCATCAACTCTTGAATGTTTTGTATGTTTAATGTGCGGGAATTATGGAAAATGATGTTCTAAGGGGAATTATCATGAACTCAATTAGAAGGGTTGCCTTAGTAATGTATTTTTGAGTATTAAGAGACTATGTTTTACATATGAAAGGAAAGAGGTACTAAGGAATACAATGATAAAGAAAATATAATGGATTAATAAGGAATTGGGATGAATTGCATTTTTATTGGAATTAAATAATTATATATATATATAAGGATTTAGAATAAATGTTTTTTTTCAAGGATTTGAAATATTTTGTTAACCAATACCAATAACATAGATAAATAATTTATAAAAAATATTATATTTCAAAGAAATACATTATTAAGGGAAATAAATCCCTTGATGTTTTCTTATTTTTGTGAAAATTAGTTTGGGATAAATATGTGATTTATATGGATAATTTACATTTTATATTAGTAATTACCATATAACAGAAATATGTTTTACTGACACTGTAGTTTATTCTACAATTGATTAAGTTTACAACTTTTTTGGATATATGGAATATATCCAATAATTTCATTATTATTAAAGGAATGAATAAGGGTATATGTTTTCAATATGGTTTTTGGTAATTTGGGTTATTAACAAGTTTAATGTGAATAGATGATAAAGGTATTCACAAGATTGGTATGAGACTATTAGGAGCTACTTAATTTTCTTAGGGTATTAATGGTATGTTAATTTGGTGAATTTGGTGACTTAATTCTAATGTTTTGGATTTATATATTTTTAAGGAACATAAAGTTAACCATTTTTTATTTAATAAGTTGAACATTGGGAAGGTATTTAGAGATTAATTTATTAAATCCCCATGTGATGACTTATAGATATCGGAAAACCTATTATCACTATTTAGTTGTGATTATAACTATATATATAAGAAATTAATTATCGTTACATCTATGGATGTTATGATCTATTATTGCTTCAATAATAACAAATTCATATTCATTTCTAGGAGTATGAGATGAAGTATAAATTAATCAAGGCACAACAAAAGGGTTTTATTGTGCATATAAAATTGAAGAAAATAAAGCATATCTCTCACGAAAATTAATAAATTTTTGGAAAATGTTATATAAATAAAGTATTGTCCTATTATCATAAAATTTAATGTCATCATTAACCTTTTTCAGGTTTCTTTTTTTGTGGATTTTTGGTTATTAAAATTCACTATACCACATTTTCTGTCTCTCTCTATCAGTATTTGGGTGTTATTTTTCTCATATATGTCTATATTTTCTCTTACCACCAATGTTATGTTATATAGAAACTAGTATAAGTTATTATAGATGACTTTATAACATCATTTTCTATTTTTGAAGATAATTTCATATTAAACCTCTTTGTTATGTGGCTTCTATTTAAGACTTCTAAAATTTTAAACCTTTTATAAAGAAGAAAATTTTTACGGGTGAAATTCATTTTATGGTGGTTGAATGAAAGACAACTAGATTTTTTGAATTTTTTAAATGAAATTAATATTTTCGATATTTTTTCATTGAATGAAATATTTAGTTTATATTTCATTACAGTCAACAATATTTTTGTCTTTAGTTACACATAATACGAATATTGAATTTCCTAAGACATTCATTGAGGGTAAAAAACATGACATAATAAGAATGTTTTATTCATAAACATGGTAGTTATCACCTAGACATTAGAACGGTCTTTATGAATAGGATGACATAAATTATAAGAATATATGGTTTATAAAATTATATAAAATGAATTCTATTTTGAGAAATTAATTATAAATGAAAATAAAAACCTTTTGAAAATAAAGGAAATCATTTTATGAAAAAATATTTTTATTCCCATAAACACATTTTAACTCCATAAATTAAATGAATCAGTTTTTGTGAATGCTTTTATTGATTTATATTTATTTATAACATATTTTTTTATATTCAAATTTTATTTTTTCTAGGAAAGGGATTACAATAATTCAAATTTTACTAATAAAACAATATCTATAGAAACAAAATTTGTGCCTTTGACGTACATAAATTAAGACTAAATTATATCACATCCATAAAAATTATTAAATAAAAAATCATAATTTTTTATGTCAAAATAACTAAATATATTATGGTATTTTTTGGGGAATTATCTGAAAAATATCAATTTTTGATTAATACTAAACAATATTGAAATCTATTTGAACACTAACTTTTTGTATGAATTATTTATGATATGAAAATATATTTTAAATTAATTTTAAAATAAAATAATATAAATTATATTTATATTATTCACATTTATTTTTATTTAATCATTTTAATATTTTATTTTGAAATAAAAACATTATAAAGTGTTAAAAAATTTCTCTTAGAATCCCCACATTCTTATCACATCTATATGATTAATATGAAATTTATTTTTTCCACTTCATTGAATGTAATTTGGAAACATGAGTTCAACATTCTTAATCATAATAATATATATTATTTGAAAAGTGAAAATAAATTTTTTCCAAAAATTAATAGAAAAAATAGTAAACATTCTTTACTGTGGTTATAGTAAAATAAGTTTACCCAGGGGGCTAATCTAAAGATATTAGGGTTAAAAATAACTCAAAACATCCCCAACACACATTTTATGGAACAATTTTTTACCATATATCATCTTGAATTGGGAATGGTTCATTGTTTATCCTTGTGGCTCGAATTAAAACATGGGAATATCTTTTTCGTGTAAATCATTACAAGTGTACCACTCAACTCACTTATAAAAGGCCACCATTACTCGACTATTTATCACTATTTAAATGCATTATTGGTGAATAAATAACTATTAAAATAACATACCAAAATCCATATCCTCATCCAAGAATCATCAATTTGGATATAATTCCAATATAGGAAGGATTTTTGTGAAAACATATTTTGGATACCCAGAGAAGAGGTAACATTAACTAACAAGTGTTTCTGTTTTATTGATTCCTTAACATATTTAAATTAGTATTATTACATGATGAAATAATAAACTAAATATCCCTATAATTATATTTTATTTTTTAATGTAAAGACTATCAACTATCTCTACTTATATCTGATGGGTTATAAAACCATTGTTCGTGTGTATGACAGACGACTACATCGTGAACCGATAACATTCATTTTTCTATGATCACTTCTCTAGGATGAATATAATTATGGATATATATATATATATATATTATATTTAGGACTGTATTATTATTATTTAATTATTATACCATATATACCATTATTCCCTTTTTTGAGGGAATGCAACAATGTCGCTCGTGTGTGTGGTGGAAAACCACCAAATGAATCACTGTGATCCATTCACGATTTACATGGAATATAGTAATGATGGTTTTGATGAAATTTTGTGATATATATTAGATTAAAATTTTTATATAATTGTAATATATAAGTAATACTCATTTCTTTCAATATAATAAAAAATGGAAACAATGTTCATCTACATGTAAGACCTATCATCTCCTTGAACACTGTACTTCATTTTCCATCATTAAAATTTATCAATTATTATAAATAAATTTATAATGAATATATATATGTTATTTATGTAATTTAATAAATTTTGGAGATGATAATATAATGATCAAATTATGAGGAAGAACGTGATAAATGAAAACATATACAAAAAGAAAAGTAGTTATTAAAAAGAATGAAACTTTTACACGAATTTGTTAATAAAAGGGTAATAATTGGTCATATGGAAATAATATATGGTATGATATATATAACATGTTTTCTATAATTGATTTATAATAAACATATACCTGTTATACATGTTTATTTTATGGGTACAACAGATTTAAATACTTCAGGAAAAGGATATCAACTCTCTCTTTTATTTTCTAGATACAAATGAAAATTAACCAAACATTTATTTTGTGTGATGTATAAAATGATCATTTGAATTTTCATATAATGAATCAAATTATTTTCATTATATTTAAAGATTCAATTTATTTTATATTTTTTGGGTATTTTAATTCAAAATAAGGCTAATTAGGAATGGGATTTTTGTTTCAATTTTCCTTCATTTAGATATATATTTAGTTATGCACCAATATTATTTTTAAAGGATTATATACATCCCCATTAACATTAAATATCAATAATTTATTTTTAATAATGATTTTTAAATTTTCAATTTATGTTATTCCATTGTGGTAATTTTATTTCAATGTTTCCAAATTTGTAAATAATTTATGTCAGGATCTCATCATTTATCTAGATGGATTGTGATTATGTTTCTGATAATAAAATATTATGGTACAACTCTCAATAAACACATGAATTTTGTTATCCACTATGTATTCATGAAATTTTAAAGTAATAGTAATATTTTACCACTATTTGGTAATTAAAATAATTGATTATTATTTTAAAAATATTAGACTTCATTTATCTATTTAGTTAATAATTTCTTTTTTCCTAAAACCATGTTTTATAAGAATGTTTTCAGTTTTTTTATATTTTTTAAAATTTCATATTAAACATATTTTAAGACATGTTTTAATTTTTCGATAATATTTTGAATCGAATATTCATGAAATTTCCCAAATAATTCCCCTTTTTCTTTTTATGAGAACGTAAAAAAATCCAAATTTTGAGAATGCCTGCCATGAATAGTATTTCTCATTGTCCTGAATTCTTAATGATATTTAGATTTCCATAAATTTTTTCAATATTATCATCAAGTAAAACATTTCCTTCAAAATAGGATAAATTTTTATATATTATATAAATGATTTAAATGTAACAAATGGAATAATAAATTTTTTAAAGAATGATTTTTTCAATGTGAAAGGCAATTTTCTTCAAGAAATGTTGTAATTATTTTTAAAAATAAATATATAAGATTAACATTAAAATTTTAATTAAGTGTATTTTTTAAATGTTTTATGAGTTTTTATAATTAAGAAGTCATTTTGAAATAAAATTATTCCTCCTAAAAAAATTTCCACGTGATTTATCTTTCAAAATAATTTTCTTTCAAAAATAACATTTATTTATTTAACATTTGTTTTACTAGGGATATGAACCATGATTTGCATTCATATTTTTCTATGATTGGTTTATGTTTATGATGTAAATATGTTTATGAAACCAATTTCTCTTCCATGGGTTATAACATGACAAGATATTTATGAAACCCTCTTATTTTCATGGTTTATGGAATGATAAAATATTGAAGAAATTAAGAAACTTTTATATTTTTCTTAGGTTGTGATAAAATTAAATTACTATGAATCCCATTTAATTTTAGGATTTATGATATGGTGAATGTTTTAAGAACTTGTTCCACACATATGTAAATATTTGATTCTATAATGATGGTTACATTATAGCCAATAACGGTGGTTATATTATTCAAAAAAGTTAAATGAATTATATATATTGGCATTTGATACATTTACCACCCAACAATGAAATGGGTAAATTTTTATATATCATAAGACAAACATGGTTGTAATGGGGAATTATCTATTATCATTAAGGTAATTATAAAACAATGTTGATCTTGGGAGTGAACCCTGGACACTATGATGTTTTAGAGAGTGAACCCATTCGACTATATGGAGTTGTATTCCCCTACGGATGGTGGTGAATTCCACCTTATAAACTATTTAGAGCAGTCTTAGTATTTTTAAGATACAAGTGATGTTATATATTAATTTTGAAAAAATATTTTCTGTTGAATTAATAATATGTAAAATTAATGATCACGATGAAGATGATTATATTGGATTTGAGAGAAGTCATTTGGATATCATATTAAAGAGAATAGGATTTTAATTTTGGGAAGAGAATAAATTACATAATTTGTTTTAGGATGTTTGTTATATCATTTAGTAGGGTCTGGTAATGATAAATTGATTCATAGTTGTGAATAATTGAGGGGATAAGGTGTGATTTTATAAGTGGAGGAGGTGTCCAAATAGGAAACAACATTGAAATTTCAAAAAATAATAGACAATAAAAAATAAAAAATATTATAAAGAGGAAAAAATTACCTTATATTCTATTTTATGATTATATTTGGTTGAAATTTGTCCATAAAATAGTTTTTTTAATTTTGTATTGGAATATATAACCTTATATTTTGATTTAACACCACTAGTAATCAAGTTTTTAGCTCACAAACAAAAATTATATACTATTTATACTAATAATTATGAATAAAACTCAATTTGAACCAATTAATTAATATTTATTGTACTAAATCTAAATATGAAATCCATTTTATCAAATTCAATTCATATATGTGTAGAATATAATTTGTAAAAAAAGACCAAAAAATCTCATCAAAAATATCTTTTTATGAAATGAATTTTTGAAGAATAAGATGAGTTTACATTAAAAATATATCTACTGTTTATCATTATATAAACATAATTTCACATATTTAGATATAAAATATATACATTTTATTAAAATATTTCCTAAATGTTGGTTATTATATTAAAGTAAAATGAAAGAATATTAGGAACATAACAAAAGTTTCCATAAAAATGTTTTTAAGACAAAAAATAAACATATATGAAAATATAGTTCAAACATATTTCAAATATAATTAATTATATTACATATATTTAAATAATACTTATTTTAATTATGAATAAAATGTAAATAAAAAATTTACTTCTAAAATAATAAACATATAAAAAATAAATGATAGTTTTATAAAAGTGGTATTTTTACTATTCCATGAAAAGTAATACTTTTCATAAAAATACCTTACATCAAAAAAAGATTATTTTATTTGGATGATTTCAAAAATTAAGTTAATACTATCAAATATATTTCATAAAATTATAAAAAAATTAATTTTATTATCATGTTAATATTTACAAAATATATTTCACTAGTTGTTTATGCTCGGTTTTCATGTCATATATGCTATCAAACATATTTTTATTCTTTTAATATATTGGGATGTCTTTTTGGTGGATCATTAAATAACCATATAGGGGTACAGACTACCACAAATAACTGTTTCATCCATGAATGGGAGGCTTATTCATTAACCACATTTGTTATGATATTACTAAGGAAATCCAATATTCCTCTCACCAAATATTCAGATGATATCTATAAAGATTAAATACCTCATGATTAATATAAATATTAAAAACGGATTTACTAATGATATAAATGACATAATTTAATTTGAAAATAGTGATAAATTTTAACATTTCATTAAAGGATGCTTGACTTTCCTCCTCTTCATTGGTAGTTTCCATTACCTCGGGAATGAATGAATCATCACCTCCTTAATCATCATCACCATCATCATGATCTCTAATTTCCACAAGTTTCAAAAATTTAATTATTCAGTTACAGCTTAAGGAACCACCTTCTATTAAATTCAAAATGGCATTTAGTTCCTTGAGGTAAGCCTCATCTTATTAATCTAGGATCTAATGGGTGATGTGGGAATGTATAGTCACATTCTAAGACGATTTTAAAATAATACCTCTATTTGAAGTACATCCAATATATCATTTTTTGTCTATGATAACATATAAGAGTTAAAATATCTATTCAATTTTTTGGGAATGAATATTTATAATGGGTCATTAGTAAAATAGATACTAAAACCATTATGTGTAGTTCTATAATTCATACCTCATTATAAGAGGACTTTAACCCTTTATTTCATTATTGGTTCAATCATCCTTCATGATATTCCATAATTCTTTGTACACTAAATCTATTAACCATCTAAAATATCCAGTGAACCCTTTATTTTAAGGTCTATTTCTCCATTCAAACCACCTATGTATGTCCTGATCCAATCCTTGTCATATTTAGTTTACAAGAAAGTTGAATTTTTGAATGGGATGGTTAATTTAATACCCATCTACCATCATTTCAGAAAAAACTAGAAATTTCATGACACTATGGAATCCTAAGAAAATTGTAATTTTTGATGGGTGGAAGAGAAATTTTACACGCATAATAATTTCCTATATATTATGTCAGCTTAATACTCATTATATAGTTCACAACATTTTTCTTTACTCCCATACCACCATAACTCGAAGATATCAATCATTCATGATAATAGTTGGAGTTCATTGTTTTTTGCTACAATTTGGTGTTTGGACTAGTAGTGTGTTTTGGGATCTTTATTTTTATGAGAGATGTAGGTTCAGCCATGGAAATGGACCTAAAGTTATACGAAGTTCTATTTTGTTCCCTTTTCTATGACAACAATGGTGTTTTCTTCCCTATTGGTAATGGTAGATGAAGGGTAAAGATGGTCGGTGTGTGGATGGTTCAACATTCTCTACAGGAAACGATGATAATGAATATTATCATGTATAGAAGATACGTGGCATGAATGAAAGTAATCGGTTTGGAAAAGACAATGGTGATTGGGATCGTAGGATTTGCAGGATGTGTTGAATTTTTAAATTCATGACTAGTTTTATCAGAAGTTTTAGCTTATGTTAGGACACGTATCATGAGACGGGTGGTGATCCAATGAAGTGGGGATGGTATGTGATGGTATTTATATAGTAATAAGATTTTAATTAAAATTTTAACCTTTGGGTGTAAATGTTTTTTTAAGGTTCCAAATTTTCTTTAAATTGGATCTTTTAATAAAATAAAAAATGGATTATCCTAACAAATCAATGCTAGACAAAACATTACGATGGAAATGATTTCTATTCTGAACATGATTCCAATATCTTAATCATGAAGTTGGTGTATCATAAATATCACTCGACTTGTTGAAAGGGCTTGAAACAATATTCAAAAATTAAATGGTATTTTAAAAGAACACAACCTTCTATATTGATTGTTATCTAACCACAGAAAAAATATAAACCATTAACAATTGTGAATGTGGAATTCCCTCAAAGGTTGTGTCCTTGATATAGGTAAATCATTGCAAACATCAGTACTACCAAATTGATCAGTTTACTAATTTCTAATTGAATAACTGGTACAATGGTCCTGATTCCAGACATGGTTTTTCAATCAACAATTACTAGGATATATATGATAATAAACATGTCTAGGAAATCTATCAAATAGACTAGTTGTTAGATCTAAGGGGTGACATCTCAAATTTCACTTTGTAGGAAACATAATTCGAATGTGTCTTGGATGTTAGGATTCATTGAGGTTCCCTTGTTTATAGTTTTCAAACAGATATGATAATGTAGTGATTGACCCAGATGATTAAGGTAAAAATTATTTATGGGTAAAAATCCTCACCCACATTTTTCCGCACCTGCCAAAACATATGCTTCATATATGGGGGGACCTTTCTATTTATCCCATACAAAATATAAATGATTGAATTCATAAATCATTTCACCCATCCTCATAGCCTTAGAGGACATGTAGACATCTTATAGGTTTATCCAACCCTCTTCCCACACTATGAAAATTGTTTTTGTAAGGTCTCTAAATGTTCATTATTTATGGGATTATTTTCCTATTACTGTAGGATAATGGTGTTTATACCCAAATAAAATTTTTAATGCCTATATCCCTATGATCCAACATAAAATATACACAACCATCCTACACCCATATCAAAAAACCAAGTTATACCAAATATTTATATAGGGTGAAGATACAATCTTGAATCCCACCATAATATCTGAATAGTGTTGGAGTTCAACAGATATTAAAAATAACAATGGATATTATGTTAACGAATGTGGGGTTTTTTTACACAAGGTGTGTGCAAACAAATACAACACTATTTCCAGTCAACCTACCTAATGATGTATCACACCACTGAATAGGTGTTTCATGATATTTCATGATGACAATTGATACAATTTCTATGGGTGATTTCTTGTCATATCATATAAATTTCCACCTAACAACATTGATCAAATCCATATATAGGAATCCATTATGATACTGTTTAATCCCAAATTCTCTTCCCAAAATCATACATGATATTGAAATGTCTTGGGTTGATACAATGGCATTGGATGGATTCAACATTATTTATTATCAATGTTCACCTCATAAAAACATCCCAGGAATCTTGTTACAAATTAATTTCCACAAAGGGAAAAATAATTATATTTTTTTGAATTCATCTAAATATAATTGTTTTATAAAACTAAATATAATAAATTGCATAAAACTTATAAAAATCATGTACCATTTTTTTTCAATCTCTTGATTTCTTATAATATCCTTAGAGAGATAAAATACTTACATAAATCTTATGTAATATCCTATTTTTTGGGATGTTTTATTATGTCTAATGCAAATACACTCTTTTATTGATAATGGATTAAGGTTAATCATTCATAAATATATAAATTTTCCAAAAAATATAATATTATGAGGATTATAGATGAACAAATATGTATTGAATAAGGGATCTACATTACCAATACATATGGACGATTGATCTTATACAAACAACATTAAAAATTTCATCGTTTTGGTGTTCTCCTTAGAAATAAATCATCTTTATTCCTATCATATTAAATTCTGAGATGGTAATTTATTGGTTCTTGAAAAATTATATATCATCGTTAAAATGATTAGATGTTAAATTATGGTAAAATTCTATAAAATGGTTAAGTTATATTTTCATGGTGAAAATATGATTCTTTGTGGAAGGAATATCATTTGACAATGATTACGACCTACCTTCCCCAAACTAGCATATTTTGTGTTAATTAGAACCAGAGTTCATGTGGTCTGCTGTCACTGAGGCATTGGATTGGGAATTAGTTGAGATTATTAGAGTTCAATATCATTTCCACCTATTTGGAGGAATTATTTACTATTATGTGAATCTATAATTTATTTATGTTATAATCCTAATTCCTTCAGTGAAATAGTATTTCTACTATGTACCAATACATCAAAACTGATATAAATAATGAATTGATTTAAACTAAAAGATAAAAACATACAAATATTTATATTAGTAAATATTGGAATTTTTATCCTTATTCTACTTAGTGGATGTAATATAGTTTGTATCCACATAGATGGACACTGATGTTTATCAACTTACAATGAGGTGGTAGGTGATGTTGTTTTGTAATCAGGACAATTAATAGTTCTTCCTATATATACCTATAAGAGAATATAAAACCACATATTTTTGTTTCACATAATAGGATACATATATTGAGACCGAGAAAAAAGTTTTATTGGACACTTCAAGGAACCCAAAATCCATTCGAGAAAATTCATGAATGAAATGAGACCAGAACCACACTAATTTTATGATTTATTTTGTTACTATACTTCCTGAAGGTTCATAGTTTCACAAATTTTCTGAATATGAATGAATAATAATCATACATGAAGAATTTAATCATTACAAAAATTTATATTTATACATTGACAACATCTCTAAATAACCCATTCACTCATCATTTATGTGTGACTGATGTTTTTGACTTTTACTTGAAGATCCTAATTCACAAAACTCATACAATTATGAATAAAATACCATATTTATTTTTATATCTATATATCCTTCATGAGTGAAAATCCCCAATGACATTATTATTTAAAATATTGTGAGGATACCCTTTTTGAAATATCATTCCATTGGCGCTAGAGTCACATTACTTGCAACCAATAGAGAATAATGATAAATCCAACTTTGGATAAATGTATCCAATGAAAAAAATAACCAATCACAACATAGTAAATCCACAATTTCAAAATAAAATATTTTGAGCCTGAACAATTTCATGAAACCTAACATTCATTCTCGTAAATGATTACATCATTCGATAGAAATTTTTTTAGTATATCAAATGCTCAAGGGGAATGTTCTTATCTAAGAATCATTTATTTGTTCGCCAATAAAATGCATGACAGGTATCATCAACCCTAATTCCCAAAAAAATTTATTGAAGAAAATAATATGTTTCCTCATTTAATTTTATAGAAAAGAATAGAATTCCTAACCTTGGGACCCCAGAACAATTACTTAAATGGATTGTGTCAGTTCCTTTTTTGAAGAAAAATCATATATAAAATGAAAAATGTGGCCAAATTATTATTGTTCCAAGTGATTCCCTTGTATTTTCCTATTGTTAAGAGACTTAGGGATCCATATATCCTTACCTATTCATAGAAAAATTTTCAATAGGATTCCCCATGAAAAACCCCCATCCAAATATCTGAGCTGCAAGACATAAAACGATGTAACACATTGTACTAGTCTCCATATGTTATTCTATTTGAAAATAACCATAGAACATGATATTAAACATGATACTTATAATATGTATTGAACATATGATTACATATGTGATAGTAATAATATGACACCACATATATTGGGTATCCTTTACATATAAAACTGACACCATACAGTGTTGTTTCTTCTACCATGAGACATGTTCCTTAACTATGTGACATTATACTACATGGACAGATCATGCCTTACGAACATATACTCTGCTGTCAAATTACCTATGATTTGAAACCTGTCTCCGAATAGGGTTTATAATATTACCCCTTAAGGTTCTATCCCATCATATGTTAAAAATACACATTTCCTTGATAGGTGGAAACTGTAGACCTTCTAGGAGTACATCCAAATCTCTCATCATTTAAATCGATGGTCCATAGTGGGAATTATATTTTCATATGAAAATAAACTCCATAGAGCTTAGTATATGAAGGGTGTACATGTGAAACATCCCTATATGAAATTAAACCTATGATCCAACCATATATGATGATCATATGTGGTATATTATATACTATGTTGTAAATATGTGAAACAACCTCACTCGATATTGAAATTGGGACCCCTAAGGAAAAAACATAATATAAAACTCATGTAAAATGCTTGAGATAAATTATGTGATATGTATTGGAATATTTACGTGATGCGAATAAGATTACTACCATGATGAGAATCATCTTTATCCTATAAAAAATAATAATATAGGGTCACATTATGTGATGGTTAGAAAATTCTTAATGTGATAATCGCTAGATTCATTATTCCACTTACATAAATTACCCCGTTAGAGATACAAGATTCATTAGTATCATAAAATAATATTCCTCATACATGATGTTTCGCTACTATTGAATAATGAAGAAATTTATATATTCCCATTTCTGTTAGTGTCCATAGATGCAAAAAATTCCCAATTTCATCATCATTGTCAACCAAAACTAGCTACATAGTCCCAAAATATGGTATCATAATTTACTAGTTTCAACACCAAGATAATGTGTGAAATTCAATTATTGATCATTTAATATATATATAATGGGTATAAGGACTAGGAAACGAACTCCAAGGTTGAATCCATTGAGGGATTATTTGAATTCCTATTATGTCATTATGATTCTAATGTCCTGGAAGTTCCATATAATTTTTTTAATTATATGGAATTATTTTGAGACCAAAAAATCTGACGGGGTGCGATTCCGAGGCCTGGAGTGCCCAAAATGATCCATCAATGTTGTGTTAAGAGTTATTTAGCGCACGTATGATGTTCTCCTGAAAATGTGGAATAAAAATCATACGGTTACTCGGATGAGAAATCTGAGGGGGCCATTGCGCTGAGGATGGCGAGTTTACCATAGGCACGACATATGTTTAGTCGGCGTGGGCCTACTGTGAGAAACCCCGAAAATTGCATAACTGTAAATAAAATAAAAAAATAATGTTATTTTGTTTTCCAAATGATTATTACTCACAAACAGTAACTGAGATTAAAAATTGGATACCACCATTGAACTCATGAGGGTATGCTTTCATTAAGAAGATACTAACATTTGACGTCATGGGCCGCCAATGAAAATTATTTTTTGTCCGTAAATAAAATAATTAGATGATAATTATTTTATTGTAAAATCCATAACAACTAAACGGTAACTTCAATTTTAAATCTGATAGTACTATTGGGTTCGTAGGTGTGTTTTTCACTTAGAAAGAGACAAACTTGACCGGTGTGGGTCAAGGGTGATTGTTAATAATATTATGAACATTTTTTGGGTACGTTCAGTAAATGCTTGAGCATCATTTTCTATCTTTTGAACCATTTCATGGATTAAAAATCTGAGGGAACCATTGAATCTGCCGCACCAGGATTCTCTTAAGGGAGACTTCACTTTGACCGTTGTAGGTCCGGAGAAAATGTTAGTTTTTTGAACTTTTTAATAGAATAAATAAAATAATTTTATTTTTTTATTTTTAATCTATACCTCCAACGAACAAGAATTAAGGTGGGACCATTAATGTGTCAAGCCAATAAATTGCTTGACCCTCCAATCTGAGTAACAACAAAGTTATGGGGAATTAGGAAGCTTCCTAATCAATGAACCCCATTAACTCCCCACATTGTTAATTACCCTCCCCCTCTCCTATAAATATGGATATAGGAAAGAGGTTTTAGAGAGTTTCATCAAGCATCGAATTGATGAAGAAATTCCATGGCACCAGACACATATAAGACAAAACCAACCCAGCAGGAGGTGGCAGACAGCATCGAACAACCAATGGGCTACGTGCGAGTGGAATCTTTGGTATCCAGTCATGGGAAATAAGAACATGGTCCACCGGCAAGCACAGATGATTATATGATGTTAAAGGTAGGGGTTTGTTTTTAATATGAATGAGATTTTTTTGATTCTTCATATCCTAAATTCCCAATGACACTGGGGAAATAAACATGTCCATCGTCCTGCACATAAACCATGTTCCTATTTATTTTTATTTTTCGTGCATTCTCCATGAATTCTTCAATGCCTGATATATATTGACGCTAGATACATAGAGTTTCACTAAGAACGTTTTATGGACACAGATACCTCAATTCAAGGATCACAAATGTGTGATCATTCAATTTATCGGGCTTGGAACGAAGCCACAATAGGTCACAGAAGAAGGTGGGGGGTGACACTCAGTCGACCATGAGAGATGAAGGGTGGCGCGCGTCCGCGCCACTAGTTGAGAAGGAGTCCAGGGCCCGTCAGCCATGGTGGAGCCGGGTGGTGGACGAAATCTAGCCGGCCGCTTGGTGGAGTGAATATGTGTGTCTGCGACACCGGTGGAGAAGGAGGCTGCGACTGCTAGGCCGCGGTGGAGGCCGGAGGGCGGCCGACACCCGACTGGCCGAAGGAGGAGAGCAGTGTCGTCGCACCGTTGAAAGGAGAACTGGCTGGCCGAAGCACACCATGCGGGACTTCCGGGTGGAACCAATTACTAGAATGGAGACCAAATGACCATCGGGCCATTCAGATTACTGGGGGTGCCTCCCCACCGGGCTGCGGCTAGGGCAAACCACCTGCCCAATGCGGGCTGCCCAGCGGGCCACACTGCTGTCTGCTAAGTGGGCTGCACCAATGGGCCGCGACCTTCATGGGCCAGGCCGGGCTATCCCCTTCATGGACCTATCGAGCTCCAGGACATCCAGGCTAGACCTGGACTGGTTTGGTCCGGACCCGACCCCATCTGGACCCAGTTTTACCTTTTTGGACATAATATGAAAATCGGGCATTCATTTGATGAACCATCTATGGTTCCAAGATACTTGTATCGAGATAGTACTTGTGGTATACTAAACATCAGTTTTGGATACTGTTGGTGTACATCCGGTTCCAAATGGACCCCAAATCCAACTAGTCCCTTAGAGCTGAAACTATTGTAACTTATAGACCGGTCATCCAATTGATGCACCGTCTGTGGAATTAGGTCCCATATGATGTGACAGACCTTTGGGATAAATCTTCGTGGAAATTTGTGGTGGATAAGGTATGACCTATGGATTGGGGAGCGATTCTCCCAAGGGAGATATTTACAGAATTCTACGAGTGGTTGATACTTGATGAAAGCTATCTGTTTTAGCTTGGAGAGACTTGAAAGGCCCAGTGGGGAGCGCCTCTCTATGACGTAGCTAGCCCATGGTGGAGAGAACCTCTATGTGATGTGGGAGACCCACGATACTTGATAGAAGGAGTTCCTTTGTAGGCGACGAGGGGGTGCGCCTCTGTGTGTTGTGGCGGACCCAAAGTGGGGAGTGCCTCAGTGTGACGCAGCAGACCCATGATACTTGATAAGAGAAGTACCTCAGTAGACCAAAGTTAGTAGGAAGTTCTTATGTGTGATGCGGCAGGTACACTATACTCGATAGAGGAGGAGTCCTCCAGCAGTCGAGGCGTTCAACGTTGTGACTGGGATGTTACATTTCACTACCCCTAGAATACATCCTGGTGTGATCAATCTATATCTTGTTCTTGTGATTGAGGTTATGCTATGAGGTATTTTAACTATGAGTTAATCTACCATTGTGGTATTACTTTTGTGGTATTATTCCCTCTTGTGTGAGGTGGGTATTTTTCTGATAACGTTGTAATATTTATGGGCATATGCCTAAGTTGGGATGACTATTATTTCTAAATTTTTTGGTTCATCAATTGGGGATTTAAGAGACCTTCAGGGGTTTCAAGGTCCCCACTATGTGATGTCATTATCACCCCTGCACGGTCTACACCTACACCGTGTTGTGTCTGGGGCAAATGATGAACAACACTGACTGAGGACAAGGGTACCTAGACTGGAGACTTCTCAGAGGTGGACATTTGATGAGGTGATCTGCAGAGACGATCATTCAAGTGCAGTACCTAGCCTTAATGTAGGATCCTTGGAAGGTGATTATAGGATCTGTACTTAGTTATACTTATACATTCCATTTTTTTCTTTTACATTCTATTTGGGCTTGTATTTTGGGCCCCATTACATTCTGTATGCACCCTGTTTACTATATTGTTTACTTTGTGCATTTATCTGGTAGTTTTCTTGGTTTGGGGTGTTTACATTTTATAAATTCAATGCCTTCCCATATTAGGGAATATGCCTTTCTGTTCTTGCCTCCATCCCATGACCTATGGAAGGCATGCTTGGGATAGTGACGACATGGGCCTCAGGGGACAAGTCGTGACAAAGTGGTATCAGAGGAGTTAGATTCTACCGAAGAACTAGGACTCTGATCTTTTCTATGTGGAGAAATATTTTAATGTGTTTTGATTGTGGTTTTCAGTTTGGTGAGTCCAGTGTTGGTGTGGTGGCCGACATAACCATACACCAGGACCCTACATTCTGATTTCCGACACAGTGCACGAAAAAACTAATTACGTGTGTTTTTGAAAAGATTTTATTTTGAATTCGTTGGAGTCATCTCACTAGGTATAACATAAAGACCGTGTCACACCTATTCCTTATCAGGATTTCACTACTTATAAAGCCACCTAGGATTCCAGATAGAGTATGCGATGATAGACCACTGAGAAATGAGGCCTCGGCGTAGGGCTCCCTTATAGCGTTAGCACCTTCATGTGGTGTACCAACAGCACCATTACCCATTGGACGAGCGTTGCCTCCTGCCCCACTAGTAGAGGATGCACGCCAAATGAGTGTGTTTCATGAGTTCCTATTAAAGAGGCCTTTGAGGTTTTTAGGTGAGACGTATTCCTAGGTAGTTAAGGACTAGTTGGAGGTTGTGTCTAGAGTTTTCCGCCTAGTTGAGACACCGGTTGAGAAGATGATGATGTTAGATTCATGTATTTTACACTAAGTGACCATGTAGATGGTCCACATATAGATGATGCTTCGGTATGTGGATTATTTCCCAAGAAAGTATATTCGGGTAGTGTGTCAGCTGTATCACTACTCGTTGGGAAAAACAGTTACAACTAGCTCTACCAGTAGAGGACACATTTAGGATTTGTGCCTTACACGGGTTTCAGCATCAGATACCCCTTAGGTTCTGAGGTGAACTCGACTCACAAGCGGTTGAGGAATAGATTGAGGGGGTGGCTGAGAGTTCTCAAGAGCTTATACGACTTCAGTAGGATGAAATTTCAGTAGCTGAGTATTCATCGAGGCATAGCGACACTTCCTGGTACTTGATGAAGATGATATCATCAGTGCTTTGGGGCTCAGACATCCGAGCACGGTGTGTTTATGGGAACTCGAGCCCACACCATTTGTCTATGAATTCCTACCTATGTTAGGGTGATAGTGAGAACCTTTTTGGTTGAATGTTCTTTGGATGAGTGAATACCGCAAGAGAATGTTAGCATTGGGAAAGCAAGAAACTATCCCCAGTCTCAGATACGTGGGCATGTAAAACAATTTGGGAAGAGGATGTGATTGGGACAGAAAAATCTGCAGGGCTGTAGATGTGGTAGTGGATCTAGGAGAGAAGCATTAGGTGGTGTACTTTTGGACTTGCTACATACACTAAACCAATGAGGTCCCCACCAGGATTAGGGATTCGGTGGAAAAGACTTGGGAGTAGCTTCATGCGGTTAAGGAATGCGACTGATGGGCTCTAGGAATAATTTGAGGTATGGCCTTTGTCTACTACTAGATGTCATATTAATAGAAATAGGTATCAATCGTTCCTTCCTTCCATGAATCTTGTCTAGAACCTAGAGTTTCTGGTTAAGACATTGACTTGACCCTCGTGTCTGGAGATACCTTTGGGTGGAGACTTGGTAATCACACATACGTCGAGAGTGTGATCTGACCCTTCCGGAAAGAGTTTTGGTTTGAACCAATTGGTGGCAGTGTCGATGCCTTACGACGTTAGTTTGGGTATGGACTGGACATCCATCGCTCATACTCAGATTAAATATGTGAGGGAAAAATCATGGGGTTTACCTAAAACATTGGAATGGGATTTTCCTTGGTTAGTGAAAAAGGAAACCTAGGCAGCACAGGATAAACTCATTCATAGGAGGGTGTAACTGATCACAATTATGTTGGCCAGACCTACCCTCATGGTAGCAGGAGTTCTACATTTTTAGTTCCAAATAGGAGTAGAAGATAATTGAGAAATCATTTCCACATATGTTTCTGGGATTACCTCCCCGAAGGGATAGGGACATCTGCTTTTTCTAGGTACTACTAGAGATTTTCACCCGACTTCTACAGGGTAGGGGAACCCTTGTATGCTTTGACAAATGGGGAAGCCTCTCCTATGGATGGTGAAGAGTCAGCGAAGCTTTCAATAGATGAGACAGAGACTGACAAGTATAACTATGGTACCCATGACCTTGAGGTAGAAGTAGTGGTCTTTGCGCTGAAGATGTGGTTGTATTACTTGATTGAAAAAATTTTATAGTCTACAATGATCACAAGAATATCAGGTATATCATCTCTCAGAATGGAATGTACCTGAGACATTGGAAATGTCAAGAGTTCCTCCAGGACTCTGAATTTGAGATAGTCTATATTCCTGGGAAGGGGAACGTGGTTGCTAATGAACTCAACAAGATGTCCAGTCTGCAGTTGCTGAGTGAAGTGACAAAGCAGCTAGTAGCATTGTAGATATCCTTCATGGATAGATATGAAGCTCCATACCTCCTTTCTATGACAATCACTCCCCCACTCCTTCAGCATGTCAGGGAGGTGCAGCTTGGGGGAATTAATTGTGAGGCTCGACATGCTTATATATCCTTAGGGAAGGCACCAGATGGATTTTCTAAAGTTAGGGATCATGTTGTCCTCTTTAGAGGACGTAACATGGTACCGATGGTGATTTGGGAGGAGGTGTTGAGGGAGTTACATATGACCCCTCTGGAAGTACATCCTTGTGTAGTGAAGATGTACTAGGACCTCTACCGTCAATACTGGTGGCCAGGGATGAAAAAAGCAGTGGCATAATATGTATCACGATGTCTCATTTTTCATCATGTGAATACAACACAGAGTAGGTAGAAGTCTTATGCTAACAGGATACGGAGACCCTTGGAGTTCCAGGAGGGGGACCATATATTCTTAAGAGTCTCTCCTTGATGGGGACTATAGAGATTTAGGTGAGGTGGGAAGTTATCACTGACGTTTATTGGTCCTTTTATGGTACATCGAAGGATATGTGAGGTAGCATACCACTTGGCTCTTCCACCATAGTTGGAGAGGGTGCATGATGTTCTCCAAAAATCCCAGCTGAGGAGATATGTGCACGACTCATCTCACATCATCTATCATAGAGAGCTGCACTTCGATGATGGGGTGATGTTTACGAAGGTTCCAGTGGAGATTGAGGATCGACCATAGCGGGTCCTTTTTTGGTGGTCGATACCCCTAGTGCGCATATGCTGGCAGCACAAGAACCTTTACGAAAGAACATGGGAGAAAGAGGCTCACATTCGTGCTCAGTACCCTCTTCTGTTTGTTTTTCCATTGTTGTGGCTTTCGTGGATGTAAATCCGTATGGTGGGGAGAATATAATGTCTCAATAATTCCTTATATATATATATATATATATATATATATATATATATATTATTTTATGGAATTATTTTGAGACTGTGAAATCTAATGGAATGCGATTCCGAGGCCTGGAGTACCTAGAATGATAAATCGAAGTTTTGTTAAGGTTTAATTAGCGAACGTAAGAAGTTTTCCTAAAAAAGTGGAATAACTCTAAAAAGTTTCTCGGATCTGAAATCGGATGGCACTGTTGCGCTCAAGATGATGGTTTTACCATAGGTGCAACTTCTGTTTTGTTGGCATAGGACACGAGTGAGGAAACCAAAAAATAACATAACTATAAATAAAATAATTAAATAATGTTATATTATTTTTCATACATTATAACTCACAAAAGGAAACTCGGAATAAAAACCTGAGACCACCACTAAACTCATGAGAGTGTTCATTTTTTAGGGAGATACTAACATTGGGTGGCATAGACCACCCGTGAATGTTAGTTTTGGCCGTAAATAAAATAATTAAGTAATAATTATTTTATTTTAAAATCTATGAAATTTAAATGGTAACTCAGATTGGAAATTCAAGCGTACCGTTGGGTTCATAGGGGTGTGTTTCACTTAGGCAGAGCCTAACCTCGACCAGTGCGGGACGATGGATACAATTAATAATTTTCTGTACTTTTTTTTGGTATGTTCAGTAAATTCTTGAGCGGCGTTTTCTAACTTTAGAACCGTTTTTTGGATTAAATATTCATGGGAATCATTGAATCTGCAATGCTAGGATTTTCTTATGGGACACATCACTTCAATCACAGTAGGTCTGGTGAAAAAGTTATTTTTTGTATCTTTTTAATAGAATAATGAAAATAACATTATTATTTTATTTTTATTCTATTTCTCCAATAGATGAGTGGTAAGGTGGGATCAGTTAAGTGTCATGAAAATAAATGGCTTAACCCTCCAATATATGTAACAGCAACATTGGGGGAATTTAGGAAGCTTCTTAATTAATGAAACACATTTACTCCCTACGTCATTACTTACCCTCCCCCTCTCCAATAAATATGGAGCTAGGGATGGGGTATCAGAGAGCTTCACCAAGCAGCGAATTTCTGAAGGAATGTCACAACTCCAGACCCTTAGAAGACAAAACTGGCCCATCAGGAGGTGAAAGATGACATCAAAACACCAATGGGAGACCTGTGAGTTGTGTATTTGGGAGCTGGTCGGGGGAGCTAAGAACATGGTCCACCAGCATGCGCGGACGATTCTATGACGGTCAAGGTAGGGGTTTTGTTTTTAATATGATAGAATTTTATTGATTTTTTCATATCATAAATTCACAACGATGATGCCCAAATGAACATGGCCTTTATCCAGCACAAAAACCTTAATCCTCTTTCTTTTTTATTTTTCACGTGTTCTCCATACATTCTTCAATTCATAATATTTATTGACACTAGAAACATGGAGTTTCGCTTGGAGTGATATATGGAAACAAATCCCTTGATGCAAGAATCTTGAATATGCAATCATTTAATTTTTCGGGCTAGAAATGAAGACACCACAGCTCGCAGAATAAGGCGGTGGTCATCACCTAGCTGGCCGCAAGGGGGGAAGGGTTATGTGCATCCGCACTGCCAGATGTGATGGAGGTCGTGGCTCATCGGCCGTGGCAGAGCATGGTGGTGGCCTACATCTGACTGACCACATGGAGGAGTAGCAGTGCATGTCCGCACTACTGGTGGAGCAGGAGGCCACAAACGCTGGGCCATGGTGGTGTTTGGAGGGTAGCCGACACCTGACTGATCGCATGTGGACTGCAGCACCATCGCGCCACATGAAAGAGAACTGGTCGGCCATTCCGACTGGCTGACACAAACCGTGCAGGACTGCCGAGCGGTCTAGCATGCCTGTAGGGTGACCAAACGACCATAAATCCATTTTTATTTTTAAGGGGTAGTTAACCCGGGTTGTGGCTTGGTAAAATAGCATTCCCCCAAGTAGGAGGCATCGTGGGCCGCACCCATCGCTGGCCAAGTCGGGCCGGACAGGGACTGGGTCCGGTCGGGCCTGCCGAGGCCCAGGTCGGGGGGGGGGGGGGGTCGGCCTGGCCAGGGGGAAGCACCCTTTGAGGACTGGGCCAGACCCAGACCAGGTTGGGTTGGACCTGGGCTAGGTCGGGTCGGTCCGGGCCGGGTCGGGTCGTTCCAGGCCGGGTCTATCAGACCAGGTCGAACCGGACCCGGGCCCATCTTGACCTAGTTTTACCTTTCTGGCCATAACATGAAAACCGTGCATCCATTTGACAAACCACCTATGGTTCTGAGATCCTTGGATCAAGAAAATCCTTTTGGCATACTCCACATGTGTTTTTGATAAGTTTGGTGTATGGTAGGGTTTGATCGGACGCGGAATCCAACCGGGCCCTCTGTGCAGAATCGCTAATAACGTACAGACAGGGCGTCCGATTGATGAGTCATCTCTTGTGTTAGATCTAATTTGACATGACAGACCGTTGGGATACTTATTCATGGAACTTTGAGGTGATTTATTTATGACATATGGCTTTTGAATCGTTTCTACCATACATGATATGTACGAAACGCTACGACTGGTTGAGACTTGACGACTACTAACCATTTTAACTCGAATTCACTCGAAAGGACTAGTGGTTGGGGGGTTCCTATGTGTGACGTGAAAACCCCACAGTGTGGAGCACCTCTGTGTGATGTTTCAGACCCATGATACTCAATAGGATGAGTACATCCACAGGCCATGAGGGGGTGTGCCTCTGTTGCAGCAGACCCATGGTGGGGAGAACCTATGTGCGACACGGAATACCCACGATACTCGACAGGAGGAGTACCACAATTGTCTAAGGTTTGTGGGAAGTAGCTCTGTGTGACGCGGTAGGCCAAATATACTCGAAATAGGAGGATTTCTCTAGTATCCAAGTCGTTCGATGTTTTGACTTGGGATGTTACTTGTTACTACCTCAAGAATAAATCCTGTTGTGAGCTGTCGTTAACTTCTGCTCGTGATATAGGTTAAGTTATGAGGTATTTTACGTATGTGGTAGTCTACCTTCGTGGTATTACCTATGTGGTATTCGTCCCTCCTATGTCAGGTGTGAATTGTTTTGATAACTTTGGTATATGTATGGGAATTTAACTATGTAGGGTGGAATGTTGTTTCTATGTTTTTTGGTTTATCCATTTTGGATTTGAGAGACCTTTTGGGGGTCTCAGGGTCCCTACTGAGTAATTTTATACTCACCCCTGCACAGGCTACACCCGCACCTTGTTGTGAATGGTGTAGATGAAGGACAACGCTGACTAAGTACGGGGGTACCTAGACTAGAGACAGCTCAAAGGTAGACCTTGGACGAGGTGATTTGTAGAGACCATCATTCAAGATCTATACCTCTCCTTCATGTAGGATCCTTGGTGGGTGTTTACAGGAGCTGTACTCAGTTTTACTTTTACTTTCCTATTTTTTTTGTACTTTTCAGTTGAGGCTGTATTCCGGCCCTATTACATTCTATATGCACCCTGTTTACTATATAGTTTACATTGTACATGTATCTGGAAATGTGCTTGGTTTGTGAGAATTTACAGTTTATAAAAGAAATGCCTCCCCATTTTATGGAATACACCTTTTGGTGCTTGTCTCTATCCCCTGGCCTATGGAAGGTGGGGTTGGGGTAGTCGCGGCATGGGCCCCGAGGGACGGGTCGTGACACTGATAAAGTAGATGACATCATCTACCCTGGTGGAAGAGGCCAACCACCATTGGAATGATGGAATGCAGGGAAACTATATAGAGTGTCCATGACACATCCAATGACATGGGATATTCTATTGGAAATAGAACCAAATATGCTACTCGATAGAAATGTTGAAAAACTAAATAATGAAGCTTTTGTGAATCACTTCTCATGAAGTGGTTGGATGATGATCAATAATGGGAAGAATAAATTCTAAGAATAATTGTTATCATATTATCTAGAGAAAATAATGGACTTAATGAAACTCACTTTTCCTATAAATGGTGATAAAAATGTTCAATGGGAATCACCATTTCTATGAGTCACTATCACCTTCTTCACAAAAATTGTTGAACCATACATGAATATCTTCACCTATAAATGTGGGAAGTCAATGAATGATGAGAATAACTGGTTATAATCTCGATTATCATCATAAACAACAAAAAATAGTGAACATAATTTGAATATATTCTCCTAAAATTAGTGGAACATGATAAATGACGGGAATAATAGTTATAAGAATCCCCATAACCAACATTAATAGAAAATGATAAATTCAAAAAGAAGATAATATATTTTACATGTGGTAATATGATGAATAATGATAATCACAAGTTACAAAAATTATTGACATGAATACCTACTCAACACTAGATGTGACGATAAACATTTTGCATGTTTGGAATCACCTTTTCGAGACATATTGGGAAATTTGATCATTTATAACCAACAAGACATATGTTGTTGGTAATGCTTGATGAACCAATGGAAACAAAGATGGAGGCAGGAGGATAGGTGGTGCATAATACTATAGATCCCTATTTCTACCATGATTTCCACAACACAAATGGTTACAGGGAACCCCTACTATATAACCCACCTGGAGCATATCAAATGGGATATCAATATAAAATTTTATTCTAGTAAAAATAAGGGGTTTTCTTGAACATAGGTATGTCTAAAATAGAATTCGAGGCTATGGAAATGCACCAACACCATCACCCTAAATAGTTGTGCTAGGGTCCCCCCTTCGAAATGGAAATCCTTTTTGGGATTCACTCCAAGAATGTTCTGATATATCACTCCCAATCACTAAAGAGGTGGGAGGTGCATGGTCCTCTCTTACCACTAAATGTTGACTAATAGTTTTTACATATTACTTTTCCCTTTTTTTAGTTTTAGAGAACAAATACACATTCTCAATATATTTTTACTAACATTTTATGTCCCATGTATTTTATAATTCATTATAGAAATAATTTATCTTTTACTATATATAAATCAATTTATAATGTATTAAACATATAAACCTAATATTCTTCATTAAGATCATTAGATTGAGTATAATTAGGATAATTAATACATACCTTTAATCAGGACTAGAGTTAGATTATTGTAATTTTAATCGTATTATCAAATGTCTTAACCATCAGACTGATTTTGGGGCCGATTCAACAGACTAACCCTCTTAAGGATTATCATATTGAAAATAGAGAAGGCATTTAGTTAAAAATGAGTTTTCAAGAAAAATCTTTCTAAGGCCAGTGACAAAAACATAGAAATATGACTATTAGATATTTTCCTATAAATAGATTCATTTTAAAAGTATAATGGATAATTGAATATCAAATCTATTAGTTTGATGATTTATTAGTCTTAAATACTTGATCTTAGTTTTTGAAATTATTTAGAATGTTTGTATTTCTAATTAATCCTTGTCAAGGTTATTTATTATGAAAGTAACTTCGATAATCATGTCCCATCACTGTTACAATTGAGGGGTTACAGTGATTTGAAGATAGTGTATCCGATATATCTTATCAATGGAATCTTGGGATTGGAATACATACACCGATAATGAAACATAAAGATCATTTTTAATGATAATTGATCCCTAAAAATGTTTGTTCTATTATTTTTTACTCAACAAAAATATAACATTTTAATAATCAAGATAGTATAATTGAAATTTTTTCCTTTGCGTTTTGACCATTATATTACCATTTCACAATATAACAACTGAAAAAAACTCTTAATAATAATTTTAACATTATTATTATTTTTATTAATATAAATTATAATGGTTAATTAATGAATAAAAATATTCAATGGCCTCATCTTGTAGAGTCATGCCATATGATGCCCATGTTTCATAACGTGGGAGGGAGGTACAATATTTTGGCTCCACTCTTGACCAATCCTAATCAATGCTTTAACATGTTATGCATTAACAAAATAGTATATGGTAGATGTTTAAGTTAGGGGAGATTACCACTGGGCTGATGTTAACCAAGACACGCAATGAGTGAATCACTTGAGCACACCTCGGCCTGAGATTATATGTAGTTATCATAAGTGGTTTTTTGTTGTGCAAATATTTACTACTTGTATTATGATTTGTTAATTTATTTTGATCCGTTAATTTTTGTTTTTAGTTTTTTTTTCTTAAAAAATAATGAATTTCATAAATTGACATTTTAGACATAAAGTTTACTTTACAAAAAAGGTACAATTATTATAATAAACAATGATATTATTAATAATGCTTATTTTAATGAATTCCTGCGTCTAAAACATTTTTATTCAGTTATTAATGATAAAATAACTTAATTCATTCATGTGTGAGAAATGTTACTATGCATTTTTCATCTTCTATTATTTGTAATAACAAAAAAAAATCAATTAAAATGTATATTTCTCTTATATAAAGAATTAAGTTGATAAAATAAAGAAAATTTCTGAAATTTTCTTATTAAAATTAGGTTATAATGAGTTAATGATAATATTATAACTTGTTTCAATGTATACGAAAAATATAGTTTTAAGTTTTCGATATGTTTAATAACATCATAATGATGTAATAATTAATATAAAATTATGGGAAAATCATAGGAATTAAAAAACATGTCAGGTTTCTCAAGTGGATAATACCATGGGAAAATAACATGTGAATTCCCATGGGTTTTCATATACCACTACCGAGGTGTCTAGGGAAGTAAAAAAAAATCCCTCAATTTTTCATTAAATACACTAAAATTTATTTTTTCATTTCATTTCCCAATAATTTATCAAGAAATTTCTTATAGTATTACCTCCCAAGTGTTACTACCATGATTTACTCAAGCCCCTAAGGTCTTTATCTTCACGTTTTAGCAGTTTCTCTTCAAGTTAATGGAAATTACAACATCTCTTTTCAATTCATGTTCCCTTTTTTATGTGGTGTTTTATTCAAATATGAAAAAAATGTTCTTTTTTCTATATTAATCTACAGATTTACTATATTAAGAGTATTATATGAGTGGTAGAATCTTACCCCGACAATTTTTACCATTTTATAAACACACATTTTATAAATTTTATGCTACCGATTTTACTTCTCAAAATTTCTATCTTTTTACATTAAATTATTTTACATTATTTTGTAAATACCCAAAAATATTTATTCAACAAGGGTTTTCAAATATATTTCAAAATGATATATTTTATTCTATCATTAAATTACATGTAATGTGCATTCATTTTCTGTGGGTTTAAAATGAAATAAAGATCTTGTTTCTATGCACATTCTAAAACACCCTAATTTTGATACAAATCCATTTCATTTATTATAAATGGACAATTTCTGAAAATTTTTATTATGATATTTTTGGAAAAATATTATTAATAAATATGATGGGTGTGCCCTGATAGTGCTCTAATTCATTAGTTATATAATAGAATCTCTAGAGAGAACATGTTTTAAGATACCTTCATGAAAAACCATGGATATTTTTTTGAAACCTCGGTGATAAACTTTAGTGATATATTTATGAATAACTCAATTAAATTTCGGATCGATATTCCCATGTAATTAATAGTGTTATCTTCATTAGGATATTTCTATTTGACAAATTATCAAGACATTATAAAATTCTTCAGTTTCTATTGATAATTCCAATTATCATAATTATACTATTTTCATTTCATTCCCTTATAGGTATTTATGGTCACTCATTCCATTAATGTATGTCCCTTGGTTATGAGATATGGTGAATGTTATTTTGATGAACCTATGATGAATCCTTTCAGGTATATTAAAAAAAAATTTATGTTTTATATACATTTTTTTCAAGACACTATACTATAAACGATCCAGTGTTTGTAAAATTTTATGTAATGTTATTTAATAAAATGGTTGGATTCCATAAATAATCATACCAATGGATTTAGAAGATATAAATAGAAATATATTATGATAATCGTGTTTAGGGACTTCTTAGTAAGGAAACACATACATTAATGTATGTATAAAAATGAGGATACCTTTAGTCAAGGTTATTGACTACTATACACTTAATGTTAAAAGAGGTCAATCATTTAAATATATATTGCTAGTCATTATTACTATTTTTAGTTATTGAATTTTTTATTCATGTTTCTATTCTGATGTGATTCTTATATAAGATTAGTGTTTATACTATCCTTTCTACCAAAATAGGTTTATTGGTATAACTATGAATATGATAAAAAATAAATTCATATTAATAGGATCTATTAGGATTATAATTATTTTACCCTCATATAATCTGATGGGTTTTTGTTTCGATTTTGTGACTCTGATAATTAGACTATGTCAGAGTCTGATAAAATTTACGTTAATAGGTTTGTGTATTAATTTTTATAATGGTTTTTTAAACAAAAATTCAAAACCATCTAGTATGTATATCCATCTCAAAAAAATATTATGATACAAAAATTGGGATTAGAGTAGGTTTATACTTCTTATATTCAGGTTGAGTTTTCTAATTTCTTTACATATTGTATGTTGTTAATGTTGGATATCTTAAAAATTGAAATCATAGTTTTCCATGTATCATTTATGTGAATTAATATGAATTTTGGAGTGATGGAATAAATATTTTTGCGATCAACAATTGGTTTGATAATTTCAAAATGCTAACTAGAAAAAATAAGATTCCTGATAATGAAAATTCGGTTTTAACATATGAAAATTAATAAGAAAAAATTTTAATTAGAATGTCATAAATATAGTACTATTTTTTATGGGATGTAATATCTATTGTCAAATATCATATTGAGAAGCTAAAAATGGTATTTGGATTTAATTGGAAGTTACTCTTTTTGGTACGTCCAATGAATAGGAAATAATAGTATCTATGCCTAGATATGATTAGCATGATTTTGATTTTATACCTGGAGAGTAACTTGAAAAGATAAATCACTGATTCATGAATATTATAAATAGTTTACAATCAATTGGAGAAAAAGGACATCACGATGACATTATTTTTCTGAAGATAGTTGATTTAATTCCCAATGAGTGGGAATAAAAAATTACTGGTATGGATGAAATGAGGAATTTAACTAATATTATACATGATTATATTATTGGTAACCATATCCACTATTGGGTATGAATGAAAAGGGATGTAGAGAAGGATAGAAAAAGAAAATTTTTTATTTTTCTTTTGATAAAACATCTACTATACATTTTGAAATTCATTCATGTTAGAAAATATTAAAATATTAGAGAAAGAAGAAAGTTATTGTTCAACCAAAATAAAGAACATCAAAACATTATGAAAATGAATTAATTAATCTATAATTAATTTTTAAATAGATTCTCATAAGTAATAATTTAAAATAATGATATAAAAAATTAAATAAGGTTTATGGTGAAAATAAATATTCTGATGTAACATTCTATGTATTTATAAAAGCTGGACATATTTGTCTTGATTTTCTAAATATGAAAATAAATAATTGAAAGTAAATTAATTTGGAAATAAATTATTTTATTTATTAATAATATAAATGCAATAATATATTAAATCATTCTGATGCAATGAGTTCCAATGGTGGATACAATTTTGAATGTACCGTAGATAATAAATTTTTTAGATATAGGATGTTAATCCTTTTTTCAAATGTACACATTATAATTCATTGTCTACTAAAAATGGTAGATATAGATGAATCCCATATACGAACATATTTAAATTATAATTAATTTTATTATAAAAATTATAAATATTTAAATGAGGAATCATAATTAGTAGAAGATAATACTTTACCAATTTATGATAACATTTCCTTATTTAGAAATCTTTTAGAAAATGAAAACTGTAATATCTGTAAAAAACATGATATTTATAAAGATAAAATTCTTAAGTTAGATTCAAGAATTTATATTTTAATAAAATAAGTATCATATCCTTCAATATATCAAGATAACACTATTTATTAATAAGATTCCATTTAAAAATATTTTAAAAAAAATTATGAGAAAAATGTTTTTGTAACAAAACATTGTTGAAAAACTAATACTAATGAGGTCAAACAATTATTTATCAAACAAAAATTTATAATGTTTATTCTAAGTAAACATTCCTAAAATTATAGAAATAATAAGGTAAATTTGGATAAGGTGTTAAAAAAATAAGACCTCATGTTAATAGTTCCTTAATTGGATTTATAATTATACAACATATTTTTAGTAATAAATACTTTATTCAAAATGTTTACCATTTTAACCTTATCCTAGAAGTGCTTATCACTGAAAAGATAATTTTTCATTAAATAATGATCGATATTTTGGCATTCATAAGGATTTTTTTTAAAACAATTTTAGTTAACAATGATATATTTATCTAAAAACACTACACCCAAGAATGTTTGGGGTTTGACAGTCTAATCACTTTGTTTTTAGGAAAAAACGATTTTACCAACAAAAAAATATTTCATACATAGATCGTTTATATTATATGAAAATCACTGGAAATAAATATTTTTTTAGGAAGATAATCAATATGAATGGTGGAAAAGTGAATTTAAGAGATAATAATCAATTATATACTATTAGAATAATTAAAATTGTTTCTATTGGAAAAATTATTATTTATAATTTTTTATTTCTTATAGGACATATGAATATCCTTATAAGAATTGCTCAATTATGTGATGAGGTTTTTCATTAGAACTTTAGGAATTATATGTTTACAATTAATAATTCCATGGATGAATGTATTCCATACACCAATTTTAGTGAGATTATTTACACACATAAATTTGAGGCTATTAGGTTCCAAGACATACCTTGACTTAGTATAGTGGACGATCATTAATGGTTATAGAATAGATTTTTAGGAAACATTAAGATTAGAAAATTATCTATGTTATCAAAAAAGGCCTTCATAACAATATAAAAGAACTTTGGTTTGATACTTCAAATGTCTACGACCCTTTTCAATTCAGTAAGAAACAGAAGATATGTTTTAAATCTATTAGTGAATTCAATATTTATGATGATTCATATTTTGTGAAAATGGACATATTTGGTCAAACAATATATTTATGTATTGGTAGAAAATAGTATTTATATGTCCTTGTTGATGATTTCATTAGATATACATATGTTTATTTTCTATCTAGAAAATAAGAATACTTTAGTTATTTTAATATTTTTTATTCCAATGTTAAAATTAAGAAAAGCCTCAACCTGTTAGCCATTTGTAGTATTAATAGTGGAAAATTTGTAAATTATCATATGAAAATTTTTGTAGTAAGAAATGTATTGGATATAACTTTTCAGTACCTTTAATACCGAAAAATATTGTGTACTTGAAAGATGAAATAGAGTTGTTAATGAAATAACTATAACCATGATAAGTGAATACTCAATTGGTAATAATTTTTTGCCTAAAGACATTATTACTTCCTCCTGTACTATAGCTCATGTTTTAATTATACATTTTATTAATAAAACATTTTTTGTGAAATGTAAATGGTGAGAATGAAAAAACTCTTAATACAATGTTATTGGATGTAATGTATTCTTTCCGAATACAAAAGATAATTTACTTATGTTTTAACCCCAATATAGTTAAGGAATATATTTATGTTATTCCACTACTTATACGGCCTATATAGCTTCTAATAAAAATTCAGGTATTATTGAGTAAAAACTACATGTTATGTTTTTTGAAATGGATCCTTTTGTTTTCAAACAACCTCAACCTACATCCTGGGATGTTATTTATAAATGTGATTTGGAACCAATTTTAGAGAGTCATTATTATAAAGAAATATCTTTAGAATTAGTTGCTTATGATTCTTATCAATAATACTCTCTAACTACCATCTTAGAATATACTTTTGAAAACCCATGAAGTCAGTTGTTTCTTATAAATCTTCATATTGAATGTGTGATTGGTGATGTAGATCAACTAGTTAGGACTAGAAGATCCTTAATGATTAAAATTGAACATCGAGAATTCTTATAACAATTTGAACCTGTAAACCTAGCTGAGGATTTAGGTGATGAGGATTGGATTAATAAAATGTATGCTGAACTCACTGATTTTGGGAGGAAAAAAGATATGACTTTAGTAGAAGTTCCAATAAAAAATCTAAAATTTTGGTAAAACGGAATTATTGCGAATAAATGTGATGAAAAAGGAATAATGGATATAAATATCTCTAGACTTGTTTGGAAGTGTCACAATCAACAAGAAGGAATAAATAATGAAGAAATGTATGCTCCAATAGTAATACTTGAAGATATTTGAATAAATCATGCCTTTTTATCTTTATTTAAATTAAAACTATTTCAAATGTAACACCCAAACCTTCCATAGTACATATCTCTTTGAATAATGCAATAGCTTGCGCTGTATGAAACATCGTGTTATAGCACACCATGACAAAAACAATTGTGGTTATGAATTGTAATACCCACATTTTAAAGTTTTATAAATTTTTTTTTCAAAATGAACATCATTTTTGGATTCAGAATATCAATATTAGATTACAGTGAATTTTTGGTATTTTTATGAAAACATTCATTTTTTATGAACAGAAAGAAACATAGAGTTATTGTTTAAAACCTACATTTAATTTAAAAAATAATTTATTTTATATGAATTTATTTTAGCTCAAAATTGATACATAATACCTATATAAGTTCAATTTAATTGATTGTATTAGTTTTATAATAAAACTAGATGTTCAAATTCTTATAGAAAATTTTAACATCTTTTTTCCACCTTCTAGGAACATTTGTGAATTCAAATAAAATATAATTTTACATCTTCTGTGAATTTAATTTCAAACATTCAAGAGACATGGTTGATATCAGTATTTAAAATGTGGTTCAATAGGATGAAAATAGTTATTAGTGAATAGTAACTTTTGAATTTTATTCACCATGGTTAATAGTAAATAGGGTAATTAATGGTAAAAATGATATTATAATTACCCTAAAAAATGTCCTAATTCTATTGGATAGGTTTTTTTCAACCAAAATAAACCTTAGTAAACTAATTATCCTCTTCAAACCAATTATATTATATTACGACATTTATTATTTTTTAATTTAAAGAAGAGTTAAACGTGTTAAATTCAAATTTTCATAACTAAAACATTTTTAAAATGGGGTTATTCATAAGGTAACTTCATCTATAAATATTAATTACAAATAAAAATGTATTTCTTATATAATTTAATTTTGTTAATATTTTTTATATATTAAATAATTAAATATATTTATTACATAATGATGATGTAGTAATTATCTTATTAATGAAGGACTAAAATAATTGATATTATAAATATCCATATAAATGTAAATTGTGCCTTTTGATGAATCACACTTATTTTATACGTTAATTTTACATGTTAGGATTGATTTAATTTTTTTTGATGTAATCTAGTTGGGTTTACTTTCACAAAAACCAAATTTTAAATAGTGTCAAAATTGACATAAATGAGTATTTAGAACCAATACTATATTATTAATGGATATAATATTCAAAAAATACTTAGATTTGGAAAAGTTACTTAGTTATTGTTTTATATTTCAATAATTAACCCCTTGGGGGCCTCTTGTCTTTTTATAAAATGTTTATTTACCATTTTTTAGAATAATACAATAATACATGGTAAAATGTAAAATCTTTAACTAAGAGTTAATTCTGAATGATAAGGTTAATATGTAGACCTAAGACATTCTAAAACCTCTTGGTTGAGATTTTTTTGACCCATACACAACTTAACCTCTAAATAAATCCATTTTTAGCTTTATAAACATATTATGTTATTATAATAAATTAATATGTCCAGAGTTTCCAGAAGTGACCATCACCTCTCTTATGAAAGGGTATTTACCCTTCTCTTAAAATCTCACCTCCAAAGCCATTTTCCTTAGACAAAACCTACTCAAATATATTCACAACTACCGTTAATTCAAACTAGAGGCCTTAAATTGATTATAAATCCAACCAATGGAGCTCATTTGATCCAATCAAAAGAAATCACCTGAAGAAGAGGTAATAGTTTTATCACCTCTTTCAAAGTTATTTTCTTCTTCCACTTCCTATTTCATTGTTGTTTCCTTACGAAAATAATATCTCTAGTACCTTATAAATAGTGAAATTTTATTATAAATATTGTACAACCATATTCATTTTCTATCCATCATATGAATGACAAAGTCACCATACATGCTTAAATACAGATTACCCTCGCCACATCTTGGTGTAGTTTCTTATTCAACACTGAATTATTTGGATAGGTATAATAATGAATATAATTGATGTAAATAATAAATATAACTTATTAAGTATTATATATATATGATATACCATCCTATTACATATGATTTCACCATTAATAGAATGATATTTTCACTCATGCATACATACAGATTGACGTATCCAAAAACGCGATGAGATTCATTCCCCATCATCACCATTCAAGATTAATTTTCATTTTATGATTAAAATTAATGTTTATAATGTTAATATCATTATTGATATGAATCAAATACATCCAATAAATAACAAACATGACTAATGTTCCAAAACATATAAAGGAAGACAAACCAGTTAACTGCTGAAACAGTGATACTTCTGAAATATTATTAACAATGAAATATTAGAGGATCATATATGATATCATATTTATATATGTGGTTCTTGTATAATTTAATATTAATTAGATAAATATTTTATAGGAGGTTAATGTATCGTCAACCAAGGAAAATTACTTGTTAAGTGTTAATTTTACAATCTTTTTATCATCCAAGTTTGTTTATACGTGAGTATATACTGTGACTTCTTTATCATCCACAATAACGTTTCTTAAAAATGTATTTGAAAATAGTGTTACTATTTCCTATAATATGGGTTAAAGTTATTTATAACATTTTCTAACATTTTATAATTTTTTTGAAAATAATCTTTTAGTCGTTTTCCAAACAATTTACTTTATAACCTTTTTGATGAATTAAGGTAAGAATGCTTTTAAACTTATATGATCAGTGAAACTGTTTTCCGCCATTACAACACCTTTGATGCTTCCCTTACAAGCTTATAATAATATTTTCAAATGTTTTCTATTATAATTATGTGACTTTTAAATGATTTCAAAATATAAATAGATATTTATCTCAAATTGTTTCGACTTCATCTATGTCAACATACATTAATGGATTTTACAATTGTTCGAAGTTTATTTTTTATGATACAGTCTTCAATATTTTAGTGAAGGGTTTTTATATGTTTCACTATGGATGTGTTATTTTTATGCCATTGATGGTGTGTAGTTAATGTTTTAACATTTCATATTCTAGTTTTAAAACAAATGTTTATTTTATATTTCTACCATTTCATATGAGAAATTCATTGGACTAAGTCAGTAATGAGTGAAGCCCACTATAGCTCCTCAATTCCTCGGTAGGTCTAATGAGACTAACTAGTGTCTTGGAAAACGGCATAGAAAAAATATTATTTTTAGGCTTGGCACGATTCCTTGAATATGTGGTTATGATGTACGACATTATACATTCCATCAATATGAAATTAGCTATTGATATTTCAAGTTATTATTCGACTAGTAGAATATCCATGGGAATAATTAATTGGAATTATTTAATTTATCTATTCAATATTATGTTGTAGTTTAATTTTAAAAGGCTTTTGTTTTAGTCTTATACATTGTCTTTAATTTTTATTCTTATTTATGAATGTGTCTGCTATATTTTTATCCTTAATGGGAATCTAAGCTCACCCTTTTCATATATTTTATTTTTCTTAGGATGTGAAGATATATATTTTTATTGATATATAGGGATAGGCTATGGGACATGAGTGTGTTTAATGGAGACAAAATGGGTTTTTCTTCAATTTCGTGTAAACATTATGTATGTATCTATTACTTACAAGGATATGAAACTAATCAGACTTTCCAGACATGATCTCTTGTGATAATGAAAATGTTATGAAATAATTCACCGACTCTAGGTAACTAGGGTCAAGGAATTATAGTTGGTATCAACGAACATTTAGTACAAACTATGAAAACTAGATTTAGAAAAACACCGATTATAGAACAATACCTTAAGATATACATTGACGAGCATTATAGAAAAACATCCTAGAATTGTGGTAATGTATAGATGTTGTGAATATTCCAAGAAATACATCCACGTATAGATACAAGAAGGTAGAAACGGTTATGGAACATATATACCTAGGAGTGAAAACTCCGACAAGGAATTTCGGGCTTGACCTGAGGTATCTTGGTACATGAAAATGGGCCTTACTGCACTCTTGGTTATGACACTACCGGTGGATATGCTTAGGATAATTAAAATTTTCATCACAAATGATGATAAATGATTTATGAGTAATTAAATCCTCATGGAAATCATTTTTTTATGATTATGGATTTTATGCATAAACTAATTATTTTATGATATGTATTTTACTCTTTTGGAATTATGTATTGCGATTCATAAACCAATCTATTGTATTCCATTATTTAGAAATGGATCTTAATTAAATGAATGCAAACTATATCAATGCACATAATCTATGTAGGGATTTTTATCTTATTCGTGATAATTATAATGGAGTTGGTGATGAAATTTGTGCTGAAAAAATTATAACCATACTAGGACAAATCCCTTAGGTTATGAACTATAACCTTACCTATATGGAGCACCTTGATCCTAAACATGAAAGATCAATGTTAGACCGCTTCATGAGGAATAAACCACTGAAATTAAATGGGACTAAAAATCCATTTGTAGCTGAGGAATGGATAAGTTCCTTAGAGAAAATATTTAATGATTTGGAGAGTAGCAAAAGGGAAAACATTTTCGTGGCAGTTTATCGCCTCATGGGAGATGCATATCAATGATGGTAATTAATTAAAAGCACAACGGAGGATGAGGAAGTATCAAATAAGGAATTGAGGGAATTTAAAGATATTTTAATAATAAAATAATTTCCTCATGACCGTCGAGTAGATATGGAAAAAAAATTCTGAGTTTGAGGAAAAACCAGGATGAGAATGTAGCAAAGTATAAGGCTAACATTACTAGGTTAGCAAGGCATGTAACAAATTATATACATATCCCAAGGAGTAAGATTTATTGATTCTTTTATGGGTGTGTTATTTATAGTGATTCGTGATTGAAAGGACTTGGTTGTGTTCTTATGTAGATTGATAGAGTTATTGCCAATGCATTACGATAGGTACAAATTCATGAACAAAACTATCATACTCGTGATATTGAGATTGAAGCTATAATCGTTTCTTTGTAGACAAGGAGACACAATCTCTATGTTGAAAAATGTAAGATTTATACTGATTGCAAGAGTCTTAAGTATATTTTATCAAAAAAATAACTCAATATGAGGCTAATAAAATGGCTTCAACTACTAAAATATTAGAATTTCACTATACACTACCACCCAAGGAAGGCAAATACGGTGTAAAATGAATTGTACCGAAAGGATCATGGAGTTTTGAACTAGATGAGGGTTGAAAGGGATCCTATTTTCATGGATATAGTAAATATGGATATGGGAATAATCATAGAAGGTGAAACATCAATACTATTTCAGATGGTTTATAATCCATATTTACTAGAAAGGATAAATAGTTCTCAATCTTATGATGATGAGTTTCAAAAGCAAATTAATGATGTGAATGATGGTAGATTGATTGACTTCGTATATGAATATGGGATTTTGAAATTTTGGAAGATCCTTTGTGTTCCGAACATACCTAATCTTAAAAGGGAATTGTTGGATTATGATCATATCTCTAATTTCTCTATTCACCCTGGTAGCCAATAAGATGTATAAATATTTGAAGGAACATTTTTGGTTGGACAATATGAAGAGGGAAATTGTTGATTATGTTTCAAGATGTATGATCTTTGAATAGTTGAAGGCTGGAAGGGAACATCCTAGAGAAGTCATGCAACCTCTACCCATATATGGGTAGAAATGGGATGATATTATAATGGACATTGTCATGGGGTTACTAAATACTCCTAGAATAAATGATGCAATATGGGTCATTATTGATAATATTACTAAGTCAGCAAATTTTATTTCTATAAGATAAGATATACCACTTGAATGTTTAGTAAGAATATATATTAATTAAGTTATAAGAATTAACTGAGTGCACTTATTGATTGTTTCTGATCGTGATCCCAGTTTTACATCATGATTATGGAAATGTCTTGAGAAGGACTTAGATACTGAACTTCATTTGATTACTACCTACCACCCTCAAACTGATGGACAATCAAAATAGACTATTAAAACCATATAGGACATGTTGAGATCCTACTCTCTTGACATTCATGGTTTGTGGGATCAATATTTACCTATGTTATAATTTTATTATAATAATTCATTACATTAAATTATTCAGATGGCACCATATAAATAATAATATGGAAAGAGATGTCTCAAACCAACATGATGGGATTATATTGGTAAAAGAAAACTCGTAGGCCCAGAACATGTTGAGGAAACAATGGAAAAGGTGAAGATTATCCACACCCACATTAAATCATTTCAATGTAGGAAAAAGATATATTCTAATAACTAAAGTAAGGTTTTTTAATTTCTATTAGGTGATCATGTTTTCCTGAAGGTATCTCGATAGAAGGGTTTTTCATGATTCGATAAGAAGGGTAAATTATGTTTTAAGTACATCAAAACTTCCAAAATTCGATAATGAATTGGAGTTGTAGCTTACTATTTGGAAATGCCTCCATGTCTCTCCAAATTTCGTGAGGTGTTCCACGTATCACTATTAAGAAAATACACGCCTGACCCAATGCATGTACTCACCTATGAAGAAATAGAACTAGAACCTGATCTACCATATTGTGAAGAGCCTTTCAAGATTCACGATACTAGAGAATAAGTGTTGAGAAAATGGGTGACTCATCAAGTAAATGTTCTATGGAGAATCCATAATATGGAAGATGCAATGTGAGAACCCATGGAACTTATGATGAAGAAACACAGAAATAATTTTATGAAGTAGTATTCTAGAAATTTCAATGACGAAATTATTTGAAGGAGTGAAGAATGTATCATCCCATGTTTCCACGATATGTTTCTCTTTGAATAATGAAAAAGCTTGAACTATACACAACTTCGCATTCTCGCAGACAATGACTAATCAGACTATCTGTTATAAATAGTAATAACCGATTTTTGAAATTTTATAGATTTTATTTCTAGAAATGGGCTTCAATTTTCTATTCAGAATATCAAAGATAGCTTAGTGTGAATTTTTGGTATTTTTCTGAAAACATTCAGTTTTTGATTAATAATGAAAACACTCCATTATTATTTTAAACCCCCATTTTATTTAAATAATTATTTATTTTTTTTATATTTATTTTTAGTCAAAATAGATGTATAATACCTATATAAGATCAATTGTATTCATTGGAGACATTTTATAATTAAATTAGATGTATAAAATTTCATTGAACATTTTAGCGTCTTTTACACACCTTCTAGGAACATTTGTAAATTTGTATAAAACGTAATTTTACTGATTCTATTAGTTGAAATTAAAAAATACGAGATACACTATTGACATCATTAAATAGAATGTGTTTCAATGATATGAAAATATTTTTTGGTGAATTCTAACCTTGGAATTTTATTTACTACGGTTAAAAGAAAATAAGGTAATTAAATGTAAAAATGATATTATAATTATCCTAACACAAGTCCTAATTCAATTTGATAGGTTTCTTTTTACAAAAATAATCCTTATGAATAAAATATTATCCTATTTGATCCACATGGATTAGATTAGGTCATTTATTATTATTTTATTTAAAGAAGAGTTAAAAGTGTTAAATTCAAATTTTTGTAACTAAAATATTTTTAATATTTGGTTATACACAAGATAAACTCAACTATAAATATTAATTAGAAAGATAAATGTATTTTCTAAATAATGGTATTTTATTAATGTTATTTATACATTAAATTATAAAATATATATATGAAACAATGATGATGTAGGAATTACCTTATTAATGAATGATTAAAATAATTGATATTATAAATATCCAAATAAATTTTAAATAGACACGTTTTATGCATTAAAATAATTTTCTAGGATAATATTACATGTTATGATAGATTAAATTTATTTTTTCGAAGTAATCAAGTTTTTTTTGACTTTCAAAAATTCTAAATACTAAATAGTGTCAGAATTGACATCAATGAGTTTCTAAAACAAATAATATATTATTAATTGATATAATATTCCTAAAAATATAAGGTTCAACATAAGGTCTTAGAAAAGGTTAGATATGTAAATAATTAACAACATGGTATTATCTTGGATTTTTATTGTATTTTTATTAACAATTTATAATAATAATACAAGAATACATGGTAAAAGTTAAACTTCTTAACTAAGAGTTAAATATAAATGATATGGTTAATATGGTGACGAAACCTGTCTAAAACCTATTGGATGAGTGGGTTTTGACCCCAACACACCTTATTATAGAAATAAATCTTTTTGGAGCCATTATAATCCTGATATTATTGAATTATAAATTAATATTTCAAGCATTTCCTAAAGTGACCCCCTCTCTCTTATAAAGGATACTTCCTCTTCTCTGAAAATAACTCATCCAAATCCATTTGTCTCATCCAAACCCTACTCAAATATCTTCCTAACAATGCTTAATGCAACCCAGAATCCATGAATTGATCATAAATCCAACCTTAGTAGCCCTTCTTATCCAATCAAAAGGAATCGCCAAAAAAAGAGGTAATAGTTTCATCACCTCTTTTAATGTGTTTTTCTTCTTCCACACACTCTTTCCTTGTTGTTTCCATACCAAAATAAAAAATATAGAAAATTCTACATATTTTGATGTTAATATAAATATGGTACAACCATATTCATTATTATATCCATCATATGAATGATAGATTCACTATACGTGCATACGTACAACTTACCATCTCCGCATTGTGGTGTAGTATGTTATTCAAAAATTCATTATTTGGATGAGTATAATAATGAGTATTATTTATTTACATAATAAATATAACATTTCAGTTATCCTTTATATATGATATACCATCAAATTACATATGATTTCACCATCAATATAATATTATTTTTACTCGTGCGTATGTATGGATTTCCGTCTCCACGAACATGATGAGATTCATTCCCCATCATAAGCATTCAAGAATAATTTTCATTTTATGATTAAAAATAAATTTTAGGAACTGAATATAATTCTTTATATGAATTAAATACATCCTATCTATACCAAACAAGACTTACTTAAAAAAACATATAAAGGAGAATGAATCATTTTACACCTGAAACAATGATACTACTAAAATATTATTAACTGAGAAATATTAGAAGATCATATATGTTATCATATATATGTTTGTGGTTCCTGTATAATTTTATAATAATGACTAAACTATTATACAAGAGGTTAACATACCCTCGACAAGAAAAATTACAAGGTATGTGTAAATTTTACAATCACTTTATTATCTGCGATTGTTTATACATGAGTATATACTAGGACTTCTTTATCATCAACATCCGTGTTTTGTAAAAATGTATTTCAAAATAATTTTAATCATTCCTAAAATATCGGTTAAATAAATTTATACCATTGGTTTTATTTTTATATTTTTTTTGGAAATTAATATTTTCATTGTTTTCCAAACAATGTACTTTATGACCTTTTCGATGAATTAAGGGATGAATGTTTTTTTAACTTATATGGTTGGTGCAGATATTGTCCGCTGTTATAACTCTTTTGAAGCATCCCTTACAATATTATATGAATATTTTCAAAATAAATGTTTTATTAGATAATAATGTTACTTTTAAATGATTTCAAAATATAAAGAGATATTTCTCTCAAATAGTTTTGATTTCATCTATATGAACATCCAATGATGGATTTTACACTTGTTTGTAGTTTATTTTTTATGATACAATCATCTATATTGTATTGAAGGTTTCACGATATGTTTGATTGTTTATGTGTTATTTTAATACAATTCAAGATTTATGGTTAAAATTTTAACATTTTGTATACTAGTTTTAATATGAATGTTTATGTCATGTTTCAACCTTTTCAAATAAGGAATGAATTGGGATTAGTATGTGATGGGTAGAGCCTGTTATTGCTCCTCGATGAATCTTTTGGTCTAATGAGACAAAATAGTGTCTTGTCATAAGGGCTTAACAAAATCATATTTGTAGTCTAGGAACAAGGCCTTAACAATGTGGTTATGATGTCCAGAATTACGCATTCTATCATTATGAATCAGCTATTGATTTTACATGTGATTATTCAACTAGAAGAATATCTGTGTGAATATGTAAATGAAATTATTTGATTTATCTTTTCTATATTATGCTTAAGATTAATTTTAAAAGGCTTGTGTTTTAGTTATAGTCATTGCCTTCAATGTTTATGCTTATTTATGAAAGATTCATCTATATTTTTTTACTTACTGAGCATATGACCTCACCCAATTCTTATGGTTTATTTTTCCTAGGATGTGACGAAGTATATTATTATTGACATAAAAGAATACACTAGGGGATATGAGTTTGTGAAAAGGAGACACAATGATGTTTTTTTATTTTATGTAAAACTTATGTATGTATCTTGTACTTCCAGGGATACTAAAATAATAATCGGTCTTCAGAGATTTGATCTCTTATGATCATGCTAATGTTATGTAATTATGCACTGACTCTAGGAAACTAGGGTCTGGAAATTACATCAAATCGATATGAAGTGTGATTTTTATAATGGATATGTTCTGTAGGATTCTTATTTAGAATAAATAAATTGCCTTTTAAAATAAAAAATATCCAAAACATGATTATAAGAATTCTAAATCATTATATAGAAATAATCAACCTTCTCGAGCATGGTGTGGGGGTAAACATGATTTTTGTAAAAAACATTTGTTAAGGGAGCTGAATATACAAAAATGTTTATATAATATATTAATAAAAATATTATTATTTTATAAATTTATGTTGATAATATTATATTTTGTTCCACTCAACAATATTTAACATATTCCTTTATGGATTTTATGATGTTTTCTTTTGAAAAAAATACGATTGGGAAGTTAACATATGTTCCTGGTATATCAACTTCATTACATAATATATAATCTTATAAAAAATTTATATGAAAATAATAAAAGTAATAATACTATTATTGTTACATCCAATACATTAGATCTTGATGAGGCTAGGAAAATAGTTGACGAGAAAACCTTTAATGCTATGATAATATCATTATATTACATAACAGATGGTCCTCTAAATTCAAAATTATAATTTGATTATGTGTATCAAATCAAGAAAATTGAAAATAATCCCATTTAGAATATTTAATTTTTTTTATAATCTTAAGGTAAATATGGATTTAGGTAGTTTATATTCTTCTAGAATTCTTTTGAATTAAATTGTTTTTTTGGATGCTGACTTTGGTGGATGTAAAATGGATTGGAAAAGTACATCTAGAACATGAAATTTATTATAATATTCTATATATTCTTGGTAATTTAAGAAAAAAAACTCCATAGAAATTATCACTACTGAAGTTAAATATATAGAATCTAGATATTATTTTGATCATGTGTTATGGATGATACAAAAACTCACAAATGGTGGAATCTATTTTACAAAATCTCAAATAATTTGTGTTAATATAAGATCCCTCAATATCTATAAAAATATATACCTGAAATATGTGCTAAAAAGATAACTAAAATACACTATTTTTGTCAGGATCACAAACTTAAATAAGATATAAATTTATAATTAATCACAATAGACGAAAAAATTGCTGATATTTTTACAAATACCGACAGATCTGATAGATTTGAATATATTAACAAGAATGTTGGAATGATCAATACAAAGTGATCATTTACATCTACTTCTTATCAAACCATCATCTTACATTAAGATAATCCTTTTCAGTGGGGGTACAAATGTTTTATGTTTTTCGGAAAATTTCATGTCTTTCATAAAAACATTATTTTTCTAAAATTTTTAGTTTTTATAAAAAAGTTTTCGTTATGAGTTTATTGAACTCACTCTATTTATAAATTATAATTTTAATGTTTTAAAATAGTACTGAAAACTCATAATGGTTATAATATTAATATACTGCAATTTTTTACAATTAGTTTTTATGTTGACTGATTTATCATATTTTGATATATTTCCAATACTATAATAATAATATTTTATAAAAGGTAAACTATCGTAATTAGTTTTCTAAATTAAACTATCGTAATAATTATTCTTAAAAAAATCATTATATTTAAATAAATTACAAAACTATTATAATCTATTTAAAACCCCATGAAGAACATTCATAATTTTATCGATGAAACCTTCCAATATGATAGGTACTATTTTGTTATTATAATTTTGTTCACTATTTTATTAGTTTAGTTTATAATTTCATTTGTTATAATTTCTGTTTTAAATTTTTGTTGGTTTTGAAAAATTTAAAATTATCCTAATTTGAATAGTCCTGAATCTGATAAATGTACTAAAAACCTAAAATGTTCAAAAATTATATTAAAACTTCATTTGAGTCAATAATGACAATAACATTAGAATGGGTTTTCACCTTATCCATAGGTTATCTTATAGATGTTGAATCATCGATCCAGCATCTATATAATGGTGGGTTCCTCTATTTCCCACATTGGTTCTTCACAGTTTTCTCTCCTGATTTACTGAACCCTGAAAAGGGCCATTTTCTAATTTTCATTCTTTTCAACTCTTCTCAACTTTTGTAATATATATTTTATATCTAAAATAGAAGATTATAATATATGGTTTGACTTTAGGGAAAGGTTGGTTTATATGTATTGGGTCAAAAATTATTATTAGACACTTAAGAATATTATTTAATTCAATAGTTTGGAATGAGTATGTGTTGAAAATCCTAATAAGAATTTTGTCTTATTTTATCTAGACATATTCTCAGAATTTTATGATTCAGAATATTTTGTGAATGAATATGGGAAAGGTAATATATCTTTAATTTTTTTTGGAAGAAGAATAAATTGACCTACAAAAAAGTTTTTTATTTACATAGATTTCCCTTAAAAGAGAAAAATAAATGATTATATGAAGATAATATCAACAAAAATTTGATGAAAGGAGTAGAAAAATATTATTGGAATGTTTTCCTCAAACTTCCCATACTAATCATATAAACCTAGAACCGAGTTTGGTATTCAATGTATATTATATTTCACTTTCCAAAATCCATTATATGATATATTGGGGAAAAATGAAGGTTGATATAGAATTTTTAGTCCCAAATTTACCTTAGAAAGAATAATTTTGACGGTTAGTTTGAAAATTATCTTTCAGAATGACTAGAAAATTAAACGATGTGCTTGAAAAGGAGGTTTATAATGATGATGGGGGATAATAAAAGGAAGAAAAAAATAAAAATGAATAATAATATGGCGAATTAGAAGAATATTATGGAGTAGAATAAGATAAAAAAAATAATATATAGATGAAGAATAAGAATGAGATGAGGATCCTGAAACTCAAACAAATAAGGATTCATTAGAATCAAACTAATCTTCCTAAGGTTTTCCCTCCAAAACCTATAAGTATGTAAAAATGAATGTTCTAAATCGGATGAATAATTATTAAAAAAAAAGTATAATCGTCCACCAATGAATTTTAAAAGGATAAATAGTTTAAAAATAATGTTTTTTGTGAAGGCCATGATTGATAAATATATAGAGATTATGTAAATATTAGATGATAAAAAATATTAAACGAAAGAAGATTCAAAGGGAAAATATGTTGATATTGGAACCGGTAGAACAAAACCTCTTGAGGTTGATCCTGATAAATTAGACTCAGAGGAAAAAAAGCTAAAAATGGTTTTGATTAAATTTTCCATGTCTTGAATAGAGAGAAGGAACAATTTTATAATTTCATAACCTTGAAGAAAGGCGGTAGCTCATTCAAAATATTATTAGTGAAAAATCTTAATAAATAATTTTTTTAACAAATTATGTGATTTATATTGAATAAGAATTGAAAACATTTCACAAAATATACCCTACTCAAAAAAGATCATGTAATCAAAGAGTTAAGAGGTGATACAAGGTTAAATATAATATTAATATACACGATGATCAGTTTGATGATGTAAAGAAAATAATGTTAGAATCATTTTATTTAATTAAATATTTATCAATATACATGGCTGTTATAGTTATTTTTGTTGAAGAATTTTGAGACTCCACTCAAGAGTGGACTAGGTATGTGAATTTTGAGAAACAAAAGATTTAATATATAGCGTTAAAGACAAGAAGACTCATATTAAGTGAATATCTGCCACTTGTAATGATGGATCAAAAAAAATAATTTTCTAAGGAAATAAAAATGGTGAATACTCAAGACCAGATATAAGAAGAAATAGTTGAATTGATTTAGAGTGATCTCAATGTGTTCAAGAAAATGAATTCCTTCAAAAAGGCCATGAAGGAGAAAGACTGATTTTTTTCCTTGAACTCTAGAATTAATTTTATAAAACATTTTTATTATTAATGAATTATCTTTTCATAAAATTTCGTATTAATTGAATATTTTCCAATTTTGAATGGTAATTTATTTATTCATATTTAAATGGATTATTTCTACTACATAGTTAATTCATATGAAATATTTTTTAATATTTTAAGAAACATAAAATCCTTCACATTCATTTCTAGAAAATCAAAAATGTATAGAATGATATATTAATGGGGATATTATTTAGTAAAATTGGGATATTATTTCAGAAATGGGTAGTTTCTATTTAAAAACTAAATATTATTCTTAATGGGAGAATTATTAATTAGGGGTAGAGGTTTTAGTTATGAAATAACTATTGTAATACTCTTCATCATAATAATAATCATGTTGAAAAGTGTTAAAAACTCAGAGGTAGTAAAATTATAATGAATATGTTTATTTCATAAAATAAAAATGTACTGTTATATTTTGATGTTATTTTTTCAATTATTTTTTATGGTTTATTGATTCCAAAATGGTGGATATTTTTGGGTTAGAAGTTTCAATTCTTAATTTCCCATTCCATTAGTTTTTCAAATCACAACCACTTTTTTAAGACATGTTCAATAACTTCTTATGACCCAAGTATTTCATTATGTTTTTGTAGAAAAATAAATAAATTTTTACCATGGAGAGAAAATGTTTTAATTTATTACAAATATAAAACTAATATTTTTCATTATGAACATCATATTTTGTATGATTCGGATGGTTCAGGCATACCATTATTTAGACATGGAGTTATAATTCTTTTACTTCTATCACACTAAAAAAGTCATGACCATCTTACTAATTCTGTTGTCTATACTTCTGATTAAGACATATAATGATTATCGTATAGATAATTTATAAGAAATCAAATTTTACTAACTGAAATTTATAATATAAATAAATACACATGTTTATATCAAAATGAATATCATTTACTACATAATTGTTCTAAACAATAGAGTCATTGAGCATTCAGTTACAAAAGAGATATCAAGTGCCAGAATTCTGGGGAAATTGGAACAATGTGAGAAACAAGACAATTAGATATACTCCTATAAATAGAGAGTAATTTGAAAAGATTGACAGGGGTATAATTTTTAACTCATGTTTTTTTTATGATTTGATAGCATGGACTTCTCATTATTAATCATTGTAATATATTAGAGAGTTGGTAGTTCTAAGGAGTACTATTCATGATTGTTTCTATGCAAACATTATATGTTGTAATCAAGTCTTAGAATTATTATGATTGTGGAGTTCTAGGGATTTGTAGAAGGTGAATTAGATCCACTAGAGGAAGATATTATATCGATAGGAATATAGATGCTGATCATCATAACATGGTATTCTAGGGACTAAAATATAGTTCTATTTCGATCATTTTATTGAGGAATCTACTAGTAAAGAAATAAAGACTCTATAGATGTACATAACTATGGATATTGTTAGTTGATGTTGTCGACTACCTTACACTTCAGGTCGAAATAGTTTAATGATTTAAATATAGATTTCAAGTCAGTCTTACTGTTGTCAATAATTGTATTACATGTTTTTTCATGTGTGTATATTACTATGTATATTATAGAAATTTAGTATTTATACAATTATTTATACATAATTGTTTTATTAGAATTTCTATTAATTTGATTAAAAATACCTTGATATTAATCTGTTCTATTGTGATTCCAAATATTTAACTCTGATATAATCAGAAGGTTTTCTGTTCCAATTTTTTTTAATTTCAAAACAAGACTATGTCTATGTTGGATAAAATTTACTTTATGATGTTTGTTTATTAATTAGTTTAATGGATCCTCAAATTAAAACTCACACCTATTTTATTCATATATATTAATGAGAAGTCCTAAGATACTACATGTAGAATCCCAGGAGATCCCAAGGATGGATGCCACCAGACTATGTTGAATAAATATATCAAAATTAGAGGACAATTAGTGCGATGATCCAATCCTTGCTCTACTAGGCACTGATATGAATTTTTAGTTTCATCACTTGGGGAAGTCTACTATACATGCACTGAAAGGAATCCTCTTCATCAAATCTAATGGCCAATACCACCATTGAAAAACCTCCTACATGCCAAACTACTATGTGGGGGAATTTCATTACTATCTTGGGATCAATACGCGTGTTATACTAGGTACAAGTTGTAAAACTATAATAAATATGATTATCTCATGATATAAAAGTAGAAAAAAATCCTTTTCACAAAATGTGAAATTGAATAATGTCATTTCCTTACTATATCAAGTTAAACATCATTTCCAAAATCATTGGAATAATATATGATGTTTTACTATCCATAATCAAATCACATTATGTAATACTGTGTGATATATTGAACCTTGACTTAAGAGGGTGCCCCTTCCCAATACTGATCTCCTTCCACTCTACCTTCTAAACTATACATCGATTCATTCCCATTTATAATGGGATATATAGGTACTTGTAGATGTCACCTCCAAATCCTATCCTATACATTGAATTATTTCATGGATATTCCCCATATGGTCATGTTCAATATTTTTTAATTGATATGAGCACACTATGAATTCAAGTACAATGTGGAATAAATCTTAATTATATAATTCTCTAATAAACATCAAGCATTTTTTTAGATCCATGCAACCAATGTTCCATAATTTGGATCCTCATCACCCTCATGGTCAAAATAAGATCCCATAATGGAGATAGTTCTTGGGTAAAATCCTTCACCTCCTATCATGGGAAAATACTCAAAGGATCATTTGTGAAAAATAATAGCTCTATTGTTCAAACATGGTCAATGGTTGATCCACCATTTTATCACTCCATCCATGACTGTTGTTTTTTTAAATCTTTTATGTTACAACCCAAGGTTCCACGGTATGCTTCTCTTTGAATAATAAAATAACATGTGTCGTACGCAACTTCATGTTCTAACACACCAAAACCAATCAAACTAGCTATTATGAATATTAATATCCATTTTTTGAATTTTTATCAATTTTATATTTCAAAATGAATTTCATTTTTTTATTCAGAATTTCAAAATTAGCTTAGGGTGAATTTTTTTTATTTTTTTGAAAACATTCAATTTTTGATGAATACTGAAAAACACTCAATTATAGTTTAAAACCGAATTTTTATTTAAATAATTATTTATATTATTTAAATTAAATTTAGGGAAAATTGATATATAATACCTATATAAGTTCAATTTAATTCATTTGAGTGAGCTTATAATAATTTTAGATATATAAAAATTTTATTAAACTTTTTACCGTCTTTTACCCACCTCCAAGGAGCATTTGCAAATTTACATAAAACATAATTTTAACACTTCTGTGAGTTGAATTAAAAAATCCAAAGGACACTGTTGATATCAATAAATAAAATTTGGTTCAATATGATGAAAATAATCTTTGGTAAATATTAACATTTTACTTTTATTTAACAGGGTTAAAAGTAAATAGGGTAATTAAGGGTAAAAATGATATTATTATTACCTTAACACATGTCCTAATTCTATTAGATAAGTATGATTCTACCAAAAAAAATTAGGAATAAAATATGAACGTCTTTAGTCCACTTGGATTATACTAGGCCATTTATTATTATTTAATTCAAAGAAGAGCTACAAGAGTTAAAATCAAAGTTTAATAACTAAAACATTTTTAATATATGGTTACACAGAAGATAAAGTCGACTATAAATATTCATTAAAACTATAAAAATACTTCCTAAATAATGGTATTTTATTTATATTTTTTAGATATTAAATAATTTAATTTATTTATGACACAATGATGCGGCAGTAATTATATAATTAATGAAATATTAAAATAATTGATATTATAAATATCCAAATAAATGTAATTTGAGAATTTTTATGAATTATTCTAATTTTCTAGGTTAATATGACATATTAGGGTTTGTTATAGGAATTTTGTTTGAAGTAATAATGATGTTATAAATTTAGAAAAAACAAAATACCAAATAGTGTAAAAAATGACATAAAAGTGTTTTTAAAACAAATATTATATTATTAATTGATATTCTATTACTAAAAATGTATGGTTCGGCCAAAATACTTATATAATGATAGTTTTATCATTATTTCACCACTTTGGGTTTCTTGAATGTTTATAATATGTTTATTAACTATATAATATAAAAATACAAAGAGACTTGGTAAATGTCAAACTATTTAAATAAGAGTTAAATAAAAACGATAAGGTTAATATAGTAACCCAAACTAGTCTAAAACCTATTGGTTGAGTGTTTTTCGACCCCTAAACACCATATCCTTTATATAATCTATCTTGGAGCCATTAGAAACCAAAAATGATTTAATTATAAAATAATATTTCTATCTTTTCATTAGGTTCCCCTCACCCCTCTTATAAAAGGGCACTACCCATTATCTCTAATTAACACCTTAAAATCCATTTGTCTCAGACAAACCCTACCCAAATAACCTCTAAACTATCATCCCTTAATCCTAGAGGCCTTTATTTAGTCCTAAAGTCTACATAATTATCCCTTTTGATCATATCAAAAGTAAGTATCCGAAGAAGAGGTAAATATTTCATCACATCTTTCTAGTTCCTTTCTTCTTCCACTTCCTTTTTTTGTGTGGTTTCCATTATAAATTAATAAATACAGTATCTTCTATATACTGTGATGTTATTATAAATATGGTACTGACATATTCATTATTCTATCCATCCTTTAAATGAAATTTCACCATACGTGCGTAAGTACGACAAACCCTCTCCACGTCCCGGGGTAATAGTTATTCAATACATTATTATTTGGTTGGGTATAACAATGAGGTTTAATTGAGGTAAATAATAAATATATCACGATAATGATCCTTTATATATGATATACCATACAATTATATATTATTTTAATTCCAAAAGAATGAAATTGTCTCTCGTGCGTATGTACTGATTACCGTCTCAACGAACACGATGAGATTAATTCCCCATCGTATCCGTTCAATTTTTTTTTCATTTGATGATTAAAAATAAAATTTAAAGACATAATATCATTCAGGATATGAATAAGATACATCCCATAGATAACAAATATGACTCACATAACAATGAATATATAAAAAATGAATCCGTTAACACCCAAAATGACGATAATACTATGATATTATTAACAAAGCAATGTTAAAAGATCATATATGATATCATATTAATGTATATGATTCTTGTATAATTTAATAACAATTATTTAATCATTATATTGGATGTTAACCTACCCTAGAACAAGGAATAATACTAGGTAAGGGTTAATTTCCCAATCTCTTTATTATCCGAGGTTGATTATACATAATTATCTATTGGGGCCTCATTATCATCCACATCTATGTTTTATAAAAATGTATTTCAAAACATTTTTACTATTTACTAGACAATGGGGTAAAGTAATTAATACCCTTATTAGACATTATATTTTCTGAAAGGAATCATTCTGTTGTTTTCCAAACAAGGTACATTATGACCTTTTCAACAAAATTAAGGTAAAAATGTTTTTTTAACTTATATGGCGGGTGCAGATATTTTTTGTCGTTATAACATCATCGAAGCTTCCCTTAAAATCTTATAAGATTATTTTCAATAGACAACACGGAGTTCCCATAGACTATCTCTATAGGTCAGTTATAATATCACTCCTAGAATTTTGGTATTGTAGATATGTTGTGAGTTTTCAAAGAAATAAATCCCTCTCTCGATATGATCTAGCAGAGGTGGCTCTAGAATATATCTACCTAGGGGTAAAACCGAAAAACACCACATTGAGCTAGACTCGAACGTGAACTGGTGCACGACAAAGGGCCTTGCTTCACTCTTGGTTACGACACTCCTAGGGGATATGCATAGGATAATTCTCATTTTCTTTAAAACCATAATGAAGGGTTTATGAGAATGTACTTTTTCAAAGAAAATATTTTCTATGATTATGGATTATATCCATAAACAGTTCGATTTATGTGAAGTGGTTTACATGTTTGGAATTATGTATTTCAATTAATAAACTAATCTAATATATGACATTGTTTTGAAATGGCCCCTAGTGGATGGAATGGAAAATGTATCAATGCACGCACTCCATGTAGGGATGTCCCTCCTACTCAAGATAATTATAGTGAAGTTGGTGATGCAAATGGTGCTGATCAGCAAATCACCATACTGGGAGAACACACTTAGGTTATGAATAATAACCGTACCCGTATGGAGAACCCTGATCCACAGTGTGGAGGATCAATTTCAGATCGCTTCATGAGGAAAAAAACACCAGAATTCTATGGGAGTAAAAATCCATTAGTAGCATTGTAATGGATACATTCCTTAGAGAAAATATTCCATGCCTTGGGAGTATCGAAAGGGGAAAAGTTGTAATGGAAGTTTACCGCCTCACTGGAGATGCTGATCAATGGTGGTCATTGATTCAAAACATAGAGGAACATGATAAAGTATAAAAAATGGAATGGATGGAGTTTAAAAAGATTTTCGTAGAGAAATACTTGCCCAATGACCATCGAGCAGATATGGAAAGGCAATTTTTGAGACTGAGGAAAACGGAGGATGAGAATGTAACATCCCAGGTAAATAAAGAATAAAGAATTTTCATATTTATTAATATTTACAAATTAAATATTAATTTTATTTTAAAGGGGTTGCTATGTTCGATAGCGTACCCGATACGCAACGATGAGTTTCTTTGAAACTTACGTAGCACACTAGTAATAAAATAATATTATTTTAAATGTTAGTTAACAAGTAGCCGTTGTACTGGCGGGAATGGATAGAAATAACTAAAATATGATTAGATATGTTTTTAAATGTTTATACATTTACCCAATAAAAGATAAAAGCTTAAAATACGGAAAGAGTTCAATTTTACGGGTATATATACTCTAATTTTCACTAAAGGTTCACTTATCACCTTTTAATGGTGAATCGTCATTAAATATAGTTTTGATCAATCTTATACTTTATTTTGGAGCAAATATAACTCTTCTTTAGAATCGGGACATCAAAATTTACTTTGTGTAAATTTTTGGTACCTTTCTGATAAAGTTCATTTTTTTATGAATAGTGTAAAATGTTGTATTTTAATTCAAAACCTCTTTTTAATATAATTTATTTATATGATTAGATTATTATTTTAATTGGTTTTAAAGTGAAATTAGAAAATATTTTTACCAGTTAATCCAATGGTGGTCATTGGAATCAATTTCACTTTGAAATTGGACTTAAACTGGTGTCAATCTTTTGATACTTATTGTTTCGCAAAAACACGCTATTTGTCATGACAGCGGGAATTAATTATTAAATTAATTAATTTGACTTATATGTTTTGAATTTTGTAAAATGGACTTCATTTTTGAATTCGGAATATCAAATATAGCTTAGGGTGAATTTTTGGTAATTTTCTGAAAAACTTCAATTTTTGATGAATAGTGAAACCACTAAGTGGTAATCAAGCAAACTGATTTTTCAGTTAAATGAACGATTACCACTAATGTGTATTGAATTTTGAAAATCCGACATTCATGGTTGTCATTAAGAAGTAAAATGTGGTTCAATGAGATTAATTTTTTTTTGGTGAATAATAATTTTTTTCATTAATCGCGATTAGAGGTAATTAGTGTAGTTTAAGGTAAAAATGGTATTATAAGAATGTGAAAACACCATGAAACATATCATACACCTATTGGGTGAGTCATGGTCGACCAAGACAAGCCATGGGCCAACTTGGGGACCCCATGGAGCCACTTTAGTTGGAAAATGACATTAATATATTTTTATTTAATGTTAAAGTGAAAATGACACTAACAAAAATTGTTTTACTAAAATAATTTTTGAGTGGGGTTATACAAGTCCAAATTTTGATTATAAATAGTCATAGGAAAGATAAAACGATTTCCTACATCATAGTCGTTTTTTTTATAATTTTTAGACATTAAATAAATTAAATTATATATGACATAATAATGATGCAGCGATGACATCATTATTTGACGATTTAAATAAAATGGAAAGATAATGAAAAATCTAAAACCTACACATGGACAAAACCAATTGGATGAGTGGATTTAGAACCCTTATAACCTTATCCACGAATTATATCAATGTGGGACCTTTTAAAACCGAAACACAGTTTCAAATAATGTAATATTTCTTTACTTTCCAAAAGTGCCCCTCCTCTCCTCTTATAAAAGGCCCCCACCTCTACCTCATTTCACACACTTCTCAAGCCTTTGGCTCGTCCAACCCCTGCCCAATTACTCTCTCCACATCCCTCTCCACATCCTAGAGGATTCCCTTTGTGCAGAATCCTTTCAAAGGAATCCTTTAGGCTCAAATCAAAAGGGAGTTACACTTTTAAAGGTAATTCATTCTCTCTTGTTCATTTGTTTTATTTTGCTTCTCCAACCCTCTAAAATCTTTTTATTTACATATTTTGTAACAACACCAGTATCTTAAATATATACTAGGATGTTGTTATAATATTTATTTGAGCTACACTCTCACACAACTACATCAAATGGTTAAAGAACATACGGTTTCCGTGGATGGCGAATTTCTGCCTCCCGAAACGATGATTGTTCAATACTCATTTAACACCTTCAAGGGTGGCCATTATGATGTCACTATTTTTATATATGATATATAATATGTTTATGTTTTCTTTAAGATTCTGTATTTTTCATTTTTGTCATACCTTTATGGTTTCCATTATGGGTAAACACGATATCTTCATTTAAGTAAGTGTGGACTACCGCCCCCTAAAAGTGATGTGATCCGTTAATACCATATGTGGGACGTGTAAAGGATGGATTTAAAGTTATTATATATGATGTTATACTGGAATTATAATATACCTCTATATCATTATTATTTCATTCCATTAAAGTATGAGATATAAATGAAAGTAGCGTTCATGCGTACGTACGGCTTACCGTCTCCATGAACGGTGCATTTCATTTATTATCCCCAAATGTAATGTACTATTAAAATTACATGTATATAATGTATATATATAATTAATGATATATCTGAATGATGAATATAATTCTGGAATTAAAATATACATTCCTCTCATTTAGTTTTAATTCCACTAATATGACAAAGAAATGAAAGTAGCGTTCATGCGTACGTATGGCTTACCGTCTCCATGAACGGTGCATTTCATTTCTTACCTCTAAATGATTATGTAATATTATAAATACATGTATATGCTGGATATATATGATATATATGATATCCAAATCAGGAATTTTATTCTGGATATAAAGAACTTTTTACCACACGAACAACATGTAATTGTAAGAAGTCAACTTTCGACTTAAGAACCAAATATTGACAAAACAAACATTATTAACTTAAATGGTTACATAATGTTTATAACATGTCAATAAGTGATATAAAATGGATAATGAACTTTAAAAAGGTTCTTAATCAAGTATAAATTAACTCAAGTTTATTATTCAGGACGTTAAAGAACGATCGAGTCAAGTCGGACCCGAGGTAAGGGACTTCGTCTCAATCTCCTTTCATTGAGGCATGTTTCGTTTTATACACAACTTTCTTTTATACGGTGTATAAAATCCTTTGACTTTTAATTTTATACAAAAGGAATATTTTTCTACGAAGAGTTTTACTAAACGACAAAAAGGAATTTTTTTTAACGTACGCGGTGACAACGACCTTTTTCCGCCGCCGCGAGTATTATTTGATCTTTGGATTTCTCAAAAAGCCGTAATGTTTTTAGAATAAAATAAATACCATATACTCTTTTATGTATTTTGGTATTGAAAATGGTTTTGAAAAAGGATTCTATTATGTCAATATATTTATGATATATTGTGATTGAAATGTGGAAATGTTATCATTCCTTTATATTGGTTTTATGTTTTATGATTTTATATTGGTACTTGGACATTTTAATGGGTGGTTACGTTATAAACCATATGACGGGTGGTGCTGTGAATACCAGGACGGGTGGTTACGTTATAACCTCCAATGCATTGGGTATGGAAGTCGGCCGTATGGCTATTCCATTAAGTATGTATGGAAATTGGCCGTATGGCTATTCCATTAAGTGATATGTGTGGAAGTAAACCATATGGTTATTCCACTTAAGTATGTTTATGTCCCAAGTTACCTTTATATATTCTATGTCTTCTTTATATGGGTTTTATGGTAATCCTTTGGTTACAAAAAGGTAAGTAATGATACTTTATTCAGTGAAGATTTTTTTACTACTTCATGAAGGTGAAGGTATTACTTTGATATAGTATACATGGTTTACTTGATGTTTGAAAAACTAACAGTTTTCATTCTCTTTGTATCCCGTACTGATCTTTTTATGCTCACCCCAAGTTTTTCGAAATGTTTTTCACAGGAATTAAAGTGGAATAAGGACAAGGATGGGATCAAGGGAATTTCATGCTATCTAAAACATGGAATCTAGACATCTTTCTTTTTAAGAGTTTTTATTTTATGGAGGCTTAGTAGAAGTGTCTACTTTGTAATCTTTTAAGATGTAATAGTTATGCTCTAATTCTCTAAAACTCTAAACCTGAAAAGATCCTCAATGTGAATTATTCATTTAATTCAATATTAAGTAAGGTTTAAGGCTGGGGCCTTATAGTTGGTATCAAAGTTCGGTTTAGACAACTTTAGGGGTTACAAAAGTGTTAAATTATAATATGATTGAAAGGATATATCATTTACGGATTACCATGTTGCTTCGCCTGAGATATTTTTATGTTCAGAATGGTTTTCCACAGAGGAAACAAAGAAGCTATGTTGGGACGACATCAGGAGGAAGATAACCTTCCAAATCAGCAACCTGAGATGGTCGGAATCAGAACTGAACAGTTTGTTATAGTAATGGAACAGTTGACTCAGGCTATAAATGGTGGTGGTATCCATGCACGAGATCAGCCAGATCAACCGCAGAGGAACATGTCAGTGGTGGAACATTTCATGAGGCAACGTCCCCCATCATTCAGAGGATCATCTGACACTGTGCATGATGAAGGGTGGATTAAAGCACTGGAGAAGATTTTTGATGTCATGGGGTGTTCAGAACATCAAAAGGTTAGTCTTTCTGTTTACCGTTTTGAAGGTGAAGCTGATCAGTGGTGGTCGATGGTGAAAAATATAAGGGATAGTGATGAGATTGAGGATCTTCACTGGGACGAATTCAAAGGTATGTTTCTCGGGAAATATTTTCCTAAGGTGGTTCATCTTAGGATGGAAAAACAGTTCCTAGAATTGAGGCAGGAGGATGATTCAGTGGCTGCTTATGAAGAAAAGTTCACTCGATTGGCAAGGTATGCTCCAAACTTCATACGAGATCTTGATAGTAAAATAAACCATTTTTACTCAGGGTTAAAGCCAAAGTATCGAAGGGCTTTAGCTTCTCGTGAGTTCAAACGTTATGAAAAACTTGTTCGATGTGCGGAGAAGGTGGAAATGGAGTTTGCCGATGATCAGGTGTTCTATGACAAACAACAGAATAAGAGATCTAGTTGGCAGGAAAAGGGGAAGAATTCATCAAAGAAGCAAGGAGGTAAGAAAACCAAATATCCATCCTGTGAGAAGTGTGGTAAAATGCATCCTGGAGAATGTTTATCCAAGTCTGGTAAGTGCTTTTGGTGTGGTAAGTCTGGTCATATTGCTCGTAACTGTAAGGAAGATGATCAAGCAGGAAATGAAAAGCCAACGGTAAGATGTTTTAAGTGTAATGAAATGGGACATTATGAAAACGAGTTTCCAACGAAGAACTCAACTGGGGGAATGCAGACAGACTACAAGCAGAAAGGGGTGGCTAAATCCTTTGCAACAACTTCAGCAGATGTTGGGCCATCGAATGAAGTGGTATCATCTCCAGGGAGCTCAGTATTTTTCGAAGATTGACTTGAGGTCGGGGTACCATCCGTTGAAAGTAAAAGATGCAGACGTTCCGAAGACTGCGTTCCGTACTAGATATGGCCATTATGAATTTTTAGTTATGCCTTTTGGGTTAACCAATGCACCTGCTGTATTCATGGACCTTATGAATAAAATTTTCCATGAGTTCTTGGATAAGTTTGTGTTTGTGTTTTGAGGTTTGTGAAGAGGTTATGTGTGCCTTGTGATTCACAGTTGAAGAATGAGTTGTTTTTTCATCCTGGCAGTACTAAGATGTACAGAGGTCTGCGGGAGTATTACTGGTGGGATGGAATGAAAAGAGACATTGCTAATTTTACTGTGAAGTGTTTAACATGTCAATAGGTTAAAGCAGAGAGGCAGTTACCGAAAGGGATGCTTCAGCCTTTACCAGTGCCAGAGTGGACATGGGAGAATATATCCATGGACTTTGTTGTTGGATAACCGAAGACATCTCGAGGTAATAATGCAATCTGGGTTATTGTTGATCGCTTGACCAAATCTGCTCATTTCCTTTCTATACAATATACTTTCCCTCTAGATCAACTTTCCCGTTTGTATCTTAAAGAGATAGTCACGTTACATGGAGTTCCTCTCTCTATTGTATCTGATCGTGATCCCAGGTTCACATCTAACATTTGGAAAGGCCTTCAGAAGTCGTTGGGTACTGAATTAAATTTTAGTACAGCTTTTCAACCTCAATTAGATGGGCAGTCAGAACGAACAATCCAGACATTGGAGGATATGCTACGAGCTTGTTCTATGGATTATCAGGGAAGTTGGGACCAACATCTTTCTTTGGTTTAATTTTCTTATAATAACAGCTTTCATTCTAGTATACAGATGGACTATTTGAGGCATTATATGGGAAGCGGTGTCGAACTCCATCATTTTGGAATGAAGTGGGTGAAAGGAAGCTGATGGGACCAGAATTGGTTGAAGAGATGGCAGAAAAAGTTCAGTTGATTCAGAAAACACATGAGAACAGCTCAGAGCAGGCAGAAGAGTTATGCGGATAACCGGAGGAAGGATCTGTCTTTTGAGGTAGGTGATCATGCTTTTCTCAAGGTTTCTCCTTGGAAAAGTGTGATGAGATTTGTTAAGAAAGGAAATTTGAGTCCATGGTTGGTTGGACCATACGAAATTCGGGAAAGAGTTGGATCAGTTGCATAACGAGTGGCTTTACCTCCGAGTTTATCTCAGGTACACAATGTTTTTCACGTTTCGATGTTGAGAAAGTATATTCCATATCCATCTCATGTTTTGATCCCAGAGGTAGTTTAGCTGGAAGAGAACCTATCTTATGAGGAACAACCGGTCCAGATTCTTCACCACAGGGAGCAAGTGTTACGGAATAAGGTGATTCATCAGGTAAAGGTTTTGTGGAAAACCCATGTGATTTAAGAGGCAACGTGGGAATCTGAAAATGCTATGAGGGATAAATACCCCCACTTATTTTGATAAGTGAATAAAATTGTGAGGACGCAATTCCCAAAAGGGGGGAAGGATGTAACATCCCAGGTAAATAAGGAATAAATAATTTTCATATTTATTAATATTTACAAATTAAATATTAATTTTATTTTAAAGGGGTTTCTATGTTCGATAGCGTACCCGATACGCAACGATGAGTTTCTTTGAAACTTACGTAGCACACTAGTAATAAAATAATATTATTTTAAATGTTAGTTAACAAGTAGCCGTTGTACTGGAGGGAATGGATAGAAATAACTAAAATATGATTAGATATGTTTTTAAATGTTTATACATTTACCCAATAAAATATAAAAGCTTAAAATACGGAAAGAGTTCAATTTTACGGGTATATATACTCTAATTTTCACTAAAGGTTCACTTATCACCTTTTAATGGTTAACCATCATTAAATATTTTTTTGATCACTCTTATACTTTATTTTGGACCAAATATAACTCTTCTTTAGAATCGGGACATCATCATTTACTTTGTGTAAATTTTTGGTACCTTTCTGAAAAAGTTCATTTTTTTATGAATAGTGTAAAATGTTGTATTTTAATTCAAAACATCTTTTTAAACTAATTTATTTATATGATTAGATTATTATTTTAATTGGTTTTAAAGTGAAATTAGAAAATATTTTTACCAGTTAATCCAATGGTGGTCATTGGAATCAATTTCACTTTGAAATTGGACTTAAACTGGTGTCAATCTTTTGATACTTATTGTTTCGCAAAAACACGCTATTTGTCATGACAACGGTAATTAATTATTAAATTAATTAATTTGAATTATATGTTTTGAATTTTGTAAAATGGACTTCATTTTTGAATTTGGAATTTCAAATATAGCTTAGGGTGAATTTTTGGCAATTTTCTGAAAAACATCAATTTTTGATGAATAGTGAAACCACTAAGTGGTAATCAAGCAAACTGATTTTTCAGTTAAATGAAAGTTTACCACTAATGTGTATTGAATTTTGAAAATCCGACATACATGGTTTTCATTAAGAAGTAAAATGTGGTTCAATGAGATTAAAACAATTTTTTGGTGAATAGTAATTGTTTTTCATTAATCGCGATTAGAGGTAATTAGTGTAGTTTAAGGTAAAAATGGTATTATAAGAATGTGAAAACACCATGAAACTTGTCCTACACCTATTGGGTGAGTCATGGCCGACCAAGACAAGCCATGGGCCAACTTGGGGACCCCATGGAGCCACTTTAGTTGGAAAATGACATTAATATATTTTTATTTAATGTTAAAGTGAAAATGACACTAACATAAATTGTTTTACTAAAATAATTTCTTAGTGGGGTTATACAAGTCCAAATTTTTATTATAAATAGTCATTGGAAATATAAAAAGCTTTCCTACATCATATTAGTTTTTTTATAATTTTTAGATATTAAATAAATTAAATTATATATGACATAATAATGATGCAGCGATGACATCATTATTTGACGATTTAAATAAAATGGAAAGATAATGAAAAATCTAAAACCTACACATGGCCAAAACCAATTGGATGAGTGTATTTCAAACCCTTATCACCTTATACACGAATTATATCAATGTGGGACCTTTTAAAACAGAAACACATTTTCAAATAAAGTAATATTTCTTTACTTTCCAAAAGTGCCCCTCCTCTCCTCTTATAAAAGGCCCCCACCTCTACCTCATTTAACACACTTCTCAAGCCTTTGTCTCGGCCAACCCCTGCCCAATTACTCCCTCCACATCCCTATACTCATCCTAGAGGATTCCCTTTGGGATTAATACTTTCAAAGGAAGCCTTTAGGCTCAAATAAAAAGGGAGTTACACTTTTAAAGGTAATTCATTCTCTCTTGTTCATTTGTTTTATTTTGCTTCTCCAACCCTCTAAACTCTTTTTATTTACTTCTTTTGTAACAACACCAGTATCTTCAATATACTAGGATGTTGTTATAATATTTATTTGAGCTACACTCTCACACAACTACATCAAATGGTTAAATAACATACGGTTTCCGTGGATGGCGAAATTCTGCCTCCCGAAACGATTATTGTTCAATACTCATTTAAAACCTTCAAGGGTGGCCATTATGATGTCACTATTTTTATATATGATATCTAATATGTTTATGTTTTCTTTAAGCTTCTGTATTTTTCATTTTTGGCATACCCTTATGGTTTCCATTATGGGTAAACACGATATCTTCATTTAAGGAAGTGCGGACTACCGCCCCCTAAAAGTGATGTGATCCGTTAATGCCATAGGTGGGACGTGTAAAGGATGGATTTAAAGTTATTATATATTATGTTATACTGGAATTATAATATACCTCTATATCATTATTATTTCTTTCCATTAAAGTATGAGATAGAAATGAAAGTAGCATTCATGCGTACGTACGGCTTACCGTCTCCATGAACGGTGCATTTCATTTCTTATCCCCAAATGTAATGTACTATTAAAATTATATGTATATAATGTATATATATAATTAATGATATATCTAAATGATGAATATAATTCTGGAATTAAAATATACATACCTCTCATTTAGTTTTAATTCCACTAATATGACAAAGAAATGAAAGTAGCGTTCATGCGTACGTACGGCTTACCGTCTCCATGAACGGTGCATTTCATTTCTTACCTCTAAATGATTATGTAATATTATAAATACATGTATATGCTGGATATATATGATATATATGATATCCAAATCAGGAATTTCATTCTGGATATAAAGAACTTTTGACCACACGAACAACATGTAATTGTAAGAAGTCAACATTCGACTTAAGAACCAAATATTGACAAAACAAACATTGTTAACATAAATGGTTACATAATGTTTATGACATGGAAATAAGTGATATAAAAGGAATAATGAACTTTAAAAAGGTTCTTAATCAAGTATAAATTAACTCAAGTTTATTATTCAGGACGTTAAAGAACGATCGAGTCAAGTCGGACCCAAGGTAAGGGACTTCGTCTCAATATCCTTTCATTGAGGCATATTTCGTTTTATACACAACTTTTTTTTATACGGTGTATAAACTCCTTTGACTTTTACTTTTATACAAAAGGAATCTTTTTCTACGAAGCGTTTTACTAAACGACAAAAAGGAATGTTTTTTTTAACGTACGCGGTGACAACGACCTTTTTCCGCCGCCGCGAGTATTATTTGATCTTTGGCTTTCTCAACAAGCCGTAATGTTTTTAGAATAAAATAAATACCATATACTCTTTTATGTATTTTGGTATTGAAAATAGTTTTGAAAAAGGATTCTATTATGTCAATATATTTATGATATATTGTGATTGAAATGTGGAAATGTTATCATTACTTTATATTGGTTTTATGTTTTATGATTTTATATTCGTACTAGGATATTTTAACGGGTGGTTACATTATAAACCATATGACGGGTGGTGCCGTGAATACCAGGATGGGTGGTTATGTTATAACCTCCAATGCATTGGGTATGGAAGTCATCCGTATGGCTATTCCATTAAGTATGTATGGAAATTGGCCGTATGGCTATTCCATTAAGTGATATGTGTGGAAGTCAACCGTATGGTTATTCCACTTAAGTATGTTTATGTCCCAAGTTACCTTTATATATTCTATGTGTTCTTTATATGGGTTTTATGGTAATCCTTTGGTTACAAAAAGGTAAGTAATGATAATTTATTCAGTGAAGATTTTTTTTACTACTTCATGAAGGTGAAGGTATTACTTTGATATAGTATACACGGTTTACTTGATGTTTGAAAAACTAACAGTTTTCATTCTCTTTGTATCCCTTACTGAGATTTTTATGCTCACCCCAAGTTTTTCGAAATGTTTTTCACAGGACTTAAAGTGGAATAAGGTCAAGGATGGGATCAAGGGAATTTCATGCTATCTAAAACATGGAATCTAGACATCTTTCTTTTTAAGAGTTTTTATTTTATGGAGACTTAGTAGAAGTGTCTACTTTGTAATCTTTTAAGATGTAATAGTTATGTTCTAATTCTCTAAAACTCTAAACCTGAAAAGATCCTCAATGTGAATTATTCATTTAATTCAATATTAAGTAAGGTTTAAGGCTGGGGCCTTATAGAGAATGTCGCAAAGTATGAAGATAACTTTACAATGATAGCGAGGCATGCTACAGATTATATACGTAACCTAAGAGGTAGGATTGATCATTTCATTGATGGGTTAAAACCATTTTTTCATTGATCATTAGTCTCACAATCCTTCTCATCGTAGGATGATATTGACTCATGTGCTATCAAGAGATAAAAATAATTCCCTATGTTTTACGACATTAAATAAAATCAAGAGAAGAAGAGATCTACTGAACACTCTAGAAATGGAAATAAGGGGAACAAGGGAAAATTTGAATATCCATCCTGTAGAAAATGTGGGAAGAATCACACGGGTACTTGCTTGAAGGGAATGAGAGTCTGTTACAAATGTGGTGAAAAAGGCCATCATGCTCATGATTGCTAGGGGGAGAAAGAGACTGTCGATGTTGATTACTACAATTTTAATGAACGGGTGAATTAAGTGAATAAATGTCCTAAGCGTTAGGGGAACTTACCTCAGAAAAGGACAAGGGATCAAGGCCAAGATTATGATTTCACTACTACTAGGTTTGAAGCTCCGAAAGACATAGTGGCAAGAAATTTAATGGTTATCTCAGGTTTAGAAAATGCATTATTTGATTCTGGATTATAGTATTGTTTCATATCATCCTAGTTTGCTAAGAAAATTAGATATTTACAATTTTATTTAAGAGGGGATTTTTCTGTCAAAACATCTAAAGGAAGTATCATTGCAACAAAGTTTTGTGAATCAGTCCCCATTAGGGAATATAAATGTTCTTTATCTGTTGATCTCATCATCATACCCAGGATTGAATTTGGTATAATCCTCAGTATGGATTGGCTTCCGGACCATGATGCAAAAATGTATTATAAGAAGAAGGAGGTTACTTTTTTGATGACGATGATAAAGAACACCCTATCTTTAGAGCAGAATCGTCACCACCTAATTCTTATCTAGATCCATCACTAGTAGCTCAACTATATTCAATTTTTGGGGAGGAAGAGATTAAAATAACTATGGATGAGGAAAATAATGTTCAAATAGAGGATTTAGCTATTGTGAATGAATATGTTGATGTGTTTCTTCAAGATTTACCTAGACATCCTCGAGAACAAGAAATTGAGTTTTCTATTGATTTAATTCCCCGATCAAGGCCCATATCAAAGTCCCTTTATAGAATGGCCACTGTGGAATTAGGGGAACTAAAGAAACAACTAGAGTAATTGAGTAATAATTTATTAATTCTCCCCAGTTTTTCTCCATGGGGATCCCCTATCGTTTTTTATAATAAAAAATATGGATCATTGAGGTTGTGCATTTACTACAGGGAGATCAATGCTATAACAATAAAGAACTGGTATCCCCTACCTCACATTGATGATTTATTCGACCAAATTCATCGAGCTCAATAATTTTCAAAGACTGAACTTCGATCTGGATATCATCAATTGTGTTTGAAGAAGGAAGAAATTCCGAAAATAGCATTTAGAACCAGATACAGGCATTACGAGTTTACAGTAATGCCTTTTGGATTGACTAATGCACCATCTTTCTTTATGGATCTAATGAATATAGTTTTCCTGGAACATCATGATGACTTTGTAGTGTTATTTATTGATATTATCTTGGAATACTACAAAAGAAATGAAGATATTGAAAATCACTTGCGCATTATCCTCATGAATCTCAGAAGAAACAAATTATATAGGAATTTTAGCAAATGTGAATTTTGGCTTCATGAGATTTCTTTTCCTGGCCACATTGTCTCTAAGGATGGAATCTCTGTTGACCCTTCAAAGAATAAGGCAATCCTAGAATGGACCTCACGGATGAGTATAACTGAGGTATGTAGTTTTATTAGTTTAGCAGGTTATTATCGATGTTTTGTTTAGAATTTTCCCCATTTGGCTAACCCATTAACTAAGCTCACATGAAAAGTGTTAAATTTGTTTGGAAAAAAGAGCTTGAAGAATGTTTTGAAGAACTAAAGAGAAGATTCGTTAATGATCCTATATTGACTCTATCATCAGGGAATGATGCGTTTTTTATTTATAGTGATGCATCAAAGAAAATATATGGGTGTTTCCTTATGCAAAATGATATAGTTATTGCATATGCATCACGACAGCTCAAAATTCATGAGCAAAACGATCCTACACATGATCATGAGTTAACAGCTGTAATCATTGCTTTGAAGATATGGAGACAATATCTATATGGTGAAATTGTGAGATTTATAATGATCACAAGATTGTGAAGTATATATTTTCTCATAGAAAGAACTAAACATGAGGCAATGGAGATGGATTGAACTACTAATGGATTTTGATTGCACAATACACAACAACCCGGGGAATGAAAATATGGTGGTAGATGCTTTGACTAGAAAAGATCGTGGAGTTTTGAAAAAAATGAGAGTTAAAAGGGATCCTATATACATCGATCTAGTAATGATGGATATGGGAAAAGTCATTGAAGGTGAAACATCAATGCTTTTTCAAATGGCTTTCAAACTGTCATTACTAGACAGGATAAAATGTTCTCAGGCTGATGATGTGGAGTTTCAAAAGAATAATAATGCTATGAATGACAAGATATTGAGTGACTTCGTATATGAAGATGGAATTTTGAATTTTGAAATTTGGGAATTGACATTGTGTTCTCGATATACTTGATCTAAAAATAGAATTGTTGGATGATGCTCATAGCTCCAATTTCTCTATACACCCGAGCACCAAAATGTATAGAGATTTTAAGTAACATTTTTGGTGGGACAACATGAAGAGGGATATTGCTGATTATTTTTCAAGATATATAGTTTTTCAAAAAGTAAAAGCTGGAAGGAAACAGCCTGGAGGAGTCTTGTAACCTCTTCCCATACCTGAGTGGAAATGGGATAATATTACGATGGAATTAGACATGGGACTACCAAAGACTACTAATAGGAACGATACAATATGAGTCATTGTTGATCGACTTATCAAGTTAGCACATTTTCTAGCTATAAGAGAAGATTTAACACTTGGACATCTAGAAAGACTATATATTAATGAAGTATTGAGAGTACATGGAGTACCCCTATCAATTATTTCTGTTCGTGATCCCTGTTTTACATCAAGATTCTGGAGAAGTCTTTAGAAATCCCCAGATACTAAACCTCGTTTGAGCACTGCCTACCACCCCCAAACTGATGGACAATCCCAAAAGACTATTTAAACCTTATAATACATGTTGAGATCACTCTCACATGACTTTCATGTTTTCTGGGATCAATATTTACCTATGGTATAATCTTCATATAATAATATCTTCCATTCAAGTATTCAGATGGCACCATATGAAGCGTTATACAGAAAGAGATGTCGCACAAAAACCTGTTGGGATGATGTTGGTGAAAGAAGACTCGTAGGCCCATAACATGTGGAGGAAATGATGGAAATGGTGAAGGAAATCCAAAACCACATCAATGCAGCTCAAAGTAGACAGAAGAGCTCTGCTGATAACCAAAGGAAGGATGCAGAATTTTAGGTAGAAGATCATGTTTTCTTGAATGTATCTCCATGGAAGGGTGTTATATGTTTTTTAAGATGGGAAAATTAAGTCCTAGGTACATTGTACCTTTCAAAATTCTAGAAAAAATTGGGGCAGTATCTTACCATTTAGAAATGCCTCCAAGTCTCTTCAAAGTTCATGATGTATTCCATGTATCACTATTGAGAAAATACATGCATGGCCCAACACATGTACTCATATATGAAGAATTTGAAATGGAACCCAATTTGTCTTATTGCGAAGATCCTGTCAAGGTTTGTGATATAAAAGAACAAGTATTGATAAAACAGGTGACTCATCTGGTAAAAGTTATATGGAGAAACCATAAGATGAAAGATGCAACATGGGTTCCCAAGGAACTTATGATGAAGAACCACCTAAGTGTTTTTACATAGTAATACTCTAGAAATTTCAATGACTAAATTATTCGAAGTATGGTAGAATGTAACACCCAAAGATTCCCCGATACGGTTCTCTTTGAATAATACAATACCATGTGTTGTACGCAACTTCGAGTTCTAACACATCACAACCAATCAAACTAGGCGTTATAAATAGTAATAACCACTTTTTTAACTTTTATAAATTTTATTATTCAATATGGACTTCATTTTTGGATTCTAAATATCTAAATTAGCTTATGGTGACGTTTTGGTATTTTTCAAAAAACATTCAATTTTTTATGAATAGTGAAAATCACTAAGTTATAATTAAAAAAAATTTAAACAATTATTTATTTTATTTAATTTTATTTTCGCTCAAAATAGATACAAAATACCTATATATGTTCAATGTAATTCATTGGAGTCAGTTTATAATAATTTTAGATATATACAAATTTTATTGAACTTTTTACCGTCTTTTACCCACCTCCTAGGAGTGTTTTCAAATTTACATAAAACTAAATTTTACTGCTTCTGTGAGTTGAGTTTCAAAAATTTGAGAGACACAGTTGATATTAGTATTTAAAATTTTGTTCAATAGGATGAAAATAATTTTTGATGATTAGTAACTTTTTACTTTTATTTACCACGTTTAAAAGTAAATAGTGTAATTAAGGGTAAAAATGATATTATTATTACTCTGACATAGGTCCTAATTCTATTTGATAAGTATAATTTGACCAAAAAAACCTTAGTAATATAATATGAACTTATTTGGTCCACTTGGATTATATTAGGACATTTATTATTATTTAAATCAAACAAGAGTTAAAAGAGTTAAAATCAATGTTTAATAAGTAAAAAAAATTTAATACAGGGTTACAGATAAGATAAATTTTACTATAAATATTCATTAGAAAGATAAAAATATTTCCTACATAATTTTGTTTTATTTATATTTTTAGACATTAAATAATTATTAAATTTATGACACAATGAAGATGTAGTAATTACATAACCAATGAAATATTAAAATAATTAATATTATAAATATCCAAATAAATGTAATTTGATACTTTTTATGAATTCCACTAACTTTATAGGTTAATATTACATATTAGGGTTGGTTAGATGAATTTTATTCATTTTAATAATTCTTTTATGAATTTAGAAAAAACAATATACCAAAGAGTGTAAGAAATTGACATAAAAAAGTTTTGAAAAAAATATTATATTATTAATTGATATTCTATTTTTAAAAATCTATGGCTCCTCCAAAAGACATATATAATGATAGGTGTGTCATTAAAGAATGACTTTCGGTGCTCTTGGATGTTTACATTATGTTTATTAACCATATAATATAAAAATACAACGAGACATGGTAAATGTCACACTATTTAACTAGTAGTTAAATTTAAAAGATAAGATTAATATAGTAACACAAACCTATATAAAACCAATTGGTTGAGTGGTTTTAAACCCATACCCACCTTATCCTTTAAAAAATTCATTTCTGATCCATTAGAAACTGAAATTTATTTTATTATAAAATAATATTCATAGCTTTTCCTAAGGTGCCCCTCACCCCTCTTATAAAAGGGAACTCACCCTTCTCTCTAATTGACACCCTCAAAGCCATTTGACTCAGCCAACCACTGCCCAAATACCCTCTCAATTGTCCTTCCATAATCCTAGAGGCCGTACTTTAGAAAAAAGCCATCTTAATGATCCATTTTGATCAAATGAAAAGTAAGAACCCAAAGAAGAGGTAAATATTTCATCACATCTTTCAAGTTCCTTTCTTCTTCCACTTCTTTTTTCTTTGTTTTTACCATTATAAAATAATAACTCATATATCTTCTATAAAATTTGATGTTATTATAAATATGTTACTACCATATTCATTATTCTATGTATCTTTTCAATATCATGTCACCATACGTGTGTACGTAAGGAATTCCATCTCAACGTCTTGGTGTAATTGTTATTCAATACATTATTATTTGGTTGGGTATAATAATGAGGTTTAATTGATTTAAATTATAAATATAACATGATAATGATTCTTTATATATGATATACCATCCTATTATATATTATATTAATACCAGAAGAATGAAATTTTCGATCGTGCATACGTACGGATTACCGTCTCCACGAACTCGATGAGATTCATTCCCCATCGTATCCATTGAAGGCTAATTTTCATTTGAGGATTAAAAATAATATTTAAAGACTTAATTTCATTCTGGATATGAATAATATACATCCCATCCATAAAAAATATGTCTCACATAACAATGAATATAAAGGAAAACGAATCCTTTAACACCCGAAACGACGATAATACTAAGATATTACTAACAAAGCAATGTTAAAAGATCATATATGATATCATATTAATGTATATGATTATTTTATAATTTAATAACAATTATTTCACCATTATACTGGAGTTTAATCTACCCGCGACCAAGGAAAAGTACAAGTTAAGGGTTAATTTCACAATCTCTTTATTTTCCGAGGTTGTTTATACATAATTTTCTACTGGGACCTCTCTATCATCCACATCCATGTTTCATAAAAATGTATATAAAAAAATTACTATATAATAGGCAATGGGTTAAAGTCATTTATACCATTATTTTACCTTATATGTTTTTAAAGTAATTTTTCCGTCGTTTTCCAAACAATGTACTTTAAGAACTTTTAGACAAAATTAATGTAAGAATGATTTTAACTTATACGGAGGGTTTAGCTATTTTCCACCGTAATAAAATCATCGAAGATCCACATACATGATTATAAGATTATTTTCAAATATAAATGTTTTATTTTATACTTACGTGACTTCTAAATGGTTTCAAAATAGAAAGAGATATTTCTGTAAAAAGGATTTGATTTCATATATGTCAACATATTTTGAAGTATTTTAGGTTTGATTGATGATGATTTATTATGATACAAAACTTCCATATTGTAATGAAGGTTTTGTGATATGTTTGATTGTGGATGTGTTATTTCATACCATTCATGGTTTCTGGATAAAGTATTGAAATTTTTTATGCCTGTTTTAATACGAATGGTTTTATTATGATTAATCCTTTTCATATGAGGAATTAATTGGACTTAGTAAGTGACAGGTGGAGCCCACGATAGCTCTTTGATGCATCAGTAGCTCTAATGAGACAAACTAGTGTCTTGGAACAAGGCCTTTACAAAATATTATTTGTAGTCTTTCCACAATGCCTTGACTATGTGGTTATGAATGTCTGGCACTATGCATTCCATCATTATGAAAGTGGATATTGATATTGCATGTGATTGTTCGACTAGTAGAATATCCATATGAGTAAGTAAATGGAATTATTTTGATTTATTGTTTTCTATATTATGATGATGTTTATGTTGAAAAGGACTTTGTTTAAACTTTATACATTGCCATAAATGTTTATGCCTATTTATGAAAGCATCCGCTATATTGTTATCCTTACTGGGCATCTGAGCTCACCCCTTTCAAATGTTTTATTTTTCCCAGGATGCGATGAAGTATGTTATGACTGGCCTGAATGGATATACTATGGGATATCAGTGTTGTCTATGGAAATGATGTTGTTGTAGTTTTTCATTTTATGATGTAATGTAAACCTTTTGAATTTTTCTAGTACATCCAAGGCTACTAAACAAATCTATCTTTCAAGACATGATATTTTGTGATCAGGCCAATGATATGTAATAATCCATCGACATTGGGTAACTGGGTTCGGGGCGTTACAGTTGGTATCATAGGATGTTTAGTACAATCCTCAGAAGCCAGATTTACAAAACTCTAATTAGAGCACATTACCCTAAGATAGAATTTTAAGATTAGTATAGAAGAACATCCAAGAATTTAGGTATTGTAGTGATTTTGTGTGTTTTCAAAGCAATACATCCTTGTCTAGATAAGAGCATGTAGAGGCTGCTCTGGCATAGATGTACCTAGGGGTCAAACCAAAAAACACTATATTAAGCTAGACTCAAACGGGAACTGGTGCACAACAATGGGCCTTACTGCACTCTTGGTTACGACACTCCTAGGAAATATGCATTGGATAATTCTCATTTTCTTTACAAAACATTATAAAGGGTAAATAAAAATGTAATTCCTCAAGGAAAACATTTTGTATGATATTTTATTATATGTATAACCTCTTCAATTTATGTTAAGTGTCTTACAAGTTTAGAATTATGTATTTCGATTCATAAACTAATCTAGTTTATGCCATTGTTTAGAAATGGTGCCTAGTGGATGGAATGGAAAACATATCAATGCACGCACTCTATGTATGGATTTCCCTCCTACTCAAGATAATTACATTGGAGCTAGTGATGCAACTCGTGGTGATCAGCTAATCACCATACTATGACAACTCACTCAGGTTAAGAATAATAAACTTACTCGTATGGAGCACCCTAATCCACAGCATGGAGGAACAATGTTATATCACTTCATGAGATAACAAACACAGACATTCAATTTGAGTACATATCCATTATTATATAATCAATGGATCAATTCCATAGAGAAAATATTCCAAGCCTTAGGGAGTAGCAAAAGGGAAAAAGTTGTCATTGTAGTTTACCGCCTCACTAGAGATGCTGATTAGTGGTTGTCATTGATTCAAAACACAAAGGAAGATGATGAAGTATAAAATATGGAATTGAGGGAGTTTAATGAGATTTTCATAGAAAAATACTTTCCTCTTGACAATCGAGCAGATATGGAAAGGCAATTTCTGAGTTTGAGGAAAAAGGAGGATGAGAATGTCTCAATGTGTGAAGCTAACATTACATGGTTAGCGAGGCATGATCTAGATTATATAAGTAACCCAATATGTAAGATTGATCATCTCTTTTATGGGTTAAAACCATTTCCCCATCGATCATTATTCTCACAATCCATCTCATCGTATGAAGATATTGTCTCATGTGCTACTAAGACAAAAATAAAAGAACACTTTAAGTCCTATTACTTTAACGCAAAGCAAGAGAAGAAGAGATATGCTGAACATACTAGAAATAGATGCAAGGAGATGAAGGGTAAAGTTTAATATCTATCCTACAACAAATGTGGGAAGAAACACCCTTGTACATTCCTGAATGGAATGGGTGTCTGTTACAAGTGTGGTGAAAAAGGCCACCAAACTCATGATTGCAAGGGGAAGGAAGAGGTTGTTGATGTTGAATGATACAATTCTAGTGAAAGGGGGAATTATGAAAATGAATATACTAAGATTCAGGGGAACATATCTTAGAAATGGCTAATGGATAATGGTTAGGCTTATGTTATTACTACTACTGAGGATAATGCTCCGAAAGATGTAGTGGTAGGTAATTTAATGGGTTCTTCTGGTTTATAAAATGCATTATTTGATTCTGAATCATGGAATTGTTTCATATCTTCCCAGTTTTATAAGAGAATAAGATATTTACAATTTTATTTAACATGGGAGTTTTCAGTCAAAACTCTTAAAGGAATTATCATTGCAACAATGTTTTTTGAATCCGTCCCCATTAGGGTATGTAAATGTTCTTTATTTGCTGATATCACCATCATACCCGTGATTGAATTTGATATAATCCTTAGTATGGATTGGATTTCGGACCATGATCTAAAATTTTTCTGTTAGAATAAGGAGGTTACTATTTTTGATGACGATGATAAAGAAGACCTTATCTTTAGTGCAGATTCGTCACCACCTAATTCTTATCTAGATCCACCCCCAGTAGCTCAACTAAAATCAATTATTGGGGAGGAAGAGATTAAAATATCTATGGGTGAGGAAAAGAATGTTCAAATAGAAGGTGTACCTATTGTGAATTAATATGTTGATGGGTTTCCAGAATATTTACCTAGACATCCTCCAAAATGAAAAATTTAGTTTTCCATTGATTTAATTCCTGGATGAAGTCCCATATCAAAGACACCATATTGAATGGACACTGTGGACTTAGTGGAACTAATGAACAACTAGAGGAATTGAGAAATGATTGATTTATTCTCCCCAGTGTTTCTCCATGGGGAGCCCATGTCCTTTTTGTTAAGAAGAAAGATGTATCTATGTGGTTGTGAATTGACTACAGGGAGATAAATGATATGAAAATAAAGAACAGGTATCCCCTACCTCGCATTGATAATTTATTCAACCAAATTCATTGAGCTCAATACTTTTCAAAGATTGACCTTCGATATGGATATCATTAGTTGTGTGTGAAGAAGGAAGACATTCTGAAATCATCATTTCGAACCAGTTACGGGCATTACTAGTTTACAGTAATTCCTTTTGGATCGAGTAATTCACCCTCTATCATTATGGATCTAATGAATATATTTTTCAAGGAATATCTTGATGAATTTGTAGTAGTATTTATTGATGATATCTAAGAATACTCCAAAAGTTATGAAGATCATGAAAATCACTTACGCATTATCCTGAAGACTCTTAGAAGACACGAATTATATGGGAAGTTTAACAATTTTGAATTCTGGATTCATGAGATTTCTATTCTTGGACATATTTTCTCTAAGGATGGAATATTTGATGATCCTTTTGAGACGAAAGCAATCCAAGAATGGCCCACACCAATGAGTATAAATAAGTTACACAGTTTTATTGGTTCAGGAGGTTATTATCGATGTTTAGTCGATAATTTTTCTCTATTAGCTTACCAATTAAGAAATCTCACACAAAAAGGGTTAAAATTTGTTTGGACAAAAGAGTGTGAAGAATGTTTTGAATAAATGGAGAGAATATTAGTCAATTCTCTTATATTGACTCTACCATCCAGGAATGATGGGTTTGTTATTTATAGTGATGCATCACAGAAAATAATTGGTTGCATCCTTATGTAGAATGATAGAGTTATTTCCTACACATCACGATAGATGAAAATTCATGAGAAAAACTATCATACTAATGATATTTATTTAGAAGATGTAATCATTACTTTAAAGATATGGAGACATTATCTCTATGGTGAAAAATGTGAGATTTATACTGATCACAAGATCTTGAAGTATATTGTTTCACAGAAAGAACTCAACATGAGGCAAAGGAGATGTCTTGAACTACTAAAGGATTATGTTTTCACAATACACTACCACACGAGGAAGGAAAAGAAGGTGGAAAATGATTTGAGAAGAAATGATAATTGAGTTTTGAAAAAGATTAGAGTTGAAAAGGATCCTATATACATGGATTTAGTAAAGATGGATATGGAAATAACCATGGAAGGTGAAACATCAATGCTTTTTCAAATGGTTTCCAAACCATCTTTACCAGAAAGGATAAAATGTTCTCAGGCTGATGATTAGGTGTTTTAAAAGAAGATTAAATCTATGAATAACAGGAGATTGAGAGACTTCATATGTGAAAATGGAATTTTGAAATTTGGGAAGAGACTTTGTGTTCTCGATATACCTGATCTAAAATGAGAATTGTTGGATGATGCTCATATCTAAAATTTCTCTATAAACCATCAGAGAACCAAAATGTATAGTGATTTGAATGAACATTTTTTGTGGGACAACATGAAGAGGGAGATTGCTGATTTTGTATCAAGAATTATGGTTTGTCAATAAGTAAAAGCTAGAAGGAAATAGCCTGGAAGGGTCTTGTAATCTCTTCCCATACCTGAGTGGAAATGGGATAATATTACGATGCACTTTGTCATGGGATTACCAAAGAATCCTAGAAGGAATGATGCAATATTGGTCATTGTTGATCGAATTACCAGGTAAACACATTTTCCTACTATAGGAGAACATTTAACACTTGAAAATCTAGTAAGACTATATATTAATTAAGTTGTGAGAGTTTATATAGAACCTATATCAATTATTTATGATCATGATCCCCGTTTTACTTCATGATTCTAGAAAATTTTTCTAATATCCCTGTATAATGAACTTCGTTTGAGCACTGCCTACCACCCCCCAACTGATGGACAGTCAGAACGGACTATTCAAACCTTAGAAGACATGTTGTGATCATGCTCACTTGAAATTAAAGGTATTTGGGATCAATATTTTCCTTTGGTAGAATTTTCCTATAACAATAGCTTCCATTAATGTATTCATATGGCACCATATGAAGCATTATATGGAAAAGAGATGTCATACACCAACATGTTAGAATGATTTTGGTGAAATAAAACTCATAGGCCAAATTTTTTTGGAGGAAATGATGGAAAAGGTTAAGGTAATACAATATCACATCATTGCAGCTCAAAGTAGACAGAAGAGTTATGCTGATAACCGAATGAAGGATGTGGAATTTCAGGTAGGATATCATGATTCATTGAAGTTATCATTATGGAAGGGTATTATAAGTTTTGGTAAGAATGGAAAATAATTCCCAGGTACATCATACCTTTCTAAATTCTAGAACGAATTGGGGCTTTAGCTTACCGTTTGGAAATACCGCCAAGTCTCTCTAAAGTTCATGATGTATTCCATTTATCATTGTTGAAAAAATACATGCCTGACCCAGTGCATGTACTCAACAATGAGGAATTAGAACTGGAAACCAATCAATTTTATTGCGAAGATCCTATCAAGGTCCTTGATACAAGAGAACAAGTGTTGAGAAATTAGACGACAAGTCTGGTAAAATTTCTATGGAGAAACCATAAGATAGAAGAGACAACGTGGGAACCCGATGAACTTTTGATGATGAACCACACAAGTCTTTTTACACAGTAACACTATAGAAATTTCATGGATTAAATTATTTGAAGGAGGGGAGAATTTAATAACTCAAGCTTCCATGGTACGCTTCTCTTTGAAAAATACAATAGTGTGTGTTTTATGAAACATCGAGTTCTAACACACCATAACAATTCAAACTAGCCATTATGAATAGTAATACCAAATTTTTGAAATTTTATAAATTTTATCATTCAAAATAGACTTCATTTTTGGATTCAGAGTATCAAAATTAGTTTAGGGTGATGTTTTGGTATTTTTCTGAAAACTTAAAATTTTTGATGAATAGTGAAAAACACTAAGTATAATTTAAAACCGAATTTTTATTTAAATAATTATTTATTTTATTTGAATTTATTTTAGGTCAAAATTGATACAAATTACCTATATATGTTCAATTTCATTCATCGGAGTCAGTTTATAATAATTTTAGATATATAAAAAATTAATTGAACTTTTTACCGTCTTTTACCCACCTCCTAGGAGAAATTGAAAATTTACGTAAAACATAATTTTTCCACTTCTGTGAGTTTAATATAAAAAAATCTAGGAGACACAGTTGATATTAGTAAGTAAAATGTGGTTCAATATTATGAAAATAATTTTTTATGAATAGTAGCTTCTTACTTTTAATTAACACGGTTAAAAGTAAATTGGGTAATTAAGGGTAAAAATAATAATAATATTACCATAACACATGTCCTAATTCTATTAGATAGGTATAATTAGACCATAAAAAACCTTAGTAATGATATATATGTGTCTTTGGTCCACTTGGATTAGATTATGACATTTAATAAAATTTAATTCAAAAAAGAGTTAAAAGAGTAAAAATCAATGTTTAATAATTAATCATTTTTAATATAGGGTTACACATATGATATATTTAACTATAAATATTCACTAGAAATATAATAAGATTTTATACATAATGGTAATATATATTTTTTTTGGAAATTATATAATTTAATTTATTTATAACATAATGAGGATGTAGTAATTACCAAATTAATGAAATATTAAAATAATTGATAATATATATATCCAAACTATTGAAATTTGAGACTTTTTATGAATTAAATTAATTTTATAAGTTAATATGAAAAACTATGGTTGTTTAGATGAATTGTTTTCTAAGTAATAATGTTTTTATGAATTTAGGAAAAACAAAATACCAAATAGAGTCAAAAATTGAGATAAATGAGTTTTTAAAATAAATATTATTTTATTAATTGATATTATGTTCCAAAAAATCTAAGGCTCTGCCAAAATACTTATATTATGATAGGTGTATAATTAACGAACCACATAGGGTTCTATTGGATGTTTATAGTAACTTTATTAACCATATAATATAAAAATACAAAGATACATGGAAAATGTCGAACTTCTTAACAAAGAGTTAAATCTAAAGGATAATTTTAATATATTAACCCAAACCTATCTAAAATATTTGGGTTGAGTGGTTTTAGACCCATAACCACCATATATTTTAAAGAATCCATTATGGAGCCATTAGATACCTAAACTGTGTTTATTATAAAATAATATTTCATGCTTTTCCTAAGGTGCCCCTCACCCCTCTTATAAAAGGGCACTTCACTTCTCTCTAATTCACACCATCAATGCAATTTGGCATGGCCAACCCCTACTAAAATACATTATAAAATGTCCTCCCTTAATCCTAGAGGCCTTCTTTTATTCCATAAACCAACCTAAGGATCCCTTTTGATCAAATCAAAAGGATGTACCCGAAGAAGAGGTAAATATTTCATCACCTCTTTCAAGTTCCATTCTTCTTCCACATACTTTTTATTTTTTGTTTCCATTATAAAATAATAACTCCAGTATCTAATATATTTTTTGATGTTATTATAAGTATGGTACAACCATATGCAATATTCTATCCATCCTTTGAATGGAATGTCACCATACATGCGTATATATGGCTTATCATCTCCACGTCCTAGTGTAATTGTTATTCAACACATTATTATTTTGTTGGGTATAATAATGATATGTAATTGATGTAAATAATAAATATAACATTATAATGATTCTTTATCTATTATATAACATTCAATTATATATTATTTTAATATCAAAATATTGAAATTGTCTCTCGTGCGTACATACGGATTAATATCTCCACGAACACGATGAGATTCAATCCCCATCGTATCCATTCAAGAATTATTTTCATTTGATAATTAAAAATAATGTTTAATGACTTAATATCAATCTTGATATTAATAAGATACATCCCATCTATAACAAATATGACTCACATAACAAAGAATATAAAGGAAAACCAATCCGTTAACACCCGAAACGAAGATAATATTAAGATATTATTAACAAACCAATATTAAAAGATCATATGTGATATCATGTTAATGTATATGAATCTTGTATAATTTAATAAAAATTATTTCACCATTATAAAAGAGGTTAACCTACCCTAGACCAAGTAAAAGTAAATGGTAAGTTTTAATTTCACAATCTCTTTATTATCCGAGGTTGTTTATATGTAATTATCTACTGGGACCTTTTTATCATCCACATCCATGTTTCATAGAAATGTCTTCCTAAACATTTTTACTATTTACTAGAAAATGGGGTAAAGTTATTTATACCCTTATTTTACCATATATGTTTTGAAAAAAAAATTCCGTCTATTTCCAAACAAGGTACTTTATGACCCTTTCAACAAATTTTAGGTAAGAATGTTTTTATTAACTTATACGGTGGTTTTTTCTATTTTAAGTCGTTATAACATCGTCAAAGCTTCAATAACAAGATTATAAGATTAATTTAAAATATAAATGTTTTATTTTAAATTAAGTGACTTTTAGATGATTTCAATATAAAAAGATATATTTCCCTAAAAAGGTTTTTATTTCATCTAAGTCAACATCTTTTGATGGATTTTAAGTTTGTCTGAAGTTGATTTATTATGATACAAAACATAAATATTGTATTAAAGGTTTTGTGATATGTTTTACTGTGGATGCGTTATTTCATACCATTCATGGATTATGGTTAATGTATTGATATTTTTTATGTTAGTTTTAATACGAATTTCTATGTTATGTTTAACATTTTCACAAGAGGAATGCATTAGACTTAGTATGTGACGAGTGGAGCCCGCTATAGATCCTTTATGCCACGGTAGGTCTCATGAGACAAAATAGAGTCTTGACACAAGGCCTTGACAAAATATTATTTGTAGTCTTGACACAAAGCCTTGACAATGTGGTTATGAATGTCTGACATTATGAATTCCATCATGATTAAAGTGGCTATTGGTATAGCATGTGATTATTCGACTAGTAGAATATCCATGTGAGTAAGTAAATGGCATTATTTTGATTTATATTTTTCCATATTATGATGAATATTTTGTTGAAAAGGATTTTGTTTTAGTTTTATACATTTCCATAAATGTTTATTCTTATTTATAAAAGCTTCTGTTATATTATTATCCTTATTGGTCATTTAAGCTCACCCCATTCTATGTTTTATTTTTCCCCAGATGCGAATAAGTATATTTTGACTAAACTGCAAGGATAGTCTATGGAATCCTAGTGTTGTCTATGGAAACAATGTTGTTGTATTTTTTCATTTTATGATGTAATATAAACCTTATGAATTTATCTAGTACATCAAAGGGTACTAAATTAATCGGTCTTTCGAGACTTTTTTTTTGTGATCATGCTAATGATATGTAATAATGCACTGACTCTGGGTAACTAGGATCGAGGCGTTACAATTTATTTCATGATATTTCATTAATAATCCCCTTCCTTGAGGTCTCTATAAATCAGTGGTCCATATCATAGAGTTATCTATTTCCCTTATTTACACCTCCAATTATTATAGTGTATTATTAACACACATTATGTTATCGAACATTCATTATTGAATGTTGAGAAAGTTATATTGTATGATTTGAAAAATAAAAAGATTACAAATTTTACTATTATAATAACACTCTAGGACATTAATATATATATATATATCTAAAAAATCAATATCTACAATATATTTTAATTCACACAACCATTAGTTTGAATTAGTTGTAATATAGTATTCCATTACAAACTAGCCATTACATTAGAATGTATAAGTAGGACTAAATAATTATGAAATGCATATGGTTAAAAAATATATTATATATATTCATTGGTTACCAATTGATAATAAATGAAAATAAAAATCATTTGAAGGTAAAAGAATTGTTTTTTTGGAAAACTATTTTTTGCAATCGATGTGTTTTTATATTAATAAATTAACTTATTCAATTTTGAAAATTAAATTAATAAATTAAATATTTTATTAGTTGTCACACATGGTTTTTTTTTCTGTCTTTGTATTGATCCGGCCCATTAGAAATCCCAATCCTTTTCATGGGTATTTGATGAGATGAATCTTGAGTTTTTAAGTTTCATATATGTCTAACCACCATAATTTGGGATCCCCATTGCATGTTTAGGAGTTTTTGAAGAAAGGGTGGTTACTTCATGATTTGGACCAACCGTGAGCCCATTCCCAGTTTTAAAAACTGAATTTGTTTCTTTTATAACTCTTTTGTTTTTCATCCTATTTAACCCATTCAACTTCCCACTTTTCCTATACTGATATGTTAAAATTTATTTATCCTTTTGGACCCATTATAAATTCATAAGCCGGGTGAATTTGGGTTACTTATTTAGGTATTGGGCCAGCCCATGGGGCCATTTCCTGTTTTTAAAAAATAAATTGTTTCATTTATATCATTTTCATTGTTTACTCTTTTTCGGTGATTCCACCTCCCCCTCGAAGAAAATAAACCTATCCTAACCCTAATAATCGATTTTACCTCTTTGGAGCTCATGTGGGTCGCGGATTTGGGCGAACATTCTCAGGATACCTCAAATCGCCCAGAATTTCCAAGGTAACTTTAATCATTCATGAATCAATCAATTCGTACTCTTTTAGCCACCAATCATCTTACCCTGGTTCTTCCAGACCTTATGAGTCTCTCCATGAATTTTCAAGCCATTCCATTTTTTAAGGGCTTCAGATCTAATGGAAGACGAAGAGTTTTTTAGGATAAAAGGTGAGATTCCTTCTCCTTTCTTCTTCCTCTTCCCCCTCCTTTCATTATTTCTTGGTTTTATATTATACCCTAGTCTTTATAGACATAGGGATTTGTTATATAATGTTTATTGATGGGTTTTATATTTGTTTAGGTATGGTATTTATATTTTTATGGTTTATAAACCCGCGGTGGGTGATTTCAGGTGTGTGTTTCAATTATGCCAAAGATTTGAGGTAGGATATCCCTTGCACATGCCTTTATCATTCAAGTTTCAACATTTTAATATTTTCATAAACTTATATAAATGTTAATTATTGTTTTTAAGCCTTTGTATAATTTTCTTGGTTTCCAAAGTGGTTGTTTAATCATTGTTTTGTGAAAGGTAGTGTTGTTTTGCCATGAAAGTGCTCAACAAATGTTTGTTTAAATGTTCCTTTATCTTTTGAAAATATTTTGTGAGATTTATAATCTGGTTTATGGTATTTTTAACATGTTACAGTATCTTGAATGATAATATGGCTTTCAATTGGTGTTTTATTCCTTTTCATGTACTTAAAATAAATTGTTTTGTTTAAAAAGGGCATGTCATGTGTTCGATAAATTGCCCAGTTGGCTTTTATGTGTGATGTGTGATTTAAAAGTTATTTGATTGTATTTATAAAGTAATTGGAAGAATTATAAATGGTATTTTTGGGTACTTATATTTATTTCAAATTTGGATTTTTTTTTACAAACAAGTGGGTTTTGATTTACAACATATTTTGGCGCAAGTTGCCCAAAAATGGACCGTTTCACAACTTTATGAAAATGGTTGTGTTTTGAATATGTAACCTAAGTATTATAAGAGATTTATGAATGAGTTTTACTACTGTAAATGGTTTTTATACAGATCCGTAATAAAATTAAAATGCATACCTTCATCAAAGGTTAGTTTTGAGAAAATGTTTAGAGGCCCGTTTGGCATTTCCTAATGAAGGAGTGTTTTACTTATATATAACAAGTTGTGAAATTGGTATTGTTTTATGGTCCATTAAATGATTTTATTAAATGTTTATTGGGCTGAAAAATATGATTTGTTATGGTTATGATGTGTTTTTATAATTTAAAGATTGTTTTTGAAAGAGTTTTATGTGCAAAGCCTCAATACACTTCATGAAATTGTTTTACCAAAATATTTAGCAGTTTGTTGATTAATGTAAGTAATGTGAATAAAGATTATGGGATGTTTGTGTTTTTATGGTTTTGGAATGGAATGTGGATATTAAATGTGTATTTTATAATATGTGTAAATTGATTGAGCACTAAAGGGAATCTCGGGTATCTAGGTGGGCAGACGTTTACTAGTATGCTAGTGATTCTGTGGGGGTTGGCCTCTGTTTCACGTAGCAAGTTTGACAATGACAACACTAACTAAACTATGATTATGATGATGATTGGGAACCACTAGGTTATGGGTATGTTCCCTACTAGTGGCTCGTGCACGAGAATGGATATTTATTATGGTTACTTTCACCAAGATACGAGGTACCTAGGGCTCACAACTAACTAGTGCCTAGGGGTATTCCTGTGACTAGTACTCATTGGCTATTTTGTACTCACCGTCAGCATACAGTGTGTTTGGTTGGTAAATTCAGTAGTATGTGTTATTTATTTGAATGTTAAAATTCTTTAAAGCAGCCCTCTTGAAAACTATATTCATTTTGAAGTTTCACCTCTTTGAAAATAATTGTTTCTTGAATTTTTGTTTATTAAACATGCATGTTTTTGTCTGATAATTATTATATCATGGAACCTCATTTGAAAACCATACTTTCAAATCTTGAATTTAAAACTATAAATTGATGTTTCTTTTATTTTAATGGAATGTGCATTGGGAATAGAATATCGGGCTAACCTACTGAGTTTTAATACTCACGCCTATAGTCTTCTTCTTTTTTTAGCCCTTGTGCAGGTTTCATCTTTACTTCGATCACCTTGGGAGACATTTTATCATTGTGTTGGAGAGTGACCAGAAGTGTCACATGGAGTTATTTTTTCATCGGGATTGTTCAGTTGGGTTGTTGGTTTTGTTCTAATTTTAGTTTCTTGTACAAATAATATTTAGTTCAATTTTTATATAAATTCATTTTGGTCTGTCCATTTATTTCTGCTGTTTGTTTGATTGTTTATATATGGGTGAAATCGTTCCCTTATGTACTCTATCGATGCCCTTGGTTCTTGTCACCATCCTGGGAGGATCGGGAACGCCTCTCGGGACTTGTCGCGGGCTGGCCTGGGTGACCGGTTTAGGGTCGACTCGGGCTGGTTCGTGACAAAATGGTATTAGAGGAGGTATTAGAGGAGGTCGGCTATTAGTGGACCTTTCTTTTTAGAGCTCCCTTGTTATTTTGGGGATGTCAAGGTAGATGGAGTAAGATTGTTGGGACTTGAGGGGTAAGTGCAAGAAGAGCATCACGAACTCTTTCTTGTTCTAATCCTCATGTTTCCATGGATGTCCGGTTTTATTAGTGTCCATTGTTCTAGTTGACTGTTTTGTATTGGGATATGACAAGGGGAGTCTGACCAATGGCCTTCGTGAGCTCACAGGTCCTGGAAAGCCATGTGGAGTTGGGGAATGGTCCTAATAAGTCTCTCTGTGTTGGTGTTGTGTTTGGCATTTGTCCGCCAACCATATGGTCAAGTCACCCACTGACACTAGTTCCCTTTTTTTGGGTCTCTTGAACCTTTCATGAATTCTGAATTTTTGTTTTTAAAATCCATGTGTGAGAATTGTGGAAATGGGTTTTAATGTAAGGATTAGATTTTGAAAAGTGATAAAATGGGGTTTCAATAATTAAATATAAGAATTGTTTTGGAAGGTTGTGTTTTTGTGAAAAAAAATGGAGGGAAGTAGAAATGATTTATAGGGATTGGATTATCCATAATCTAAACTTGTGGTTTGTTGAAATAAAATGTTTTGAAATTGTGAATCATTTTAAAGTGATTCTGGATCTTTTTTTTAAATGGGGTATTTTAGGATGTTAAAAAGTTTTTGAAGTGGATAAATTAGTTTTGGCAATTGGTTTTTATCGGTTGGTGTTTTACTACAAATGGTATTGGTTTCAATAGACCTCGGATTATGAAAATATACATTGCTGATTTTTTTTAAAATAATGGGAATGGGTTGTTTGGAGTGGCTTGGTTATTTAAAATGTTTTTAAAAATGAAAAGGGGTAGGTTTTCAAGAAAATTGTTCTTAATTAATTGTGGTTTTTTTTGTGAAACATGAAAATGTTTTTTGACTTGGTGGTTGGTGTTCCTTTTGAAGGTAAATTGTTTTTTTGAATTATGATGTTTAATTTTAGCCTTTGGTGTTTCCATGGGTGCTCAAATGCATGGATTTATTTATATCTAGAAGTATGGCCTATATGGTATGGTGGTTGGGTGCCAGGAGTGGCATGGAAATGTGCATGTGGGTGATACATGATGAAACACCATTGGTGAATGTGGAAACCCACCAAATTAGTTTGATTTTTCAAAATTGTTTTGAGCTGAAAATTATGGCCTTTTTTTAAACCAATGGTTATGTGGCATGATTTTTCTATGTCTTAGAAGAGTTGTTTATTTGTTTATCTTCCATGTGATCTAGAATTCATACTCTTGTTCTATCTAGTGATGAGATCTTGTTGGTGTCTCGGTTTTGGAGTAATTTTCAGTGGGTTTCTAAAAATGTGTTTGATGTTGTGATGTGGCCATGGATAGTTCTGCATTGGAAATCTTTTATATTGATCAACCTAAGGATTCCTTTCAAATTTTAAATCCATCTCTTTTGATGATGCCTCAACTTGTTTGTTGGAATAGAGAGCTGTTTGGGATCTATTAAAAGTGCTTCTAGGTCATGATAATTCTTTTGGATAGAGCAGTTGTGTTCGGTGATGTTGATGTGTTTCGTCGTATTCTTTGTCCATTATGCCCCTTGTTTGGAGTGAGATATAATTTTGATATGTATCTATGAGTTACTATTTAGATGAAGGTTTTTGTTTGGTGATCATGTGAGTTTTTTTTGAGTGGTGTGATCCTTATCAACTGACTGCGGTGCAACAAATGATTCAAGAATCAGGGCTCCAGCCATAGGCCTCAGAGTGAAGATTTTCACGCTGTCAGAAAATCAACAGAGGTGTGTAGTGCTTGATTATGATCCTTACTCCTCTGTTTTGGTAATTTATTTTCTATGTAAATGTTTTTGTTTCTCATTTCTGTGAATTTCCCTTTGTCACAACAAGCGTGGTGGACTTAACCCCTCACACAGTGTCTATGGTTATTCCTTCATGGATGTGGGTTTTCGATCAATGTCCCTGTGTGGACCTCCTGTAAAAATCAGGTGTAGTCTTGGTGTTACCTATTCATAGGGGTAGAGTTTTGGGTAGTTTCTTTGTTTCTTTTGTTGTTTTAGTGGCCAAATTATTGGGTCCCCTTCCCTCCCATACCCAAGTGACGGGGGTCCAGAATTGTGCTGAATGTGTCGACCAAGTTATTGTCCCCTCCATTCGGGAGTGGGTGGTTTATATGTTCATGTTGAAACCCTATTAACATGGTATAGTAGGTGTTAGTAGGAGGGTTTTTTTGGGCATGTGTGAGCGAGTCCCAACTCTAGCTCATGTTCAATTCTTGTCTATTCATTGCTAGTTGGTTTCTAATGGTGGGGAGACCCACCATGGGAGTCCTGGATTTTCATCCTAAAAACATTTCTAGGGATATTTGATTCTTAATGGTGGGGAGTACATTCTGGAATCCTTAGGTGTTGTTTTTTTTTCATCCGGAAAGTGTTATGGCTTTCCGGGGGCGGAAAGCTTTAATGGTGGGGAGAATTGTCACACACGGTTTTTTTCTGTCTTTGTATTGATCCGGCACATTAGAAATCCCGATCCATTTCATGGGTATTTTATGAGATGAATCTTGAGTTTTGAAGTTTAATATATGTATAAACACCATAATATGGGATCCCCATTGCTTGTTTAGGAGTTTTTGAAGAAAGGGTGGTTACTTCATGATTTGGGCCAACCGTGAGCCCATTCCCAGTTTTAAAAACTAAATTTGTTTCTTTTATAACTCTTTTGTTTTTCATCCTCCTTAACCCATTAAACTTCCCACTTGTCTTATACTGATATATTAAAATTTATTTATCCTTTTGGACCCATTATAAATTCATAAGCCTGGTGAATTTGGGTTACTTATTTAGGTATTGGGCCAGCCCATGGGCCCATTTCCTGTTTAAAAACAAATAACTTGTTTCATTTATATCTTTTTCTTTGTTTACTCTGTTTCGGTTATTCCACCTCCCCCTCGAAGCCAATAACCCTATCCTAACCCTAATTATCGATTTTACCTCTTTGGAGCTCATGTGGGTCGCGGATTTGGGAGAAACGTCTCAGGAAACCTCAAATCGACCAGAATTTCCATGGTAATATTAATCATTCATAAATCAATCAATTAGTACACTTTTGGCCACCAATATTCTTCCCCTGGTTCTTCAAGACCTTAGGAGTCTCTCCAAGAATTTTCAAGCCATTCCATTTTCTCTAGGGCTTCAGATCTAATGGAAGATGAAGAGTTTTTTAGGATGAAAGGTGAGATTCCGTGTCCTTTCTTCTTCCTCTTCCCCCTCCTTTCATTATATCTTGGTTTTATATTATACCCTAGTATTTATAGACCTAGGGTTTTGTTATAAAGTTTTTATTGATGGGTTTTATGTTTTTTTAGGTCTGGTATTTATATTTTTATGGTTTATAAACCTGCGGTGGGTGATTTCGGGTGTGTGTTTCAATTAAGCCAAAGATTTGAGGTAGGTTATCCCTTGCACATGTCTTTATCATTCAAGTTTCATCATTTAAATATTTTAGTAAACTTTTATAAATGTTCATTATTGTTTTTAAGCCATTGGATAATTTTCTTGGTGTCCAAAGTGGTTGTTTAATCATTGTTTGGTGAAAGGTAGTGTTGTTTTTCCATGAAAGTGCTCAACAACTGTTTGTTTAAATGTTCCGTTATCCATTGAAAATATTTTGTGAGGTTTATAATCTGGTTTATGGTATTTTTAACATGTTACAGTATCTTTAATGAAAATATGGCTTTCAATTGGTGTTTTATTCCTTTACATGTACTTAAAATAAATTGTTTTGTTTAAAAAGGGCATGTCATGTGTTCAATAAATTGTCCGGTAGGATTTTATGTGTGATGTGTGATTTAAAAGTTATTTTATTGGATTTATAAAGGAATTGGAAGAATTATAAATGGTATTTTTGGGTACTTATATTTATTTCCAATTTGGATTTGTTTTTACAAACAATTGGGTTTTGATTTACAACATATTTTGGCCCGAGTTGCCCAAAAATGGAACGTTTCACATCTTTATGAAAATGGTTGTGTTTTGAATATGTAACCTAAGTATTATAAGAGATTTATGAATGAGGTTTACTACTGTAAATGATGTTTATACAGATCCATAATAAAATTAAAATGCATACCTTCATCAAAGGTTAGTTTTGAGAAAATGTTTAAAGGCCCGTTTGGCATTTCCTAATGAAGGAGTGTCTTACTTGTATATAACAAGTTGTGAAATTGGGATTGTTTTATGGTCCATTAAATGATTTTATTAAATGTTTATTGGGCTGCCAAATATTATTTGGATTGGTTATGATGTGTTTTTATAATTTAAAGAGTGTTTTTGAAAGAGTTTTATGTGTAAATCCTCAATACACTTCATGAAATTGTTTTGCCAAAAATATTTAGCGGTTTGTTGATTAGTGTAAGAAATTTGAATAAAGATTATGGGATGTTTTTGTTTTTATGGTTTTGGAACGGAATGTGGATATTAAATGTGTATTTGATAATATGTGTAACTTTATTGAGCACTAAAGGGAATCCCAGGTATCTAGGTGGGCGGACGTGTACTAGTATGCTAGTGATTCTGTGGGGGTTGGCCTCTATTTCACATAGCATGTTTGACGATGACAACACTAAATAAACTATGATGATGATGATGATTGGGGACCACTAGGTTATGGGTATGTTCCCTACTAGTGGCTCGTGCACGAGAATGGATATTTATTATGGTTACTTTCACCGAGTTACGAGGTACCTCGGGCTCACAACTAACTAGTGCCTAGGGGTATTCCTGTGACTAGTGCTCATTGGCTATTTTGTACTCACCGTTGGCATACGGTGTGTTTGGTTGGTAAATTCAGTACTATGTGTTATTTATTTGAATGTTAAAATTCTTTAATGCAGCCCTCTTGAAAACTATGTTCATTTTGAAGTTTCACCTCTTTGAAAATAATTATTACTTTCTTTTTTGTTTATTAAACATGCATGTTTTTTTCTGATAATTATTATAGCATGGAACCTCATTTGAAAACCATACTTTCAAATATTGAATTTAAAACTATAAATTGATGTTTCTTTTATTTTAAAGTAATGTGCATTGGGAATATAATATCGGGTTAACCTACTGAGTTTTAATACTCACGCATATAGTCTTCTTCTTTTTTTAGCCCTTGTGCAGGTTTCATCTTTAGTTCGATCACCTTGGGAGACATTTTATAATTGTGTTGGAGAGTGACCAGAAGTGTCACATGGAGTAATTTTTTCATCGGGATTGTTCAGTTGAGTTGTTGGTTTTGTTCTAATTTTCGTTTCTCGTACAAATAATATTTAGTTCAATTTTTATATAAATTCATTTTGGGCTGTCCATTTATTTCTGCTGTTTGTTTGATTGTTTATATATGGGCGAAATCATTCCCTTATGTACTCTATTGATGCCCTTGGTGCTTGTCACCATCCCGGGAGGATCGGGAACGCCTCTCGGGACTTGTCGCGGGCTGGCCTGGGTGACCGGTTCAGGGTCGACTCGGGCTGGTTCGTGACATTAATGGATATATTATTTTAACATACCGACCGTTCAAATTTACGGTGCTATGATAAAAGTTGTATAACAGAACTCGGGTTGAATCTTCATCGATGGATAAAATTTTTGAGTCTGTTTTTTTGTCTTGTTAATGGGGTGGGGGGGGGGGTATTTGAAGATCATAGGTGTAGAAATTTCTTAATTATTTTGGATTTAAAATTTTATAAAATATTTGTATGAGTTTATTATTTTTGATTTAGTCTTATGACAACCATTACCCTAGGAAAACATTTCATTTAATTGACATCCATAAACAAGATGATTTAAATCATAATTCTATGGTTTATCTTCAATCCCAGCCTTAAAAAGGGTTATAATATTCATCAATTATTGTTGAAATATTTTTCAATATTTCACGAACCCATGTTAATTTTTATTTCATATAGTACATGGAATTATCATTTAAAAACATATTATTATTCCACAACAATTATTTTTTTCCAAGAAAATAAAGATAATTCATGGAATTATAAACAAGAAAAATATCCCAATCACTTAACGTCACCTAATTATGAATCACCCATATTAGAGTTTTAATAAGATATTGATATGTATTATAATTGTTTTGAATATTATTATAGTGATGATTTATAAAATAAATAAGAAAAATTTGACAAGGAAATAGTGCGGCGCTGAACGCACACATGAAATGCGAAGAGACATAAATATATTCTTTTGATAGAATAAGATAGTGAGAAAATATAAGGCTTTTCAGATTGATATACACAATATTAAGAGTAACAATACTTCTTGAATGAAGGTGGAATATTATTAGATATCATCATGATGAAACATGCATTAATAATTAATTGAAATAAAAATGAACTTATACGATTAAAATTGAATTGAAGGGAAGAAAAACATGAAATGTAAAGAGGAGAAGTGGTATCACGTTTTGGAACAAGATTAATGAAATTATTCCTAGGACTTCAAAAGGATACATTGATGAGAAATATCATCCATAAGTGCAAAAATTCCACACCCTTTTAATGTGAATAGGGGACTAAATTTATATACCATATTGGTGGAATGTTTTAATTTGAAAGCATCTAGTCCACTTGGATCACCAACTTGATAATATATAAAGTTGAATCAGGAGAAATATTCTCCTCTGAATTTTTATATATCGATTTTTTTAGTCCATCCTCCATAATTTTAATCCATAAAAATTTTATGGAAATTTTATTGGTATTTTACTAAATAATATCATACTTTCTATTTTTAACTAGATATTTTTAAATTCCACAATGTGAATGTGTTTTTGGATAGGAATATACCTTCAAAAATCTATTTCTCCAAATAACTTTTACTCCAATATCTTTTCTATCAAAAAAAATATATGATCACTTTGAAAAATAGATTGGGAGAAAGTCAAGAATTATAGTCTATTTTTTAAATCCCATAACGAATTATGGTTTGGAAATTCATGCATAAATTTATACCCTTATTTGTCAATTTGGGAAATGAAATATTTATCCCTTATTTATTGTAATGATTATATAAAATGTGTAGATAATAAATAAAAATTCATTCTAAATTGATCCTAGAAAATAAAACACCATAGATGGTTTAGTTTATTTGATAGATTCTTTATGACTTTTTTGTTATCCATATGAACATTCATATAGCCAAAATTTACAAATCTAATGTTTAATTATTTTCAGTAAATTTAATTATAAACCCTTAAAAACAAGATAAAAAAAAAGTCAGATAACTAGGGATATTGTTCTGATTAAAATAGATTACAAGCTTAAATTTGGAATAATTGTAGAAATAATGATCAAAAATTATATTCAAAATTTAAACATGGATCTTTCACACTAACTACAAGCATTCAATCAAAATCAGTAATATTATTAGATAAAACGTTTTTAATAAATAAATAAAATCAACTCCCCACACATATTGTTATTCATGCACTCATGTTTAACAAATTTGAAATCATAACTAATTTTTTTACTTACTAAGAAATATTAAAATTTCTTTTCCTTCAATTATGGGGTCACATTTAGTTATCTCATCCATAAACAAATCCAATTTTTTTTAAGAAAAATAATTTTCCAAAAAACCTTCATTTTTCATACTCAAAATTAGATATTTAATCTTGGGTAATTCAAAACACACCAATATCATAATGAAAAAAATTTATTAATGTAGGTTCACTTATTCACTAAAAAAAGTAAAAATAGAATAATTTGAAAGAAATTTTATCAAACATTGAAAATTATAAAGTAAATAATAATCACGAGTTGTTTTAGGGTTGTTTAAATGGCTATGGGATAGTAGGAATATAATTTTCAAATTAGAGGAAAATAGGGGTATGACACAAATATGAAAAAATCAATGAACCTTTGTTTTAAATCAAACATGGAGGGAAATGGGAAAAAATATTTTCAATGGAATGAATGTTTGAAGGAAGACATGTGTGGGATTACATTGGGAGGGGATGAAAGGGTGAAATTTTTATAAAATAAATTTTTTCCCAATAATAGAAGTAAATATAATGGAAATGTTATTTTTTGCTTGTTTTTTTTTTGAGATTGAAGTAGGAAAACTTATAACACCCATATCCCAATCCTTCAATTATCGCCACAATAAAATAATTGTAATAGTTATAATAAGAGAAAAGTATGAGGAAGAGTGATTTTTGACTTTCTTAATACACAACCCATTCATGTTTTTTAATTTATTATATTTATTTCATATATTTTATTTTTTAACACTTTTATAAAACCCTTTAAAATTAACAAAACATGAATACCTTCCAAAAACTAACTGATGGATAACCCCTCCCCCAAAATAAAATGCATGCATTTTCTCAAGTATGTGATGAAATATTTAAAATCAATGAAGGAATAACCAAAATGATATACATTCCCTCCACAAAACAAGCTCATTAAATCATTCAATGAAAATACATTTAGCAATTAGGTGGAAAACGATATTGGGATTATAATATGGATATATGTAAAATGTTCTTCATTATTTCAATGGTTCTTTCAGAAGAAGAGTCAATGTATGGGTAATTGGATACAATTTGTATATTTATACTCTTATGTGTTTCAGAAAAATGTATTTATTAAATTAATGTACTCTAAATTAGAAAATTTAGCTCTAAGACCCACAAACTCAACAATCACAATCGATTTTGAAAACTATATAATATGAAAATATGTACATAAGTGTCATTGGAATGAAAGATAACATTTTTACTCATTGTTAGTTAAGAATCATTTTCTTATGATAAAATTGTGTTTTAAAAAAATTGTGTTACATTCAAAAAATTATTTATCCAAATTTATGATGAATAAAAAAAATTTAAAATTAATAAAGGGTATTGGTCTTTCAAAAATTGATGGAAATTTTATATATTTTAAAAGTGGTGTAATTGTGAATAATTTTTTTTGTTTTTTGTGATTAATTTTTTTAGTTTTTTTATAAAAGTAAACACCAACAAATGGAAATGAGAAAACAATAGTTTGATGTAGAATGTTCTAAAAATTTTATAATTGGTATAACAATAACAACAAGAAGAGATAATGAATGAAAAAATGGGTGGGGATAGAGAAATCAGTAGTAGGAATAAGTGACAATGAGGTAGTTATTATAAAATATTTTCCACTGGTTTGGATTTAGTGGGATTCAGTATCCATCTCGTTGTGGGGTGGTGTAAGTGTATGTGGTTTTTGGGGCATGTTTCCTCTTTTTTAGGCATTGAAAATTTTCCATCACCAAGAATAGAATAAAAATATGAAAATCATTATATATTAAATTACAAATAAAAAATAAATTATAATTCCTTAAAATTAAAATATATCATGGGTTTTATCCCAAGAATAACTTCATTTATTTTTTCTACAGTTGTAATGTTATAGTAGAATAACCATACTCTCAAGGGGGCCACTATATTTTCTCAACTCCACTGTGGTTCCCAAAAAATTCTCCTTTTGGAGGCTCGATTTATCATTTGATAATTTCATCCCATCTTAATTATAAGGCACCGACCTTAAACCTTACTTAATATTGAATTAAATGAATAATTCACATTGAGGATCTTTTCAGGTTTACAGTTTTAAAGAATTATGACATAACTATTACATCTCAAAAGATTACAAAGTAGAAACTTTTACTAAGTTTCCATAAAATAAAAACTCTTAAAAAGAAACATGTCCAGTTCCATGTTTTAGGTTGCATGACTTTCCCTTGATCCCATCCTTGACCATATTCCACGTTAAGTCCTGTGAAAAAACATTTCAAAAACTTGGGATGAGCATAAAAAGCTCAGTAAGGGATACACAATGAATGAAAACTTCTAGTTTTTCAAAACAACAAGTAAACCATGTATACTTTATCAATGTAATACTTTTCACCTTTTCGAAGTAGTAAAAACTCTTCACTAAATAAAAGTTCATTACATACCCTTCTGTAACCAAAAAATTACCATAAAACCCATATAAGATCATATAACAAATAAAGGTAACTTGGGACAAAAACATACTTAAGTTGAATAACCATAAGGTCGACTTTGACACATATCACTTAATGGAATAGCCATTTGGCCAACTTCCATACATACTTAATGGAATAGCCATACGGCCGACTTCCATACCCAATGCATTGGAGGTTATAACGTAACCACCCATCCTGGTATTCACGGCACCACCCGTCATATGATTTATCACGTAACCACCCATAATATGTCCAAGTACCATTATAAAATTATAACACATAAAACCAATATAAAGGAATGATAACATTTCCACATTTCAATCACAATATATCATTTAAATATATTGACATAATAGAATCATTTATCGAAACCATTTTCAATACCAAAATACTTAAAAGAGTATATGGTATTTATTTTATTTTTAAATACATTACAACTTATTGAGGAAGCCAAAGATCAAATAATACTCACGGCGGCAGAAAAGGTCGTTGTCACTGCGTACATTAAAAGAAACATTCCTTTTTTTCGTTTAGTAAAACGCTTCGTAGAAAAAGATTCCTTTTGTATAAAAGTAAACGTCAAAGGTGTTTATACACCGTATGAAATATAGTTGTGTATAAAACGAAATATGCCTCAATGAAAGGAGATTGAGACGAAGTCCCTTACAAAGATGGTATCCTTGGTTTAAGGATAAGTCAATTACATAATTACGTGTGAAAAATGAATAAACCCAATATAAGTGGATATTAAGTGTAAAAAAATCAGAGGTTATTCACACATATTCATAAAATGACATATTCAAGGAGTACTAGATTATCCCAAAGAATCAAATTTGGGTTAAGAAGTTCCCTTACAAAAATATGACAGCCTAACGGCGTCACTACAAAATTCAGAAAATGAGTTGATGAGAGATAAAAAGGGTATCTCATCAATTGGACATAAAATTTACATCAATAAGGTTCTATGAGAACGTATCCCAACATAACAATATGTAAATTAAAATACCCAACAAAAGAAGTCTTTTAAAAAGAGGAGGGTGAAAGGTTCCCTTACCAACATGGGTATCTTTCGAGACATGCACCCCATGAAAGAAGTACAATACAACATTGATGTAAATACTCATAAATTAAATTATTATACACAATGAGTAAAGTAATTGGTAGTAAATACACCACTCAAAGGAAATTGTGGCAAATGTAGCATAAATCTCACGGGAATAAGAGTGAGATGAAAAATCCCTTACGAAAACTCGGCAGCCTAACGACGCCACAAAAATGGATTGATGAGATAAAATAGGGTCTCTCATCATATTAACATAAAGTTTATAGAAATTGGAATATAAAAGAACATCCCCCAAAATAAAAAAGAGGATCTTAAAAGAAGTGACATAATGGAGAGTACTTAAAAAGAAAGAGAGAGGTTAGATCTCTTACGAAAATTCAGAACCTAACAACGCCACTCAAAACTTCCAAAATGGATTGATGAAAGAGAATAGGGTCTCTAATCATATGAACATAAAAATTACAGTAATATTATTATAAAATAACATCCCAATCACAAGAAAGATTAGCTTAAAAGGAATGGCATAAAAGAGTGTACATAAAAAGAAAGAGAGGAGTAGGATCCCTTACCTTAAGTTCAACTTGTCTTGTTCGTTTTTTATATTCCTAAATAATAAACTTGAGTTAATTTATACTTCCTTAAGAACCTTTTTCATGTTCATTATTCCTTTTACATCACTTATTCCCATGTCATAAACATTATTTAGTCATTTAAGTTAATAATGTTTTTTTGCCGATATTTGGTTCTTAAGTCGAAAGTGGACTTCTTACAATTACATGTTGTTCATGTGGTCAAGGGTTCATTATATCCAGAATTTTATTCATGATGTATATATCATATATATCATATATATTCAGTATATTCATGTATTTATAATATTACATAACATTGAGAGTTAAGAAAAGAAATGCACCATTCATGGAGACGGTAAGCCGTACGTACGCATGAACGCTACTTCCATTTCTATTTTATATTTAATGGAATTAAAACATAATGATACATAATAGTATTTTAATTCCAGTATGGTATCATAAATAATATCATTAAATATATCCTTTATACAAACCACATATGGTATTAACGAATCAAATCACTTTGAGGGGGCGGTAGTCCGCACTTCCTTAAATGAAGATATCGTGTTTACCCATAATGGAAACCATAAAGGTATGCCATAAATAAAAAATACATAAGCTTAAGTAAAACATAAATATATTAGATATCATATATAAATATAGTGTCATATTAATGGCCACCTTTGAAGGTGTTATAAGAATGTTGAACAATCATCATTTCGGGAGGCAGAAATTCGCCATCCACAGAAATAGTATGTTCTTTAACAACTATATATAGGTGTGTGTGAGTGTAGCTCGAATACATCTTATAACAACATCCTAGTGTATTTAAGATACAGTATTTGTTACAAAATAAATGAATAAAAAGAGTTTAGTAGGTTGGAGAAGTAAAATAAAACAAAAGGACTCTAGCGAAGACATTACCTTAAAATCGGGTAACTTCCTTTGATTTGAGATCAAAGGCTTACTTGGAAAGGATTCTGCCCAAAGTGAGGCCTCAAGGAGTTAGAGAGGGATGTGTAGAGACAAAATAGGGAGGGTTTTTCCAAGCCAAAGGCTTTGGAAGTGTGTGTAAGGTGGTAGAGGTTGGGGCCTTTTATAAGAGGAGAGGAGGGGAACTCTTGGAATGTAATGAAATGTAACTTTATTTTAAAATGAGTTTCGGATTTAAAAGGTCCCACATTGATATAATTCTAGGATATGGTTATAAGGGTTCAAAATATACCCATCCAATAGGTTTTGGACATTTTTACGTCATAGATTTTACATTATCGTCTCATTTAATTTAAATCCTTTATTAATGAGGCAATTACTGCATCATCATGATGTCATAAATAAATTAATTTTTTTAAAGTCTAAAAATTATAAAAAAAATACTATGATGTAGGAAATATTTTTATCATTCCATTTATTATTTATAGTCAAAAGGATGACTTTAATAACCCCATGTAAAAATTGTTTTAGTAAAACATCTCATGTTTGTGTCATTTTTACTTTAACATTAAATAAAAAGATATTTATGTCATTTTCCAACCAAAGTGGCTCCATGGGGTCCCCAAGTTGACCCATATATTTTCCTGGTCGTCCATGACACATACAATGAGGTTAGGACATGTTTCTAGGTCATTTCATTCTATTAAAACATTATTCTTACCTTAAACTACATAATTACCTCTAATCGCGATTAAAAACTTAATAAGTTATTATTCACCAAAAAATTATTTTATTCCCATTGAACCACATTTTACTTCTTAATTACAACCATGTATGTTGGATTTTTTAAATTCAAAATACAATGATGGCAAAATTTCATTTAAATGGAAAATCAGTTTTTATAAGTACCACTTAGTGGTTACACTATTCATCAAAAATTGAAGTTTTTCAGAAAATTTCCAAAAGTTCACCCTAAGCTATATATGATATTCTGAATTCAAAAATGACGTATATTTTAAAAAATTCAGAACATATAAGTTGCATTAATTAATTTAATAATTAATTTCCGATGTCAAAACAAATAGCGTGTTTTTATAAAACAAAATGTATCAAAAGATTGACACAAGTTTATGTCGGATTTCAAAGTGAAATTAATTTCAAAGACCACTATTGGATTAAATGGTAAAAATATATTCTAATTTAAATTTAAAACCAATTCAAAAGATAATATAATCATATAAATAAATTTTATTAAAAGAGGTTTTTAATTAAAATACAACATTTTTCACTATTCATTAAAAATTGAACTTTTTTGGAAAAATACCAAAAATTTACACAAAGTAAATTTTGATGTCCCGATTCTAAAGAAGAATTTAATTTTGTCAAAGATAACACATAAAATTTTCAAAAAGTGGATTTATAAGAGGTTTGCCATCAAAAGGCAGTTAATTGACCTTTTAAATAATATTAGAATGTTTACGCTTAAAATTGGATTCTTTTTCATTTTTAATCCTCTAAAATTTATTGTAAAAAGTAAAAATACTTGACAAACATATATTATCATTTTTTAGTTATTTATGTTCATTCCCTCCATTACAATGGCTAGGCGTTAACTACTATTTAAAATATTATTATTTTATTATTAGAGTGCAACGTAAGATTTCCAAGAAACTCGTTGTTGCGTGTTGGGTATGTCATGGAGCATAGCGTCCCCTTTAAATTCATATTAATATTTTATTCACAAATATGGATAAATGTGAATATGTCATACTCTTTCTTTACCTGGGGTGTTACATCCTTCCCCCCTTTTGGGAATTGCATCCTCGCAATTTTAAAATTGGGCTCGGAAACATCCTTGAAAGTCCCACATCGGAACAAGAGTCGGTAAAACAATCACTTTAAGATAAAGAATGATAAGTACAAAGGTCACCCTAGTTAACCCATTCTTGGATTCCATGTATGAAAACATGGACATGGAAGAGAAAACATAGGTTCATGTTTTGATGGAGAGTGATAGAAAACATGTTTTGGTGAAAGTTAACCACAAGAAAATCACAAACTTATGATGGGTTAAACGGTATTCAATTCCCCAGTATTAAAAGCTAATAGACAACATTTTTATTTTAAGTTACTTTTTTATTGAGGAATTTATTCATAAGGAAACATAATCACTTATCATGTTGACTTTTAACTTTTATTAGATTCCTTAAACAAACTCATATTTTCTCAAAAAGACGAGTATTTAGGAAGAGTTGTTCACATTAAGAGTACTATAATCAACTTCTAGAAAATCACCTAATACAAAAAAAGAGAACTATATACATCCCATGTATTTAGACTTTAACCAAAACCAAAACCCAAGAGGTTAGTACAAGATCAGATAATCCAGAAAAGGATAACCCTTTATAAAAATAAAATCTATTCTTAATCTCCAAAATTTGTCCAACAAAACCCAAATTTCAACGAGGACCATTCGGTAAACAATTTGTCCATAAAATTCTTCAAAGTAAACCAAACTAAGATTGAAACCCAAATATTTGAAGGATTTAGTCACATAGTCTTCCAAGTTAAATCGTAACATTTATCTCCAAACAACATCAGTTTCTCTTAATGTCTTGTATTGAAAAGTAATTAACCTAATCACATATCCTCCATGATAGGTTAATAAATATACCTAGATAACCAAAAAGCAACTTACTCTTAATTCATAAAATCATCTAACTAAAAAGAATCAGTCAAACTAACCAGGGACTTCATGTAGTCCAGTGGTAGGTGATAAATACAAGTTGCACTTTGGTTGTGGGTTCGATTCCCACAGCTTTGTCCGACGCGACGGGTTGTCACACGGTCTACGTGTTGTCCTTTTTCCAAAACTACATAAATAACCCTACATGTTTTACCATCAATAGTTTCCTTATAGCTCTCATTTTCATCCAAATTCGTTACGATCTCAACATCTTAATTATTGAAGTCTTATTTCACCAAAATAAAATGATTCCCAAAATGAATAACATCATACATTGATCATGGCCTCCACTCAGTTTCATCGTCATCTTGTTCATGTAGGTAGAAGTCCCATGCATTACAACAATGATTTATAGATCCTTCAAAATCATTTGTTTCCTCCATCCAAATACACCTTGTACAACATGGGTCATATGGGTGTTCACAGAAAAATAGTTTTGGAAAATAATCATGTATGACATATAATTCCAAAACATCTGATAAAACATGATTTCTATAAAATTGTCGGACCGAAATTGAGTTGAAACTTTCTATTATTGGTCCTTTTAAAATACCATAAGTATGTTCTGTGAGACAATATTTTAAAAGCAAATATAAATAGGTTGCAAAAAGTTCTCCTTCCTCAGCACCATCTTTAAAATCATAATATGCTTCAAATTCTTGTGATAAGGTAAAATATTTGAAAATACCTTGATAATATTTACCTTTCTTGAAAATATGAGAATATTGTGAAAATATTATTTGTCTAAAAACAACCCATGATCCATGATGATAATGAGGTATAGAGGAGGTGTTTGATATCTCAAACAACTGCTTGAAAGTGAACTGTATGCTAGAAAAAGTTTCACAATCATCCAAACATGACTTTGCAATAATTATTGCAAGCATGTCATCAGGAAGAGATAAGAATGTCATTGGAGATCCTTCTCCTTCCATTCGTAACAGACTTTACTTTTCCTGAAACAAAAATGTTATAATATAAGGATTTAACTGAAATAATAGATATAGGGTCTGACCATGTGTCTAACAAAAACTCCTAATCCCTAAAGTTGTCTAAAGAGACCTTTGATACCAACTATAAGGCCTCATCCTTAAACCATAATTAATGTTGAATTAAATGAAAAATTCACATTGAGGATCTTTTCAGGTTTAGAGTTTTAGAGAATTGCGTCATAACTCTTACATCTCAAAAGATTACAAAGTAGAAACATTTACTAAGTCTCCATAAAATAAAAACTCATAAAAAGAAACATGTCCAGATCCATGTTTTAGGTTGAATGACTTTCCCTTGATCCCATCCTTGACCCTATTCCACATTATGTCCTGTGAAAAAACATTTCAAAAACTTGGGATGAGCATAAAAGTCTCAGTATGGGATACAAAAAGAATGAAAACTGTTAGTTTTTCAAAACAACAAGTAAACCATGTATACTTTATCAAAGTAATACTTTTCACCTTTTCAAAGTAGTAAAAACTATTCAATGAATAAAAGTTCATCACTTACCCTTATGTAACAAAAATATTACCATAAAACCCATATAAGATCACATAACATATAAAGGTAACTTGGGAAATAAACATACTTAAGTGGAATAACCATAAGGTCGACTTCCACACATATCACTTAATGGAATAGCCATTCGGCCAACTTCCATACATACTTAATGGAATATCCATACGGCCGACTTCCATACCCAATGGATTAGAGGTTATAACGTAACCACCCGTCCTGGTATTCACGGCACCACCCGTCATATGGTTTATCATGTAACCACCCATAATATGTCCAAGTACCATTATAAAATTAAAACACATAAAACCAATATAAAGGAATGATAACATTTCCACATTTCAATCACAATATATCATTTAAATATATTGACATAATAGAATCATTTATCGAAACCATTTTCAATACCAAAATACATAAAAGAGTATATGGTATTTATTTTATTTTTAAAAACATTACGACTTGTTGAGGAAGCCAAAGATCAAATAATACTCGCGGCGGCAGAAAAGGTTGTTCTCACCGCGTACGTTGAAAGAATCATTCCTTTTTGTCGTTTAGTAAAACGCTTCATAGAAAAAGATTCCTTTTGTATAAAAGTAAAATTCAAAGGGGTTTTTACTCCGTATAAAATATAGTTGTGTATAAAACTAAATATGTCTCAATGAAAGGATATTGAGACGAAGTCCCTTACAAAGACGGTATCCTTGGTTTAAGGATAAGTCAATTACATAATTATCTGTGACAAAAGAATACACCCAATATAAATGGATATTAAGTGTAAAAAAATCATAGGTTATTCACAAATATTCATAGAATGACATATTCAAGGAGTACATGATTATCCCAAAGAATCAAATTTGGGTTAAGAAGTTCCCTTGTAAAAATATGACAGCCTAACGACGTCACTACAAAATTCAGAAAATGAGTTGATGAGAGATAAAAAGGGTATCTCATCAATTGGACATAACATTTACATCAATAAGGTTATATGAGAACTTATCCCAACATAACAATATGTGAATTAGAAGACCCAACAAAAGAAGTATTTTAAAAAGAGGAGGGTGAAAGGTTCCCTTACCGACATGGGTATCTTTCAAGGTATGCACCCCGTGAAAGAAGGACAATACAACATTGATGTAAATACTCATAAATGAAAGTATTATACACAATGAGTAATTTAATGGGCAGTAAATACACCACTCAAAGGAAATTGTGGCTAATGTAGCATAAATCTCAAGGGAATAAGAGTGAGATGAAAAATCCCTTACGAAAACTCGGCAGCCTAACGACGCCAAAAAAATGGATTGATGGGATCAAATAGGGTCTCTCATCATATTAACATAAAGTTTACAGAAAGAGTAATATAAAATAACATCCCCCAACATAACAAAGAGGATCTTAAATGAAGTGACATAAAGGAGAGTACTTAAAAAGAAAGATAAAGGTTAGATCTCTTACGAAAATTCAGTAGCCTAACGGCGCCACTCAAAACTTCCAAAATGGATTGATGGGAGATAATAGGGTATCTCATCACATGAACATAAAAATTACAGTAAGATTAATATAAAAGAACATCCCAATCACAAGAAAGATGATCTTAAAAGGAATGGCATAAAAGAGTGTACTTAAAAAGAAAGAGAGGAGTAGGATCCCTTACCTCAAGTCCAACTTGTCTTGTTCATTTCTTTATATTCCTGAATAATAAACTTGAGTTAATTTATACTTCCTTAACAACCTTTTTCAAGTTCATTATTACTTTTACATCACTTATTACCATGTCATAAACATTATTTAATCATTTAAGTTAATAATGTTTGTTTTGTCGATATTTGGTTCTTAAGTCGAAAGTGGAACTCTTACAATTACATGTTGTTCAAGTGGTCAAAGGTTCATTATATCCAGAATTATATTCATGATTTATATATCATATATATCATATATATCCATTATATTCATGCATTTATAATATTACATAACATTTGGAGTTAAGAAAATAAATGCACCGTTCATGGAGACGGTAAGCCGTACGTACACATGAACGCTACTTCCATTTCTATTTCATATTTAATGGAATTAAATCATAATGATACATAATAGTATTTTAATTCCAGTATGATATCATATATAATATAATTAAATATATCCTTTATACATACCACATAGGGTATTAATGAATCAAATCACTTTGAGGGGGCGGTAGTCCGCACTTCCTTAAATGAAGATATCGCGTTTACCCATAATTGAAACCATAAAGGTATGCCCTAAATGAAAAATATATAAGCTTAAGTAAAACATAAATATATTATATATCATATATAAATATAGTGTCATCTTAATGGAAAACTTTGAAGGTTTTAGAAGAATGTTGAACAATCATCATTTCAGGAGGCAGAAATTCACCATCCACAGAAACAGTATGTTCTTTAACCATTAGATGTAGGTGTGTGTAAGTTTATCTCGAATACTTCTAATAAAAACATCCTAGTATATTTAAGATACTGTATTTATTACAATATAAATGAATAAAAAGAGTTTAGTGGGTTGGAGAAGAAAAATAAAACAAAAGGACTAAAGCGAAGACATTAACTTAAAATCGGGTAACTTCCATTGATTTGAGCTCAAAGGCTTCCTTGGAAAGGATTATGCCCAAAGTGAGGCTTCAAGGAGTTAGAGAGGGATTTTTAGAGGCAAAATGGGCAGGGGTTGTCCGTGACGAAGGCTTTGGAATTTTGGTTAAGGAGGTAGAGGTGGGGGCCTTTTATAAGAGGAGAGGAGGGGCACTCTTGGAAGGTAATGAAATGTAACTTTATTTTAAAATAAGTTTCCGATTTAAAAGGTCCCACATTGATATAATTCTAGGATAAGGTTATAAGGGTTAGAAATATACCCATCCAATAGGTTTTGGTAATGTGTAGGTCATATATTTTACATTATCTTCTCATTTTAGTTAAATCCATTATTAATGAGGTAATCGCTACATCATCATGATGTCATAAATAAATTAATTATTTAAAGTCTAAAAATTATAAAAAAATACTATGATGTAGGAAATATTTTTATATTTCCATTGATTATTTATAGTCAAATATCTGACTTGTATAAACCCATGTAATAATTGTTTTAGTAAAACATCTCATGTTTGTGTCATTTTTTACTTTAACATTAAATAAAAAGATATTTATGTCATTTTCCAACCAAAGTGGATCCATGGGGTCCCCAAGTTGACTCATGGATTGTCTTGGTCGGACATGACACATCCAATGATGTTAGGACATGTGTCTAGGTCATTTAAATTTATTAAAACATTATTCTTATCTTAAACTACACTAATTACCTCAAATCGCGATTAAAAAATTAATAAGTTACAATTCACCAAAAAATTATTTTAATCCCATTGAACCACATTTTACTTCTTAATAAAAACCATGTATGTCGGATTTTTGAAATTCAAAACACAATGATGGAAAAATTTCATTTAAACTGAAAATCAGTTTTTATAAGTACCACTTAGTGGTTTCACTATTCATCAAAAATTGACATTTTTCAGAAAATTACCAAAAGTTCACCCTAAGATATATTTGATATTCCGAATTCAAAAAGGATGTCTATTTTAAAAAATTCAGAACATATATTTTGCATTAATTAATTTAATAATTAATTCCTGCTGTCAAAACAAATAGCGTGTTTTTATGAAACAAAATGTATCAAAAGATTGACACTAGTTTAAGTCCGATTTCAAAGTGAAATTAATTCCAACGACCACTATTGTATTAAATGGTAAAAATATATTCTAATTTAACTTTAAAACCAATTAAAAAGATAATCTAATCATATAGATAAATTTGATTAAAAGAGGTTTTGAATTAAAATACAACATTTTTCACTATTCATTTAAAATAAATCTTTTTCGCAAAAATACAAAAAAATTACACAAAGTAAATTTTGATGTCCCGATTATAAAGAAGAATTTCATTTTGTAAAATATAACACATAAAATTTTAAAAAAGTTGATTTAAAAGAGGTTCACCATCAAAAGGAGGTTAATCGACCTTTTAAATAATATTAGAATGTTTACGCTTAAAATTGGATTCATTTGCAATTTTAATCCTCTAACATTTATTGTAAAAAGTAAAAATAATTGACAAACATATATAATCATTTTGTAGTTAGTTATTTTCATTCCCGCCATTACAATGGCTAAACGTTAACTACTATTTAAAATATTATTATTATATTATTAGAGTGCAACGTAAGATTCCCAAGAAACACGTTGTTGCGTGTTGGGTACGCCATCAAGCATATCATCCCCTTTAAAGTCATATTAATATTTTATTCACAAATATGGATAAATGTGAAAATTTCATACTCTTTATTTACCTGGGATGTTACATTTATTGTGGTGCTTCTAATTCAATGGGGTTAGAAATAGAATGTGGGTATCCCCCCTTTGGTATTTTAGTTGAGTAACTAGGAAGTCCACCAAGTGTGGGTGTTTTATTCTTAGATGCCCTGGAATATGTATCAATTCTAATGTTGCATTTGTTATATGTTCAATAATATGAAATCTGAGTATATCCTTATTATTTTTAACTCATTTTTTCACCACTTTCCAATGTGGAGTGATGAGGATCAAATGAGACATGAGACTCAATATATTTTTCAAGATCCTTTATATCAATATTGTGTTGCGATTAAAGTTAAATTTCAACCTCACTAGTGTTCATTTTGTTAATGAGTGAAAAAATCTCACAATATTCACTTCCATTGGGACATGATAAACACATTGTTTAAAAATTCACTTTACATATAGGATAGTTTTTATAATTGTGGATATTAAATGATGAAAGTTGGATAACGTGATTGGAATTAATAAATGGGAATGGTAGTTCATTTTACTGATTACTATCCCACATAGATTAGTGGATAACATATGTTAGATGTGATTCCCAAGAGTATTAAAGATCTATTAGATTAGTAAAGCATACATATGAAAGGGAAACATTAATTCTCAATTTATGACTTGGTTAATGAGGGTGATTTTTTTTAAAAAAATATATATCATTAAAATAGGATGAATGTGACAGATCAGTGTTGAATGCACCCTTAGAGAGAATTTTAGATGGATGGAACAAGAATACTGATTTATTCTCTAATTAGTATCTCATGGGTTGAAAAATATATAACTTCAATAATGGGTGGCCAATTTACATGGATATGATGCTAGAATGGACAAAAATTTTGGTTGTATATATCATGAATAATGGTATTCCTAGAATCATAGGGGATTTAAATGATGTTGACTCAACTTTCCTGGAGATGAAATAAAAAGATTTTAGATGGATAATATAATTAACCCAAATAAGGAAATATTTGATTATTCACTTAGGACTGGTAGTTATTATATTTTTCAACATAATGACAACACTCTTTGGGTGCAAGGAACCTAGGCCAAGGATGGAGAAGATGGATTTGGCAGTGAATCATTTTAATTATCATTATTATATGAGTTCATAATCAATTTTGGATCTCCCTATTTGGAATGGAACCTTAATAATCAGTGGATATTTTTAATTCATGGCTATGGACTATAAGGATGAATCATTTTTTATAGTCTTATGTAGTCTCATATGGGTGCACAATTAGGTATGTAATTTTTCATACATATGGATTTTTTATGTCATCCAAGAGGGAAATGTTAATTTTGTAATGTCTAAATGTGTTGATCATCTAATAATTATGTTTAAAGGTATTCTTTGGATTATAGATAGCCCAAAGAAAATAAATAGGGTTTTTATAGGGATGAAAGTAAGCAAGGGAGTGGCATCAGGTGCATTTTCTTTCATTTTATTCTTTTATTTTTCTATCTCCATATTTTAAGGGGTATTTTGGATTCATATTGAGGAATATCAATTTTATTTTCTGATTTATGTGAAATTGAACATACATTACCCATGTGGTTGGGAAATGGTTGACTAAGAGTTTGGAAGTAATGGATTTTTACTGCTGGTTGAGGTGGTATGCAAGTTAACCCATTTTGTTTTCAATATTTTTTAAGATATAATGATTGAAGGATGCTTAGTATTCTACAACAATTTTCCTTGGGTTCTTAGATTAATAAAAATGTCACATATTATGATTTCCATGATTTTTAATCTTTTGGAAATTGAGTTTATTAGTTTTGTAATTTTTAATTATGACTATGATTTTGGTATCTTGGATGAGTTGTAGTATAATTTATCCTTTTAGGTTGAGATAAAAAAGGATAAGGTTATTGGATGTTACCGCCATCTTGACCATATTAAAATTGGTTTTGATTTTGATGAGGTAACAATAGGGGATGATAAATGGGATTACCATACCTCAAGAATGGGTTATAGTTTAAGAGATTTGATTAGAGTGGGGTTGGATGAAGTTTCTAATGAACTGGCCTGATTTTCAATGATTTAAGTTCATTTGATAAAATGAGGTGTTGATCTCCATTGTATTAGAATAATATAATGGATCTTATTGTAGATATGGATATGTTTTTGTTGGAAGAGATAGTGAGTTGTAGATTCCTCAATTTTTTATAGGTATAGGGAATAAAGATTGTAAAGAAGATGAGGTTTGGGATTTGGAAGCCACAACTTATTGATGAAAGGACCTCTAAGTTCACATATCCACTCATCCATCTCATTAGGATCCATTAACAGATTTTCATGGTATTTTTCTAGATGATCATGCACTAGAGTATTGAATTGTTTCGTGATTACAACCATGTTTATTATTATATATTTTTCAACTATTGGAGTTTTTTTTAACATGAGAACCATCACATGAAGAATCAATAATAATTTTCCCATTGATAATTACCCCTCATAAGATAATTTTATCAAAAGTTGGCCTGTGATTTAGTGTTGTGGGGAGGTTACCACAAGATTTTTGAAACTCTATAAGTACCGAGGGTGTGATTTATTACGGAATTGTGGGATAACATATATTTTATTGAATATATAAGTATTTAGAGAATAAGATAATAATTTATTTTAGAATATTTTCTTCTTTTAATTCTATGTAATTATAGAATATGAAGGGAGGTAATAGATCCTTGACATAATGGAGTCATCTAGGGAGAATTCGAATGCTTGATATTTGATTTGATCTTCAGAAACCCCATGAGGATTAATGGTAGAGAAAACAACAAGGAACTCATTAATCTCATGATGATGATCCTCATTTTCTAGCCCATGTAAATGAGGTATAAGATTAATCAATCCAGATTTTAGTTCGAAATCAGCCTAAATATTAAGATATTTAATACTACGGGTTTAGTGATTTATATTATGGGAAGAATATTATTATTAATTTGTATGGACCATATGTAGTTCAATTTGATGTAAAATGAATTGGTATTGGGTGATTTGATCATCTTTAATGTTCCTCCTATGTCTACTAATAATTCCCTCAATTTTTTAGCCAAACAAATTTAATAAATTATTTGTCATGCTATATGGAATTCATAGAAAATTTATAAGGATATGGAAGGTTGGATTTTTGATTGTATTCTTATTTATTTTTCAGAATGATTTATGAGATTGTGGGTTTTTATTTATGTTTTTTTTAGTTTAAGATTTTAATTGAGGGAATATACTTCTTTATACTTTTTTATATTTTATGGTTTATTCTATTTTCAATTTTTTTCTATTTAAAAATAATACTTTACTACTAGATGCACTATCCATATAAATGAATCCATTTGATGCATGTTTTATTGTCACCTATCATACTTTAAATGGCATGTTCCTCTATTAAAATGTGTATATCATCACTTAGGTTGAATCCTCGCTGATGGTACAAATTTTTTAGTCAATTATTTCTCAGTATTTTTAATATGTGTTTACATTCAAAGCATGGTTGAAATGGTCGATTAATGAAGTTTTATTTAATAATTTAATAAACATTTGTTTAATTTAATTATTGGGTTTTTAATTTTATGATATCCTCATGCTTTAAAATACATTTCATTTAATTTATTTCCTTTTGAGAAGATGATTTCATTTCGAATTCCATTTTTTTTCTTTAATCCCAGGCTTAATGAGGGTTATTATTTTCATCAATTAAGATTTATTGAATGTTAAATATTTGTTTAACCCAATTTTATTTTTTTAGTTTGTGGAATTAAAATTTCAAAACAATCATTTTATTAATTCATAACGTTTGTTTTTTTTCATATCCAATATTAATTCAATGAATATTAAACTAGAAAAATCCTTAAATCCGTTAACATACATAAATTTTGAATCACCAAAATGGGATATTTACTCATCCATTGAGATGTTTAGTAATATAGATTAATATTCTTATTGTCAATATTTAAAATGTGATGAAAATTATTGAGACAAGAAAATTGTGGATTGCTTAACAGAGACATGAAATGTAAATAGATGTAAATATGCACTGCTGATTGAATGAGAATGTAAGAAAATGGAAGGCTTCTGAGCTTGATATAAACTATTTTGATACCAATAATGATTCACCATATAAGGTGGATGATAAATGGGATTTTTATGTAAAAAAAATTCATTAATATTTAAATAAAATAAAAACAAAATTGAATAATTATAATTGAAAACATTTGACAACAATCATGAAATGGAAAGGTAGGAGAGTTCATTATTATTGAGACAAGAAAAATGAATGCCCTATAGCTCCCTTGGAATGGATATAGACCTGAAAAATATCCTCCTTAAGTGCTGAAATTCCAACCCATTCAAGGAGAAGAGGGGAGTGAATTTATAAAACTATGTAGCCGACTATTTTCATTCTAATATTTCCCCTCCATTTGGCTCAACAATTTGATGGTTTATAAATCCGTATATGAAGATATATTCTTCTACAAAGTATTATATGTGGATTTTAGTAGTTAACCCTCAATATTTTGCATTCAATTTACATATTTATTCCATTTTATGGTTATATTACAAAACATAATGTTCTGATCTCCATTTTATACATATTTTTTAAAGGACACAATTTGAGTGTTTTTTTCGATAGGAAGATACATGAAAATCCAAAAACAAATCTTCAAAGAAGATGGAGGTCTATATATTTTCATTCAAAAGAGAAGTTATCATACCAATTGGACAATAGTATTTGGAGAAGATACAAGAATTATAGGTAGTTTTTTAACCCCATAAATAATGGAATATCGGATATTAATGCATCAATTGGGACCCTTATTGGTTGACAATGGAGGAAAAACTTTTACCTAAGATATAATGAACTTTTTATGAAATCCATTTTTAGAATAATTTTCTTCTATTCTAGATTGTGTCTAGAAAATAAAACAACATAGATGGTCTATTTTTATTGACATATTCTTCAGGTCTACATGTGTAATTCATAAGACTTTTCAAATACATGAATTTAATAATGATACAATATAATGATTTATAGTAAATGCAATTATAAATAAAAATAATTATCACACAATTTTGATAAGTTGGATGATATTTCAAACTAATATAGTAATGTGACTCAAATCACGATTAATTCAAATATAGATAAATATATATATTTAAAATTAAAACATTGTTATTTCACAATTATTATGAAATTTTCATTGAAAATATGTAAACAGTGTAGATAAAAAGATTTCAATAAATGAATTTCATTAGGTATACATTTAATCCAATGATTTATAATTTATATAATATTTTTTCTATACGTGGAATTAGAATAAATCATATTTTATGCATAAAAACTGTGTTTTTTATAAAAACTAGTTTCGTCGGGATTTACAAATTTATTTTGAAATTATTTTTTCCAATTTTTTTAAATTTTATTTTCATTTTGATCATTATTTCTCAAACTTTCATTTAAAAATTATCTCCCAGTAAATTTTTGATAATTTTTTAAAAAGGGTAATGTTTTGATGAATATTGAAAAGTGAAGATTTTAATTTAAAACATCCTTTTTCTTTAAATAATTTACAATGTAACATATTTTGGTATTTTTTTAATAGTAATTTTTTTTAAATAATAATATAATTAATCCCATTTTTTTACTAGGAGAAATTTCATATTGAATTTTTATATTGATACGTTTTGTACTTATGAATACTTTTTTCATTTGGAAATTTTATTTTTCATCATTGGGGTTTAATTTTAAATTATATTCCATAATTTCATTAATTTTAATATTTTAAAATATATTTTATAATTTGAATCATAATATTAAGAATATAGTTGTGAGTGTTACATATTTTTTTTCATAATGAAGAGTAATGATAGAAAAAATTTATTACCATAGTGAAGGTTAAAACATGGATTGGTATTTTACATGTTCCTATAATAAAATTAATTTTCCACAAACATAAGAAATTTATTACATAAAAAATATTTAATTTTAATAATTATTCTGTCCAAATTATCTTATATGTCCCATTAATCCTTAATATTAAATGATAGTTTAACCAATTAAATAAAAAAATTACTCTTGTGAAATATAGAATTGTAAAAATAAATAAACATTGAGGATAATAAAATAACATTTTGAATATATGCTTCACATTAAATGAGGTTTTCTCCATCATTATATTCTAAAAATTTCATTATTTATAAAATTTTGGGAAACATGGGTTGGTATTGAGATATTGTTTACTGTTTCCATAATTGTATTTTTTATTTCTATTCTACTATATTAAGATCCTCCAATAAGGGAATAGTCTTCCCATAGACTCACAAAAATTCTCTCTTCTAGTTAGTAGCCTTTGGAGTTTTGATAGTTGCATTTGAGGCCATGTGAACCAATGGGATCAGGGCACCATTCAATAGAATACGGGTTTAGGATGTTACTATGTGGTATCAATGCATTATTTTTTGGATTTTATTTACTATTTGAAAATAATATAATGGGATAAAAAAGATATATGAATTTGGTAATGAGATATATCTAGGAATAGCTAACTTGCATATAGGAAAAATCCCAATTGAATGGAATTAAATTTCTATTTTATAGATTTTGACAATTACCGTAGATTTGATTCACTCATTGTGTGACGTAATTGATATAGTGTTATTTTTAATAATATTTTGGTTTCTATTTTGTTACAACCCAATTATATGTGGGTATTCCATATAAGGAATCATATAGTAACCTACAATATTTCACCTTCCGTGCATTATTCTGTGACATTTATGATTAATTACCGATTACATGCTATTGTGATAGGTGATGTGACACATATTACTTTTTTGTGATCGGTATATTGTGATATACTGTGCTGTGAAATAGATGACTTCCAAGATTTGGTCCATAAGGTGAATGTTCCATCATAAATCATAATTTCTAAGAACATGCTTCAGATATAATGTGGATTGTGTTATGATGCTCTGAAGGTGGATTCCAAGCTTCAATTCATGGGGAGTATGTGACCACAAGGATCGAAATTCAGTGTCTGAGTAAATTCCTTTTAAACGGAATGTGATAAATATTAATTGAGTATCCAATTATTGATTATGAATATTAATCCTCTTTGAAATGAAATGTATATGAATATAAGTGGATATAAACTGTCTTATGATAGAGAACATGGCCAAGCCTGACCTTAGTAGTGGGATTTTGGTAGTGACTCACTTTTACATTAGATTTTTGACACATAGACCATACCCATGGGGAAATAATAGTTGTGGGTTCTTATAGATGATAGTTTTTACCTAACATGTTTCCTTTTGTGCTTTTGAACTTGGAACTCTTTAAAGGTTGAAAACTAAGGCATCTGTTCGACATTACAGAGTCATGCCACCATGAAGACCTCTAGTGGTATGCCAGGATATTAGAGATGATCACCCTCTGTTCGTGTTATGCTCTAGGATACAAGGGGATCCTATAGTAGTTCCTCCAAAGACACCATATGCTATACCAGAAGCAGGTAAAAAGGCACAGTTCTATGAAGGCTTTTTGCAGTTCATGCAGACCACTCCGGGAGAACTGTGACTTTCCCCAACTATGGCAGAGTTGATGGGTATGTTTCAGCTGGGTAATCATCTTGGGATGTTAGACCATAACCTACAGAGTCATCCATCAAGTCTGTTCTATCTATCTTTGATAAATAAGATATCCCTCCTAAGTAGAGGGCAAAACTAGATATGTACATTTTCTATGATACCGCTAAGATGTAGTGGGGGTGTTATCAATCTAACCAATCGTCATTAGAAGATGGACTAGATGGTGTTTAATATGTCTTTATATGAGTACTTCTATCCTAATACATTAAGGGTCATTTGATCTAGGTTGTTCCTACTTCTGGAGTATGGTGCACTCTTAGTCGTGGAATATTCCTCACATTTTAATGATCTCCAGTACATCACACCTATTAAAATCGATGATAAGTAATCAAATTGCAAGCTATTTTAGGATGGTCTCCAATATTACATTTGATCATAGGTGAATGTATTTCATCTAACTACTCTATATAGGATAGTGAATCGGGTGACGATCACAGAGCAAAACCTGATGGAATCTGGAGGTTCCCACAAGGGAAGTTTAATACCTAGGACTGGTACTACATAGACCGGTAGTAGGAATAATCATCATGAGATTACTTGTTGTGATACTAGATGTTATTACATCCATTCAGGACGATAGGCGAGGTGATACAAGTGTGGTTGTCTGGGATATATGAGATCATAGTTTACGAAGGACCCAATCGAATGCTGATCTTGCACTAAGATAAGAAATATACATTTCATATGTAGAATGTTTCCACCAGCGGCCAATGAGAGAGGGTCTGCACCGAATCCATTGTTAGAAGTAGGGTTAGAAGCTTCTCACAATACAAGTAGATCGGTACAACAGGCTTATCGGGCTGTGGTGGTGGCCATGATCATGGTATCCTGATGCCAGGTTCACAATGACATCATGGATGTCTAGCTCAGGGTATCCAAATAGCGTCACAAGGCATCAGTACATCCAAGGCATATGAAATGGAATAAACCCAATTGGAGTAGGATCCCAGAAGTTAGACGGTCATGGGTACTATTCTAGTTGCCTCTGTTATAACTTCACCACTTTATGATAAGTGGTCTTCACATAGGTTAAAATATGTTCCCATTTTAGAGAGCCTTGGGTTCTATGTATACACTAATGATTGTGTTGGGATGTTATACACTCTGTTAGGGATTAGGATAGAGGGTTTGTATCAGTTTAGGGAGTTCCACAATGTGTTTGGTGTGTGTCACTTTAAATGGTACCTCTAAATTCTTAAGATAATAGGATTTTATGTCATTATTGGGATAGACTGGTTGGTTCTCTTTTGAGTATTTATTGATTTTTATTTCAATATTATGAGTTTTACATCACCAGAGGGTGGGGAGTTCATTAAAAATGATAAAGGGATGTCCAAGACAGTCAAGTTGGACTTGAGCTCTCTGGGATGTGTAGGATGACATACTAGATTTTGAGTCTATATCTGGATGTTCATTGGACATGTCAGACTGATTTCCTTTAGTGGTTTATCATTTTAGGGACATCATCCTAGATGAATTATCAGGATTTCATATAGTATGATAGGTAGAGTTCCCTTTTGAGATACTTCAAGGAGCTATACTTGTATCCATCCCTCCATAAAGGATGGATACGAAGGAGTTCAAAGAGATCAATGTTTATCTTGAGGATTTATAGGGAAATGGCTTTATACAACCTATTAAATCTTCATGGGGTTCATCAGCCCTTTTTTCGAAAAAGGAGGACAATAATATTAGGTTATGTGTGGATTACTGGAAGTTGAACCGATTCAAAATTCTGAACGAGTTTCCTCTTTCTTGAATAAATTATATATTCAACTATATCTGATGTTCTTGGGTCTTCTTAATGATTGATTTGAGATTTGGATATTATAAAGTGTGTGTTAAACCATCATACGTAACTCACACAACCATCAGAAGAAGGTATACTATATATGAGTATTTGTTTATGTCGTTCAGTCTCACAAATATGCAATCGGTCTTCATGGAACTGATGAACTGAGTGATCCATCATTACCTGAAATCACATGATATGGTTTTCCTGGATGATATATAGGTGTATTATCCAAATTGACATGACCATTACAGACATCATGTGATCATTTTGAATACATTGAGATATGATCAGTTTTATGATATGATTACAAAGTCCCACTTACGGATGAATCAGATTCACTTCTTGAGTCCCAACATCTTAGAGATAGTCATATTAGTGGACCTAGAAAGGTGAGTGTCACAGTTACCTAGGATCATCCAAAGAATGTATTCAAGGTAAGAAGTTTCATATGGATGGATGGTTACATCAGAATTTTCATACATGACTTCTTATTCTTAGCATCACCATTGTAGGACTTGGTTAAGAAGGGTGTGAAGTATTTATGGTGTGTTCCTTGGAAGATAGCCTTTTAGGTGGTTAATAGGATATTTACATTGGTGCCGATACTAATTTTTTCATAGATGGGAAGGAGTTACATTGTGTACTTTGATTCACAATTTATTAGGTTGGGAGTAGTACTTATAGAAGGGGATTAATTAGTTTCATAATAGTGTCAGAAGTTGAGGCCACATGAGAGGAATTACCCAACACATGATCACATTTAGTTTTAGTTGTTCACATATTGTGTTATTGGAGAAATTAAATACTAGGATAGTATTTTATGGTGTAAACAAACCACAAAAGCCTCATGTACATATTTAAAAACCATTACATGAACATGATAAGTTAATGGATGGTTTATTTTCATTAGTATTTTGATTTTGATCATGCCTATATGTTTCTTAAAGGAAATTCAGTGGATGATTCACGGACTAGGGGACTCAGATATAGGAAATGTAGTATACAAGTAGTGAGTGGAAGCTTATAGAATTGTTCTCTAAGATGAATATGGAGGTTCACAACAGTCTGGGGAAGAGGTTTCTATCATCCTTAACTATTAACTATACCCTTCAAGATATAGTGAGGATGAACCAGCTATTGGACTGTGAAATAATAGTTCTAAAGGAGAGTACGACCGATGAGGACCCTCCCCCTTGATGAACCATAGGATAGGATGTATTCCTACTAGTAAACGGTCACAGGTGGGTCTCTTAAAACATGCATATGGAGATGTTGTAGGATTTTCATGCTTCATCATATGTAGTTTGTCCTGGTGTGACCAAGATGTATCAGGATTTACATTATTAGTACTGGTGGTCGAGAATGAAAAGAGATGTAGCTTGTTTAGTAATGATGTGATCCACCAGTCAACAGGTGATGATAGAACAACAATGACCATCAAGATTTTTTTTACTACTACCCCTTACTGAGGCGAAATGGAATGAAATCAATATGGATGTTTTGATTGTTTTACAAAGGTTTCATTGAGGTAATGATGTTGTATGGGTTATTTTTGACATTCTCACAAAGGGTTCACATATACATATGACCGAGGAAACCTTTAGTTAAAATGAGATTGGGAGGTTGCACAACCGTGATATTGTACAACTATATGGGCTCTTGAATTATATCATTTCAAATAGGGATTCATGGTTAAATTATCATTTCTGGAAAGGTATATAGTGTAATTAGGGTACACAGGTGCTTCTGAGTATTCCATTCCAACACAAGATAAATGGACAATCAGAGGACACGATTCACGTGCTTGTGGACATGTTGTGGGCAATCATGTTGGATTTAGAGGGATCTTGGGGGAGTTATATTCCCAAGGTTTTTTTCACCCACAAAAATATTTTTCATGTTACATTCAGGATGGAATCATGTGGGGATTTGTATGGTGGACCATGCTGATCACCCCTATGATTGTTGGAGGTAGGAGAGGCATATGTGTCAGGACATCATATTTTCTAAGAGACCAGTGACCATGTTAAGTTGATTCTTAAGTTGATGGCTACTACACAGCCTCATAAAAAATCATATGTCAGTTACCACATATGAACTCTATTGTTTTAGGTTGGGGATCATGTTTTCCTATAGATTCCACCGAGGCTGGGATATAAGTGGATGAGGAGACATTGTAAGCTTTCTCCTAGATACGTCAATACATTCAAAATTCTAGAGAGATTCAGGATGGTAGAAAATCGGTTATAGTTCCGTCAGAGGTACCAAGCAATGCATTATTACTTATATGTATCTCAAATTCTATGATACTATTCTTACCCATCTCATGATTTTTAGCATGAGGAGGTTGAGATTTGGGAAGATGCATATTTTGAGGAGCACCCATTACAAATTGTGGATTGTTGCATGAATGTTCTCCATGGCTAGTCTGTTACATTAGTACAGATGTTATGGCAGCATAACCTATTGTAGGATGAGACATGGGTGTGGAAGGCTGATGTACAAGCATTGTGGCCGGATTTGTTCTTAGATATTGCTTCACCACCCATGAAAGGGCCTCCTAGGGAAGATATTTTTTAAGGTGGTTTGTTTTCAAGAACCAGATTCTTCTTTGATGTTAGGATATCTTGTTTTCCATCAATTATCTATTTAATTGATTAAACATGGACCTATATTAATTCTTGTTGGGGTCACAGAGGTTTTGGTGATATTTGGGGATTGTTTGGAGACTGTTTCCTTGTTTTTGGGTGTTTTTGTAATGGAACGTGGTCAATACAAACCATATGGAGAAGGATGATTTCTTTGAACAACCCGTTTGAAGCTGGACAGTGTGGGATTATAGGGCACATAATTTTGATAAACCATGTGAGTAGAGTCACACAAAAATGAGGCCATGTTTGTAATTTTAGAATGATTTGACATAAGATTTTTACATGGTTACTGCATGGTTAGAAATCCATGCATGGTAACTATGTCGGTGCCCCAAACCTATGGGTTAATGTGAATGTTTTCCCTATGATCTGAAAACTATGTTGAAACCCCATGAAACCATGCAACGAAAAGAATTTTAAGTCATCGAATTAAATAAAAAATCTATTTAAACCTGAGTGAGGCTATCTCCATTGAACAAAATTCCCTCCAAACCATGAAATGATCTCCATTAATCCAAATAATGGGTTTACGATTTACTCTCTATATAGAATCCAATTAATATGTGGTTCATCACTATGGATCTATATTTCTAAGGCCTCAATTAATTTTAATCCTTTCAGGATTCATAATGATATTGATTGCATTATTTGGATTTAGCCTCATATTCCCTAATTTCTTATTCTTCATCTGTTCTACATATTTCATCCAAACTCGGATGAATCATAGTTTGATACTAGCTGAGCTTTGAAGCATGAGGCTAATGTAGGTGTTCATGTTATTATAATTTAATGTTGGACCGTTTATATATGTAGGTGTACAGTGCTCCCATTTTTCAGGTGATGTCTTAAACTGAATTGAACCCTATTATGGAATATTGTAATTTAAGTATGTAAATAGTATTTTTATCCATTTTATATGTTTTATACCATGAATAAAACCACCCCATGGGTGACTTTCCTTGATTAAACATTTATGGCCTTGGGCCTTTGATGCCTGTGAGGCATTCCCTTTTCCATATGTCATGGGATTTCAAAATATGATATGGTCAATGAATTATATTAAAATGAAGATAGATTATAGTTTAAATGGATTAGGGGTATGGGATGGATGATTTTTCCCTTGACCCATGTTTTCCATTAATATTTGAATAATGTTTTCCCTGACCATGTTGTATGTAGGGGATATAACTTGAATTGATGCAATAGGATTCCATAACCATAAATTTCGGTTTTCCCGTGATATATATTTGAAAAATAACCCTTTTGTTTGTTCTTAATATTGATAAACATGTTATTATAAAAAAACGCACTTGATTATTTTATGCCAATCCATCAAGATTGGCCTTGTATTGAAATTTCTATAATATTAATTAATTTCACCTATTAACGCTTCTCCATTGTGAGTTATAGAATATATAGACATGTAGTAGCTTGTTATACCTTGAAACCATGTTACAAAAAATATGACCATCTAAGTAAATGATTGTCTAAACCCCTTTGATGTTGGCAAAGGATTGACACACCTTTTAATGTGAGATTATTTGAAGACGCTCTTTGTTTGGACCTTGGCATGTTGAATGTATTGTTTCAATGAATCAGATTTAATTAAATGAAAAATATCATTGGGTGACACATGGAATCAAATTATAATTCCATTAATGGAATCCTATGACAATTTCCCATTTTACCTTGAGTGATCCATGGACTGACAATATAATTCCATGGATAGACTCAATTGATAATATTACATTGTCATGTGTGATACATGGATGCAAATGGGAGATGCCATAAATTGACTCATTGAGGATAGACATATATACTGATTGATACATGGATTCCAATGAGAATTATATGGATGGAAATAAAAGGAATTTTAATATTATGAAAATGATGATAATTGAGCATATGTTGAGGAGCATTGCGGATGAACTCAATTGGATGGTATGTTATACTTAACACAGAGCGATATTGGGTTCTTGAGAGGATCGCTAGGGATAGTTTTATAGGGAGTCGGTTAATATTTCAACTAAAGGGATACCTAAATTAGAACATAGGAATCTAAAGTAATTACATATGTTATTAATTATATTATAAATGAAATGAGTTATGATATTCCTTCCAAGCCAAAGCACAAGAAAAGATTCAGTTTTCAGTTGTACCTATTTAGATGGGCTCTGAGGCGTCTATTTTGCAACCAGTTATACCAGATATACTGGTCTTTACCCGAATCTTGAGTCATATAAATTAAATTTTATTGAATTATTAAATGGATATGAAATAAAAAGGAAGAGAATATAGAATGTTTACCTTTGGGTTCTTCCTTGCTTACTTCTTCTTTTATTCAACATTTCCTAATATATATATTCACTAACTAATTGGCATAGACTGTTGGTGGTTTGCTACTAGGATTTATTCTCACATGCTATTTGGGTTCTATTGTTTTGGACCTAAGAGATTTTAGGTTTGAAGGTAATGATAAGAAAAATACCCATCATATAGGTACTTGACGTGCTGCTTAGGATTAGGAGAGAATGAGATAAAGAAGAGGCCTGTGATGATACAAGGATTCATGTGGCCATTTGGTTATTTTGTTATATGGATTGTATATCCAATTTTTTATTAATATTTTTGTTGTTTAAAAAATATATTACATGTATAATCATTCTTTATTTGAGACATATTCATCTATTTTCATTTATCAGTCTTCCATTATTTCCTTTGTTTTTATGTTTTACTAATTACACTATTTGTATTTGTTATTGATATTACGTTATGTTACACTATTATAATGATGAAATAGTCTCCTTATGGACTAACCCATTCCATCACAAATAGTCTAAATCCATTATCATTTGGATGGATGTACATGAGTCCATGTGACCCAATGGGCTCGTCGGACCTTTCAGTGGAATCTGGGTCTGATACGTTAGACCCTTACAGGTATTCATGCATGATGAACAACAAAGATGATGTTATTGGAACTCTCTAAAATATGATTATATTAATGCTTTTTACTTACCCCCAGATGAAATATGTGACTCTTCACCATTAATTTTTACCAAATAGTTTATGGATCACGTGGCTTTAGGAATCATAGAATGGTCATCACCTCAATGCTTGGGAGGTACAAGATCATAGTCCAAGCATAATGTATTAAAATTGTTAGGAACAGATTATGAATAAATAATTATATTGTAGGGACCCAATGTAACTATTTTAGCATTGTTTTTAACTCCATAATTCCCTAAAAATCCTTTTAATATACACCCCTGTTGGATCAAGCTTCATGGCCACAAACTGGTAGCAACCCTTTTAGTCCAAGCAATTAGATCATAAATTATCTAAAACCAATGCACAGTTAAATTTATTTAATTACATTACCCTAGTAGAAATATCTTTTCGTACATGATGAAAAAATGGTATCTACTCCAAAATTTGTTTCATGTTACCCTTCATGATGTACTGACTGAGAATGTCCCAAATATCTCTGTTAAATGACGGTTAACTATAAAAAACATCCTCATTAAATCAAATTGAATTGTATGATGAATCATAATCACCATATTATAAAAACAATAGTGTTTTTAATATCATATCTATAAGAAATTGAACTAAGTTATCCATCTCCATATTGAAGGATGCAAAACTGTGCGATGATTTGGCCCCAACCTGAGATGGCCTCCTTATGGGGATGGTATTCAATAATTATACTTTATATTATAATATATGTTCTGATTCCATTTCCATATTTTACATAGAGTCACCATGATCATTTATCCTTTGCCTAGCCCAGCAACGGGTTGATTATGGGGTCCTCTCCTTGAGAAATAGGATGACTCTCTCCATCTGATTTGCCTAATCATAGAATTGTAGCACATGATGCCATGGATCAAAATAATTTAACTCTCGCAAAAAATCCCCTATTGTTATACTACACACATCATGTCCATATTAATTTGAATATTTATTTTATTGATGAATACTTTTCATACATTAATATTAAATCTTATTCAGTGAATATTCATTACATAACATTACAATCCATGATAGAATAGTAGTTTTTTTTATTCTCTTGATACTTGGATATAAAAAAGAATGATTTATAATATATTTAAATCCTATGACACAATGTTCATCAAAATTAACAAACATCATAGAAACATCAATTAAAATTCTTTATATCGTGATGAAAAGAAAACATAATATAGACTGATAAAAAATTCACAGTAAGGGTAAACAAGAGAGATATTAATATTCATTTAAACATAACACTGTCATAAAGGATAAAAGAACCATAAATATACCCATTAAAATAATTCCCATTAATTCTATGATCAAAAAAATATTTTATATCATTAATCATTGTTGTTCATATAATATTAGTCATATTATGATCAAAGATCATGGTATAAGAGAAAAAAATTGGAAAAAGATAATATCATAATAGAGTAAAATAAAATGTTTAATAATATTATACATTGGACAAAATATTATAGGGAAATCCTCCAAGGGATTTATAATATGTTAGTATAGGGCTACAAGTCCATATCCATTCTTTGGTCTTAGGGTAACCTATAACATACCCTTTTTTGGGATTAGAATTACCTCATTTGTAAACTTTATTGTAGATTCAAATATCATCATGTCTACCCATTGAAAACGTATAATATTAATCACTAGACAATTAATTTAATTGATATTTAAATCTAGTACCACAAATAACATAATAAAAATTTCATTAATATGTATGATTTTGTTTTTTAAAAACATTCATCCTTACATAAATACTGTAAAAGAAAATATTTTACATTAATATTTCATCATCCTAACCATAAAACATCCAATGAAAGAGTAGATATGGTATAATACCATAATTACCCCAGTAAAACATAATTTAAATAAAATCATTTTATTATATATGAAAAATTCCTTTAAAATATCTTTCAAATTTTTCCTGAGGAATGTCCCATTGTAATTTTTTCAAAACATTTTAAAATATTTTTTTAAAATTTATTAATGAAAATATGTTCCATTAAATAAAACATGGACACCAGTAATGTATTGGTAAAATTATTTTCTATTCTTGATGGTAAGAAACTCTATTGATGTCATGATGTTAAAATAATGATTATTTTCACGAATGTTTTCTTCTAAAATTGAAAATTATGTCATTCCGAAAATAGGAAGAATATGACATAGAAACCTTTTTTAAAAATTTATTCATAGTTAAAAATTTATGTAAAAAATAGATTAGTTTAAAAAAATTCTCGATAAATCCATTATAAATAATAGATATGGATGCAAAAGGATATTCGATGGAAGAGAAAACTAAAGACATTATTTAATTAAAAATATTCTTTTGGTCTTTTGAGTACATAAATATTGGAGATTTAAAAAAACATATATTCCTCATGAATTAATTTATAATAATAAAATTCTTGATATTTTATAGAAATTATTATATAATTCCCTTCAATTGAAATTCATGCATAACAATTCTTGATTAAAATGACATTGAAATATAAATCTCTTACCACAATTGTAACTTCTGTACCACAAGAACAATGAATTAATAACTAAAAAATAATGATAAAATAAGAATATAATAAATATATTCATCATTAATCATGTATATTTTTTTTATCCTTATAATGGGATATAGTTTTGTAACATAACATTTGTCCCTAATAAGTCAATTTGAGATGATAATCCCTTGCATCAAGTTCCACTTGAGTGAAAATAGATATTATCTCATATATTTCAATTTTAAATTTATTTTAAATATATAGAATTTTAATTTAAATAAAAATAAAATAATATACGATCCACTAATAATATTTCCACACCAATTTGTTAAAAATGCCTGATTACAATCGATGTTTCCGGGTGTAAATTCATCCATTTTTTGAGAATTTTATTTCGGTAGTTCTGGTCCTTGTAATTTGATCAGGATTAATTTAAATATAGAATTTTAATCCATATATAAATATTATATATATTCATAAATTATCAATTTATAATAATCCATCAAATATATAGATAGTAAACAGATTTCCACCAATCTTAGAGATGGAAGCTCGTACTTTTGTGTTAATGTTGTTTTCACTATTCAGTGGATAGAATGAGAATATATTAAATAATATATCACCATTATAGGACCAATATTACATCATAAATAAAATATTTATTAATTTAATATAACTTTATTACCATCGATGCAAAGAAAATAAAAAAATCATATCGCTACATGGAGGTGGTATTCCATTCATTCGCACGAGTGACATTTTAATTTTCTAATATATTGAAATTTTTTAAAATAGATATGATAATATAATTTTAGAATATTCATAATTTCATAAATATAATTCATATTAATTATTTAAATATTTATTGAACTAAAAAACTATGATTAAAATCTAATTTCATTCCTTTGTGGAGACAGTAATCCGTACATACAGACATGGGATATTTTAGTTTGTTATAAGAGAAAAAGAAATGGAAGATCTTTTTATGATAAAAATAAAAACATATTAGTATATTTATAATAATATAGATATTATTTTATTTTTGTAAAAAAATGTAGAGGTTATAGAAGAAGAATTATGTTTAAATGAATCAATAAAGAAACCCTCCACTAAGGTACACATCTATTAGTTTCCTTCCTATGGTCGTATAGGATGGTATTTCTAGAAGAAAATAACTCATAATTCACGTATACGGATATTTATAGGATTGTTTTTCAAATTTCAGTAAACATATATGGATTAATATGTTTTTGGAATATAGGATAAAATTATCCATTTTATAAGTGAATAGAGGTGAACTCTTGGAATACAATTATTTTAAATTAATATAAATTAATTTTTAAGTTCATGTGGTTCGAAGTTGAATTATATCATAGATATGCTAATTATTATCTGAAAAAAAATTCACATAAAATTTTTTGATATTTTTATGTGGTTTTTGACAGTTATCCCATTTTAATGACATAATGTTACTTCTTTTGATAGTAACCACAATATCAAGGTTTTTTACTCTTTGTAGGTCCTGAATAATACCATAAAAAATAAAAGTAACCCATAAATGAAACATGGTCTATAATCTCTACCATGTCCCACTCGTGGTGATGATTATAGGATTTTAAGGAATTCTATATCATTAAATAAAATTATATATATTATTATATATCTTTAATGACATTTTATGAAATGAATAGAGTACTATAGTATAATATGGGTCTAACTAATGACAAAAGATTCCAAAACTATATGTATTTTAATAAAAATATGATAGGGTATTAAAATAATTATCTTATCTAATTTTAATTTTTCTTCATTTTATAAATTATCTTTTTGATTAAACATTTGGTTAAACAATTTATCCCTAACCATTGATATGAATTATTTCAATATTTGGGGGTAATATTTTTTACCTCTAAGGTAAAAATTGGAACATAAATGGACTAGAGATGAAATTTTAAAAAATTTATAATATTAAATTCCATATTTCATTATTTTTATGGTTTTTAAATAAATTTATAATATATTATTTAACATAACATTCTATTAATTTCATTTTAATAATTATTCATGCATTTTGACTTTGAAAATACATGTATGTAATATAATTAAAGTATAAACCTTTGAATATTATATAATATGATAAATTAATATTAAATAGTCATGGTTAACTTTATCTCACATGAATAAAAATATTTTAGGGTTTTTCAAATTATTTACATTATATTACTCTTGTTTGGTCAAGCATGAAGTCAGTGTTTCATAAGAGTTTATGGTACTAATTTCATCACCTAATAAATTAAAATAAATTATAATAATAAAAATAAATCATTTATATTTCATATAAACTCTTAGAATTTAGAATATTGTTTTTTTATCTATGTCACTAAATTTTAAAGATATTAACTTCCGATAGTCTAATTTTTTTACTTTACATTTATTTTAACAATGTATAACTAATTTTCAAAAAAGAATGTAAAATTTCATCAATAAATTACAATATTTAATGCAAATTTCCTATATACACTCATTAAATAGTCTATATCAATTTTTTATAAGAATATAAAATCATTAACACTATATTTTATCTCAAATCTACATGTATCACCCATAGTTGAATTTTTTTACTCAGGTTACTATTTATAATGAAAAACATAAAAGGGACATATTTTAAATATTTTAGTATCCTGATGAAAAATATATGATAAATTTCAATTGATTCAATTTTTATTAGTGGTAAAATATTCTTTTAATATGCGATTGAAAAATGTGACAACAAATATTTTTAGGAAAAAAAAATTTTATGCTGAAAATGAGCACGTACCAAAATAGGATATATCAGTGAATCATATTTAATTAATTAAAAAAAATTTAATTATATAATAACTTCTTTATCTATACGATCATATTGATAGAATATTTTTTATTTTAAATTAAAATACAAGCTAGTTTTATAAAATTCAGTATAAGTCAATATTTATTCAAAATTCATTATTTTTATAGAAATCCCAAAATTTCATTATAACATAATTATTATATGATTGTTTTAAGATGAAATTAATATTATAATTTTTTTTCTAAATTTATAATAAATTGATTAAAATTTTGATGAATATAATTCATTAAAATTATTTTTAATAAAATGAATTCTTGAAGCGTAGTATGGATTCACTAAATTTTTTTTCTTCATTTCCTAAGAATATTTCAGAAAATTATTATTTAGTGGGAATAATATAAATATATTTTAAAAAAGTTTAATCATATTCATACCCTAAAAATAAATATATAGGATATATTTAAATATTATTATTTTTATAATACAATCTCATTCTATTAACGTTAAGTGATGCATGATATGAAAAGAATAAAGATTGTTAAGTTTTATAATTATGTTTCTAGTGTTCACCTTGTCCCTTCACCATTAATAAATTGAATCCTCAATATTTTTACATGATCTAAAAAATGCAATGTTTGACATTTGGAAATACCATATTTGAATACCCAGCTAATAGAAACAGATAATAAAAAAACCTCATAGAAGAAGGGAAAGGTAAATAAAAATGTTATGTGTAATGACTCATAACAAGGTTTCCAAATAGGGGAAATATATTGGGACATAATACTATTGAAAATGATGGAATATTATGGTCAAAATAATTATTAATAGTCACATAGAACATTATCATGGGAAAGTTAATGACCACAAAAATAAAAACCATTTTAGGTTGAAGAGGAGATCAACTCAATGTAAATAAAGGTAAAATGATAAAATTTATATTTCCTGATCTATTTCAATAATTTGAGGGATTTATCTACAATAAATATATATAACATGATAAATTTTACTGACTTGATTTAATTAAATTTTATAACAAAAATTTCATTATTCGGATGTTCTTCAAAGAATTTTCTCTTCATATCATTTTAAAATATTTGTTTATTACTCCTATATAAGGTAAAATAACTTATAAAGGATCATACGACCCAAAAAGTAATAAAAAACCCATTCATTTTATCACTAAATATTTTAATAGGAAAAAATATTTAGCAGAATTTATCATATATAACGCAATAATCTGTAAAACATTATAATAACCCCAAAATTCAAAATTCCCTAGAGAAAGTATAATTATTCATAATATTCCTCCTAAATATCGATAACCAGATTCAAAACCAAAAAACAATTTTTTTTAATGTTTTTTAAAGATATACATTAATATTTATCCTTAAAAAACATAAATTAACTCTCAATGTCACCTATGAAACATGTATATACCTTGATCATATTTTCTGTTAAACCATAATGATAACATGAATAATTATAAAACATCAATGAAAAAATATATGTGTCCAAAAATTAACACTATTCTTATTTATAAAATAATTTCACAAACTCTGGAGTAATTTCCATAAATAAGAAAATGAAATAAAATTCCACAATGATGAACTAAATCACATTTTCATAATAATAATAAAATATTTCATGGTAACCAACATTATCCATTTTAATTTATCTATTTTAGTATACTATTTATCTCAACTAATAAATATTAATTAATTATTGGTCACATGTTTAATGACCTAATCTTGTATAGCTGAAATTATCTTTTTTGAATGATGAAATGTCTCATAATTTAATATATTTATAGAAAACACAAGCCATAATTTGGTATTTTGTAATGTTAGTGTATGATTGAATTATAATACCTCTAATAATCATGACCATTGATAAAATATCCATTTTAATACAACCCTTCTGATATGTATATTAAGTGTTATGATAAAGTCCAATTGATGTAAATGAAAGAAGTGATGTCCATGTGCAGTAATATTGTAACCTATGATACCCATTAATCAGAGTATATGATGCAGATAATATCACTAGTAATTTCCCTTGACTAAGAACAAGTTGATATTAAATAACTAAATGAGGAACAAAACCTTTTTGGGACATGTTGAAGTTACTCAAGATAACGACCTAAATTGTGTCCACAAAATAACCCATAAAAGTATCATCATCACATACCTTACCGTTAGGAAATTCAATGGTGTGATAAATTTCCCTATATATAGAACATTATAGAATAAATTTAAATATTTATACTTTTAATAAATCATTGATTATATTCATTACTTTTTAATATTACTTTTTAAATGAATAAATAATGTGTTAGAGAAAAAAGTAAAAATTGATATGATAAAACCCACATTTTTTAGAAAATTTATATTTCTAATCAAGAATATATTTTAATGAATTCAATAAATTCTAAAAGAAATTTAATTAGATAGTAAATTATTAAAAATTATTTATGTAAATTATAATTTTATTTTACAAAGTCAAAAATAATTTGTATATGTGTTTGAAAACTATTATTGTTAAAAATAATAATATTATTTAGTAAATATTGATTATGATTTAAAATATAATACAATAATTTTTATATAATTAATTTGATAAAAAATATTATTTTATAAATCATAAGACATAAATTAACCAATGTTTTTTTCAACTTTTTTATTAATAACCGATTTTCATCTAAAAATTAAATACTATATAAATATCGGGTTCAAATTATGACATCACACAGACACAAAAGTAATTTAATATTTGATATAAATGGTTTGAAATAGGAAATATATATTTTCCCTATAGTATAATGTGTTACAAGTTATTTTATTTATTTTATAAATCCATAATAAATCCACCAAAACTTATATTATATGTTATGGTTTTAAATTTAATTCTGTATAAAGATGACTCACGTAAAAAAGGGGGATTTTTTCATTTTTTTGGTTCATTTTTACATAAAATATTAAAATCCTCTCCACTTTTTCATAAATCATGGTAAAAAACAATGGTTTTTCTTGTTGTTTTTATTACATTATCATATGGATTCCAAAAACTATGTTTTAATATTAATATATAATTTCCAACAATTTTAAAATATAAAACCCCCCAAAAAATCATTAATATTCACTAAATTCTATTGGAGCACAAAATTACTCTACCTTACCTCTGTATAGTCCACAAACCATTCCAAGAAGCTCTTATTAATCTTTTAAAATTATTTTTAAGGATCCCTTTGAAGGTTAGGGATCCTCTCCTTCTATTTATTCAATCTCCTTCTTTATATTATGCCATTTAGTTTCCAATTTCTCTTAATGGTATATTTTATTACAAATAAATACTAATTTATATTGGACTTTAAAGTTATTGGGGACCCCTTTTTATATCATTAATCCCCTCTATGAATCTTTATATACATCTATTTTGTTTCCAAACTTATCCTTCAAATTTCCAAGAAAATAATTAGTATAGTAGTTATATATCCCATTTATACTCAATGGTATTCAAAAAATGTACTTATAATTAATTAATTTATTAATTCCATTTATGTAACATGTACTAATTAATATTTGGATTGCATTGAATGAAATTTTATCCAATATAAAATGACCTTTGTGTCACATTTATACATATATATAATATGAATGTAATGGGTGGTCCCTAAATTATATAATCTATTGATGCATTGGACAATTAATAATATATTACACTTATTTTGTAATCAAAAATATTTGTGATGGTAATTTAAATTAATTATAGTGATTAAGATAAAATATCACTCCGCAATGGAAAAAACCATAGACTTAAGGGAATGAATAACCTTGAAACCTGTCCAAAAGCCATTTTATGTTCATATTTAGACCATATATTCTCTAGTATTAATGTTTTCCATTATTGGAGGACATTTCATAGAGAAAATATGGGTTTAATTCCCTTTTCAAAAATTTATAATAATGTCATTCCTAATCAACTATAAAAACGAACTCAACCCCCAAATTCACACATCTCAATCCATTTGAATTAACCAACCACTTCACGAATAATATCCCAAAAATCATCCCCTAATACTAGAATCCTACATTTGGGAATAAATCCATCTAGTAAATCACTTCGGTGAAAACCAAAAGGAGTGACACAATGAAGGGGTAACATCCTTCATCAAGCTCTTTAGTTTTATTTTCACTATCCACTACATCATATATTCTTATTAAATGATTATATAACAAAATAATTATCTTTAATATACTTATATATTGTTATTACAATGTTTCGACCTAATATTACTCTCATTTACATATAATGGGCATCGAAAATACCAACTATGTGTCTGGAAAACTACAACCTCACGAAATGATAAACATTTTAGTTTTCCTTTACCACCTATCATAGTTGGTAATTATGATAGAAATTATACCTAAATTTGAAATATATAATTTATATAATTTATTTATTATTTTTTAATTATTATATAACACATACCTTTACTCTTTCCATTTAGCAGGAATACAAAAACATCATCTCTGTAAGTGTGAACTACCGCTTCTCAAAGTGATGTGATTCATTCACAGTGTATATTGAATGTAAATAGATTATTCAAATAGACCTATATTAAATAAATGAAATTGATATGAAAATATATTTCAAATATACATATACTTATATATAAATTACTTTTTTTCTTTTAATTTCATTGAGAAAAGAATGTAAAATTCTTGTGTATATATGGCCGACCATATCTATGAATGATGAATTTCATTACCAATCAACAAATATTATGGATTACTATAAAAACATATATAATTAATATATATGATATTTAATGCATGTTTTATATTATTCAAAATACGAAACAATGATATAAATAATATAAATGACATGTAAAAATTTAAAAAATAATCAAAAAATAAGTTAATTAATACCCACAATAGTGAAAATAAAAATATATTTTTATAAAATAGGTAATAAGATATTATAAGAATAAAATATTTGATAATATAGACTTGAATATAGTTAGGTAATATGTTATTAACAATCTTAAAACCATTATACATGAGGATAATGGTTGTTCCCACAAAATTAAATGCATGGTAAGAGATTTTCAAACCCCTTTTTACATTTGTGAGACAAATGTTATATTACACACTTATATCTTTTATGTTTTGTATATACTACAACATTTAATATACTATTTCCTAAATTCATTTATATTTATTTCATTCAAAACATTCATCTACTGTTGTTCATTCATGGCTATTATGATTTAAATATTTCAAAGTGTTATTGGGAACTTGGGAATGTTTAAAGATTATTTTAATCAATATTTCATTAATGATTACCTATGAAATCCCACCATCATTTAATATTGATTAAATTCTATTGATTATACCATTTTATCTATGATAATTTTTATGTTACATTAAATTTATATTTAATATCCATATTATCATGTAATATAAATTATTATTGACTAAATTGTATACCATTTTAGATACATTGTTCACATTGAAATTTATTTGAATAACTAGGGAATTGTTGATGAATTAATACATTTTATTCAATAGGGATATTTGATAATGAAAATTGTATTGGAATTAAATTTATTATTAAATATTTATGTTATGATTTGGATTGAAATGACACTATTGGTCCTATTTAGAGATAACCCATTGATACCTTGGTAGAATCATGAGATGAAGTAGTTGGCCAAAATAGTTGGGGTTTTACTCGATATGCTAAAGAATCTGGTGAAATGTATTGACTGCGAAGGTATAATGTACATACAAATCATGGAATCCAATAATTAATTATTTCACTTTGTCATAATAAGTTTTTATGTTTCTATGATATTTTTTATTTGACGTATTTATGGATGCATTCCATTATATGTTTATTAACTATAAGGCATGCGTTTTAGTTTCTATCCTATATATATTGATTATTCTTATCTAGTTTTTTAATAGAATATGTTATTAGATATTTAACTTTCCATAATGATTTATTTTGATTAATTATTTATTTATTCTTCTTTTCATACCCTTAATGATCATTTCAGCTCACCCTAATTATGTTAGCATTTCCCTAGTTATATAGAGGTATCCCTTGACTGATTTTTAAGCATACTGAGTATATACTTCTTTTGTGTTTTATTTTATATTTCCCAATATATTATAGGAATCAAGTATGTAATCTAGCATTGTATAAATTTTAAATTGTTTGACCCTTTTGTATTTGATTTGTTGTAATCATTCCAATGTAGGAAAATAATTCACCGGCTCTGGGATTTTGGGGGCTTGGTGTTACAGTTGGTATCAAAGGATGTTTAGAAACAACCATGGAAACTAGATTTAGAAAATATATATTATGGAATGAAGGAATTTGATATAAATTTATTATAATTATATAATAACATAGTATAATTTTGGTAATTTATAGATTTTATGTGTCTCCTTATAAATAAATCCTAATTTGGTTACTATAAATGGGCATGGTTCTCACACATATGTACCAAGTGGTAACAACACTAATATGTTGAGTCAAACATGACCCAACATAACCTATTTCAAGACAAAATTAGTTAATATACACATGGTTTAACCCTCCTGGGGGACACAATTATGATAATTTTCATTTATTTGAGAATCATTATGAAGGATTTAAATGTAAATATTTCTCCAAAAACCCGTGTTTATGATTACTAGATTAGTGTTGACACTTATTTTATATAAAGGAAGGAAAAAAACTAGTAATAATCACTTTGGGTATATTAAAGAATTAATGAAATGGAAATCACGTAATGAAATATAGTTCAAGGGGTATACGCAACCCACCTATACATCAAGTGGCAAGAACAAGTCATGCCCATTTAGCCCAATTCGCATCCCTTATGTGGAGGACCTATTCCACATTCCTATGTGGTAGTATAGTTTTTCCTACCCCTATTTTGAAGAGTTATTCTATGGAGATATTCTTAAGAAATACATGAATAAACTCCATTAGACTAGGTCCCCTCCATGCCTATAAATAGGGCCCTTGGGCTCCCCATTTTTCTATCTAAAAAAGATGGAATAACTATCAAAACATCCATTGTGTAGATCCATTTATGAGGTCCCCCAAATGTATTTAGGTAGCGCTATAAAATCATAGAGAATAGATAATTAGATGGGATAATAATAATCATGGTGTTTTTAATCTTTTTGATACATAACATCTTATTAAGGACCCTCCATTCATAAAGTAAAGTCTTCTACAAAAGGTTATTTCCATAAAAAAAGTCCTTCACGGGCTGTTTCCAATGACATCATAGGACACTTGAGGTTCTTTATTTAAAACCTCGCCCAATTGATGTTGTTCCTAGTCCATTTTACAAGGAATATAATGTTATCATAGCCTTATCCTTCCTACATTAAATATTTTTAGTTCCACCATGGACATGCGTGGTACACATATGTGGCATACCTATACTGAAGAACTATGCGTACCACCTATGTGATCCAAATTTGAAGGCCACTTCTAATGAACCCTTACAAGGGCCTCTCCTTATATAAAATCTTTATTTGAAAGGGTCCAAGTTGAAACCATCACTAAGACCACTAGATATTTGAAGCTGTTGATAATGACACACCAGCATGTCTCCCATATGGATTTGGATATCGATTGTTAGTGGTTCCCCACACACTTCTTACCAGAGAGTAGGGATCCTGAAAATGTGAAAATATTTGGATAAACTTGTTCACATATAAAATTTCCCTACGTAAATTGTTGGGGAGTTCCCAGTCTCATATTCCAAGGTTATGTCTCTTTCTTCCCCTCCACACCCCTGAGTCTCGGATCCTCCGATCCCTAATAACAAGAGTGGGGATCACAATTACTTTTCCCTACCATGGGGAATGTTATCCTCCTTCCACTATAGGACCTATTATAGGAAATCCCTATTGAACTAAGTCCCATGCCTTTTGGAAAGAATGCAATGACCTTTACTAAATTTTAACGTTAAAATGTTCATTACTCTGCACCTTCATCAACCATCACCATGGATTCATTTTCTATATATCTGGCCACTTCTATAAGTATAGGAAAATGTGTGTGGTTTGTTGAATTTTATTTATCATCATGTTTATCACACTACTCATAGATAATGTGGGCTTAGTGATTTGTGATGATCACAAATCTGCACAACCCAACACTCCATTGAATAATAAAAAATCTGATTCCAACCATAATTGAAATATATAGCAAGCCTTCACCTAGGGCCCGAGCACAATAAGCATCCTCCTCCAGATTTTAACCGCAATTCCCTTAATCCGAGCATCCTCACTAGGAGAAAGCCCTGAATTAAGCCCCCTATTGAATCAATATATGTCAATAAATCTCCCTTGGACCTTGTTACAAGGTAATCTTCTTTAGTAGTAATCCATAACCTATTTGTCCCAAAGGGAAACACTCCCCTACAAGACTTATTGAACTACATGGGATTTGATTCCCATCCATAGAGGATACATAGGAGTCCTCCATGAGGTTCAATCCCAATACTCTAAATAAATCAGGTTCATTATGGGATACATTCCCAAAGATGTCTAATCCATTATGGAAGCTCTATCCTTTCTTAGTTCCTTGGTCAACATAGGCATAAGTCCCACACCATGCATTATACATATACACCTTCTAGCTTGATTTCCTTACCACATGAAATTAAAATGTATGTTTATTTCATTAACCCAATACTATAAGAGGTATGACCTGTCCTATTAAGCAGTACCGAACAATGAGGCTTCTGATTTCATTTACAAGGATATGTAGGTATCCCATTTATCAGTATGATCCCAACATCAAAAGAACATTTTTCTACCTAGACAATATTAAATTCCAGAGTTCCCCACTAGGTATCTTAAAACCATCATTGTCAGAATAACAACCAATGAATCTCTAAGTAGTATATGATATGATTATAATGACGGATAACCAGAAATACATATAGATATATCCATCAACGAAGAACCTCAAATATATACGGATGATTCTAAATTCGACCCATACTAAATAATTAACTGAAAACTTCAAAGGAAATCTTCATTGTTCTTGTTAAATTAATAGTGATTCATAAACAAATATTAAATCTTTAACAGTGTCATGGGGTAGGAAATAAATCCCCCTAAAAGGATATAGTGTGACAAACCTCCCATCCTCTGGACCAATGTGAGTTCTTATGATTCATAGGTTTAAACACCCTATGAATGCCTTCCTTTGGAAAACAAGTATCATTTTGATATAGAACCATTGGGTGTTTCCGGTTCAATAATCAAATCTATTGGAAACCCTTTAGAAATAGTTATTCCTAAACAAAACACATAATCATTGGAAATAAATATTATAGAACCTGACCTAAATCCTTAACCAAGATGATATTAATACCCATTTGTTAGGCCCTTATCAATTGAAAAAAGTGGGCTAGACATGGTAATCAATCATACATGTGTTAATCTAAAAAAAATATTCTTGTATTGAGTTAGTTATTTTTATTTATTATATATACACGTAGTTTCTTATTAGGAAATCCCTTCATTAAAAATGGATTCCTTCATGTTTCCACCCATGAATTCTCAAATAGCTGGTCAGGTGGGATCCATATCCACTATAAGGACATCATCAATAACTCAACATCATAAACACTAGGTCTCCAATCCATTGGTCCTAGTGTAAAATTATCATGTTACTATCCCAACCATTGATGATGCTCAAAAAGTCATCAAATTCAAGAATAAACCATAGCCATCTTGTCAATAAAGAGTGGTGGCCTATATATAGATAGTTCTAACCACCATCTTAAACCATTTCAAGATCTTATCCCTAGAAGATAATCACCAATTGATCTTATATTCTTAGGCGGTAGACCAAGAGGCCATTTATGGCTTTGTTATGAAGGCACATGGGTCATTCCCAAGGGCGATGTCCAATAATCACTACCACCAACATTGTACGGTGGAAAACTCTAAAAATGATTAGGGTGTTATAATCGACTGTCTTGCCGTAGTCCCTCAAACCCATGAACACAAGATGAATAGTTGGGGAAAAAATCGGACAACAGAGATCAATTTCACAACTTTCCCCCCTCTAGGGAATTCCATAAACCCAGCTTGGTGGAAAAATGTTAACAAGAACATTCACTCATACACCTTAACTTATCAATCCATCAAACTCATCTAGCAGCATCCAACTAATCCTGCAATTCAAAATTAGTGGAGTACCATGAGCATGAACATACACCTTCATACAATATCTCAGATAGTTAGCAGAATCATGTAATAGAATTAATGAAATCCCACCTATCAAATGTCGCAGCAATTAGAAATAAGGTACACACACCTTGCAGTATTCATCAAACCTACCAATAGTCTGATTTGGTATCACCCATAAAATTGAGAGAAAACCTCCTACGATAAAAGCAGGGAAGACCAGACTCTCTGCCCCAACACATGAGTACTACCAGTATCCACTAATAGGAATTGTTTCACTAGAGTAAGAACATACACCTAATATGAATATGAAATGGACGTATGTTCTTATTCTATCCGTCGAAGTCCCAAAACACATTTTCGAAATGGAAAAATGGCATAAAAACATTTATACCCATATCCTAGATGCCTTCCAGAATATAATAAGGGATACATCCGTAGTACCAGAGGGATGGACACCTAATTCTGTCCCCATACCTAGGATGAATCATCATCATGCCATCCCAGAGATGATACACATCACTATTCTATTCCAGTGGGGTTATGGGGCACACTATACCATATCATACGGACAACCAGATCGGGCACATACACTCATTACAATGAGAGATAAATGGTCTATTCTCACATCCACTCCAAAGAAGTCACATTAACCTGCTAATGATAACCACTTTTACTAGATGGTGGTCCCATCTACAAGTAAGAGAGCATCTGAGAAGAAGTCTAAACAATCATAGTTTTTGAATCAATAGTTGATCTATGATCTGGATCCTCTTAATTCTCTAGTTCTTGAGGACCTCAAACATTTAGCTGCTGAAACTCAATATCCATCCTTACCATTACAAAATTATGGTACTAGTAGAATAAGTTCTAGAGTTCATCATTAGATACATCATCATGAAGGATTTATTCGGGAAAATTAGGTTTATATCAAGAACCACTCTCTAGATGAGATCCATGTAAACCCTACAGGTTTCCATAATACAAAGGAGTTAAGGGATTTATCCCTTTCTAAAATCCACCATGGTGGTCCTCTACATTAAAACATTTGCTGTGAATGTTATCTCTGATGTAGTCTTTCACATTGTTAAGAAAATTCTCCAACATAAAATATAGTGGTCAGAAATCCCTCTTTTCTTGAGGTACTTGAAAACAAAAGGAAAGTCATGTCTGATGCCTTCATACTAGAAGGTGACCCATTTTCTCAACAAGAACACAACCCAATGAGACCGTAATTATCTGAACCCCCCTTAGGTCAATTTCATTCTAATTTATCTATTGAAACACCAACTAATCTCATTACTTGTGATAAATAAACTAGGTAGTATCCATTATGGTTGGACCAATTTGAGAAACATAAAGTGAAAAATGAATAGGATATGTTGAATATGAGAATACAACTGGATAAGGGTGAAATACTAGTCATGTTTTAGCCTTTGGAAATATCTCAATACAACAGTCCAAAGATGTTTGTGAATGATTTTATTCATGCTGTTTGCCTCAATATATAGAAGACTCCTAATCATCTAAAATCCAATGTATTACCATATGATGAATATCAATGTCATGTCAATGTAATTGAAGGGATTCAATGAAAAATTAAGTATATATCTCCCTAGGGATCTTGACATCTAGGGATCAATAAGCAACATGAGGCTCATTAATGTGAATCCATTAATTTATTAAATTGGTTTCTAAAATTGATTGGTGAAACCCCATATTCTATTAATATTAGAGGATGGTGTGCACATGGAGAATTGTATTTTACTACAATCCAAAAAAATTAAATCCCATTGAATGTGGTCTCTTGAAATGTTGTTTCCACATCCCAGCTACAAAAAACACATTTTATTAATGACTATGGAGATGCTCAGTAAGAACATGGCTGGATTGGTTTTCACCAAAGTTAGGACTAAAGAGATAAATCTATTGAGATTTTTTTCATAAATTTCTTGAAAACATTGAGAATGACTACCTCATAGTGGATGTTAGCCATAAGATCACACAAATTTCTGAAATAGCACATCAATCTTCTAAAACAGTTAGTTTATGTGGGTGTCAACTAATGCACCTAGATAATTTTTATATCATAATTTTTAAAATCAGAATAGTAGATGTGATGATATCAATGATAGCAGTTCCGAGACCACCCCATCCCGAAGGTCTATGTAATTTTTATCCAATCCTCTCATGTCAACAAATAGAGCTCGATGGGTTGAAGAAGAAGAACAAGATCAACCCCATCCTACATGGATGGGGGTCTTTTCACATCCACAATCCATTACTCAACAGAAGTTAGTTTTCTATCAAATAGGGTAGAATAAAAAATGATAATGCACAACTAAACTATAAGAGGATTCCCTTCATATTAATATCTTTTAAATAGTTCTTATTGTACCCATAAATAATAGAACAAAGTCTCATGGAGGATGAAGGAGAAGGATATTTTACAAAGCTACTAATATAATTCCATCTATGCATTATGAATTAGTGAATGTCATTAATTGAATAATAGAAGGTCATCTAGAAAATGAGTAAAGATCCAGGGAATTAGAAGAGGAATTTCATGTTCTTGATACAGTTCACACCGAAGAAAATAAAGGAGGTGTGCATACCATAAATCAGTGGACTACACAGAATCAATGTATCCTCTCAAAGAATCAATAACAACATTTTTTTAAGAAACCTATGAGGGAGAAAGGAAATAGTAAAACAATGTCTCACCTTCCCTATATAGAATTTCAATCCTTTTAAATATAAAAATTATTTTCCAATCAATAGGAGGTGTTCAATTATCTTATAAGGATCAATGTAGAGTTACATTGAAGTAGCATTCCTATTCAATAAGCTTCACTAGTAGCTCCTATGCTTTCACTTCTAGTAGGAGCTCCACAGCAAAGAGGGTTTTATTCAATTGCTGATGCAATTATGAAGTGAATTCATTGGGTAAAAAACAATAATAGGGTCATAAAAATCATTATAGGCCCATCCCCATGGGTTATCCTAGAAAATAAAAACCCCACCACCACTAATAGTTCTACCAGTTTTCACACTATTTTAGGATGCAAATTCTATAGCATTATAGGTCCCATCTCATCTAGATATTCCTAAAATTCATATTAATACTATTGAGTTGTTGATTAATCATTTGGAATATATGGATGGAAGATGCGCACTGATATAACCAGAAAAGAAGGCTTACCCTAAAGGGGTCGATGTGATTCCACCCCCAAACATTGTGAATACCAAATTTCTAATATTTTACAGTTTGGTAGATTTGTATAAACAGCTAACACATTTATTTTATCACTATGATTTCATTATGGGGACCCCTCAATAGCGAGAATCATTATATCTCAGATGGTTTGTGCAATCACTATAGGGGCCAGCCTTGGTCTTGTATACAAGTTTTTTATCTCAGTTTATTAATTTATGGGAAGACCTTCATCCAAAATTCCATTTCCAATTTAGATAAACACAAAAAATATAATAATTGATCATAATAACTATAAAAAATGGATAAAGATAGAGTTTATATTTCATTCCTCAGTGGAATGGATTAACATACTTCTTGAATATACCACTCCCTCAAGATGAATTGTTGGCCATTTTTGTGGAAAATATCCATGATGAGTTGTGAGAACCAATAATAATTATGATATAAACATGAGGATATTGAGACCATGATTCGATTTCTCAACAAGTAAAAGAATCTATCACAAATACTAGATCCAAATCTTGAGTAATCCAATCAGGTCCAGGAAGGTTAACAGGGAAATAAGCGGTAGCTAAAATTGCACTCAGGAAATCACCTGTCCCTACTTCTACTTCAAAGAATTCATTATACCATGGGGATCCACCTCACGAGCATCTGCCACAACAACCGCCTCATAGTGATGATAAAAAAGATGAAAATTGGTGATACATCTAGGAGATGAAAATCAAGTTCCATTCATTTCAAAAATACCATTTCCTAGAAAACTTCATTACATATTCGGAATCCAACATTGTTTAGTTTTAAAGGACTATGAAACCAATCAAATAAGGAGATGAAGAATTCCCAAAAAATTTCACATTCATAAAATATTTTGGAATGTTATCTCGGTGTGTTTTGTTCTAAAATATCTCTGAAAAATATGGTGGACTTTGGACTAGTAAAATTGAAAAGAACATCTTACCCAGTAGCACATGTTATTGTTACCGACACAGAGGAAGAAGGAGAAAAAATACAGTCAAAAGAATGAATGCAGAGAAGTTTGATGATTGGATTATTAAGAAAACGATCAATCAAACTCATTATTTTATATGAACACATTTGAAATAACTGATTATGCTTATTTCTACATCCACTATAACAAATAAAGCTTCATCAAAATATCATTACTCCAAAGGCCAATCCTCAAGGACAATACATTGTCATAAGGATAAAGAGCAGTTAGATGAAGATGACGTCATGTTAAAAACAATGTTGTCATGGGATTTGGAAGATTTAAATCCTTCCCTTTCAAATACATGGTCTCATACCCACCAAACATAACAAAAATAATTGACCTATTATGTAGAATCTTCATCACTTTAGGTGTTGATGTTTGGTTCCATTAATATTATCCACTTAATGGAACCCTATGAAAATGATGATTCTGACTATGAACCTGAATTACCTATAATTGATTGGGGATCATTGGGAATAAGTATTCAACATCGATGATAGAGGGGAAGATGTTGGTATTCTATAAGACAATATTTTAATTACACCCCTTCTTAAACCATTTATTCTATAGAAACTCACGGGTGAGCCCTTTAGCAAGCTCATCATGAACATGATAATATTCCCACACATGATAGGGTCAGCCCTGAAATGATCATATTAGAATACCAATTCATGGATATACCATTACATCCTTAGCATTTTGACATACCTAGTCAACATAATCCATCATGAGAAGAAGTATTTCCATCTTATACACTGACACATGGTTCATCTACATCCATTGAATCAACTTCCAAGGAACCAAAAAACCCACATTTCTTGCTGGGAAACATACACATTTGGAATAATAGAATGACATTTTGATGAAACATTACCAAGTACCGAACATGCTATTAATATTTTATGTTCTAAATGTATCAAAGGATCTTTGAGAATAACTTGTTGAGGCTTTTTCAAGTCCTTAAGTGCTTGAACCCAAGGTGGTTATTACTGAGGTTTATCGTATAGGCAACGGTCCTACATAATGTCATATAGTTAAATATTTTATGGAAAAAGATGAGGATGATGTTGTACATGGACATATCAAATCCTTTTATTTATCATTAAAGTTCATTATATTGAAATTCAATTATCCTTCATTGATAATGTATCCGTAGTAAAACTCATTCATATCGGTAAACTTTATTGATTGGGTCTCATTTAATATGAGTTATCTCCCTCCAACCAGATGTTGCAAGGTTTTTAAAATAATGAACAAAAACCTATAGGTGAAAAAACACTCCGAAATGAGTTTGGGGATCATGTATCTAATTCAGATTTCATGGATATTCAGTAGGATGCATCTTGCAACATTATACTTAGAAGGCCTTGGCTACATCAACATTTGGCCATTCCTTCATCATACCACCAATGTATCAAGTATTTCTTCCATGTTCAATTTGAAAAATTTCAAAGTATTAAGAACCCATTCAATACATTTTAATCACATTATATTGAGGAAGAGAACTATCACACAATGTGGACACAGTCTATGGAAAATGTTATCACAATAATCAATGCTCCGAATGAATAGAAAAATATCCCAGATAACCCATTGAATCCTCTAATTATATATTACGTGCTTCTTATCAATCAAATTGAATTTGTAAATGATAATCCAAGATCTTGTTATGTGGCTTCCATATTTTCGTCTCTTCCAATTTAGTCGGACACCTCAATGAAATTATTTATTTACCGAATTGTGATAAAATCTTAAATAGAAATGTCTTCATTCTATCCACTAAAATACAACATGTCTATACTTCACTAGTCATGTGATAAGAAAATTATGAATTAGTTGAGAGAGATATGGATGATAATTACTAGATAATCATTTTACCTTCTATTCTCTAGGAAGACCCATCATCATTAGTTGGTTTAGAAATGGTTTCCTCTTTTCAGGATGTCAAAATATAGACTTCTCCCCGAGATTATATTGTCCCACTTCACCACCAACCTTTCAAGTAGAGATAATGTATTTGATGTATGAGGAATAAGATTACTAGGAAGACCTCAAGGATTACCCTACTGCAATTTAGGATGTAATCTCTAGGCTATGACCATAACATGGACACCCATCATTTGTGTTTCCTATAAGATCGTCGGTGATTTATGCAGGCCGAAAGAAGAACACCCCAAACACATGCCTCCAAAATTGATGATGAAGTCAACATATTATCATATATGAGATAAAAAGGAGGTGAAATAATCTCAATGTCTAGCCAATATTTTCCAAGTGAAAAATAAAAATGGAAAATCAAAGTTTTCATGGATTTTGGATATCTCAACTTGAATTATCCCAATAATGAGTTTTTTTGGTTCCAATCATGGATCTTTTGAATGATGTAACAACTCTCTAGGAAGATCTCTCCTTCATGGATTTATACTACGGTAATAAAAAAATCTGAATGGCCTTAAAACATGAAGAATCTAAAACATTCAGAACACATCAAGGAATATTTTTTCTATGATGTGATGCCCTTTGTCTTGATGAATTCTGGTGAAACATATCAATGTGCAATGCACAAAATTTTAAATCCATTCTAGGGGAAATTCATTGAATGATATGTGGATGATATAGTGGTTATTTCCAAAAAAAAATTCTTATCACATGACTTATATGGATACCATATTCAGAAAGCTTCGACAACATAATCTAACGATGAAATCCTTTAAATGTGCTTTCGGGGGAACACTGGGAAAAGTTCTTAGTTTTTTTGAACGAAATTTATACATCGAAGTCGATATTGAGAAGTCTAAGGCTATCCATGGCATGTCTCCTCCTAAAAAACTGAATTATTTCATTGAAATTAAAAAACATTTGGCCTATATTAGGTACACCAAATTCAATTTCAAAAGCATGTATTTCCCCTTCACCACATTGACGATGAATGGGGTTACATATCAATGTATGAATGATGGCAACGAATAATTTAATACCCTCATGAAATACCTCATGAGACCATCCGTATTGATGCCACATATTGATGAAAATATTCTCATTCATTATGTGACATACTTGGATCAATCAATGGCCACATTCTTTGTACAATAGAATGATGCAGGGAATGAAACATACATTATTATCACAGTCGAACCATGATCAACACAGAGACTCAATATTCAGATATTGAGAAACGTATCACTACATTAATATTTTCAATTCCAAAATTGAGACACCATTTTCAGAATCATGAGGTTCACTTGGTATCTCGTAGTAACCCACTACAATTTATCCTTATTATACAACATTTTGATAGGTAGTTTTTGCCTCAGAATGTAGTGAAATGTGAATCATTAGAAGACATCCTTGATGAAAATACACATGTGGAAGAAACATCAATGAATACTAAATTTCATGATGAAGTAATACTTTCTATTCATGAAATTCCCTGAATATAAGAAATGTACATTGATGGTTCTTCTAGAATTCCCAAAGTTAAGTGAATGGAAACCCGTAGGTTTAACAATGTTGGGTTCAGAATTGTTCTTATCTCCCCAAAGAAGGCAGTGTTTCCACAATCGTTTCTACTAGAAGAAGATTATACCAACAATAAGGTAGAATGTCAATCTCACGATGTAGGCGTGGAATTAGCACTCCAAATACCCATGGATAACCTAGAGGTGAAAGGTGATTTAGAATTAGAAATAAATCAAATGTATGTGTTTATTCCATATAAAAAAAGATGTAATTACCCAATGTGATTATGTTTTAGGGTTTATTAAAGAATTTTCCTTTGATGAAATATTCTCTTGCATCATTTGGTCAGAAAATGAAAAAGTTGATGCATTGTAAGATGCTGCCACTACCATGGAAGATACGAATCAGGATGAAATAATCATTAGAATTGCTTATTATCTAGTGGTTTCACTATTTTACAAAATCAGAATAGTGGAAATAAATGTAACCAGTCACATTTCTAAGACATATGGTCATACATTGTGATGGATGACACCAATCATGTAATATCTCCAAAATTAGGTACTTCCATTCAATAGAATTGAATGATAATAGATCTGGCAATGAGAAGTGAATTGCACTCTCCATGATGGCTCAGATCACTAGAAGATATTTTATAAATGAGGATTCAATAGAATTCTTCACATATGAATTGATGGGGATGAATCAATGGTTTTCATGAAAGAAGTGATGTATAAGGTTGTGGTGCTCACTCGTATGTTCATAGGATTTCTTACCAAATATGAAGGCTTTGATACTTCTGGCCTTCGTTGACGAATGTTTCGACAGATTTCAATATATTTTTTCATACCTATTAGATGCATTCCATATTTATTCATCCACCGATGGAGTTTATATATACAACTAAATACTCCTGATCATAATCTATATGGGTAATGGATGTACTAGTACCCAATCATCCACCTACAACTAAGTTGTTCATGCATATTCTTACTGCTACAAACTTCTTCTCCAAATGGGATCGGACAATACCTTTCAAGGAATTTTGGCCCAAAGTCAATGTTACTATTTTGAAATCTAATATCATTACAAGATTTGGTGTCCTTCAAACCATATGGATGAAAAACTGTACAAATTTTTATTCTTCTAAGTAAAATTTGAAATCTCTGGAGCCCAATATCAAAACCAATATTTTATCTCAATAACATGAAGTGTACAATTGATATATAGAGGATTTCCAAGAGACCCTATCGAATATTCTCCAAAATATGATGGATAAAGAAAAAGAGTCTTGGCATAATATGATTTTCCATGATTTGTGGGATTATCAGACTACTACTCAAACTGCAAAATGGTCAACCACATATTTGTTGGTGTACATGAGATAAGAATTTCTACCTATTGACAATAAATTTCCTTCAGTCTGAGTTTCCATATGTGACCAGTAATATATTGATTGACAATCTTAGAAGTGATTTTATGATATGGAGTGATGAGTTGAAATGATATTTCATTCCTTGATCACTTGGAAGTCTACCAGAACAGAATAGCACGATATTTCAACTAGAAATTTCACCTCCAGTTATTTCATCAAGGAGGAATGGTATTATGCAATATGACTACAATGATACTAATAAAGAATACTCCAAATCATGAACCAAAGTGGCAAGGGGCTTATTACATTAATAAATTCTACACTAATGGTGTTTATTCCCTAATCTCAATTTATGGATAAATTGTTACAACTCCCAAAAATTAATGATTCTTTGAGAAGTACTTTCTGTAATCACACAGAGATATGTCATAGTTGAAAGAAGTTAAATTTTATAGAAACAAAATATTTCCACGCTCTATGATGCTAAAATATATACTAGTATTTCTTCTCACTACATGAAATTAAAATGTATAGTTATTGGCTACATAATTTTACTTTAAGAAATTTCCTATGATACTAGAAATTTTCATTCCTTCTAGTTCTTCAAAAAATAGTATCTTTCATGCGCATGCATAATTCACATCATTGATACTCCCTAGTGAGACAAAATACCAATTTATCCCTTGGTATGAATCAGATCTGTATAGGGACATTATTAAAGAACTACATGTGTCTTGATTCCTAACCCTAGAAAGATATTTAGTGACATATAATGCTTATCCCTTGGTCCAACCACAATATTTCATTCACATAAGGTGAAATACATCCTTTATATAAGATTTTAAACTGCACAGTTCTCCCAAAACTGTGTATGTCTTGATTTTGAATCCAATGGGATACCTAGAGTTGCCCAGATCTTTATTTTTATTCCTATCCATGATGAAATAAAAAATTCCCTCTACCTTGTGTTTATGAGTAAGACCTTCACAAGGAATACCATCTTCATGAACTATGTGTGGCTTCATTCTCATTCCAATTAGATACATAGTGTTGCCATGATCTCTAATATTTGGACCATCCACAACCATAAATAAATTTGTGACCATTTTTTTCCTATATATGAACTAAAACTATAAAGTGTACACTTATAGAATACCTCCTTTGATTTTCATTACATCATGTGTCTTATGCATAACCATTATTTCATAATGTATTAAAATCCCCTATCACTCACATCAAACCCAATCGGCGGGAGGAATAATATTTCCACTAACTATATTTTTCATGATTCTCATTCTAATGGGATACTTAGAGATGCCTAGATCTCCAATATTGGGAGCAACCCTGACAAAAAACACCCCATCATTACCAGTGTGTATGAATCAAACCATCATATGGAATGTTTAAATAAATATGTGGGGATTGATTTTTTTACCTGCATGATATGTAAAGATGTCTAGGTTCAACCTAGGACCATCCACAATATATCTATCTTTTCATTTTAGTTCACCTTCTCCCTTACCACATGATGTTAAACTGAACAGAAGTGCCAGAACTACATGTGGCGTGATTCTAATTTTATTGAGATATGTAATGACACCTCGATCTCCTTTATTGAGATCAGCTACAATGTTAAAATTCCCCACTCACTATGTGTGGATCTGAACTACATGGGTAACGATTTAAAAAAATATGTCTGGCTTTATTCTCCTATATATGTGATATGTACTGACATCTGGACTTTCAAACATGGACCCATGCACATCATCATGCAATTAATTCCTTGTCTCCCATGTATGAGTCTGATAGACATATGGAGATAAATATGAATTATCATCTTGTATATGAACTTATTTTCAAGAAACCCCTGTTATTCCCCACATGTGAATTGAATTAGGCTGAGGGAACTTTTGTTTAAAAACATTGTGTGGCTTGATTATTTCATTTAAAACATACATAGTGATCCTTGATCCTATACTCTAGTGAAGCCTCAACATTAAATTTCTACTCATATCAAAGTACCTAATGTATTTGTTGTATGACTCAAAATGGAAAAACATAATGTACTTACCATTCATCTTTAAACTGTATTTTACCCAGAGCTACGTGTGGTTTGATTTTTATACCTATCAGATATGTAATGATGCCCAAATCTCCTATCCTAGGACCAATTTTAATATAAAATAAAATTATCCATCTTTTATTTAAAATGAAAAAAATATATAGGATCCTTAACTTTGGGTTCTCTCCTTGCAGATATGAGTAAGGAAAAAATAGATGTTCCGATTATACATATGAGGTAGATCTTTGTAAGGGACTCCAAACACATGACCAATAATGGTTAAAATACATCCCTCCTGAATTAGACATTACCCATTTCACATTTCATACTCTTAATCTTGGATATTTCAACATATTTATAATCTTTCTTCAATTTTTTGTTGCATAATGTCTGAAACATGAGTTAATTTTTTCTTAAATATGTAGTATATGCCCCTATCTGGCCTTTCTTAGTTTCCCACATAACATGAATTTTAGCCCAAATATTCCACTATTTGGATATGCATCATACATCCAAGTTGGCCTTGCATAATACAACCCCCATAATGGGTTTGTCAAAAAATGGAATCTTCATTCTGAAGATAATAATCTTCTTTCCTGTTAAAGATTTAATGATTCTAAGCAGGAACCCATATTTTAAAGCAGTCATCCATTTCATATTTGTCCCATATCCTTTCTCCCAATCTAAAATCCTCCAAGTCATTGGTTTACATTGTTCCCTTAACTATTACAAAGTGCATTGAAATATAATTGGGTCATTTTACAATATATCTTCCATGTTTCCATAATATTTTTGTCCTAGATGTATTTTTTTTTAAAAATTACAGACACCATAAATTTTATATTTGGGTTAGACCTTCATTAATATCCTATTCCACTAAATCATTGGAATCTATTATTGGAAATATCCATTATATATTTATGTAATTTTACCATAATAAAAAACTATGTGCTTAGGAATATCCAATCATCCACCAACCATCATCATCTTTTAGCTAATAAAATATTACCATTCCTGGGATATCATTTGTATAACTATGTAATACATGACCTAGTTGACCTTACATAAAATTAGACTACATAACGAGCCTACAAGAATAAGGAAGAAACAATTTGGCTATGTATCACATGCCCTAGTTGGCCATGCATAATACATCCCCCAGAATGGGTTAATCAAAATGGTGGTAACTTCATTCATGGATGATACATCCTTTAAATTCCATTGATCCCTTTTCCCAAACCACTATTCGGTTATAGATATTTCTAAATCATATCTTATGATTCTTATTTTACATAACTAAATTGGGTGTCAAATTTCTAGAAAGATTACCAAGAATTGGAAACCCATAAAATGTTTGGTTACTTCTGAAGACATTAAATTAAATCCCCATAATACCCTTGTTATTTGACATGAATCAATATAGCCCATATAATTCCCTTTGTATATGACATGAAACTGTAAAATCCCTCTAATGTCCTTTCTACATGACATGAAATTATAGAACCCCACTAATATCATTGATGGATTACTTGAAACATCATATCCCCTCTAATTTCCTTGCTGCATTACATAAAACAGAACTACATAATTTCCTATCGGCATGAATTTAAACTCCATATAAAAGTATTAGAAGTCCCATTTCCGAAATATGAACCTTACTTAAAACATAAAAATCATGTAGGAATGGTTTCTAATTCATATGCATATGTCATCACAAATGGTCCATTTGTTCTCTGATACATTTCCTTGGAGAATCCACCAACATTCGTCTTGAGACATCCAAATTTTAAACCCCACTTTTTATCAGTAATAGAATGTCATAATTCTTGATAAATATTTTTCTGGACTATTATGTATGAGATCCTAGGTTTCCTTACATTGGCCGCCCCATATAACGGCCTTGTTAGCCAAAATATGGCACTATTTGGATCTGTAGCATATACAGTAGCTATCCATGTATAATACATCCCTCATAATAGGTTTTTTCATACTGCAGTAACATTGTTCTTAATGGATACCTCCTCTATTCTCCTACATCAATTTATTTAGATTTGTTTACCATAAAAATCATGATTGACATTCCCCTTGGAAGTATTTTAATAATTTTGGGACCTTCATAAACCATAAATACATGTTTGGGTTTTAATATCAAAAATCAAGGTCAAAAATATTTTACAAAAAACAATAACATTATTAATCTAAAATGAAAAAATTTAAATTTCCTACCAAAGGTGACATGTCCCATATCATGTTGAAAACCCGAAAAGGGATCCTTGGATAAAAATAGAGTCTCATCTTGCTAGACCAATAATTTTAATGTTCTAGGGATTATTGAGAAATAAAAAGTCAAAAGACAAAAAGATTGAATGGTTGTCTATATGACCCTAGAAATAGTATAACTATGCTATCTAAGATTCATGGAATATGTAAAAAATTAGAGCACCCCCTCCCCTATAATTATAGTTATTATTTTGCAGATGTAATGATGTAATTTTATGAAAATCAATGTTGATATTATGATTACAAAAAGAATGTAGAGATGAAGACATATATATATATGATTGGAGACAAACTATTTTTCATTTATATATCCTTATCAGTGGAACACACATAGAATGGAGCCTCCCTATCGTATATTATAAGATTATTTCAGCATGACTCTTCAATTATTGAATATATTCATGAGCTCTATCAACTGTTTATGGAATATCACACAGTTTACTAGATTTAGTCTATTCATTCTTATAATGTTCTTCTATATAAGCCTCAATGTTAGTTATCCCTTCATGTTGGTCTTCTCCTAATTGTTGAGGGAGTTGTATCCGTCCCTCTTGAGGAGTATAAAACTATTGTTGAAGGCGCAACACCTCCTACTAAAGGTACCCAGTTTAATTTATTTTACCAGGATTTTTTATTTAAACCCTACCAATTTTACACTATGGATGGCCTTCTCTTGGGGTACTAAAACTAAAAAACCAACAATTACAGTGATCAATTTCTCTATTATGGGATCTTGACATTGTTAGTATTCGTTATCCAGTATGTGAAAGATCACATTCCCCACATTATAAATTGGTCGATAATACAATCCAAATAATCATTTAATGCTAAATATTGATGGAATTTGGCCAAAATATGATGGAAGCTCATCCAAATTATTCTAAGAGAATATCTTCCAAATGGTCCACCATGTTTTTTTAGGTTTGATTCCAAGAGAAACCTCCATCTCTAGGTCTGAAAAAAATCACTAAAATGATATGGAATGTATTTTCTAATTAGATAACTCACAGAAAATATTATCTTAGCAACTTTAGAAAAAATTTCCGTAATCCACGTCGAGGTGAGACCCGTAAGAAAACGTGGTCACCGTCCTCGAACACTAGTGGACTCCTCCTCCTTTCAACATAAGACTTATGTCGGCTCTGAGCTGTCCTCATCTTCTCCTGGATGACCTGAACCTTCTTTGGTCCTACAAGAGCTGATAATATTTCTTCTTTGCTGATAATAGAAATCTGGTCTCATCCCCTGGATGAACCACGTTCATTTCCTAATACAATCAATCCCAACATGGATTGATACTAATCCATACCAAGGATGACATCGTAAGGCCTCGATGCTACTACCAATAGATCCAACCGTTACTCTCACCTCCAAGGGTTGAGTCACACTATCGGCATCAGTGTGTGGTCACTAGGACTCCTCCAGTTGGTATCTCAAAAGTGAGGTTCAAGTCAACAGTTTTAAACAGGAACCTCTTAGTATCAACTACATAAAAAGGAAAGGCAACAAAATTTCACATGAACATGTGTCTTTTATTACTGTATATCAAGGTACAAAGACACATAACATCAACAAAGCTATAATAAACATGAACAAAAGTCCCCATGTCTTGAGCTAGTCCCTCTCCTGTCCATCTGCTCCCCAAGCTTCATGGTCATAAGCCTCAACTTCCTGTAGCTGAGCTCTCCCCTATCCACCTGTTCCCTGCAGTCGGGGTGGTCCTCCTGGTGGTGGTGGTGGTGGTGGTGGGGCCTCAAAGTGTCTTCCACCACCCACTGCTCGGCCATCTCCTCTACCTCGTCCGTCTGCTCCCTATGGACCGCCATGGTCAAACCTCTACCTGGAAGGTCCCTCTACTGCCTACTGCTCATCAGCAGGACGAGTCGGGTAGTCTCGAGCCATGTGACCCTGCCCGCCGCATGTGTAGCAATGACTTATCCTCGTGTAGCCGCTCTCCTTCGTGTGCCCCACACAACTGAATCTACATCTTGAGATTGCTCGTCAGATGGTATGTCATTTTTGGACCTATGCGTCATCTATCTACTGCTAGCTGCAGAATACATCGCTATGGGTCGTCCTGTAGAGGGTCCCACCATTGGTGACTACTCTGCGAGAAAACTCTCCACTAGAAGGGCTCTCTCCAACACCCCTTCCTGTGTTGGAATGTTGAGGGAGATCATCGAAGCCCTGATCTCATGCCTCAATCCCTGCTCGAAGGTCCGGGCCCAGAAGAACGGATCTCATACCATATCTGTGGAGTAGAGCGAGAGATCAGTAAACCTCGCTGAGTATTAGGCCACAGTCATGCTGCCCTGCCGCAACTATAGTAACTTTGGAATGCGCACCACACGGAGGGTGGCTGGGATGAACTCCAAGCGGAAGAGGCTCCCAAAGTACGTCCAAAGGAGTGATGCCTCATCATGCACCTGGAGCATAAGGCTCCACCATCTGACTGCTACCCCGTGCAGGAGACTCGCTGCAAGGATCACCATGAGGTCAGCTGGTGTCCCCACTAACTTGTAAACTCTAACAACAGGCTCCAGCGAATCCTCACCTGCTTGATGGTCCATCTCCCCACAGAACCTGGGCAGTCTCTGATGCTGAAACTCATGCAGTTCACTAAGGCAATGTGCACTCTCAGCGGCTGGGTCTGGTGGAATCGGTGGCTCGACTGGTATAAGTATCTTCGGTGCCCCACTGTAATAGGGCCCTTCACCGAGGCCTCATCGCTCGGTGGGCTGTCGTCTCGTACAATGATCGTAACCCTAGATAGCTACCGTCGTGGGGTGTTCCTGAAAAGAAACAAGTTTTCCATGGTCAATACAACATACCTGGTGAGCTGGCACAAAGTAATCACAATGAAAACTATTGAAACACGCATGCAATTAGTGTTTTCATGCACTGAGTCAAAAATCAGAAGTCAGGGTCCTGGTATACGGATACGTCGGCCGACCCACCAACACTGGACTCCCTGGACTGATAACCACACTCAATACCCTTAATACTATTTCTTCACATAGAATAATTCTCAGATTTCTGAGTTCTGCAGTAGAACCGAACTCCTATGATACCAATTTTTCATGACCCGCCCTCGGGGCTCGTGTCGTGACTACCCCAAGCCCGCCTTCCAAAAGCCTGTGGCTGGCGACTAGTACCAAAAGCATAAATCCCGAAAAAAGTGAAGGCATTGCCTTTATAAAGTAAACAAACACCACAGAGTGAGTAACAGAAGTAAACACTAAGTAAACTGTAAATCAAACGTTCTGAAAGTACAAGGGCCCAGAAATACAAGCCCCAAAGAAAGGTACCCCTAGAACTGAAAGTAAACTACAACTCAAGGGGAAACAGCTGAAAGGTGACAAGACGCTCCTGGATTGTCCTACAGCTTCCTTCCAGATGTGTAGGTACAGATCTCCTCCTCAGCACTCCGCGTCCGTCTATCTCCTCCGAGTATCGAATCGTCATGAAATCCACCTCCGGGAACTGACTCGACGTGAGATTATCCTTCGGGTACCATCCTGCTCTACAAGCCTCAACCATGATCAGTGATGTCCGTCGTCTTCAATCAACACAACGTAGTGCGGGCGAAGCCCATATAGGGGTGAGTATACGATAATCAGGAGGGACCCCGAGACCCTCGAAAGTCTCCCTGAATTCACATAGGATAAACCCCAACGTAAAGATACAATCATGAAGTATCATCCAACTCTACTTAGGTATATGCCCTTAAATATACCTAAATCATCAAATTGAGTTCAGCTCCAACTCACGAGCTCAAGTACAACCCAATCCACACAATAAATAACAACCCAGTCCACACAGGAAAGTACAACCCAGTCCACACAGGATTGTACAACCCAGTCCACACAGGAATGTACAACCCAGTCCACAAAGGAAAGTACAAATCAGTCCACACAGGAAAGTAAGTCAATCACATCAATGATAATGATTGAAAATAAAGACTCAGCTTACATAGGTATACATCATTTGTAAAGGAAAGGGAGATGATCAGATGTAGTTACTGATTCATTTAGCTGGGACCCACATAGGATACTAGACCATCTAAGCTGTCAGACCCATGTAGGATACTAGTCCAGCTACTCTGTCAGACCCACGTAGGATACTACAATAGAGGTCAATACTGTCGGACCCACGTAGGATAAAAGTACAGTATTTGTCACTGCCAAAACCACATAGGATTCCAGTATGATTATCTTCATCATCGAATCCACAGAGGATTCCAGTACAAAAGTCTTCATCGTCGAACCTACGGAGGATTCCAATACGGTTGTCATCGTCATCGAAGCCAGCTCTAGGTTTCCTGCACACAGCATGCTCGATTCTGGGAGGGTCCACTCCTTGAGCCAAGGGGGGTTGATACATCAACTGACATGTAGTCCAGATTTAATGTATCCCAAATTTTCGTCTTGACAAAAGGAACTCAACGTGGCCGACGACGCGTCAATCAGACGCTTGGTCAGAGAGTTATTGGATTTTTCGTCCTAGGGGCCCAGTTGGTTTGTAAGTTAAAACCAACCCGACCATACACCAAATACATCCAAACTTCAAGCGTAGTAATCCACAAGGTCTTTCTCACTAAAAGGAATCCAAAAAAGTCGATGGCATGTCAATCGGATGTCCGGAACTCAAGTTATAGGCATTTCCGCTCCGAGGGCCCGGTATGTTTCGTGTTCGAACGGACCCGGACATACCCGAAGTTCTCCGAAACCTTGAGTGTAATATACTGAGACGACCGTCTTCATCCAAGTATCTTATTGAAACTGACGGTGTGTCGATCAGAGGTCCGTATCCCATGATACGGCAATTTGAACGAACCTGACCATTTTAGGGGGTTTTGGGCCCACACCTACCCGGCCCGAGACCCCCTGGGTCGGCCCGAAACGGGTCGACTCGACCCGGGTCCGGGTCCGGACCACTTGGGCGCAGCCTGGCCTGGCCGGCACGGCTCGGCCCGGTGCAGGGGTCTGGCCCGGCGCAGGCGGCCCAGCCCAGCATGGTGGGTCCGGCCCGACCCGGCCGGTTGGGTCCGGTCCGGGCCCCCACGGGCTGAGCGGATGCGGAAAGGGGGAGCTGCCACCCCTTCAAACCGAACGGTGGACCCGCGGGGGGTCCGCCCTGCCACGTTGACCGGGGTTCAAACCCCCGACTTTCCAGATCTGGCATGCCGTAACGGCCGACCAGTGTGCCGCGCGGGACCAGTCGGTCCCGCCTACTGAGCACCGGTGGCCAGTGGCTCCGGCCACCCTCCCTGCTCTGCCACAGCCAAAGGTCGTGGCCTTGGTCGACCCGCACCGCACGACGGCACGATGCCCCTGCTCCATGGCCCCGCTCCGGCCACAGCCTCTTTCGGCCTCAACGGTGGGGCGCGACGGCGCCGCGCTTCTTTGCCGAGTTCCTCCTTGTTTCCGCACGGTGCTGTTGCACCGTGCCGCCTTCATTCAAGCTGCAACGAATACAAAAACAAAGGGGGAGGAGGGTCATCCGTGTTCGTGTGGTCCGGACCCCTCCCGTTATTTCGATATCAAGCGGCTATAGAATTTGACATTGGATGGAAAAGAGTATTCATGAACAAAATCAAACCCCTACCTCGAAGAAGTCGTCGAACGAGGATTGACGTGGAAAAAATACATCGTAGAAGATGGCGTCATGGAACGAGGCTCCGTAAGCATCGTCTGTGTTTGCCTAATGAAGGATGTGGCGCATCTTCGTTCTCTGAAAAAGGCATCTCTCACCGGCTTCGGAGAGGAGACGAGAGGGTACGACGATCTCCCCTTGAGGTGACAGAGTTCTTCATTGTAGACTCGGTGTTCTTCGCGACGAAGATGAAGTTCTTCAAGGCTCTTGAATTTTCTCCCCAAACATTCTTGCACAAGAATTTAACAATAATAAAATAAGGCATCCCTTATTTTATTACTCATGCCAACTTTTTCAAAATTCAAAATGATTTCACCGAATTAATTAACATGCGTTTTCAAATTAATGAGGCATTTTATTGGCATGCAATTTAATGTGGAGGAGATAAAAAATAATTTCTAGAGGGGAAATAAATGGGGTGGCTAATGGGGTGTTAGGAATTTTACGGATGTGGGGGCTCATGTGGGCCCCACCCCAACTTCCACATATCTTCCCTCCCATAACACTTAACCCACAGTAAAGAAATAAAAATAAAATTATAAAACAATTTTTTTTATTCCTCACATTTTTAACATCTCCTCCCGAGCAAACACAACCCATAAAAAGGTGATCTTAAGAAAACACATGCATTGCGGATTCATCGGTGCCCTCATATTTCAATTCCGAGTGTTGGTTCAAAAGTTATAAAAATCCACTCGTTCATTCACTAAACGCACCCGAGATAAACTTCAGACATTGATTTCAGGCACACCGGGCCTCAGAAACAGGTGTCGTCAGAGACTGTGCACTCCTAAAATCCTAAAGAAATTAAAAAAAAATACTTGAAATTTTCGGGCCTTTACAACACCTATCCTTCAATATGCCAGCACAGGTCCTACCGGTGCAGCCCAATGTGAAACTGCAACGACGAGGACCCAAGCTAAGGGCTTATGCAGTGGGATTACATGACAATATTCTTTTTCACACCGCTAACTGGAAGATATATACTGTGGAGATATGTTCAAGACCTATATAGACAAACTCCATTCAACCAGGTCCCCTCCTTACTTATAAATAGTACACTTGGTCTCCCAATTTTTCTAATAGAAAACATGGGAAGAACTCGCATCCCATTTCATATTTCCTTTTCCAAGGTCCCCCAAATTTTTTAGTTAGCTCTCTAAAACATTATAGATGTGGGAATTATATGGGGTAAGAACAATCACGGTCCATTCTATGTTTTTAATACTAAAAATTTGATTACAGTTTCTCCATTAATGAGGAAATGTCATCTATACAAGGTCCACTACAAAGAGAATGTCATTCGTGGAATGCATCCAAGGACATCAAAGGAAACCCATGTTTATTAAGTTAAAACCTCACGCACATACTGTTGTACCTAGTCCATTTACCATGGAATCTCATGATTTCATAAACTTCCCTGTGATGTGGATTGTATTTTCCAGTTCCTCCTAGGACCCATGTAGTAGACATAGGCGGTACACATAAACTAAATACCAACACATAAGACCTGCACAAACTACCTATATAATCCAACATTGATGGAATCTTCTAATCCACCCCTGGAATGGCCTCTAATTTATTGGATTCCTTGTTTGAAAGGTTCCATGTTGAATCCTCCACCAACGCCTTGTTATTTATCAAACCTTTGGGAAAGACACATCAAAATGTCTCTCATTTGGATTTGGATATATATGGTCAGGGGTTTCCCACACTCATCATACTAGATGAAAGGGATCCTCAATGTTTCAATATATCTTTATATCCATGGTAACATAGATTCATACCATAAGGATAATGTTGGGGAGTTATCAGTCTCAAATTTTGATGATATGACCCTCTCTTCTTATCCTCGTCTTTGAGACCCAGTGCCTCTGGTACCCAATATGATGATTTAGGATCACATTTACATATCCCTTCAACTGGGAATGGTATCTTCCTTCCACTATTGGACCTATTTATGTAATCCATCATTGAATTATTCCCAAGGCTTTCGGATAGAACCCTATAACCATCACTTTCATTTCACATTGAATGGTTTATTTCTCTAGGATATTGTCCACCCTCTCCTTGGCATCTTTCATCATAGGACCAGGCTCTTTAATCAGTGAATGAGAATGTGTGTGGTTTTTTGATTCTTTCAAATACATATTTTTATCAGCATGAGCAAAACTCACGTGGTCTTAGAGGTTTATGATGATCACAGATCTGAACAAAACCAATACAATATTGAACTATGAGAACTCTGAGTCCCACCATAATTGGGATACATAGGAATCCTTCACCAAGGGCCTGAGATCAATGTAAATCCAATTCATTATTATAACCCCGATTCCCTCAATATGGGCATCCTCCCTAGGATTAATACTCAAATTATGCACCGCCTTGAATCTACATAAGTTAATACATATCTTAACAACCTTGTTAAAATGGATTCCATATTAAAAGTAATCCCCACCAATTTCCCTCAAAGGGATATACTCCCCTTCAAGTCTTATCAAATAAATTGGCCTTTGATTCACATCCATGTGGGATACATAGTAAGCCTCCCTATGTTTCAAACCCAACACACCAAATCAACCCTATTCTTTCGGGGCCACATTCCCAGAAAAGTCTATTCCAACATGGAGACTCTATTGTTTCCATGTTCCTTGGTTTTCTTAGGCATAAATCCCACAAAATTCATTAACTAGGATGCTTTTTCGTAGATTTCCTTACAAAATAAATTTAAAATAAGTGGTTAGGTTCTTATCACACATCCTAAAAAGGTATGATGTGTCCTATTAAGAGACACCGAAATACAAGTGTTCCAATTACTTTCACAAGGATATATAGGTATCCCATTTATGGGTATGATCCGAATATCAAATCATATTTTACCTACCAGGAAGACAATACATTCCAGAGCACCCCACATAGATGATTTTAAAACTAAATTATAGTAATAACGACAAAAATATATCTATGTATATTTTGGGAGGATACCATTGATGGAGATCCTTGAATACATAAATTTATCTCCATTGATGAAGAACCTAAAATACATGTAGATGATTCCAAATTTCACAAAAGATAAATAATTGTTTGAAAAATTAAAAAGAAACCTAAGTTATATTTAGAAAATTAATCTTAATTCATGACCATATTTTAAATTAATAAGCAATTCCCCAAGTGGATAATAATTCCTACCAAAATGTTGTGCTGAGCATCACTTCCCATCCTCTCAACTAATTTGAGTTCTTAAGATTCATAGGTCAAAACAGCTAATGAACACCTATCTTTAGAAATACGGTCCCCTTTGGATATAGAACCATTCATTATTTTCAGTTCTACAAACAAATCCATTTGAAACTGTTTGTAAATAGTGATTCTAATCCATAACTTGTATTCTAGGGGAAACAATTAGCTATGAATAATATTTTCAATTTATGATAGCTATTTTAGTAGCTTAGGAATTTACCATTATTTTATATAATTATATGAACTAATTTACTATATGTTATCATTTAAAAATGGATTTTAATATAATCTATGTGAATCTCTCCCTTTTACATGATCTAATGTTTAAGAAGGATCAAATCATTTATTTCCTTAGGATAGTATTTCAAAAGGAAATAATATCCCAAGAATTATCATCATCTTATGATGTACAGTCATGTGATAAAAAGATCAATAAATAATTATACAAGTCTTATTTCTTCTATGGAATGAATGAAAAGAAGAGGATAGTGGGTCAAAAGATCAGTAAAGGGAAGAATGAAAAGGAGTGTTTTCCCAAATTTGATAATTTTGTAAAGAAACACCCAAACACTTTCATTAAGGTAATGTGAATTTGTTATAACTATGGGAAAAAGGACACCATGTTCATGATTTCATTGGGAAAAAATCTCCAACATGCTATTCTTCCACTATAGTTAAATGGGACAACACGCAAATTAAATTCTCAATCATCAATGTAATACACCCAGAAAAGGATAATGGATCATAGTCAAGACATTTTTACTATCATTGAGAAAGATGAATGATTAATGTAATTATATATAGAGGAAATATTTCTATCATTTTTGTATTTTGTAAATGATGTACATGTTTTAAGAATTACATAATATATGAGGATTGTGCTACAGTATCATTTTGTTAGGTATTTCAGATGATATAATGAACAATACCATGAAAATGTTTTCAGTACAAAGTAATAATTTTTGTAAAACACATGGTTGAGGGATATATAACCCATAATATGTTACTAATTATAATAAACCAATACTTGAAAAAAAATGGTTTCGATACTTTTAATTGGATTTGTGGTGACGAACACGGAAATAAGTAATGATTTTTCAACAAAGTAGTTTATGTAATCATTGATATAGTTCAAAATACAATAGGATTTATTGAATATATAGAATAACATGTGTTTTAAATTATTAAGAAAAAATTAATGTTTCCTATAATGTGTTATGTTAACTCAATATATTACAATATTTCAATGTAATAAACAATGATGGTGTTCGCACATTCTTTATGTGTCGATTAAAGTGATACATCGTGTTGATTGATGTATAATGAAAGGTTCGTTGTTAAAATTCAGAGAAGCTATTTCTAAATGTGTTAAATCATAATCATTTGGAAAAGTTTTCCATTTAAGAAATGGTTTATGTTGAAATGTGAATGTGGTTTTAGAGATTAATTTGTTACTTAACTATATGAAGAATGTTGTGTTTAGTGATATTGGTGAAATAGTTTAAGGAGAAATCATATGATGATATTAGGTTTACAGAAATATATATTTAATTATATTCTTATATAGTTGAATAATTCACAAAAAAAAATGAAAAATAGACTTTAAACAAAAATTATTTCTTTTTAACATCGTTTTTGATGATACTAAACACCTTTTTATAAAAGTGGATTAAGGATTAGAGGTCATAAATTCTCATCAGAACATGATCTCTTGAACTCTCCATCAGGAAAAGATTGTAAGATTTTTATTCTATATACATGATTCTATTTTCCACATATGTTCTCATAATAAGGAACCTAGTACTTGAACCATTGTAATTTTATTTCTCTCATATTAATAATATGTTTTATTAACCATATTCACAATTTGGTTTTTCCAACAGTAATTTATATTGAAATATCCATCTCTTGACTACTGAGATCGAGACTATAATTTCAGGATGAAATTTATTTAAGGTGGGTAGTATATAACACCTAATGAATTTATAATATTTTACCTTTAAAATAAGTATATCTTCTTCAATAGTTTTATTTATATTAAAACCATGTTAATATTATGCCACATGAAACATTGAGAATATCTTGTTTGGCACGTAACCCATAACATAGAAAGGAATATAAAATCATGCTAAATTCATATACATGTAATATTTTAAATAAATTTATTATATATCTTTTAATTCCTGAATCAATGAGTTATCATGTGTTACATGCATGAATGACATTGTTCATTTTATTGGGTTACAAATAATACCGAGTTTTATCGAACTATAATATATAATTAATATATTTTTATTTAATATAATAAGATAGAATATAACTATTAAATTGACTCTTATGAATATAATTATATAACTTATTAAAATATATGGTTTAATTAAATGGTTAAAAATTATTAAAAATTAATATAATAACCAATTTAATATAAATGGAATGTCTTCATAAAAAATATTTTTATAATCAAAAAAGGTGTTTTAACTTAATAAATTAAATTAATTTATAATTCTGGATAATATTAATGTAATAAATATATTAATATATTTTATATTCAAAAAAAATATTATATATTGAATCAAATATATTTAATATTTTATTAATATATTTTATATACCTAAGATAAGAATAAACACAATTTTTACACATAAATCACCATATTTTTATAATGATACCTCTACAAAAATTTAACGTAGAATATATTTTAAAGATAAAAATTAGAATATTTAAAAATTTCATATGTCAAAAATAAACATCATTTTTGAATATAAATATAAAAAATATGTTTGGGTGAATTTATTTAATATGTTTCATTTTTTAATGTATTGTGAACATTATTTACTTTTAATTGAAAACTTCTTCTTCATATAATATATTTATATGATTAAATTATATATTAAAGTGGTTTTAAATTAAAATAATATCAATTATATATCAATTTATTGAATTTAGATCATTGTAATCAATTTAAATTTTTAATAGGATATAAACACATACTAATATTTAGAACATTTTTAATTTAAAACCCAACATTTTTGTGTCATCTGTGGGATTAAATTTTAATTAATTTCCTCCACTTATGTTGTTATAATTTGGTATAATATATTAATTATTTGTAATCAAAATAATTTATAACTCCAAATAAATTCAAAAAAAATTGGCCATAAATAATAGTGAATTGAATTAAAATTAATTCCAGTGATTAAGAGAATTATTTGCATAAAAATGACTAAACCTAAAGATAAGGGACCGAAATTAACAAGAAATGTATCCAAAATACAATTAATGTCCATATATTTACTATATACTCTATTTTATATTATATTTTACATTATTTGATCAAATTGTAATAGGAAAAACTTAGACAGAATTCCTTTTTCCAAATTATACAAGAATTCCACTCATTATCCACTATAAATAGGCACTCCCCTCCCCACTTATTTGCACATATAAATCCATTTTATTTATCCAAAATACTCTCAATTAAACTCATAAAATATATCCCATAATAGTAGAATCATTCTTTTATTCATAAATCCTTCCAAGGAAACCATTTGGTTCAAACTAGAAGTAGTTACCCAAATATGAGGTTACATCCTTCATGAAGATCTTCATTTTTATTTTTATTCTCCACCCAAAAAAATATTCTTATTCCACAATTAGAAAATAAAAATAGTATCCTAAATATAATGAGTTTGTTATTATATAATTTAGAGCTACACCTATACACACATCCATCTAGAAGGTAATGAACAACCATTTTTTTGCACGATGAATGACCACCTCACAAAATGATGGTTGTTCATTTTTACTTTACCAACATTCATGGTTTGTAAATTTGATGGAAATAATGTTTATATATTATACATATAATATTTAAAAAGTATTTTACTTATTTAATTATTATATAACACATAAATGTTTTTCTTTCCTTTTTTTGAATATGATATCATCGTTTTTGGAAGTGTGGACAACCGCCTCCTCAAAGGAATGAGATTTGTTCACACCATACATGGAATTTATAAAGGATGGTTCCAATAAAACCATGTAAAATATATATCATATATATGATAAATTATTTATAATATAAATATATATATATATATATATCATTTACATTTAATTAATTTAATATTGAGATGAAATGAATATAGCGTTCATGTATACTTATGACCCATCGTCTCTATAAAAGGATCATTTCATTTTCAATCTCAAAATATTTTTGATTATAATAAATAAATATAAAATGAATATATATTATATTTACATCATTGTTAGAATTATGGATATGATGAATCCATGATCAAATTAATATGAAAAACAACTGACAAGTTGAAACATACTCAACAAAGTAAGTAATCAACACACATAATAGTGATAATAACGGATTATTTTTACCAAATGGATAACAATTTATTATAAGAATATAATATTTTATTTTATGGAAATTAATATGGATCATTAATAAGTTAGTAATACTCTTGAAACCATTATACAAGATGTTAAATGCTATTCATCAAAAAAAAGAAACACATGGTTATAGAATTTTAACAAACTTATTTACATCTATGAGAAAAATTTCATATTCACCACATAAATTTTTGTGTGGTGTGTCTAGCTCTCCATTTGATATAAAATATAATGAGTCTATTTTTTTAAAATTTTGTTGAAAAAAGTCATCTAATTTCATTCCTTTGAAGGGAATATGATTCAAATTTTTCAAAATTACATGGGAAACATTGGAATGTTTAAATATTATTTTCCTCAAAAATAGATTTCATGATTTCCATTTCAATACAAATTTATCTTGTGACTATTAAAATTATCTTGAAAGAATATATTTATTTAGGATAATATTTATTGTACAATAATTTTTTCTAAAATATCAATAGTTTCAATTCATAGATGTTATTATTTCCTAAACTGTATACCATTTTACATACAACATTCACGTGGATGGTTATTTTACTAACTAGGGAATTATTGATATATCCATATATTTATTACATTATGGATATTTTATGAGGGGCATTTTACATGAATTAAAGATATTATTCTATATAAAATAATTTTTTGGAAATGTATGACATGGGTGGGGCCAATTATAGCTATCTACTCGATGAATTGGTAGCCACATTAGACAACTCGGTTGGACAAAATAGATGGGTTTTTACCAAATATTATAAACCATGTTGTGGAAGGTCATAAAGGTAAGGTTACATTGTACCAAGGGATCATGAAATCCAATAATTAATAATTTCCCCCATTTATACCCATTTATTATTTATCCTTTTGATTTTTTCATGACATATCTATATATGGATTATATTCTATGCTAATTTAATAAATGACATGTGTTTCTATTTCTTACCATTCCATATTGATTATACCATATCTAGTATTTTTAATGGCATGTTTATTTGGTTATATACCTTTTCATGATGATTTATTAACATTAATTCATTATTTATTTTTCTTTACTTACCCTTAGATAGAATTTTAGATTACCCATATTATGTTTCTTTTCCCCCAGTTATGAAGAGGAATCCATTGAATGAGTTTCTAGGATATAGGGTTTTTACTTATGTTATTTTTTATTTTATATTTCCCCATATATTAGTGGTATCATGTATCTAATAAAGATTTTCAAAAATTATGATCTATTTGGTCCATCAGTATTTTATTCCCTTTAATAATGATAAATAAATGAAATAATACATTGGATCTCAACTTCATTGTTCGAGAAGTTATAGTCCTTATCAAAGAATGTTTAGTAGAAACCATAGAATATAAATTACGAAAACATTAATCAGGGTTCACATGATTATGATATACATGGAAGATATGTATTGAAGAAAATGGATAACTTTTGGTGAAGTATAGATTATGTTGTTATTCATAGAAAATCATATAGTTTGGGATACTACAAGTGGACTTGGTTAAGCACAAATGTACCTACGAATTACAACTATAAAAAGGTTGTTCAAACATAACATAGCATAACCAGGTAAAACAACATTCATTACTATGTACTAGGATTGACAGTCCTAGTGGACAAGCGTAGGATAGTTCAAATTTTTTTTTCTAACCAATAAGAATTATTTTCAAGTTAATATGTCCCCACAAAACCATGTTTATTATTATTAGAGTAGATACAAACAAAATTTTCAATTTATGTTATGTATTGTAAAAATTTTATTTTGTACATTATTTATCATAATTATTTGAACTAATTAAGTGTATTTAATCATTTTATAATGACACCTAATAGAAGGAATGCAAGACTCACCAACAACCATGATCCAAATAGTAAGAAGGATCAAATCTTTTTTCCCTCAGGCCAATGTTTTGGAGTGAAATAATATGTCAAAAATTATAATCTTAAAATTACATAATATCATGTGATAATGAGATTGGTAAATAATTATAAAAATCCAATGGACATTAAGGAAAGAAAAAAGAGAAGAGGATGGTATGGAAAATATATATAAAGGGAAGAAGGGAAAGAAGTATTTTCTGACATGCGATAATTTTAGAATATATCACTATGGAATTTTTTTTCAAGGGAAGTGGAGTCTATTATAAGTGTGGAGGAAAATTCAATTAATTTATTGATTACAAGGGAATAAAATTTAATTCCAATATAAAATTCTTCCACTATAATGAGAAGGGACACCAAAATAATCAATGATTTATGTATCAAATAAATATAACCCAAAAAACTCCATTGTATTTTATTCAAGATGGATCTACTACCATTGAGTAAAATGAATAATTATTTTTTTCTTGTTTGGATTCTTGAATTATATCATTTGAGTATTTTATCAATGAAATTCTTGTTATAACAATTAAAAAATATTTGATGATTGTAATCCAAAACTTTTTGGTTAATGATTTTAGATCATATGAAAAATGGTACCTTGAAAAGATATTCATTAGAAAGTAAAATGTTTTAAATAACAAATGTTTTAATGAAAGATAACCCCTACCATGTTACTAATGTTATGAAAATAATGTTAGGAGAATGAAAATTTTGTTTTCGATACCATAAATTGGATAAATGCAGACTAACATAAAAATGAGTAATGATTTCTTGACTAATTAATTTAGGCTATCATTAATGTAATTCAAAACAGTTTTCGATTTATAGATCATATCCAATAACAAGTGTTTTAAATAAGTAGTGTTGACTAATTCATATTTCCAATAAAGACATATTGTAACATTATCTATTAGCATACTTAAATATAATTCATGATGAAGGTGATAAAATATTCAGCATGTGATGACTAAAGAGCTACTTATGGTCTATTAAATGTTAACGATAATTTTATTTTCAAAAATCTGTGACCTTTCTAAAAACCCATAATTTTATAAAGGCAATTTTGCTACCTTTTAATGGAGAACCTACTTTAAATATAAATTTTTGATATTTTATTAATTTTATATTTCAAAATAAACAATATTTTTTGTAATAGAAACATAAAAAAATTAGGGTGATTTTTTGTAAATTTTTTGAGATGATTCATTTTTAAAAGAATATTGAAAAGTACATAATTATAATTCATGACTACTTTTTCATATATTTTATTTATATAGATAAATTATATATTAAATTTTAAATCCAGACAATAATAATTAGAAACAATTTAATACAATTTAGGTCATTAGAATCTATTTAACTTCCAAAAATGAATATAAAATCATAACAACCCTTTGAATATTTTTACATTGAAAAACCGCATTATCTTCCCATCTGTGGCATTAAATTTAAAATAATTTATAACACATATAAAATAATAACTTTTGAAAATTGATTCCATTTTTTTAATCATCATAGTTTATATTTCATAATATAGTATACTTAGTTTTTAACCAAAAAATAGTAAATGTAAATATAATTAATTACGGCGATTTAGAGGAAAATTAGCATAACAAGTATCGACACCTTAAACTTAATGTCCAAAATGTCCTCAAAACAAGTCAAAAAATATATTAATATTTTTATTTAAACTGTATAATATCATGGATCTAGTGTGGTTCATTATTTGATGAATATTTCTTCGAACAAATTTGGAAATCCATCCGTTTTAAAAAAATTACAATAATTCCACTCATCCACTATGAAAAGGAACATACCCGCCCCCTATTCACACATATTTAGAAAATTTTCTCAAACAGTAGAAACTCAAATAATCCCCCAACACCCCTCCCCTAATATTTGATGCATCAATTGTGGTATTAATCCATCAAATTAACACCATTGGTAAAAATGTAATGGAGTTACCCAAATAATAGGCATCATCCTTCCTCATGCACTTTAGTATAATTTTCATTATCCATTGACTAAAATCTTCGTATTCAGTGATTGTATAATGAAACCAATATACTGAATATACTAATATGTTTGTATAAATTATTTTTTACATTCACTTTTACAAATTTCTATTTAATGTTTAAAAAACATTCCCTTTATGTTCATGGTGAAATACTACCTCAAAAAACAATGATTGTTCATTTTTTCTTTACCACCTTTCATGGCTCGTAATTATGATGGAAAGACTATTTTTATAATATATATATATAATATTTATAATTTATTTATGATTCATTAATTCTTATATGACACGTATATTTATGATTTATATTTTTTGGGTATACGATAATATAGTTTGTGGATGTGTGGACTACTGCCACATCCAAACGATGTGATTCATTCATACTATATGTGAAATGTATAATGGATGGTTTTAATAAAAACTATGTAACATTATGGAATTTATAAGATACTCAATTTTTAATCTAAATATACATATATATCATTTACTTTTCAGTCACATAACAAAACAAATAAATGGAAGTAGCATTCAAGAGTATGCACGACCTACCGTCTCCATGAATAGTGAATTACATTTCCAATATTAAAATATTTTGGAATATTATAAATACATATATAGTTAATATATATGTTATTTAAATCATGTTTTAGATTATAATGATTATGAAACTAGTATCTAATTAATACTAACAATGTGTAATAAGTTAAAACATAAATGACAAACTAATCAATTAACACCCATAATAAGGAAAATAATGAAAATTATTCTCAACCATTTAAAAATATGTTATAAGATGAAAATAATTGATATTATATAAATTAATATGGTTCTGTAATATGTTTTTAACACTATAAAAATATTTATAGTGGAGATTAATGTTCTTTCCAACAAATGAAAAATAACGGATTGGTATTTTCATCTCAATTTCCACATCTATGAGATAAATTTTATATTCATCACATACATAACTCAAGTGGTGTATCTACTACCCATTTTGATATTATATATCACGAATCCATTTATCTTTCTTATTTTAAAAACATTCATTTAATTTTATTCCTTCATGTGGAGTATGATTCAATTATTTCTATGTGTTGTGATAAAGATTGGAATTTTTTACGATTTTTCCCCTCAAGAATATATTTAATTATTACCTTTTTAGTCTCAGTTTTTTTATAATTGCTAATTTTATCATAGAACAATAACTTTCTTTATTATAATTTTAATTATAAATTATATTTCCATCATATATCCTTATTATCTTGAAATTTATATTCATATTAATTAAACCATATAACATTTTAAACATGGTTTTTACATTAATAGATACTTGATTAATTGGGAAATTTTTTAGAAAAATATATATCTTATTTAATAACTATATTGGATAAGGAACATAGTAAATGAATAAATAATATTAATCCGTATATGAGGAATGATTTTAATAGGTACAAAATTTGTGTTTGTTTAGTAATTTATAGCCCATAAAATAATTAGTAGTCTCATAATATGAATTAATTGGACAAAACTGAATGGTTTTACCTCGATTTGCTCAACCGTCTTGTGAACCGTCTGGAAAATAAATGTACCATGTACCTATGAAAAATGGTTTCCAATAATTAAAAATTTTCCTTTGTTAGAATTATTTTTTATTGATCCATGCGATCTTTTCATTGACATATATTTGGATGCATTCATTTCATAGTTTTTTTACCAAATGACATGTATTTCAGTTTCATACCTTTTCATATTAATTATTCAATATCTATTTATTTTATTAGAATGTTTTATCATTTTTTACCATATCAAGATTATTAATTCTCTTCAATTCATTATGGATTATTATTTACTGAACCGTAATGGGAATTTGATCACACCCTTATTATGTTTCCTTTAATTATGTTTGGAAAATGAATATTTTGAATGAGTTTAAAGGATTAGGAGTTTTTAGATGTATAATTATTATTATATATTTCCCAATGAATAATGGGTAAAAGGTATGTAATGTAGATTTCCAAAACTTCTAAATTTTTCAGTCCTTTGGGATTTGATTCCTCAATAGCATGGAAACGTTATTAAAAAATGAACCAGCTTCAGGATTATGGGGTTGGGGTACCAAAAAATTTTCACTATTTAGTGGAATTAATCTACCATTAGAACAAATAGCTCAACTGAGGGAGTGCGAGTGATGTTTTTCATGAAATTATATACACCATACATGGACTCACTTGTTTCTCCATATCCACATAAAATACCCATCCATCTATATCATATATATGTGATAATACTCTATAAATGTAGAAGGTACATAAATTATAGGGTCAACCTCATCAATTTTGGGTAAAAAGTTAGAATCTGATAATGGTCATCTTTAGAAACATTCTTTTTTATCAACCTCTAATATCTCCCATAATATGGGGGATATTTTGTTTCCACACAGTGAGACCCTTCTTCCATTCCCATGATAGGGGACTCTCTACAACCCACATATTTTGTAGTAGCAATAGGGATTTCACCAACTCTAGAAGAGGATCCACTAATCGATTCATTGTTAATAGATGATTTTCTAATTCCATGAATATCAACGTCCTTATAATTATTGGAATTTTTGAGGGTGGGATTGATAGCCATGGCCTCGTCGGTCCTCACTACTAAAGGCCCAAAAATGATAGTCATCACCCCAGCCATGGTCTCTACATGATAGTGAAACAACTTAGGATACTGGTCTCACTATTTAAAAAGCACTGTCATTGGAATTCCATGCCAGTCATCAATTGAAAAAAATAAAAATTAGGGAATTAATATATATATAATAGATGGATGTATGATTAAATTATTTTCCCTTCTCAGGGGTGGAATACTATAATGAAGGAATTGGATCCACTCTATTCATTCACACATAGATGAAATCAAACACCACAATAGTCAATTAATTGATCATTGGATATCTTGACCCTTGATCAGTTGATGATCACATTTCCACATCAGGTAGAAATTCCAAAGATACCAGTTGCTTCTCAATGACCAGATGTACCTTGTACACTATAAAGGATAAAACATGCCAGAACATATAATGAGGGTATGGAAACCTAAAATCAACACAAAATAGATCGGGATTTATCATTAATGAAAACATGATCCCTAATATAATTTATCCTTTTCTTCAATGATAGTTTTGACTTTTGTAGATATTTGATGGCCACCATTGATTGACGTGTCAAATGGAGGATCCACTCTTTCAACCATGAGTATTTTGGTGTTTGTATCATACTTTATAGTTTTTATGATTTTTTCATGAATTATACAATATTATCTATAATAAAAAAAAATGAACAATTTTCAACAAAACCAATCAATTTATGAAATTTACTTTTTAAAAAAACATTTAAATATTAAAATTCATTACTTGTATGCTTTAAATTTCAATTATGTCATGAATATGTAATAATATTATCAACAATGGAATGTCATTAATTATGTGGTTCATTATCAAAATTCACTAATTAGATTAAAATTTCCATTAAATATAGGTTTTCAATTATTAATGACAACTATATGAAACTTCGGGTGGTTAGAACTAAAAATAGTCTTAAATGGAGAGAAACCCACTCGAATAAGGAAATTCACTATGTGAATTAGATTGATGATGTAAAATGAATAGAAAAAATTATTTTACCCCATGAAAAATATAAAAAGTAGGATATCTGATGGAATTTATTGCATAACACATATTCTACAGCCTGAATGTGGTCAGAGAAACATAATAATGGGTAGTTTTGACCGAAATTAAACCCTAGGACAATATTTCTGACAAAAAATGACCATTAAAAACCATGTTTTTTAAAACATAACCCACTAACTAATCTAAGACTATATTTTTTTCCCATGGTAAAAAAAATTAATTCATTGGTGGTATGGATCGACCGTAGGTGATTCCACTATGAGAGATAGGATAGAAAATTTATTCTATAGAATATTTTGATTATAATGAGGGACTAAAATTTATGAAATATAATTGTAATGAATGATGTCATAGAGTATTTATGTGATTTATTTTTTTAATGATATTAATTTTTTTTTGACTTTCTATAATCCCAAAAATCAAAATTCATTTATTTAATTTAGCCATGCATGACCATTACATGATCTGTGATAACATGATATAGTTATGAATACTGATTATTGGATAACTGTCAACATGGAAATTTGATGTTTTTTCAATTGTGTGTATATATTTTTTTCATGTCACCAAACCATTAAGTGCCTCTAAGTAAATTTCCATCGAATGAATATTAATTCATTTATTTGGGGTTCTGTACCAATATCATTGATTTAATTTAGAGTGATTTTTGACAACACATATATTCAAATTCATTATTTTATACCCTAATTTATATTGAAGCTAGAGTTTTATATCATAAGAACAATTTCATATTTTTTTAATCATCAAAATCTTCACCATCCTGATTTTATATCATATTGTTTACACTGGTTTTAAAAAATAGTAATCGTAATTTTTGTTAAATTGTTGTTTTATGAAACCCTATATTTGGGGTTTAAACATACACTTTAATTTCCAATAATACCCTGCAGTTAGTGATTTTTCATTCAGTGTATTTAAATTGTTAAATAAATACCAATTAAATAATTAATTATGCTTACATGGATATCAAATTTTTGGTGTCTTTATCATGGATATGTGTAGAGAATTTTATAGTTTAATAATATAGAAAAATTATTTTATCAACATTTATATTACATAACATTATTATATGATATTTTAATTTATTTTTTATATTAATTTTACACACTATGGTATTCTTAGATGAAATAGTATGGTTTCAATGAAAATAAAGATTAGAATTTATTCAAAAGGATTTGATAAAACAATTCGTAGAAAATAAAATTACCAAAAATCAGTCACAAAATTATGTGTAACCACAATGATGAAATTATCTTGCATCACTCCATTTTTGGTTACCATATTTTGATGTGGAAAATTACGAGCAATGAACCATGTGAAATAAATTATTTGTAAGTACTGATTTCGATGTTTATTTTGAAACTACTCGTGAATCCATAGAATTTTAAGATTAGAGGAAAATAAAGAAGGTAAATTTTCTACACAACATGAGTGGTCAAATAAATAATTAAGGGAACCATAGCGTGAAGAAGTTATTTAACAAAATTTAGCGACCAAATCAACTAATGGTTTACTATTGTTCAATGAAGAAAATATGATTATAAATAAAGGAAAATAAAGGGATGATGAAATATGTCTATAATTTTTATGATTAAATTTTAAGGATATTGGTGGACCACAGGAATTGAATAAAGAACCATATAACATATACATTTACTACACAGAAGGAAAATTTTCACCAAATGAATATGAATGTGTACAGATGGTTTGTAAACATGAAGGGACAATTGTATTTTTATGAAACACCCACACATTAGTTGAAAATTTTGAATAATTGTACTATTTATTGATGCGTGTAAAATTCTTCATACTCACCTTCAAACAATCCATATTTTGTTCACATCCTACATTTTTGACAAAAAATTTATTATAGATTAGATTAGTTGATACGGATTCATTTCGAATTTACATTTATAATAAATAATTATTATTATATTTCTACAACATTCACATCTTCTAACCTAGGTATGATCGTGTTTATAAATTTTTTAAAAATTACACCATTAGGGAGGCATCCTAAGTATTTTATTACTTTATTGGGACATAATTTGGTATTATGACTAATATCAATTCACATAATACTTTTTTGTTATATTGGAAATGTATTATATTTTGAACTTATTTTTTTCAATTGGTTGGAGTGAAGTTAAAAAACTAGAATGTAGCCTAATGAATTTATAGAGGTCTATATTGAATATTTATGATGTGAAAATCATTCCCAATGTGAGATACTAATTCAAATGTTATGTCATATTATGAACAAGAATTGGTTAATGAATAACCTATAAGGCACCATAACTAATATTCAATTAATGAGTTATAGGAATTTCATTTCCATATTTTTCTATTTTATTCAACTCATTTAATTTTTTATATTTTTTATAATCTAATTTCTTGCACTACCTTTATTCATTTGTTAATAATTGTTAAATAAGACATAAGTTTCCTATGATAAATACCATGAATTTTTATTAAATATCATTTTTAAATAATTTTAATTGAGAAAATAGGGGAAATTAGTAATGATAACATGTTGTTTTTTATTGGATAAATCATAATTTTGGGAGAGTGGTTAATTTTTTTAAAAGATAATTTTATGATATTTATCCTGCCTATAATTTCTTATATTTTAACTAATATGTGTTATTATTAATATTAATTTATATGATTTACTTCCCTTACCATTTATCTGATACCTAAAACATTTTCCAACACATATTTCACATTCTTTCTAGGGTATATTTCAAGAGTGAAACTCAAGTATGTTTACTTCTAATACTTTCTCTGCGTATTTTTGAATACATTATTATGAAAATCCATATTTAATAATATTGTACCATTTTTATAGATTATTCCTTTATTCCTACTCCTGCAATAAATTAATCCTTTTTATCTCATTTAAAGAATGATAATTCTTATTATAAAGAGAACTATGTTATAAGCCTATTTTATCCATTCCTACCATGATGTAATATTTTTCAGTATTTTAGAAAATTTAGTGTACTGGTGGGGGAGACACAATCATGGTGGAAGGGGCATGTGTATCAAAAAAATAAATTGTGGGGTGATTTTAATTGTTTTTTATAGTGTATCAATTTTATCATTTATTTCATTCACTACATACCCTTTTAAAAAATATTCTTCATGTATTGGGAAATTCTAAAATTACCAATTCTTAAGCAGTTATCTTGTTATAACTATTAAAATTCGTGTCAAGAGGAGATAATTTGGGTATTAGTGGTGGATATAATATTTTTCTCAAGGAAAACCTCAAAAAAATAAAAAAATAAAAAATAACGAAGAACACAAGGGTTCATTTTTAATTATATTTTACTCAGTTATGAGGCTTATTTGAATTTATATAAAGGGAGATGAATTTTAAGAATATTTGAATTTTTCATTGAGAAATTTTATATTAAATTGAGAAATATCACACACATATATATAATAAATTTTGATATTTACAAATTATACATCATTTACCAAGCGTCCCTAAGAGTTAGAGTCATTCAATCTTAATTGTGGGACCCTAAAGATTATTTTTTATTTTTATTCTAATGGGTTTATAATTTTGATGCATTGTAATCCAATTGTAAGGAGAATTATTTGATGACATTACTAAACATAATTTAATATTACATCAAGTCATGTGTAGAAAATGTAAGGTAAATTATATATTCCAATTCATACTGATAATGAATTGATCAAAATAAATGAATTAATAGTTTTTCATGTTTCAAAAGAGGAAGAAAATACATGGATGATTTGATTTTATATGAAGTGGGGAGCCAATGATGTCCTCTCGCGTGATCCATGAAAATTTAATTCTTCCACTAATCAATTTATTATAATGACATTGAATTTAAATCATTATATGTTGAGAATCCTTTTATTATTTTGATAATTCCAACCTAGGGATGATCCTAACATCATGTGTTTGGAAATTTTATTATTACATTTAATTAATATATTATTGATATTAAAATGAATTACTTTTTTAATATTAAATTATATTCTTTCCAAAATATGTAATTATTTTTCATCTATGTGTGAAAAACATATGGTGTAAATCAAACCAAATAATACATGCTAAACAATATTTCCATTAATGGTAGGCCTTCCATGATAATTGATGGCCACGGAATGCTCCATGAGAAAAAACTAATGAAATGAGTCTAAATGAATGGGATATAATTATAAAAAGGATATTCATTTCATGAATATGATTTTGGAAAAATATAGTTACATGATATGACCCAAATATAATATGTGAACTAGATATCAGATGTGAAAGAAACCCATGATAAACATTAGATAGAGGATAGTCCACAGATTCCATGTCCTGAAACATATATCATCTCATTAAGGTGGCTAGAAAGATATAGTAATGATCAGTTTTGATGTAAATTAAATTTGATACATATATTTATGACCTAGAATGTCCATAAATTGTCATGGTTGACTAAAATGACAAAAGGATATAACAATATATAAAAAAAGATTCTTGGATAATCGACATATGTAAATAAATTCAGGTCTAGGGTACAACTCCAATCCTTTATCAGTGGTCTAGACCAAAAAGAGGTGTTTCCACTGGGATTAGGGTTCCATCAGTGCTATGACTATGATAAAATTATTATTTTTAAACTATATAATGATTACAATGATGGGTAAATAATTTTGTAAATTCACTTTAATGAAAGGGAATTGATTTTCTTGTGGAATTTTTATTATTTAATGTAATTTATTTGGGAATTTCTCAATAACCCTATAATTCACAATTCTCTACCTTTCTTTAGTCATTCATGAAAATTGAATGATCAGTGAGGGAGTAATACTATTAAACAAATTGACTAGTGGATAATAATAAAATTTCCTCTAGGTGTGTTTGTGACTATGTTTAAATATGATTTTGAGCGATTAACCAACAAAATACCTAATATAACATAATGATTGTGAAAATGGTAATTTAGTGATTTGGGGGTTATTTAACCAGAACATTGGATTCACCTTGACAATATTTTGAAAAATCAAGTATAATAATACATTAACTTATACTTATTTAATCACGATCCATGTTTTAAAATTTCTATGTACTTTTTTATGTTTCATGAATGTCAAATCAATTAGCATCCTCTTTTCAAATATTATAGTTTATATTTCTTTTGAAAAATAATTGAGGTATTTGTTGCTGTGTTATTATTTTATATACCTCTATCTATATGGGGTTGACATAAGGCTGGAATTTCCTATACTAATTTATAGCTGGTTAGTTTTTTCATTAATTTTTTAGATAATTAAATTTTTTCACCTTATGTTTATTAGTGATGCCCTTTGGGATATCAATCAATGAATGGATAAATACAATAATAATTTAAGAGTAACCTCTTTAGTGTTAGGGGATTATTCCTCTATGGAGTTCACATTAGAATCTCTTCCCTTAATCACATAATCAGCTGATCCTTCCTCCCCCATGACAGAATTAGCTCAGCCACATCTTGGTGGTAATTTGGAGAACTCATGACTAGTATCACCCAATACCAATATTCCAAGGGGTTTCCCCCCACCTTCATTATGGATCACTACTTCTATCTATTGGAGACACCAAAGTTCCTACACTGGGGATAATGAGTAAATGGTATTGACCTATACCTTCTTTTGAATGTGTATTCTTTCCCTTTGAATATGCATATATGCTACATTAGAGGATCTGAAATGATGAAGGATATCAAAATGTTCCTAGAGATTGTGGAACACACAAATTTATAGAATTTCTACTCCATGGCCTATATAGTTCCTTGATTCCATACAATAAGATTCATCATATTATTGAGGTCATTTCCCTATGATATTTAGGTGCTTCTTTGTATCTCCCTTTCGAGAGACACACCATGTGCGAGTGTGATCCCTTGGAAATATAGCCACGGATCCCCCTGATGGTATATATAAATTTCCTTAGTTTTGTTGTCCCACTACATCATTCACTAGACAGAATGGTTTTATAATATTCACTAATGATTCAACCAGTATTATTGGTTGCCTCAATGTATCCTAGCGATACATTCTCTCATAGCTTTGTTAATTTTTTAAAATATCCCAATGGGAGCCTCAATTAGATGAAATTATATCCTATCATAATTTACATTCCATGAATAAAAAAATATATTTTTTGGAGTACGTTGGGGTGAAGATATAGGAGTATAATGTTTTAAACCGTTGTTGTTAATCGTTGGAGGTAGTGAAATTGGATAATGTACCACAATTGGAAATATGAATTAAAACCAACTATAGTGTACAACCATGTAATCATGATAAACCCATAAAATGAAAAAATGGTATGATCACTACTCTGTTGTCCCTAGAAATTCATCCATGATCATCCCATTTGGGAAGATGAATGGATGAATTATCTATTTCTCTAACATCCCAATTGTCACATTGACTCTAACCCACTCTATCTAAATTAGATGACTCATATAGATATTATTATTTGAAGCTAATTTGTTTTTTCAAATAATATGGTGATTTTTTAGTTAAAAATATAAACTCATGTGCGTGACCACCCACCCCTTCAATAATTGAGACTAGTCACACAAATGAATGGGGGTTTTCTTTCTAATATTGTGCCTTAACAATTGATATGGATTTTCTATAATATGAACTACAAAATCGACGTTCTTCCCATCTACAATATTTTCTCTAAGATAGATGTGATTAGTCACATCCCCATATGATAAGTTTAAACGAGGATCATCAACCCAAAAAAAGGTTTCATTATTAATCTCACTAGTGTTACCCCATAGAATATAACTTCATTATATACCCACACAAGGTGAACTGGATCACCTTTCATAGATCCTAATATGAGCCATCCTTCCCATGCTATATTTCCCTTATAAAATAATTTCATCTCATCAGAAGTATCACTTTAGGGTTTTTATGAAATTTTCATATCCATCACTTGAAATTTTGGTCATTTATCCTAGGGTTGTTTCAATTACCCTACTACATCAAGTCGAACAATGGATTTTCTAATGATGGAAGCTTCTCTATGTCACCCCATACATTCTCTATAAGGATAAATTCGCCATTAATATCCCCCTAAATATGTGGTAGTCATCATACCATATAATCAAAACCTCCCCATAGTGCAACTGGAAAGACATGGTTTCTGATGTCCACTAACTCAGTAGTTTGTGCATAATGGGAGTGTGGTGGTAGATGTGGAACTAGGATACCCATTCAACATCATAAATCCTTACAATTTTTAGCTTCACCTAAATCATTTTCCATTATTTCTATACCCAATAGTTATATTACCAATCATCTATGAGATATCATCCCAGTGAATATCCAAATCTACGGTCCATCTGTGGTGACGATCTTCTATTCCCACCTAAAATATACTCTCATATTTGTTTAGGTATTTTTGAGGACATCCCATCCAATTAATTTTTATTCATGGGATTCCATAAATAAAAATATATTATAGAAGCATGTCCCTTGATATAGGGATTATCTGGAGGTTGATTCAATCAATATTTCCCTAGATAACTTTTAAAATAGTACGTGAGGGTGTCTCAACTTACACATTGGATCACAACATCATACCTCATTCCAAACACACATTGATGTAGCCTCTGAGAAAGTGTTTAATCCCTATAATCATGTTTCAAATTTTTTTAATACATATCATTCTATGAAGTCATGAATAATCTATCCCTAATTTGGATATTTCAGGACTTATTTCTATTCTGAGAAGTAGTAGAATCATAACCTTTGGTAGATATCTCGGGGACATTGAAACATTTTGATGTTTGCTTTTGAGGTATTTGTTCATATCACTTCATCCATTTGTAATGTTTGACTTCATGAAATAAGTATACACTGAAATGAATACTCCAATGTTTTGTTCATGGAAGTGGAATGTATTGTGAGTGATAAGGATATAAATTAAATAATACTTGAGAAGGATTATAGTTTCATGAATAGTTTGGGTCAAAGAATATATTTCATGAATCACATGGTCACCCATTGGGACCCATTACAATTTTTATATGCAATTGATGTGATGTGTTTTGTGAACCAGGTAGATATAGTCACAATATTTGTTTCTTGTGGTCACTTATTTTCAACCCCATCAAACATTTAGACTCCATTTATAAGGGGGAATATATTGATGTTTAATAACACATGTTATGGGAAATCTATAGTTTAACATTGACTATTAATGAATATTATTGGAAAGAAGTGTTAAAAATAAAACAATAATCCATATTTCACAAAATTCTTATCATCAATGAAAATAATTTCTTTTCAGATATTATTGTGTGGCATAAAGGATCATCTTATGAGAAGATGAAATTATTTCATGAAATGTATTTCTATACCACTATGGGATATGTTTCCTAAAATGTTAATTATTAAAGAAATATAAGTCTAAACCACATTAGTTTCTATAAATACCTCCTTCCTTCTTCATAAGAGTGGGATTTTACATTTTGACATCTAATTGAATCTCTCTATTAATGAAAATATGATATTCATGAACAAATTTCCACATGGATTCCTATCTGTAGAAATCTTTTAGGAGTGATATTATATGATTCGTTTATAATTTTAATGCATTGTGGAGAGGACCTTTTTCAAATATTTCAACATCTTCACTAGAGTAATAATACATTCACTCCACATAGTTTTGTTAGATCCAAATATTCTGAGAAAACTCTCCCATATAAAATACGACAACATTCCTAGATGGAGAATCCACTATAATGAACCCCACCATTACAAATCCCATAAAATTTCAGAAATCCACGTTATATGCCCCTATATGCTTCCACCACTCATTGTATATAGTTTAAATATGGTTAGGTTCCCATGGGATTATTCTATTATAAGACATGTTCATGCATGTTTCTATCAGCCACTTGACTAGTGACATCGACCATATATCCTAGAAAAGATTCCCCAAGTAAGGTCTTGGAAACATCATTTATTTTTTCTCATAATAATAGGCTCTCTAACCACATGATCATATAATGATTCCTATAATGGTCAGTATCTATTACTATTTATACCCAAATTTTCCCACATAAAGAATGTCCAAACCCATATAATTTTAATTATCATAGAATTTCATAATCCTTTCACTTTGATGGGGGAATAAGGGATCATCATATCCCTCTCTCCTCTACCCTAGTTCAGTATGGGAAGCATAATGTGTATGAACCAAATGAATAACTATGATATATGAAATTGAAAATAATATCCCAACAACTATTTCTTATGATGTTAGAATGCATGAAAACATCCTTATCACATTAAATTAATCTATATCCATATACCATTTGATGAACATACGATCCTCATGTGATTGGCATGGGATTGTAAAATATTGGTGAAATATTTTGGCTATAAATAAATCACATAAATGTTGACACATTTTTCCATATTAAACGAAAGAATCATGGAATTTGGTATACTATAAATTTATTAATTTTTTATGTATGTAATGAACCCCTAATAATTCAGAATATTATGGTAAGGATAGACTATTTAATAGGGTATGAACTAAGGAAACTATTTCTGACCTGGATATTATTCATATTCCTTTATTCCAGAGTCACAAGACATTATAAAATTAACTAAAATAGAATCATATATATGTGTGTTTGCCTATATATAAATTATTATTGTTCTATTGCATGTTCTATACGACTATTAAATGTTTTAGATATATTGGATTTTCCTTTTTTGAGATGTTGGTATATCTTAAAAATTCAAAAAATATGGGAATCGGTTCCAAGGCATGATTTCAGAGTTTCATATGTGCCTCAAAATCATAGATTTAGATTTGGGACCAATAGAATAATATGTATCCCAAAAATCAAGGATTTTTTAAAATGATAATTTCACAATTTTGATTAGTTAAAAAAATTGTGTATGTTTTATGAACTTATTTCAAATTGTTAAAAATGAATAATAAGGAAGAAAATAAATTAAATTGAAGTCCTTCCATAAATTAAAAGTGTGATAATGAACCATAAAATTAAAATTTAATGTAAAAAGGAAATATTTAATTATAGAATAAAAAATATGAAAAAATAAGTATCATCATAGGTTTATAAGAAAATAAATAACTAAACCAACTCGGATGCCAATTTCAAAATATACCTATATTTATTTGGTTATGTAAATATGTAAATATTTAATGAATTAGGTGTGGTTAATTTTACTAAATGGTAAAACTAGTTCATATAGGTGACTTATTCATCAAAAATCTATATTCACCACATAAAAATTAACTTCCTCATGCCTAGTGTGTCAATCTAATATGTCCTTGATATGGTGTGTTGTTAACCATAATATATAGGGAGATAATCATGGAGGGATAGGAAATTTTAATATTTTTGGTGAAATTTAATTGAATAGAGAAGAAATTACCCATACTACCTCATAATATGTGAGATGAATGACACTATACGATGGAACACTAATTAAGGTTGATGTTGATATGGGAGGAAATCTGTACGAGGTTTTCTCTTATGATATTTCAAAATTCCATTCATCTCATTAATACATATCATTAGAACTATATTAAGTCATATCAAAATTAGTAGTAGGTTAAATAGGGTCCCAAATTCAAGTTTCCTCATATTTCCAAGGTAAATGAATTATAGGGGCACTTCTAAGAGGTAAGAAGTCAATGTAAGTGTCTTTCTCTGAGAAAGACTCCATAAAAAAACATTCCCAATAAAAGGTAAGGAATATAGCGGGTCCACCCCCAATGAAAAATATTTACACCACAACTAATTTCACTGATAATTCGCAATTACTAGAGGCATTCATGGAGGGGGAATCGTGGATGATGACTTTATTCACCATGGAGATATGTGATGTAGTCTCACTTGAGGGCATAAGTCAGATAGAGTTTTTTTATAAGTGATATAAAATTTTAATCACTATTATAAGGAACACACAAATAAATTAAGATACCACATCAGATAATTACAAGATGTAATAAAATAATTTAAAATCAATTTTTTACAACAATCCATAATTTTAGCTATTTGGGATTGATTTGAGTGGTGAAAATAATGATATTGATAAAAGATAATACCATTAAGTGGAAATATACACTACCATATGCACAAATTTTTTTATCATTTTTATTAACACTAACATATTCCATGAAATTTATATGATTCTATAGTGGTTATGTCCCCTATTAAATTTCTATAGTATTCTAATGGAAGAATAATGACAAATATAAGGAAAAATATGGATAATAGGGTTAAGGATGAGGGTTCACATAACAAAATGGAAGAATTAAAATAACTAATCCTTGAATTTTATTGAGTTATTCTTATTCCTGTAATAGTTTTTCCTCTAATGCGGTTATATTTTATGAAAATAGACTGGCTAGAGTAGGCGAGAGAACTAACAATCTGTCATTTCTAGAAACCATATGGTTTGTGTAATATTTTTAAAAAAATAATTTGAGTTTCATCAATAAGTATATGTTGATTCATATCCATGTTCATTTGTTGTTATATGATTTATAGGCTCCTTTTTATCATATTTTATATAACATATGTCCCCTATACAACTTGAACTATAATATTCTGAAGTGGTGTTGTATAAATTCCATGAGTGTTCTGAACTATGTCTGAAACCAAATTCTCTCGTTAGTGTTCTAGTTGATTTAAGGGTAGTGGATGAACACATATGGGTTATAAATTTAACAATAGTAAATTAATGTGTGATTCATATAGTCCATATATTAAATAAGGTGATTTAAATTGAAATTTTTATATCCTAGTTTAGTTATGTTCACATATTATAGCCCCTATGTGTAATGAAAAATGGTGATGATTTATGTATCCATAATATATAAATTCCCCAAAATGTTGTAGATCCAAAAGATGGTAGAACACCATTGTATGTGGTCCATACATCCCATAATACCATTTGAGAGCCACCTTAAGAAGACCCTCTTGTTCTACTTTTTAGTATGGTAGCAGTAGATTTTCTGGTTGAAATTACATTGAAAGAAGTTGGGTATAAAAACCTAAAAATATTTTTATTTTATCATTTTTAATAATGGGAATATCCATAGGGTTAATTTCAGTACAACTACCATATACATTAGAGACACAAGGTGTCAATACATCAAAGTAACTCCCCAAGAATTTTTTAGATGGATTATTTTTCATTTCATTGATGTCTTGTGTTGTACACTACTCCAAGATTAGCTATCACTATACACAAAATCGTATTAGCTTTCAGTATATGCAACAATATATTTGTCTTGTGTTGCACACAATTTCAAGTTCCTTTGATACAACAATTTTCAAACAACAATGAGTATTGATTTAGTTCAATGAATATATGATCTATGTTTGGATTATGATATAAGAAACACCAAAGGAAGCTTTCACTAAAAAACACTGACCTTGCTTGCGTTACACGCATGATCGACCTTCCTCAATAGCTTATGTTGTAGGCAATATTGAGTTCCACTAAACAACGATATATTATTATAATATTATTATTTAATGGCATATAAACAAGACATTATTAATAGTACTAACAATATTTATAATTTTATATCACATTATAATTAATATTACACATTTTATAGAACTTGATATGAGAACGAAATCATTTTTCGGATAAATGAAGTATTTTTTAAAAAATGCACGTTAACCACCATTTGATGGCTCACCCATTTTAAATCTTGTCGTTAACAATTTTATAAGATAAATTTCACAAAATGAACTTATTCATTGTAATCAGTACATAAAAAATTTATTTTGTTGAATTTTGATATTTTTCTAATAAAATAATTATTTCAATGAATAGTGAAAAATTAGGCATTTTAAAAAGAACTGCCTTTTATCTAATTTATTTAAATAATTATATTATGATTTTAATTGGTTTTAAAACTTAATTGGATTATATTTTTATCATTTATTCCAATTTTTTATTGTAATTAATTTCACTTTTAGGTTGTACAGAAACACATATCAATCTTTTGATAGTTATTACTTCTTAAAAACCCACTTTTTTGTTTTGAAAATGAGAATTAATTTTAAATTAATTATTGAAACTTATCTGTCTTGAATTTGGAAAAATGAATTCTATATTTGGAATCATATGTTTCATTTTGTGTAAATAGGTACGATTAATTTTTGGATATTATGAATAGTATCTTCACTAAATATTTTATATATCATGTTTGAAGGGTAAATATGTTAAATATGTGAAACAAATAACATTATGCTAATATTAAATTACCTTTAAATATGTCTTCTCCCTATTGGATGAGGTATATCTGACCACAGTCATCCTCTGGTCGATTTTGGTACCCAATGAATTCACATGGATGCGAAAATGACATTTTATAACAACCCATTTAATGTAAAGATAATTATTACCTGAACATATATCTTTTACTAAATTGATTTTAATATCGAGTTATATAACTGATATCTATGTCTATAAATAGTAATTAGAAAGATTAAAATATTTCCTACATCATGGTATTTTATTTAAAATTTTTAGACATTAGATTATTATATTTATTTTTGGAAAAAGTTTTATATAATGATTACCTCATTAATGAATAAGTCAAATAAATAAAAACATAAATATTAAAATCATTTTAATTTGAAAATTTTCCTAATGTACACAATTTTTTGATGATATTGACATATTAGGGATGAGTTAATTCCTTTGGTTTTAAGGAATCATGTTATGGATTTTAAAAATAAAGTCATTCTTGAATAGTGTCCTAAATCGACTTAATTCATAACATAAAACACAAAATTATTTATTAAATGATATAAAATTCCTAAAAAATAGGATTTATCCAAATGGTTAATATATGTACTTATTTGTATAATTTTTTTATTGGGTCGTTTGACAAGATATGGTAATTACATTAACCCACAATATGTAAATAACATGATATCACAGTAATAATAAAAAGTGTAAAATAAGGGTTAAACAAAAAAGATATGGAAAAAAATATTCAAAACATGTCTGAAAATTATTTGATGATGGGTATTCAAACCTAAATCATCTTATCTTATAATTAAATATGATTTTGAACATTTTAAATTGAAACTGATTTAATAATAAATTAATATTTTAGAAAAGTATAAAGTGCCTCACTCATCTCTTATAAAAGGGTACCTCCTCCCTTATCAATGCACTATAATTTGAGCCTTTATGCATAGCCAAACCCTACCAATTTCCCCTCTCAGGTTACCTAGTAACATTCTAGAGGTATTGATCTTCTAAAAAGTAAAACTCTTGTTCCATTAGAGGAAATTTTAGAGGAAGCACGTAAAGTAAAGGAGTTTCATACACATACAGAAGATATAAGACCTAAGGTAAGGGATTATTTCAAATTATAAATTCTATCTGATATTTTTTACATGTTATTATTTAATTGAGGTATATTTATCATCGATATCATGTTTTATAAATATTTTTTAATAAAATTATTACTATTAATCTATGTATATTAAGCGTCATTTTAACCAATTCTTGACTATTACTACATGGAATAAAAGGAATCATTCTTTAATTTACCATATCAGGTGCCTTTTGCCTTTTCAGAAAAAGTACTAGGACAATGTTTTTTTATCATATATATAATTAAAATATTTTTAGACATTTATAAATCATTATTTCCATGAATATTACATTACAAGATTTTACGTTTATTTTCAATTAAATTCATTTCATTTAAAATTGCACGACATTTTGAGAAAAGAAAACACATTTAAAGAAGAAATGATATTTTCCTCTAGAATTATTTTTAAGTGTTTTTCCACAATTAGATTCCATCTTATATGACATAAGGTATTTCTCTATCCCAATTATTACACTGATTTGATTGTGTTTTTGATGGAATTATTTTTATGATGACTATTTATGTTATATGGATTATGTTATCATGCAATGATGTTTATGAATCCATGATTATTTCATGGGTTATTCTAGGATGAATGATTTATGTTTTGTGGCACATGTAATAATGTTTTCATTATGAGATGGGTGGGACTTATTTATACCTCCAATTTATTTGGTAATGATTTATATCTCCAAAGATAAACATGACTGGAATGACAAGTAAATCTGGTTCAGTAATGCAGGGATGTAATGATAAGTAAATTGGGTTCAGAAATACATTTCTGGAATAACTAGTCAACCTAGTTCAATAATTGACTATGTCAACTAGGATTGTCTTGGAAATAATTCCTTGGCTACTTTGGAAATCCTATTATGTGCATATTTGTTTTCAACAATTCCATGCTTGGTACCAATGATATTTTATCATGGTTAATGTTCCTTCTAGATCTATGCCTTAATAAGTACTGTGATTTATTTCACGACTCCATATTTTAATGTTTAGACATTATGTTCATGTATTTGTGTTCAAATGATTATTTTTTGTTTAATGTTCTCCATGTTTACCCATAGTGAGCATTTAAACTCACCCATTATATGTTTTATTTTCACCAGGATATAAATTTTGGTTTTTGGACTGAAAAAATGGGGAAGATCTTTATAGGGGTTGTTTTAGATCATTCACCATGGTTGAATATGATGTTATGAGTTTCCAAAGACAATAAAGTAATACGGTATTTGGGAATCTTTGGTAAGTATTCCTCAAAATAAATGTAATGTCCATGTATGTCAAGTCAGGCCATTATAGTTGGTATCAGAGCAAAGGTTTAGTTAGCCTTTGGAAACTAGGATACAGAAACATTAGTGAGATCCTTAAAGATATTTTTAAGGTTTGTCTAGGGATATTCCTAAGGTTTGTTATAAGTATAGGTTACAACCATATAATTTTGATAATGTTCATAAATAACCTAGGATTAAACCTAATATGTTAGAGATTTAATGTACTCTCGCTTGATTATGTTTTTTTACTAGTGTGATTTTTGCCTCTCACACTATTCTTGTTAGGTTTTACCAAATGGCTGGAAACATGTGGATTAGGGTTAATTGAGAATTTTTTGGAAAATAGAATGATATTCTTTTTCAGAAACAAAGTTAAATGGGATTCAGATGGCGAAATATCATTACTATGACTAATCAAAAATCTCATAATATGATCAATAATATCAACATCAGTATGTTTCATGGCACATCTAATAATAGAATGATGGAGTTTCATGATGATCAAAGAGGAAATAAAGTGAAATTATCCTCATTTAATTCATGTGGGAAGAGGAATTAAGGAGAATGTTTCAAAGGATCTGGAAGATTCTTTGGGTGTGGAAGAGAAGGAGAAAGAACTGGTAATTTAAATGGAAAAGGTTCATTTAAGACAATATACAAGGATAATGGTATTTCATAGACATCAATGATGATTAAATTTTTTAAATGTGTAATGTTTGGGCATTGTGAAAATAAATTCCATAAGGGAAAATATCAGGATGATAATCAGCGCGGTCCTATGGGTAGTATTTATGTTTTATATAATGAAGTGACTACATGAGATATATGAGATAAAAGAAGTGTTAAAGAATAAAATGATGAATATTGGTCAATGTTTTAATAAGGTAATGTAATGATTTCATGTTTATCCATAATAATGTTGTATACATAATTTAATGGTATTATGGAATAAAGAAACATCTAAGGATTGTAACACTATTATTTTTTCATTTTGTATTTGAAAATATATTTTGAATGGTAGTGGTAACCATGAAAGGGTATTCAGATATTTTTGGAAGGAATATGATATGCCCATAATGAAGGGATATAGAGATAATGAGATAGTTGATACTATGATTGAGCTCATTACTAATATAAGGACAAAGTGATGTCATGGATTGAGTATATAGAATATTTGGGGTTTTAGTATGTGGAAAGAGTTAATTTTTTATAGCATTCTTGGTTTCACTCAGGTTCATTCATAATTCATGTTTCAAGATAATACACGATTAAGGTATCCAGTTGTATGGAATGTGACGACCATGAACTACCTTATGGGATATGGGAGATAATTGTTATGTCGATTTAGTTCACCTCTTTCTATATTTTATATTTTTGAAAATATTGTAATATTATCTATTTATGGATCGTATATGTTATTTTCACTTTTATGTTTCTTTTATTACTACATTATCTAAATATAGGTGGACATATGCTTATTTTATAACATGTTGTAACCTTTTTGATGAGATAGATGGAATGATCTATCATTATATTGCATAATCTGCTAACACATCACAAATAGAAAATTCCACTTCATTTCATTAAGATATGATGTTGAAATTGTTTAAGGGATGAACAATGGTGATACTATACTGAAATAATTTAAGTATTTATTCTCAAGAAAAATTATTCAACTTTACTAAAAGGATCTAGAAAATATATTATACAAGTAACTTTTTATATGATGAATCAGACAGTCCCTTAAATCATCACAAATTTATTTTTTTGGTAGTTAACATTCTCCAAACCTTATTCTCAATCACTATCCAGCAAAACGTGATGATTAGATTTCACTTCCATATCCCTGTTTTCACGTCCTACATATGTTCTCTTATGTGGAAACCGAGTGAATAGTAAATTTTTGTAACCATTATGTTTCTAACTTTACTTTTTGAAACAATGTGTTAGTATTCTTTTTTACAATGTGGGTTTCTATGAAGGAAACGTTCAAGTAGTAAACCATTTATAACATCAACAGATTTGGAGGGCGAAATTCATTTTAAGGAGGGTTGAATGTAACACCCCAAGAATTTATGAGACCGATTCTTTATTATTTCTTCAATGTCTTCTGTTGTATGATAATCCATGATTATCATGTTCTATACACAACATAGTATTATCTTGCAGTATGCTAAACAATATTTTTGGCTGTTGTTTCACACAATTTCATGTTCCTTTGATAGAATTCATTTCACACAACACTGAGTATAGATTTTTATCAATGGATAAATGAACTATGTTCGGATTATGTTATATGTGACACCAAAAAAAATTTGTACTACACTCAACACTGACTTGGTCTGTGTTACATGCATTAGCGACCTTCCTCGATAGCTTGTGTTGTACGCTCTATTGAGTTTCATTAAACATTGATATATAATTAAAATAAAATTATTTAATGGGTTTAAAACTAGACATTATGAATAGTATTAACCAAATATTGAATTTTATATAACATTAGAATTCATATTACACATTTTCTAGAACATGATATGAGATGAAAATAAATTTTTTCTGATTAATGAAGTATTTTGAAAAAAATCCAGTTTTACCACCTTTTGACAGTGCACCCCTTTTAAATCTATTTTTCACAATTTTATAAGTTTAATTTGGAAAAATAAACTTTTTAATTGGATGTGGGAAATAAAAATTTACCTTTGTTGAATTTTTATAATTTTCTAACAAAATTATTATTTCAATGAATAGTAAAAAATACCGCATTTTAATTTGAAACTGCCATTTATTCTAATTTATTTTAATAGTTCTATTATCTTTTTAATTTTTTTTAAAGTGTAATTGCATTATATTTTTATCATTTAATAATTTGTTTTTCATTTTAGGAAATTAAAATTTTAAATTTGACATAAACACATGTCACTTTATTGCTAATTATTATTTCATAAAAACCCTAACACATGTTGTAATCATATTTGATGGGTTATTTTTGACTACACTCATACTTGGGTCGATTTTCGGACCTCATGGATTCACTAGGATGTAAATATATAATTTTATAATAATTAATTTAAATTAAATATAATTATAACCTTAACATACAACTTTTACTAAATAAATTTTAATATACGGTTATATAACTGATATCTATCTCTATATATAATCATTCAAAAGCTACAAATATTTCATACATTGTGGTTTTTTATTTATAATTTTTATACATTATATAAATATATTGGTTTGTTACACAATTATGACATAGTGATTACCTAATTAATGAAATATTCAAATAAATGAATTTATAATTAACAAAATAAATTAAATTTGAACTTTTTGATGTCATCCACAAATTTTATGGATTAAATATAAATATTATGCATTAGATAATTCCATTTTTTTAAGGAATCAGGTTGTTATGGATTTTTAAAAAAAAATTCATGTATGAATAGGGTCCAAAATTGACACAATTCATAACTTAAATCATAAAATAGTTTGTTAAATGATATTAAATTACTAAAAATCTATAATTTTTCCAAATGCATAATATAATTCCAAATAAATCATAAATTACTTTTTATTGGTTTTTTTACATGATATGGTGATTAAATTAACCAACTATGTTTAAATAACATGATATCATAGTAAGATTATGAAGGGTAAAATGAGTGTTAAAAAAAGATAAGGATGTAAAATTTCAAAACTAATAAAAAAATTATTTGATGAAATTTATTAGAACCAATATCATCTTATCATATAATTAAATAAGTTTTTGACCATTTTTAATGGAATATTAATTTATAAAAAATAAGTATTTAGGGGTTTCCTAAAGCGCCCCTCGACTCTTATAAAAAGGCACATCCTCCCTCTCCTATTTACTCCATTTTGAGCCTTCAATCGTGGCCAACCCTAGCCAATTTCCCTTTTCAAAATCCCTATTTTTATTTTAGCGGTGCTAGTCTTCTTAATGGAAAAACCCTAGTTCCCTTATAATAAATTTAAATAGAGGTACATCGAGGAAAAGGGGTTTTGGACACATACAGAAAAATAGGCCCTAAGGTAAGGGATTATTTTGGAATCTCATTTTTATCTCAGAATTTTTATATGTAAGTATTTAATGGTGGTATATTTATCATCAATGTTAATGTTTTCTAAAAATATTTTCAATAAAATTTCACTATTCATCGATGTACGTTTAGAGAAATTTTTACCCATTTATGAATTTTAATACATGGTAGGTAAGGAATCTTTATTTTATAAACCATACAAGTTAATTTTTGAATTTCTTAAAAAATATGAGGCCAATGCATAATTTAACTTATACATAATGAATGGATTTTTATGATTTTTTAGCACATTTTTTCCATGAAGATTTATTTTCATGATTTCAAGTATATTTTCATTTAAATTATTTTCATTTAAAATTTCACAACATTTTTAGAAAAGAAAATGTTTTTGAAGAACAAAGGATATCATCCTGAGGAATTAATTATAAGTGTTTTATCAAAATTGTTTTCCTTCTTAGATGACATAGGGAATGTCTCTATCCCTATTGTTAAATTTATTTGATTGTGTTTATGATGGAATTATTTTAATGATGTCTATTAATCTAATATGGATTATGTTATGATGAAATGAGGTTTAATAATCCCATTTTATTTCATGGGTTATTCTACGAAGAATGATTTATGTTTTTTTTTCATATGTAAGAATGCTTTCCTTATGAGATGGGTGGGACCTATATCCCTCTTCAATGCATTGGGTAAATATTTATATCTTATGAGATATACATGAATATAATATCATGTAAATATAGTTAGGTAATGTAGTGCTAGAAGGACATGTAAATTTGGTTCAGTAATACATGGCTGGAATGACATGTAAACCTGGTTCAGTAATAGTCTATGCCCACTATGATGGTCTTGGAGAAAGTGACTTGGATACAATAGAAATCAAAATATGTGCTTATTTGTTTTCAAAAATTCCTTATTTTATATGAATGATATTTTATCTTGGTTATTGATCCATCATGATCTATGATTTACATACTACCAAGATTTATTTTGTGACTCAGTATTTTTATGTGAAACATTATGTTCATGTTTTAGGTTCAAATGTTTATAGTTTGTCTTATGTGGTACATTTTTACCCTTACTGAGCATTTAAGCTTTCACTATTTATGTTTTCTATTCCCATGAATATAAAGAATTGTTTTTTTTCAGAAAAAAGGGGATGATCATTATAAGAGATGTTGATGATCTTTCACCATGTTGTAATATGATGTTCTGATATTCCAATGACACTAAAATAAAATAGACTTTGGGAATATTTTATATGAATTCTATAAAAGTAATGTAATGTCCTGGTATGTCATGTTGGGTAGTAATTTTCAATGTCTCAATTAGTAGATGTTTTATGGTCAGGGAATTCCTTTTCTCCATCTCTCCTAGGAGGTATTGTGATAAAACCCCTATTAACTAAATTGATCCTAAATTATGTGTTTATCCATGAAATTTAATTTCATTCAGTCATAGAGTATTTCATAATCCAAAAATAGATACATATATGGGTATGGATGATGATCTCAAAGCTTCTCTATGTGACTCGTCTTGGATAGATTAGTGGCCAATAATATTTATTCCATCATATAAGTGTTACTAGGTGCTTTGGTGTTTATGATTACTATATAGTTCATACTATTATTAAGGAGGTTATCACCCATCTGTTGTTAATGACTATGTCACGAACCAGATCAGGTAGCCATCAAAACTGGCACCCGACCTGGCCCGGGGCAAGGCCCGAAGGGCGTTCCTGATCCCCAAGGGATGGCACAAGTGACCCTGTATTATAAACATAAAATTGGGAATGATTTACCAATGTTTATAAATATTAATCAACAACAAATTCAAGGAGAAAAATCTAGATTTTTTGAAACAAACCATATTTTACAAAAAAAACAGAAATGATTTACATAGTTTAGAACAATTATAAAAGACTAAAACAACTATAGAACCCATCAATGGACGTCCCAAGAACCATCCTCATGGAAAGAGGCACTACCCTCAAGCAATATCTAAAAGACAACAACATGAAGGACCTTCTAGAATCCCGAACCAATGGCACTAAATACTGTACCCAAACAGGTTCCTAAAATAACCAAGTCTACTTCCACCCAAATGTGTGTGTATGGTTTGAGACAAATCCCATTAGGATACCACAAATAAGAGATTAATTGTGATAAAAATTCAAATATTAAAGGCTTGAAAGTTTTAATAAATAGGAATTTCAAGTTACAATTTCTAAAAGATGCAACTTTAAATAAAAATAGTTTTCAAGCGGGATAATTTAATGAATCAACACATTTAAAATAAATTCAAAAGATAATGAATTTTCCATCCAAATATACACTATTTTTATGGTATGAAAAAATAATCTAATGATCACAAGCAATAAGAAATAATCCCTATGCACTAGCAAGGTGTGGGTCCTAGGTTCCTCGTACCTCGGTGAGAGTAACCATACAAAATATTTGTTCTTGTGAATGAGTCACTAGTAGGGAACATTCCCATAACCAAGTAGTTACTAATCATCATCATAATAGTTTAGTTAGATTTTTAAGAATCAATATTTCCATGTGAAATTGAGGCCAAACCCCACGAGATCACTAGAATACTAGAACATTTCCACCTATCAAGATACCCGGGTTTCCCTATTGTTCTCAAACAAGTTCAACTAGACGTGAAATTTAATTTTCACATTAATATATAACATACACATAAAAAATTCACCAAAATTCCCTCATGTACATCACTGAAGTCACAAAATACTGTTTTTCATTCCAATGGATTTTGAAATCAAACTCACACAAAAATAGCCCACAACACATTTTTCACATATTTCACAATTCGAAAAAATTGTTAAAAGTTTTATAAAATATATCACAATATGCTAAAAAAACAAATATCTACCCACTCTCATGTTACATAATACCATTTTCATAAATAGAGTCCATTTATCACATCACACTCACAAAAAACATCCTAAAAACACGTTTCTCACCCACAACACAATTTCATAAATCACTCGACAAATTAAAAAACATTATAAAAACGTTTGACATCACAACTGTCCACTTTATGTTTTAAAAACTAATTTTAAAAACATAATACCACAAAAACATTGCATATGAAACCATTTCACACATTTTGTAACTAATTAAATCATTTAAAATTTTCATAACACTAAACCAAGTGGTATAACTTTGTTTCGCCCACAAAACCCAATTCCAAATCCTCTTTGAAAACCAAAATCACAAAAATATAAATCGAAATCAGTATAATCAGTCTGAGAAATATTTATTTAACCACTATCAAGTATTATAAAATAACCTAAAATAATACCACAATATATGCATAGGAAAAACACAAATTTTCATTATAAAACTTAAAGAGGAATTGAATGGTTTCACTCATTAAACCCATCCAAAGAAAATCCTTTAAACCCAAAGGCACACGAAGACCCTACCATGGAATAATTTTCTTCCCAACAAGATTTAGTACACCATTTTCATATGTTATACAACACATCCAAACAATACCCCATGGGTTACACAAGAAAAACACTCAATTTCAAGCTTAAATTAAACAATACAATTAAATGCTTAACCAAATCCATCATAAATAGTTTTATCACCACACAAAGAATAAGGGTAACATGAAAAATAAGTAATTCAAGCAATATAACTCATCTAGAAATGATTACACATGTAATCACATACTGAAAGTGTCGAAACACTTATATATTTGTGCGAAAAATCTACCGCACCACTGCTGCACCTCATGGAAGTGAAAATAAACATAAAACCTCATGATTTCACCCAAAAGAAATGAAGTTAGTCATTTGGAATTTTCCCTAGATTCTGGAACTTTTAGAACTCAAGAAAGGGTGAATGAAACGCTGTGTAAAGAGAAGAAATCAAATAGAAAAATACTTACTTGCAGAAATCATGATGAAATCACCACGAATCCACCAAACTCTATATCTCCAAGTAACAAAAATTGTATTGAGGCTTAGAGGAGTCATAGTAGGACATGTGAGAATTTAAATTTGGGAATCCTATTGAAAATTGAGGTAGTTATGAAATAATCATTTTACCTCTTCAAATCTAAGAGATTTGTGAAATCCAGATAAGTTTCACTTAAATTCGCGATCCAATTTAGCTCCATATTGTTAGAGGAGTGAATGGGGGATCACTTGGGGTAAGTGGTCTTGGTCTAGAAATGGAAATACCAAAATCACTTATCAATTTAATGATATTTTAAAAAAATAAGAAAAATTGAAGCAGTAAATGGTCTTTCAGGATGGCCCACCACCTTAATAAAAAACTCAAATCCATCATTATTATGGATTCATATGAGGTCCAAATATATATGGTGACTTTAATAAAGCCTATGATTCCATTTCGGAAGTGTAATTCCTGCAAAATGTTTAAAAATTAATGAGTTATAAAAGAAACAAAAATTTATTTCTAAATCTGTAAATCAGTTTAGGGTTTGACCTAAATTTCTAAAACCCACCATTTCCACAAAAATTCATGGTAAACTCGAAAAACAAATCAAGAATATAAATTAAATGAAAAAATAATTTTAAAGAATTCATGGATGTGACAACTATTCTCTATTAAATTCAATAATCTATAGAATCCATGCCTTAAAAAATCAACAATAGAACCGTAGCACATACAGAATCTTCTCAAAATACAGTAGTAGAGGCTGAGTAGAAGGATACGGTAATGGAAATATGGGATGGTGTAGAACAACTCTATCAAAAGTTAGACACTTATGAAAATTAATTCATTTAGTATTTTAATATGGTAGATGAATCCAACAATGCATGAATTTATATTATTTCAAGGGGATACGAACTAATCTGTTGTATTGAAATAGAAGACTTTATGATAACTCAGATGTGAAAATATATTAATTAATATGAGGATGAAATGATTCAAATTTGAAAGTCTATTAGTGGATCAACATATAAGTATTAAAACTCCTAGTTACTTTTATAAATAACATGGGGGTATCTATAATTTTTATGTTCCCATTTTATTTTAATCAATGAATAACCAAATATTGTTTTTAATAAACATGAATTACTTGATTCTCTATATTACTTGTCAATTAATCAATTATTATATATATAAAAGGATAAAGGTTTTTATCATAATATCAAAATATACATGATTTCTTTATGGTGAATGATACTAAAAATCATAATTAATAATGATATTAATAAATTATGAACGATGAATATATCTAATATACATTAATAACACCCCATCTAGTGGATATAGGAGTGTTGAATTAGGTGTCACATGCACCACCACTATAATTCTGGGAGAATTCATGAGATAGAGGTATATTAGGTTTAACTTCCTCCTCAGTGTATGAAAATAGTTATAATTAAGTTTGATGAATATTTTGGAACATGAACTATGAATATAAGATAATATTAGATAATTGAGATATTTTATATGATTTCTTCATGGAAATATTCTCCAAGATCGATAGAGGCACACCTTATGTGATGATACATGTAAAAAAAGATAATATAATGTTATTCCATTTAGATATATGATTGGAGTGACTCGTTATGATTGAAAAATTTTTGGGCCTATTTTGGAATGATGATTCAATTTTTAATAAGGCTCAAGTACCCCCCAAATCACACCGTCACAAATCTAACATTGATGAACTGAACAAATATGTTTGGAATATAAGGGTTTATTTCATATTTTTAGGGACCCACATATGATGTTTTTAATTATTCCATGATATATCTTACACCCCATAATCTTGGTTTCTTTTATATATTAATCCTAAATTAAAAATTAGTATTATATGGGGGGAGGTTTTTCAGGTAGGAACCTAGAAATTTTCAACGACCCCTGTATATGTTGTGAACAAAAAATATTTTGTGCCTATTCCTATTAAAATTCTAAATATTATATTTCTACTATATTACTGTTGTATAACTGGTGATTGGAGAATTTAAATTTTCTTAAGATTCCCATCATTGGTTGTCAACATAGACAATAAAATGTCTCCTTACAAAGGCTCATTAAGGTTATCAGTGTCTGACAATGGATTTATAAGGTATTCAGTCAAAATAATCTTAGTAAAGGATAAGGTAGACCATGTAGAAGGAAAAGGAATACCAAATGTGAATATAGATCCAACATTTGGTATATATGGTATAACTGATTGGTGCACATATTTTATGGTTATAAATTATTAGAAGACTATGTCATGTAGTTTAGGATCATGTGAGAAGGACTAAAGTTTCAAGAATATGATGTCATATTATATTTGAAAAAATTGGTACAGTGTAAGAGTTTCTAATTTGAATGGTATTTTGATCTTCAAAATTTTGAGGATATGGGAAAGGGAAATCAATTCCCTTGATATATGAATCATGAAATAATGGGATGAAAAAGGTACATCAAGGATGAATACAAACCATTTTTAGAATTATTAGGTCCACTACAATGATTCTAATGAATTAAAATATCATAACAACATCTCTATAGGAAGATAACTTTCCCCTAGTTGGCAGTTCTAGATATTAAATCATAAATGTCATTAAAATTTTGAGGAGTCCCCAATAGTTTAATAAAGTTATTTCCAATCATTATGAAATATTTATGATTATTTAAACAGTTTAGGAATGTAGTGGGATTATGTATATTGATGTTAATAAAGGTTTTTGGAAACCTAAAATTTATTCCATCTTGTATTTCATTCCTTATCAGGTTGATGAGATTTAAAATGAAAATTCATGAACATGTTTGCATGAGTTGGAGAGAAATGTTTTTCTATAAACTTCCTCAGAATAGAGGTTCTTGAAAAAATATCATTAGTATTTATAGGCCGATATCACATGACTTATATTTTTGGGGTCATATTTTGTTTTGTTCTATAATTTTTTTAAATCATTAAGAGATATGACACAATGAGAAAGGACATGACATTTTCATAAGACTCCAGTAACAAATTATTAACTAAATAATATATTATTACAATTTCATAATTAGATTATGGGTATTTAAATATTAACCATTAATTACTATATTTGAAGATCACATAGATTTTAGGAGGTGATGGAGGGGTTTGCGATCTTACATATTTGAAAAAAAGGTTATATAATATATCATGTTATGTAAAATAAAACATGATGTCAATTAAAATACCACTAATAATGTAGGATACCTAATAAATAGGTTAAAATAGATTTTGTTTTGTATTGAATGCATACTGATTCTATAGAAATTATGGTTATATAACATTTACCAAAAGATATGGTGATTTAGGTGGAAATATAAATGTGAAAACAAATCATGGTTGAAATGTACAATACTAATATAGACCACCTGTGAGAGGGGTGCATGTAATTTGTGGTTATATTGATCAGACTTATGATTTGGGGTGTTATATGAGATCCCAGATGGGGATCACAAGATAATATAATCACAACACCTTCAAATAAGGAATAATTTTGAGTCAAATACCTCACATAAATTGAATTATGAAATTATGAGATAGAATTAGTATATTGGGGATGATAAATGAACAAAATTTTGATAATATTTATGAAAAAAAATCCTTTTATAAGCCTAAATATATTATAATAACTTCTCTTTACGTCAAAAATTGGCCGCTTATTGGTTGTTCTGAATATGAAAATGAAAATATCGTTACCATACACTAAAATCTTAATAGAATAATATTAACAATACTTATATCAATGAAATATTTATAGTGATTATAATGAATAAAGGTATGAAGTCTGGTGTATGAGGGGAGAATATTTCAGATACAATTGGAATAATATATTATTTATCTGCCTTGGGATCACTATTTTGGGACATTTTAAGGGAAAATAGGTGGACAATGATATAAATTTTATTTGAAATTATATCATCTAGATGTCACAATGTATTCCCAAAAATATAATCATACGTATTTTTTATTTATGTTATCAATAAATAGATCTATATCATATGACATGTAAGATAATTTTCTTATTTTGGTGTAGGAATTAATTTTAATTAATCTGGGTGGATTGTACATTGAAATAGAGATCTAGTTTACCTTAGGATAGTTGGGATATATCACATTCATAATATTTTGGATAAAAATAGTATTCAAGGATCACTTACATGGATGTAGAACCCATGTGGAGAAATTTAGTGGTATTTGATTTATATTTTGTGTATTTTGAGGTCATGAAATATGGAACAATTAACAAAAAGTTTATCATAATTTGAAAAGGTATTATGGTTCTATAATTTTTAGGTTATAATTATTAGGACCTTTATATGGGGGATTTTTGTAGTTTTAGTTAATGTGAAAAAGTGATAACCATGCATGAGTTTGTATTGGATTTATGAAAGTTAAGAGATCAATATATGGGGGATTGTTTATTAGACTGTGTGGTTAGGGAAAATATAGATGGTCAATGATTCACTACAAATCACATAATAATATGAATCTAGACACATATAGTTCTTATAAATTGATTAGATTCAGTCTATTGGAAGAACCCAATGTGAATGGAGGGCCACATAAAAGGATGATGTGGGTGAAAATTGATGGTATTCGATGATGAAAATGAAATTTTTTGTGCATACATTATTGTGTATTCATAATCAAAACAAATAAATTTACAAATAAATTTTTTCAATAATATTCCACTCTATAATAGAGTGTAATATAGAAATAGAAATGTGAATGGAGTGAATATACATTTGGAAGATATAGACAATAAATGGATTTCTAGATAGGTGTAGTATATAATTTCAATGTATATATATATATATTGAAGTTGTCAGATTAATTTTTTTTATATTTGTGAGGAAATTATTATGGTCACTTAAAACATAAATGTATCTATATCCATAATATCTTTTAAGTAAGGGAACTCTAAAATGAGGTAATTCCTTGTATATGAGGAATTTTTTTATAGGTAAAATGAAACAAAACCTTTAAACAATTTATTTTTTTTATAGGACGAAGCACTCAAAATATTCTACATTCATCATTGATGGACAATATTTCATGTATTTTTCCATTATATGATTTTGATATTGTGTTATATAGTATACAGTATAACTTAAAGGACATTTATTTTTCCATCCAAATACACAACCAACTGAAGATCTAATTTAAATTTGAATGAAAAATAATTGGACATAATTCATGAAAATATTAGATAGTTATATTTTTATAGTTTCATATATAATGATCTATATGATTGGGGTTTTTATATTTACAAGCTTATACATAAGGAATTTTGGTTTAACGGAATGGACTAGTCTAATTAATTTAGGGACTTATAGGATGAACCTTATATCATTTGTATTATCATAATTGGATAAAGTCCTAGGGTCCATTAATTTTCATTTCAAATGAAATGAAATATTTCAAATTAACATAAGGTCAAGAATAATGAAATTTTCCCTTATTTTATTACGTCAAGAAACCAATTTTCTTTGGATCCATAATGATGTAGTATAAAAAACATCTTGAGATATATTTCATTAGTTGTGTACATGATGGGATTTAAATCTATATTAATTATTGAGTAATATCTATTAGGGTATACATTATGTATTTATTAATTTCCATATAATTATGAATCCACTTTTGATGGTTTCGTTATAGTTATAATAAGATATCTAACTGAATTCTCAATCTCTACATCGAGTAATGACCACATGGGAAACTTATTATTGAGAAATTTTGTGTCATAGTTATTAAGGATATCAATGTTGTGTAGAAATTTTAACCATTTCTCATTGAAAATTTGAGAATAATATTTCTAGATTTGAGGTGGATCATCATTTGTAAACAGCTTATAGAGGGAAATGCATTATGAGGGAATTTGGAATTAAATTGGAATGATATCCTATATACCTTATAGAAGATATAGTGGAATACCTTTGTGTATGTGTGAATTATAATGTGATAATCTGAAAATTAACTTCAATGTTAATCTAGACATAACTACTTATCCTTGTTTACCATCTTTTTTAGGATATTATATAAATTTTTAATCAGGGATCTATCTATAAATTCTTCTCTACATGGAAGTTGTATGAGTTAATGGAACATATATTATATCACATGTACAACCTTTTCAACTCATAAGAGAATAAATTAGTGATGTTATTGTTAAATATCCAGTGATACACAACACATATAGTGATGATGTTAGTATCAACAAAATCAATGATAACATTTATTATGTACCCTTTGTGGTATATAATATTATCTTAATTTGAGAAGACGTCAATGGAAATAATGATTTAATTTAAATGAAATGTTATATGTTGGGATTAAAGCATAATGAAATATTATACCTTGCATGTAAAAGTATAGAGAGTATTTGGAAGTGTATTAAAATTATAGAAATTTATGGAAGTTGATGGATTGTATTTTTATATTATCTAATTTATTCACAGTTTCTTTGTAGGGATGCACCATTTTTGGAAGTGGAATACACAAGTATCTTGATTATATGGATGATATTAGTTCATGGAATATGGGAGCTATATTTTCCAACAAATACATATTTCAGGCGTTCCTGGGTCTCTCCCCCTTCAAAACACATATGAAAAAAATATAAGCATGGTTTAATGAATTTTAAAAATATTTGGGATTCAACAAAAGTGAATTTTTCTGCAAGTAAAATGATTTTTTTTTTGAAAATACCTAGTTGGTGAATTTCATTTTCGAGTTAATATACTATGGGAGATTTCCATACATCTGTGACATCAGTCACATATGATATGTGACCACCTTGTTCAATGGTAATATTGATTTCATTTATCTTTTTCATATTTGGGTTGATTAATGGTGTCAACACCTTATGATTATTTGTATGAATAATTGTTTTTTATATCTATTATCTTATGATTTCATGGAATAATTAAACAACATAACAATAAGATCATTATATAAACATGTGATGTAACTCGGAGGTGAATTCATCCATGATTCCTTAAACATAATCATGGAATTGAATCAATTCTCCCTTTATAATGGAATAGGTTCTATTATTATTCATGTATACAAATAGGAAGTCTCCCTCTATGTTAAATCAATCCACTAGTATCTATAATACCATTCTCATGCATGCATTAAGGGATTGGTATATCACTTCTTTTTTTGTGAAACCTTTTGAAATTATGAATGAAAATAAAATAAGTGACTATATTAGGGAGTTAATGTGGTTTCATTTTTATTAATGTTTTCAACATAATTAATATGATATATTTATGATTTTTATAAAAAAAATAATTAATTTATCAATAATTTTCTTTGATCATATTGGGTGAAGATTGTAATTCAATGTATTATTTCATGAAAAAATGATTTTTACTGAAAAAAATCATAAATGTTTTTGTTTTATATACCAAATATTTCGTGAAATAATTATTTAAATTATTTTTATGAAACATTAATGGATATAACACAGATAGTCGCTAGAGGAAACACCTCTGACCATTTATTAATAAAATAAAATGTCATAAAACAAGTGACATAGACCAAACAGAAGAACTACATACCTCCAAAATAAGACCCATCACCATCACCATGATAAAAACCTTCATCTCTAGTCATAGTCTCCCATTCCAAACATTCATAGTTCTTTAAGACATTGGAATATTACCTTTGAAGGTTCAACTGCTCTAATGAAAGGAATTCATTATTAATTTAAATACCTTTAGATCTTGTGGACATTGGCTTGGGAAGAAAAGAGAAATCCTTCCTTTCTCATCATCATGGGGAAGAAGTCATATCCTTTTGATTCCCAGAGATCATATTCCTCCCTCCCTGGACGATGTCACCAAAATATGGCTTGACCATACAAACATTTTTTTCTTTCTCACTATCAAAAATGTTCCCCCACTTTCCATGGACCTGCATCTCTTGATATTGCAAAATCCGGTTTTGGTGAACCTGGAAATTCGCATCAATCATATCAAGGAAAATCGGGTGTTCCACCATCTCCTGATCCACAGACATCCCATTTCCTATTTCTTCATTCACTGCAACCCCTTCCTGAGACACAACCTATAAGTTTTCTATCAATCCTTCATGCTCTATCCCTTGGAACTGATTCCTTGTGGAGACAGTGACCAACACACCACCATCCTCACCAGCATGTCCACTATTCCTTGTTGTAGTAGGCGGCCTGCTTTCCACCAAAGCAGACCCCTGCTCCCCTTCAGACACACCACCCTTGCTACACCCTTTCCACTGAACAGCCATAGCAGCATCCCCATAAATAAGACCACCCACTTTTAGGTCGACCTCAAGATGGGCCACAGTATCCTATTGCTTTCCCCTACAGCCAAAAACCCATGTAAGGACATACCATCAGTCTCATTAGCACTCATGTTATCATATCCTTCACACCCAGACACATCAACACCCATGACAGAAACCTCAACCCCATCCCCCAGCTTAGATCCTGCCTAAGACTATTCATTACCGTAGATACCAAAGGGTTTTTTGGAATTTCTACTGGCTGTTCCAGAACCGTTGCCAAACTCACATTAGGTGTGTTTCCAATCTCCATAGACGCATTAGGCATCCTCCTCCCATCATCATTTTTCCTAGACTCCTATCTATACCAGGTGGCCTCCTGTTCTTATCTCCACAATGACACCAATACTCTATGTGCCCAAGTCTCCTACAGCCTGAGCAATAGTCCGTCCATGATTCATAGACCACTACTTTCTTCCATTTGAATTCCGCACTCACCAAGATCCAAACCCAATCAACTGGATCCCTCGAAACATCTACTTCAACAAAAATCCGAGGATTGATCCGATGACAAACAACTATTATACATGCATCAAAGCATAGTAAGCAACCCACTAGGTTCCCAAGAATACGAATAACCACTGGATTCTATAAAGGTAACAGGGGTGAAGAAAAGATACCCAGATCGGGAAGGAGGGAGGATCACGATTCATGCAGTGGTCGAAAGTCCACCGGAGAACAAAATATTTTTCAACCATTGCATCACCTGGAGGCACTGGACCACGCCCAAATTAGGTCTGCCTCCGAGGTGAATCTAATCATGATGTGTCGACAATTTAGAAGTCTGATGACTGTGTGCTCTTGCAGATCCCATTTTCCAAAGAAAAACTGATTGAACTCATCCACCGACGACCTTCGATCATTAAACCGAGCTACCAAAGTTAGGTCAAGGTGACTCTTCACATTATCAAACATAGATGCCGATATTGGGAGATGAGGGTAAAGAATATGATGATCAAGTACATTCATTATTAGCACAATCATGGGGAACTCCGAGAGGTAATTAGGATTGGAGAATGGAATAAAGATATTTGTGGCTTCAGAGGTGAAGGATTCTGACCATCCTCCCCACCTTCCTCTTCTAGGAAGGGGGGGAAATTCTAGTCGGGCATGCTAGGGTTCCTTCACTGCTCATCATTCGATCACCGCTCCTAAATGGATATAATATTATGTAGGTTGTTGTATGAAAATTATTCATTATAAAAATGTCCCCTATATTTAATTTTAATTTAATTTTTTGGAACCATTATTAATTATAATTTGTTGAGTTTATTAATGAATGTAAAAATTGATTTCGTATGGATAAGTTTTTGTATTGATTTCCTTTATGTTATTTTATTAAAACTCTTTCAAAATTACTAATATTTTTATTGAATAATGAACAATACTCTGGTTCTACTATCACATATGAGTGATTCTATTGTTGAATTTGAGTAATCTCAAATAGTTGCATATGACTCATCACATACATTTGAAATTTTTTAAAATCTATAATGTTTGAGTGAGAAATTTTTTTATGATTCATTACGTGGAACCTCATATTAGAGAAATGTTATGTTTTTCTTTTGATGTATGAGTGAATATTTCTATTACAAATTTGTAAAACATAGAAGTCCATTGGATTCATTATGTTCAATTTTATATGAGTGATGATAATCAAGATAACTATTGAATATAATTCATTGGCATGTGATCAAAACTTGATATAAAAGAGAATGTTTGGTTTCCACATTTGACATATTCAATAAATTAGTCCAAAAATGGAAATCATCGATAGTTATCAATAATTTTGATCAAGTCTAGTGAATAAATTCAAATTTGATAAGGGGTCTGTTAAGGATGAATCAATAAAGTTTTATGAATTAGTATTTTAGCGTAGGATTTGGGTTTATGAGGGGAATAGATAGATCATGATTTAATATTGAATGACATAATGAATACAAAACAATGGATCAGATTCTGATGGGTTAATGGAGAAGGAATAAAATGTGTAGATTTTCATATATGATAAATGTGTTCAATGTTTAAAAAAATTAAAATTTTAGTGACTGATAATGAAAATGGGGAATTTATGCTTCCAAACACTACAACAATACGTTATAGGATGAATAAAAAACATGTGCATAATAATTTAATTTTATAAAAATAGAGAGCGTAAGTCAGGTTAATGATTATATATCAATTATTCAAAAAAAAAGAAATTCAATCCATTATATATATTTTTGGAAGAGGTGTTGATGAGTCATTGTAAATATGATAATTTTTCAGAGATTTAGATATTGAGGTGTCATTATAGTGGTTCAATAATTATTTGAATATAATTTTATGTATGATTTTTTCGATATAGAGTAGATTTATATAGGTTCAACTGGATATTTTCATTCAATATTAGATATGAATTGTTGATTATTAAACCTTGTTTTTGATTGAAAATTGGTGTGGTATTTTATTATAACATATGATAAATTTTAAATAAGGGTTATATTTTTTGGATGAGGATACAAATAGATATCAGGATTATGATATGAGATGTATGGATATTGGGTTTTATATATTTTTTGTTTTTTGAAAAAGAAATTGTGGGAGTTGGTTATAGGCTGGTAATGATTTCAATAAAATGAGAGAAGAGAATTAAGTGGTTGGAAGTGGGTCCCAAATTAATGACCATTGTTTTATAAATAAGGATGATAATATAAATTTAATATTAAATAGAAAAAGGGTAATATATTATGTTAATAATAGTTTTTATAAATGGGAAATTATATATTACTATGATAACCATGAATTAATATAATTTTTAAGCTCCCACTTCAATATTGGAGTTTACGAAAGTGTCATTGTTCAGTTTTCATGGAGTAAAATTCTTCAACCATGGGAGGATAAGTACTTCCATGACATATATAACTGATTATTATAGAATAGATGATGACAATGGGGTATTTTACATGGGGTCATATAATACTATGTGTTGATCACTGATTGTGATGATGCCACTTGGGATAGTGTTTTAATAGATATCACTAGAGAGAGAATGAAAAGATGAATAATATTCCATATTTATGCTATTCGTACTATCATTCTAATATATATATTTTCCAATACATTCATGTTTCATTAATAAATAGTTATATGAACATATTTATATGTTATTACTTATTCTATAAAGGAGGGATAACTATATTTTTATGTATTTATGTATGTAACTCTTTTCTATAAATAAAATTGTTGTCATAATTCTATTTTTTATCTTCTTTAAACTCATCAAATTGATTGAAAATCTATTAAACAGTTCATCGAAGTAAATACTGATGATGATTGGAGAATAAAATACAATTTTTTTTATCAAATTATTCATTGGTCTAAGCTATTAGTGATGATGAAGAATATATGAGAACACTCGTTAATTAAAAGAATAAATTTTAAACATTTTTACCATTATTTTCCACCTTTTTTAATTTCTTCATCTGTGGGGGTGTTGGATGTTTAGTTATGTGATTTGAGTATCTTTACATGAACATTTTTATACTTGGTTATATCTTATAAAAGGTGATTATATAATGTAATATTTGATACCGTACAATATAATATTTTATTACTTCAAGAAATCATTTCATGGGTATTTAATCATCAAAAAGTGACTAGTTTTTAGTGAAGAAACCACTAAATTTTTAATCAAGGTTGAATATTTCAATATTTAATACATTATTAGGTTAATAAAATGTTGTATAAAATTTTAACTACCTAAGAGTTGTCTGACATCTTATCAATTTCATTTCCCATTTTCTCATTCTAATTTCATTTTTTTATTTTTTCCATTTTATTATTATTCAATGAATGTTATTCATGTATTACTATCATAAAAATAGAAAAATACCCAATATATTTTAGAAGTATCACTAGTAAAAGTATAGTACAAAATTTTAATTACCTTGATGTTTTCCATTGTACTATTTCTAGAGATTTTATAAATGATCATTTGACCATCCCATCAATAGACTCACATCAATATTGGTGTCAATGTGACAGTGGACTATTTTATTTATTAAATCCTTTATTTTGGTTAATTTAAATTTATGAAAATTATTGATTAAAATAGTTTTTTAACATATTAATTGTTAAATTAATCATAGTTTCAAGAAACAAGATAAAAAATTTCATATTAACATTGTTAGTATCAGAAGTGATATAGAAAACACTTACTAAAGATAAAGTTAATTTTTTTTATTAAAATTATATTTGTTTACATGTGATAAAAATTTAATTGAATTGTATCAATATAAGAGGTTAGTTTAAAAATTGTAACAATTAGAAGAGGGAAAAGATTATATGGGAGGGATAGAGCCTTCGATTTTTCGGTATGAAATCCCTATAATACAATGTTTGAATTAAAAAATATATATTTTGGTAGAAGTATTGTGGAGTGGAATAAGGGTAAATATTCCTAGATGAAATAATCTAGACATTTATTATAAGATAAAATATTTTTTCATAACAATTTTAATGATTTTAATCATTCAAATATTTATTGGTATGATTTTATTGTTAAATATGATAAACTTATTGAGGATACCCTCAGTTTTAACCTTGAAGATACCAATTCCAAGGTGGGGAACACTGAGGTGATGTTATAGGACACTGATTACAAATATTTAATATTGCCTACACATCCTAGAGTTCTATTTATTCTGAAAAAATAGAATGATAATATATTTTAGGGATATTATTATTGTAGGACCGTGTTATTTTTCAATTTAATTAATAATATACTAATCCTAATAAGTAAATATATTCCCCCTATTCAGTTTTCAATATGAATGATTAAATATTTATGCCAGTAGAGAGTCCATAAGAAATTTACCTTGTATGTTACAAAAAATCTAGATATACTATTTATTTTTGAAAATAATATTTTTCAATTTGTAAAAGATGACGATGTAGAAGCCAAGATTGATGTGGATATTATTAAAGTTTATGTAGAGAATGCTTTTATTATATATTTTTCACAACCGTTTAATTTAATTTAATCTAATAAGAATAAAATATATTTTTTTGAAGAATATTTTATTATTTAGGCTAACATATCATAGATAATTTGCATCACGTTGATATTCTTTATGATTTTCTCTCAACTATCATTCACAAACAATTAGGAATAAAATAATAATGGGTAAAGGAATTATATTTTATTGTTTATGGGGATGTTGATGAATAATTTTTTAATGGTGAGCATATCATCCAATGTGTTTTGAAACACACATGTATGATGTTTATATGGTTATTTTTAACAAAGAATCCACACCCCTATCATTTTAAAGAAAAAATAAATCAATCAAACTATGTAAAATTTAAATATATATCCCTTTGATCATTTATCTAGGGATTATCTTAATATTAATTATGATTTCTATTTTCATTCGATTAGTAATGGTTTAATATTATTTTTATATAGAGAAACTATCGAGATTGAATATTTTTAAGTCTTTATAGATCATGTTCTTCTTCTTTAAACTTTATTGAAAATAATGGTTTGGTTTTAATTTTTTTGGTATTTAATATTAAAATAATATTTGACTGTTTAAATTAATAAGATAATTAATAGGTGATGGGTTTCACAAAATTAAAAAATACCATCAGATATATTATTGTTAATAATAGAGTAACATAATTCTTCTTTTTTTCCAACTTGTTAAGAGTACAAAAATAAAACCCAAAACTACAATGACATGGAGTAGAATCAATAAAGTTAAAATTCAAAGTCACATTCCCATTGACTCAACTGCATTTAATTTTCATTCAATTATATAATATTTCTGATTCTTAACATATTCTATCAGTCATTTTTAGTAGTCAGAATTGGGTAATCACATGGATTTATGAAATGAAAACTAATGTAATATTTATTTAATATTCTTAAAATAAAAACTATTCACTTATAATTGAATTGTACTAAATTATTAAATTTTCTTTTCCATAGTTATTTTTTAATGCCTCTCCTTGATATATTTATGGTTTAAATGACTTTTTTTAATAATTCTAATACATGGTGGAATAATTATAATAATTATATTGGTTTCTACTACTATGATATTTTAATTGTTTTCTAAGATATAGGTGTCATTTTATGTATTTTATTCCTTGTTGTAAACTCATTTTAATTTCATTTTAAATAATTCATATGTTAAAAAATAACGTATTTCAACTAATAAGATGATGTAGTTTCCAGATGAAAACCATTTTTATCTTGTGAGTTTTATATAGATTCAATTTTTTTATAAAATATGTATTTTATATTGATTATAAACATTTATCATTATTCCCCCTATTAATTTAAATAACAATTTTAATCATAAAAAAATCTAGACATTTAATTGCTTGGTTATATTGAACACTCAAGACAATATTGAGTTTTAAAAATAAGGATTGTGTAATACATTGTGAAAAATGTATATCATGATGTATAAAATCGTATACAACTAAAATTTTTAAATGTTTCTTTTATCTAAGAATATATTTTCATACATAGTGGCTTAAAATTTTTATAAAAATTAGATATTTTTATATTATATTATTGGGTTTAATCTTTTAAATTTATCCATGGACTAAATTGCTAAATATATTTTTTATCTCCTGAAAATAAACTTTTTTTAATGACCTATTAATTGTATGTTTTTCAATTTTTATCATATATAATCTTCTTGACAGGATTTAATGTAATAATAGTTTTAATAAAATGGACATAAATTTTTCTACAAATCTAGGATGGGTATTTTATATTTATATTAAAACTATTCTATGAGTTATTTTTCCTTCACGAGAATTAATAAACTCAATCATATATTAATGCTATATTATAATTTTTTGTTTTAAATCATGTGTGTTTTTTCTCAAAGAGAAAATACTAATTTGTAAGAATAATTGAATAAAAAGTTATATTTCTTATACTCCTCTAATAGTTTTTAAATTATATCATATTTGTAACTATGGAAACCATAATGTATATATAACTTCAATACTTGAGGGAGTTAACCTCATATTTTATATAATAGAGTTTATGTGGATTTTACACGAAAAGAACCTATTGGTTGACATTTGAAAATATTTTTTTCATGACGAATTTTTTATCATTGAAAATAATTTACAGATTTCATAGGGATTAAACATTTTTAAACAGTGTGGGTAATTGATGGAGATTTATTTTCATTCCTATTTTCTACATCCTTCTTATGAAAATATTGATTGTTTTGTTGCCGAATTTTTTATTAATTAATAAATTATATATTTTGGATTATTTTGGTTATAGAGTGAATGTATTTATAATTTTTTATGAAAATATGTGTCTTGGATGAAAATTCAAAATTTTTTATAAAAATTAATTTAATATAAAAATAATAATATTATTGATTTTGGTAAAACAATTATTGAAAAATTATTTTATTGTTTATTGTAAAATATTTTTTGGTTTTAGAAATTATATTTCCATATTTCCATGATCATTATTTTGAATATCATATGTTTGAAAATTTAAAAATTTTAATTGATTTAGTTCAATAATAAAGGTTTTATCTCATATAGTTTTCTCATGTTTCTAATTATTTATAATTTTTTATATTATTTGAATTCTATAAAAAAGAAGGGAGGTAAGAAAAATGGTTCTTTTGAATATGAGTTCTCTATGTTCTATGTATGATTCAACTCTACTAGCATCATATGAGTCATGTCATCCATTAATTTTTTTCGAAATCATCAATGTTAGTTTGATATGAATCTGTATATTAGTCATTGTAAGGTGCCATGTATGTGTGAAATAATTTTTTTATTGAAATTTATGGGTGGAAGATATTATTGTGTGTGAGTAAAAAATAGAAGTGTGTATGTGTCATCAAATTCATCAACTAACAATTGAAGATGTAAATTTTCACTTTCAAATATAATCAATTTTTCATGTAATTAAACAGATTTTCCAAACTAGAACATCAGTTTCCATGTTTTAAATATTCAATAAAGAAGGAATAAAAATTCTAGTGAGCATAACATACAAGGTTGAATGATTATTATATCATCGATCCTCGTCTAAGGATCCATTAAAAACATTATTTGATATTAGTGATGATATATCAATGAAGATGCACAATCAAATATTCAAGAATCATATTTGGGGTTTAGAATAAGAATTTATCAAGATCAATCATGGATTTAATGACGTTTCTAGTCCAAATTCATGGGATTGATCTCGGTAGATGAAGAGAAGTTAGCCAATTTCAATATTCACAAAGATAAACAATGTTTTATCCTATATCAAATGTTTACAGTTTTGGTTATTATTATATGTGATGGAGAGTTGATGTTTCCAGAAACAAAAATCATTTGTTTTGAGACGAATACTAATCAGTTGATCAACCATTTTGTTATGATGAACTAATGTGTAATAGAATAACAGATGATTAAAATTAAATGGTAAAAATAAATATCAATCTGTGTTTATGAAAGTAACAATCATCCAATATATTCAGGTCTCAACCAAGTGTTGTAGATTCTATTAATCTGTGACACTATATTGTATATTGGAATCATGTGGAACTACGTCACTGGTTTCATGATTATTCAAATATTATTTTTATATGTTCACATTTTATTGTTTGGATTCAATTTTGTTAGATCTAAAATATACGAGTCCATATCTACATTGAATAATTGTTTATGGAACAAATTCCAGGGAAATAGATTGGGGTGTGATGTTCTTCACGTTTAAAATGAAGATATTATGAGATTTAATTTATTTATTTAAGCTATTTATACTTAGTTCAATAAATATTAGATATTTTTATGTTTGTTGAATATGATTATATGTGTTTTTTAATTTTAATTTTGGAGTTGGCTAAATATTGGAAAGTATTTAAATAGAAATAGAGAAGAAAATAAATAATGGCCTTGTTTTTCTTAAATAAATCATAAGTAGAGAAATAATTTTGAATACCGTTGAAATTTAATTTCAGCAAAATAATAATGGGATAAATTAGGTAATAGATGGTCTTAAAATTAGATTGTATGATAATTATATTTGAAACATGATGAAATGATTTTATTTATTATCTCACCACATCAACTATGATTAATAATAGTTCCATTGTATTTAATTTTGTATAAAATAATTTTTTATTTTGTTGGATAATTTTTCTTCAAGATATACTATAGATACATATTGAAGATGACTAGCAAAAAAGTGTGCCACATTGAGACTAACAAATTGAGGTGATTATCATTTAATATGAGGATGTATCTTTAGATATGGTTTTATTTGGCATCATATGTGTTGTAATATATGATTAATATGAACATTTTTTTTTGTAAATTCAACATCAAGTATATACTTTCAAGGTATTTTTCTTAGTTTTTTAATTTTCCCTGAATAAATTTTGGGTTTAAACCATATAAAGGTATTTCCTCATTCTATAGAGATCAAATTATATAGTTATCAATTTCAATCTATATCGTTTTTTTATAAATAAATTTTTTGGGGTTCATTTTCTTTATGGTGTTCTTAAACATTCATAAATATAAAGGAAATCTAATGATTTAATTCAAAGAAGAGAAGCATTAATCTTAAAAATATTCTTTTCTCCCAACCGATAGATATTATGGGGTTGGGGGTTTATAAAAAGTTCAATATTATGATCTATAATATACCTTCATACCCTTATCATCACATGATATATTCATATGTTTCATTAAATAGTTTTGTTAAAAGTTTGGTTGGGTGATTTGAAAATCATGACCTAATTTTTCTATATTGTGAGATAACATTGTTATGGTGATTCTGTTGAGTGATATGAATTTTATTCTAGATTAATATTTCATGAAATATGAGAAATAATTTCATTGTTATTTACTATTATTGATGTAATTAGTGTTTTAGTTAGGATAATTATCTTTCATAGAGAGATATATTGAATTTAATGATTTAGCCTTTTATTATTCTCGTGTAGGGAGAATTCAAAGTGATGCAACCTATAGATGATCTAGAATTATTATAACTTCATTTCCCACATTGTCCTTCATATTTTTCTTTTTATTATTATATTTTATTTTCATTGTTCATTAACAATTGTTCTTAATGTTCTTAGTTTTTTTGTAATAAACCATAATAAAATCTTGAATGTTCACAGAGATTGGCATATATTTTTCCTTTGATGAACTAGAGGATATTTATTTTTATAATCCTTCATAGTTAATAAATGAGTTTTTTACTAGGGTAAACTATGAAACACTACATAGTATGGTGTTTGATGATGAAATTTACCAATATATCCCATTTTACTAACATAGGATACATGAATTTGATGTCACACTATTGAAAAATAACATCCCCCAATTTATATTCTATAAATAATATCATCTAAAATTTTATATAATTTATGGGTTGAAGAAGATAAAACATATTCCCACATTGGGGTGTATGTAATGCCTCATCATATTCACTATGATGATTATTGAAATGAAATAATTTTTGGAATCATTATTTCAGATATCCATATTAGATAATTTTTTAAAAATATGGTGGAGACTATTTTCTGTAATTTTATAATTCTATAAAGAGATAAGAATACAAATACATTTCACAAGGGTTAACATGTAGAAGATGAAATAAATTCCTTATAATGAAAATATTCATACTTGTTGTTTGAGGATACACAACATGAGATCATTGATGGTCTTTTGAAAATCTGTATCCCAGTAGTAAATCAATACCATCTTCGTTAATATTGTAATGGAAAATAACTTTCTAGCTAGATTGTAAATGAAATTTATGATATAAGAAATATTTTTTTAGAGACCACATGGATTCAAAAAAAAATTATGAGGACTAATATCAATGGTTTCCATGGTACTATTACGATCATAATCGATTCCACAACGGCATACAACAATGCGGAGAAAGTTTCTTGATGTTGGCCTATAAGGTTGTTTTTAGGGGATAATATTTAACATGTGTTTCCATATTTTGTTTAAAACCATTTCTATATTTAATATATTATCAAAATGTTGACAATAATTTACCACCTATTTATTTACAAAATTTTACAAACTCTTCCCCCGCATGTCATAAAGATAAGGTGCATGGTGTTTTATTATGTATCACCAATATTATTTAATACAAAGGTAATTACAAGATTGTTGTATATCCCTTAGTTTTAACTGCGTATATTTTATCCAAATAATTAGAGGCTATCTAGATCCTGTTATAGTGTGAATATAAATCCCTTAAATAGAGGTATGAAAAAGCAATCTTTACATCAATCCTAAGATCCATGACAAGGGGAAGGAAATCATCTATTAGAAAATGGTGGTAAAAATAGTTGAAGTAGATGGAAACCTTTATATACCAATAGTGATTCCTAATTGGTTGTATATTTCAAATAAATTTCTACTATTTTCCTTTTATCGATGAATAAGTTTCTTGTGAGCAATGCAAATTTTTATTCAACCTTGGTCACAATGGTTTGTTGAATTCTCTTGTCTATTTTATTATATCCATGATAGAGGTTTGGTGATTATTAACAATATCCATATATAGAAAAGTAATATCAGTATAGCTTCATATGTGTACATATCAATTATATTTAATTTTATATTAATATAATTTTCATCTAAGGTCAAGGGGAAAATATTTAATGTAGGAAACAAGTTGTTATCAGACATATATTATTTTTCTGATTTCATCCATGGTGTTATATAATCCTCCCTCAAATACTGGAGTGGTATCGCTGAGATATTGTTTTTCATGTTATTTAACATTATATTGTCATATGTGGATGATTTGTGGGATTTTTAAGATCAGGATGAAGAAATAAGGGAATTTTAATATCTTTCGGGCTGAATCCTTCATTCAAATAGTTATTGTTATCTAGTGAAATTGAGAATTACAGAACATGAAATATGATGCATAAAACCCCTTACTTTTTTCCTATCATTGGATCATGATCTATATAATCATAGTAGTTTTTATTTGTTGGCTAGATATTCCTAAAACCATAATTATGATGATTAGACATTGGATCTCGGATCATATATATGGATTGCACATTAGTCACTTCTTTCCTTAGATGTAACTGCTTCGTGGGATATGTACATAACCAATATACTAAAAGAATGAGGATGAATGATTATTTTAGTTTATAATGGATCCTTTATAACCCAATGGAGACCAAAATCATGTTTTATTTCCTTAATTCAGTTTATAAAAAACACATAGTTTTCAAAATAATCACTCCATGGATTGATGGGGGATTTTTTCATACCATAAGGAGAAACAATATGATTGATGTTATTCAAAAAATAATATTTACCATATCTTTTATAGAAACAATACATATAATGTGATTAATAGGAATAATATGGTTCTTATCAGAAAACATTATCCAGAATTTTTTTATTGACATAGTATTTTGGGAAATGAGAGTATAACAATGGAACTAACTTTTGAATAGGTATCTATGAACATCCGAGTTAGATGTTTAATGTAATTTCTATGATAACCATTAGGAATTTTGAGTCATAAATAAGGTCTATAGATTTTTCTCTTATATTAATCCTCCTAGGAGGTGTCTACTAACACTAATTGTACCCTTAGATGGTTATGTTATATGTAGTAATTTCAGAATCTCTATAACCCAAGTATCTTCTAGTCCTGATTCTTATGAGTTCAATCCTAAATCTATTATCACTTAAGTATCATTGGATGTTATTATCATCTAGTTTATCATATTTCTAAAAGGTAGAATAACCCTTGTAATTTTCGATGGTTTTTTTGTTTCATTTTTTTTACATGAAAAAGATAATTAAAATAAGAATTTAAGGTTTCAAATATGTTTTTATATTTTTTTGAAATTTTAACGAGTTGATTCAAGATGTTACTTCTTATGTATGTGCATGTGGTAATTCCATAGAATACATATTCCATTGTTGAAATGAACCAAATAAGCCTTGGAAAATTCACAAGAGATGAAATACATAAATATGGGTAGTATTTTCCTAACTAAAAAAGGAATAAAATATAGATAGAAATCATAGATCTCATAAGCTTCTATGAGACACATGATCATGAGACCATAAAGTTTTCACATAAAGGTGCCATGCGTAGCGAATGACCTTTATTAGAACACATAGATCTCCTTTGAAAAGTTATTTTTTTCTTATGAAGGTGGATACTACCATCATTGATAATGTGGAAATTTCATGATGATCACACCTAGGTCACACCAATTTATCAGGAAACATAAACTTGACAAGCCATCAAAAACCCTTGTAAAAATGAGATAGAAATATCCAAAAAAAGGGTGCCTCTTATGGTCATAAAAATCACTCAATGCACCCATGAAACTCGTTATACACCAATGAATCCCTAATAAAATGTTCTCATGGTCACATAGGAGCCAACTAAAATTTCACACCCATAACATGATGTGATTCAGACATATCCATCCGGTCTCATGAACCCCCTTTGGATAAAAAATAATATGGGGTTTTCCATGATTATTCATGTTCCTCATCAAAGGACCATTTTTGGACATGAAACACATCATCGAGGGGGAGAATTATTGTTCTTGAAATCACTCAAAAAAAGTCAAGAGTCACCCTGGCCCTTGTAAAATAAATATGTAAAGAAAAGGTGGAAATGGGGAGAGAAACTTGTGGGAGTAAACATCATTTAACACACTATAAATGATTATCAAGACACATCATGCCCATGGAGACATGTCCATCTCAGTATGAAATAGTTACTAACATGTCACCCTAAAATGGAATTTTGACATGTGCATGTTTTCTTGTTCTCCCCTTTGGGACTATAATGAAAACAGAGGGGTTTATACATGAAATTATTATACATCATCACAATACCTATTTTTGGTCACATGATGCACAACCGGGGGGAGAATGATTGTCTCCAACAACACTCATAAAATCATGAACATTCTCAAATACATAGACAAATAAAATAAAAATGTGGGATACCTCTTGCAGTTCTAAAATTCATGTTTTGTGCTCATATTCTCTTTAGTAACTCGCAAAATCACTAGCAACATATCTTATTTATTGCACAAGATCTTGGGGACACGTCACATGTATCACACAAAGGCTCTATATCAAGAAAACATTGACTCAAAGAATGTCTCTAAAAAGACTTATAATATCACATGAAATTCATTTGATAGGTTCCCTAATATTGTAATGGGCTTTTGACATATTGACCAGATAATTTGAGAATACCTTGGCGTGCCAATATAATTTCGAAAGACCAAATTAATTAGAAAAAATAAAATAAATGATGCATTAAAGGGATGGTATCACAGTTGCTGACAATCTAGAGACACCAAAAATAACCTAAAATAGGATCTCGAAAAACACATGACCTCAAATCCTTCAAGCCCACTCAATCCTCAAATTGCATGATACATATTACACAATGCTATGAATATTTAGGGTGGTGAGGCCAATAAATCATTCACCATTGTAAAAAAATATGAATCCATAGATCCTAAAACATGTGTACTTATATATTTGAGATCATTTCTTAGATTACCTGATCACATGATCAGAATGGTTTTTTTAGTTAATCTTCAGGGAACCACAAAATAAAATCATGTGATATTTGTAGTCAATTCATGTAATCATTCATAGATGATGATAAAAAAAACTGGTAGAATATGTTATGTTCATAAGGAAAAAAATGGATCAGTAATGTGAGAGTTTAAAAAATTAACAGTAATGAAATCTAAGGATTATGATATAAAAGTCCGGAACAATGTCTAAAAAGGCTTGAGACTTATCTGGAAAAAAAATTGTTGATCCTCATGTTCTTCGCATAAACCACCGTGGTCATGCAACAACACTAAGACATTTCTCCCAAACTACAATATTGTCCTTTGATATACTATTTTTATAATGTGATGTTCCCAATACATTTCATAGAAAGTTATATGGTTCCCTCTGAGATTGTCATCCAAGTATCCCGAAACAATTCAGGTCACCTTACCAGAACACGTGATGACCTCTAACCATTTCACCCAAATCGTAAAATAAAACCAATATTTGTCTGCTAACTCTCATGATTGAATAAAGATAGTTTGACTGGCTCTTGTGACATCCTTTGGAAAATCCATCTAGATCCTATGATGACCCCAGGATAGGCTAGATGACATTACGAGGACATGAAGAAAAGTTATCCAAGCCATAGAACACCAAAAATATATGTCACATTGACTCTCATGACACCCTCTAAGTGTGTCATCCATCTTTCATGATAACCCATGACTCTGTCTTATAAATTATGAAACACCCTCCAAGCATGTTATCGAAGATCATATCATGGCTTCTAGGATAAACCATCATGTTCTTGTTACGATCTCTAGACAAGTGTGCCTTGTTTATGTGAAATCCCCCAAAAATTCCATCAGTATTCTAATATGTTACATGATAAATTCAACTAGTTCATAAAATTCTCATTATTCTTATCATGAAGATATTCTATGACATATGATGTAGAAAATCATGGATTTTCGAGAATATGATCGTTGCATGTTTGGAAGGAAACTACACAAGGTGATGATGGAGTCCCAATACATGATAACATGCTCCCACCTTTACATAATGAAAGACTCTATATGTTAGAACTAACTAAATGAAATACTGGAACCCCGATCTATACATTGATGGGGATAAGTGTAACGCCTTCCAAATTCATGATAACCATATAAAACCTCTAAAGGGTTTTACAATTTCATAAGTCCATCATCCATAAGTAGTGAGATATATTATTTAATATCTTTTATTTCTATCGCTAATCATTTCTCACAAGGCATTCCAGACTTGAAATGATCATATCATTTGTGTCATAATCCTCTATAAATATTTTGTATTCCTTAGTGTGTATGTCACTATCAGTAGAATAATTTGATATATTTTTCATATGTAGAAAACTTCAGTGTGTAAGACCATACATTTTGAACTATGTGGACATTTATTCCCTCTAGATCAAAGATTAGTACGACACATTGCTTTGTCCAGACCCTAAGATCAAATGGGAATCTAATTCGTTTTATGTTCTTCTATGTCCATCACTTTCTGACCATCTGGACTCAATATCCCCTATGGGATGATGATCCATCCTCATCCAATAACTAATTGAGAAACAACTGAGGTATAATGAATATGATCCATTCCATAACCTTGATATGTTGGATTGCTTCCAAATTCTCATGTTGTATGTTAGGCATCCAATGGTATTTCTTAGTATGTTAGATCCACATAAATATACAATGAGGTTGTTTAATTTTTATACATTGTTCCTCACACCATGAAAATATCATGTGGTATTTCGGGGTTTCAATGAGAACATCATTGGCATTATAAATCTCCACCATCCAGGGTAACCACGATGTGTAATCCACTATTAGTGGTGTGATATTACTACCAACCATACATGTATATCCCATCATCATCAAAATTAAATATTTTATTAATCAAGCCTAGTCTTAGTGAGTGGTAATGATGGATTCCAGGGGAATCACAACATATTACAGACATATAGTCTTAAGTAATAGTCCCAGGGGGAAGATAAAAAACAATACATTCATTAGGATCACATTTACATGAATGAAAATTAACTACCAAATTACATTCCCTCAGGAAGTGAGTAACCTATAGGTCTTGAACAATGATCATATTACAATTTCAAATAATATAAATCAGTTTCGAAATAATATTTACATTTCCTATGATTCTAAGGAAAAGTACATACTGTGTGAATGTAATAGGGTAAATTAGATTACTAATATAACTATGATATGTAGGCCACTCCATTGAGGTTCGAGCTAAAATAATATATAACCTAGTGCCCCAATATATTTTATTTACATAATATGGAAAAAAATCAATGATTTAATGAACTACATGGGTTTTTATTCATTTTATAAAATAGGATACATTGGATTCACCACAATGGACAAATTCCAGCCTCAAAATATTATTCACCTCCACAGATAAAAACAAAACATGTAGTGAGCAGTCATACAAGTTCAACATATAAGAATATACAACCATAGGGAAATGGGGGAAGATCATAGGATACAAATAGTTGGATTCACTAAAAAACTCCCCCCTCTATTCATATAATGACACATAACCTGTGATAGTATTGTTAGTGTAACTGATATCGTATCGAGATTAAGAATAGATTATCGATCAAATCATAGATCTATAAGAGATTCTATGAATAGGAAACAATTCCCGATAAAATGGTGTTATGTGTCTAAACTCCCATTCTATTGACCAATGTGAGTTCCTTTGAGACATTGGTTTCGAAAACCCAACTTACCACTGATCTTCAAAATGTATTTCTTCACCCAGTTATGGATGTGGAAACGATTTGGAATTTTTATGAAATATAAAAAAATGGTGTTCTCGATATGAATGATCATGAATAACATTGAACCATACACAATAAAAAAACTATAAAAATTCCATCCACATATTTCATAAAAAATATTCACACAATTGATTAGTTACTCATGTGATCAATGTGTTATAGATTTGGCCAACTGGTTTCTCATGTGGTTCAGTCATTTTATCATGTTATCAATTATATGTTAATGTTGTTTATTAAATATTCATCTATTTGATTAGATATTTTTTTAAGGTTGAACAAATATTTCATGGTCAATCCATATACTATGGGAGGTATAAAAGTGTAAAATCCACTATTATATGGTTCATCTAAATGATAAGTGAATTGTTAAAATTTTTGATCAAAATGGTAAATCAAGATAGTGTGGTATTTTCACACAGTTGATATGATACATATTTATTCACATACAAAAAAATTCATTATGAAATTATGCTAGGTTAAAATATGTGGCTCTATATTTTTAATGTTATAAATAAACTAAACCCAATATTTCTCAAGAAGATTATCAAAGATTAAAATAATATCTATGAATTCTGATTATTAATATTTCCTAACTGATTGAAGATTTGGTACTCCATGACCATATTAATTAGATATATTGAGATGGTTTACCTAAAATATAGAGTGGGGATCAAATCAAAAACAGTTTTTGAAGAATAATCATATATTATATTTTTAATTTTAATATGTTGATGACATGAATTTTTTGAGTTCAAATAATCTCTTCAGTCTTGAAATAAAGTGATTAATTATCTATTTTTAATTAATGAGTCTTTAATATCAAGATATTACTTTTCTAAATATGTTTCATTGTGAGAGAATGTTGAAAATGGAATATCTCAATTATATTTCAATATGGATGAATATTTAGGAATCCATGGAAACAAAATTCAGTATTTTTCAATTACTCACTACATTTATCAACGATAAAGTTGGTTTGGGAATGATTATGGGTAGATTATGTAATAAAAAAGATAAAAGGTTAATTTTTCTTGACATATAGTTAATAAAATGTTAAATTATTTGATATTGTGGGTGTTTAATCCAGACTTTAATCAAAATGAAAAAATCATGTAGCATCATGTAGTGTGATTATGTTGAATGAAGCTTCAAGAATTTTGTTCTTTAAAGGATAATACATGAATTATATTTATTTCATAAAATTTAGAAATTCTAATATGTTAGGATATTACAAGGGGAGAATATATATGCTTAGTTATTGTACAAAAACAAACTACCAAAAAAGAAATGTGATAAAAAGGGAGAGTGGTGATTGTTTTTCCATAGGTTTTATCAACTATATGATATTGAATATATAGGATAATCAAATCCATGATTGATTTTCAATGTGAAGATCATCATCTGATTTTTCATTGTGCGTGAATATTACTCTATCTATATTAAATAATCAGGTGGAAGATCATCAATTGCCATTGAAGAAAAAATATTCTCTAGAGCTCTATCTAATATTATTAAAATCATTTTATATCAAGAAAATTTATATTTAAAACTAGGTAGGAATTGTATGAATAATTAAATTATATTATACCTATATTATCTACTTTTATTTGAACATATTATTTAGAGCATAATCATTGGCTCGATAGTAGTGAAATCTGTTAAGGATTAGAAACCCACACTATATAAAATCCTTTTTAAAATGTTTTCTCATTATCTATATTATTTATTTTATATGATTATGTTTGAGGGGAAATATTCATGTGCTCATGTATTAGCTTGAAATAAGGGATAATTATAATAAATTTTTTTTATAAATTTCATCTAATAGTGATTCATCCCACCCATCTTAGTGGTCAATAAACTATTGGGGAATATATAAGGGTATAATATTATAATATATGGTAGCTTCATAGTCCAATTATTTGTAGGAAATAAACATGAGTTATTCCGACTCCATGATTTTATGATTTTTTATTTCAATTTAATTTATTCTTTTTAATATTTTTCATTTCCTGGAACACTGAATATATCATGTGTTATATAAAGGAACCAAGTTATTATTTCATTTTGTGAAAAAACATTTCAATATTGTACTACACACATGACTTATATTAGCATGAGGTATATACAAACCTATGTTTGGATTTTGTTATATACAATTTTGAGTTCATCTGATAACTTATGTTACATGTTAGACCTAGTTATACCAAACTACAATGTTCTATTAATATTATTATTAAAATAACATTATAGTTATCATCCATCCATTATATATTTGGTTCTGAATAATATTAATGATATTATAAAAATAGAGTATATAGATTTTTATAATAATAAATATTTTTTGACCAATTAAACACAATAGAAAATAAATCCCCTTTGGAAATTTATGGAATATTTTACTAGAAAACAATATTTATGAATAAAAAATTTTTTTATCACAATGAATTAATTTACCTAAATTTAATAAATTATTTTAATTATTTATATATATATATATATTATATTCAATCAACTATTTTACATCAATATAATCTTTTTTCTAGATAGGACATATAAATAATAAAAATTTTACCAATAGACATATATTATTATAAAAAGTAATATTAACACATTTTAATGGAGCACCTCATTACAATATAATTTGTGAATTATTTATTAATTATATTAAATAAAATAAACTTCATTTTAGAAATATTTTGTTCAGTATTATCTTAGGGATATTTTTTTGTATTTTTCTATGAGTTTTCTTTTTTCGTTGAATAATGAAACATACAGAATTTTAATTGAAAACTAAATTTTTTTAGAATTTTTTTTATAGTTGAATTATCTCTTAAATTATTTATAAAAAATCCTTTGATCAATTATACAAATAGAAATATAATTTATTTCATTTTAATCAATCTCACACTTAAATTGGATATAAGAATATTTCAATCTTTTGAACATGTTCACTTTAAAAACACATTGTCTCATCTTGTATATGAGATTAAAATTTATTTATTTTTATTTTTAAATTAGGTGTTTAGAATTTGGAAAAATAGATTCCATATTTGGAATAATCATAATATATTTTATCTATTAAATTAATCATAGTAAATGATAAAAATAATAAGGAAAAGAATGAAAAATAATTAGATTGATTAATGTAAAAAGTAGTTTACATTGTTGTCAAATTTTAAAATAAATGGTTAAATAACCTAAAAACATGTAAAAACTCATGGGAAATCCATATTTAGACCATATCATATATTTTCAAAAAACATTTACCATTATTGGAGGCATGTGATGTAAGGGAAACCTCTCAACATTGATTACCTTTTTATATTTACAATATTGCCACTCCTCCTCTGCTATAAAATGGCAATCACCCTTCAATTATCCACACATATCAAGAAATTTTGATCATAAAAAACAAAAAAATAATCTCAAAATATATATCCTATATTATTAGAATCCTCAATTTCTGAATAAATAAAACCATGTTAGTCCTGTGGTGAAAACCAAAAAGAATTATCCAAAGAATTTATGACATCCATCAAGAAGAACTTTGGTTTTAATTCATTCACCACCCCACTGTTATTATTATTACTTGATTATATAACACAATAAATATCCAAAATATACCAATTTTTTTTTTGTAAATTTTTCTACCCACCATACACACACATCCATCAAACAAGATACACAATCATCATTGGTATGTTTGTCAAACTACAGCCTCACGAACTGATGTTGTTTGTTCTTCCATTATCGCATTTCAATTTTGTGAATAATGATATAATTAAAATTTTTCTATGATATATATCATATTTAGGATTTATTTATTCTTATTTAATTAATATTTGACACAAAACTTCATGCTTTCCATTTTGTCATAATATGATAACTTTATTTTTGGATGTGTGGACTACGACATTCTCAAAGCGATGTGGTTCATTAATTACTTACATAGAATGTATTAAATACTGTTTAAAAATGATATATATGAAATGATAATTCTAATGGATATATAATTCATATATATATATATATATCATTTAATTTTCTTTCTGGAAAAATAAGTCATTAAATGGAAACAATGTTCATGGGTTTGTAGGGCCAACCGTCTCCATGAACGGTGCATTTAATTTCAGATTTTTATATTCAATAAAATATTATAAACAATTATATAACTAAAAAATGTTATAGTTGTATCATTTTTTAAATTATGGGATTATATAATTCATTATCAAAGTAAGAGGATCAAAAATAGAAATTCCAAACATATGAGAAAACCAAAGTGGTTATTAGCCGAAACATAATTTTAACATGAAATTGTAAATAACCATATAATATAAAGTAATAATAAATTAATATATGATATTTTATATAATAATATTGTTTTGTGATATATTTATAATAATTCTATATTCGTTATATACTAGGACTTACCATGTATGATGAAATTGAACACGGAATGTAAGGGTTTTCTTGTCAAACTTTTATTTTTATGAGATACATTATATATAAACAACTTATTCTTATTATGTGAGGTATATAATTTTATATGAATTTTTATATCATGAATTTAATTTATTTAATTGTATTCAAATTTAAATTTATGTTATTCTTTCATGGATCTTTTGATTCAAAAGAAACACACGCCGCTAGGGGGTTTCTGGTCTCGCTTTTTTATTATGGTCTTATTCCATATTCACCACTCATTTAATTTTTGTAGTTTATATACATAACATGATTGGTATTCTAATTTTAATGATATTTTATGCCTCATATAATGTTTTCATTTCATTGGGATTATAATTCAATATTACCAAATTAGTTACATTGATTTTTAAAATCTCATCGTATATCGAGATTGTTTATGAAAATGCTTCCATTGATAAATTTTTAAGATCCTTTTCTCAAGAAAACTCATCACACTTTTTACCCTCTAGTTATAAATGATAAATTAAAGTAATTTTACAATTTTACACACTTTGATACAATAGATAATTAAGAATGTATTTTTTTATGAAATTCATACCTAATCTCCCTCATCGGTAGAAAACATGTGTTCTTTCAAGAAAATGTTTCCTAAATATGATTTTGAAATCATTAAAATGACATTTTATGTTTATTTTTAAGCAAAATTATTTTAATAGTTTCTTATGTTTTAAAAAGTTATTAATTTTTTAATTCCATCCATTATATGTTTTCATGGTTATTTTCAAATGGAATGTATTTCCAAATTTATTATGTTATAATGAAATTTCAACTATGAAATATTATTTTCATCATGGAATATTTTAAATTATTTATAATTTTTCCATTATATTTTTTAAAAATGTTTTTCAAGGAAAATAATTTTTGAAATGTTATATTTTTTAAAAATTTATTTTACAATGAATGTTTATGTTCCATGTGACCTATAAAAATAATTATCCATATATTTTCATGTCATTTGATATAATTCATGCTTTATTAGGGATATTATCCAAGGATACCATTAATATTATTTCCTTTTATAGTTTTTGTTTTTGTAGAAGTATTTTTAGAGACTTGTTTCTTATCTACGGGTAAACATGATTTAAATAAATTATTTTAAAACTTGATTCGTTTAAATTGTATAATAACGATTCCATGATATTGACATGAAACCCATTTATTTTTACTTGGGTTAATCATTTTATGAAAGACTAATTGTGTTTGGAAAATCCCTTAAGGTAAAATTGTAGTAATTTTTGGTTAATTGTGCTTGTTGAGAAAGGGGATTTCTTGAATATATTGTGGAGGCTAGAGAGATTGCTGACAAAATATGTTGACAATGATCCAAGATGAAGGAATGGTTTCCATGGATGTGATAGAAACAACTATATACACAATGTGATGTGATGGAAGAGAAAGAAGGAGATACTTTCCACCAACAGCGAGCGAGATAAAGAGATATAGGGATTTACACTTGGAAATCTAGAGAGAAAACCCTAATCCTTGTAATGGTAGTGATCCTTTATATAGAAGTGATCTGGACTGTATATCGTTATTTGAAGTAAGCATTCTTGAATTTGGTACAATCGACACATCATCAATTTATGCTCCTTAGAGGTAGCCAAGTGAGGGTAAACCATGTAAAAATCATTTTGTCATGTGCTTGATTTAATTTTTTTTCATTCATTTTTATGGGAGAAAGAGAGTGGTGTTTTTTGTTTATTTATGAAAAAATATATGAAGGGGAAGTATTTTTAATAATTCATACCATGATTCACCCCCTAAGGGTATTTGAACTAGTGGACCAAACAATTTGTAATAGAGGTAAGGCTTAAAAGTCTGGGATTCTATCTAAATAGAGAAAATATATGTGTAAAATCACTATAGAATTTTAATAATCGATGGAAAAAAATTTAAACTATAGATGAATCAGATGAAACACTAATTCTGATCATTAGGATTAAATGTCTTCAATGAAATTATTCATGGAAAATCAATTGATATCAATAGTGCGGTTTTATCAAGAGATGAAAGAATAGAATTTGATTTTGATGCCTAAGGAATTAATGATTTATTGGGATACCTATAAAATGAAATTTATTGAATGGTGATGTCATGAAAAATATCACATGATATGTGTGAAAAGTTATTGCATATATATTAAGGATATTCAACAGCTAGAGAGTCATAGCGACATGTTTTGTGGATCAAGTATAAATACATGAGAATGAACATAAATGAATCTATTGATGAATTATTTAATAGGGTGAATGTTGTAGTAGATGAGATGCATGATCTTAGACAATTCCTTAATGATAAAAATATTGGGATGTGTATCTTGAGGAAACATCCACCTAAGTTTAATTTGAAAATTTCAATATTAGACGATAAATAACCCAAGGATATGACATTTGATAACATGCATAACACCTTAGTAGCATAAGAAATGAGAAATTATGGAAATAAAGTTTTGGAAAATGGTAAATACAAAGATGTGGAATTCATGTCCATGAAGAAGATATCAATTTAAGATTGACAGGAAGATGATGAAACAGATGAGGTGATTTCATTCCTTTCCTCAAATAATCATATCGGAAAAAAAATGGGCAAAGGCAAATATCAACATACTTACTTTTAATGTGGAAAATATGGAAATATTGTATAATGGTTCCCTAAGAATTTTGATTAAGATGATTAGGATGAAGTTGAAATTCTAATAGCTAATTATTCAGCATACATGGAAGGGTTGAATTTTTTTAATTGATATCTCTTCAGAAAGAAGTTTCTACTTTCAAAAGAGGATGATTGTCCAAAAGAGTCTGGAATAGTAGAGTTAAGCGATTGCAAGGATCATAATGTAGAGGCTATGGTGGTAGTTGTTGTAAATTCCAAAAAAAGGAAGATAGAGACAATGAGGAAGGAGAAGTAGAAGGTTGAGATGACCTTCAAGTCGAATTAGAATCCACTCTTGAGAAAATATATATATTGAGATCCAAAATATAGAAATCCAAAAAAAATTAGGGATGAAAAACACTATTAATAGTAGCAGTAAGAAGATAAGTGTGATTTGAATACAAAAAATGAAAAACATAAAGTCCTCAATTGTGGAGAGAACAGATAATGTTGTTCGGTACATGCTTTAAATTGAAGAAAAGAAATGTAAAATTGATAGTTTGACTCAATGTAGAACAAATCAAGTTAAAATTATCGATGAACTATAACAAAACGTCATCGGTCTATGATGCAAGGATTATAATCAAGAAAAGATGTTGACCATTAGTATGGAATCATAAAAATAGATCAGTCAGGAAACTGAGAATATAGCGGTGGAGCATAAGGTTCCATTATAAATCAAGAAATAGTCAAATAAAAAAGATAATCCTGGTATAAGACATAATTAAAAATAATGATTTGTGATGATTAATGTCAAAACACAAGAATCCTCTTCGAAAGTGATGATTGATTTGATTAAGGACCAGATTCAGAATATACAGAGAACTCAATGGAAAACTATTGTTGTAGAAGTGAAACATTGGAATTAACCTCGCATTAGGTGATACTTTTATAAAAACACAGGACAATCAAAAATGTGTGTTCAATATGTAGGGTATGTTTATGGGTACATGAAAAAAAATGCTTTAAAACAGAGTTTAATACTCATGAAAAAAAAATCTTGGTTCATTGTTTTTGGTGTGGAGGATTTGGAAATGTTTCCAAATATATTATATAATCCTTGAAGTGAAATGTGCTGAAGAAAATCCAAATTGGTTGCAAACAACAATTCATTGAACCATCAAGTGACCTAATAATAAAATATCAATTTGGAGAATTAAAAGGTGATTTTGGTCCATCACACACTTTGGAAGGTCAAGATTATCAATCATTACAAGGTATAAAGTCAAAAAAATAGAAGAAAAAATATTGTAGTTGAATAAAATGTGGTAATAAAAAATTCCATTAATACATCAGAGCACAATAGTATATGGATTATTGTCAATTAATTCACATATCATATGATATGTAATAAATATCTAGTTACCAGAATCATGTACGATATTAATGGTATCATAATATTTGGTAACAATAAAGGCATGATGATTTTTGGATTAGGAAAAGTCGTGTTTTAGGGAAAAGACATGAGACATGATGATGTCTTAAATTTTTATGGTCTCAATCACAACTTGAATAGTGTCAGTCAACTGTGTCACTTAGGAAATTCCATAAATATTTTGAATAAATTATGTGTCATTAAGGAAGAATACAGTGCAATTTTTTACAGGGGTAGCATACAAAAGGGAATATCTACCATATGTGCGGAGAAGAAGATTCTTGTTTTCTATCCAAAGATGAAGAAAATAAGTTATTGAATAAGAATCATGGCCACGTGATAAAAACATAATTGGAATATATGGTAAATTATGATGATGATCAAGACCTCCCTATATTATCACATGATCATACTCATAGATTTGATGCCTATCAAAAAGGGAAGATCAATTGAAAGACATATAATACAACATAACAATGGTCAACAAAATTGCTTTATTTGGTGCATATTGATGTGTCCATACTGATTTCTCCAAGATATATTGATGGGGGGAGATACTATGTTCTATTCATTAATGATTTTAATGGAATAGAATGGGTATCAATCATCACCCACCAAAATTAGCTATTCATTTTCATTATAATATATCATTGGGATGTTGAAAATTTTCCTGGTCAGAAAATGTATAAGATTAAAACTGATAGTGGATTCGAGGCCAAAAATTTCCAAGTGGAGGATTATGTTGAGAGACATGGGATAATAAAGCATTTTTTAGTAGTAATAACACTAGATTAGAATGGGCTAGTTGAGTGAATAAATCATATTAAAAACAACATTGCTAGAAAAATTCTCTTTGATAAATCCCTTCTGGATAAATTTTGGAAAGAAGAAGTGGTGACATTAGTCTACATATTGAATAGAGAATTACTATGGAAGGAAGAATATAATAATAGAAATGAGCTATGCAATGGAAAGAAGACATCATTTAATTGTGTTCTAGTCTTTAGAAGTGAGTGTTTCATTCGGAACAAGGAGAAACATATTATGTTTGAATCCCGTGGAGATAAACATATTTTTCATGGATACTCTATGAAAATAAAATAATATAAATATTTCAAAAAAAATTCTAGGAATTGTAGTTGAAATACATGATATTACTATATTGTATAATGAGGGAAGTTTTCCGCACACAAATGATTTGTATCAAGATGATGGTATTGAAGAAATAATATTATAAGGGGATATTACAGTTCCAGAGGTTAACTAAAAACAAGAATCATATGATGAGAAACATGAGAATAAATTAGTATGTAAATGGAGAGTAGTCAGAATATATGGAATTAATATAAATAACATTATTGGTGATCAGAAAACAGTAGTACAAACAAGGAGGGTTAAGTGTCCACAAACATCATCATAATTATCATAGGTATAGAATAAATGTTTTGATTATGTAGATTTAGATGATAATTGGGTTAAAAAATGGAATGAAAATAATTATTAAATTGAAAAATCAGATATGGGAGATTCGTTCAAGGCCAGTAGGTATGAATGTCCTCAATAGTAAATGCATTTGTCAAAAAAATATGACTAAAGATGGTGTAGTTATTTGAAAAAAAGCACAACTAGTGTAAAAATGGTACTCCTAGATTAAGGGTATTGATGTTGATGAAAAATTTGAAATAGTTTTACGACTATAGATAATATGATTATTCATTTCCATAATAGTGAAAATAATGTTCATGGTTTTCCATATGGAAATCAGGTCATCATTTCAATATGGTTTACTAGAAGATATTATTATATTGAATATCTAGATTGTTTTATCATTCATGAAAATGAGAACATAGTTTATTGGATAAAGAAGGATTTATATAGATTAGAGAAAACCCCAATATCATGGTATTCAAGGCCATATCAAATTCTAAAAAAGCTCACATTACAACACGATGGAGAATATTACAATTTATATGTAAAAAATGACTATAACCAAAGGGTGATGTTTCTCATATAGGATGATGAAATAATCATTGGAGGATCCAATAAAGTGTAGTGTAGATAATTTTTTAAATTCTTGAAAATATAGTTTGAAATGTCAATGATTGGTGAACTGGAATTTTTCTGTAGTTTTCTGGTAACACAAGGAGAGACTGGCACATTTATTTCTCAATGTAAATATTCCATAGTGGTATTGAAAATAACAGGAATGACAAATTCTAAGATTATAGGGACTCTGGTTCCCCAAGATGAAACTATAAGGGGTCGATGGAGAAAGTGAAATTAATGTTAATGAATACATGAAAATAATTGGTACTCTAATGAATATTATAGTCAAAATACCTAATATTGTTTTTTACAAGTCAAGCTGTGTGGTATCAAAGCCATCCCAAGGAAATATACATGATTGTAGTGAAAAAATAATTTCATATATCAAGGGAATTGTGGATTTAGGATATATGTAAAATGAAAAAATTCCATAGGAATAATTGGGATATATAGATTCAGATTGGGATAGTTCAGTAGATGACATGAAATCAACGTTAGGAGGTGATTTCAATCATAGTATATTTCTTATTTATTCACTAATAAAGTAAAAATATTTCATTTCTTTGAGCACTATATTTGATGAATATATTGTTGCTACTCATTCATGCATGTAGTTAATTTAAATGAAGAAATAACTTGAAGATATGGGAGTTGAAGTGATTCCTATAATATGAATCTATTGAAATAATTCTACTCTTATAAATCATAGAAAAAATTCAGTCCATCACTTTAAGAAAAATAACATTGACATCAAGTATCATTTTATGATGGATAAGGTGGAGTTAAGGATTGGGTAGTAACTGTATATTTCTACTGAACTATAGGTTTCATAAAATCTAACAAAGGCCTTATCCAAAGAAGCATTTAAGTGGCATCGACTAGCTTTGGGAGTTCTGTCGACTCCTAGCTCATTACAAAGTGTGGATATGGGACCACCAACTCTCCCTAACGTATGATGTGTTTTTTCCTGATGCATTGATTTGTGTTAGTTAACATATTCATGGCCCCAATAGAGTGGCATTTGGGTTCAATGACAAAAGGGTATAAATTGTAATTGCAAGATGATAGGTGGAGTAGTGAGATAGAGGGATCAATGAGTTATGGGGAGTTTCAAATATGATGATACTATAGATGATCAAATTACATATATCACATATGCTGGTGTTCTTCATGAATGATATTGAGAGGTTTGGAAATGAAGTTATTCATTGAAGAATGTTTCATGATACTCTGGTTTCTCACACTGAGCATGGATCATGTGGTCTTAGAGTATGTGTTGAGTAATTATTTTATTTCTATATAAATCATAATATGTGAATGGTGAACGAAGATGGAAGGATCTTCAATGGAGTATCTAAATATGATGAGTTATCAACAATCCCAAAGGGGGAGATTGTTGGGAAAAATCCCTCAGGGTAACATTGTAATATTTTTTGGATGATTGAGTTTGTTGAAAAAGAATATATCCATGGTATGTTGGGAAGTATAAAGAGATTGTTGACATGGTATATTGGAAATTATCTATGATGAAGGAATGGATTCATTATAAGTAATATAGGAAATTACATACAAAAGGTGATTTCGTTTCCCAGTCTTGGCCAAAATTTTTGTATGAAAAAATTTGAGTTTTTCTCGTATCATGAACTAAGGATTTCTTGGAAGATCTCACCAAAATACGGAAAATGCCTTAGTTTATTGAATATGGGATTCGTGAAGAGTTTTTTGCGAAGGATCAATGAATGTTGATAGTGATGTATGCAAATAGTGATGAACATCATGAATGGTGAAGTTGGGGAGCATCACGAGTGGAGCATCACATTGGAGGGAATTTCTATTGGAGATCTCCAAGATTATAAAGAGAAAAGATATTGTCAAATCAAAATATAGCTTTATGAAATTTGGATCTTCATGATGGAAAAGATGGAGCTTCGTAAAATGGCCATTATTTGACTAAATGGTTCAGGAATAAATGGAAAATTCCAATAAATATTTATCTAGCCCATTTAAAATGTTGTGAACATAACAAAAATATTATGGCTCTGGAATCTCGATGTTGGTTTGCAAAGGGTGGATCATGAAGGATGGTTCACAAATGTTATATGTGAATAAGTACATAAAGATGAAAATTCCAACTGATTGTTTTGATCATCGCTAAAGTATAAAAATTCAAGAAGGATAAGTAATATTCGAGAATAGAAGGAGATTCTTGATGCTTAGATGTATTTGAAAAATAAGTGAACATTGTGAAAGTTAGCACCTTAACGAAGGTAGTTTGAGCTTCACGAAAGGAGGAGCTTTACAAAACCAGTTTGCATCATAAAAGTTGTTAAGGAATTTCCCAATTCATATATTGTAAAGAGTTATTAATATATTGGATCAAAGTATAACTTCAAAAGAGCATACATATACATATAAGGATGTATTAATTATTGATAATTAAAGGACCTACATGTCCATAAAAAATGGTTGAGTTCCTTCCAAGAGTAGTGAGTGAAGGAAGTTGAAGAAGCTGTTCATTTCCATCGATACTGAGCCAGAGAAAGAGACATATTTAGTGACCCATTAGAGTTTAGTGAGAAACCCATAATCCTTTTATAGTTAGTGAGACTAGTCATATAAGTGATCCAACCCAAACTTCATTATTGGTTATCAGACTTAGTGAATATAGTACAATCGGTAAATCATCATTGTATTCTCGTTTGATGTAGTCCAGTGATGGTGAACCAATTAGAAATCATTGTGTCTTGTGGATGATTTAATTTCTAACCATAAATTGCTATGGTAGAAAGATATAGGTGTTTTTCATTTAAATATTTAAAAAGATCCGAAGGGGCGGTAGTCTTAATCAGTCATACCCTGATTCACCCCCCCCCCTCTATGTGTTTTTACCCAGTAGACCTAAAAACTTGTTTTTATGAGTTTTAATATAATATGAAAGATATATTTACCTTATTCATGTATTTTTTCATGAAAATATCCTATAAGATGTGGTGGACCATATAGTGATGGTTAACTCGTTATAAATTATATGGCGGGGTGGCCCAAATAGAGTCAGGTAATCCCATTATAGCATAAATGATGGTGTGTACTAGATAGCACCGAGTACGCCCCTTATAGATTATATGATGGGGGTTTCATAGATATTACCAGCTAACACCATTATTGATTATATGATTGGGTGGAAAAAATATTACTAGGTAATCTCGTTACTGCTTATATAATGGGGAGATACATATAGCATAGCGTAATACTATTTCTGCTTATATTCTAGGGTGTCCCAAATAGCACCATGTATGTCTATTACATCTTATATGATGGTGTGGACCAAATAGCTCTAAGTAATCCTATTACAACTTATATGATGTGGTGGCACCGATAGCACCAAGTGAGCATGTTATACCCCTCTAATGAATTTGAAAAATAATTAAATCTGATAATATAATGATGGGAATACATAAACATTATTAATCCCCAATAGGATGATGGTATAACCTGATCCACTATATAGAAAGGGAAATAGCTAGGTATGTATTTGTGTTCTGTCCAGTATGTGTAACCCCCATGAATTTACCTGATATGTTTAATCAATGATCCTTGAACAGTAGGGAATTAATTATTATGTTTATGTTTATTACACTAATTCTGTTCCTTATTCCATTTTTCTATATTGTGGATTATTCCCTATATTATCTAATGATTCATGTCATATGAATTTTCTATCATTATCCATAATTCATTTTTATGATCTCAGATATAAGGTATAATCTTTAAATGATATAATCATGTTCTAATACCATTATGCTCATGTAATTCTAACATATCTCCATTGTTTATCATTATTAGGTATATATGATCACCCATTAATTATGTTTCCTTTCCCCTGGTTATGAAGAAAGGTTTCAAGGAGTAATAAAGGGTAATATCATTAAAGTAGATTTTGAATATCATTCATGATGAAAGAAGACTAGGTTTCTATGTTTCTAAATATGAGGACCTACTGTGGCCCTCAAGAATGTAATTCATGTAATGTGTCGTTTATTCCTCTAAAATGTTCTAATATCCATTCATATTAATACTATATTACAATAGTTTGTATCAAAGAAAGAATTTTCACATCCATTGGAAACACAATTAAGAAAACATTAGTGAGATTCATAGGGATATTTCTATGGATATTTCAAGGGATACCTCTAATGATATTCTTATAGTCTCATATATTTAAAATACAGTGTCATGATTAAGGAATACTATAAGTATATTTTCCTCATTATTTGGTTTTCAACTATGATTATTGTATCTCACAATATAATTTATAGTGATAGTCAATAGCAATGACTAGAAGGAAATGGGTTAAAATTGAATGATTCAGATGTGAAATGTATGGGAATTATAAAAATATTTTTCATAAGTGGATATATCATGAAGTGAACCAGGAAGGTCATATGAGTATCTTCAATAATGTTGATGATAAATATACCATTAATGGCATATGAAAGGTATGAGATAGTCTAGCAGTATTAGTTTCATTAAATGTAAGAGGCATGGACTGATTGAGGATTAGAAACATTAAGAAATAATTCATATTTCATTTTCTAGAAAATGGGTATTATAGAATAAGAAGATTATGCATGACTAATGGATTAATAATTAATTATATTATTCAAGTGTATATGTTTTTTAATTCAAAGAATATTTTATTCAAATCATGAAATATATAAGTATTTAATGTGTATGTTTTTTTATTAAGGATTTAAATGGACATATTGAATGCTGATAAAGACATAGAAAAGTGATTTAATGTAAGAGTGACATTTTTATTAGTAAAAGGAAACACTTAATGTTTTTTTGATGCTGATAATTTTTTCATCTTGGATAAAGATGTGTTTGATATGATTAATTTAAATTGGTATGTGTGGATTACCATGTAAGTAATTATTTATTTCTTCAAAATGTTGTCTATATTATAATCAAGGATGTTTTCAACCATTTTGAATTTAATGAATATGTGAAATAATCATTAGAATAATAAAAATAACAGGTGTTGAATAAGTATTTATAGTAATTTAAGATACATTTACGATTCAAGAGAATACATGATGAAGGAATTCATGTGTTTGGTATGAGAAAAATAAGAGAGGCATGATGATATATTTGGGGAAATTTTATGATAATTTGAAGAAATTTATAGACATTATTTCTAATGTTCTAGACATTGATTTTTATGATGGGTTATAAGGTTAACCAGTTATTATATTGTTTTTGTTAAACAACACTTGAGGTTTTATTGATTAATGAATTATCTTTCCATATGATGATTTATGAATATTGGATAACATGTGCATACAATTATTTATATAGACATATAGAATGAACTATCCTTGTATTTAAGGATCTAATGATATAATAATGATCCATGAATGAAATAAACACCTTAATTTCTATGAATAAGATAGGAAGTGGAAATTGTTCAAGGAACCACAATGGGTGGGATTGTATAGAAATCATATAAGGGAATCTTTTCATGAAAATTATCCAACATTAGGAAAGGGGTCATGAATTAAAATTTTGTCCACTTATCATTGTGTTTTATGATATTAATAACCCATTTCAATAATCTTTAGTCCATTGATATGTGATCATAATCATTATCATAAGCTGATTCTCTATCACTCACCATCAAAACATTATAGTTATAAATTTCTTCCACGATAACTTTTTACCATTCTGCCTATGTTCTCATATATGGAGGACTAGTTATGAGTTACTTTGGGTAACCAATATGTTTCAAAATTTCCCTTTTTAATGGATGTTTTAGTGTTCAATTTTTCAATGTCGGTTTCAGTTCATAGAACATTCATGTATTAATCCTTTGATAAACCATATGATTTTTTATGAATAAATTTATTTAAATTGGTGTAGAATATAACATTTGGAATTTTTATAAATCAACTTTTTCTATTAAATTTAATAATTATTTATATTTGTTTAACGAAACATTGAATATATCACGTGTTATATGAAAGAAACATGGTATTTTTTACTTATACACAACAACAAGTCAGTATAGTGCTATATGAAATTCTTATATTAGCTTATATACAAAAAACCATACTTTTTTCTTGTGTTACACACAATGACCAGTTCCTTTTATATGTTTCATTACCCGTAAGACCTAGTTTTACCAAACGTTAATATTCTATCAACATTATTACTTATAGATTATTATAGTAGTAACCGTGTAGTTGGAGAGGTGGTTATGAATAATATTAATTTAATTATTAATGTATGGGTTTTGCATGAATGTAAGATGAATTATTTGTTGAAAAAATAACTAGAAATGAATATAAAACCCTTTTGAAAATATTGGAAATCTCTTTTTGGAATACTATATTTACGAAATCAAACACATTTTAGATCAAAAGATTAATTAAACCTCCATTGTAAAATGATTTTAATGATATATATATATAAATATATTATCCAATCAACTATTTAATGTCCATGTGACTTTATTCTAGATAATGGTGATGAATAAAAACAATTTTTTCGGTAATGATATATATTTTCCTTAAAAGTAATTTTACATAATTTTAATAGTGAAACTATTTAAAATAGATTTTTGAAAATTTTATAAATTATATTTGATAAAATAAACTACTTTTTTGAATGTGTAATTTAAAAAAAAAATTAGGGTTAATTCTTGGCAATTTTCTGAGAAGTTTAATTTTTGATGAATAATTAAAAATAATAAATTTTAATTGAAAACTACATTTTCAACTAATTTATTTATACCTTCATGTTATATAATACTTTTTTAAATCTTTATTTAGATTATTTATAAATCAATTAGTACAATTTATTTCAATGTAATCAATTTCATCATGAAATTATCTATATAAGAAAATTTCATTTTGGTGTTCATTTTCACTTTTAAATTCCTTCATCTAGTCCTGTTTGTGGGATTAATTTATTATTAAATTATTCAACTTCATTTTTGAGAATTTGAGAAAATTGATTCAATATTTTAAATTAGAATTATTTATAATTTCTATAAATTTAAACATTTTTTCTGACCAAAAATATTAGTGATCATAATTAAAATTAATTTCAACAATTAAGGTTAAAATGAGTTTACTTAGTTGTTAAATTTTATCTTCAGTTGACAAATAACTTAGAAACATGACCAAAATAATTTTTTTCGAACATGATGTATGTTATACATCTCAATAGTGTTTACCTTCTTATATTTCAAAGATTGACACCCCCTTCACTATAAAAGTGAACTCCCCCAATCACATATTCACACTACTAAATCCATTTTTATCATGAAAACATTTCCCAAATAAGATCTAAAAATGACTCCTATAATCCTATAATCCCTAATGTTTTAATAGATGAAACCAAGTTAGTCCTTTGGTTCGAACCAAAATGAATTACCTAAAGAGGAGGTAACATCCATCACCAAGCACTTTTTTTTATATATTTCTCCAACACATTATTACAAAATGATATCATAAAATATATAGCCTAAATATACTGATAATGTTTTATATTAAGGTTTAGACCTACACCTAAACACACTTCCATCAAATGGTACATGGAATCCTCATTAGTGTGTATGGTGGACTAACAGCTCAGGGATCGATGTCATTAATATTTCCCTTACCACCATTAAAGGTTAAGTATAATGGGGGAATTTATGTTTTTGTATGATATAAATGATAATTTTTATTTCTCTATGCTTATCTAATTATTATATAACACAAAAATTCGTTCTTTACAATTTTTTGGAATATGGTAACTTCGTTTATGGACGTGAAGACTATTGCATCCTCAATGTGATGTGATTAATTCACTCGTTACATGGAATGTAATAAAAATGTCTTTCAAAAAATATGTGATATATATGAAATAATTATTATATTTTGAGGATAATATATATATATATAATTTACATTAAATTATTCAAAAAATACAACAATAAAGTGGAAACCACATTCATGTGTACGTACGTCCTACCATTTCCATGAACGGTGAATTTCATTTCATATATATATATATTATTGGATTATAAGATGTAATAAAATTTTTAATATATGTTATATTTATATATTTTTAAATTTTATGACATAACTAAATCATCTTCTATGAAATAGGATCTAGAATAATAAGTGAAATCATATAGAAAAAATAATTTATTACATGAAACATAACATTAACATGACATTTTTAATAAAGGGTAATAAATGTCATAATAATATTATATATGGTATTATATATAATAATATTCTTATAATTATGATTTATAATTACAATATATTTATTATACAGTAGGTTTGAACATATAAGAATAAATTCATGACTTAAGGTAAGGGTTTTCACATCTCACTTTTATTTCTATGAGTTATATGCTACATTAACGAAAACTTATTGTTTTGTGAAATATAAAATTCCATTTGAAATGTTATATCATGAATTAATTTTATTAATGATATTAAAATTATCCTTTTATATTATTCTTTTCCTTGATTTTTTGATTCAAAATATATTCAATTAGAAATATTATTTCTAGTCGCAAGTTCATTTCTGTGAGACATTTCCCATATTCACCAAATGTTTATTTTGTGGATTGTATATAATACCATTAAATATAATATATAATTACTATCCAAACATTTATTTGTAATTACAGATCCATTTTATGATTTCACATTCCTTGGCTTACGATTGAAAAGATACCAACTTTGTCAAGTAATTTTATCTTAATGTGCCTTCATTGAGACACATCCCATGTTATGCACCAATGTTCTTTTTTGAAATGTATATCTTTCCCTTTGAAAAATAATATCAGGGATATAATTATTTTAATGATATATTAATCATCATTAAATGTTTTTATTTTAGTGGGAATATGATTCAATGTTACCAAAGTAGTAACAGTTTATTTCTACAATGTCATTGTTTATAAGGATTTTTTCGGATTATGATTCCGTTGATGAAATATTATAATGAATATATCAATAACTATAATTAAATTAAATATCATTATGTTAATAATGATATATTATATTAATGGTATTATTTTTCTTCTCTTTGGTACCTATGATAATTAAGAAACTGTTTCAATGAATATATAACCTTTTACCTCTCTTTGGTTAGAACTATTTGTTCTTTCAAAATAACGATTTGTAATTTTAAAAAAATGTATCAAATGTACAATTAGTTTAGTTTCCAAGGAAAAGTATTTTAGAAATGTTTTATGTTTTATAAAGTTATTTAAATTTTTTTAAATGATTCCTTTATATTTTTTAATCTTATTTTTAGAATAAATGTTTTTCAAAATGATTTATGTTTTATAATGAAATTTTCAAAACAGAAATGAAATTTCCTCATGAAATGTTATAAATGTATTTTAATGGATCCAATATATCGTTTTAGTGATGTTTTTTATAGAGTGTTATTTTCAAAATGTTTTTTGTTTTAAAATTTTATTTTTCAAATAAAGTTTATCTTTAATGAGATATTTCAAAATCCTTATCCATCTAAGATAATTCCCATTGATATAATTTATGAATTAATAGGGACATGATCAAAGGATATAATTCATATGATTGTTTAAATGGTTTATGTTTTTATGGAATGATATTTATAGAATTATTCTCTTTTCCATGGGTCAACAGTGATTCATATAAATTGTTATGAATCATTTATCATGTCATTGAGCTAATATATTCTCAAGAAAATTAATATGTAACCAATTTCAATTCCATGTGTTAATAATGTAATGAATGATTAATTTATTATTATTTTTATGAAATGGAATCTATTTTTATAGTATTCATCTAGTGTATCATAAAATATCTTATATGATGGGGTGTACTAGATATCTCTAGGCAATCTTGTCACATCTTATAATTTCAGTGTCCTAGGTAGCATCAGGTAAGCATATTACAACATATATGATGGTGGTGTCATAGATAGCTTTAGGTATTCCCATTATATCTCATTTGATGGGGTATCCTAGATAACACTAGGTGAGCTAATTTAAGCTTATATGGTGGTGGGGGGCCTGGTAGCTCTGGATAAGCACATTTTAGCTTATATGATGTAGCATCCCAGATATCTATTAGTAATAACATTATATCTTATTCGATAACCAATCCAAGATAGAACATGGAAATCACATTATAGAAAATATGATGGCATGTCCCAGATAGTGTCATGTGATCCCATTATAGCTTATATTATGTGGCAGCTCAGATAGAGTTGGGTGAGCCCGTTATAGCTCTCTAATAGATTGAGTGATGATTTATATATAATAAGATAATGATGTGAATGAGTTGATGGGATTGATCCACTATGGTAAAAAGGAATAATCAGATACCATTTAATTAATGGGATGCTTCTAGGGATGACACTATGTCCTTCCCAATAGGTTTATCCCCATGAATTATTGATATAACTTTTGTTAATGATCCTTGACTTGTAGTGAGTCATTTTATATCCCCATACGTATCAAAACTAATTCTGTGTACTATTTTTATGTTATGGTTCCATATATTATTCTCTTTATTAACTCATGATTCATGTCTTATGAATATCCATTATTTATTTCATGATTCATGTTTATGATATTTGATATGGATGGTATGGTATCATAATGATACAACCTGGTTATCATACCATTATTCTAAAATTATGTTTACAAATCTCCCATTATTAACATTACGAAGCTGTTGATCCCACCCCATTCTAATGTATCATTTACCTATGTTATGATTAAATGTTTTATGTATGAATAAAAAAGGGTAAGATAATTAAGAGTGATATTTAAGATCATTCACTAGATATAAGATTATGTTTCACGTTTCAACATTCAGTAAACCGTTACGGTCCACAGGCATGTATTTTTATATGGTGATAAATATTCCTCTCAAATGATGTATTATATTTTTATGTATGGACTATATATCTATATAAATGGCCTCAATGAGTAATACTTTTAGTGGATATATTTATATAGAAATAATAATTTCCCTAGGATAATGAATAGCTATTTGAGGATATAATATTTTTGGATCCTGGTCCTAACCTTCTTATCATGAGTTTATTATTTGTATTATGTAAAATATTAGAGGCATATTATTCTAATGAATCATATTCAAAACTATAATTTGGGGGGTACTCTTATCATTTATTTCATGATTTAATCTAGTTTTCCTATATTTTGATACTTATTGGCCCATGAACAGAAGTTAACTAGTGCTTAAATATGAATATATCTGAATAAGAAATAGGATATTCAGGAGTAGATTGGTGTTTATATTTGGATTTAAAGTATTCCTACCTCATTGTTTTGTATATATATTGTGAACACATCTAGAAATTTGTTCATATTACAAAAATTTTATATGGTTAAAATTACATCTAAAAAAATAAACAAAATAAAAATAATGGTTGGTTTATTGTTTTTGAGCTATAACTATATAAGAACCTAATTTTACAACCATTTTGAACATTTGTACATAATTTAACAACACTATAATCCCTCATATGCTTCTAAAATATTAAACACATTTTAAAAATATAGGAAAATGGTAAACAATGAATAGGGTGATAAAATATTCCTAATATGGTAAAAATCAGTGATAGTAATCAAATATCATAAGTGAATATAATATTAGAATATAATCATAATCAGGATAGAATGTAAAATTTCATACCCAAAAATATATAGATAATAAATTATGGAATATGAATTCTCATAATACATTAATATAAATATTAAAGAAACCTCATTCAATAAGCCTAATTCATTAGAGAATACATTAATGAGAATAATCATTAATCTATATACCACCACAAAAAATTGAAAAAATAATAGTATAGGGACCATTTCATTCATGAGACACTATATTAGTTCCCATGCTTATGAGAATCTAAAATGTACTCACAAACACATACCTCATGAGATATGAAAATTAATCCAATGGATTGGATAATGATATTTGATCGCACCCTTCATCATCCATGAATATTAATAATACTTAATATCAACCACTTTTAACATCATAATGAACCAATGGAAATAAAAATATTTTTGTCAAACTATTTAAATTGTAATCATTCATGTTTATTGAAAAATGATCTGAGGTATTGAAATTGGGTTTCACTCAACACATCGTAATGAAAAAATGGATGGAAAATGGGTTAATTATTGAATAAAATAATTAAATCATTAATAATTCCATCATTAACCATCTCATGATAGACCAATGGAAAATAATTCTGTGTCTAAAGAGAAAAATAACATTTTAATTAAATATTATTCAATAATGTCAATAAATAATGACTTATTTACACTATTTATATAAATGATAAATGTATGAGTCAATATAATACATAAATCATTTTATATATGAAATGTTGGTGAAAACACTTCAATGAGAAAAATTAGAAATACAATATTCACATGGGTGAATTGGAAGTTATTTTGTGATCATATATAGTGGATATTTAGGTATGAATAATTATGTGATTTATCATTCCTCTGAAAGGGAAAGATGATACATTAGTGCTTCAGTGATAGTAGGTGTATTCTTATATTATATAAATTTCCTTCTTCAAGAATATTGTATTTTAATTATGGTAGATTAAGATGGAAACCATTTTTAGTATCCTCAGGAATAAGTAGTTTAGAAATAAAAAACATCTATGGTAATTTTGAAAACATAAATTATATTTTTTAAAATGTATAATAAGATTTTATATTAGAATTACAATAAATCATTGATATGATGTATTATTGAAAATGAAAAAATCATGGAAATTAGTACAAACAAGGAAAACATTAAAAATATATTTTTATTATAATTTGTTTTAAAAAACCCATTCATAATTTGATAAAAATTTCATTAAATATTTTGATGATGATCAAGTAGAAGAAAATTAACAAAATAAATTGTTGAATAATATACAAGTAATTTTATAAAATCATCCCATGATATATTACATGTTTAAAGAGAGGTTCCTGACTGTATATAAAAGTTATGATATCTTTATTTAAAATGGTTAAATAATGATCCAAGGGGGAAAATGTAAATTGTAAAATAATTGAGACCCCACGAATGAAAAAGGTTGAACAGAATAATGGTCTTCTTATATATAAATGTATTTAAATTTTCCTGATGTATTATCTATCAAAATAAATCACTATTTTAATATGATAATAGTGGCGAAACCCTCATGGTATGGGTAACATAAGAATCGTATGATATTAGTATGAAGATCCGAAAATGGAAATTAAAATGTCACGAAATAGATGAATTTTCATACTTGAGTATAATATGGTATTGAATAAACCATATAAAATAAGTGATAGTTTTCAATATCAAACTTGTCACATGAAAATATTTTTGAGAAACATTAACCCTTACAACCTTAGAAACTAAAAATTTAAAACCCATGGTGGATTCGATATTAAATAAAAACAAAAATACCATAAAAAATAATATTTCATTGATAAAAACATTAAAGGTGAATTATGTAGACAATTACAATAAAGAATAGTGTATAATAATAATTATGTCAGTGGTGAAAATTTATGTCAAGAAACCCTTACCTTTAATCCCATTTATGTAAAAGTGATATAAGCTCTAGTAAAAAATAAATAACTATCTTATTAAAAATTAAGCAAAAAATATTCATAAAAAATACCCTCTCTTATATTTCATTTATTATCATTTATTATTAGTATATAAGTTATATTTATCTGACTTTTAGCAATGTCTGTTACATATTTCATTTCGATTTTTCATAAAATATTCATGAAGATGTGATCTACTCTCAAGATGTGTTTTTATGTTCATAATTACTATATCATTAAGGAGAGATAATAATTATAAGTTTTGAATAATTACATAAGTCCCATTTTTAATAGATGATAATCATGAATGTGACTTTTGAAAATTTAAATCATGATCAACTAGTTTACAACATGTGTAATGATCGAAATGTAATATAATAATATATATTTTAAATATTAAAAGTTAATTTAAAAAATATTTAAATCATCTTAAACATATAATTATTAAATTATATTACCAATATCTGAAATCCATTATTAATTTCATTTATAATCATGATTCTATCACTTACATAATATGTAAAAATAACAGAAATTATAAAATGGTTTAATGGTTTAGTGAGGTAGGTTTGTAATTGGAAAAAATAATAAGATATATAAAAAATATCTAACATGTAATAGAAATAAAATATCCCCATTCAATATATTTAAGGAACTATTAATTTTTTTTATTGATGAATAATTAATCCAAAAATTATATATTATTATATTTTTTGAATTGGGAATTGTTGTTTAAAATGTTTAAATAATTTTAAAGTACAATATTTTAATTTATTGAGATGCTAATTTTTAAAAATAACCACATATCATGACAAAAAAGTGTATTCAGAATTGTGTAATAATATTTGATAATTTATGTATAAGATAATAGTCTAATAGATATATGTTTTTATGAAATAAATTATGTAATTATATATTAAATAATATATTGTGTGGATTGAAAGAGAATTAAAACAAAATATCACCATAAAAACCATTAAATAGAAGAAAAGAAAGATAATCATTTTTAGTTTTGTAAAATTTTAATTTTTTTCTAAGAACATTGGATATTATATTTATAAGATTAATGAATATTTCAAAATGTAAATTTTTAATCCATAAAAACATGTTTTACTACATAATATTCACTATAATATTCATGGATATGCGTACACAATGTTAAAATTGTAAATATTATAATTATCATAAATACGGTATTTGATGGCTATAAAAATTCATTTTAGAAAAATAAAGAATACATAATAGGAAAATTTTGACATCATAAATCATAAAATGAATTTAGCTTTATCTGGTTCATATTCCACTATTTATAATTTTATTTCTTAAAAAATATGATTACAAACAACTTGTATTTCAAAATGGTCTTTTTAGACATTATGTTTTATAATTATTATTTCATATCAATTTTGAGTTTAAGAGTTGTAATATAATTATTAAATTATAAATTTAAAAACATTTCTTTTTAATATATTAATATATAAAAGATAGCACATGAAAAAATAGTTATTTGAATAAAAATAATATATTTCATTTATACGAAATATGCATTATCAAATACTATTATATTTTATTATTAATATTTTCTAATATATATTAACAAATATATTGATATAAAAATATTAATAATTATTTTATCATATCATATTTTATTAATAATAATATATATATGTAAAACATAAATAATTATATATATATATATAATAGAATATTATTATTTCAATGTGAATTATAATATTTTATATTTTCTACATATCAATACAATATATAAAAATACCCATTGGAGATTTGAGAAAAATAATATTTTCAATGAAATTATTCAAAATGACCATATATTTAATTCCTAGATTTATTTCCTTTTTATATGTACAAACTAAATAATTCATCCATTTCACACTCAATTTCCATAGAATAGTTATTATTTCATTTTATTGATTTTTAATAAATTATTATCCTGTCGTGGTGATCCTCTGAAGGATATTATTTTGGGATATTTCCTATCAATATGGCCTAAGAGATTTTAGAGGGTTTCCTAGTCATGAATATTTTATTCTTTTATAAAAATTCTCCCCTTTTATTTATAATCCATTAATGGATGAATTTTTTCAATGGTGTATAACAATTCGTGTTGTAAAATACATATATTTTATTTCTTTTTTTTTTTGTGACGTTTCACTTATGAATGATTGACGTGATGTTAGTTTTAATTAATACCTTTTTGGGAATATTTTATAATCAAATTAAATTATATTTAATGTTCAAATAAATTATAGTTCATAATTATAAAACAGTTTTTATTGAATGAATATGTTTCAAAAAACAAGGGTAGTTACATTCCACTATTAAATAAATTTTATTCTGATGTTTTTTATAATAAAATACCAAATAAATTTTCTAATTACATCTAAATTTCACAAATATATTTGGATTTAATTTCTAGACAGATATATTCATTATAAATAAGGTAAACATAAGTTTTCCTTTAAATATTATTATCCTAAATATTGAGTTTTAATCAAAATATTTTTTCCCAAAGTCTTCAATTAATGGGTTTAAACAAAAATAATAAAATAATATTTTTTTCTATAGTGTTTTTATTATTATCCATTCATTGATAAAATATCATATGTTAAAATTAAATTTTATTTCCTTACCATAGATAAATTTTTTTCTATGGGGAGTGAATTAAATATCACTAAAATCCCACATAATTTATCTAAATAAATGATAATAAGATTTAAAAATGAAACATTCCAATAAATATCAACATTTAATACAATAATAATTCCACAAAAATATATATTTCACAAAGAATTCATCGTTGTTTTTATTTAATTTTCTTAAAAATTAACTTTTATATGACAAAGTACCAAGATTTAATTTCCATAAATAAATATATAACTCTGGAAGGGATAGTATGTTCACCTTAAATATAAGTATCGAAATTATGTTCTGTTATTTTTTTTGTAATATTTCGTCCTCTTTGTCTTGGAGGTGGGTTGTGATCATCATCTTGGTAAGTCCATATTTTTGGGAAATGAGTTGGAAAATTACCATGATCCCCACAAATAAGGCATAGGATTATTAATTTTACCTTAGGATGAACTCATTTTTATTCAAGTATTTTAACCAAACTCTTCAATTTCTTATGGTTGTTTTATGGTTGGTATTTTTCTAAATCAAATGTAATTCATCTTTATATAACTTTGTGGGAATTCCCTAAAGATAACATTCCCATATTTTTTATGGTAACGATTCGGTATTCCTTCTATTATTATCTCATTTATTTGAATATTTGTAAGACTATATTGTTCTCTTATGTAGTTCACTTTGAACACATACCAAGTTCACTTTTTTTATAATAATTAATATTGGAATTTTTATCATATTACCAATAATCATAACTTGATCTCTTATCTCATTACATTACTTAGGTGGATAGTATCTGCATTGTCCATGTCTATAATTGTTATTTTTGTTCATTTGGAAAACATCCACCACTAAATCAAGAAAAAGATATCATATGGTCTTTAATCCAAATGTGAATTATGGTAAGATAATTACATGAAAATTTAATCATTAAAATGTCACATTACTACAATATATTTATATTCAATCTAAATCACACTCGATTTAATCTAGCTTCCATTAGGATGCGTTATCTCAAACATTATATCCAAAAACATTAAATAAATAAATCCAATGAATTGGATTGTCCGTAGAATTCGTTAATACTAAGGGAATCCCCATGGAGTTTCAATTTAGGTTTTAATTTGGCCTCATTTTATATAAAAGATGAAATTTCAGCTAATAATCAACATGACATTAACAAATATGTGTAACCCACTAAATTGGAACCTGGATCAATATTGACCAAGCACTATGGGAATTCTGAATTCCCAAAGGCTGGTTACATTCCACAATTCCTCAATAGAACATTAGAATAATATTTCTTCCAAAATATTGATCAAACAATATAGATGAATATGATATGAATCCATAAAAATTAAATATTCCAAAAATGTAGTCAAATAAAAAGATTTAAATCCCATGTCACCACAAACCATGACATCGAATACAAACATGCCCTGACTGTGACTACAATACCAAAGATCCCACTAACATGAATCAAAATAAACCACATATCCAAGACATCAATAACTTTTTAAAAAAAATGATAACGAAATTATGAATGTTCCCTAAGGAATATATTGGATTTGAGAAACACTAGACCAATTGGGTTCCACCTAAATATTTCATATGCATTCCACATCAAATAAAACAAATATGATTAACTTTAAATAAAAATAATTTGTTAACAATTTTTACAATTTATGACAAACCATGATTTTAAAATCATTCTAATACTATAATTAAATCTGTTATATTAAATTCGGATCAATAAGAATTAATATAAATAATAATAATAAAATAATTTTAAAAACATTGTCATATATAAATCATTTTATTAACATTTACATGTATTAATAAATTTTAATCAGATAATCCTGGTTATAATCCTTGAGTTTAGTTTGAACATGGATCATTGATCCTCACACATGTCAGGGAATTAACACACCATGTGTATATAAGTACCTAGGTCTCAAATGTATAGGTAATATGAGAAAAAAAACCAATTAAATCCCACCCCTCATCATTGTTTATGTATTGTTTTCATCCAAGATCCATTGATAGGTTGATGTATTATATGGATAGAATTATTTTCCTATCCTAAAAACCTAACAATTTAGGATTCTAAGTGAATCAAGTAAATAAATGAAGGGAAAAACCATACATTTAAAATTAGTTTCTTTTATTATCATTCATAAAGGAAAAAATCCTAGTTTTTAACATGGAATTTACTTTTTAAAATCAACACTAAATGTTTATAATCAAACCATATGAAATTACATGTAAGGACCTGACCCCAGTTACCCAGAGCCGGTGCCATGTTTGATTACATTGGCATACATAGAAGGAAGACGAATCCCAAAAGATCGAGTAGTTTTGTATTATTGGAAACAATATTTATACATAAGTTCAATATTACAACTTGAACAGGAATACAACATGGAAACTCCATAGACAACTCCCATAACTCCTAGTTTATTTCAACATGTCATTCATAATAATCTTCTTCATGTCCTGAAAAAAAAATGATACTTAAGAAATGGGTGAGCTCAAATTCTCAGTAAGAGTAAGAAATACAGTGTAAAATAGTATAGACATAATATATTGTGCATAATTGAAAACACATTCCTTTAATAATAAACATGAATACATTAAGATAGGAAAATGAGCTGAGTAAATAATGTCATAATAAAACATAATCATGTGTATTATAATAATCAAATAACCACATGCAATATCAATATCTGAACTCATAATGATGGAATTTATAATTCCAGACATTCTAAATCATTTTTTCAAGGCCTCGGATAAGAAGTCTAATGATTAAGGCCTCGGCCAAAATCCATATCACATTAGGAAGGGCCTCGGCCAATTCCACGTCTATTTGTATCATGAGACCTACCGATGCATCGAGGGGCTATAGAGGGCCCCACATGTCACATAATAAGTCCAATTCATTCCTAATATAAGAGGGGATAATCATCAACAATATATACATTCATAGTGAAACTTTCATATGAAATGTAACCAATATTCCTCAATTGTTGAACATAAACACTAACCATTCAGAATAATATGGTGAATGGTTTTAGGAAAAATCATCCACAATAGAGTTAGTCATAAACTTCTAAATAAAATATGGTAGATGAATTCATAAATTATTAAACCGAAAAATACCATGGAATCAACAGGTGTGTCGAATTAGACGAAAACACTCTTATAAAATCCTTAAGCAATTCTTGAGATAAATACTCTTTTATTTTGAAAAGAAGAGTTCTTTTTGGAAAAATCATTGTATGAAACCCGAACATAAGTAATATAGTAATTTCATAATTAAACTAATGTTTTTATAAGAATAATTGTTTCTAAAAATATATTATATATTGCCCTTGAAAATAGATATGTATTTGAGAAATTCCCTTGTATCAGGCCCGTATTTTTGGAAACAATTTTGAGAGCTTCTTTTAAAACATGAAACTATCCAGAAAAAAGGTAAGGAGTCTAGTTGGTTTATATTTATAGAGTACCCACACAGAATTTATGAGGAGTACATAACAATACATAATAATTTCATCAAGGAAATTAGACAATAAAAGTAACCAGGATGAAAATGGAAGTTCGGGTGAAAAACCCTTACCATAACTCCGAATGTGTTCCGCTCCTGCACTTAAGTTCCTAGAATATGAAATTATACTTATTAATAACTTATTTATGAACCTATTAAACATTTATTTAGTTTATCATAATTCTTTTTAGTTCATTTATGTCTTCATTGATTAGTTGTTGTATTGACTTTCATCATTCTAGAGTGTTTGTTTCTCTTATATTCATATTCGGTTCACATGTTTTTAAGTAATGAAGTGGAATGGATGTAAATATCCAGAATTGAAATTATATATTATTTATGAACATAAATAGGTGTTATTGTTCATTTATATAACTTGTTTACTAGGAACGAGGATGAATTATCATATAGAAATTTAATGATAATTGTTTTAGTTAATTTGGGGGTTTTGATTTCAATGAACTCATTTTTCATTATAACCTACTACCATTTAAAAAAGGGATTACATAATATTAAATAGTTTATATTATATATAATAATCTGGCTCAACCATACCAATAATGGTTTCCTGACCAGAATGTAGAATGATAAAAGAAAACGAAAGTCCATCGCCCTTAAATGTGTAAAATTGGCACATCTCGGATGATGTTCTTGCTACTAGTATAAAAGTAGGTAAAAAGGAAGAGATGATGATATTTAATTCCACTATCATGATAAAATTCCAGTACATATAAGGTACGAGATTCAACATGAAATTTGTATAAAGAGATGTAATAGAACAATAAAACAAATGAACTTGAAAGGAAAGACAAAGAATTGAAATGAGAAATTTACCTCTTGAACCAAACTTCCTTGAGAACCCCTTTACGTGAGTAGTTTTAGTCTTTTAATGAGACCAAGGATTTCTGGACGTGGGAGAGGAGTTTGGGGGGTATTTGTCCAGAATTTGGAGAAGGCACGAGACTTGAGAGGAGTTATTGGAAGAGGGGGTGAGAGTGGGTGTTTATAGTGGAGGAGAGAGGGGATTTCTTCATATAAAACTCATTAGTTTATTATTTCATCACAATATAAGTAATAGTAAGTATTCCATGACCAAGAATAGTAATTTTATCATGTGAATTCTGATTAAGGGTGGTTACATCATCCATGATGCCAGGAATGGTCTATTTCTCTTATAATATATCTATACGGTAAATTGTCGTATTTTAATATTCATCAAAAAAATCAAGTATTTCAGAAAAATCCCAAAAATTCCCCCTAACAATTTTTTGATGTGTAGAATTCAAAAATGAAGTCCATATTTTAAGAATATTTTTCTAAATTGTATTTATTTAATATATAGTTAAAATCATAATTTATTATCAAAAAACCAGTTTTAAAACAGTTATTAACTTATTTTAAAATATTTGTATATTGTACATTCCCCATGAATATTTTTTATATATTATCATAGGTAAGGTTAATATTCATCAGGTTATATCAGTATTCATAAGGGTATGTTACTATTCATAAGGGTAGGTTACTATTCACCAAAAATTATGTTTTTCTTATTGGACTCTAAATAACTTACTTATCGCGACTGTGTCTATCGGATTTTTGAAATTCACATCACCGAAGTGACAAACTTATCTTTTAAGGGTCCCATATCACTTAGTACTTAATGTGATTATGACATATTTATAAGATTGTAATTTCCCTTAAAAAATATTAGGTCATTACATTCTCCCCTCATTACAACAATTTAACCCTCGAAATTTCATTTACAATCTAGGCCAAGAACAGGTGGGGGTACTTCCCCTTCATTGATTCCTCCAGTTCCCAAGTTTCCTCTTCATACTTATGGTTTATCCATAGTATCTTGACCAGATGAGTAGTCTTGTTGTGTAGAACATTGTCTCTACGATCTGAAATTTTCACCAGCTGCACCTCATAGGAAACATCATCCTCCAACTGTACCACCTCTGAAGAGAGTAAATGTGAAGGTTTTGGTATATACTTCCTTAAGATGGATATATGAAAGACATCGTGTACCTTTGACAAGGTTGATGGAAGTGCCAGTCGATATACCACAGCTTCGACTCGATCAAGGATCTCAAAGGGGCCGATACACCTGGCACATAGCTTTCCTTTCTTCCCAAACCGCATGACCTTCTTCCATGGAGATATACATAGAAATACCAGGTCTCCTACTTTGAACTCCAGGTCTCCATCGATGGTTATCCGCATAACTCTTCTGTCAACTTTGGGATAACTTGATATGTTGCTGAATGGTTTTCACCTTCTCCTCCATTTCCACAACCAATTCAGGTCCAAAAAGCATTCACTCACCGACTTCATCCCAACACGCTGGTGTTCTACACCTTTTCCCATAAAGGGCTTCATATGGTGCCATGCGGTTTCTCGAGTGGAAACTATTCTTTTAGGAAAATTCAACTATTGTAAGATGATGGTCCCATCCTCCTTTTAATTCCATAGAACATGCCCTCAACATGTCTTCCGATGTCTGAATAGTCCACCCGGATTGGCCATCAGTTTGAGGATGGTAGGCCGTACTGAAGTTTAGTTCAGTGCTTAAAGCATGTTGGAGACTTTTCCAGAACTTCATGGTAAATCTATGATCATGGTCGGATACAATAGAGAGTGGAACTCCATGTAGCCTTACCACTTCTTTTATGTAAATCCATGCAAGTTGATCTAATGAGAAGCCCTGTCGAATCACTATGAAGTGAGCTATCTTTATAATATGATCCGTAGTGACCCATATAGCATTGTTTCCACTATATTTCCTTGGCAGTCTAGTGAAAAAGTCCATCGTAATGTTCTCCCACTTCCATGATGGTATGGGTAGTGGTTGCATCATCCCCTTAGACTTTTTCCTCTCATCCTTCCCTTGTTGGCATAGCAGGGACATTGACGTATATTCAGCAATATCCCTTTTCATATTGTCCCACCAAAAGTTCTCTCAGATATCTTGATTCATCTTTCTGCTACCATGATGTATAGAGAAATTAGAGTTATGAGCATCATCCAATAGTTCTCTCTATAGCTCAGGAATAGCAGGAACACAAAGTATCTTCCCGAATTTCAAAATTCCATCCTCATATGAGAATTCAGTTACCTTCCCATAATTTATTGAATTAATTTTATTTTGAAACTACTCATCATTAGCCTGAGAACTTTTTATACTCTCTAGTAAATAAGTTTGGTCAACCATTTGAAAAAGTAGTGATGTTCTACCATCCTTAATAATTCCCATATCCATCATTACTAGATCCATGAACATATGATCCCATTAAACTCTCATCTTGTTCATAATTCCATGGTCTTTTCTACTCAATGCATCTACTGCCTTATTTTATTTCCCCGAGTGGTAGTGTATTGTTCAATAATAATCTTTGAGAAGCTCAATCCACCTCCTTTGTCTCATGTTGAGTTATTTCTGTGAGAAAATATAATTCAAACTCTTCAGATCAATATAAATCTCACATTTTCACCATAGAGATAATGTCTCTATATCTTTAATGCAAATATTATAGCAGCTAACTCAAGATCATGAGTAGGATATTTTTACTCATGAATTTTTAGCTATCGTGATGCTTAAGAAATAACCCTATCATTTTGCATAAGGACACAACCAAGTCCTTCCTTTTATGCAACACTATAGATAACAAACCCATCATTCCCCGATGGTAGGGTTTGGATCGGATCATTCCCTATCATATTCTTCAATTCATCAAAACACTCTTCACATTCCTTGGTCCAAACGAACATGACCCCTTTTCGTGTGAGATTGGTCAATGGGTTTGCTAAACGGGTGATGTTTTGAACGAAACGCCAATAATAACCAGCTAAACCAATAAAACTGCGTACCTCAGTTACGTTCATTAGAGTAGGCCATTCTTGCACATCCTTTTCCTTTGCAGGATCTACAAATATTCCATCATTGGGGACAATGTTTCCTAGAAAGGAAACTGATTGGAGCAAGAAATCACACATGCTGAACATCCTATATAGTTTATTTCTTCTCAGAGACTTCCAAATAGTGCGCAAGTGCTTTTCATGTTCTTCATAGCTTCTAGAGTAGACCAGGATATCATCAATAAACACCGCCACAAATTCATCAAGATATTCTTTCAAGACTATATTCATCATATCCATAAAAACAGAAGGTGCATTAGTTAGTCCAAAAGGAATTACTGTAAACTCGTAATGCCCATATCTGGTTCGAAATGCTATTTTTAGTATGTCTTCCTTCCTCACAAGTAACTAATGATATCTAGATCGAAGATAAATCTTTGAAAAATATTGTGCTCCATGAAGTTGATTGAATAAATCATCAATTCTTGGCAGAGGATACTTATTCTTTATTGTAAAAGCATTGATTTCTCTGTAATCAATGCACAGCCTCATGGATCCATCTTTCTTCTTAACAAATAGGACAGGGGCTCCCCATGGAGAAACACTAAGTCAAATAAATCCTTTATCACTCAATTCTTCTAGTTGCTTCTTTAGTTCCACTAATTCTATTGTGGCCATTATATATGGGGTCTTTGATATGGGTCTTGAACTAGGAATTAAATCAATGGAAAACTCAAATTCTCATTCTGGAGGATGTCTAGGTAAATATTTTGGAAATACATCAATATACTCTTGCACAACAGGTACATCTTATTTTTGAAAATTATTTTCCTCACTCATATTTATTTCATTCTGTTCCTCCTTAATAAATTAATTTAGTTGAGCTACTGTGGGTGGATCTAGATAAGAATTATGTGGTGATGTTTCTGCTCTAATGATAAGTTACTCTTTATCATCATTGAAGATTGTAACCTCCTTCTTCTTACAACAAAGTATCGCATCATAGTCTAAAAGCCAATCCATAATGAGGATTATATAGAATTCAATCATGGGTATGATGATGATATCAGTAGATAAAGAACATTTTTATTCCCTAATGGGAACAGATTGACAGAACATTGTAGTAATGATACTTCCCTTAAGAGTTTTGACTGACAACTCCCTTGTTAAATAAAATTAAAAATATATAATTTTCTTAGGAAACTGGGATGATATAAAACAATGTGATGATCTAGAATCAAATAAAGCATTGGCTATGATTGATGAAATGATCAATGTACCTGCCACCACATCACGTGGAACTTCAACTTCTGCAGTTGTGATTGCAAATGCTTGTCATTGCTACCTTGGCCTCTTCTGTTGCATATTTCCATGACATTTTGGACAATCATTACCATAGTGCCCAATATTATTACAATTATAGCATCGAAAATCATTGGCTTCATTTTTTTCCTTTGAAATCACCAGTAAGATGTACATTTTGACCACATTTTTAGCATTCTCCTTTTTACATTTAAGCACGCACCGGGGTGTTTCCTTCCACAATTTTCACATTGTGGAAATTAAACTCTTCCCTTCTTCGCTGTTTCCTTATTTCCTTTCCTAGGGTTTTCAGCAGCCCTCTTCTTTTCTTGCATTCCCATAAAGTTATAAGACACAGAGAATTCTTTTTCGGTCTTGATAGCACATGAAATTATGTCCTCATATGATGAAAAATTTTGGGAGTCCAGTGCCCTCCGAAGGAATGGATTCATGCCATCAAAGAATCGACCGATTTTTCTCCTTGGATTTCATATGTAGTCGACATCATGTCTAGCTAGCCTTGTAATGTTGGATTCATACATGGAAACATTTTCATCCTCGTTTGTCCTCAAATTCAAGAATTACCTCTCCATATCTACTCTTTGTTCATGAGGGAAATATTTTTCTAATAATATTTCCTTAAAATCCCTCCATTCTATCTCTTCTATTTCTTCCTCCTCCTTTGTGTTTTGGATTAATGACCACCATTGATTCACATCTCCCGAAAGATGATATACTGCCATGACAACCTTCTCTCTTTCATTACATCCCAAAACAAGAAATATCTTCTCAAGGGAAGATATCCACATCTATACTACAAAAATGGTTTGTATTCCCGTTGAATGATGGAGGTTGTTGTTGAATAAAGCGATCTAGCATGGCTCCTCCACGTGGTGGATCTGGATGCTCGATATGGGTATGGTTATTATTCATAAACTGAGTAAGTTGTCCCAGTATAGTTATGAGTTTCTCACCACTAGTCACAGCCCCAAATCCAACATCATTGTCTTACGTTAGAGGAAAATACCTTCATGGGACACGTGCATTCATGTGATTTCCATTATGTCCACTCAGAACCCAATCTAAATAATTGAATACACTACATTAGGTTATGAATCACAATTTATAATATTAACTTTTATGTACTCAGAAAAATTGAGATCCTACGCGTGGCTAATCCCATATTCAAAAAAATGGATTCATTGAGGAATATTTACATTAAACTCCTTCATAATGGATTGTAAAGAAAATTTGAATTATCCTAAGCATATCCCCCAGGAGTGTCGTAACCAAGAGTGCAGCAAGGCTTATTGTCTTGCATCAGTTCCCATTCGAGTCTAGCTCAAAGCCGTGTTTTTGGGTTTCACCCCTATATACATTTGTTCCAAAGCCACCTCTACCTGCTCGTATCCAGATATGGTTGTATTTATTGAAAGATCTACATAATCTATTCCTTAACAAAATACCAGGGTATTATTGTATGTATATCCTCAAAGACTAACTTTGGGACTCTAACCTAATTCTATGTTCTCTAAATCTAGTTTCCAAGTATTCTGCTAAATTTCCTCTGATACCAACTTTAAGGACTCGACCCCAGTTTCCCGGATCCGGTGCCTTGTTTGATTATGTTGGAATTACATACAAGGAAGATGAATCCCAAAGGACTGAGTAGTTTAGTATTATTGGAAATAAGATTCATACATAAATTCAATATTACCACTTGAATAGAAATACATCATGGAAACTCTTTAGATAACACCCATAATTCTAATGTTTTTTCAGCATGTCATTCATAATAAACTTCTTCATGTCCTAAAAAATGATACATAAGAAATGGTTGAGGTCAAATGCTCAGTAAGATTAACCAATACAGCAGAAGATGGTATAGACATAATACATGGAGCAGAATTGAAAACACATGCCTTTAATAACAAACTTGAACACATTATGGCAGGAAAATGAGCTGAGTAAAAAATGCCATAATAAAACATAATCATGTTTATTCTAATAATTGAATAACCAAATGAAATATCAATAGATGAACACATAATGATGGAATGCATAATTCTGGACATTCGGAAATATTTTTTCAAGGCCTTGGCCAAGACATCTAATGATTAATGCCTCGCCCAAAATCTGTATCACATTGGTAAAGGCCTCGTCCAATTCCACGTCTATTTGACTCATGAGACCTACCGATGCATCGAGGGGCTATAGAAGTCCCCACCCATCACATAATAAGTCCAATGAATTCCTCATATGATCAGGGATAAACATTAATAGCATATACATTCATATTGAAACTATTATATGAAATGTAACAAACTTTCCCCAATTATTGAACATAAACACTAACCATTCGAAATAATATGGTGAATGGTTTTAGGAGTAATCATCCACAATAGAGTTAGTCATAAACCGTTAAATAAAATATGGTAGATGACTTTAAAAATTATTAAAATCAAAAATACCATGGCATCAACAAGAGTGTTGAATTAGACGAAAACACTCTTATAAAACCATTAAGCAATTCATGAGATAAATACTCTTTTATTTTGAAAAGAAGAGTTCTTTTTGGAAAAATCATTGTATGAAACCAGAAGAGAAGTAAGATATTATTTTAATAATAAAACATGTGTTTTTATAAGAATAATGGTTTCTAAAAATAGATTATATATTTCCCTTGAAGATAGATATGTATTTGAGAAATTCCCTTATATCGAGCTCGTGTTTATGGAAACAGTTTTGAGAGCTTCTTTTAAAATAGTTAACTATCTAAAAAATAGGGAAGTATTCTGTCTGGTTTATATATATAGAATACTCGAACCTAATTTATAATGAGTGAATAAAAATACATATGAATTTCATCGACGAAGTTAGACAATAAAAGTAACCAGAATGAAAATGGAAGTTCAGGTGAAAAACCCTTACCTTAACTCCGAACGTGTTCCGCTCTTGTACTTAAGTTCCTTGAATATGAAATTATACTTATTAATAACCTATTTCAAATCCTATTATACATTTATTTAGTTTATCATAATTCTTGTTAGTTCATTTAGGACTATATTGATTAGTTATTTTATTGACTTTCGTCATTCCGTAGTGTTCGTTTCTCTTATTTTCATATTTGGTTCACTTGTTTTTAAGTAATCAAGTGGAATTGATGTAAATCTCCAGAATTGAAATTATATATTATTTATGAACAGAAATTGGTGTTATTTTTCATTTATATAACTTGGTTACATTAAACAAGGATGAATTATCACATATAACTTTAACGATAATTGTTTTGGTTAATTTGTGGGTTTTGATTACAACGATCTCATTTTTCTTTATAACCTAATACCATTTCAATAAAGGGATTATAGAATCTTAAATCTTTTATATTATATATATTAATCTTGTTCAACTATAATATGAATGGTTTCATGACCAGAATTTAGAATGATAAAATAAATCGAAAGTCCATCGTCCTTGAATGTGTAAAATTGACACATCTCGGATGGTGTTCTTCCTACTAGTATAAAAGAAAATAAAAGGGGGGAGATGATGATAACTTATTCCACTATCATGAAATAATTCTAGTACATATAATGTATTGGATTCATCACCAGATTTGGATAAAGATAGGTAATAGAAAAAGAAAACAAATGAACTTGAAAGGAAAGACAATGAATTGAAAAGAGGAATTTACCTCTTGAACCAAACATCCTTGAGAACCTCCATAAGGGAGAGGTTTTGGTCTTTTAATGAGACCAAAGCTCTTTGGACGTGGGAGAGGAGGTTGGGATGTTATTTGGACAGAATTTGGAGAAGGAATAAGGCTTGATTTGAGTGATTGGAAGAGGGGGTGAGAGGGGGTTTTATAGTGGAGGATAAAGGGGATTTCTTAATATAATACTCATTAGTTTATTATTTCTTCACAAGAAAAGTAATAGAAATTATTCCATGACCATGAATAGTAATTTTATCATTTGAATTCGGATAAAGGGTGGTGACATCATCCATGGTGCTAGGAATAGTCTATTTAGCTTATAATGTATATATACTGTAAATTGATGTATTTTACTATTCATCAAAAATTCATGTTTTTCAAAAAATTCACAAAAATTCACCCTAACCATTTTTAGACTTGTAGAATCCAATAATGAATTCCATTTTGCCAAAATAATTTTCTAAATTTTAATAATTTAATATTTAATTAAAATCATAATTTATTATCAAAAAACCAGTTTTTAAACATTCATTAACATATTCTAAAATATATGTATATCATACATTCCACTTGAATATTATTTATATATTATCATAGGTAAGGTTACTATTCATTAGGATATATCACTATTCATAAGGATATGTTTCTATTTATAATGGTAGGTTACTATTCACCAAAAAATAATTTTTTCCTATTAGACTCTAAATAACTTACTGATCATGACGGTGTATGTTGGATTTTATTAAATTCACATCACTAAAGTGGAAATAAATTATGTTTTAGTGGTCCCATATCACTTAGTAGTTAATGTGATTATGACTTATTTATAAGAAAGTAATTTCCTTTAAAAAAATATTGGGTCGTTACATTAGAAAAATTCATCTCATTTCAAATATTTAAATCATTTCATGCCATTATTTCAACACGAATCACCATCAATATAATTATTCAGGCCATTCAATTCAATTTATAACTATTTTCTATAAATCACCACATTATTTGAAAATCCATAGCTGAATAGGTTCAATAGTCACACTGAAACATTAGACCTTTTATAAAAAGTCTCAATTAATAATAGGAAAATCAATTAGAATTTAATTTCCAATAAATTAATAAATTATTATTTTCAATTGATTGGAATTTCCTTAAGAAACTGCCCACATCAATTATTCGTATCGTGAAACACCAATCCCGAGATCCATACTAGGAGAGAAGGAAAATTATATAACATATCAAGAGTGGATATATATGGAAAATAATTCCTAAATAATGATATTCACCCATTATTAATATATATCTATTTTTAATGGATGAGAGAGATAAATAAAAGATAAAATTACAATATTTCATGGTTATACATACCATATAAGGTAATATTCTTCAATCAGATCCAATATCCATGAAGATTCGATGTTTGAAGGGACAAAATCTCCTCCTCAATGTGTCAAATAATATTTGTATAGAATGTGGTTTAGATGAATAGATATTGGGGTTAAAAATAGAATTAGGTATATAAAATAGAAAATTTAAAAAATTAAATCATGCTGTAGGTCTGGGAAACACGGTTTATTTTACCATGTGAATCATTTTTTCATACTATAGATGCCAAAATATTTTGCTACAGGGTTTGAAAATTTTTTGTCTGACCATATAAAATTTAACAACCTTGAGATTCATTATAAGAGGGGATGTCGACAAAAATTTTACAAACTAAGTGCCTCTTCTGGAACACTAACTCAAGATCCAGATTTTCATGGATGGACTTGGACAATTTTACATAAGCATGATTCAATCATGCATAGGCGCAAAAACCTATAAAAACATCTAAAATTCTCCCAAAATAAAAAATTAAAAGATTGAAAAAACATTATAAATATAAGGTATGTGTGTATTTGAAATCAAGAGTTGTGAGGTTATAATTTGCACCACCATAAAGTATTCGAGCCCTAGAGGTAATCATTTAGATTATTGTCCCACAAAATGTTAAGGCCACTTCTCTATCATCAATGTAGAATATTCAAAATATATTTTATGAATAAAAAACATTCTCATGTTGTTACTAAACCAATGGTATAATAATTGTATGGAGGAACTTCATTTTTTGATCAACAACCTAAACCAATTTTTCTGTCATTGTCATATTAGATTCCATATCAAGATCATCCCATTTTTAATCATGATATGGGAATGAATGATATCTCCTAATCTATAACATGTGAATCATATAATTGATATATTTTTATATATGTTGAAATTAAAAAAGTTATGTCACCTTCACAGCCCTCCCATCAACCACAAATTGTCTCATGTAACTTGGTTCCAACATCCTCTATTATCCAGGAAGTCCTCGATTGAACCATGCTATGACTCGTAAAAAAACCAAGAATCAAGTTGAGAATTAAGATTTATTGAAATATCCATTTATTGAATATTTTTATTTTCAAAGAAAAAAAAATATATATTTAAAATCAACTAGATCATTTTGTTCACATACATTAATAAACCAAGCCCTATTTAGGAAGCTTCAATAAAATCCTTCAAACAATGTTGATATTTGAAAGTGTTAACATACAAGTATTTAATGTTATCTAGATTAATTGAAAGAAAGCAACTATTTTTATTGGAAAAATATACTAGAACATAATTGAAATCCCATGTTCCCCTATAGTAAATGATAAATGAACAAAGTATTTCATCCATATTTTGTATAGATAATTATATTTAACATCCCTCTAAGTGTGGTACACTATTCTGAATATTGCATAAGATCCCTCTCCTCCTATAGGACTCTCAAAAAATGAAATGTTAATTGATGATTTATGTATAATATAATTATAGAATAATCCCAATTAAATTTGTAATATATGGATAAAAAATATTTTTTCAAAATTCATACAGGAGAACCATGCAATAGAATGGATAATTTTATGGCTCGGGGAGTTCATGTCCTATCGAATGAGATCAAAGAAAATTCCCATCATGATGTGTAGATTCACTAACTAGATTTTACACATGGTTTCTAAAATGATATTATATTTCATTAAAAGGTGGGAGAGTATATCATCCCATGAAGAGTGGAAAATAATATCCATAATATTCCAACCCATGTCAATATAGAACACTTTTATTTTTTGGATCCTAAAGGATTAGATCTCTTTTATTAATCGAGCATTCTAAAAAGTTATGTTGGTATGGGTTACCTCCTAATTTGTTTCTCAAGGTGTGCATGAGATTCAAAAAAATAAAATTGAATGAACATGTGTTGGAATGTGGGGATGGTTATTAGTATAATATGACACCTTATATGTTAATATTATGATGTGTTAAAAAATTCATCAAAGGCTTTACATGAGACCCATATGGCTAGATGGTCAGGTTCATGACCTATGGAGGTTGGTTTTGGGAACAAAATTCCATTTTTAATGTTATTACCCCAAGGTAAATATATACTAGAGCCTCTATAAAAATTTTTTATATATAATTTGATATAATTTCTAGGAAATCAATATAATCATTATATTACCTAACATCCAATATTATATAATACACCAAAGGATGTACTATAGAATTATCCATAGAGTTTGTACTAATTATACACCATCCCAATCCCAATAAATAAACAAAATAATAAAAAAAATAACTAAATATTAATATGATACCAGCAATAGTGGCTAAATATTTACATTCACAATTTTAAAACAACTCTTAAATAATTACACAATTTGAAGAATGGAAGGGTTAGTTTCATTGTGGAATAGCTATATAAGTGACATCTTTTATAGCCATTGTGAACGTTTCTCTATATTTAAGATGGAATGGGCATCGTTTTAACATTATCTTACATTATACTCATTTTAATAAATTAGGTAAATGGAATCATAAGAATTTTGTGAGGTAATATGCATGTAAGGGTAAACATTAGTGATAATATCGAATAAAATAAGTGAAAATAATATAATCATTTTGTAACAATCAAGATATAGAATAGAATTCATACCCAATAAAGAATATATCATAAATAATGGTATATGAATTTGAATTTCATAATATCTTAATAGAAATTATGTACAAACATGATTCAAGAAAAATGATTCACTATATCATTACAAATTCATGAGAGTAATCTTAAGAAAATAAAAAATCTTTTATCATTTTCAAAACCATTGTTATAGGAAACATTACTTTCATGTGATAAACTGTTATCTCCCTTTATTAAGAAAAACAATACTTCACGGATGAATACTTATATCACGATATATAAAAATTAATACCATATATTGGAGGGAGATATATGACCCCAACCATCATCATCTATACATATGAGAGAAACTTGAAATTAATCACTCATTTCATCACTAATAAACCATGAAAAAAATGGTTTTTATTAATCATTCAAAATTGAAATCATCCACACTTATAACATAATTAACCCATGGAAAGAAAATATTTTTCAATAAACATATAATACAGAAATAATGGGTGGAAATGTCTTTCATTTAAATTCACAATAATTAATCAATAATAATTTCATCGATAAACGTAACATAATAAATCCATTGAAAATAAATGGTTATCAAAAGACATTAAATATAATTATATATGAATAACATTAAATAAATAAAATAAACCATATGGTATTTACACTATATACATACATGTTATATTGTTAGGTCGGTAATTTTCAAAAATCAATTGATTATGGAAGTTTAGTGAACACCCACCAATAAAAGGAGAGAAAATAAGAATATTCACATACGTAAGGCATTGGAAGGAAAATAAGGATCATGCATATTCCATGAATAATCCAAAAAAGGTATATATGGATCACTCCTAAAAAATATAAGGACTTTATATCATTTATCTTGATAAATAAGGTGGATGGTTAGATAAGACTGATATCCATGATCAAGAATAATGTAGTTGATGTATTTGGGTTTAGCTTAAAACCATTTTTAAGAGTATTAAGAATAATATATTTAGAAATATTAATCATCAATGAAATTTTTTTAAAAATATAAATATTATTTATATAATGTTTAATATGATATTCTTTTATAAAACAACGAATGTTAAAAATTGATGTATAATAGAAAATGAAAATGATTATGGAATGATGTGTCAAAAAGTAAAATATTAAAAATAGATTATTTTTACACTTTTATGACTATATGATAATATAATTATTTTGGAGTTATAGAAAAATGGAAATATATTCTCCATATATACTATCAATTATTATAAATCACTATTTGAATATGAGATTCGTGATGAGTCCCTCGCGGTTTGGGTAAGGTTTTAATAAAATTATCGTAAGAGGAAGATAAAGGAATGGTTATTAATATCTCATGAAATGGGTGATTGTTTATAATTGAAATAATTAGTATAGTGAATAGATTATTTAAAATAAGTAATGGTGTGAAATATTGAACATTTCTCAAAAAGTTTAAATTGAGACAATTATCCCTTTACACACATTCATACATTCATGTGAAACCCACTTAAGGATATATTTTCAAATTAAAAATTCAATTACATGAATAATGAAATTATCATTATAATAAAAATTAAAGTTGAAGTAGATAAAAATGATTAAGGTCGACATGGTTTATGATAGGAAATATGACTCAATGGGTGTAAACATTAGAAAAGATACACTTACATTTATTCCCAGATAGTCAATAGAAATTTAAATAACTATAAACAGACCTAATTATAATAATATACTACTGTTGAAATTTTTTAACAATCATTAAACAATAATATATCACAATAATTATAATTTATTATTTATATATTAATTTTTTTCTCTTATATTTATCATTGGTTGTTAGATCGTTTAGTTATTTTATTCATAAATTAAACAATGATGTGATTGAATCTCACTCAGTTCAATAAAGTTTATTATTCAAATATATATACATTATGTTCTTTGGGATATAATTACCTTTAAACCCATAGACACCCATCTTGCACAGAAGATACAAATTTAGGCCATACCACCCCTAAAGTGTAACCCCACCCATCTTGCCTTATTTATTCCGAAAATGGCCCATAAGACTAGTGGCCATGAATCCCATTACCTTTATCATAGGACAAGTGGGCATGAAATCGCATTACATGGCCCTAATGGAAAAAATTTCTAAACCAAAGATCCTCTGATGAATAGTAATTCTACAATACATGGGCTGCTACAATCTTATCGCCAATATAGTTCTAACTCTAGTGCCAGCCACCACTATAGTGTCATCAGTCAATAGTTATACCACTAATATAATATGCTACATTACTACTATAGTAACATGTTACCAATGAGTATTCTAGAATTATTTTTGATGTAGTATTATAGGTTCTTACCACTAAAACAAGCCCCAACTAAATTGAATTGTGTGTATATCATTAGTGATAGATTAAAAGTTTTTCCCAAGATTAATTATGTCTTTTTTCATTGAGGTAAAGAAATGAATATAACTTATGATAATGTAAATTGTGAAAAACTATTTCTCAACATGTATAATGATCAAAAGGTACTTATATATATATTTTTAAATTATAACCACCCCATTATATAATAATTATATATATATATATATTGATTATAAGATATTACAATTATACAATATCCAAATATCATTTATGATATAATTGAAATAATATTGTTTACATAGGTTGTAAAATCAACCCAAATGGTAATGTATTTTATGATTTAATGAGTAAGGTGTGTATTTAGATAATGATAATGTCACATATACCGAATCCTTTACATTTGATAAAAATTATATTTCCCCATTATATAAATTCTAGGAACTATAAATGATGGGTTATGATGAATAATGGAATTTTTTGGTCATGGATGCGATAATCCACATAAACTATTGAAAAATATCTTTGTTTTTATCAATTAATGTGTTAGAGTAATGGATAATAATAATATTATTAATATAATAAAATCATAGTACACATATGATAAAAATATCATTATACCAGTGTGGCATGAATAAATTTGAATGAAGATAACTAAGAATAAAAGAAAATTATTTTATAATAATCAAGTGGGAGACTTGATTTTTTACATTAAATTATTCTTGAAAATAATAGAATTATGATTATTAATGGTGACCATATTTTTTTTAAAGAGGGAAAAGGTTCTTAGATGAGTTATTTTAATGATTTTAATGAATAAATGTTTTGGATAGGTGAGTCTTGATATGGTGGATGTGTTACCCTTTTAAAAGAGAATTTTGGGGTTGTTTTAGATGTAAGAATTTAATTTTCAATAATCTAATTATACTATTCGAAATTCAATTTCTCCAAAATGGGAAAAGTGTCTGGGAATAGTGTCTGGGTTTATACTATCCTCAATCACTCATTTTGGTGGCATCCTATAGTGATTTTGGTATATATATTTTAACTTTTATACAATTACCCTAATTTACTTTTATGTTGGAAACTAATTGGTTACCTTGTTAAATAATATTTTTTTAAAAATTACTATTTTTACTTTTCAATAATTTTTACTTTTTTAAAAATAGATTTTTAAATCAATTTTTCCAATAAAAGTTTTAATAGTCAGAAATTTTAATTTTAAAATAAACACATATAACATGTAAAAACAATTTTTATGAAAATTATGTTATAAAGTTAAATAATTAATTTAAAAAGGTAATATTTTCATAATTGATTTTTTGTTGTATCAATTTATTTATCACAAAAATAACATTAGTATTCTTTCAAATAAACTAATAACTAAATTTCACCTCATAACACATCACTTGAAGAAAAGACCAAAAACTGTTTGTATAATGATATATTTTAATTTAGTTTCGATAATGTTGGATGTATGATTTATTAGATAAAATAATAAGTTAAAATTGATATTTTTATTCGCTAAATATTTATTTTATTAAATATATGGTTTTTAATCTAGTATGTTATTTTATTTTAATAAATTTATAAAATTATGTAGAATATAATTTGTAAAAAATCATACTTTTCAACTAAAAATCGACATTTTTAGAAAAAACACAAATATTATTTAGTTAAAAAATAATAATATCAGAAATCCAAAATTTATTCTAGTTCATTTAAATTTAGATACTAAAAATTATAACAAAAAATTAAAAAAATGAGGAAATAAATTGTATTTTTATTGATAATTTATGTTTTTAAACATTAAGTGTTCTTACTATTATTCCATGTAAATTTAAATTTTAACATATGTTATTTTATTATATATATATATATATATTGAACACGTAAAAATTTATTTATTATTATAAAAAATAAAATATATAAAAATGTTCTTTAAAAATTAGTATTTTACCTTTATAGAAAATTCTATTAAAACAATAATGTTAATGTTATGTATTAATATTCTGTAGTTTATATTTAAAACTATATTAATATTATAATCATTATATTAATTTTACGATATCATATTTTAATAATAATATTTTTATTTTTATATACTAGATATAATGTTATATTTATAACATTTTTATAATATAATTTTTTTACTGTGAGTTATATTAATATAATGTTATTACTTATGAATACACATATTCAACATAAAAAATTAATATATGGCCAATGAATTTTTTTCAATATCCATATTTTGTTCCTTTATATAAATACACTTACTAAATCATTTTTTTAATCCACTCCCAAGTCACAATGCACAGATCTTATGTCATTGTATATATTTTTCAAAATGATTTTACATTTCAAAGTGACCTTCTTCATTATATCTGTTTGTTGGGTATCGATGATCCATGAGGCTATAGATGATTCTGGGGATTTTCTAGTCATAAATATTTACATTATTTATATCTATTTCACAATATTGATTAATTTACTATTAATTTATTTTTTTCTATGGTGTGTAACACACCATATTGTGAGATACATTATTTTATTTGATTTTTTGATGTTCCACATAAAAATGAATAATGTGTTTTCCATTTTAATTTATGAATTATATGAATTATTTTATATTAAATTTCAATTCCAAGAATCAAATTGAACATATATATTTTAATGTTAATTGAATTTAGTTTTTTTGGAACGGATATGCATCGTAACAACATGGGAAATTAAAAAATATACAGCTTGAGTAGGAATTTTTCATGATTTTTTGAATACATTAGTATTTTATCCTCGATGATATCTACAAACTCTACAACATGATCCCCAGTTATGGAATGGGAACATAGGTTTATTTGAATCTTTCCCTTTGGATAATGTTTTTTTTCGTATTAGATAAAATTGATTGAGGAAAGTTTTTACTCCTTATTCAAGGATAGTCCCAAATGATGTGGTGGAACCCATTATCATTTTTTGGGATTAAACTCATCCTCTAAGTGATAAGTGTCAAAATTATTAAATGTATTGGATAATATTATGTAGTGATAAGGGCTCTTCCTCATATGACTTAACATATTAGTGATAATTACATTGAATTTTAGAATATTATGATGATAATGAAAATTCTAATTGTTCTATAGAGGGAATTACAGTTAAAATTGGTTTAATTATGGGTACCTTATGAATATCAAGGTCCCAGATGATAATTTTTCTAGTCCTATATTAATCAAATTTCTATTAACCACTATTCTTAATTTCCTACCATTATTATTCCTTCTCGAGTGGTTTGATAAATACATAATTGAATTGTTCCGGGAAATTAAAAAATTGTCCATAACCCTTGTTAACATATTATGGATGTTTTTTTAAAGATTAAATAGTCATTAATAATGTGTTTTCTCATGTTATAAAAGTGTTAACAACAGAATAATCCATTGAGACCGATTTCACAAGCATTATTGTACTCTAATAGATTTTGTAGGCAATTTTATAAATTTTTAATCAAGTAAACATAGTATATATCATTTTAATAATATTAAAAATTATTCAATGAGTCTTATAAATTATAATATATTTATTATTTCTTACCATTTTGAAAGGGGCACCATTACTAATAATGTGGTTCAGGAGGAGGCCTCAATTTATATTGATTATCCATTAGTCATGAAATTAGAATTCATGTTATTATTAGGGAAACAATCATTTTTTTATTTTTTATTTATTCCATATTCTAGTACCAAAAATGTTTGAAAAAATATTTTTAAATTCTCATATGAAATCCTATAATAACTCTGAAACTTTTATTAAATCCTAACCTTTTCAAGGATATTTTATTTTAGTAAAAGAAATTTTAAATTCATCCCAAATGCTTTTTGTATATATATATATATATATATTCTTTAGATTTTCATATGGATAATTATTTTTTTGGGACAATGTAATTAACTTATATATCACAATGGAACATAAGGCCCTCCCAATTTTTTCTTGAGTAACCCTGATTTCATTATCTAAGCTATATATGAAAAAAAAAATTCTCATTGATAAAGAGTTTTTCATCCTCATTGAGAGGCTGGTATGATATAGCCACTCATTTTCCCATTTTTATTCTCATTGGGTAAGAAAGTTGTGATATATTTATTGAAACGCTAAAATTATTCACACAAATTTCATAATGAGTACATACACCTTATTCATCAAATTATTTTATGAATTGTGTTTAATGAAGATTCATAATTATCATGTTATTACACAATGTCTTCATGTTTTTTATTATCTAAAATATTTAAACTAGTGACATTTTTTGACAAGGAAAATAAAGAATGAATCATATCCCTATATCACTTAGATTCGTGAGGGGATGTTTCACCCTCTATGTTCCAATCGAGGGAGAAATCATAAATTTTCTTCCATTAAAATTCTTAGTGGAAAACATTTTCATAAGTCCCCTATAAGAATTTGATTTCCCTCAATGATTGGATGTGATTCTATTTGGGTCCACAAAATATTGCATTTAATTAATTCACATGAGTCATATAGATAACATTGTTAGGTAAATAGTCATGATGGTTCCTATGAAGTGGATCCCAATCAAGGGAACACTTACTTTTTAATGGATGATGGGGTATTAATTCTCCAAATCATATGTTCTATTAGGAAACTAGATCTACTGCTATGATTTCCTAGAGACATTATGGAATTAATGATCCAATGGTTGGTGATTGGGGTAGAAAATCACAGAGTCTTATGGGTTGGGGCTAACCATTTTATAAATTTTTTTATGATGTAACTATGAACCCTTTGTAATTTTAATAATAAAATCGATCAGGATCATTATGGATTAAATGTTTTGAGTGTGTTATTACCACCCATGGGGGACAGTTTTTTCATGGGAAACGATTTCCTAAAATATTTGTACACATATCATTATATAGGTCCTCATTTAAGAACTAATAATGGGATTTGTCTAATAGAGTACATAATTTATAGGTTATGGGGATGACATTATTTTCTTTTATAAACTTACTAGAATATGTGGAACCCAAGATGAATAATTTCCTTGAATATATGACCATTCATTTTCCTTTTATTCAAAGGATCTTAAATATATACAGGGGAAAATTGTATAGAGATCTGTATACCCTAATCTAATATGCATGTTAGATATGTTATTAGTGATTATACATTAATTAATCATAATAATATTGAGGTTTTCATGTTAGTGTCTCCCACATTGTTTTATTGAATTTGGTTTTCATATCAATGAATCCAAGTCAAGTTAATGGTGGAACTAACACATTGATTTTATGTGGTTATTGTACTCTATATAGAATAAAAATTATTACATGATATGTTGAAGATTCATCAACATGTTCATGAATATATAAGATATATATTCTAATTTTTGTGATTTTATAATTTCATAACAGTAAGTATCCATTGGATGGAACATGACTTGATTATTTCCTTTTACGAGTTCCATTCTAATTACCATGGACTTTACACAATTCCAAAGATAGATTTCTCAACCAGGTCCAAAAAAAGTGATCATTTTACCATGTCCATGTGTGTAATATATGGTTTATTATGAATCAATTTAGTGATAAAAGAATATATATGGGTTATTGGAGGTGAAAATGAAGATCATATCCCCAAATCACCCTTTTATAATGGTAAAATATAATAGATTATTAACTATGAACTTGTTGTAAATTACTTCCACATTATTTGTGCCTATCGATATAAGGTGATACATGCTATAATCTCAATATAGGGAGTAATGTTTTTTCAAAATTTTATACCATTATAGGATATACCTTGATAATGATAACTATAAGGAAACCCTTAATAGTTATTGTCTTAAATTCCATGGGAATGAATTTCTGGAATACTAACCATTTATGATTTGGAGAAGGGGGGTATTATTTCCGATAAATATTCATGTAGCATCCAACACTATATGGATGACATCCAATGATGATGAACATACTACAAATAATTGGACTATCATGGTTGATACAATAGAAATGATTAAAAATTATGATTATCATGGAACATTGGAGGGAATATCTACTAGCATGGGTTCAAGAAAAATTAATAAAGTGTAAATATATTATAATCCACTATAGATTTTTATTAAAGTAATTTAAGAATATCTTAATTGATTCGAGTAGGGATATGATTCTTCCCCCTGATTTTATGATTCCATCAATAAATTTTTTTGGATCTTCATGTCTATGAAAGTGGGGAAGGAACCATGATATTGATTGGATTATTAAAGTGAAGGTAGAATCTATTAAATACAAACTCTTCATTGAATTATAAAAATAAATGTATATGACAGTAATACTCTTATGTGAGGATATACTCCTGAATATGGGTTGTCAGCATAAAATGTTTTTGAACTATTATTGCGTGGGATGGGATGTTATCCCATATATGAGTAATTGTAAGGTTATTTTAGTGAACTATCGATGTGGGGATATGCTCCTATCATTGAGTTACTATATAAATATTCTTACCAAATCTACTAAGATTAAGGACATAATATTCCCAATATTAATCATTATTTGTTTGAATATATATGAGATCCTCTCTAATTAGAGGGTTAATATAAGACCTATTTTCTATAAACCACTTGGTTATTGTAAGGAGCTCCCAAACAATGGGTTTTAGTAGAAGTATGTTCATACCCATGGGGGAACTAGTATATAGATATGAGTGTGTCTTAAAAAATTTAACATATACTCGTATGCATGATGAGTGTGAGTGGGGATGTAGAATTTCTCTAATATTATATATATTATAATATAGTGACCGAATATTTTCATACATAGACATTAAATAATCATTTTGAATATTCATTACATTAGAAAAATACAATTTACAGGTTTGTAATGATATAGAGCCATTGGAAACATATAAGAATAAAAAAAAATTACATGGGATATATATAGTATCCCACTAAGTTATTAATAAAAAGAAAGATTATTACGCATATAATAAATAACAATCTTCTTCATAAATTAGGGAATGGAAACATAAAAAGGGGTGATCTCAAATTCTCAACAAATGTAAATAAGGGAGATACCTAATAATAAAATAAAAATAAGGGCATGATAACAATAAACTGAAATTCTAAAATCAATCAATTCCTATCAAAGATCATTATCTTGATTCATGGAATTATTATTAGAAATTAAATATACCTTAATCAAAATGAAATAATTAATCATTACCCATGATAGTATGACATTTTCATATGACATAATATTGTGGAACATAGAAAATCCATGAAAATATTATATCTAGTATACCCAAAAAGAAATTCATAAAACATTATCCCTGGGATATACACCCATGTAGCTACAACAATCATCAGATAATCTCTTATGTACCTTTATTTGGGCCTGTGATAACATCTATATTACCCAATTTTAGCCTTTTGATAATATAATGTGTACCATTTCAGTGCATATAACATTAGTAATTACCAAATGAATTGGTGGGAGATATAGGTCCCACACATCACCTCATGAGAATCATACATACTTATACCACCTGATTATAGAATATTTATCATCATATACCCATGAAAATAAATGGGGTTCATATTCATTTCATCATCTAGTCAATCGATAAATCAAAAAAGTGATGTGGTTTTTATAATCATTTTATTGTGATTTAACACATGGATGAGAAAATGGTTTCATAAACATATTATCATCATAAAAATAGATCCTATATAAAAAGAATAATAATGGAATCACTGCTTCATGTCCCCTGTAAATCATCAGTATCATCAAAGGATTTCATCTCAGATGGAAAATGATTTTGATGGAAAAATGACATAGAAAGTTTGTTTTCTAAAATAATTGTTCATTGAAAATCAATTTTATTAATTATAAATTAATTTGATATTTTGAAAACCCATTTATTTGAAAATAAAATTTAAGAAATATACTAGGTTCATCAAACAAAATAATGATCCTATCATCTAAAAATTTCTGTTCAGGCTATACATGTTAAAAAATTCCTTTCACATTTCCTCTAAAATAAAAATGGGAAATTTTTGGAAAAGGACATAAATATTTCATTTAAAAAATTTTGAAAATCCAAATATGGGTAAAAGGATTTAAAAATCACATAATAACAGTAAATTATTTCTTGAAATGTTTTTATAAAGCATAGTAATAAAAGTGAAAAAAAGTTCGACTAAAGGGATAAATAAATTTGGTTTCCATTAAAAAAATAATTTAAATAATTAATTATATAAATAGAGGAAAATTAATGGAAATACGGTATTCTAATTACATAAAAGTAGGGAAAAAATTTATGATTTTTGTGAGAGATGGATTACAATATTTCATCATTGGAAATAAAATAATAAACAATCCCTATAAGCGATGTGATTATATCTCAAAATTGTTACCAATTTTATAATATTGAATCACAACTACCATTAAAGACCAACATCAAATTAATAATTAAATACCATGAAATTAATGATTTTCATGATATAAATTGTCCAATATTTCTTTATATATGTCTTATAAATGAAAATAGGTGTGTAACATAACATATGTCTCAAAAAAGGAAAATTGAGTAAAAAATATATTACCATATGTATTGAATTCTTTTATACATGGTCAAACATAATTTATAATAAATATAAGTTTATTATAAATATATTAATTAACTATAATAATAAATATCATACCATATATTATTTACTTTTTACCTTTTATTTATCGTTTAAAAAAAATTTAATTTTAATGTCATGTTTCTTGTAAAAACTACTTTGTTCTTCCTTAATATGTTGATTTTTTATTTCTTGGTAATATTATACTGATCAGGGTTCCATTAACATTATAATTTAATCCATCATATAAATATCATATAAATTAATTATATATTTATTTATTTATTTTTATCTTTATGTTTTGGAGATATAAAATGAAATATATTGTTCAATGAGATGGTGGTCATACGTATGCATGAACATTGTTTCCATTTTAATGATGGACTAATTTGAATAAATTTAAATACTGTATTACAATGAAAGAATAATTTTTATTACATATATCGCATAAATTATAAGCTATCCCATCCATATTATACTCCATGTATATAGTGATAGAATCAAATTTCATCTCGAGGCGGTAGTCGATCGTGTATACGTGCGACGAAATTGTATTCCAAAAATGTAAATATTGAATATATATATGAAAAAGTAATCCAAAAATATAATAATATAATATATATTTTTTATATCATATTTTAAAATTTGATCAATCATTATATCCATCCTCGATAGATGGTTATAGGAACAATATTTACATCAGTTTGTGAGGCGGTAGCCCACCGTACACACGAATGATGATTTCACATCCCATCGGATGGTAGAGGATATTTTTGTTGGAAATACCCTTAAAAAATATCAGTATCTATAATTTTAATTTTTTTATTATATTATCATGTTTTAAAATTTATTTATGATTGTGGAGGATGAAATAAAAAAATACACTCATTTAGGGGTGTTACCTATTCTTCAGACAACATCCTTCATTTTTTCACCAAAAGGATTCAGATGATGGTTTTATGTCCATAAAAGGCTCTAAGATGTGAGGAATTACGTAGATATGTGATATTTTCATTTTTAGGATGATTAATTGTTTTATGAATTGTGAAAATGAGAGGAAATGGGTTGTTATTTTATATGTGATGTCACTTGTACACTTCTAATTTTTGAAAAGATATAGGATAACCTAAATTTTTTTCATTAGAAAAAAATTCTAAAAACGTTCCATTACCAAACATAGAATATATTGTTTTGAAATATTACCATGAAATGGTTGTTGTTATTAATTTTTTTCTTTCAACACATATCTTTTTAGTTTAATCCCTTGTAATTCCATTTATAGCATAACCACATTAAATTGTTTTTAACATTTTTCTATTAGTGGTGGTAAAAAATTATTTTGAACATATCAAATATTAAAAAATATTATAATTCTAAATTAGGAATATATTTTCATAAATCATATAAATATAATAGGAAAATTTTAAATTAAAATTATTGTCACAAATGAGATATAAAAACATGTATTCAAAGAGAAAGTGTTCAAATTTTTAAGAAGTTTTTAATGAAAAAATAAATATGAAAATGATTAAAATAAAATAAATAGGATTGTTTTTTATATAATTTAATTTAATTTACATTTAAACCCATTTTTAAAATATAATGTTAAATTATAAATTCAATTAAGAAATGGAATTTTCAATAAAAAACAATTTATTTACAAATGCTATGAAAATGTTCTCTTTTTAGAAAAATACCTAAATATAAAAATAAGATTATTTAGAAATGAGAATTTTAAAAATTATGTTAAATTTAAAAAACTAATTTTCAAATAGTTTCACAAAATAATTTATTATTTTTCAAATAAAATAAATAAATAACATTTTATTAGAAAAATAGTTTCTTCAAAACATTTAACGACCATAACAAAAATTACGTAATGTTTACCAATATATTTTCTTTATATATATCAATTATAATTAATTTTTCCAAACTATTTATTACTATTGATTTCTATAATGTTAATGATGAGTCTATAATAGGAATATATATATAATAATGTTAATAAAATGTTTTAGTTTTTTAAAACTCAGTGTGGTATTTGACGTAAGATTAAATCGGTGTTGTCTGTAAATGAAGCTATCACATAGAATTAATTATCAAAATAGTAATAAATACATTGGGTGATACAATTTGACACCCTTAAAATTATTTTCACCCTTAAAATTCTTCATTCTTATTCAAACAATTGTGGACAATTATGCCCTACAATTTCATCAGTTTCCCATGTTACTTCGTTAAAGTGGTCGTTTCAACACAAATCAATGACTAAGTGAGTATTTTTCTTTCATTCGGATTCTATTGTATGATTGAAAATATCAAAAAAAAATCCTGATAAGATTGATCTTACTCTAGAGATATAACCAATGAGTTTAGTTCATGAGAAGGACTATTAAAGTACATTTTTAATAGACACAAGAAAATCATTAATAAATTGAGACAGGATTAGAAGAGTTCCCAAACTATAAGCTATTATCCCATAATGAATAATAATATTGAAGGGACTGAAATACAATGTTGTTATTTTCCATTATTCCTAAATCACATAGACTTATTTTATGATGAAATTATTAGAAATACATTTTAAAAAACCTCAAATTCAAAATTACATATGTGGTTGTCAGTATAACATTCCCATAAACAATGATATTTCTTGATATTTTTTTGAATGGATCTAACATTATCTTTCACTTATTTATATATCAAAGGTCCTAAAAGCATTCAAATTACAACTTCATTCCAAAAAATTTGATCACTACAAATATACTAAAAGTACATATTATAAGTAACTATATAAATTCTTGAGTGAATAATCTTAATGAAGTAAAAGTAAACTTATGGAAGGTGTTGATCCCAACCAGATTTTAAATCAATAGATTAAGATATCTACACATCATTTAGTTTGATAATTGTCTTTTACATTATTCATATATTTTTGTATGATATGTATTACTAAAACATAACACTATATCTAGAACATATTGAAGGATTCCCCAAAACATCTGGGTAAACCTCATATCCTGATTAGATACAATTGAATTTTGTACTACATGAAATTTTACCAAAAGTATAATGTATATTCTAAAAATTGGATAAATAGATAAGTATTCATTGATTCTGATAAAGTGTAATGAAGTTTTAATGCTATCAATTATAGGCCATATATAAATTTTTTTATAAATTTGTGGTCTCTAATTACAAAATTTATAGTGATGTTTTCCCATTTCCATTTTGGTATGGCAAGTGGTTGTAATATCACCATAGAGTCTTGTCAGATAGTCATAACATATAGACATAAAAGGAACCATGAATAAATATTCTTGATATATTTCATCAATCCATACAACCATAAATAAAATTTCGAATCTCTATACATCTTCATACATCCAGGATGAGTAATGAAAGAATAAAATTCAGCTTCATCTAAGAACTCTTTCTTCAAATCAGCTGTAGAAAAAACACATAAAGAGTTACTAAAAATTATCATTACATAATGATAAAATTTATAATCAAGAATATTTAAGATCAATATTTTAAGATTAACATCTTCCATCTATTTTTCTTCAATCATTAAATGGATTTATTTTTTAACATTAAATTTTCATGATAATATTTCTCCCATTACTTTTGGATTTCAGGATACATCAATTGAATATAAAGAAAAATATTTGATATTTTATGATTCTCATCCTGCAAAACTTAGATTGATCCTTTAGAATCATGGAATCAGGCACCTTGGCCTCTTTCTAAGATTGTTAATATTTTGAATAGTCATAGTCTATAGTCATCTCTAACCGTCCTCTCTATTTCATATTCATCACATTTTGTGTGAATAAAAAAATTAATCATTAGTGATCGGTATATATATCTCACTATTATATTTGGTTCTATTATGTTGATCATGGTCTCATCATATACAAAAATAATTCCATGATAAAAATATCATATATATATATATATATAGTATATATTTATTTAGAGTGATCAATAAAATTTAGATATAATTAATGAAATATACATTTGATTGAGACGATAGGTCGTACATAAGAATGATCATTGTTTCAATTTTCTCAAAATATTGAATTTAATGAAGTTAAATAATATAAGAAATTTTAAATATAACTTTTATTATATATATATTAATAATTTTCATTTTACTCATCCTTATTACCTTCCATGTAAATCATAAATGAATTACATTTCCTTCTGAGGTGGTAGTCTAACATTCACATTAGTGACATTATTGCATTCCAATATAAGGGAAATTATTTATGTGTACATAATATATTAATTCCAATGTATACTAATAACATAAAAATAATATAATAAAATTTAATCAATTATTATATCCTATCAAGAGGGTGGTTATGTAAAACTAATACGTCAGTTCGCATGGAAGAAGAATGTTGTACACATTGATGACGATTACATATCTTATTTGATAGATGATGATAGTGATATAGTTTATTCCACTGAAATTAAAATATCTCAATATATGGAAGATACTGAATCATTCATATTGTCATGATTTAATAATAATTGATTTTGGTGGAGGAAAACATAAAATAAAATTCTTGGTTAGTGGTTGTTAATACTTTATCAGATAACATCTTTGGGTTAGAACCACAAGGATTCATACGTTTTCTTTTTGAAAAAAATGTATTCTAGGATTAGAGGAGGGATGTAAGGAAATTATTTGGGATGGTCTTGGCCAATAAAATTCCTTTTGGATGTGTAAATAGGATATGATAGAAGGTCCAATTTTATCAGTGTGGTAAGTGCTGCTGAGATATTTTGTTTGATGGCCTTGTTTGACTACTGTTTCTTTAGTTGTTGGCCCTCAATGTGTCTCTGATCTGGTTGAGGGTGATTTTATAGTTTTGAGGGATGATACATTTTTTGGGCACAGTTTTAGCCCCTTTTTCTCACTACTAGGATCAGTTTGCTGTTCTGTTTGGACTGGTTGCTTTGGGTTTTTGATATTGGTGCTCCCTGCTTTTAAGGCTGATGTTGCTTTTGAGATCTTGATATACTACTTTTAAGAGGAACTTGTGAGATGATTCTTTTTGGTTTGAATCTTCTTTTCAAGGCCAGATTAATCTTCTCTAATCTGATGAAATGGCTGGTTTTTGTGGTTCAACTTTCTTGGATAATCCTACTACATAAATGTTTCTGAAAAAATATGCTTTAATGGCTGTTTCTATTTTGTCGTGACTCCTGTGGCAACATTCTTCCTTTGAAGATGGTTCCTCTTGAAGTCTCTGTCCTGAAGCTCTATCTGGTTGCTTTCTATGTTCTTGTTCCTACATGATGTTCTGATCCTATCTTGAACTTTGCACTGTGATTCTGCTTGATCTGCTATACAGAATCTTGATTCTGATTATGACATGTTAAGATCCCTTTTAGTGGAATTGGATGCATGTAATCCTTGTCCTTGAGACTCCTTTTGCAGCATATTCTGATGTTGGACTCTCATGAAGTCTCTATTTTAATGCTCACTCTGGCTAGTAATGGTGATGTAAGTTGTCTGGTTTCTTGTTTTGGGATGATGTTGTCTTTGTTTTTTTGCTTCTCCGTTAATTTACTTCTTGTGTAAGTGTATTACAACTCGTGTTTGTATTGTTTATTTTTTATTTTAATAAATTCAATTGGGGGCATGAATTGGGAAACCATTTCAGGTCTCTGCCTTCTTCATCTATTCTCCAACCTAGAAGATTTAATGACTAAATATGGTCAAAAATGGATTTTGGACATGTTTTTTTCCATTTTTATTTTAGTCTAACCCCATACCAATACCATTATTACATTAACCACATAAATAATAGTTTATAGATTTTACAATTCATTATTGTCATAAAAATAACTTTAACTTATTATATAATATAAATATTTCTGATTCCAAATTTGGAATCCATTTTTTTAACTCCATTAATAAAAATGAAAATTTAAAATTAAAATTATTCCCACTTATGTTTTGAGAGAGGGGTTTTTTAATGTAAACATTTTTAAAAGTAATAAATGATATTATTTAAAAATTAATTAATAAAATGAATTAATTGGCCAAAATTTTATTAATTGATATAATATTGATGATATTTTACTTTTAAACCTATTTTAAAACAAAAATTAACCTTATAAATTCCTTAAATGAAATGGTCATTCTCAATAAAACCAGTATTACTCAATATTCTCTAAAAATATAATCTTATCATAAAAAATCCAAATATTCAATCTAATGAAATTTTTACATGATTAAATCAAAAATTATGTTTATTTATTAATTTTCTTAATAGTGTTAAAAATTAATATTAATATTATTAATAAAATTAATTAAAATAATTTTGAAAAAAATTATATTTTTCAAAAACAGGAAGACTTTATAAAAAATTATTTATCTATTATCAAAAAAATTCCTTACTTTGACACATTACACATGATACATAAAACATAGTTAATAATATTGACAACACTATGTTTAACGGATTGGTCATCATGGTAGAATTTAAATAATAATATTAATAATACATCTCTATCTGTTTAAACATGGTTTTCCATGTGAAACAAGCTAAACTAAGTGTTGGGTGCAATGAATGATATCGAATAATTTTAATTTATTCGAAAAAAATCATAAAAATTAACTAACATAATAATATTGTTACATTTTTTTTTGGTATAATGTAGGATATAATCAAACTTATGGAATTCATTTTCCATTGAGATATACCTATATGAATCATGTGTGCGAGTGGGAATACTTGATTCCACTCTTGTTTCCACTTAAATATGATGGTCGAATTAACAAGTGTGAATATTAAAATGTGTTTCTACCATATTTTTGGGTTTTAACACCCTAAAAAATATATCTTCATAAGTTTACTAGTATAATTTACATGGGGTGTGATATCTTAACCTTCTTTATCATCATATTCCCTATGGGTTGGGGATGTATAGAATAGAGATAAGGACTACTAAAAGAAACCCTCCTAATAAGATCATAGATATTTTTATAAATGAACATGATATCATCTTATAAATACAAATGAAATTTTTTAGGTGTTTTCATATTCTTGGTATACACTCTAAATGAATTTTATTTTTTCAATAAGAACCAAAAACATCAGTGTGGTCCTATGGTGATGGGAAGAGGTTGGGTCATGAAAAATTGTCATAGAATAAGAGTAATGCTAAATAAATTTTAAAAAATAATAATAATAAATCAATTAATTGTTCAAATGGAAATTTCCAAAATATAATAAAATTCAGATGGAAGGAATTCCATGAAAGATGGATCCCTTTTCAGACTCATGCTCTGCATTTCAGGTGGTTGATCAAAAAAACCCACGAATTGAAACAGTCTACCGAAGTGGAAGATCTAGCGGTGCTCCAATAAGTTGTTATTTAATTTCAGAAAAGGGGAGGTGATATCCACCCCCTCAAATATTTCCCATGAACTAACTTATTTATACAGAAAGACATTGTTTTCAGCTCCTACAAATGATACAATGTCATTTGGGGAGCCAAGTGGGGATTTCAGTGGCTGCAAAGGATACCGGCAGACTAGGTCCTTCATGGTATTCCAAAAAAGATTCATATAGACTATCCTAGATGGAAAACAATAGTTATATCCATTTACTCCACTTCTCGATAAATATAACATGAGGGGAGTCACGTGGGAGAGATGGATTGATCAAAGAATGAACAAAATAAGAGAGCATCTCAAAATGCAAACTCATTCGACAATTATCCAAAGGTATAACCCACCTAATAGAAATATGGAGGAAAAAATATACTAATTCTAAAGCCAAAAACACACATTAATTTTAGATATACATCCTATGAGGTGCATAATCAATTCCCCTTTTCAATCAAGAATCGCCCATAGCAAAAAGCTATGCGGGCAGAGCCCTTCCATAGCATAGAAAATTATTATGTTCATGGAACATGACCACAGATAGTGTCACACTCTACATATGGAGTATTTCCCCTAAAGAAAAGAACTATGTGGATCAAACCCAGGTCCACATACCACCATGGTATGCAGACTGTCTCCTTACCAGCATAGAAGCACTATATACAAAGGGAACCCCATCCTACGTAATGATATGCTATGCAGAATGGGGTATCATAGGTTGTTCCACTCTCAGGCTCGAATTAATTCATTCCACTTCCTTAAAATAAATATCAATCCATACATAAGGTAGTCAAAAGGAAACATGCCAAGGCCTCTTCTAATTCCACCAAACATGATGATACCATCAGGTGAATTAAGGTTCCCTTTTGAGTTTATATACTTATAGTAATAGGAGTATAGTGGGTAATCCTAATTTCAATTCAGGGCTTCAAGATATCTATAAGTTTACATTCCCATGGTAACTCTAGTTCTGACTATGGTATACTCATGTAAACCTCCCCATTCAATGGATTACGGGAATTCACTGGCATTTCCATTCGATGAGGGATAGTGTTAAATAGAGGAGGTCAGATATGTGTTTCTAATTGATGAGTAACTACAATCCTACCCTTTCCTATAACAAATTTTAGGGAAATCATCTAGATCAAATATCATAGTCTTTCGTGAGGGAGGTGTAACTTTTTACACCTCATTTTTTAATCTGGGGATGCAGCTAAATAGATCACCAAACATTACTATCCTTGTTACATAAATATAGAGGAAAATGGAACACTAAAAATCCCTCTCATTATTTCACTGAATAATCCATTACCATTCATCATCAGATAAGCTAAAATCACATGATCATTGGATCCACTGTTTCCTCTTGTTTCTCACACCTAGCATGACTCACATGGTCTTAGAAGATAATGGAGATCTATAAATCTTGAATATCATAGAACTAAAAAGGGAATCCTATAAGTCATAATCCCCAAAACCATAATTAAAACATTAAAGGATCTATTTACCAATGAAGTAGCAAAAAGATGAATGTGTATACATGTAATACCAAATAATGTCCATTTTGAAAATCCTATAAGTTGTAAGGCCCAATGTTATGAACTATAAGGGATTTTATTCCCAATTATCTAGGATACGTAGGAAGAAACTATGAGGTCCAAGGCCGAACCCCAATTCTACCCTAATGTTATCCTAGCCATATTCCAGGGAGGGCCACTTCATTCTCAGGAGACCACCTCTCTTCTAGGTCCATATAGTCTCACCATTATATGTTCCACTACATCCATGAAGAGGAAACATTTCATATGGATTTCATCATTGCATGACAAGAAAAAACATGGTCAGGACCAAGTCACATGGTTTTAAAAAGTTATTTTTCTTGTTAATAAACACCAAAATATGTGGGTTTTGATTCCTTTCTTTCTGATACATAATAATCCCATTCCATGGGTTCGATCCCAACATAACAATAGATCTCCCCAAATGGATGATGATTAACTCTTGAGTGTCATCCTGTGTGCCTTACTAGTTTTGTCTCCATAAATGACCATAGAATATCTAATTTTATCACTAATGAGTATCACTGATGGAGAACCTAATATAAATAAATATCTCTCCATCAATAGTGAACCCCAGATTCATATAGAAGATTCTAAACCCATGTGCATTCCAGATAAATTGTAACCTATGGTTAATCCGCATAAAAATTCAAGGAAATGAAATAAGGATTCATGAATGCATGAACATTACATAAATTGATAAGATATTCCTAAAATATGCAATATTTCCCCCCAAAAGGGTGTGATGAAACGGATTTCCCATCCTCTTGGACAATGTGAGTTCCAAAGTGTCATTTCCCAAGTTACCCAATGAGTGTCTTCCATTGGAATACAGATCCATGAATCATGGATATTTGTATCATTGGACATTTCTTGTTGAAGACCAGATATTATATGTTATTGATTTCACACTATTGAACCCCTACAATCAATTGTTTAGGCCACAAAAATAACATCAATGAAAAAATAATGATAAACCAATATAATGAACTTCACTACAACTCCTATTTTATAATATTAAAAGGATATAATTCTCAGAACACATCAAACCATTTCACTCTTGTCCCTGTACCAACACATTTGAGAGAAACTAGAATAGTGAATCTGATGTGAAATTTCCCAAGGCGAAAATTAATTAGTTTACAATCTGTTAGCATATTTTTTTTCTAGTCATCGAATAAATAATAAATGGTGAACCTAACATGATTTGTTAACGTAGGTGGTAGTGTTCCCTATCATCAAAACCCTTATTCATCCATATAGGAAGAGGTATATATTGGACCATCAATTTCTCATGTGATCATGAGATGTTACATTGAAAAAGGGGTTTTTTGTACATGTCACACATATTTTAAAGGATTTGGGTGATCTTCCTTCAATCCAAGGAAATCATGATACTTTTATCTGACATGAATGTCCTCCACTATATGGGATGTCATTTAATTGACAAAGAATACGACTCCATCACCCACCTATCATAATCAATGTTGGTTTTCAAATGCACTGGTCAGGGAGACCATCAAAATTGAACTCTACCCACACTATTCACATCAATAAAGGACCTCCAAGTCATAAAGACCAACCATCTGTCTAACCAGTGATTATCGATGACCAAGAACAAGGATTCTCCCTTGGCTGTCTCTAATAATTTTTGGAGCCTCTCCCCAAAATGTGAAAATCAGTGCCTCTCTTACCTTAGGTAGGAAAATTAAGTCATCTCTAATGATTTTATCCATGCATCACATGGGTCCCACCTAAGGGACCCTTCCAAAAATCATGATAGCCAGCACTATGTGGCCTAATATCCTTTCTCTCAAGATTATATCACCAATAGGTCTCCTTCTAACATCAAATGAACATAGGTCCATTGAGTGTCCAACCAATGGTGATGATCAGACTATCAAGAACATTCCATCACCCTTGTTCCTATAGATTAAATATATTATTAAAATATAGAAACATGATAGAGGAACAATTATATTTGTGCTCCCTCTTATGAACACACCATGTAAATATGGTGGAACACTATGATAAAATAACAATTACCAAAAATGATCACTAGAATATCTATGAATATATGGAGGCAAATTATAGGCAAATGACAAATCCCTATCAATACTTATGAAGCCCATAATAAAAAAAATTGAAATTGGTTATGAAGAGGTTCAAATTCCTTCTTCCACATATGAATCCTGTTATACAAAAAGTCATGTAAAAGAGTATATGAAAATCCATTCTAGTAAATATTAACCCTATCAGTCAAATATGATGGCACCCAAATATAAGCAGTGTCAAATTCCATCAGATTCATATCAATCCCGTCAAAAAAATAAAATGGAAAACATTTATTCACAAATACTCATTCATGAATTTGAATATCACTAGTAATATATTATTGAATATAAAAAACAACAAGAATATCCTAGCTATAATCTAGTGGCAGACTCATTCTTATTCTTCCACATTGGAAAAAAGTCATCACACATTAGTAGAATATGGAGGACCAGTTCAGGAAAAAAACCCATTCTCTAACATCAAAATGGGAATTTATTCCTATTCAATCAAAGGATTTCTCTCAAAAAAAATTCAATGAAGGAAGATAAAACATTAATTTTCGGTCACATCTTGTAGACATTTCACGATGTAATCACGTCAGTGGAAAATGTATGGATTCTAGAAGACAATAGTACCTCCTGAAGTGGGGTGACTTATCAACACATTAAGATAGCCACTCCAATGCAGACATACATCCTGAATCCCATCTTGGAAGGTCTTCAGAAATATTACATAATAAATAGACAATAGAATCAAAAAAAACCCATTCCATCAATAGGACATCATCCCATAATGGTGGACACTCCGGGGAGGCATATATCCCTGAATGAACAATGGATGTTCATCAGCATATCCAATCATCACCACAATAGTCATTTTAATAGAATACCCTCTATGAAGGCCATCACCAACTATAAATGGCCCTAGTTTCTAGCAAAAAAATCACCTGAAAATACATTGTTACATGGAAGTAGGAAAATGATGAGAAGATTCATAATCATATTCTACAAGAAGCTATAATTTTTGACACTATAAAACACTTATTACTTGTGGATCTAGATCATTACAATCCATTATCAAATTATGTAAGTGGTTGTAAATTTTTGGATGTCCCTCTCTACAATATTGTTACCAACAATTCTGAAGGTCCTCCTCATAGAACAAACCATGAGGGCATACTTCATGGGATAAACTAATTTTTCGTGAGAGCCTATCTCAAAATGTGGTTCATGGTATCCCTGCTTTAGAAAAGTTAATAGAATAGTGATAATTCTATCCCTTAACTATCGTCAACCCTTATGGTCCCCCATAGGGTATAAACTGTAGATATTCTCCAGGAAGTTGGACATTAAGCTGTGATTTTAGTCCTCAACACAATTTCATCAACTATAAAGGTACTCCCAACAGTGACATGTCAATTTAGCAAGAAGGGACTCCCCTTACTACCATCCTCCCCAATATTCCTTTGTAGGGTATACTCTACATATATTCTCCCTACACCTACACATCATGATGTCTTGGTTTCCCTCTCCAATATAACACTTACTCTAAATTTCCTCCCTATAGTGGCATCTAAATTCATCATGAAGCACTCACCTTACTATAGTCTTCCCTGATGGTACCACTAGAGTATACCCTGCATATATTCTTCATTCATTCATACATCAAGCTATGGTGATTAATCTCACCATGATAGTGTTGAATGTGATGGTACTCCCCAATTTTACATCAAAATTTAGTATTAAGTATATTTCCTTTAAAACATTCCCCCTATGGTACACCCAAAGGAATACTCTAAAAAGATTATCCCTGAATTCGAATATCAAAACATAAATTTATTCTTCACCATTTTAACACCAAATAAATAAATGCACCCCACATTCATGTTTCACATCAGTCCTAGGGTCCTCAACTTCCCAAATCAAATAAAATAAACACCTAATATGCTGAGGTGCTAAAAAGGATGGGGTAAAGTATGTTAGATACCTAATCAATAAAAAGTGACATAAATTCTGAATTAAAAAGATGGATCAAGGATTTTATAATCATATGATCCACCTCCAAACCATTAACATATCAACAAGACCCCTACCTACACATATACATGTGATAAAGTCATTAATAACTATTCATGTTGGGAAGATCAAGTGGAAGATCCTTGGGAAAAATAGCAAAAGGATATTTTTCTCGTGAGAAGATAATTATTTGAGGATAGAATATCTGTTATGTTTTATCCCACAATGATTTCTTAGTTTGACATTCCAAGAGATTTATCATAATAATGCATACATAACATTTGTCTCAATATCCACACAACTCTGTGCGAGTTGAAAGAAAAATGCATTCCCAATGATTGGTATGTTGGCCATGTCAGAATATTAGAAGCGATTCATCGTCAAATTGGCTATGAATCCCATTCTTCTACACAATGAATCTATCAATAGTCCTTAGAGAATTTTTATAAGAAGCTTTGGTAATCCCCCAGGAGTTTGAAGCAGAACTTTCTACTACCTAAACCTATAAGAAGGAGAGAAACCCTATAGTAATTGATTTGGTTGTCTCATTCATGGATCAGGATGAATATACCATTATGAAGGGAGACATCAATCCTTTATATGTTTCCTACAAAATAGATGGTTTTGATGTTCATAAAGTCTTCATTTACAATGGATATAGTGTAAATATCATCATAGTGTGAATGATTTGTCAACTGGGTAGTAATGAGGATAATCTGACACCATCTAACACTACACTATTTGGCTATAACCAATGTGAGAAACAAATATTATGCTAAATCAATATAAAAAATTCATTGGGATACAACATAGCTGACTCATACTATTTGGTGGCTCGATATACCATGACCATCAACATCCTTCTCATAAGGCATTGGTTTCAGCAGTGCAAATAAATTTTTTTATCCTTCCACATGTGGAAAAACTATTGCACTAATTTATAGAATGGTGTGTTATATGCTGATAAGTCCCCATTGGAATCATTTGTGTCCCATTATATCGATGCAGTATTCTATGATAATGAATGAAAGAAACACTCGATCAGTGTTATTAACCAGGCCACTACACCAAACTTGTATGGGATTTTCCCAAATGACCCTATCAAATAACTCACTGAAGAATACATACTTCACACCAACCAAGATTGGGGTGTGAGACCATGCTTTTATGTGTATTCAACAGTCCACATGATTTCAATCAAGGCCAGTGAGTCTAACCATGTTGAAAAATTCATTCACCCTCAGGAAAATAATAAATTCTCAAATAGAAATATCATCAATCAATCCTTAGATACCCTTAAAACTCATGCCTAAATCATTGAGGAAAAATAGGTTGAATAAATCAATCTAACTCTCACTCCATCCTCTCCATAAATATATCCACTTTTATTCATGTCATAGGATGGAACTTCATCTTCCCAATACTAGTCTCATTACTCATCCCCTAATTCTAACAATCTCATTATATGAATTTTTTCTCCATCGGAATGAGATGAATTAGATAAAGAGGAATATGAAGATATGGGGTTGACCATAGGTATTCCCCACTATCATTCGTGGATTTTTTTTCAACCATCATTGATGAAATGTGAGAAATAAACATCGGAACATAAGAACATCCACAACCCCCATTAATTAGTGAGTCAATGTATTTTGAAGTAAAATAAGAATATACCCCATTCTGAAGGAAAGCACATTATTAATTTCCTAGAACATCATAGAAATTATACACCCAACCCCAAGGTGGACACTCATAATGTAGGTTTTGAAAAGATTATTGTGACTATAAAAAAGCAGCTAGAAGGACACATCTAACACATGTTTCAATGATACAGGATTATGTTGAAAATATCATTAGATATTACTTAATTGGGGAGGTTAAATATCCCTTCCAGTTTTCAAATATTATCCCTGTTAAAATGTATAACTGAAAAATTAGAGTTTTTATAGACTTTAGATATCTTTATCAATGCTCTATGAAAGATGATTTTATTGTCCCGATCATAAAACTGTTAATCGATGCAAAGGCCAAATATTAGGCTCCCTCCTTCATGGATAGTAATTGAGGGTACATTAAAATAAAAATAGCCTGATAATATTAATAATACACATCCATCAGGCCACTAGGTACAATTTTTCAACAAGTTATTGCCTCTCAATCTGCAGAATTTTAGTGCCACAAATCACCGTACAATGCATCACATCTTGATTTCCTTCCTTGTATGTTTCGTTGAATGTTATGTTGATGACATGGTGGTTAAATCACTGAAAATATCATCCCACCTATCAGATCATGACTTCATCTTCATCAAATTGTGACACGACATTCTGAAAATGAATCAAATTAAAATGTTCTTTCGGTGTTACCTCAGTGAAGTTCACCGACATCTCCACATGGCATGGTTTCATAGTGTTCAACCCTAAGAATAAAAAATATTTCCTTGAGATATCATGTCCTAAAAACCACAGTCAGTTGAGAAGAGTTCAAGGGCACATGGGATACATTCAAAAAATCATAGATAATCATACATGAAACTATTTTCCCTTTTCTAGGGTGATGAAAAAAGGTGTTGAATGTCAATAAAATGATGATTTTCAAGAAGAATTCGACATTCTTAATCAACATTTCTTAAGTATGATAGTGATAACACCACTTTTTAAAAGAATACCACAAAAGTTTTATGTATCTTCTCTAGAGTGTTCTTTGGCTACCTTCCTTGTAGAGAAAATGAAGTTGGTAGTGAAAAAAACCTCTCCTATTTCAAGAATACCAAGATCGATGTAGAGACTCGGTACTCAGATATCATGAAAAGCTATATGGGGATAATATTTGTGGTCCAGATGTGGAGGAACTACCTTCTGCACCATGAGTTCCTATTTTTCTCACAAAGAAACCTTCTCAATTATATTCTTATCATTTCAATGTTGACCAATCACCTATCATAGTGGGAGATCCTCCATTAATATTTTGAAATACAATTCATGCCTCAGAAATATGTCAAATGCAAGACATTCACAATTTTTTTTGGAGAACACACTTTATTTGAAACACCTTTATTGGATTCTAAAAAACCTAGTGAAGATATTTTCGATTTTCAGGAAGATCCTTAGATATGGGAGATTAATTTCCACGGTCCATCTGGAATCCTAATAGGAAAAAGGATGCAAGATCACAGGCATAACAATGTTTGACTGGGAATCATACACATATCATTTGAAAATAAAGTATGGAATTAATCCAACCTAATTTCAAAAGTCATCACAAATAATGAAGTAAAAAACTAGCCCCTCATTGCATGATTGGATCTAGCACTATAAGTATATGTAGAACAGTTGATGTTAATAGTCGACTCAGAACTAGTCATCAGGAAATTCAATAGAGATTGTGATTCCATAAAGGAAGAGATAATCCCCTTGTTAGATCACACCCAAGAATTAATGTTATAATTCCCTTTTGATCCAACATGAACTCTAGTACCCAGATAAAAAAAATTCATGGGAAGATGAATTAGAAAATAAAGCCACGACGATAGACGATGCATTCTGAGATGAAACAATCATTAGAATTTCCTGCTGCTAGATGGTCTCACCATTCGATTAGGAAAACCTAGAAGAAATACATGATATTAATACCATACCTAATCCATATGGTCCTACCAGAGACTAGATGACTCCTTTTTGGACTATCTCCAAAAGAGTGATCTCCCAACATATAGATATCTGATGGATAAATTACAGAGAGGATTGATTAATTTTGTCTTGTATGATGGCACAAATCAACAAGAGTTTCTCTATAATCAGGCCCTTAATGGGTTCCTAATTGGGTTCTTTGATGGAGAAGAGACTGTTATGGTCATAAATGGAATACGTAGTGGAGTTTTTGGTGAACATCAATTAGAATCCAAGATGTCTCATCAAATTTGGAGGCTTGGAGACTATTATCCCAGTCAAACAAAGGATTTCACTAAATTCATCAAGAAGATCCATTCCAATCATGTTCATAACAATTTCATTCACCAACCCCAGATGTTACTTGACATATCCAAGAACTCATGAGAATTATACATAAAGGTTGTAGATGTTTTGGGACCATATACTCCTACCATGGCCAAGAAATTCAAGTATATACACACAAAAACCGACTTTTTTCCAAATGGCCAGAGGATCCACCCCTAGAAATGGTCAGGAAAGAACCATTTTCATTTCTATGAAATAAAATATTATCATCTAATTTGGTGACCCTAATACAATAATGATGGAAAATGAAACCACATTATATTATACTAAATTTGAGAAAATATATAAGGAGTTTGTTTTCAAAACCGTGTACACATCCTGCTACCACGGAGTGGCCAACAAACAGATAGAGGCCTTCAACCAGACCCTATCAATTAAACTCAAAAATATGGAATAAAAGGAAAATAAATCATTACTGGACAAGATCTTTTATAGTATGTTTGCTAACCAAACCATGAACAGAAACTCCACTCTGGAAACCCCATACTTGATAGTATATTGGAAGGTGGAGGTCATATGAATCGAAGTTCAATTACCATCACTTCGTGTTTCAATATAGGATCAACTATCCAAAGAAAAAAACTAGAAATGGATCTACGAGTTAGAGCGACTGAATGAGAAATGATTTAATACCTTACAACATTGGGAGAACCACCAAACTAGATTACTTGATACATCATCAATATCTTCTCCTATAGTCTATCCTCAAAGGAGAAATTATCCGGGTTCTTTATGATCTGATGATATGTGGTAGGAATCCAAAAAAATTGGAACCAAAATGTGAAGCATTATATGTCACCAAGAAGTTCTACTATAATTGAGATTATTTATAATTTTTAATGGATGGAAAATTAATTACAGCTCCCACTAATATATGGTTAGTAAAGAAATATTTCATATTGATAATGGAATGAATGTCTTGATAGAATTACATTAAACTACATGATAAAAAATCCTGATCACATGATGATAAAATTCACAATGAAAATCATGACCGAATGAAATTAAATAGCACGATGAATGTCCTGATCGAATGAAATTAAATGTCATGAGGATAATCATGATCACATGATATTAAACTGCCAGCTGAATGTCCTGACTGTAAGACGATAAACATCATTATGAATGTCCAGACAACATGATCGTGAACTCCAAGATGACTTCCATTTTTTACAATACTAAAATGCATAACATGAATGTCCTTACCACACGATGTTAATCTATATTGAATCCTTCATCACAACACATTGTTAAAATTTTCCACTCTCATCATGACTATGAAATGATTAAATTTTCATATGGTCCACAACATAAGACCTTAATTTTGGATTTTCAACCCTAATTATATGATTATAAAATGAAAGAAACAAAACACCTTTTCCTTCACATCGGGTGATCAGTGTTCTTACTACAATATATAAAACTTCATGTAATCTATCTTCCTAACCACATGGAATTAAATTGTATAGAGATCATTATTCTAATCTATGATTAATTACATGATCCATATCTATGTGGGGGAAAAATTAAATGTCCTCGTTCCTACTTTAGTGTCCTATCCATATGGTAACACTCTTTCTCTATAACTTTTTGTGGATTGATTATCATCCTAAGAAGATACATAATGATGACTAAACTCTACGTCTTGGGCTCGTGCACCATAAAAATTTCCCCCTCCATAAGTATTGACTAAACTTTTGTAAAGATGTTTCTTTATATAACTACATACATATGAATTCCCATCTTTCGATTCGATACATAGAGGCCCCATGATCTTATATGTTGGTCCATCCACCAACTGATACAAAATTATTCAATTGTACCCTCAATTGCCTCTGTATTTCAAGGGAAACTATTGTTATTCCTTGTATCTCATGGTAACCATAATTCACATTATATTAGTAATTTTAGTTAGAGATTCCCCCACACAAATACATGTGGATTGATTCTCAGTATAATGAGGTATGTAGTGATTTCAAAATACTATGTTCGGGCCTAGCCACACAAAACTATAAAAATCCCCCATCTCTTGCTGGTAAATAAAAACTCTATACCTAAGATTACAAAACCATGATCCCACAACAAGGATAATTAGAGGAAAAACATATTTTCCCTATTTATGAGTCAAATATGTAAATCGATAAGTCTTAGAACTTTTTCTCGGTTGATTCATACCAAATGCGGATATATAGTGACACCCAAGATTTCATCTGGATCTAGCCACCCCAAAAGTGAGATATTCCCCCTTGCATTTGGGCTAGACATATGAAGGGTGCTTTTTACATAGATCTATGTGTGTCCAAATTCACATCTCTTGGGATATATATTGACTCCCAGATCCAATGAACTGATCTTGGAAACAAAACACACAATAATGTTCCCTCTTAAGAATAAAAACAACATAAAAGTAGGGGACTCTCAAACATGACATATTTTTAGAAACATTTCATGAATATGACCATTCCACCTCTTTCATGTCATGTTATTTACATCCTCACTACATGATAATAAACTACATGGAATCTTCCTCTTCACTGAATGACGATAAACTTCATGGAATCATCGTTGTTTCTTCATGATAATAAACTCTATGGAAATTATCCTAATAATATGATATATAAATGCATGAAAGAATATCTATACTATATGACATTAAACTGCACAACACTATAGTGTTCTCACTCGGGAGTTCATTACCCCTGGCACTGGTCACCCACCATGCTGGGAAATCATAAACTATGTATGCCTTGATTCTTGTTCAAATGAGATATGTAGTGATTCCTAGGCCCCAATGTCATAGTCCCAACCTTAGAAAAAAGAATAGAAAAATTCCCCTATAATGATATGTATGTTTATTTAGGATATCATAAAAACAATTATCTTATTCAATGATCAATCAATGATATAATTATCCCACCCTACATGTGAGTAATATCTATTTAAGAAATCTCAAATCCAGTGGCCAATCATGATAAGGAAATTTCTTATGTAAACAAAAATTCCCATTGCATTTATCAAACACTATTCCATAGGAAATATCAGATCAGCATAATCCTCAATGGCCAATGGAACTAGATGGTCATCCTCTTGATGACACATTTGGCTGAATATTCCCAATATTACTCAGTGGATCTTCATATGTTTCCCACAAAAATAGTTTGTCAACCAATTGAAAATTCATCCCCATGAGAGGTTGTTCCTACTTCCGTACTCCCCAATGTCTTCCATGAACAATATCATTTCTCATGCTATGATATTTCTATAATATTTTGTTTAAACATTCCTTCCTACCCAAATATGTAGTATGTAAGAATATCAAGAACTAATTTTTCTCTACCACTAATGGTTTATATGAAAATTTGTCCTCGTAATACAACACTAAATTGTACTACCATTATCTTCACTGCATGAAATTAAACTGCATGAACCAAGGTTATAACCCTTTGACATTAAACTACACGGTACTCCAATAATAATGTTTGGAATGATTCATATCCACAGTGGATACATAGTGACACCTAAGTGAAAGATATCAAGCACAACCACCATCAATGGAATGAAATATAGAAAAACGAACTCTCTCTAAGCATGCACCAAAACAATATAGGGAATCTAATTTCACGAACTATAGGTGGCTTGATTCCTATTATCAAAGGATATGTAGTAACAATGGAACCTTCATACCAATGACTAAATGCAACAAAAGAATAAAAATGACCCCCAACCTATGATTCAGATCTATATAGGGATATCCCAACTCCATGGGTAATCCCAACTGGAATATTTCTAATATGGCCCCCCACATGATATTCATTTAGAAAACTCTTTGCTACAGATATTTTAGATTTAGATAAATCTCCATGGTCATTGAATATGGATGGTTAGCTTTTTGAGGAATCATTTGGTTGAATATCCACAATATTTTGTGGTGACTCTACTTATGTTGTATATAAAGAATGTATGTTAACCAAAAGAAAATTCATCCTTAGGAATGAAATTCACTCCTTACATATTCCCAAATGACATCCATGCACCGTATTATTTCTCACAGTCCAAGAACCCCTAAAACAATGATTTATTCCCTACATACCCCTCACATCCTTGGAATGTTAGGAAATATAGGCCCGATTATCCTCCAATAAAGAACGAATTCTATATCAGCATCATAATCCCATGAAATTTAAACTACATTATTATTGGTACCCAATGTTCATCTGTAGAACCATCCACAATAATGATTTCAAATACCACTTCCTGACTTATGGGTCATGCCAATGTGGGAAATTTTGATACAAGATAAAGAATATTTCCCCCCATTTTCTTATGAATGTAATAAACCTGTAGAGGAAAGTCTAATATGATTCTCACATCATTATTGAGCACATATATCATACAGGAACATCCCATCCCTATGTATCAACTAAATACTGATATGTAGAAATCGTAAAAGAACTACTTTCATCTTGATTTCAATTTTCATAGGATACATTGTAAAACCAAAATCCCATATATCAGGTCCAGCCATGAAACAATATTGTCCCCTCCTTTCATACACTAGGGTCACACCTGCATGAGGATCCTCCTCCTAAATTAATGGGATGAATGTCTTTTCCAATTCTAGGGAAATTTCATCTTGAAACACCACTTTCATGTTTAGGTACTCCATTTTCAAAAACCATACATTGTTTTATTAAAGGTACGAATCCGTATAACCATCCATTTCAATATAAAATGAAAGGCTAGCGTCCTAAGGACACCATTGTTTGGTTATGAACAAGATATCAGGGTGGTTCCATAATAACGAATCATTGAAGAATACAATACCTATGAGGAAAGGGCCCACTACTCTAATTCGAGAACTCAAGCAAGACCCCAAGTTGATAAAAAAATTTAATTAATGGCAACAAAGAGATTTTATTTTTTGAAAATAATTATTTGGAAAATAAGGGGGAACCTTTTAGGGGATGAGGAGACATTGATAACAGTGAAGGATAAATTGACATGAAAATATGTAGAAGACTTGATAAATTTTGTTCTGTTATAGTGGTGTTTCATTTCATTATATGAAGTGAAAACCTATACTAAAAAAGTGAGACTGGGAATGTGGTGAAACATTGATGGAGAATAATGTGATCAGACTATGGTTCATCTTAATTAGGTTAACCCATGATTCACGAAAAATGAGAAATAGTGTGCGGGTGTGACAATGATATATTGAATATTTTGAATGATTTGAAATATTAATTATTTAAATAAAAAACATGAATAAAATACTCAAAAAATTAAAATTTGTTTTTGAAGACCTTTAATTAATTTTTTTTAAAAAATTCATTTAATCTTTTAATAATTCAAATTATTTGAAAATAGTAAAATAAGTAAAAATTAGTCTTATGATTTTATGATGGATAAATAATTTTACAATTAAAATTATTTTATTTTCATAAAAAACATGAATAAAATATTAATTAATTTTTTTATTTATTTAATCATATCTATTTATACAATTTTTTATGCATTCATGAAATTTAGTTTTTTTCATTCAAGGATAATCATTTAAAAACAAATATCAGTAAAATATAAAATAAATAATTTGAATATTAAAATTAAATAATTAGTTAATAATATTTAAATACCACATTTTTCATTGAAAAATGTCTTCTCCTACCTATGTACACCCTATGATGTTTATATCCCACCTCAAACCATTATTTCAGAAACCCCTCAGATTACAGTTTATATATTTTCTTCCCATTCATGCTTGATGTTGAAAAAACATTCCTAGTATGATTTCTATGAAAAGGGAAAAATTAATACCTCCGTTTTCGTTTAGAAAATGTATTTTAATAATAATCCTCAAATTCCCCAGTTGTACATCATTAAAATACACCATGATTCATCCCACATTTAAAGAAGTCAAATCCATTTGGGAGAGATTTCTCATGAAAACCTAAGATAGATTCCCCTTTTTCATTCCATCATTTATCCCTTAACAAGACACACCATTAAGGTCGATCAAATAAATTATAATGAAAAATCCATATTCCCATATAATTAACTAGCCATCATAAATGGAAGGTCAGAGTTTTGAGGAAACCATTGTTTGACTATGTATAAACACCCTAGTGGCTATGGATATGTTACCCACCAATAAGGCTTGTCAACCAATGATAAATATACCCATTGGATAAACATTTTGTAACTCCATATTCCCCATGGCTTTCATGCCCCATATCATGTCCTGCATTCATAAACTAAAAAGACTTGTTCAAGAAAAATCTCTTATTCATTCCTGAAAAATATAAAGAAATCCATGGTTATGTTCTCCTAATTGGGTCCTTGACCGTCCAATTCATGGTTTATTTTGTTAGAAAAAAACTTCCATGGTGGTCTGTTCTTTCTGACCTAATACAAAAGTAGTGAAAAACAATTCAACTTAAAACATCATTAATGAAAGTCTAGTTCAAACAACATTAAACTACCCATGGAATGAGACACCAAACTCACTAGAATTAAAAACTGTAAAGGTAACTATATACATAGGTAATGTAGCATCTCGCTAAATATATTATTTTCATGATTTAGGAAAAAAACTGGGAAATTTGGGAAATAAAAGAGACATAAAATCTTATTATATCGAAAAGTTGCATAGTGCAGCTTTAGAAAATTTCAAGTGATACTTACTAATCCCAAAAAAGTGGTCTTGTGAAATTTTTTTTCTTATAATAATAAAATACACAATGTATATAGTAGTTTCCATGTAATCCTATAAATAGTCAAACTATGGACACCAGATTCATCAATTTTGGAAAAAATAGTGCATTATATGATTTTTTTCAACATGATTCTTCTAGATAGTGATGTAAATAAATTTTCGATAAATATTATTCTTAATAGATAGATCAATTATAATTGATAAGAATATTACGTGTAGTTAAATAGATATAAAGTAGATAGAAATAATTATTTCATTCAATTATTTACTAATATAAAAGAATCCACACCTTTGAGACTCTCCCTGATGATAAGAAAAGAAGGGAATAAAATGGACTAAAATGAATATAACAAATCTTGCATATCATGGTCTAGGATTTTGACCACCCTCTTAAATGGGCCATTAATGGTTAGTTCTTAGGTTGACCTATTTTATTTTTTAGCTTCATCAAATTGATGCACTTGTTTTGAAAATGGACCAGTGATCTCATCTTTTGTATTTAATCAACTTAAAATTTTCACTTGTTGATGATAGTTGTGCCTTAAACTTATCCACATGAGCCTCATGCTCCCATGTCCATTTTTTATGGGAATTAATTGGTCATAAGTATTTTCTTCCCTACCCACCATGTAGTGAAACTCCACATTAATTTCCCTATAGGCCTTTTCCTGATAATGGGAGGTGATGAACTAAACGAGGCTACCTTCATGAGAAGCAAGATTATCTTAAGCTATGATGATTTTGTACATGTGATGGTACACGTTTTCATAATTAAATCCACATGATCCCAAAATAGTGAAAATCCCAAAAGGGTGTCCTCCATATCAAAAACTTATTATTGGGAGTTTCTATGGTTGTTGTACAGATTTTATGTGATGCCCATCACTACATATTCTGGTGCTCCATAATAAAATTAGAACCCTTGTTTCACTCCTCCACCGTAACAAGTATGTAATCTGGAATTGAAATCACTATATATGGGGTCACCCTAAATTTAGTTACCCAATAAATTAATAATTTCATCTCTATCGGCAGATCAATTTTGGAGGCTAGGCACATGGTTTGGATGTGATTTCAAGAATTCCAAATGATGTTCCACGTAGAACAACATTAGCAGGACCACTGACAATGTAACTCAAAAATATGGGCTATAAGTCACTCCCCAAAGATAAATGATATGCATAGGAAGTCTCCTATAGAACCATGTGACGACGAACATAACACCCTCTTATAGCCTAAATGGAGGATGATGGTGCATCTAGAAGAATACAGGAAGCATCCAACACACTATGAAATCACTAGACTAACCTTTCCCAAGATTCACTAAGATAGAAAACCACCAACATTTGAGCATAATCTCATGATAAGAATGTTGAAGAAATTTTTGGTGTAATATGGATATTCATACCCTAATCATCATGCATCATCAAAATCAATATTTTGTGAAGGATTACTGGGTGAGATTAACTTTAATCGAATGTACTATGTGAATAAAACCTATTGTAGGAATCTGAAATTCCAAGAGAATCTATGGGTAATATAGTGGTCAAAAAATGTTATTCTATATATGTTAGTGATCAAGATTATATCTTGTAGAATAATGATGAAAAAAATTTCTTCTAAAGATCCCCTTCTATTATGTACCATTGTGCGAAGAGGTGTGAGGTAAGGCACAAAAGAAAAATGAGAAAAATCACTCAATAATTCAGTCTTGTTGTGTACACTCGATGATGTGGGATGAACATTGGTTATGATGAGTAGGTCCATATAGAAATCAGAATGAGTAACCGTTGTGGTATACTCGTAATCATTTCTATGAGAATTGTTTTCATTCTGGCCATACAAAAATTAAAATGGCCCGCTAAGATGATGTGGAGATATTCCTTTCTGTATTTTTCCATGAAAATCATAAATATGGGAAAGGGTAGAGCATATAAGTTGTAAGTTTTCCCTTATTACAATGTACCCATATTCCTCAATTTGAAAGCTCATACATCCTTATAAACATCATGGGAGGGGAAAACCCATCATCTCATGAACACGGTGAAGAATCCCACTAATCAAAAATCCGACGATACATTTGACCGAACCCCATAACCGCAAGAGGTTTATTAGCCTTCCTCAAGGATAGAATTTTATGAGAATGGAAGGAATCTTTATTGTTGGGATAGATACATGTAACTATGGTGAAATATCAGTGTCATCCCATTCATAAAAAAATATGCTTTAACCAATCATCAAATTGAATGAGGGATTAAGCCTTGAGGGGTTGACTATGAAATCATTCGTCAGTGACCATCAAATCTATCACTGATGGGGACACACGCTCGACCTTATGCCAGGTATTGGTAGAATGTAATAATTATTGATACATATTACCTATAATTTGATGTCCTCATAGCTTTTAGATATACAAAAAACTAATTCCCGTTTCACCATGGGAAAATTAGATGGTGTTAGTGGTTGAGAACCAGTGACTGAGCAATTCCTAAAGCATCTCACCAAGTGACTCAATTAAGAATTCATAAAACCACACTACATGGTACATATTAACATCCACCAACTACTTTAGGGTGTTCCAAGTAGTTTTTATATACCCATAATGTTCATGCCCATTAATTAGACAGTCACCCTCCTAGCCACAAATCCCATTTTATGTTTCATCCATGATTGGGATTAAATCACTAAGGAGTGTTGATTAAATGATAATCGTGGATGATATATACCAAGGATGTATTATGGATATGTTTATTAGAATGTGTCTACGTGGATCCTTTTATAATGAATATGTATTCATGGTCCAAATCAAATATTATCTCCCCCATGGATGAAAGATTTTCTCGATTACAACTACTAGACATCTGGAGATGAACAATAAGGATGTTTTGGTCAAATGGTGGTATAATAGTTTCATCTTTTAGTCTAATGATATAAAATTATAATAGAATAGAGAGCAGGTTGTCCATAAATTCTTATGGAATGAAATCTTTCAGAGTACTATTCTGAGGGATAATAAAACTGTCGAGATCGTCTTCCATATTCTCCAATAAAGACACTCTTCTTCTGGTTGCATTCATTGATGTGAGAGGGAGAGATGTTACCATTCCAACAATGGGTCATAAGAGTCAAATTTATATCAAAATCTTCAAAGGAATGATATAAAAGTCAGTATAATGATAGTTCGAGGAAACCATTTGCCCACAAATCATCAATCGGTGAAATAGTAGCTCAAAATGAATAGGCCAGTGAAGAAACATTTTAATGAATGGATATTAGGAAAATAATTCCACTCTACGTGGAAGATGGAACTCAACGTTTGGGATAATATCTCTTAGTTCACTGATATAGAGATCCAATTTATAGGGGATGGTGTCTGCAAAAGATACAGTACATGGAAATCATATGTGGACAAATTTTCACAAGGGTGATGAATTAACTAGAAAACAGGGAATAAAAAATTGATCTAGCCCCAATATATTATAATGCCCCCTTTAATGGTATAACAAGAGTATCACAAACCAGTTCAAATCAAGACAACTTTCTACATCAGAATAGCCTCCTCTTTGATCTGATGGGAACATATTTCAATGGGAATATTTTTGGGGTCCTGAAAATTCATCATTGAAAAAGAATATTCTTTGATCAATATGATTAAGGAATAAAAATAAATCAAGGTAAATTAAAAAGAAAAATACTAAAACAAGATGAAAATTAAAAAGGAAGTTACATCATTAAGGATGACTCCCTTTACAAAAAAATGCTCAGTGTGGTGGTCCGATACTCTACAAAAACACAATGTGAATAGAAAAGGGCTACGGAAGGGGGGGATCCAGAGGCACCTGCAAATGATGTACTGTCGTTTTCAAAAAGGACTAGTGATATAAACCCCCGCAAATGATTTTCTACAAACTAACTTGTTCAAAGAGAAATAGGGTGTTTCCAACATCCACTAATGAAATGTTGTAGTTTTTGTGGCTAGGGAAAGATTTTGGGGGCCGTAATGGAAACACACTAAGTCCTCTGTGGTGTTCCACAAAAGATGCATGTGGCCTACTACAGAGGACCAACTACACTTTTATCCAGTTCTGTATATTCTCTATAAATAGATCCTAATGGGGGATGAGGGGTGGGATGAATCATTCGACGAAGGCACTAAGAGGATATCACCACAAATGACATACTCCAGCAATGATTACCCATTGGTAAAATCCTCCACATTCCATTAAGGAGGAAAAACTAAAAAATTTGGAAGTCCATGAACCCCACATCCTTTTTGTATATACTTCCCATGAGGAAAATAACAAATTCAAACTTCAGAATCATAAATCCAATATAACAATGAACTAGGAAGGTGGAACCCTTCCCACGTAGCAAATCACTATACAGAGGGAACTCAACCACACATAGCATCAAGAAACACGGATGGAGCATGGCGCCACATATAAAGTCATTATGTGGAATTTACCTAGGTCTATTTAAAACCATGGTATTCAAATGGTATCCTTACCTACCTAGAATTAGGGTATGTAGAGGGATCCCCATGCCACATATGGATATGATGAGTGTAATGGGGTATCATAGATTATTTTACTCTCCCACTCCAAAAATATCTTTATATTTCCATCAATACATCGAAAAAACATTCACGAGCTAGTATGAATGTATTTAGATAAGGACACTACCAAAGACAATAAACATGATGGGACCATCTGGCATATTAGTTCACCCTTTTAAGTTTACATACCCATGGTATGAAGAGTCAAATAAGTAATCCCCATATAAAGGGAGACCCCCATAATATCCACAAAATTACATTTCCATGGTAACATTAGTTTTGATAATGGGAAACTCAAATTACGCTCCCCATTCTAGGGATTAAAGGGAATAACTTCCATACACCTTCAATGAGGTATAGTGTTAAACATGGGAGATAATTCTTGCATTTCCATTTGATGAGGAACGACAGTCCTCCCCTTTCCAATAAACAATTTCAGTGGACTCCTCCTAAGGTAATCCCAAATCCGTTCATCATGGAAGTGGAAATTCCTCTTCCTCTTCATCTCATCTTAGGACTGAGCAAGATAGATCACCAAATTTAATTATCCTGAATACCAAAATAGAGGAGGAGTTGGGAATAATCAAAATCCCACTCAATATTTTCCTTGGGGCTCCAGCACCAACCATCAGTGGATAGGTTAAAGAACATGCGATCCTCAGTTACAAAACTTCATGTATTTATCACACCGAGCATGAATCACATGGGCTTATAGGTTATTGGATATCGTGGAGTTTTCAGGATTTCAGACCTATAAAGGGAACCCTACATGGTATATGCCCTAAAACCATACTTCAATATTCAAAGGGCCATATTCCCAATGAATTACAACCAAATGGGTGATTTCATCATGTAAGCCCCAATCAAGCCCCCTTTTGGTCCTCCAATAGGGAGTAAGAGACAATGTTATGAGGTATGTGTCTTTTGATTCCCATGAAACATGGATAATTAGGGTGAACCTATAAGGACTAATCCAAACACTGAATTCCACCACAACATTCTTTGGGACATATTCTCTGTAGGGTAACATATATATTGTTAATCCATTTATCATTCAGGTTCCTCAGGATATCTTGGCATACATCCCATAACATCCTTGACGTGGTAACCTTATTCTAGATGTCCTCTCCACATGAAATTAAACAACATGGATGGGTCCTTGTCAAATTACCTTAAAAGGTTATGTGTCCAGTTACATGACAGAGAACTACATGGGTTCTAATACCCCTAATGAGGATATAGAGGAAGCCAATTCCATGAGTTTGATCCTAACATTAAAATAGATCATGTACCCCCTAGATGATGAAAACTGCAGAGCTCCAACCCATGTATCTTAAAACCAGTTTTATCCCCGTAAACAACAAATGAAACTATGTTTATTCCAATAAAGGGTAACACTAATATAGATCCTTAGATATATAACGGTCCATCTATCGATGTAGAACTCTGGATACATATAGTTGATTCTGAACACACATGTATTAATGATGAGTCATGACCTAGGGGTAATATACTGAGACATAATTTGTATTGAGCCAATGATTCATGAACATGTAAAGATATCAAAAATAAAAAACGGTGTCCTAGAACAAGAAATAGATTCCCCCAAATCGGTGGGATGAGACTGAATTCACATCCTCTCTTCCAATGTGATTTCTTATGTGTCATTGAGCATGTTACCAAATGAGAACCATATTTTGGATCGTATGACCATGAATAAAGGGTATATGAGACATTAGACATTTTCAGCTCCATAAACAGAACCTGTTGGAGACTGGCCAAAGACCTTGTATCTGATATCAGTGATTGCACACTATTAAAACCACTAAAATAAACCATTCATACCAAATAAATGACATTAGTGAAAACAAAATGGTAACCAAATATATGAAACCTAACAACAAAACATTCTTCAAAATATTAAAAGGATATACTGCCCATTTCAATCTTGAACTTATAAACAATGCATTCTATCATAAAATAAAATTTTCAAACTGACATGAAAATACTGCAGTAAAAAAATAATTGGGTTATAATCCATCAACCAATTTATTTGCATCATCTTCTGAAATAGATGGTACATTAAGCATTATCCCTTAAATATTCTCTCGTGATTCAAATAAGGTTAGAATAGTTCCATTATGGTGATACTCTTTTAAGACAGTGATCACTACCTAGAAAAAAAAATAATGTGGTGGATACAAAATTCTCTTAGATTACATGGAGACAACATTTTACATGGTTAAAGAATACATTGTGAAACATAGATGATGATGAGAAGTAGCATAAGGTTCTCCACAATGGCTTCTAGTCCATAAAAATATTGAAAATTGAGGTGATAAACAAGATAATTATATAAATGGATTGAATTGAATTATATTATGGGTTCGAATGAAAATATTTCCCACTCATGTAACCTATTTATCCAGTATCTCAATCAATGATCCATAGATGATTTGATCTATTTAATGGGAAAATAATTCACACTAGTATCACTATTTTATTTTTCATTCCTCATTAAGACCACACGTTATGAGCTAAATCATATATGTATTTTAGTTTAATGAAGTTGTATTAATCATTTCAGTGAATCCACGGGATGCACATAGGTCGAGGGAATGAGAGGTTGGGCTCATTGCACCTTGTTTGGGGGGTATTGATTAACTACATTGGCGCACTCTTATATAGTTAATAAATGTTCCTAAATCCATACTAGTTATAGTATTGCTATTAGTTTACATTGAACCAATGATTTATCAATACCATCCATCTATGGGAATATATTTATATATCTGATGTTTCCCATGTTTCTTTCAAATGATGATTATACTATGTTTTAATGATTCGAAAATTGGGTTCTCTTCAGTTTATCATCATCAATTGATATAGTAATAATGTTTCTATTCAAATTTTTCTAATGATAGAGTGTTAACACAAATCACTATTAACATAATCAAATAATACATAGTTCATTACCATATAGTTCAAAAATTTATTCCTTTTATGGTTTTGTGACATGGACCAATATATAGAGTTTTAACATCATGCATCAATGGAAAAGTGAGGTTGCATTAAATTTCATGAATATAAACTTATGTTTTTTGGGAATAAAACACATGAATGAAAATTATATATCATAGATAAAAATTATCAAATCCCATTTAGTCCATGTTTCACGGTAATGATTATGTTGTAGGAAATGTCTATACTGTTTATCATCCAACGACATGGTAATCAGGTGATTTGGTTTAAAAAAATAGTTGGAATTATATGATAATGATACCTTTCAATAGATAATGAGGGGATTCTATATAGCTTGAAAAATCATGTTAATCTCGGTGGGAATATGTATCCTTTAGGAGGAATTAATTTCATGGTATAGGGTCCATTATGGAATAGTTTCATAGGGAATATGGCATAGTGAGTTTTCAGTTCCATGATGAATATGGCCTAGTAATGGTTGGAACTCACAAAATATATGTTCATATGATAAATGAGTTTAGTAATTCATAGTGGTGGAAACCTAAATTATTTATTTTTATAAAAACATCTGGATTTTATGTTAGATTCGTAAGGAATATGGATGAATGGGGAAGAGTTGGGTCTTTCACCAGATACGAGGCCCTTGGGAGTACAAAGGATATAGGTATGAACCATTAATGGGTTCTATATAGTTTCATAAAATGGTCAATGAGTTATGTGATGTAACTTTTTTCGAATGGCATATATTAGGAGGCCCATCCCTATCCTGAAATCCTTTAGTGGAACAATGGTGTTTGTATAGTTCATATAATGATCATATACTTGATATGGAGTATTCAATGTTAGAAGAATGAACCATGGAATGATTCAATAGTATCTTAAATATATATATCACCATTATCAAGATAATATAATATTTTTATTACCTTGAGGATTCTATTTGTATCTAAGGGAACACCATGAGAGGTCCATTATTAAATATATAAAAAATTAATGGGCTGAAATTTTATGTGACAAACCTGACCATGCATCCCAAGAGGCTATGGTAGAGACCTCCATAATATAGAAATTTGGGTGATTTGTCAATTTAAATAGGGATTCAATGCGGAAATTTAGATTTACATGGCCCTAATATAGGATCTAATAAAAATAAAGGTTTAAAGGGAGGTTTATTTACCTATAATTTGGCCACTTTATAAAGATTCCATAATTGGTATAAATATTTCACTATCCCTGTGCTTTGAGATGAATCACATCTACACTTTAGAAATCCATATTTCTAAATATTATAGGTGTTTTATGCATGATAATCTGGTTTCATAAAAATCCATAATAAATTAGTTGTATTTTTTTGTCAATAAGGTTATGAGATGTAATTCTAATGTATGTTATGATGTTAATGTTTTTTCCATTATAAAATAAAAAGTTTTCTTTAGGCTATAACATGAATATATTACTTGTATATATAAAAGGATATTACATATAATTACTGTATTATAATTTGATCGTTGATATACTATTCCCTATGTTAAATAATAATATACTTTTTCCTAATTCCTTCTATAAACTGTTTATAATGTGTTTAATGATATGGTATAAATTGGTTTTTAAATAAACTAATTCTTGATAAGGTGGATCCCATGAATATAGATGAAATCAGAAAAATGATTAACTGTTTTGAAGATTTTTTGAATAGGTGATATGGGCCAATTAGATTATGAATGTATAATTAGTTGAGAAGAGTTTTTATTTATGGGAATTCAGTGAAATTAGAGCATGGGGATTTTATTTGATTATAATTTTCCCATAGTAATTTGATTAAATTTAGTCATTACTATTCTAAAGCTGGACATTTGAAAAATAATAAATGAATTATTTATAACTATATGATAATTGTTCCATGTGTATGATATTTTATCTATGTGCATGAAAATTCCCCCTGTTAAAGGAATATTTTGTGTCTATTTATTTTTTAATGTAATCTAAAATGTTTTTATGATATTTTAATTTTTAGAAATTCTGAGACTTTCATGAATTATGTATACAATAATAAAATTTTCTTATGTGATTCTATTACTGTGAATATCATGGATGAAATATCAAGATCGATTATAAGGACCAATATTCAATCCTAGATCAAAATATACTAAGATGAGTGCAATGAGAAATAAATTATTTGAAAATATCCACATCACATGCCAATATAGTATAAATTAAAAATATTATTACGAAGAATTTGACATTGAAATTTTAATTGGAATAAATGTTGTGAAATTATGACATAAAGATATGTAGGAAAACATATCAATACATTAGTGACTTCAACCATAATAATTATTTATGATTCAAAAGAACTTGATTTGGGAAAATTCATTTGGAATCTATGGAATGATTAATAATTTAGATCATTGTCACAAATGAAGATTAAGGATATTCCAAATTTCCATTTTTAAAACAAATATTATTCATTGTATTTTCTGTTAATATAAATAAACATGTTGAAATTAATGAAATTTTTATATGAATATTAAGAAATCTCATTGGTACTATTCAAGATAATTCAGAGAGACATGATGATTCATAATATCATAGTGATATACAAAGATGATTGTAAAGTTAGGAGATCAATCACTGAAAGAAAATACAAGTTGGTAAAGTATCCTAAAGGAAGATAATGGATATATGAATAAATATTTGGATTGAGTTTCAATAAAATAATTTCTTATCATCTTTGATAGATACTTTTTATTGTGAATATATTGTATATTTGAATATATATTGATCCAATTTTATTATGGAGTAAGACGATATGAAGTGGTGAAAAAGAAACCTTGATAAAAAAGATAAAATTTCTGATTATTTATGATTCAATTATAGTGGGATAGTGTAAAGCTAGATGGTCTATTATGAGACCCACGATTCATAAAACTGTTTCAATTTGTGTTTATTAGATCTTGGTGGTCAATGCTGTGAAAAATTTTGCATATATTGGCGAATCATTTATTACAGAATATAATCAATTAGGACAAGGATATAGATTTTATAATTATAATTTTAACTCCAAATTTAATTCACTTTTTTTTAAATCGCTTTCTTGTGAGGTTAGTTTGACAGAATTTTTTTTTGTTTTTAATAACCCTATAACTTCAACAGTTTGATTTCTAAAAAATAATTCCTAAAATAAAATAACAGATTCAACCCCACCATCTCATGTGTTTAGACTTTATCGTAGTATTACAAGTAGTATTATAGATATCCTAGTAAAAATATTAAGATCATAAAATATTATCTGTATGTATATATTGATATAAATTAAAATATAAGGTGTCCCTATATTTGATGATATGACTTTACATAGAAATATGAATTTTATTGAACAGAAGTCTTATCATTTGTCCTTGAATATCAAGATGTTACAAAATATGGATTTCAATCCTTTTGGAGGAATATTCTATTACTCATTTTTATTAGAGAGATATGTATAACGATGGAAAGGCTCAAAATCCAATATAAATGTCTCTTTTAGAAAATCTTAATAAAAAATTCATGGGACTCCAATTCGTGGTGGAAATTGGGGTCAGATTGAGAAATAATTATGATGGTAATATCAATGTTAAATAATAAAAACTATAGGTTTATAGAATATGGTTTTATGGAATTAAAATTATATATTTGGAGAATATTAATGATAATTACACCTGAGTGATTGAGATATTGAATGAATTTTTTGTATTTAATGAGAATTTAGATGAATCCTCTATTGTAAAAAAATTGATGATGAAATGTGTTATCACTTCTGATCCAAAAGTAACATCACTAGACGATAGGGAAGTATCATAAGTAAATTGTTTCCCAATAAACTAATATTTATTGGATGGTAAAATATATAACATTTGGGAAGAAAAAAATGGGTTGTTTTTCTAAGGCATTCAAAAAGGAAAATACAAAGAAGATGATGTTTCATAATTGAGTGATTCGAAGGACAAAAATTATTAACACGACATCATAAACTTTTTTATTTTCTGTAAAATACTTTTAAGGAGAAAATGGATATTAAATGGGCATGATTCTATAAAGTTACTACAACGGTGATAAATATGGAAATTTTTCATAATATTCACAAGGAAGATGGTAAAATAATATGAGTTATATAATTTTCATGAGAGATATAAAAATCCAAATATTTTTATCTTCAATAGAATTAAAAAATAAATAAAATAATATGAGGTTAATTAGAAATAGTTTCATATATAACTCATTAAATTAATTAAATGATGATACCAATTTCATTTTTCATGTTGATAATGGATTTTATTCATCAATTAGTAATGATTATTTTTAAGAATCGATATAACTTTTTTGGAAGTAGAAAGGTGATCTTCAATCTTTTCAAGATAGGATTACACAACTCTATAATGAAATGATAAATATAGTATAATAAAATAATTAGTTAGATGAATATGATATAAAATTTAATTTCCTTCACTGGAAAAATGTATGAGAATAGATTGAAGGTGTGTAAACATGAGAATATGAAAAGTTATCTGGAATATTATAATGATACTAGGGAAAAAAGGTTTATCCAAGAAATAAAATCTTCCTCTAGAAGATCAAAATGAGTTAATAAATATTACTAAATATTACACCAAATATTGATTTCAATGGTTAGACTTCATTAACTGGATATAAGAATAATTTTAAATAAACTAAACAGTTCCAAAATATATTTTATAGCTCTTAAAAATTTGTTTTAAAAAATCTATAGTGTTTTAGACCGTGAAAATAAACAGGGGACAATTTATCATAGAAAGAGAATAAATAAATATGAAAATAATACCATATCACTGATAAAAAATAAGGATTATAATGTTGGAAGAGAATATTGATTTTGGGGAAATACTTTTCAATATTATGGGAGATCAATGACTGGTGGTTCTATTAGAGTTTCAAAAGGTGAAATGAAAAAAATGAAATTTATTAAAAATTAATATTTATTTTCTAGGTTAGATAAAATAATTATGTGGGAGTTTTTGTTAGAATTTGTGGACATATTAAAATTGAAAATAAATCCCTTGTCAAAAAGTAATTGAATAGGTCAACTCAATAATGATTTTGGTTTATAAAATAAATATATGGATGATGTGAGAAAAAAATAACAATATATATAAATGAATGACTAGAATATGTGGACATATTCACTATGATATGAAATAGAATCAAGATACAACATAGATTATAAATAATTTTCGTTATAAGTGTAAAGAAACATATTATTTCAAGAAATAATCCTTGATAATATTAGAATATCAATTAAAAAGGATAAAAATCTAAATATCACATATAGATAATGAATTCAAAGGCAATCAACTGATTTCATATGAAAAGGATGAATATAATGAAATTTTTTCCATAAATTTATATTTTAATGTCCAATAATTATTATTTATAAGATGTGTGTAGGACAGGAATAGAAAGACATGTTACATGTTAATTTTACTAGCATGCATATGCTATAATAAATATGATGCCATCCCAAGGCAATGAAATTGTCTTGATTTATGAGGTATATTAGGAATGTTCACAGGAAGAAACAATTATTGGGAGTTAGTAAGGTTTAAAATCTATGAAGGTTGTTAATTATATTTAATGTACGACATATACTAATCCATAATGAAATGTGTATCTTAGTATGGGAAAAAAACTCATCCTTAGTGAAATTAGGGAAAAACTGAAGAGAGACGTCATTTTTTCTTTTAGTTATTTATAATTTGGAAAACAATACAGGTAATTCAATGTGGGGAATGAGTAGAATACACATTGTAGAATATTAAATATTGTGTTCAAGGAGAAGAAGTTAGTTAATCTCCAATCAGATAGATAAAATTAAGATTAAGGTTTCATTTATGAAATATGAAATCTCAATATATATATATATATATATATATGAAAATATAATGATCGAGGTAGTTATAAAACATTTATACCTTTCATTATTTTATTTTAAACATATTAATGAATGTTTCATGTTGATATTATAGAATATATTTTTCATTTTTAAATTTATTATGTTCAATTAACTTTGATAAATGCTACATCAAGCATACATGTATAAATATATATAAAATATGTATTGGAAGTCATTAATATATAGATAAATAATATTGATAAATTTATATTGACAAAATAAACTATTGAAATGCACTAAATAGTTGAACATGATATGGAATGTTAAAGAAGTAAATCATGGATTAATGTGGATTTTTTAATATAAATTTTCTTTCAATTATATTTATATTATTTAATACATAATTTCATTTAGTCACAGAATTAAACATAAGGGAAAATATTTTTTAAACATGTTGATAAAATCATAATTGTTGATACACTAATTATAAAACATTTTTAAATGATGATAAATTAATTTGAAGGTAAAATAATTAATTTGTTATTAGAAAAAATTTTTCATTTGCACATTTAATATTATGTTAATAACATAAATTAATGAATATTTATGTAATATTTCAATGATATTTATAGTTAATATTTTACATAAAACAAATTAACATCATCAAGTCAGTTTTACAAGGACATGGATAAGAATATAATCTTCATTATCCTAATAGATATTTTTTCTATAAATTGTTTTAATGAGTTTGGTTCTTGAATATTTTAATTAATTTTTGGAACCAATAAATATTGATTATTGTAAAATGGATTATATATTTTTAATTAAAATAATAAATAATAAATAATATGTTAATATTAATTTTTATACATAATTAATAGTTAACAAGGTCAAAATACTCTCACTATATTTTGAGTGAGAATTGTTAATGAAGGGGATAATCTAATAGATAATGCATTAAATAATTTTAAAGAAAAAATAAATCATATTAATTGAGTGGATTTATAAAATAACATTCTTTATAATCAAAAGACTTTCCATTTGGATCCACTTCCATAAAAATGAATTTATATTTTTTTTTCAAAACATTAAATATTTACAGGGGTGTCACACGCTTGAATTATAAATGACAACATCATCTCTTCACTAATTCACACAAATTGTGAACTCCAGTTCATAAAATCCCTACCAAATTAAATTATGATATTTTTCCCCCACATCCTAAATGTTTTGTTCAAAAATATATTATCGATAATTATTAATTTATTAATAACGAGGATTAAATTTTTACGATGAATTTTTTGACTTGAGGTAAGGGCTTCATCACAATATTCCTTTTTCTGAATTTTTTTGTATTAAGTGCTGATTATTAATTATATATTAAATAATATAAAAATTTGAAGCATTAAATCTTCATTTATTAATTATTAATGGTATATAATTTACCATTTCATGTTTTATCAACCAAATAGATTATGAATCAAATGTTATAAATATCATAAGTGATTATTATCTCAAGTTTATTTCTTTACAAGATATTACATATTCACTCTTTGTATTATATAATGTAGTTTATATAATTACTTATGGGTGACTCTATAATATAATAATTAAATTCAATGGATTAAAAAATTCATCATAAGTACTATCTTTCCAAATATTTCAATTCAATAGGCAGTAATGCCTTTAGCGTTCCCTTAGTTCAAATTCCCTTTATTGAGATTATTATTGCATTGACATACTTTCTATTTTTTTAGGTGTTTGTCCCAACGATGAATTTATTTAACAAGTATTCCACTGTAAATATTTTATATTTTCAAATGCTTATATGTTTCTTTATCTTTTTACGATTTTATTCAATAATTACAAATTTTTTGATGGTTTATATTGTAATATCAATTTTAATAATTTATTTTTATTTTTCAGTATCCAATAGAAAAAATTTATTTTTATTCAAACATAAACCTCATTTATTTTTTTGTTATTATTTATGTGTTTGTAGGTGTTCAATATGTTTTCCCTTTTATGTAAATAAAAAGGATTAATTTTTTTTAATAAAAGACGAAAATAAATTTATTATTATGTTCTGGAATTATTTTCCACCATATCCAATTTCATTACAAGATTTTATAGAAGTTGTAATATTCAATAAATTGTTGAAAAAACTATTTTTAAAACCATTTAATTTCCAAACATTTGATCAAAAGGAATATTTTGAAATGTTTTCAAATGGAATCACTTTTTTATCTTTAGAGTAGTGTAAGAATAATATATTTATAATATTTATTGGATTAACTTATTTTTCAACATTCATGAATTTTTTTATTCTTAAATTACAATTATCCATAATTTTTCAATGAATATCCTCTTCATTTTTTCTATAAATTTTTCATTTCAAAATGTAGAGGATATTTCCTCTAGTTTTTCAATTAATATATCAAATTATTTCATAAAAGTATTTTTTATATATGTCCCCATCCATTATGGAATATTTTGAATTTTTGGGGATATACTACAATGATACCATACAATTAAATTCTTTAAATGGCTTTTGTTGGAGATTTCAAAAGAAAATTTTCATGAAATGTGTATCTTCCCCATGTGAAAAATAATTTATATGTAATAATTACTTTTTTGTGAAATTATGGCCCATGTATTTATTTTTTACTATGTGATCGGTGGTACGAAAATTATTTATCCCTCCAATGAATTACATAATGATTGATATCTCATTATATAACATGAAATGGAATGGAAGGTTATCCCAATACACTATGAGAAATTCTCATCTATGTTTATCAGAAAGTTCAGTGAGCCCAATCCATTATGAGACTCTTTCAACTCTGATATGACAGTCCTTGAAGTGATCATTGAATAATAAAATGATTTTCTATGACTTTGTGTATTACAAACAAATGTTTGGATTATTCTTATCATCTTCTTTCATGGATCATGATTTATTATTGAAGATTCTTCACTTGTAGGACTCATATAATTTAGATATATCCATGTTGAATGATAAATAATTTATGGTATTTTACTTGTTAGGTATTATTTCATATGTTTTGAACATTTTCTCATACCCTTATTCTTATTTTATGCTCAATTTTGATCCTTAAAAGATATAAACCATTCTACCCTTACTAAGAATATGAGGGAAAACATTCTCATGTTCACATTTTCTCTAGGATATTATTAATATTATTATATATGATTTTTCTACGAATATTACTACAAGGGATGAAATTTGTGGTGATGTTTTAGATCATTTTTGAAATAATATTATTATGAATTTTAGTATCCCTAGAAACTAAATCTTTATCATTATAGAGAATGATATATTGATTTTTATATTATGTTTTCATATAAAATAATGAAATACAAATGTATATTATTTTCAAGACACCATTATTGGTTTAAAAGTAGTGTATTATTATTTCTTTAGTATATGTTTCGAATAAAATGAGGAAAATAATTTGAATACCTATGATGATCTGATATTGATATCAGATGAATCTAAAGTGGTAGAGGTTAATAAGAAGGTTAAATAATTAATGAGATATTTGTATTGAATTTATTTATTATTGGATTTATTACTATATAAATTACTTATGGATTTTTTTTCTAACAATTTTGATTTTAGTAAGGGATTTAAAATGAAATAATGCAGTTGGGGTGGTGGAATATATCCTCAATATTATAAATATCCTACTTAAGGAATGCTTTATAAATTCCTTAAAAAGTTAGAAAAATAATAATTAATAACATCAATGATTAGATGTTTAACAATAAATGAATACATCAGATGGTATGATGATTCCATCTCAAGACTAAATATTACCACCGATAGAAGTTTGGTGGAATGTTCTTCTTGTAAATATTGTCAGTCGTCCACTAGTTTAATTTTATATGATTTTCAGAATGAGTTGTATATCTCTATATATTTCCAATTTCATTTTATAAGGAAGGTTTGTCACACATAATATTTGGATCCAATATATAATGGTCTATCAAGTTGAGGATGAACATATACTTCCAATGGAAATTATTTCCAATATATGAGTCTTTATACTTAATTGTGAGTCGTATTTATCTCAAATGGTTGGGAATAAACTCAAATTTTATGATATTAATATTTTTAAAAAATATTTCGATGTACTCGTAGATGAATTTCCTATTACACCCCAAAAACATGAGGTTGACTTTTTTATAAAACTCATACCTAGTTATACACCCATTTCAAATACAAAATATAGAATGGCCTAAATTATGCTATAGTAATTGAATAAAAAATTATAGGGGAATAGTTATGAGAGAATAATTAAACCAAGTGTTTAACCATGGGTTTTCCATGTTTTGTATTTAATATATATATTGTCCAATGAATATCTGAAATGAGTTTTGTGAAGAAACAATGACCATGGTCAAAAATAAGTATTCTCTACCCCATATTGAGGACTTTTTTTTCAACTATTTTTATCATTATTATTTTAAAATATTGAAATTATATTTGTATATCATCATTTAAGGATAAAAAGGGATGATGTGCATGTTTTTCCCTTTTATCTATACTATGTACACATGAATTTATAGTCATTACATTTGAAAGTACCAATTCCTCCACTATTTGTGTGGATCAGATGAATTGATAGCATTTAGACTACATTTATGAGTTTATGGTAACCATTATAATAAATATTATTATTTATTAAAAAATAATGGAAGATACATAATATCTTTTGAGGATTATATTGATAAAAATATGAAATAAGAAGTTGTTTAAAAAATATTTTAAGTGTGACTCCTTGCTAAATAATGTATCATTCTTGGGTCATGTGATTACATTCTAGTGAATTTCGATGGGTAATTTTAAGAAAGATGTTATTTAATATTGTACAAGACAATCCATGGTGAAAAATATCCATTTATTTCATGTATTTGTTGGATATAATTTATTCTTTGTGGGAAATGTATCAGGAATATTATTTATAGAAATCCTGTTGACATGGAAGGTAGGTTAGTTCGTTAAGAATAAATAATGTTAAGTGAATATCATGGAACTAAATATATTGTTGGAAAGTGGAACTATTCCAACACTAACCCTAAAAAGGTAATGGTCAATGATATATAGTATTGTATCAAATAGGGAAATGAGATTCTTTCTCTTGATGATTCCCATTTTGGTAACATATCCCTTATGATAATTGATGGTTAATTTGAAAATTAACTCATATCATGATTTGGAGTTGGTAGTGTTCATTTTTCCTATCAAATTTTTTAGAATTAACTCTTTACTAAAATAAGAGATTCATATACTATTCATAATTGATCTAAGTATTTATTTATATTGAAAGAGTTGATATTACATATAATGAGATGGTTGTAAATGATTAAAAATTATCTATTCTTCCTACAATACCACATTTTGAATGTGAGATATGGGGTTTTGTTCTCTGATATAGAAAGAGCATGTTATATTTTACATGATGATGACATAAAGATATTTAATTATTATGGATTCTAGGAGGATGGACCTTGAAATAATTTAATGAGGGAAATACTATCATACTAAAATAAATTTTCAATAATACATTCATCATGAGATTATAAAGGAATAAGTAGAGATACAAAAGAAGGTAACTATTTTTCTATATTTCATCCTTTACCATGATGGAATGATAATATTTAGGAAATATATATGTTTCAATTATTTACAAAAATTAATGATAGAAATATTTGATAAATCATATATCTCATCATTCTCTATCCACCCTCCATGTACAATGATTCATACAGTTATTAAAGATAAGTTTTTATAGCACAATATGGAAAAGAATATTTAGGATTATGTATCTCATGGAATGATACAACACTAATCCAAATCTAAATTTCATAATCCATAAGGGATAATGGAACCATTACCCATAATTTTACTGAAATGGTAGAAGAAGACCATTAATTTTCTCGATGGACTCCACCGGACTTATAATGGACATAACTATATTTTTTTACATTCAAATTCCTTATATAGATATAGTATTTCATTATTATTGTGAATGATTTTTCTATTGATATATTCTCAATAATATTAATTAATGTGTTTTTTGTTTTTTTTTGTAGTACCAATTTCATCTATTTCTTGTCTAGATAAGGGGTTATTATTGGATAATTAAGGAAAAATCATTAAATATTAAGGGGGACATCATAACTATATGTATTTATTTGAAATATACTCAATTTTAGAAAAATACTCAGACTCTAGAAGATAGGTTTATATATTTACCTATAGGGTTTAGGGGACACTGGGAATGAAACCATCATCTGGTTGAATATTTTTAAAAAAATATATTTCACAAGATAATTTAGATGGCTCTTCATTATTACATCAATCAAAATATTTTCGGATCTATAAGATGTTATATTGAAGTTGGATAATAAAATCATTGGTAACCTGATAATGATTAGTAAATTGGAAAAAAAGTTCAATCCATTCAATAAATAATTATGGTATCATAGATTCAACCAAAGAGTCGTCCCAATAACCTTTAAAAATATCTAAACATTTATTTTGGAGAGAATTTATTAAAATGGACATCATAATATATGAAGGTAAATTGATTTGAAAAAATTGGGAATCTCAACCCCAGAGATAGTAGTCCCTATGAAATTCATGATAATATCTACATGAAATCATATTTCTTAGAACATCCACTGAAACTCTTCTATGTTCAAATGTGTTCCACGTATCTCAATTTTTTATATACGTACACAAACTCTCATATATACATAAATATAAGGTTTTAAAACTATAGTGTGATCATTCTTATGAGGAACAACAAGGACATATATTTGACTAAAGAGATGAAGTGTTTCAGAATGTTACTACTATCCATGAAACTGTTTGTTGCTAAAACCATAAATTTTTGGAATCTATATGGGAACCTGAGGTAGTAAGGTTAAATAACTATCATCATTTATTTTTTAATGTATTGGGATCTTTAGTGGGAAATGTATATATGGGGATAGAATATAACACCCCAAATTTTAGAATATATTTATCTTTAATAAATTAACTGTGTTCAAAAGATTGGGTGCACATGACCCCTAACGTAAATTAATAATTCCTTATTAATATATAAAATTAAATATATAAATATATATTTTAATTAATTTTATAAAATTCAAGTCATTAAATTATTAACATATATTCATGAAAGAGTTGATAAATGATAAGGAATGATAGTATAGTGATACTTATTTAAATTGAAAATATTCATCTGCAAACATTATTTTTATAATATATGTTTGATTTAAATGAGATTTTATTATATTTTGAATATTAGATGTATCGAAATTTATTTATTACACATGTATCAAAATATGTGATTTATTCATACATTTACTCCAAAATACAATAAATAAATATAAAATTATTTGATGCTAAAAAAGTAATTTTTTGAAAATATTTTTTTGTTAATAATGTATTTTATCATTATAAATTAAATTAATTAATATCAATAACTGATTTGGTTGTATTATGTTGAAAATATATCAAAAAAATAAATTAATATTCATATAGTTGTTGTTACAAGTAATGTAATAAGTATAAAATCCTTTTTATTTCAATGATTCATTTTTTCGAAAAAAAAATAATGTATTTTTTGCATGGATAATTGAAATAATTTATACCACCAGTAGAAATAGAATCATTAAAAATTGACTGAAATCATTGAATTATGATGAACGTTTTTTTAATAATCATTACATAGTTTTTAGTTATAATGAATATTTAATATCCAATGAATCATGTCACCATATTAAGGGTTAAAACCTTTTATTATCTTATATTTTAATACTTTTCTTTTTTATGATAGATTCCCTTGAAATCATATTTATTTTATTTTATATATTTGAATATTTATAAGGGTACCACTACATCACTTATAAATGTGCACCTCTTATCTTCAATACATTAGACACATTTGGAACTATATATTTACCTAGAACACACCAAAATGATTTGTAGCATTCCTCCAAATTAAATATAGGCATTGGAATCATTAAATTTACATTTTATAATGGTTTAATGTGTTTTGAAATGGTATATAATCAATAAATATGTAATCCTATTAACTGAGATATTTAAAGTATATGTCCAGTTACAGCATGAACAATTATTCTATATCCAATTTAATATAATAATAAATGTATATATACTATACATGATTTATATTATGTTATTATTATAACCATTTTCTATCATCTTCCCATCCAATAGAAAATTATAGTGCCTCTCAGGTGTACATCCAAACTACCATCTCTATAGAGTGAAAATTTTCATTTATCACCACCACCCCCATGCATTATTTAGTTGATGGGTTAAATAAATATGTATAATATTTAGGATATAATTATAGACCATTAAATCTATATTATTTAATGACCTAACCCACTAGGGAACTCCAATATTGCTGAAGGGAAAGCCATCACATCCCCCAACATACCTCCAATAGGGTAAAGGCGTGACTGATGTTTCGAGAAGGAATAAGTAAAATTATATGACTTATCCTAATGTACCTATATGCATGAACCCAACCATCTCCACAAAAATGTGTGGATGAGTAATAATAAACTAAATTAATATGTACAATAGAAACCATGCTTGTAATAACCGTTAGGTAACACAATAGTGTATGAATGTGTAATCTAATATGTAATGGATTAAAATATACTCCTAACTAGAATAGATGTCCAACTTGAAACTAAAACATAAATAATGTAATGCAGATAGATCACAGATCATGACCTCCATGGTTGACAACCATATGTGGTCATTATACCCTTGTATCACATTGATCCACCATAATCATCTTCGATATGTCTGTCATCTTCATATGACCTGACACATACAGGGAAAGCTAATTTTTTGATGATTATATACATACCCTTTATGATTCTACTGAAAGAAAAAAGTATTAATAAGGAGACACAAAAAATATTAAGATCATCCTAATGAAAGAGGGAAATACCCAACACACACACATAAATGTATATAATGAAACCAAAAAAGGGAGGAATGGGATCTTCATCTCATATCCCATCCAATGTCAATGAGCAAGACAACATCACAAGTGGTTCATTAACAATTCCCACATCAAACACAACCATTCCAGAATATGTGTGGAGGGGGCCACACCTCACCCCAACACTCCAAAACTGAGGGGTCTATGTTCTATGGGTGACATAGACCCTGTCAAATCAAGATTATGGGAATTTACCCATCCATAGATATATGACCTATAGCCTAAATAGGGGAGTACATCCACTACCTAACTAAAGAGAATGTGGACCTACTCCTTGGTGATAATGGGGAGTTCCATCATAATAAATATAGAAACCATTCGCTAAATATGGGATTATCTTCTCTTCTAGACTAATGTGTATGGTGGACTAACACCTTGGTGAAATTGTTTATTACCATAAAAATAGATATAGGAAATTCCCTATTAATAGGTGATTATATTAGATATCTAGAAACAAACAAAATATCCTAACCAATAACTTTCATCATCATGCTTCTACTAAGTAGAAATATTTTCTGAAAAATATAAAATCATACCACAAAATAAACTACAATGTCTACTATTAGATTCTACAAGAAAAAAGGCTCAAGATAGGCTACTCATGCTACAAAATATGATTTCTAAGGAAGGATATAAATGATGTTGATGAGTCAGATAGTAGTAAATTATGTTAAGGGTTCAACATAGATGGTGGTCTCTCACAATTTCCTAGACATGTTCTACCTAGACAAGGATTTTGAATACATGTCAATATACAAAAAATTCCTACATAGAAACATGGTGTGTATGAAGAATTAGGGCCATGGCTATGCTTTTCAACCCATTCCATGTATTTCATCCCTTTACCATTTACTCTAATTTAGGAACTTTCTATCAACACAAGGACACGTGAATGAGTGGAATACACATAGAGTGTCCAACTAGACAAGGTTACATGCTACATTGGATAAAATACATTTTGTTATATATTTCACCACACCAAAAAACTAGATAAACAACTAATTTACAAATTCCATGTTTTCTTCCAAACTACACATGGGGATGTTTTGTTACCCATTATAAAGAAAATAATTATTTCACATGTCTCTATATCTACCACCTAAACAAATTCCATCATATATCTTCCTAATAAAAATAAAAAATATATTATTCAATTGATTCCCATCGAATGATGACAAGAAATCAAAATCTAATGATCTACTCGAACAACACATCACCACCCTTCATACTTAGTGCCCTACATTTCCCCATGCTACCACTATGAGTCCAATATCCATATTGCATCACCCAACACTAATCTCGATATATACAGAAAAATAAAAATATAGTCATCACGGAATCATCCACCATGAATATATAGGTATAATTTCTCTTGGACCCACCTAGGAAAAATAGAATTATTTCCCTTTAGTTTTATAGTGAATTTTTTTTAACAATTTGGAAATTCACTATAACAAGGGTGAAACCATCTTCATAGATGATTTGATGGAAAAATCAATGAATAAGCTTAATCAAGATGAAATAATGGAAAGAAATGAAAACATTTAGTAATAAATTTAATCAATTTAACCATCTCAGGTGATGGTTTCGAAAATGAAGATAATTAATATGGGATAAAAATACCTGCTTAAAATATTAATCGATGGGGTGAAGACAAAAATTGATGAGACATATCTTGATTATGAAAAAAGCATTGATAAAGAATGAATTCACCAATGATATGGAAGTACCACTTCATTTTCTACCAATTTATCGACAGTGATTCGATCAAAATTCATCATTTTATGTCAATATTTGAATAATGAAAGTTATCCTTATCCAATAAAATATATAAATGACTATATAGATAACCCTTGGGAAATAATTATAATGGGAAATAAAGATGATTTTAGTATTTCAATTTAATAAAAATAATAATAAATTATTTATTTATTTTAATTATAACCTCCAACCAATATCTTCTATAGCTGCACGACCAATGACGACCAACCATAGGTGGTTCCAAGATTATATCCCTCTTCCTAAAATCATCATTTGTCTCAGATTTCCAATTCGATGATCCATTAATTATTATGTAAATTATTATTGTAAAAATACAAACATGTGATATTAGTATATTTAATATTTTAATAATTAATATTCTAAGCTCACCATGCCTTACAATCAAGTTCTCTTTTAGTTCATGGCCTCAAAAATATTATTATAATCATTTCAATGTAGTACCAGGAGAGAACATGGCCACTAAATTATTTCCACCTTCAAGGATTCATTCACCAGAATAGAACGAGATGAATAAAATGTTAGGCATACAAATCCTGAATCAAGTTCCCCAACTCTTACGAGATCTAGTATTATATCATGCTACTATAACACACAAAACAATGAGATGTTCTACCCTCAAAATGGACATCTCTTGTCGATCCTCGATCGTCATCGGGCACTCTCTAATGATAGCCCCAATGCATTTTTATATATTTTCATTGAAAAATATGATACATAACATCATGCATATATCTCATCAAATACGACACATGGATGTCTTCATACTGTCTCTCCAATAATGGGGTTATGTTTAGATGGAATGAATGCTTTCTGAACCTCTATAAGATCTCGAATGACCTCTTGAACCTTAGGGATAGATTTCATCCCTTAATAACCCTCTTATATCCTCATAATTGAGTGAATATTGGAAAAATATATCCTACTTGATCAATCAATTGGGGATTATGATGTCGACATACATAATAATTCCATAAATCATATGTTACCTCATTTTTTTATGATAACCTAAATGTTCAATATCATTTTCCAGACCATATGAACCAGATTTAGAGATATATCTCTAGTTTTAGCCCATCCTTTAAGTGAGCTATATGGAATCCCATAAAATTCCTTAATTTGTTTCATGATGATCATAGAGGGATTTATATTATTATAATATAAATAATTAAATGGAAAGTGATCCTCTTGGCTCAAAAGGAACTCCAAAACACAAGTTCTCAGCATATCCTCCAACACCTAGATAGTTCCCATGTCCTAACCATCTGTCATATGGTGAAATTTCGTACCTATCAATAATTTTTTTCTAAAATACCACATGTGTGACACTCCATAGTCGTGATATAAATTGTGCACCTTTATCGAATAAAATCACTGAGGGGACAAATTGAACCAAATGATCTCAACAAATTCATCTTACTATACTATCCTCTGAAAAAAAACTCTCTTATGCAAAGGAAGTATTATATAATCATATTTCATTCATAAATCACTATATGGATTCTTGGATTCAAATATTCAACTGAATTAATATCACAAATTCCCCAGACATTTCATCCCATTTACGTTTTAAGAGTATAAGAAGTTGTCTCACTCATGTAGGAATCTCGTGCTTAGCCTCCCCCATCTAACATGTGAGACATCGAGAGATGAACTCAACAACACGTTTACTCATGGAAGCCTAAAAATGGAAAAATGAAGGTCCCTTTATATTCTTCATACACTATGATTTAAAACCATTAGTAATGTGTGAAACTCCCTCATCACCTCATCGAATATATCCATTAGAAACATTATCAATCCCTAACAAAGGATGATGAAATCATATACTTTAGAAAATTAGTCTTTGGAATGTCCCAAGGATATATGGTAATAGGTATTCTCATTTAAAATATCTCTAATGTGAACCCCCTCACTCACTAGAGAAGTGGAGGGGTCAATTCAATCAAATGCAGATATATTGTTCCACTATTCTCTACTAGGTTCAGATTCAATCAAGACAACATCATTGATGCATTCTATGATAAATTAGAATGGGACTTCTTTCTTTGTGTACCTTCAACCATGATTACCTACTGAGGAGTATAAAATTTGTTAAAGGCGTAGTCCTACAGAAACCCCAACCATAACCTAGATCATAGTTTTAGATCACACTTTGAGAAAATATATCTAATACTGTAATGGTATGAGTTAACAACAAAGCACACCACTAGAAGATTATTCCTTAACATATTTAGAGAGAATACTACCACGGCCAACCCCATTCCAGGTTTCATGTTTCATTCCTTGTGGGGTATCAACATGTAACATCCCATACATTACATAAAGATTCCACTTCACCACTAAAGAGTATTTATTAGATAACATAACGAAGACCATGCTCGGAACATATAAGTTTACTATGATTAGAAACTGGGAAACATAAAAAATTGGTTCATAAAACATCCACATTATCTCCCACTTATTTATTGATAACTATACATATTTTTTACATATCTTACTAAATACACTTCTTCGTGACCTAGGCAAAAGAAACATATGAAAGGGTGAGCTCAAATTCTCAGTATAAGTGGTCAAAGGATATATCAATCATATTATAATCATAAGAACATAACATTAGAAAATACTATCTTGTATATAAAAGATCATAATATCATCTCAAGGGATAAATCATATAAGTGCAATGTAATACCATTAATCCTAAAATAAGACATTATATTTAATGGTATACACATATAAGCATATACAAAAATTCATATTATCCAGGGATCCTTGCCAGGACCACCAAATCAGACAATGTCCAATACTGAAATGAGTTCACTCTGCGTTCCAGTCCTGTATTAGTAAACCAGGTTTACATCCCATTCTAGTCATTTTTATCTCCTAAGATGTAATTATTAACCTAATGAAATGGAGGTAGATATATATACCACCCATCCCATAGTGAAACCATTTTTAAATTTTCCACAAAAAATAAACCATCCACCATAGCATACCCATGGAACAAAAAAGTGGGATTCTTAAACATCATTCCATTATATAACAATCCATAAAAGATTAATTTATTTCATAAAAATAATTCTATCCTAAACACAATAAAATATATTCTATAAAAGTTATATAAAAATAATCCTATCTAATAATATATGGGAAATAATTTTAAAATAACACATGATATTAATTCTAGCAGAAATTATCATTTCTTCTTTAAAAATGTTTTCCTTCCTCATAATGCCACACAATTTTGGACAAAATCTATTTTTTGAAATTTACCCTATAAGACAGTATGTGATGATTCATGTAAATGAGTCATTATGAAATCATAAAGATACATTTATGAAGTAGATGTAAAAAATACCATTCTTCTCATACATCTTCTGTAAAAGTCACAATGTACCTCATACCAAAAACAACAAATGATTAAATTCTTAGCATTTCGTAAAATATCACCAAGGATTAAATTTGAAATTAAAAAATTATAGAAGGATATAGAAAATATTTTAAAATAAATATTTATGAAACATGGATGTGGATGATATTTATACCCTCATTAATACTTTGAAATAAATAATCTTGGAAAAAAACGAGATTTTCAATGTTATCCCATACCTTAGGTCCTATTTGATTCGTATATATCTGAACTTCTTCTTCTTCGACGTTCCTCCTCGAAATATCCTTTTAGAGAACTAGTGATCATATTTTAAGAAGTCCATGACCTATATACTATTTCTTGAGATTTTTAGAAGGGAAATGGGCAGGGGATTGTTGATCAAGAATGCTAAAAATAAAGTGAATATTTGAGGGAAGATGTTCCCTTTTATAATCGTGGTGAGGTCACTTTTGGATCCCTCAAAAATATTAATTTCTAATAAAATAAATCCCCACATAAAAACATCAAAAATTTTCTAATTTCAAAGATTATATGATATTGGGTTTTAATCTCATTATCAAGTAAATTTTAGAGAAGTGTTTATACTAATTGAAGATTTATCATTTTAATTATCACTAAGTTATTATATTTTATATTAAACTAGGGTAAAAAATATTTAAATTTTAATTCATAAAATATTTACATATTTGAAGTCAATTTGACCATAAAAGAATGTTTTTTAACATTTTAAACCATTTCATAATAATTATATTTTTTAAAAATAATTTATTAATTTTTAATAATGTAAGAAAACCTTATTTTGGAAAAATATAAATAGTGTCAATTTTTACACTATTTATTTCATGGATTTTTAAAAATATCAAAATATTAAGTAAAAATTGATAATAAAATAATTTTTTATATCCATAAGGGGTCATGTTAATCTAAAAAACTAATTAGAAATTATAATTATTCCAAATAATATTTATTAAAACAGTTTTGAAATTATATATTTGATCTATTTATTAATAAAATAATTAATAACTCAATTTTGTGTAGTTATTTAACATATTTATTTTTGAATAAAATTTAAAAATAAAATAATATGATAATTGTGAATTTTTTATCTTACCGAATAATTGTTCTACTCAAATTTATCTTTATAAAACCCCACATAACAAATACTATAATCTTTTAAAACATGAATGTGAAAAATATATCTTCACTTTACATAAAATAATATATGTGCCATAATCACTTCTACAAGACACAAAATTATCAATAATTTTACCCTTAGATGCTCATGGTAAATACATACTCGACCAATAAGGTTTGGTCTAGTGTTTGGGCCTTTTGATAGTTATTTATATTTTAAAAAAATTGTTTTATTGATTTCCCATCAATTAATTAATTTTTACATCATCAATGAATATGACTTTAATGCAACTATTTATTTCTTAAAAACTAAAAATAGATATTTATGATAAATATAAAAATTTTAGATTTCAAATGATTATATATAATTGATTTTATCTTTTTTATAACCTTATTTTAAAAATATTTTAATTATTAAATTTTGATTGACACATATTTCACTTTTCTTTAAAATAATTAAAAGAAGTGCCCTTATCTCATCCAAGTGGGCTCGAAAGGATGTTTTTTTCAATCCAAGAATGTTATAGGAAGAATTATAAATTTCAAATTATATTAGTACAAGTGTTAATTAAATTTTATAATATTGTTATACATGTAATTAGACGATTTAACTTTTTACCGTGTTAATAAAAGTTACTGAAGTTACTATTCATATTTCCCAATAATAAAATAAATATATTTAAAAAAATTTGACTCACTGATTCCAAATATTTAATCCATGTTTCCAAATTAAAAACACAAAATATTTTGTTATTAATTTAAAATTAAGCTTGTTTTTAAATTAAAAATAGGGTTTTAAAAGATAAAATATTGCAAAATATTGAAATGGTTTTACATCTGAATTCAATTTGGAATTAATTCTAATGATATAAATTATATTAAATGATAATAATATATTCTATTTCTAATTTGAAACCACTAAATAATATAATTTAACAATATCAATTTTTTCAATGGAAAATGATATTTTCAATTAATATTTAGAACATATTTACTATTCATAATAACATGAATGTTATCAAAAACATATCATAAATTAATCCAAAGTAAACTTTTATATCCTTCTTCAAAATAAAATTATTATGTAGTCATATAATAAATTTTAACTTGTCAAAATCTTAAATTAAAAGGGGTATTCCATTCAATGTTGTAAAACTAACATTCAAAAAATAGGTTTTTATACATTAAATTGGGTTTTATTAATACCTTATGACTAAAATATCCATTGGATAAATATCAAGAATATTTTATTTAGTATATGACTCAAATATATCTCATCAATTTTATTAAAAAAATTAATTCTCTCAAGAATACAACAGTCTAATTTATTTATATTTTTCATAAATAACTGAATGCCTATGATTTCACAATGCCTTTTCATATATTAGTTATATTTATTCCTAATATCCTAAAGGCCAGATTAAATTGGTAATTTTATAATAAGTGAATCTCACAGTTATTTTAAAATCATGATTTCATGAAAATCAAGATAGTTATGCATAAAAATTATTTAATGAAAATATTTCATAAAATATCATGGTGTTACATTCTACCCCCCTTAAATAGAATTTCACCCACGAAATTAATTATTTGGTAAAAAACAATTAATTATACCTCTCCCTCATCATATCATCAGGTTCCCACATAACTTCCTCTTATTGGTGGTTCCTCCATAATACTTTAACCAAGAGAGTTTTCATGCTTTGTAGAACTTTTTAGCTATGATCTAGACTCTCTATCTATTTTTCTTCATATGAAATATATTACACTACCGGTATGACTTATGGTTTTAGTACATGTGAAAGATGAGTTAAATAATTTTTAGGACAGATACATGGAAGACATCATGAACTTCAGAGAGATTTATTGGATGTTCCAATTAGTAAGCTACCATTCCAACACAGTACATAATTTCAAAAGGGCTAATATACCTAGGGATCTACTTCCCTTGTCTCCAAATCTCATTAATCCCTTCCAGGGAGATATTTATCGAAACACATTATCACCCTCTTTAAACTATACTTCTTTTTTTATTTTTCGCCATATGTTTTTTACTCAAAGATGCTCTTATGTATTGTTGAATAGATCTGATCATTTCTGCCATTTCATAATCAATATGAGGTCCTAATATCTTTTTTCCCCAACTTCATCCAAACAAGTGGTATTTCTACACTTCCTTCCATATAGGGCTTCATAAGGATCCATATAAATACTATAGTAAAGCAATTATTGTATGAAGATTCCACCAACGGTAGGTGTCAATCCAAAACACCATTGCAATCCAAAGAAACTCTTTCAACATGACATCTAGAACGTGAATTTTACTTTCAGAATATATGATTGTCTGTGGATGATATGTAGTGCAAGAAACATTACTCTATATCCAGAGAATTCTGCAGATATTTCTAGAATATTGAGGAAATCCTCGAATCCAGATCCGATAAAATGGATGTGGTACTCCATGAAAAGATACCATATCCTTTAAAAATATCCGCAGAAGATGATCAAGGGATAAATGATCTCTAATTTCATTGAAATGTTGTGACATCGTAAGGCAATAAATTATAACCCATATATCATTATGAACATTATTTGTTTTTGGAAGTCCGACAACAAATTCCGTACTGATTTTTTCCCATTTCTATGATAATATGGGTAACGGTTGTAGTATCCCCTTAGATGTTTTTCTCTCAGCCTTAAAATGGTGACAAACAAAGCATCAAGAGACATATTTGACAAAATATCTTTTTGGGCCATCCTACAATAAATACTCTTTTATGTACCTAAACATATTTTTTATTTTAGGGAGAATAGAGAATTAAAAATTACAAGACTCTTCAAAAATCACCTTTTTTCAATTATAGTATAGTAATAATACAAACCTTATTCCAGAAACATATTCATTCATCAATATCATGGTTGAATTCCGGAACATGTTTCACATTCTTTCACATCTCTACATTGTAGTTTTTCACCTCCTTAATCATCGCATGTATAAATGGTTGAATATTCATTTGGGAAAGATAAAATCCCCCCTTCCTTTAAAATTTTTTGATCTATGCTTTGAAAATCCATAAATATTGGATCTTTTGTGATCCTCACCATGGATTGGATATAATGGCCTTGTCAACTCAAAGCATCTGCCTCATTTTCCACTTTCCCAATGTGGTAATGTATTGAGCAGTCATAATCATTAATGAACTGCATCTATATTGTTTGGCTCATATTCAGATCCTTTTGGGTGAAAATATACATTAAACCTTTATAATCAACATAAATATCGCACATTTCACCATAAAGATAATTCCTTAAAATCTTTAATTAAAATATTACGTCTGATAACTCCAAATCATTATTTGGGTAACTTTTCTCATTGATTTTCAACTGTTGTGAGGATTAATATATTACTATATCATTCTGCTTGAGAATGTATCTCATCCCCTTCTTGGATACATCACTATAGAGCACAAACATTTCTCTACTAGAAGGGAGTGGAGGCATTGGTGCACTGGATAAACTTCTTTTTAGGTAATTGAAATTATCTTCACATTCCCCTATCCAAAGTCACTTAACTCTTTCATTAGTCAACATACTGAGTGCAATAGATAAACATGAATAATATATCACAAAATGTTGATAATATCCAGAAAAAAAATGATTTGGATCATAGTTACCATTTTTTGTCTCATCCAATTTTTAAAAAACCTCTATTTATGATGGATCCCAAGATAAACCGTCTCTTAAGATTATTTGACAAAAAAAATGAAACCTTTGGTAGCCAAAAGTCACAATTCACAAATTTAGAATATTTATTCTCTTCCTTAGGGTCTTAAGTACAATCCGCATGTGGTCATCATGTTCTTCCTTCATCTTTAAATAGACAAGAATATCATCTATAAATACTACCACAAATTGATCAAGACAGTCTCTAAAGACATTATTCATTAGATACATGAAGATAGTGGGGGCATTAGTTTTACCAAAATGTATCACTATAACTTCATAGTGTCCATACATTGTACATAATTCCATAGTTGGTATATCCCCAATTTGTCCCTTAATTGATGATACCATAAATGAAGATCTATCAACGAAAATTATTGAGCTCCACGAAGTTGGTCGAATAAGCTATCAATGTGGTAAGAGGATATTTTTCATGATAGTGATCTTGTTATGTTTTTGATAATCAATAGTGAATCTCGTTGATCCATATTTCTTCTTAAAATATTGAATAGGTGCTCCCCAAGGTGATACACTAGGGTGTATGAATCACTCATCATGATTATCTTGGTGTAGCATCTTCAATTCCTACAACTCAATTGGAGCCATTTTATAAGGTGTCTTTTAAATAGGCATAGCACCTGGTAAGAGCTCTATTAAAAACTCAAATTCACGATTTGGTGAAAGACCTAGAAATTCCTCTATAAATACAACATCAAACTCGTATACAATGAGTGTATTCATTATCGTGATTTTTCTCCCCAACCATTTGACATTAATAACCTTCATTTATAAGAATCAAGACCCATAAGACGGATAAAATTTCTACTAGAAGGTTATATTTATCCTTACATCAATATATGATCATAAATTGATCTGGAATATGAAATTTTACTTCCCTTCCTTGTAAATTGATATGATCTCCATATAGTGAAATATTTTACATGATAATAATCACATCCAATTCCCCAATTTGAAGGATCACAAGATTTGTAGGAATCACATTCCCACAAACATCATCTGGAGAAGAATTATATACCTTTGATGTGATTATTGTACAATTAGGAGATTTCCCAGAAAACTCAACATCTAATTGATAAGTTAATATAGAGATACCCTTAAACAATTCATCAAAAATGAATGAGTGGGTGGATCCATAATCAAATAAATCATTTCATATATTATAGGGTATGGTTAGTGTACATATCACCACTTTATTATCATACTCCACATAGATGACAGTGATTTCATGTGACTTTCCTTTACCTTAGTCCTTATGATTGTATTGATGTAGATCATAATCAATAACCCTTGGATTAGTGAATTGATTGGCATAATTCCCCATTTCATTTCACTTGTATCATTTAAGTGTATGAGGATCATTTTGTGAAACCATTTCTTTCTTTGCATCATTAGACATCTTTTTCCCATCACATCAGCATTCAACGGCCAGATAAACTTGTTTTACACCCTTACAACATTTAAATGCCCCTTTAAGAAAATTTCATGAAGGTTTCCTTCCACACATTCAGAAAAAGGGAATACCTATCATTTTTTATAGTGGTCTTAATATTTTCTTTTCGATTTTATTTTTCTCTTCATATCAAACCCATATGACTGATGTGTTAATAAAATATCCAACTCAACCTTGAGAGAACATTGACAAATTTCCTTATAGAAATTAAAGTACCTTATGGATAATTTACTTTACATACTAGGTTTGAAGAAACTAAATAACTGCTCAATTTTACACATTGGTTGGAAAATAATTCTAGAAGAATACATTGAAAGTCATTTAAAATTTTCTTCATAGTTAGCAATGAATTCATCATCCATTTTCTTATGTTAAAAGAAAGTATTCTCCATCTTTGTTCAAATAATACAGGTAATTTACTTATTGGAAAATAATTTATTTAATTGGCCCCATTCCATAAACTCAATTTCAACTCATTGCCTCTTACTCTTGATAATATTCCACCATTGATCAGCTTCACCTTCAAATGATATACTGAAAAGATGAATTTATCATGCGAAGAGGAATATAGTACTAAATTTATTTAGTGGTATTGATCCATTTTTTATCAACCAATGGATTAGAAGTACTACTAAATAAATGTGGATTCTCCATTGTCAATGATTTGATAGAATTTTAATCTATAATTTTCTCATTTTATAGTTTGGAATGACTCATAGATTGAGAAATATTTGTGAGAATAGCTATATGATTTTCAATTCTACCTCCCATAACTTTTGGTTTCATCGCGGGACTATCATTTCTTTCCTCGTCACCTTCAATATTAATTCTATGGGTTTAGGTTCAAACAATTGACTAAAACCAATGAGCATAGTGTGAGAAATACTATTCATAATGGGAAAACCACAATATTCAAGAATAAAATTTAATTTTATTAAACTAGGTTTTATTCTAATTTATTCCTAAACATCTTAAAAAATTAGGATAGTATTTAATCCTGTATATAGATATATCCTTATGGTTTTTACTAAGGTTTCTCATCCTAGTTTACATGTTTTAACAATACCTTTTATCTAATACCAACTGTAACATCACATACTTTACACATTTTGTTTACTTCAAACTTGAATGATATTTATTACATAACATAAAAATACCCATGACAGGACCATATAAGTTTAGGGTATTTAGAAACTAGGAATTTGAAACAACTAGTTCATAAAACATCTACATTGTCTCCCAAATATTTTTTATAACCAAACTCCTTTTTTAAATATCTTACACAATACACATCTTCATGACTTGGGGAAAAGAAACAAATGAATGGGTGAGATCAAATGCTCAGTAAGGGTAAATAAGAAAAATATCAAAAATTTAATATTAAAAAGTAACATAACATTTCAAATTCATATCCTTCGTATAAAAGATCATAACATTATGTCACCAGATAAATCATAAAAATGAAATGTAATGCCAAGAGTCGTAACAGAAGACATGAAATTTCATAGAATACACACATAATAATAGGTAATAATTTCATATTAGTTAAGTATCTTCGTTAAGACCATCATAGTGGACAATGTCCATAACTTAACTGAGTTCACTCCTTGTTACAGTCCTATATTAGTGAACCAGATTTACTTGTCATTCAAGTAATGTCTATCTCATGAGATATAAATATTTATCAAATGCATTGGGGGGAGATGTAAGTCCCACCCATATCATAATGAAATCATTATTAAATGTTCAATAAAACAAAACTATCCACTATAGCATAACCCAAGGATTAAAAAAGTGGTTCTTTTAGACATCATTCTATTAAAACATAATCTATATAAGATTACAGAATTTTATAAAAATAATTACACCATAAAAAACAATCAAATAAAAGTAATAACATGGATAGAAACATATATTTTTGTCATATTTTATTGAAAATAATTTTGATAAAACACCTATGTTTAATTCATGATGAAAATATTCTTTATTCTCTAAAAATTATTTCCTTCCTTTAAAGGAAACACAGTTCTAGAAGAAATCATTTTATGTGAAAATATCCATTTAATCTTGTAGTGGAAACTTCAAGTAAATAAGACATTATGAAATTATAAAAATTAATTCATGTTATACAATTTAAAAAACATTGTTCTCTTACTTTTTCCTGAAAATTAAACATGTAGCCCATTCCAAAAATGAAGAAAGGTTCAATTCCTTCCATTTAGTTACAAATCAGAAATGGGAAAAATTGACACTAAAAAATTATAGAATGATATAAAGAGTATTTTGAAATACATATTTAGGTGACATGGACATGGATGATAAATATATCCCATTAAATACTTACAAATAAAAAATCATGGATAAAAATGTGATTTGTAATGTCATCCCTTATCGTATCACCCTTATGCTTCGTATGTATCCGAACCACCTCTTATTGGACATGCCTCCTATAAATCGCATCTTAGAGAACTAGAGTTGGTATTTTAAGAAGGACACGACCAATATAATGTTTCTAGGGATATTGATAAGGGAAATAGAAGTAGGATGGTTGAGCTTGAAGGCTCATAACGAAGTGAAAAGTTGAGGTAGGATGTGACGTTTTATAATTGAGGTGAGGGACACTTTTGGAAACTTCAGAAATATTAATTTATAATAAAATAAAACCCCACATAAAAACCTCAAAAATTACTCATTTTCTATGATGAGAAGATATATGGTTGTAATATGATAAACCAATAAATTTTAGATAAGGTTTTATGTAAATTTAAGAATTATCATTTTTAATGACATGTTATTATTCAATATATTTTTTAACTAGGATAACTTATATTTATAAATTAAAAGGGAAAAATATTTACTTATTTGAGTCAATTATATCCTAAATGAATAATTTATATCATTTTATACCCTATCATAATTATTTTATATTTTTTAAAATATTTTTTGATTTTTGAATAATTTATGAAACCTGTATTTTGACAAAATATAAATAGGGTCCACTTTTACACGACTTATATAATCTATTTTCAAAAATATCAAAAATAAGAAGAAAAACATGATAAAAATATTTTAATAAATCCTCAAGGGGTCTATGTAATCTAAAAAATTCACATGAAATAATAATTATACAAAATTATATTTATTAATATATTTTTAATTACATTTATATGATCTCTCCATTAAAAAAATAATTTCTTACTCAATTTTGTGTAATTATTTAATATATTTATTTTTGGAAAAAAAAATTATAAAATAAAATATTATTTTGTAGATGAATCTATTATCTTTCAAAAGAATAGTTTTTTTGAATTTATCTTCTAAAATCCTAACATTTAAAATTCCATGTTCTTTTACATCATTAATGTGACAAATTTATATTCACTATAAATAAAATAATTTATCTATCATAATCACTTCTATAAGCGTCCAAATGGTGAATATGATGACACCTAGATTCTTATTGTCAGGATATAATATGACAATAAGGTTTGTTAATGTTTTTTTGTCATTTTGGTGGTTAAAAATATTTTAATATTTTTTATTGATTTCCATTTAATTAGTTAATCAATTTTTACATCCTCCAATTATAAGTCTTTAAGGTAATAATTTATTTCCTAAAAATTACAATTTAATATCCATGATAATTAAAAACATTTATCTTTGAAAGTAGTATTTATAATAGATTTTATCTTATGTATAACCTTATATTAAAAATAATTTAATTATTAATGTTTGAGTGAGACATACTTCAAATTTGTTATAATAAAATGAAATAAATGGCATATTTTCATTCAAGTGGATTCTAATGGATAGTATTTATATCCAAGTATTTTTTTTGTTAACATTATAACCATCCTATTATATTAAGTCATGAGTTAGGTTAATTTTACTATATTATTTTTTCCTTAATTAACCGATTTACCCTTTTACGGTGTTAATAAAATTTACAGAAGTAACTATTCATATTGCCCAAAAATAAAATAATGTTATTTATATAATTTGTAACTACAGATTCAATATTTTGAATTAAATTTTCAAAATTTGAAACATAGAAGATTCGTTAATTAAATAATAAGTATTCCCGTTGTTGAAATGAAAAAAAAACAGGTTTTTAAAAGTTATAATATTACAAAATATTAAAATGTTTTTACCTCTGAAATTAGTGTTAAATTAATTCCAATGAGGTACGTTCTATTGAATGGTAAAAAATATTATTTTTATACTTTTAATCCTTTATATAATATAATTTAACCATATAAATTATTTCAATGAAAAAAAATTATTTGAAATTAAAATTTATCATATTTTTACTATTCAAAAAAATATGAAAGTTATTAATAACATATCAGAAATTCATCCTAAGTAAATATGTATATCCAAAATGATAATAACATGATAATGTTGTTATATAAAAATTAGTAATGTTTCAATATCATAATTTAAAAGGTGTTCTCCATTCAAAGGTAAAAAATTAACCTTTAAAATATATGTTTTTATACATCAAATAGGGTTTTATTCATAACATGTGACTAAAATATCCATTAGATGAATATAAAAAATATTTTCATAAGTATTTAACACATATATATCTCATTAATTCCATTATAAAAAGTAATTCACTAAAAAATACAAATATCTAATTAATTTTTATTTCCCATAAATAATTGATAGCCAATGTGTTCACAATGCATTTTCATAAGTTATCTATAATTATTCATGATAACTTAATAGCTAGGATATAACGATAATTATATAATAAAGGTTTCATGAAATTCCATTAAATTCACGATTTTGTGCAAAACAATGTATAAAATAAAAAAAATATTTAAAGAAAATATTTCACAAAAAAATTTTGGTGTTACACAACTTCCCTGGCCCATATGCAATCAATATCGACCACTACATTAACAAGAAGTCATTACTGACCCTAAAGACATCACAATACACTATGTACTCCATGTCCACCTCTGGATTTCATAAAATTGGAGCATTATTTAGCCTTATCCTTAAATCAAAAAAGTCTCTCTAACACAACTTGGCATTGGTAAACGACTTACCATTCCATATTAGGGTTGTTAAAGGGGTTTCAATCCAAGAGAAGTTCATTATGAAGGTCATGCAGTTCCCCTGAATGCTTTGAATGCATCCCACCTATGACACACACTTGTGTGGATTATAGGAAATCACTATATTAATCATTCCAATGTTAATATTAATCCCTTCTCTTAAATTAGATTCCCAATGAATTGAAAATCACAGTTCAAAAACAATAACATAGAGTGAATACACTAAATATGGTGCTCCAAATATATTTATAGGACCTTCCTCAAATACTTCGCATGATCATATGTTATCAAATTTTAGAATAGTATGTCAACAATGTAGTAAACAATATTATAGTTTATATATGGATGGGAAATTCATTTCGTCAAATCTATAAACATATTGGCGGATTTAATCACCCTGAATGGAATTACCACAAACTCATAGAGTCCATAGTGAAATCAAAATGACATCATCTGAATATTTGACTCATGAACCCTAACATGGTTGCAGTTTGACCTAGGATCAATCTTCAAGAACCAACTCGCATACTAAAACTGATAAATGATTTCATCAGTACTCGTAAAGTGTTATTGTTTTACTATCATTTCATAGTTTTGGGGATGATAATTCACAATTCCCCAAGATCCCATCAACTTTTTTGTGAAAATAACTAGTTCATCAAAGCGGGGGAACACATGGTATGATAAAATAATAATCATGATGGTCCTATAACTACACCATAATCTTTTAGATATTGCTAGTGGACATATCATATGATACAAAATATATTTGCATGGTATCAGTGGTCGAGTAAATGTAGAAATCCTTATAATACCTTGGAATTAGTCTTATAGTTTTCATAGGTAATACATCTATAATGTCATCCACTAATGAAGTAATCTATATTCTTGAAAAACCTATTGCACCAAGGGATAAACCTGAAAACTGATGGGTGATGGTTTCTAGCTACCTTCCTATAAGGAAAACATGCTCATCAATGATATCTCTCAAACCACAAAAAGAGAATCTCACTCATCTGTTGGAAGGAATATCACTCACTTCGATCAAATATAATTATGTATAGAAAAGTAGAAAACATGTCCATACCAAAGATGCTGATATATGGTTTCATCATGATCTATATGTGGTCCCATGGGAAAATCTATCCCCAAAATTATATCTTTCACTACTTGCATATAAGTGATATCAAAGAATCTTACCCAGTCAGAACCTCTAGAAAAAGATGATCATTAAATGTATCATTGTGGATCATGAGATCTTACACAATTTATATAGGAATGAAGTATTTAATCACACCTATGTCTAAATTTACTAGTTAAACCATTTATTAAATATTGATCCTACATAATATCACATATTGAGCTATCTGGTTATAATCATCCTTAGAATAAAACTACCTAGGACCCTATCCTCCATCTCCATAAGCCCAGTATTGGTATCCTGGTGATGGTGGTGGAAGCAGCTAATAGAGTTTACCACCACTAGTATCTCCTCCTCTCACAGAACCAACTAATTCACTACTAGTTCTTTGTACTTGGGTTCTTCCATAGCCAGGCATATAAGAATCAAGATTTTCCACCACAAAAAAAATGGGTGATTAGAAGGGGGTTTTTTAATTCTGAAGGGGTTATAACCCCTTATAAACCCCTTAACGATCATTAACCATACTCACTATGAAAGTGCATGCCTTCTCTGATAAGAGGCGGTTATGGCTAAGAACTGGTAGAATATTGGTGCATTTAGTGACAGTTATATTATATAGGGTTCTAACACCCTCTAATGTTGACTTAAAATCACCATAAATATGTCAATTAGAGGTTGTTTTATCCATTCCTAATTATGATATTTCAGTAAGATGTGATTAAAACTGCTTCTAATTGAGGCTCAAACCTCATTTTTTGGGGTTTTTTACTACCATCCCTAATCTAGAGTACATTTTTATATAGTTTACGGCCCATGAAACCCATCCTTTGACACCCCTGATACACCCCATTGGCATCAAAACGCCACCCCTCTACACCCTATGGACACCCACTAACGCCACCCCACACACCCACAGGGACCCTGGTACCCACCATGACACCCCCACTGACAGCAAAAGGTCACCCCTCAGTACAACATAAGGAAACCCCCTGTCGTTACCCCCACACAACCCCCAAACTCTCTGACACCCACCATGACACCCCACAGATTCCCTATAGACCCCATTGATAGTCTGATGACACCCAGACTGCCTGACACACCCCCAGACACCATAGAAACCCTCAATGAAAGCCATCTGACACCCACCATGACACCCCCACTAACGCCCAAACACCCTCACTAACAGCCAGCCGACACCTAGACCTCCCTGCACACCCCCAGACGCCCCAGAAAACTACACAGACAGCTATTTGACACCCACCAACATACCCCCTCTGACACACTAGACACCCTACTAACACCCAACTGACACCCCATACACCCCACACACTCCCCAGCCACCATGCTACCCACTATGACACCACAACTGACACGCTAGACACGCCAAACACCCCACACACCCATGATGATGCTCCACTGCACACCAAGTGAGCATCCCTTTCTCATAGAATCACACACCCAAACAAAGGTGCCTGATAGACATGCGCACACAAGAAAGAATGTACCTTTCCATGGTAAAACTGCAGCTTCATGGTTTCAATTCGACGCCAAATTCAAGGGCCAATGGTGCCACACCACTCCACTAGTTCTTCTTTGTTTAGTATTTAATGGACTGTTAATATATTTCGATAAATAATTAGAAGAAGATATATAATAATATATGATAATATATATATATATATATATATTTATTTATAGATAATACATATATAAATAATTATATTTATATATACATTTATATTTATCTGTGTATGTATGTGTATATATATTTATTTATATGATTTTTATCTATATAATTTAATCCATATATATATATATATATATTATGTGATTATTTTAATATACTTATATGTGTGTGTAGAAATAATATTATTAATTTTAATTAATTTTTTCACACCTCTTTTTTAAACTATGAAATTTATATGTTGGTTTAATAAATACTATACAATTATTTTATGATTTATTTTATATATATTTTATATAAAATACATTTATATTATATATTTATGCATCTAATTGTATATATTTATATTATATCATATATACACATATATACACACACAAAAATAAATATAATCATATTATTGAAAATTTATTATATAATCAAATAATATATATATACACACACTAAATTAATTTAAAATTAAAATGGTATACAACAATATATATAATATAATTATATAATATACATAAATTTATATATAGTAATATTTTTATAATATAATATGTATAATATAATAATATAATATATATTTTTATTTTTATTTATTTTTTCTATATTATATATATTTGTATATATAATATAAAATATTTTTTAAATAAAAATATTATTTTATATATTTATATAATATTTTTATTGTTTTATATTATATATAATTAATATTATATGAAATTCAATTTATACAAGTAAATATATATATATACATAAAATTAAATAATTATATTCACGTACACATATAAATTCAATAAAATACATTCACATAATTGGAGATATATAATATAATTAAATGATAAGTATATTTACTAAATTAATTTATAATTTATATGGTGTTCTAAAAATATATATATATAATATATATATATAATATATATATATAATATATATATATAATAAAATATTTATAATATTAAATTAATATCATAAAATATATATTTATATTTATATTTAATTTTTTATATATTATATTTATTTGTATATGTAATATAATATAATTGAACTTATACATAAATATAGAATAATAATTTATTTAATATAATATACACATAATTTAAATCATAATCTAAATGTAAAGTATTTTTAAATCAATATATAAATTTTATATATTTACATAAATATATTTATAATTACATTTCTATTATATATACCAATATATATATATATTATGTATACATATTTATTTAAAGAATTTATATAATGTCTTTATATATATGTTTATAATGAATTTAAATAAATTTATATTAATGTGTTTATGTTACACACAAACACGTAAACACATGTACACATATATAATAAAATTTGAATTTATAGGAGATTTATTTTAAAAAATAAATAAAAATTTATAGAGGGCTAAAACCCCTCTAATCAAATTGATTAACAGCAGTTCAGGAACCCCCAATTCTGTCAAAAATTAGAGGGGTTCACAACCCCCTCTAATTTCTTAAGTAATAGGGTTTCAAAACCCACTATAATAACATATATATCATGGTTTCAAACCCCCTATATTCTATGTGATTAACAACCGTTTATAAATCCCCTCAAATTTAATAGATTAGAGGGGATTATGAAGCCCCACTATTTCCTAAATAAAAAATATCCATGATATATATATATACAATCTAATATCCAAATGAATCATATATGTATTTATTTTTATTCAGTGTCTCCAAAATAAAACTGGACATATATGGCCACTAATTAATAAATTAGGGTTGGTTTTGACACAACCACCTCTAAAATCCAACCAAATATTACAATGTAAATTTATGAAAATTTATAATGGTTTGTAAACCCCATTTGAAGTTAATTATTAGAGGGGTTTATTCCTAACCCCCTATAATATTAATATAGTTGGGATTTTAGAGAACCCCTTCTAAAAACCGCTGTTAATCGGATTTTTGAAGTCATCTAGTTGTCTCTAGAATAGGAGCCCATCTATTTTCTTCTGTTCCTCCAATGGTCGACTAGTTAGTAATCACATATGAGGTGACCACTACAATCACTAGCATTACAAATCACGTCTCGGGGATTTCCTAGTACTCTACACAATCCCTAAGTTACGTTACCATATGCCTATGTTTGATTACGGGTACTCCTGCTAGGTTGATATGTAAACATATGTCATCTTCTAGTCTGTGTAGATGACTCAACGCTTTGATTCCCACTATCAACACCATTATCCATATATCCATCTACTAGAAACTACTATATAACTAGATCTCACTCCAAGAGCCCCAGATTGGAAGGGAGACATAAGGAGACCTTTTTGGAAGATATTCCAAGTTGGAAGACCGTACAAAAACTAACATTACTAGATGAATACATTCCTCACAATGTCAGTGGAGAAATGTGTAAAGTTAGTGAACCTCACACCATACTCTGAAACTGACATTTAACCCTGATGCAGCACAATTATCCCCTAGACAAGAGCTTCCCCCAAGCTACAAGGGTAATAATGCTCATGATAAAGCTACAGAATCATATACATGAGGGTGTCATATCATCATGAATATACATAAGTAGTAACCATTGACACCACTAAACTCCAAGGAAAATAAATGAGGACAATAAAACCATCTGATCTTTTTTTATCCGAACTAGCATGCAGTCTCAGATCACTAACAAATTATTTCCTTTGTAGCCTAGGGATCTAACTAACCATTAAACCAAAAATTTAATTGATGCAATAAATTTTAGTATGTGGTATTCCTTCACCCATACTCATTCTAAAAATCAATTACTAACAAATATTAAAAAGAAGTGGTGTTGTTACCTACCCATTGGGTGTAAATAAATTGTGTAATAGCCTCTGATCTAAGGCCCCATAACTCATTAGATTATATTCCAAATCCTATATCATTAACCTTACTAACTATCATCATGGTAAAATCTTAAAATTACTCCAAATGTTTCATATTTATATGAGTCTCTATATATATAGGGAACTGACTTAAGAAATATATTGAATGGAATCAATCTTATATGGTTCATGTACCAAAGTTCCATGCAACCAAAGACATAGTATATTGATTTGATAAGTAGGTAGCTAGAGTCATAATGTATAGATACATCAGTCACTCTACCAACACAGAGTTCCATGTCTAGAGAGTCTCACTTGAGACACTTTGATATAATTTCCTTACGTTCCCATCCAATCATCACAGAGTGAAGACAGTCAAAAAACATCCCCAAGGATGAACCAAATCCAATACCACTGTGTAATGACTTGAACCTCTAGGGACCAAATGGAATAAAGAAGGTCGATCCATCACTAACCTACATTATAATCCAATAATATAGGACCTAGAGGTATGCATCGAGAATAAATAATTAAAAATGGGTGCCTTTTACTAATGTACCTATACACATGTTCCATACCATATCTATATAGAGTAAAGATGAATAATAATAAAATACCGTAATAACTATAGTAAAAATAATGTAATAACCTATAGGTAACATCAAATGTGTATGAAAATGTATTTTGAAATGTAAAGGGTAAAATAGATTCCCAACAAAAATATTTTCCAACATAATAGTAACTAGTATAATATAATGAAGAGAGAGAGTGACCCTGATGCCCTAGTCTGATCACCATATATTGTCAATGAACCTTGCTCTAATTATTCTACCATATAATCACCACCTATATTTCCTTTATTTTTATAAGATATGACGTGTGTGACCAAATCACATACGTGGGGGATTATATACATACCAAGTAGGATGCCCTGAAAACATGGAGTTATATAGAGATTGAAAAATTGTCATTTTAACCCAATGAAATATTGAAATGAATCCCAATATATCAATAGATAAATGAAATATATATATATATATATGCTCATAAAGAAACCCAAATGGTAGTGGAAGGATATATCTACTTCATAGACTAACCGATGTCTATGAGTATGCTTGTAACTCCAATAGTCTATTAACAATACCCACATTCAAATTGAACCGCACTATTATATGTGTGGTTGGGACCGTACCTCCCAACTATAGTCCACATACATGGTAGCCACACTACATAGATGACCAACACCCCTTCAGAGATTAATGATGGGGTATTACCAGTCCATAGATTGGGGGTCTCCACTATGAATACTGGTGTACCATATCAGGAAAACCTATTAATTTCGTTGAAATGTGCCTAGTTGCAATAGGAGATTATTGTCCCCATAGACAGAGGACCCATTAACTAAATATTGGAGTACAATATTTACCCAACTAAATTCTTTTGGAGATAAGCATCCTGGTGAGACATGGTAGTATTGGATATATAGATAATGGTCTTGTTCTATGAATAGGGGTATACCATCTCAACCTAGATTCTCTTAAATGGTCCTACCCAATATCTTCCATCATTGAGCATCACCTAAGAAAAAATTATACATTGAACATCTTCTAACATACCACAAAATATTATATGAATGACACCAACATGTTTCATGCAAAAAATATTCATTATAGGATTTTAAAGGGGAAAATTTTAATTTTTAAAGAAGTGAATTTGAGAGGAAGAATATTCATAAAGGACTATACAATGTGTATGGGGTCCATATGATGTTTTTCCCTACTCGACTACCTAGGCATGTTCTCCATAGGAAATAATTTTGATTCCATATATTCGTACTTATATTTACCTACGGGATATAGGATATGTATAACCACTTTGGGCCTGGGACATACATCTTGGTCCTTTTGTGTATTTCACCTCATGCCTGTGTACTTCAATACAGGACATGTCCATTCACATGTGGCCCAAGGAGTGTACGGCTCTCCCATAGCATGGAAACCTATGCATGTTTACATGGATTGTAATCCCACCTACAGGTAGTGCAATACTAGACTTATCTTGATATTGTTTTACTGCATCTAGGGGAATAAATTACATGTCTTTTTTAGACAACATGTTGTTTATTTAGGATTCCCACAGGAAAAAGAGTCATGTATTCATACATATTATAATCTATTATCACTGTTGTGATTTACATAATCTAACTACTAAAGGTTGATGTAAAACACCTATGGATGTTGATTCCTCACCAACTATGATAGTAAATTAGAATCTAATGATACCCGTTATGTCTGCATCACTGGAAGTTGACCATAGTGCCTCATGTCACTGCCTTACACTGTTATGTGTTCAGGATATATGCAGAATCAACAACATACAATCTTCATATATTTATTAAACCCTAATCTATATAATGTGTTATAATATTTAATGGATATAGAAGTTTGGTCATGATTCAACATTCCATCATAAAGTTGAACAATGACCTTGTAGATCTATGAGGATAAATTTGAAGAAAAAATAAGGGAAAGAAACAAGAACAATGTTGAAACCACATTTGGATAATAATTATTGAAAAAAATAACATGGACATGGATAACTAGGGTGAAAGAATAGAATTTCATGAATAACCCAAATACTAAATTTGATATGTTTAATGGGATCATGAGAAGGGAATGAAAACTTAGATTAATAAAAGTATATACAAATACATGCTTACACATTCAATCAATGGGGTCAAAAAAAAATTGGAAAGACCTACTGGAATTACAGATCAACCATTAGAGAATAATTCATTCTTTAATGATATGGAATACCCACTATATTCGTTACTAGGTGATCTACCTCAATTGGAATTTCATTTTCCTTTAAGTGTTGATCCACCATATTAGAATGATCTACTACCTCTCACTTATAAAAAGGGTCATGAAGTTAACACTTGTAAAATATTCATAAAAGGGTACTTATTAAATATTTAATATTTTTCTTCTATTAAAACAAATAATTAAATTAATTATTTATATTAATTAATTTCACATTCCAACATCAGCCTCAAGTAGATGCCAGACATCGACCAACATTAGGTCATACCTAGGGTAAACCCAATATCCTAACTTCATCCATAATATCATATTTAAGATCAGATTTTCCATTTATTATTTGTAATTATTGTTGAACTTCAATAATCTGAAATTTATAAATATTATATTTTAATAATATGAATTTTTTGATCACAGGGCTTCAGAACATCATTTAGTCTTAGATAATGTCACTGAAATATATTACATGATTTATTTTAATGTATTTAAGGTCAAAAAATAGGTTCTCTATATTTTATTATTTGCATTTTTTATTTTAATTAATGGATTATTGAATGTCTTGCCCATTTGTACGTGTAGACTACTACCTCCATGAAGTGATGTAAATAATTTTATGTTACCACCTTATATGGATTATTCTAAAACATTATATAATGAATAAATATAATATTAATGACATTATAATGTTTCTAGAAATGATGTAACCATGACCAAGTTATAGAGACCAGAATTGATAAATGGAAACAAACATTAAAAATTATATATTTAACTCCCATAATATTGATTTTAGTGGAGAATTTTAAATAAATGGATCATTGGAAATTATAAATTAATAATATGTAGTAATATAGGTATGAGTATGTTTCTAAAATATATATAGTAAAAATATAAATTTAAAATATATCTAGTTATGGAAATTAAAGAAATGTTTCTATTTGTGGCAAGGGTTCCATATAAAATTTTCTTATTTGAGTAATGTTTCCTATCAGGTACATTTGTTCTTGTAATCTCTATATGATGAATCATTAAATTATTATATCAGGATTACTTCTTTATAAAAAGTAGTTATTGTTTTATTTATGTTGTTATCCATCAAAGATGCTTTTAATGAAATGCTATTAATTTTTTAATGTTTTATTATCTAAGTTTTATTTCTAGGATAGTAATTAAATATTCAGAAAATAATTTATATTTTTTGTTTTATGTACTTTATTATAGGTTTTTTCATCATCAATTTATTAAAATTGAGTATTTTAAAATTTAACTCATGTTGTGACACCTTAACTTAAATTATAGATTGATTCACTTCCAAAATAATTAAGAGAATAAAAAATAGTTTTATTCAAGAATGATATCATAAAATAAATTCCAAAATTAAAGAAATTTAATATTTTGAAATAAATTTCATTTTTTAATTAATAAAGACAGAATTAGTTTAGGAAAAAAAATTTAAATGTTTTATAAGAAGTTGATTTTTAGATTAATAATGAAAAATAAATATTTTAGAAAAAAATAACTTTTATGGAATTATAATGTTTTAATAATAACATGAAATGTCATGAAACATTTTATAAAATAAATATATATTTAATAAAAAATTAATTCATCTGAAAATAAAATTTTTAAAATAGAAATATATTCATAACTTTCACAAAATCAAAGAAATGTTTCGATCAAAATTAACACTATTTTTCATTCTATTCCCTTATTAATGTTTTATCATTATTCCATTATATTTGGGATTTATTTTAATGAAACGAATCAATATTTATTTTTTAAAATATAATTATCTCTTTTTAGATCAAAATTATGATTTATTTTCATTCAAAAGAGTTATTATACATAAAACAATGTTCTTGAAAACCATTGGGATATGTTATTTAACGATATATTAAATCTAAAGTTACCCACTATTAAAAATTGAATAATTTTAAATAGATTATATATTTTTAACAATAGAAAATTACTATGAGTTAAAAACATTAACATAATTTTTTTCCATAATGAAATGATGGAGCAATAAAACATTATTACTATGGTCAGGGTTAAGGAAAATTTAGAGGTGGCTATACTAAGGGATAAGTGTATAAATGTCACAAAAACAATAATATACCTCAATTAAGGTTTTATTTTTTCCTTTAACATATAAATATCCTATATTTTAAAAAATTTAGGCACTTTAACCTGGAAAATAATTTTTTATATTAATATTTTTTATGTTATTACATTTTTGTCTATTCCTTTATTATAAAAGGGAACCATTTCTCATTTATTAATCACACCTTAATAAAAAAACTAGATCCTAAATGAACTATGAAAATACTATATAAATATTCAACCTCATTACCAAAATATTTTTGTCTCATAAATGGAATATCGTATAAGGCCTATGTTGTAATCCCATGGTTGTTCATTTAAAAGGGGTTTTTCTTTTAATGATTGTCATCATTTTTGTTTCCTATTATACATCCATAACTGCATATATAGACATTATCATATAATAAAATAAATATTTAGATATTATTAAATTTTAATAAACTAGTGTAACAATAAATATTCATCACCTTTTACGCATATAGATAATGGAATTATCTATTACGGATATGTACAACATACCGTCTCCACAAAGAGGAGATATTTTTTTTCACAACCAATTTACATGGATGGTTATAGAAACATATATAATAATAATATAAGAAATTTTTTACATTGTTGTGATTATTAAAAATATTATATATCCTTTATATTCGGAACCTTACACTCAGTAAATAATTTCAATGTCACTTGGGAGTAAGTGTGGACTACCACCTCCTTATATGGATGTAATTACATTTCAATGGTCTCCTTTCAAGGATAATTCTAAATAAAAATATAATGAATATATGTGAATATTTTTGGCATGTTTAAATTTAATGAAATGTCTAATCCCTGATAATTGGGAATTGGAAAATACTATAAATCAATAACTTACTATAAATGAAAACCCATGAACACTTGGAAGTGAAAATTTCATTAAAAAAAATATTAACGAACAACAATTGAAATATGATAAGTGGAAAATATATGATATTTTAATTATTAATATGATTCTTTGTTAAATTATTAAAAATATAAATATATTTTACAGAATATATGTTCACCTATAAAGGAAATTGTACCTAATGTAAGGGATTATTTCACTATCCTACCCTTATTCGTGATTGTGTATGTTTATGTGTTCATTTGTTAGAATATAGACTCATTATCTTATAAATACCATGAATTTTTCCCTCCTATATTTATTTCTATGGTTTAATTTATTAGTTCCAATCTAACATAATTATGAACATAAAATGGAGAAAATAATTTTTGAAAATAAAAACCTATGTTGTTTTTCAATTTATTTAGGAATCTTTTTCTTCCCATGTAAATATTTTTGATAAAAAGTTTTGACGAATATTTTGTGTTTCGTAACATGATTTTATAAGTCATTTTTACACTTTATTGACATTCTATTAATGTTTTTAAACAAATATTGTTTTTTAATTTCCAAAAATATATATTTTTTGTTGATCTTGTGAATAGATTATTTGTTTCAACATAAACTGAATGAAAGTTCCCCCCCACTATCAAGAATACTGTTTTATTTTAGGATTAATTTACAGGATTATATATTTATTTTCAAAAAAATATTTTCAATAATATTTTTTTATTTATATTTCAATTAATTTATTTCCAAAAGATAACTGTATTTTAATAAATAAATATTTAACTAATATATTTATGTATTTTCATATATGTTAAAATCAATTTATGAGTCATATTAATTACTTTGGATATACTATAATGACATGATACAAAATATTTATTTTGATGGATTATAGATAATTTCATTAATGTATTGACATTCTAAATGCATTTTCTTCCAATAAATATTGTTATTTACAATTATGAAGAAATTATTATATTGTATTCTTGATTAATATGCTAATTGAATTATGAAAATTATATGATTCATGGTTACCTTAGTTACATAACCCCTTGTGGAATCAGTTCTACTCATGAGACAAAAAATGATGTGTATTTGGATATGGAATGATGGATTTATGTAAGATGTCTTCTCAAAGGGCATGAAAGTATTTTTTTAGTTTCCTGGCATCATGAATTGCTTAATTATGAAATCAGATATTTATAAACATGTGGATATTCAAATAGTTTTCTTATCCAGGGATAGGTTTAAAACTCAATTTTTTATTAATATTAAAGTATATGATTATATTTTATTTCCTATGATATTATCTATGGTATAATTATGCTGTTATCCTTTCATTTTATGCATTCCAATAATAATTATTTGTTCCCACCCTTTTATTTTATTTTATTTTTATAGGATTCATGGATGTATAATATGATTGATAATAATTGATATTCTAAAGGGAATGACTTTATCTAAATGAAAATATTATGTTTCATTTTAGGTTTTCAAATGTAATTATATATTTAAGCATGCATATATTTTTCCAACTCTATTAATCTATTTGATCACATGGGAGATGATAACTTTTATCTAGTAAAAATTTAAGAATGTAACTACTAGATCAAAAATAAAAGTTTTACAGTTTTTATATTTGGTATTTAGAAAAGCATAGTAAACAAATTGAAAATTAAATTTATAAAAATATATATTTGGGAAGAGAGCCCATTAACTCACTTTAGGGATACAACTAATAGTAAGATAATATTATAAAACATTTTTTATGGTAGGGATTATATGGTTTTCCAATCCATTCAACTCTATATGGATAGTAAAACTGGATGTGGTCTTATTAATGATGAATCTTGGGACAATACCCCCAAATATTATTGTTAAAGTACATCATGGTCGTCATTTCTAAACATGCTGAATGGCCCCTTACTTCAAAAATATTTTTACACTCATGGGATATATTATTGGATTAATTCAAATTTAAATTATTGAACATTTTTTATGTTTGGTATTTTTTTATTAATTTCAAATATTGTCATTGAAACTATGCTGATTATTTTAGTATTACCTATTAATAGATTTCCAAATTATGTTAATTGATTGACATGTTTTGAAGTTATAGATTATAATTCACAATTTTATAATCCAATATATTATAGTCTATATTTTATTGTTAATGTATAGAATAAGTAAGGGAATCCTTATTAATTCTGGTAATCTGTATACGTATTACTATCTAGGTAATGAAAATAAAGCAACAGATAGATCTATAGGTGAAAAAATTATAACTATATTTTGGTAGATGAATGATGTTCTGACCATAATCCTTGTCCATACAGAGCATCCTATAGATCTATAATTTGTTGTGATAGTGTTAAAATATTTAATAGGAAAATATCTTTATCATTCAATGGAAATAAAATTACATTAACTACTAATAAATGGATATGTTAAAGTGAAAATATATTTATCACATTTGTTTGTGATGAATGAGAAAAGGCTGTCATGGATATTTTGAAGCTCATGGGGAGTCTAGATCAGTTATGGTACCGATTTAATACTCTATAGATGATGTGGAAATAAAAAAATGGATTTGAATGATTTTAAATTACTTTTGTCAAAAAATATACTTTCCTCCTAAATAATGAGTTGATACGGAGAGATGATTCTTGATTCCTAGACAAATAAAAGAGGAAAATATTTTTATGTATGAAGCCAAATTTACAGTACTATTAATGCATATTTTGGTCTATATATGTAATTGAAAGAGTAATTTTAAGGACCTAAACATTTTAAATGATATTAATTCCCTGGAAATAATTGTTATATAATGTGCTATAGAACAAGACTATATACCATTAAAAAGGATGTAAGTATAATTAAAATTCAAGCATTATGTTTCAATTGTTATATAAACATTGGTTAATTACGATAGTTGTTCATTTATGAATTTTGGTAAATATGATCATCAGAAAAAGTAATCATAAAATAAATATTACTATTATAATATGTATTATGAATAGAAATGACAATGGTTAATTAATGTATAATGAAGATTCAATGGCCTCATCCAGTAGAGATGTGCCATACGATTCACATTTATTAGAGCATGGGTAGGAGGCAGAATCTTTGGTATTATCTCTTTACTAAGCCCAATCCAAGCTTCAACATATTAAACCTCAATGAAATTGCTTACATGAGAAGTTATTGTTAGTGGATATTACCACTCGAGGGATGTAATATGAGCTATCCAATGATTCCATCACCATTGAAAACCATACCCTATGGTCCAATATGAGTGTTATAATCAGTTATAGTTCAATTCCATAGTTATATGATGTTTAAATCCTTTTTATTGACATATGTTTTTTCAATATTTTCTATTTTATAAATAGTTTTTCTCAATAAAATGTTGATGGATTTTGAAGCAATTATTTTTGGGATAGAAATTTTACTTTTAAGGAAACATATAATTATTATAATAAAATAGGTTATTATTAATAATGTTTATGGTCACCGTATCGTGTTATGAAAATACACCTTTTTAATTGTAAGTGATAAAATAAATTTACATTTTTATGTGTTATAAACTTCACTATGTAATTTTACATTTCATTTTCTATCCTCTAATTTTTTTTAAAAATAGGTGTTTTTATAGTTAATAGAAAAATTTATCATTTTTTGATATTTTTTATAATAAGATAAATATAATTTTATAATTCATAATATATCTATTACAATACGGTGAATTTATGATAATTTTATTAAATAATTTTTCTTCATGACTAGTAAATATAAAATTATTTTTTTCTACAAGTTTAATGATAGAACAGTTATGTCATAATTATGAAATGATTAAATTAAAATAATGGTAGTCTCTTATGTGTTAATTTATCTTAATATGTGTCTCGTGTGGAAAATTCAATTGGAATATACCATGGGAAATCCCATGGTTTTTGAAAATACAACCAACGAGGTGTCTTGGGAAATTAATAGAAAGAATACCACACTATAACATTAAATACCCACCCATTCCAACATTTCATTTATTCCAAAAATAACCTCCAGTGATTCTATGATAGTATTAACTCCCATGGTGTCCTCAAGCCCCCAATGTCCCAATCATCATGTTCTAGGTGTGATTCTTCAAGGTAAGGGAACTCTTACCTTCATTTTTACATTTAGGTTTCCTTTCTATGTGGTATATATTTTGATTATTTAAAAAAGTTATTATTTCCATTTTATTCTATATATTAAATAAATTTTTATTTAGTTATTTATTGGTGACCATTTTCCCATTTTGTATTATTTTTTTAAAAACCATGTTTCATACCCATTATCCTGCAAGATTTTCCTCAAAAAATTTCCCTCTTTTATCATGAAATTATTATTATTATTTTGAATAGACAATAATCTATCATCTGTAGGGAAGTTTACATATTTGTAAATATTTTATATTTTAATTCTGGTATTAACATTCATGAATTCATGCTTACTTTTATTTGGTTTTGAAATGACAAAAGAATCTTGTTTTTAAGAACATTCTAAAACTATATGATTTTGATATGAAAACCATTTCTATTATTCTACATAGAATAATTATGAAATGTTTTATAATTATATACTTGTCTCATATTAATTGATACATATGAAGGGTGTTCCCTGATAGAGCTCTTATTCATTATTTAAAAATTTAATCTCTATACATGACATATTTTACAATACCATGGTGAATAACCTTCGTAGATTTTATGATAGCTTGGTGAAAAACCATGATAATATGCTAATGAATGGATAAATTAATTGATGTAATAAAATTAAAAAGTTATGATTCAAGTTATAATTATTTCTATTTTGTTCTATTCCCTTTCATTATACCTCTATGTATTTCCTCGTGTTCTTATTGATATTCTTGATGATCATAAGTAGTCCTTTTTTTGGAGTTTTCCCATACTGGTCCTTCTGCTCACCATTTCATGGGATTTATGTTCATTGGTTATTGGAAGAAGTAATTTAACATAGGATGAACCTTTTATTTATCCATTCATGTGGATGAAAATAATTTTTTTTCATTTTTTCATTTATTATATACCTTATTTCTTATAAAAAACATTAAAATTTACTATTTTATAAAATGATATGTAATGTGATGTAAAAAAAAGAGGGATCCCAAAATTGGTATCCAAGGATAGTTTAGTAATTTTTGAAAATTATGATTTTATATGATTTTGAAGAATCTCATAGGGAAGTCTAAATATAGGTAATTTTTTTATTTTAGTAAAATATTAGGTTTGTGGTTTCTGAAAAATGAAAACCATGTCTAGATAAGAATAATTGGATGTCGATATAGCACAAAGGTATCCTAGTGTAAAACCTGAAAAAATAAATTTAAGATAGAATTGAATAGGAACTGATTCACAATAATGGGCCTAGATTGACTCAAGGTTTGACACTCTCAGGGTATATGTTTGGTTAATCAAAATCTTTTTATGAACTATTATGAAGGAATTATAGAAAATATAATTGTTTCTAATAAATATAATATTTAAGAAGTATGTTTTATGAAATGAATTTACTATATAATGATAGTATTGTTAGATCTAAAATATTTCTCACTAAGGTTATATACTTTTATAAAATGATTTAAAATTGGAGAAACCATATAAATTGTGAGTTCAACAGACCATTCACTGACAGAACACCATTAGAAACTGCAATGGAAACTGTCTAGATAATGATTAATCAACTAAAACATGTTATTGGAAATAACATGAATCAATATGAGGGAATGGTTTCACTATGAATAGAATAACTTTTCATTTAGTTATTTATGCATCAATGAACACCAACATTCAGTGGATCTATTAAGCCATTGATTGCGAAACAGTGGATAACCTCTATAAGAAGGATCTTTTTTTAATTTGTTGTTCATAATAAGAGAAATTCACTCCAGATGTGTAAATTTTAGAGGGAGAATCAGATCATTGGTGGGAAATGATTAAAAATAAGAGACCAAGAGGGATATTTAAGTATATACCTGGAATAGTTCTTGAGAATATTCTTTAAAAAAGTATTTCCCTTTTTCAATGAGAATGAAAAAGGAGAAGGAATTTCTTAAACTTAAGCATAATCAGAATGAATTTGATGGTATATATTGGATTAACATTAGAAACTATTACCATTATACCTCTATCTTTATTGTGGATCCTAATAGGAAAGTTGATAGAATATTTGATGGACTAATACCTCATATATGGAAGAATATATCTTACCAAGACTATGAAAGAAATGAACAAATTGTACAGTGTGCTATGAATGTTGAACTAATGTTTGGTAAGACCTAGTGGTCTCAAAAATAGAAGGAGAAGAATATAAATCTCGAGCCAAACCATGGGTGGATCATTGATCATGAAAATTATGAATGTATGTACAACATTCCACATGAAACAAGTATGGGATGAAGCTTATAGGGAACTACATGCTCTGAAGAGGGTAGTGTTTCAAGTGTTAAAGATATGGCCATATCACTCAGAACTATCGTAATGGAGTGAATCCTCATATTCTCTACACAGACGATGAAGGGTAGATGGTGTAGACCGTACTTGAAGTCTAATGATTAAAATATGGAGAACATGGTCAATTTTCTATAAATTTTCCAAATATGATGTTAGTGGAGGGGGGTCCCCATTAACATTAACATAATACAAGGGAGAAAGCTCACACTTTTTCCATCATGACAACCAAAGGTGAAACTCAAAATGTTGTGGTGTATGGTACTCTCATTGTTCTCTAAAAGCTAGGATGTACTTTTAGTGATTATGGTCTACACATTCCTTTGATTCCTCTATGTATGGAATGAAATAGTATCAATTATTGAACTACTAGAAGTAGAGTTACCAGTCAAAACTCATAATCAGTTTATCTTATAATTATCTATGTGTATAAACAGAAGTATTTAATTTGGTGAGAACAATATTATCATAAATCTAGTAATTATTCCTATTATGGAATTCATTATTATACTTTGGATGGTTTTGATCTCAATGTATAATTCTAAGATCAAATATAGAAGTAATGAAATCTCAGTTGTCTTGAGTGGTCAACTTATAGTTATCTTCAATAGAGAGATATATCAACCTATGTTTTATCTAGAAGCGCTACTTGTATACATCTTTATGGAGTTCATTAGAGAACATGAAGAATGTGATAAATGTATAATAATATAAAGTGTCTAATTCATTCTAGAATACATTTATGCATTTCATTGGGAGTTACATTGACCTCCCCCATAAAGAGAGGTATTGTTCATTGTTGAACTCATTCTTGGTTCCATGACGATTTGAAAAAGTCTATATAGACTGGAAAAAATGGAGTTGGAGGAGATAAAGAAATAAATCCATGATATTTTAGAGAAGGGGTTCATCTGACCAAGTGTGTCACCTTGGGGAGTAGCTGTTCTATTTGTGATGAAAAATGATTTATCAATGCATCTATACATTAACTATAAAGAACTTAATGGGATTACAGTGAATAACTTGTATGCTCTTCCTAGAATTAGAATATTTATTTAACCAGCATCATGGGGCTCCATTCTTCCCTGACATTCATCGTTGATCTGGTTGTCATCAATTGAATCTGGTGAAAGATGATATTATGAAGACCACCTTCTAATCAGGATACGGTTATTATATGTTTTCAGTGATTCCATGATGATTAAGAAATGTACAATTTATTTTTATAGATTTTATCAAAAGAGTATTAAGGACTACCTTAACAACTTTTTGGTAGTTTTTATTGATAATATTTTGATATATTCCAAAAATTTATAGGAGCATGATGATTATTTAATTTTGATATTAAAAACACAAAGAACGGGAGGTTATTTGGAATGTTCAGAAAGTGTCATTTTATGTTACAGAAAGATTCATTCTTTGGGAACATTATAACCAATAACAGAATATCATTTGACTTTACGAAGACAAAGATTGTGGAGGAATTCCCTCATTATAAAATAGTAAATGATATCTCTACTTTCATTGGTTTAGCTGGATATTATATATGGTTTGTGAATTATTTATCATTTCATTCTAATCTAGTAAGAATGTTAACCTGAAAAGGGGTAATGTTCATCAAGACATAAGAGTGTGAGGAATTTTTCCAAGTGATAATGAATAGATTAGTTATGGAACCCATGTTAACTCTTCCCTCTATTGGAGAAGGATTCCTAATTTTTAGAAACTCATCATTGAAGGGTTGGGGCACATCCTCATGAAAAATGAAAAGGTGATTGATTATTAAAATCAACAATTGAAATGTAGGGATTATAAATATCCTATTAATTACTATGAGTTAGATGTTGTTGTTTTTTTAGGGGTAGAAATATGATATATGCATAGAGAATTAATGGTTGATGTAAATTTTCATGAAAAATTAATTGAACTGGAGACAAAGGAGGTGGTCGGAATATCTTAAATACTATGATTGATCAATTAATTTTCACCCACAAGGGGAAGAAAAATTTGATGATGAATTAAGTAGGAATGACCTTGTAGTTTTGCCAATGATAATGATTCAAGGAGATCCTTTTATCAAAGACCTGGTGAAGCATGACATAGTAAATGTAAGGGATGTGAAATCAGAATCCTTATACAAAATTATTTCTCAAAATCCAATACTATATAAGATCAATAAATATAAAATAGATGATCATTTTTTAGAGAATAAGTTCTAGTTTATGAAGAATATGATGTTTCATTAGTTCAATATTGATCAAGAAGGTGTACTGAATTTTCGTACAAATTTATTTGTTACATATATTCCTGAAATAAAGAAGGATATGATGGATAAAGCTTATAGATCTATTTTATATAAACATAAAGGAATCCCTATAATGTATAGGTACCATCATGATCATTACTGGTGTGATAACATGAAAAGGGAGATTACTGACTATAGTTAAAGATTCCTGGAGTGTCTACAAGTGAAGGCAATGTGACCACTTCTAAAAGGGGTATTGCATCCACTACCCATAATAGCATGGATGTGGGGAAATATGTTTATGTATTTTGTCATTGGTCACCTGAAAGCATCAAATTGAAATGATGTGATAGAGTTATAGTGGACCATCTCACCAAGACTTCCCATTTTATATCTATTCTAGAATATTTATATATAGGCTATCTCGTAATGATATACATGAAATAAGTGGTCAGGATAATTTTATTTCCACTTTCTATCATATCAGATCGTGATCAATGATTCACATAAATAATTTGGAGAAGTCCTCAACATACCCTGAGTACTAAATTGAATTTCAGTATGGCCTATCGCACTCAAATTAAGGGCCAATATGAATGGACAATTTAAACACATGAGGACATTTTGAGAGAATTATCTATGTAATTTAATGGTGGATGGGAAAAAACCTCCAATTAGATGAGTTCTAAAAAAATAGCTTCCATACCAATATTCAAATGGATACTAATGATGCTCTATTTTGGAAGTGAATTAGAACTCCTACATGATGGGATAAATCTAGTGAGAAAAACATTCTTAAGCCTGATCCGATCCAAGAGAGAACATAAAAGGTTTATTCTATCTAGCAATATATAAAGGCCAATCAGAGCCAGAAGAATATCTATTTTCACAATCATTTAAGGGAATTTTATTTGGATATTGGTGGAAAAATATTCCTATGAATATCACCTTGGATGAGAGTCTTGCAATTTGGGAAGAAAGGGAAGCTCATCCCCAAGTAAATTGGCCCCTATGAAATCCTTGATCTCATTGGGGAAATATCATATCAACCTGAACTTCCTCCAAATATAGTTCATGTTCAGGTTGTTTTCCACGTATCCCACTTGAGGAAGTATATACCGCACCCTTTACATGTACTAAATCTAGAGGTTGTACAACGGGAACATGAGCTCTATTATGAGAAGCATTCGTTGGAGATCTTGGACCGTAGATACAATATTCTATGTAACAAGACTATACAACTCATTGAACTGTAGTGGAGGAATCAAAAACAAGAACAAGCCACATTGGAACTAGAGGAGAAAATGAAGACAAAGTACCTTCACATTTTCTCTTCTGAGAGAATGATTTGAAAATTCATGGATGAAACTTTTTAAGGGGTGAAAATGTAATGACCTACTGTTTCTAATTGATAATTGTTACTTGAAAATGTTTGTTAAATTATTTTGTATAACACAAAACTATATAACTTTAATAATTATGTGAGTATAATTTAAATGATATCTTTTGGTTTTAATCATTATATGACTGCTGGTCAGTTATTAAAATTGGTCAACAAAACCATTAGTCTATAGAACCATTGGGAACAATAGACTTAATAATAATTATAACATTATAATTGGTAATATAAATAGAAGGGATAATGGTTATTTAATGAAGAAAGAAGATTAGATGGCCTCATCCAATACTGTCATGTCTAGTAAAGATCATTTTTCAAATCATTGGAGGGAGGTAACATCTTTGGGCTTCACTCTTTACCAATACCAATATGAGGTTCGACATGTTATGTTTGAATGAATTATCCAACATGAGAAGTTCATAATATTAGAGATTACCACTTGGGAATTGTTATATGAGCCTCCAAATGATTCTATAACCATCCCACACCTTACCCTTAGGATGAAAATCATTTTTATAAGGGGTTTTGATTCACGTACATAATTATATTATGTTTTTAAAAATTTTACTAACAAAATTATTATTATATCATTCCTATATTATGAATATTTGTGCTTTATAAATTTAGATGTATTTTGATTAATTTATTTTTTAAAAAGATATGGTAGTTTTCTAGAAATATATAATCAATATAATAATTTAAGGTATTTTAAATAATTTTTATGGTAATTATATAGTTTTTTAAATATTTTAATTTCTAATTATAAATGATAAAGTAATTCTTCTTTTTCATCTATTTGAAATTTTGCAATGTAATTTTTCAATGCATTTTCTCTCCGCTATTGTTTTTAATAAATAAGTATTTTTAATGATAAAAGTTAAATTTATCATATTTAGAGAATTAATATGATTAAATAAATATCATTTTCTAATTCAGAATATCGATAGTAGGTTAGGGGGAATTTATGTGAATTTTATAAAAACAAATATTATTTTTTCATGAATAGTGAAAATACAATTTTAGTTTTTCAGTAAGTTTAATTACATTATTGCTATTTCATATTAATGTAATGATTAATTTTAAATAATTGAAGATTTTGATGTGTTAAATTAACTTAATACCTATCCCAATTGGACAATTACATTGGAAATAAATTGGGAATGCCAAGGGTTTTGCGAATACCACCAACGATGTGTCCATGGAAATTAATAAAAACAACCTCAATTTTACTATAAATACCCACACATTACATGGTTTCAATTCATTAAAAATCATATTAAACAATTATATGATAGTATTACCTTCCATATAGTCCTACAATGGTGTCATCAAGCACCCAATGTCTCAATCTTCATGTTTTAAGAGTCACACTTCATTATAAGGGAAATCCCAACTACTTTTTTCAATTCATGTATCCTTTTTATTAGATATTTATTTCAATTTTACTTAATATGTTTTAAAATAAATTTAATTACACCACTTTACTTTATTTAGAGTTATTAATGAATGTTATACCAATTTCCCCTCTCTTTTTAATGATTTCTGAAACAATATTTCACACGTGTTATGCTGCTAGATTTTTGTTACCAAATGTCTCTCTTTTTATCGAGATATTAATTAATTTTTTTTGAATACCCAAACTATATCTCCTCAAATGGTATTCACACATATATAAAATTGATCTATTTTTATGGTATTAAAATATATGAAACCCTCCTACAATTTACTTGGGTTTATAAATTCCAAAGGAACATGTTTTTAAGCATTTTCTAAAACCCCATGATTTTTATATGAAACTTGATTCTTTTATTATAAATGAATTATTTATGAAATATTTTATTATGATATATGTGGATCATATTAATTAATATATATGAAAGGTTAACCCTAGTAGTTCTACAATTCTTTGGGTAATTAATTTAATCTCTTGTGAGGACATGTTTTATGATATCGTAGTGGATAATGATGGTAATTTTTTTGAAACCTCGGTGTAAAACCCTACTAATATGCTAATGAATGAATAAATTAAATTTTCTATAAAAATTTAAAATTTATGATTCATGATATTATTATTATGATATTCCTATTTTCCCATTTCTCAAGACATTATGTATTTTTTTCTATTTTTATTGACATTTCTCAAGATCATAAGTAAATTGTTTCTCTAGTTTTCCAATACATAGGCTTATGCTCACCCTTTACTTTTATATAGTTCGTTAAATTATGAGATTCATTAGTAGAAGTAAGTATTAAACTATTAAATATCATTTCATGTGTGATAGAATAATTTTTTTTATGTTTTCATGTATTATACACTTTATTTTTATGACACTAAACCTTAAAATATCATATATTTGTAAAATTATATATAATGTTATATAATAAAAATGTGAGATTACATAGTAATATTGGAAATTTAATTTATTAACTAAAATAAAATTCATTATACGGAATTAATTTCCTAAATATTCTCATCTTATGAGGATGAACTAACTTGTTCTGTCAAGATAGAGTAATATTTCATCAATCATATGGATATGAAGGAAATAAATTAATGAAGAGGATGAATGAGAAACTCATGAAATAAAAAATGATACGAGGATGAAATTATTGTAGTAGGTTTTAAAATTTGATACTTTTTTAAGGAAAACCCCAATATATGCTTTATGGGAAAATTCTTCTTCTTCAATATTGAAGTAGGTGGACAGCATACTCATTAATGTGGGGGTAATGGAGATTCCATCATTGTATAGTGATTTTTTCATTTAGAATATGGGGCACAATACCACCCATTCCCAAAAACGTCAAGGGTATATAAAATAGAAGTGGAAATGGTATTAATGGAAACGTTATGATATTACTACAACCAATATTATGTTTCATAGTGACGTTGTGGTATGTACCTTTATCGAAAATTCAATGTTAGATAATTATTTATTTGAGTCTGGATGCTCTTCCCCATTATTATGTTTTTTAAATGAAATTATGTTTTTTGATATTAAATAATTCATGGGTAATCAATAATTACACAAAATGATAATACTATTCTAACAATTTTATGTCAGTTTTTCACGATCAGGATGCATGGGTGTACCCTATTTGAAAAATTGATTACTGTACCGATATTTTACTTTGATATAATCCTTGGTATGGATTTTACATCAATTTATAATGAAAAAAGAAATTTCCACGATAAGGAGAGATTTATATGTGACAAAGATGTTCAATTAATTATATTTAGAATAAATACTTCATCATTTGATTAATACATGGGTATGACCCAAGTAGTTTTTTATAATTTAATTTTGAGTTAAGATCATAAAAAACCTCTATAAGGGAAATTTACCCATTGGATTTATGATGTTATTAATGTGAAATAAATTATTTATTTTTTCATGAAGAATAATCTAGGCTTACAATTAATCATAATGTTTTTTTATATAAATCATATCAGATACAATACATATATATATATATATATATGAAACCACACATGATGGATACAGTGGTGCTATTAGAGTAAAAGAAACAACAACAAGAGTTGTGTGATAGTGGATTCAAATTTCCATCTGTTTTACATTGGAGAACTACTATTGAGTTTTTTAATGAATGATAGGGATATGAGGTTTTGAATTGATTATAGGTTAATCAACTTAATTAACATAAAAATAGAATACCCTACCTCATTTTGATAGTGTGTTTGTTAAAATTCTTAGAGAAAAATATTTTACAAATATTGATATTTATTTTGGATTTCATTAATATTTATTAAGGAAGGAATATATTCCATTTTTTTATATGTGGTGTGGTTATTAAAAGTTTAATATACTTCCATATTTATTGAATAATGATAACTAGTTTTGTATGGAATAGATTAATAATGTGTTCATGAAATATCCTAATAATATCTATTTAGTATTTAATGATTAAATAATTTTATAATATAGAAATATATATATAGAATAATATACATCTTAAAATTATTGTGGAATCTTTTTGAGAAAAATATCTATTAGGAAATTTATAAAATCTGAATTTTAGAATGCAGTACCTTCTCCTGGTAATTTGTATCTATTGAGGGAATATCAGTTAATCCTTCAAAAATAAAGTCATTTAATGAATGGATTTTGCTAGAAAGAAAAAAAATAAGATATACAGTTTCATTGGGTTCACATATTATTATTATTGATTTGTCAAATGAAATTCATATTACTAAACTCATTAACTAAGTTGACTTGGAATGGTGTTATGTCTTTATATAAATAGTGATGAAAATAATGTTTTAAATAATTTATGTAGATGTTGATCAATGAACATATGTGGAAATTAATATATAGATAGGAGGAATTTGTTGTATATGTTCACATATCAATGAAAGGAAATAGATATATCGTTATGTATAATGATAATGTTATTCCATATATATTAATGAAGACAAATATAAATGAATAAAACAATCCAACCCATGACATTGAGAGGGATAAATAATATATTCCTTGAAGATATTTATAAGTTATATATTTGGTGAAAACGTGAGATATATTCGGGTCACAACAGTATGAAATATTTATATGTAAAAAAACTCAACATGAGGGAAAGGATATGGCTAGGAATACTAACAAATTATGAATTTAAAATATACCACCAAAATAGTGTGGATAATAAGTTATCTTAATTGATGATTAATAAAGATTATGTTGTTATGGAAAAGAGGAAGATTAACAATGTTTATTTTTCTATGGACATAGTAATGTTTAATATGGGAAAAAACAGGGACTCAGAAACATCAACAGTTTTTTAAATATTATTATTCCTTATTTATTGGATAATATAAAAAATGTTTGTCCCCATGATTTTATTTTTTAAAAGAAAATTAATATAATGAATGATGTGATTTTTTATTACATCATTTATGGAGATGGTGTTATTAAATTTGAAAAAATGATATCATTCAATCTATTCCTATGGATAAGCGATAATTATAAGATAATTTTCACTACTCAAATTTATCAACACACAATAATAGAACCAATATGTATAGGGATATGAAGTGGTATTTTTTATACTATAACGTTTTGTGAGGACTTTCTAATTATGATTCTGAATTGATGTCTCCTTAACTGGTGAAATAAGAGAGTCAAAATCATATATAATTCATGGAACCCCTACCAATTAAAATATAAAAATCTAATGATAACACTGTAGAAATTTCTAATTGATTTACAATATTCCCAGTAAATAATGATTCCATTTGGTTTATTATTGATAATAAATTGAAATCTATATATCTTATCCATATGAGTGAATAATAACCTCTTTAGCATCTTGAACTGCTCTATAGTAGTGACGTTTTAAGATTTATTGGTGTTACTATTTCAATTATTCCTAATCGTGATCTGAGATTTAAACTAAAATTTTATAAAATTGTTCATAAGGAACTATATACCAATGTTCATTTGAGGACCAATTATCATCCTCAATCCAAATTAATGTCCTAAAAGACTAATCAATCGTTATATGACATGTTGAGGTCATGCTCACATGAACTTCACTATATATGGGATAAATATTTATATTTTAGGGATATTTACTATCCAAAAACCTATAATTAATGTTTTCAATGGGTATTGAATAAAGAATTATATTGAACAAGATGTTATAATCCAAATTTTTAAAATGAATTTGCTTAATAAAAGCTTTTCAGAAAAGAACATGTAGATGATGTAGGGTGTTATGTATAGATTATTCAGACCCATATTAAATAAATTCAATGAAATAAAAATAGATATGTGGAATATCGATATATTTTATTGTAATTTCAAGTTAGATAAATTTTTTTGGGATAATATCATTATGTATGGATATTATATGTTTTAGAAAGAATGAAAAATGGATCCCTAATTACTAGTGACCTTTCCAATTTATAGAATGAATCAGATCTCTAGGTTACCATTTTTAAATCTCACAAACTCAATATAATGAACATGGTGTATTACATATCTCATTGTTGTGTAATTATATTCTAGAAGAAATCCAGGTGATCAAAACTAAAGAAACAAATTGTAACTTAATAAATTATACTATAGAGAACCCATCAAGATTCCAAAAACAATATAACAATTGTTAAATAATCAAATAACTCAAATGGTAAAGGTAATTTGGAGAAGTTATAAGATAATATAGGAAACATGGAATCCTAAGGATGTTATGATGTATAAATATCCAAAAAAATTGTTGATGTGAAATTTGTGAAATTTATAGGATGATATTTTTAATGTATAAGAGAATGTAGTTACAATAATTCAATTATAACAAGGCGTTATTTGAAGTGATAATTAGAGAAATTAAAAAAATCACTAATTTCATTAGAAACTAATTTCTACAATATTAAAAGTTTATGTTGATTAAATAATTTCATTTTTTAATTCATAATATCAATTATAGACGATGTTTAATATTTATTTTTTTTCAAAAATAGTTTATTTATCAATGAATTGTGGGAAATAATGATTTTTCTAAAACCATCACATTTTTTATATTATAATAATGTAATAATATACATAATGATTATTGTAACACTAAAAGTTTTTATTATTTTTTTCCATAAATAAAATTTCTTTGATATCTTTCATTACATGCAACACCAATTATTAATGAACCGTGATATATTATTAATATTATTGTTGAAATCTGACTGCTATAACATAGCCATTGAACATAGTAGTATAAATAGAAATAACTCTTTTATAAAAATTAATTATTATTTATTTATAAAATCAAAACGTATTTATAATTAAATACATATGTTTTGGTAATGGTTTTATATTTTTCGAAAATAATATTTTGATAAAAAAATTGTTTTATTTGTGAACTATAAAAAATTGAAAAAATTCGATTTTTAATTAAATAAATATAATTTTTGAAATATATATTTTCAAATTATATTATGGTGAAACATTAGAATATGTGTGAAAATAATAACTTTTTGTTAATAGTGAAATATAATAGTTTTTATTAAAAAATGTAATTTTTTAAAAATAATTTATAAGGATACTTTTAATTTAAAAAGTGTTTAAAATAAAAATTCATTAAATAAAAAATTAGTTAATCTAATATATTAAATTGGAATAATTAATAAATATAATTTTGATATAAAAATTCATTATACTTTTGAAGCTCGTCGTAATGAAAACCAACATTGTCAAAACATCTTTAGGGTTTATTTTTAATTATTTTTTTCGTAAATCTTAATGAAATTTTGAAAAATGAATTATAAATTTAGAATAATAAAAATTTATATTATCTAGTAAGGTGAGATTAAATTTTTAATATAAGTTTTAGTAAATATAGTAAAAAATATATTTATCATTGCTATGGTTAAAAAGTGTTTACTGGGGGATTAAACGAAAATGATAAGGGTTAAAATTACAAAAAATGTGTCCCACAAATATTTTATGGAAATATACCATCCCTATATATATAATTTTTTATTTGTTTTCCGATTTTAGGTCCTTTTTGAAGTATAACAATGTGAATACATATTTTTTCCATTAAAAAAATTACATGTGTGTCACTCACCTCTCTTATAAAAGTCTAACAGATATCCCTCCATTTTCACACTTCGAAAACCCATCTTTTTAGCAATTACACACCCAAATAACATCCCTAATTCCATCATCCCACCCTATATTCCTTGTCTATTCCATTAATACAACCTATCAAGAATTTTTTTCAAACCAATTGATGTTATTTAAAGAAGGGATAACCAACCTAACCGAGTTATCTATTTTATTTATTTTTCCACCTATATCAATTCATATTTATCCATACTATTAATATAAAATCATTATTTTTCTAATAGATAATTTATGTAATGTTGTGTGATTTAACTACCACCATCTCTTCTTCCAACAAGTGGGAATAGAAATCATCATTTGTGTGTACAATAGACTATACCCTCATGAACCGATGATAATTGATTTCCATCACCACCTATACCGATTGGATATAATGATGGATTAAGTGTTTATATATTAAATTTATGTAAATGTTTATAATTATTTAATTATTATATCACATATAAATTCAGTCATTCTATTCATTGGGAATAAAATAACATCACCTGTGTGTATAGAGGACAAATTCTTTGGGAAACAATGTATATCATTAATGCATTACATGGAAGTCAATATAGATGGGATTTCGGGAAATATGTGATAAATATGAAAAAATTATATAATGGTAAAATATTATTTATCTTTCCTTTATTATAACTATCATAAAAATAGAAATAATGTTCATGTATATGTACGACTTATTGTCTCCAATAGTAGTGAAGTACATATACTGTATATAGCATTTAATGATCAAAATAAATATAAATATATATAATTAATATATTTTATATCTATATCATGTTATTATTTTTCTAGATTATGAAATAGTGATAAATGTTTTAGGATGAAAAATAAAAAATCAAAACATACACGAAAAACAATGTTGTTATTTCTTGAAACTTGAATTTATCATTGATTTGTTAATAAAATGGTAATATATAAACATAATTAAATCATATTATATATATATATACATTTATGTTTATATAATTGATTCATATTAATCTTGTATTTATGATACTAGAAATTTAAATTTATGCAAGGGAAGTGAATACATAAGGTAAGGGAATTTTGTCCCTATTTTCAATCATTGATACAAATGTTATGTTATTCACCTATCTATTGTTATAAGGTGTATTTTAATCTACTTTGACATGTTATATTCTTAATATAATTAATATCATGCTATAAAATTATTAATTTTATTTTATACTTTAAAATATCTTTTGATTAAAATTTTCTAATGTGTTATGGATTTTATGAAAAAATCTCATCATTTAGCAGTATTGTATATGGCCAAGTTTTAGATGAGAAATATTATGATCTATATCTCAATAAACACATTAATTGTCTTCTCAATTGTTTATATAAGGAGAATAAATGTTTTCCCTCATTTTATTCTCATTATAAACTCAATATTTCCAAAATAATGTTTTAATAAAAACTTACTTTATATATCTCTTCAGTTAAAAACCCTTTAATTTTTTGTCTATAGTTTCTTAATATGTTTTCTAAAATGATTTAATTTCCCTCTATGATTTTTTGAGGTTATTTTAACTATTTTGTTAATTTTTAATTAAGTTTTCAATTCAATCATTATTTCATTTATGAAAACTAGCATGATATTCTATTATAGAAAACAAAAATTGAATTTGCGTATTGAGATTCATGGAATGAAAAAACTCTTTCCCGATTCTAGGAAAATAATTTGAATTTAAAATTTAATTATAATTTTTCATGTTTGTTTTTAAATAAAATCATTTACCAAATATTTTATTTTTTTAGATAGTTTTAATAAATACATTTTCATTTAAAGGGTATTTTCGTTAATGAAATGTTCCTTTTGGTTTTTATTTTAGAAATATTTTCCATTTAAAATGACTTCCATTGATGTTAAAATTACTATACTAATAATATGAATCAAGGATAACTTTTTATTATTTTCTAGTTTTTTTATGTTATGAATAATAATACTATTATGAAACCCATTTCTCTTGCATGGGTTATACCATGATAATGTACTTGTGAAACAAGTTTTTTTACAAGGGTTATGCATTTAGGAAATGATGTAAGGATTATGAAGACCAGATGTCTTTATGGGTTCTAATATTTTGCATGTTTCTTGATTTATTCCAAACATATATATGACTTTCATCATTTTATATATCAGACCAATTCATCTCTTCAATGAATTGGGTAATGATTAATATTATATGAGATGTAAGGGTACATCAGACATAATCAAAAGCCATATAGATGGTACATCAAAGGTTATCCCAATAAAAAAAATGGGTAAATGGGAGGCTATCCCATTCCTAAAGTAGTACATTGGTGTTCATCACAAGCGTAATTTTTATGGTCATGGTGGTAATCCATGAAAGATGATTATCTAGGAATATGTACATGCCTCAATTCTATTTCTTATGAAAATGTTATTTTCTCATGAATAATGATCACTAATTTTTTTTTCTAAACTCAACACAAATAACAAGGATCCCATGTCCACTTTATTAAATTGGTATAAGATACTAGTAAATAAATCCCAAAGGGTCAAATAATTTATCAGTTTAGCTAAACTAGATGCATACATGATTCCCATATTACATTTTAACAAAAAAATTACAGCACACACACACACACACACACACATATATATATATATATTTAAATATCGTTATTCACTCTATAATATTATTACACACAATTCATTATTCACTTTATGGAATATAGGTAATGGAAAAATATCAGGGTGAAGTCAAATTCTTAGTATGGGTCATGTACCAAAGTGGCTTTCAGGAAAAAATAAGAATAATATTTATGGGGAGGTAAATAAATAATCAAATACTATGTAATCAATAAAGTGAGATGGATGTGAATAAATATATGACATCAATATAAAATATCATAGATAATAATCAATATGGAAATGTATATAACTGAACACTCATTCCATATAATCAATAAATTCACTATCATAGTTATATAATGTATATTCAACATTGAAAGTTAAACAATTGAAAATACATTCTATTTCAACAATATAAATAGTATAAATGCGTCTAGAGATAAAACATTTCTCAAAATATCATGTAAAACAATACCTGAATTCTTAATGAATGAAATTCTTAATTATTTGGAACCATGATCTTCGACATCATGACACTACTATTGGTTAAAACATTCACATTATAGATTAAACTACTGGTAGAATCATGATTAATTCTAAATATATTATTTGTATCAACAGACCTTCAAATGTATCAAGGGGCTATATAATGTTGAGACCGAAACACCACATATGGTCTAATGAATTCCACATATATAAAATAATTTATTTTGGTTCATGAAAAGGTTTTCTTATCATAACATATATGTCTTGTGTAAGAAATACTGATTTATCATCATTTCCATATATCAACATATAACATTCAATATAGAAAACTGTATGTTTAAATCATGTAATTATTATGAAAAAATATAAGGATAATTAATTTGGATATTTATGAGAAATTGAATGACCATAGGAAGTGAATAATTATAGGGCATGTTCACAAAAACCAAAATTATTCAAGGAAGTGGATGTCAACACAATCCATGATCAGAATAGTAATAAATCATCCATAGTACGTATAAAGATGGTATAAATTTAAAATATCACTCTTGTAATATATGTAAAATAATGAGCTTTATTCATTGATGAATATAATTAAAATAAAATTCATTTTAAATAATTATTTTTGAAAATATCGTTTTCAATATTAAAATCCTTTTTTAAAACATACATTTTTTTGAAATCATTTTATTGGAAAAAATATATATAACAACTACGAATTTCTAGAATATAAGGTAAATTTATTTATTTATAAAAACATGTAAATACTTAAAGGGATAGTTAAAGAAATAGAGTTCATGATTGAGGTAAATTTCATACAAGTTAAAAATAAAATTTCATATGCTTTTTAAAATGTTTTAAAAAGTGACTATTTTAGAAAAATATAAGAAGAGTCCTTTGTATTGAAATATTAAAATTTAAAACGTTTGGATTTTTTTAATAATACATTTTTAAAATGAGAAACCCTTTTTTGAATTATTTTTAGAATGAAATGTTTTATAGTAAAACACATTTAAAACTCACGTGAAAAAATATGTCAAATTTTCTAAAAATATTTTCTAAAAAATATTATTTTTGAAAGTGTGGACAATGGTACTATTACATGAAAATATCATGAATAATGATATTTAATGAAAATTATTTTTTATAATTCTAAAATGATCAAATAATTTCCATCGAATAGAATTAATGAGTAAAAAATCTCTATTAGAATGATATTGTGAAATAAACCCTTACAATGTTAATAAAATAGATGTGAGAATATCTGGAAGAATCAATAACGTGTAAAAACTTTAAATCCACATAAAAAATTTTGAATTATATTTAAGATAATAATGATTCATTATAAACATAATCAAAGAATATTAGTGGAAAAAAATAAGTAATATAACCAAATGATAAGAAATAATGACATGAATTTTTTAATGCATTTGAAATTTTGAATTCAAATTACAATGGATGAAATAATTTGATTTTAAAAATGATATATCATGAAATGTTAATTAATAATTATATTATATGTTGTTGGTAAAATACTATCCCTCAAGGTAATATTAATGTATTTTTGAGTTGAATGTGCTTATTTACAATTCATGTTTTAATTGAAATTTTGGGAGGTATAGAGTTAAATTTTAATACTTTTTTTAAAGTGATCGTGGAAAATGAAATTGATTCACAAGAAGTTTTATCAAGAATTTCATAACAAGATGAAACTATTTCCATTTTTTTAAATGGGGGGGGTCCAAAATTTGGATTTTATCTCAAAAATCATGAAATATGTATTTCCATACGGGCCTTGTAAAAAATTATGAGTCATGAGTGTCAAAAAATTTAGGTTTTGTGAAGATAGTTTTACGATGGTGTGACACATATTGAAAGAGCATGGAAAATGTGTAATGGATTTAGAGTAATCTCAGAAACTTCTAAAACATTGTGAATGGGATGTTCCCATAGTTCTTTGTAAAGATAAGGAGAATAGGATATTTAATAGGAGAGCATCTAAAAATGGTGGTGAAATTAATGGAAGATTCTACATTTAGTGAATAACGATATAAATAATCCAAAAGCCACTATAGAAAAGTAGTAATACTTAAAAAAGATTATATGGATCTAGATTTGTGAAGGTTATTAAAGGTGGTAGTTCTTATAAAATATTTTTTGAAGAATGGATGTTTTCTACTGCTATAAAAATCCTCTTGAAAGTTGTGATATTCAAAAATACTATGTGAGCTTTGTTAATGTTTTTGATCTAAGAAATGAAGGTTCCTTTTTGAAGTATTTGTTAACTTTGTGAAAGAGGCATGCTTGAAAAAACATTTAGGGTTCATGAAGGGATTATATGATTTAAGATAATTTGGTATTTTCACAAAGTTTGTGAGATTCATAATTTCTGGGGGAATATTTTAATTATTGAAAATCTATATCCTATTAAATATTTGTTAAAGTAGTATTCCTCACCTGGATGATGGTGGTACATGAACAAATAATCAATCTATAATTGAGAATATATTTATTATGGTTAATTATGGTACCTACATGTCCATAAATATAAATTTAAACCTTTAAAATGTTGTGAACAGTGAAATAGCTATAATTTGATCCTTTATACTAATAGTGACACATAAAAATAGAGTTAGAGAGTTACCCTAGGGAATGTAGTGCTCTAAACGTAAGTATAGTAAAGGCAGTGTGCTAGGGAACATAATTCATTTTGAAAGAACCCTGTAATTTATAAGTTCACCATAGTTGAATTGGTACAATTGAACATTTTAATTGTATTCTATATAGAAAAATATTAGTTTTGGTGCACATGTAAAATCATCGTGTCTCATGAAATATTTCATTTTTGTTCATACAATACTATAATAAATAGAGAGAAGAGTGTTTTATTTAACAACAAAACAAGATCCATCGGTGTGGTATTTTTAATCTATCATACCTTGATTCATTCCCAATATTAGTTTATTTATCATATTTCAGATTAAAAATTTAAAAGTGGTATTATATAAACTGTAAAAAGGAAATTTGGTGCATAACAATACAATATGCATCAACGAATTGAAATTGAGATGAAGTCCCTTACCTCTTGATTACATTAGGATGAACATGATTTAATATAAAATTTAGTTTCTTAAACATGATATTAAAATATAATATCACCTTATTAATTTATTTAATAACATAGATGATTCTTTTATTACATTTTATCACCTTTCCATTAATAATATCTCGTTATATTCATTTTTTGTTGTTAATGATTTATTTTCTCATGCATTCTTCATCAAGAAAGAACTAGTTCTAGCACATATACTATAGTTATATGTTATATTGAATAGAAATCATAAAATAATTATATCATGAATATTTTATTTATAAGTTTATGTCAAGTCGTTGAATATATTTTTTGAGAAATGATGTATGTTACGGTCAAGGAGACAACAGGTCAAACATACGGATGAGTGACATTTCCATTTTACAATGATCATTATGGAAAGTAGTTAAGTGATATTTTGAAATCACATAATTATAATAATATATAAAATACCATATTATATTCGTATATAAATAATCCACATGGTTTTGTGACGAAAAGAGAGTGTCATCGCTTCATGGAGATGCAAATCCACACCTATATGAAAGATGTTATCATATTTATATGAGAGAATATAAAATAATAATGAATATATATTATCAGTATAGCATGATGAATATATAAATAACATATTAATTATATTATTTATATGACATATAATCATTATCATTATCTCTATCACATTCGATGTAAATATTTTGTGTAAGATGAATCACATTTCTCTGTGAAGCGGTAGTTTGACAAACACGTGAGAAATGTTATCATATTTCCTGTCAAGTTTAAAAAATCTATATCTGACATAGTCAATAAATTGGTATAACTATGCTATAACTATCATATATATACTTTTTATCCATCATCATACCTAACTCTGATAGGTGGTAATTGAAATATTAATAAATTCCTTTACCGAGGCAGTAGTGCGCCTTACCTAGAAATGATGATTATGTAACCCATTTGATGGGAGTAGAGATGTTGGTAGGTAATGAATTTATTATAAAAATATATCATTGTATGTTATATACTTAGTATATCATTTCATTATGTTTTATTTTGTGTTTAGGTATGTGGATGAAGAAAAAAACTCTCATTGAATGATATTTCCACTTCTTCAGGTATCCTGCTCAATGATACACCAAATACCTTCCTATGATATCTTTGATCTCCATAAAAGGCTTTTAAGATGTTATATATGATGTTGGGATGGTATTTGGGTAGTTCGTTGACAATCCAAAAGGGTTTAAAGGCATGAAGGTGATAATATAGAGGGTTTCGTTTTATAACTTATGTGAGTGATACACAGGTATTATTTTTGAATATATTCAATAATACCAACAATTTAGTCATATCAATGCCACCAATGTGGGACAATATCGATATAATAATATATAAGATTGAAATATGTCCATTGAATGGGTTTTTTAAAATTTTATTGGTCATTTTTAACCATTATATTCTTAATTTACCATGTGTTAAATATATTTTTATATTAGAGACCCGATTACTTCCATATAATACAAGGAAATATTTATGCATATATTTAAAGAGATGCCCACTAATATGACATGTTATTCCAAGGTTCGGTGTTTCTAGAATTAATTTTATAAAAAAATTTAATATATTATTTATTGCGCATGTAGTTTTATAATGAAAAAAGGATAAAAATAAAATGGAATATTAGATTAGATATCCAACACAATGTTTAAGTCCAGAACATTGTTCATTCCCTAGGCATGAAATAAAATTGGAAATATTAATGAAATCATATAAAATAGTTGTTTGAGGTATGTTCAATGGATTAATTAATTAAATCATTCATTCATTTAACCAAATTATTTATCCTTTAAATCAATCAATATATATAATTTTCTAAGGTTATCCTCATAAAAGTTGGATGCTGGAAGACATATCTTTCCACCATCTATTAGAAAATCATCTCAGAAAACATTGACACTTCAGATCGGAGTAGACCAGGATAGAAAAAAATGTTATTACATCATTTCATTATTGGTGTGAATGTTATTCAATGTAAAACGATCCTATATCAAGATTGGAATAATCAATTTTTAACACGGTTTTTATTAAATTGATTTTTTATATCCAACCCTTCAATTGGTCTGCAAAAATTATGGCATGGCCAGGCCATCGTGTATCGATTAATTTTTTTATTCAGTTGTTTTTTTATCTGATTATTCCGGATCTTAATTATTGGCCAATAATTCTTTTCCAACGATTCTAAAAATATCTTATTGTTAATTTCCCCCAAAGTTTCTTCACATTTTTCACTGATAGGACCCCACAGTCCATGTTCGACATTGTTGAGTGGTACCGAGCCAAATCATAGCCCTGAAATTTTGATAAAATTACGAAAGAGGCATGAATTGATGAAATGAAGAAATATCTGGGATGTTCGTTGGAAATGTATGATAATTTTGAGGATTATAAATTGAATTATCAATGGGGTAAGGTTCGAGGGTGTGTGTAATGTACGAAGTATATCCTAGGATCCTCAAAATCTAATTTCTGGCCATTGGATGGTGGGAAATAAAGATACATGACCATATTCACTAATTTTGGGCAGATTCAATGTCGAATATGAAGGATAAAGACTATATATGATGCTTGGATCATGGATATGAGAAACTATGAAGAACTTACCACACACCATGTATTGTGATGATTTCATTGAATTTAACCTTTTATATGTGAAGGCTTGGGTTTTGGGTTTTTAAAATGATGGCACACTGTGTAGACTTCCTACATGTCATGTACCATCCATAACACATCGACGAGCTGTGTGAGGATGCACAAGGATTTGGACAAGCCATGTTCCTAAGTACATGAACACAACCATATCAAATGTGTTAAAATTTGTGTGAAGAGTCGTGTATTTTAATAAAGTAAAGAGACATGAGTTAAAGTACAAGGAAATGACTTGGATAAGTAGATAGGGAAAAGAATATAGGAAGTCCCCAAGTGGCATTGTGAACATAATTTATATCCACCCACACACCTTGTAATCCTACATGATTGATAATCTGTGTACCTCAAGGGACATGACCAGGTGAAGGAGTAGGACCACATGTTGTGTGTGTACCCTCACATGTCATGTATATTTTGGTTTCTTTTAATGAAACTTAATGATTCCATATATCCTTTATTTGGGCTTGGATTTTAGAATATGATTATCCTATACAGAGTGTGTTTCCACATAGAATGTGATGGATCCATCCTTTGTACAATTAAGGATATTATATGGTATGTTATGGGAATAAAACTAGATTATGTGATGCTCTATGATGACAATGATTAGGTAGAATCACCAGAGGCGTCCCAAGTTGAACCCTATACAAGGGTTGGGAATGGGTCCTCGATGATGTTTAGAGTTGTGTCCTTCTATTTGAATAGGGAATTTTTCCTCTATAGAGATTATGAGTGGAACCCTCTAAATTTTCAGGGAATGGGTCCTCAGTGACTAGAGTGGATTCTTCTAGTTGGGATGGGCATGTGTGATGTACCAACTCTCAACTGGAACCCTCTATCTGGTCTAGGAATTGGAACTTAATGAATTATAGAGTGGAACCCTCCATCTGGATGGGGCAAGGGTCTTATACCAAATCAAAGACTGTAACCCTTCAACTAGTCTGGGTATGGGTCCTCTACCAACTTATAGATTGAAACCCTATAGTTATGTTGGGTATGGGTCCTCTATGATTGAGTGGTTCTCTCCTATTGTTTTAAAGCATGCGTACTCTTCCATGATATTATGTACCCACAACTATTCAATATAGTGAATATAAATGTCATGATTTGGATGGATACTTATGGGTATATTCATGAGATGTTTGGAACCACTGATTTACATTGGGAATAATTTGTTTCTCTCCATCATGGGATGAGTTGCGAGATGGTGATCCCCATTCTGTCACATTTGAGTTTCTTTTGACTGAGAAAATATATATACTTATGTATCCATAACATTGGATTTTATTACTCTTTTTTCATGATATTTAATGATACATAGGGTATGCCACATGGTATTGTATTTTATATTATACTGGTTGGATTACTTTTCTCTCCTGATATGGGAGGAAAATACTCAACATGTAGTTTATCTACTCACCTTGTTGACTCCATGTGCATGGATTAGTTTAGTCTTCGCATTTTTTAGGTTCAAAAAATCTTAATTAATCTCTAATAAAATTATATTCATATTCTATTTATTCCAAATCTCCCTTCATATTTCTCAGAATCCTACAGGTTATATATCTATTAAAACCTGCATCGGATTTATAGAAATATTCCATGTCATAGAAATAAGAAAGAACTATGGGATAAGACCACAAAGGAACATATAGATACTGATATTTGGGGACCACATATGTTTTTTGTATCTTGGAAATAAAAATATTATATCTCTTAGTATCTTACTATCCAGTTTCTTTAGGTTCAAACATATTTCTAGTTGGTCATATATTTTTCCAATTTACATTTCAGTTTTCCTTATCTTACTCATTTACACCACATATGTTTTTCATGCTTGGATTAATTTTTATTTGTTGTATATATTATTGTTATTCAACTTCACTTCGACATTTAGACGGTCAGGTGTGTTCACAAATGTACATTAGTAAAAGGCCTCCAAATTAGGATTTTAATTTCAATGCATGTCACCACCCCATTTCTTATTGAGGAGGACTTGGGTTAGTTGTTTTTTGAGCCCCATTTTGTGTCTAGTCATGAAATATTGATATGAGAGCAGTTCATTCCCTAGGGTATTTTCATGGTTATTCGACTTGTGGGAATTTGGTTGGGTTTTAGGTAAATTTTATTTAGTGTCTCAAGTGAAGCTCTAAGGCTAGGGAATCCAATGACAGTATAGGTTTCACATGATTCCATTCATTAGGGCCATTACTACCTTCCTCTTGACTCAACATATATAGAAATTAGATGCATGGATTGGTGTTTCCTGAATCATATTGGATTGAGTTATTTTTATTCCTTATGGTGTTAGCTATATATATATATATATCTGTGTGTGTGTGTGTGTGTGTGTTTATCTAATTGTTGTATGTATTGATTAAATTTCAGGATTCCTCTATGATTCCATCCAACTGGGATACCAATTCCGGATCTTGATAATGATCTTTTGAGCCACGTGGCCTCTATTTAGGGTCTATTCCACTAGATTCTTCCTCTAGGTGTTCAGGTAGCAGAAACCCCACTTTTTAAGAAGAATATCATCCTAATAGAAAGGGCCAAGAATGGGTGAAATCATAGTGTGAACCGTGAGTTCCTGAATCAGAATCCATTTATGTTTTGGGAAGAGGTATATCTCTAGGAAGTATAATATTATCTAGAGTTGGTTATACGTATCTTCTACCTTATTAAGACCATGTTGGATCAAGTCGTTTCACTTGCATCAACCTATTTTAAAGGAGAAGTTGGGCTCTAGTATAGTCTTTTTTCATAGATTCATGTTGAAATGACACTTTCGTGGACAAAAATTTAGAAGATATTCCATTATAAGTACTACCCCACCTATTTGTGATTAGTTCATATTTAAGAGGTTTTGAGTGGAAAAAGAGGGATTACAGTGGATGAGTATGCATCGTGTTTGAAAGACTGTACCAACTACTCCCATGACGTGATCATCAACAGATACTTCCAAGGATATATGTTTGATTGAAGATTCAGTGGAGAGATCCATTCCACTATGGTGCCCTTGTGAATCCCCTCCTATAATATGGTTTTGGAGTAGGAAAGGATTTCATATATTGTTATGTCCTGGTGGTGCTAAATATATATAACTCAAATTGGGCATCACAGAGGTGAGTCACTTGTAGAAACTAGCAGGCAGTATTCAACATTATCATTGTTAATGAGATCCCTTTATGGTCAGAATACCAAACAACATTTTGTTGTATGGGGACATTGTAGATATCCAAGGAATCCTGAAGTGGTCATGTTCAATGATTGTTATTGGGGACAATAAATTTTGTGTGACTACATAACCAAATGTGATGGGGAGTGCATACAGGTAGTTGATATAATTCCATGGAAGAGGTAGTACCAGGATCAGGGATCTCCTAAGAAAGGGAAGGGTGGTTCCTAGGGAGGCGCAACTAGAATAGGAGATGGTGGAGCTATGGGTGGTGGATAAATCTATGATATCCATCCACCACTACCCCCAAAGTGTCCAACATCATGAACCACATGCTAGGAGTTGTGGTCATGGATAGTTATAGCCTCTAGAGTCTTATGAAACTACAATGCATGAGACTATTAGTGGTACAATATGTGTTTAATATACTCTTTCATCAGTATTAATAGACATTGGTTCCAGTTATTCCATAATATCTATACTCATAGTATGATATATGAGGCTTACAATTGATGAGATAGCCTAGCAGTTTCATCTAAATGTACCTATCTGGAATGATTATTTTGTATATTTAATATACCAATAGTGTGAGCTATCTCTTGGTGGAGAGAGGTTGATGTGGGAAATTTTTGTTTAAATAATTGAACCCTATGAAGTCAACTTGGGGATATATTAGAGGATTGTATTCTAAGCCTGGATTGGTTGTCATTATATACAAGTCAGATACTTATGCTCTGATGGGATGATATTCAACTTTACATGTGAGAGAGCTCATAGTGAGTGATTAGTGGGTTCTCTGAGCAGGATATTGTAGCCCATCACCCATCAGTTGGAAGGTATAACACTTGGTGTAATAGGATCTTTAGGAAATTAGATTCCTTTATTTGTGTAGAATTATATGTACATATTTCCTAGGGACGTTTGGGGACTACCATCAAGGTGGGAGATATAGTTTTCCATTGACATTAATTTCATGAATATTATAATGTCTTTTCTGGCCTTCCAGATGTCCCCTATCGATCCCTGAGAGTAACTCAAATTGTGATAGGACATTTTAGATATGGGTTTCTCTAGACATAGTATTTCCCTATAAGAAGGTCTTGTGTCATTAATTAAAAATGTGTATTAGGGTTGGATGATTTGTAGGGATTATCATCACCTAGACCCAACCACAATAAAGAATAGGTACCTTTTTTGAATATTTATGACCTCTTTGAACTGTTGTGATGTACGATATGGTTCTCAAACATCATTCTTATGTCTAGAAACAACCTCTAGGGGTTTTGTGATAATAATATTCCAAATATGGCATTCCAATATCACTATGTACAGTATGAATTCTTACTATTTCCCTATAATATGATGAATTACCCTCCTTGTTTATATTTTTTCTTAATAAGTTATTATAGTGGTACTAGGAGTAGTTTTGTGTTGTATTCATCAACAATAGACATATTTACCATGGATCATATGAGGAACATTTAGAGAACTTTGTTATGGTTCTATATTTTCTTCGGGATAACCATAACTATGGTAAACTCCCAAAGTGACTGTTCTAAATTCCTGATGTTCACTTTCCAAGGGAAAGTAATTTCATACCTTGTATTAGTTTCTCACCAATAAAATATTGATGAATTTATTTCATGGAATCCATAAAATAGTGTTTTATAAGTGATAATATTTCATTTCTTAGTGGGGTACTATAGGAGGTTTTGGAAAACTTCTCTAGGATTGCAACTCCTTTTATTTTCCTAACACTGAAAGTGAATCCTTTTACCTAGATCTCATTGTTTTAGAGGTACACCATGGAGTTGTGGTAGATGCTGATGAGTACTGATGCGTTGAGACTACGAGATGATGAAATGGAGTTAAAGTGTTTTATTATGCCTCCAGAGTTTGGATCGATTTCATGTTTATGAAACGACATGCAATTATTGTATACTAGATGAGGATGTTGAGACTCCACCAGTAGAACAATATCAATCATGACCTTGAACATGAATCATATGTTTTCTCCTGGAATATTTGGAGGAACTATATTATAGTAGAGTGATTTTTGGTTTACAAAGACCACTAGATTCTCAAGTATGACATTAGGAATGGATACTTGAAACTAAAACATCGGCACTAGTTGGAGTTCCTACAAGACTACGAATTTTAGTTAGTCTATAATATGGGAATGGGAAGTGTTGTAGCTGATACCATTACAAGTATTTCATAGGCCCACTTTGTGTAAATGTCTTTAGAGTGGTTGTATTCCCTATAGTTGACCATGTTAGAGCATGAGGGTACAAATTTCCCTCAATCAATGACGTTGAATTCTCATCTTCTAGAGAGTTTTAGAACATTCCATCTAGGAGAAAACAACTTTGAGTCATTACATGACCAGATATCCTTGGTTATTCAGTATATAAATATTTTTAAAGAGGGAATGACATCATATTTTTCTATGGATAGTCTGAGGTTTTATTCATGATATAGGTGGAGGTGTTGCTAGAGTTCGAAAATTTTCTCCTATCTATACATACCGGTGTGGGGAATATGTTGAGATACCATTAGAGGTAGTATTTTTTGCCAGACATGAGGTGATGTGTTGTTGATTACATCACTAATTGTCTCATCGATAAGTAGGTGATGTCTTTGTACCCTGTTCCAATAGGTTTGTTGTAGCCCCTTGATATCTCAGAGAGGATTTGGGTTAAAATATCCTTGGAATTTATGAGAGGATTCCTACAAACAATGAAGGGTCCGGACTCTATCTTGGTCATTTTGAAAAAATAATCAATTCAACAAACTTCCTTTCAATTAGGAAGTAGTGTTTGTTGAAGAGTTTGGGGCATATGTACATACATGTGATCGTTTTCCTTCATGGGGTGCCCTTGAGGATTTTATATGCTCGTGACATGATGTTTATGTCATGATAATTGAGAGTTCATTTGGAGGAATTTGAGACCTAGTTGGGGATGAGCACATCGATTCACCCATGATGGATGGGTAGACTATTCGTAGCATCTGGGTGTTGGAGTATAAGTTGGGGCTTGCGTGTTAGACTTTAGAAGAAGCTGTGAGGATGATATTCCCTTCGTAGTGTTTTCATTAAATAAAAAATACTACTCTACCATTTACTTGAATTAATTTTAGTCCCTGTAAGAGATACCATACCTCCCACCCTTATGTTAGAGATAGATTTCCGAGACATCTCATGTGGGGTTGGAGTTAGTGCGCGTGATAATTAAGAAGGTCCAGGTGATCTGTGAGAGGATGAGAATGACCTGAAGAAGTAATATAGTTTATGTATATCAATTTCGTAGGACCATAGAAATTGAAAAGGGATACCATGTTTTCTAGAGATTCTCACCACGATGTGGATTGTAGAGGTTTGGATGTTGAGGAACGATATTCTTGTGAATCATTGTGACATTCAGGGTTATTTAGAGGAATATTTTGGTTTCTTACTCCCTTAACCTACCAAACAGATTGATCGGTCGCACGATATCTAATACACGTCAGAAAAGAGGAGATATGTTCATGACCCTACACACATCATCAAATAGGGTGATCTAGAAAAGGAGGATGGATACACCATTGAGGAGATGACAGTGGGGATTCAATATCAATAGGAGAGAAACTTGAGTGGATTGATAATCCCCTTATACCACGTGTTGTGGTAGAAAGATAATGTGTAGGATAGCTCCATAGAGTGGGAGGTCCTATTTTGGGATGGATATCCTATGTTGTTAGTTCTGTATTGTTTTTTTAGTATGAATATATTGAAATAGGGAATAATTTAGATACCCGAATTTTTAATTTTAATAATCAGAAATAATTCTACATATATTTACATAGCTAGACGTGGATACATAATGTGATTCTGATTCCTAGTGTTCTAGGAAATAATTTTATAATAATATAAAATATAAATTATATTGTGTGTGCACAATTTATTAAAGATAATGGTATAGAACATAAAAAATATCAAATCCAAAATTTGAGACAATGGTGAGTCTTGAACGTCGTTTTCACCCTTTTAGTAAACTAAAATAGGTTGGAATTTGGCATTCAAATAAAATTTCTATTGCATGTACAATCAATTGATCAGATAATTTATTTAATACTTAATTAAATAACATAACCTAATTATTTTTCATATAAATATTTCATTATAGACAATTTCCATAGGTGAGCCTCAAAACCCTGGGTCAATCAAGAGCATCTCTGTCCTCCTTTTGTTGGTGAATCATCATTGATGGTGACAAAACTCTATATTAGATCTAATTGATATGAATCAAATGAAATAAAATCCTTTAATTATTTTGAAGTATGTTCTTCGATGATTTTTTTCCAATATATAGTTTGAACTCTTCAATTTATGGTTTACTCCATTATTCATTAAATTTATTGAATTGATCAATACCTTAAATTAATTACGTCCAATTGGGTAATGATCTGGTGCTCATGTACTGGTTAATTTGCTTATTCAACTATTTAATGACCTTAATATCTCCATTGTAAATCATTTGTCCTGAACACTTGGAAATTGATGGTTGGCCATATTTTATTCTTTCACTCATCCATTAATTTCTTCATGTTCATCATTAGTAGGAACCTATATTCTTGGTTTGATATTGTTGGATAGTACCAAGCCCGATTGGACCCCCGAAATAAAGATTAAATGACAAACATGGCATGGATTGATTAAACCAGGAAGTATCTGGGAAATTTATAGGATGTGGATGATTACATTGAAGATTAAAAATTGAATCATCAATATAGGATGGTTTGGTGGAACATGGAATATGTGACATACCTCTGATTACTGATGAAATCTTATTTTGGGCCTCTATATGGTTGGAGACAAAGATTCATGGCCATATCCACTAATTTGAGGTGGACTTTGGGAAAAATATGAAGCTAGAAGACCATATTTGAAAAGAAAATCACATATATAAAAAAATAAAAAAACCCTTACTACATATAGTGTACCACAAATAACACACTACATATATCCCCATAGACGTTTCATCTATGGTGTTGGGGTTTTTAATGGATGGTATGACATGTTGACACCATACATGTTGTGTAACCCCGTTCCCATGTGGGTGAGATTTGTGATCATGCACATGGATATGGACAAACAATGTGACTTAGTACATGGAAAAGACCAAGGAAAATTTGAAACACCATGAGTGAAGGGGAATGTTATGTAAAATAGTATACAAACAAGAAATAATGTACATGAAAAGGGATTCGATAAATGGGCATGGAAAAGGAAATGTGAGGGACACTGAGTGGAATTGGGAACTCCATGTTTACCCCTCCACATCCTATGTGATTCTACATTATAGAAATAGTTTTTACCTCTAGGGGAATTGCCAAGAGATGGAGTTAGACCACAAAATATGATGGTCCCCTCACATATCATGCAACCCTTGGAATATTTTTAGGAAAATTCAATCTTCTTGTATCACCTATGTTTAGACTCAGATTTTGGAATATGAGTATTCTATCCTGAGTGATTTTTTTATGAACCCGATGGATCCTTCTATTATGTATTTTGGTATATGATCTGTAATGTTATGAGAATAACACTTTTTTAGAAGATTATCAATGATAGTAGTTCATGCCGGATCACAAAAGGAATATAGAGTGGAACCATTTAGTAGGGCTGGGCATGGGTCCTTAATGATGTTTAGAGTGGAACCCTCCTATTGTAATAGTGAAAGGGTACTTCAATGATCTTTATAGCGGAGCCCTCAAGCTAGGATGGGTATGGGTTATTGATAATTATAGTGGAACCCCCCGGCTCAGTTATGTATGGGTCCTCTATAGACTCTCGACTGAAACCCTCTAACAGGGCTAGGAACAGGTCCTCAACAACAAATATAGTGTGAACATTCAAATGGTCTGGGTGTTGTTCTTCTACCAACTCCTATATTAAAACCCTCCTACAAGGGTGGGCATGTTTCCTCTATAGATATCTAGAGTGGGACCCTCCAACATTGATGGACATGGGTCCTCTTCCACTAAGTGTTACACTCCTTTGGTATGAGGGAATGGGTCCTATATCTAGAGATTGTGGTCCCTCAATAGTGTGGAATATTAATGATACATGGATGGACATTGATGGTTTCTTCTGCACAGAATATTGATATAATAGGAATTATTGATGGACTTTTAGAACTGTTGGATACACTTATTCTTGGGATGATATCTGAGATAAAGATCCACTAAATCTCTCATCTAAGATTCTTTCGACTCAGAATATATATTTACATATTTATCCATACCTTTGGATTGGTTAATCTATTTACATGATATTCAAACATGTGAGGGGTAATCCATGTACTTTTCTTATTTATATTCTCATGTTTTGATGGGATTACAGTCCTATTGTGGGTGGAAAACTCTCAACGTGTAGTTTATCAAATTACCCTATTAAGACTCATATGCTTGGAAGAGGTTAATATTTCAATTTATTTATATGATATCCATAATGTTTGTTGTCTATAATCATTTTATTAAATTGTATATTTTTCTTCACCACCATCCAATTTTAGGGAATCCTACTGGTAATGTATATATAAACCCATACATAGGATTTTCTCTAACATTTCACGTCTTATGAATATGAAAAATAGATCAGTGATGACTTCATACGAGCATAGGGAGACTGGGTGTTGTGGACCACGTATGGTTGTCATATTTTAGAGATCTGGAGAAGGGACCTTTCAATAGTTTTCCTTATAGTTTTATTAGGATGGGACAAATTTTTGGTAGGTTTCATATTTTTCCCCTTTACATTTCAGCTTTCACAACTGTACCTTGGTAAACACTAGAGGTTTTTCATATCTGGATAAATTCCTAGTCATTGCATCATTATATAATTAGTTCTCTACACATCTATATTTTGACAGTAATGTGTGTTTATAGAGGAACAGTACAAAAAGGACTCCCATTTAGGATATTACTTTTGGCATCTATCACCACCAATGAGCCTATAGAAGTAGTTTTGGGGTAGTTATGGCTCCATCCTCGGCAAGGGTCGGGTCTTGACATTTACATTAATCGGGTTAATAATTCTTATCTATATTCACTATTCATTTTGGAAAAAATTATTTTGAAAATATAAAAAAATATACATAATTCGGATTCATAATATTGAAACAGTTTTTCTAAATTCCATTCATAGAAGTGGGAAATTTTAATTTAAAATTTTACATGAATATGCAAAAAAACTAGTTTTAAATGAGAGAATGATCAAAAGATTACAAAGTTTATATATCAAAATTAATTATAAAATTTTCTAAAAATTGCTAAATTATATGAATTCATATAAATTTTAAATAATATTAATTTTAATTTAATTACAAATATATTTGAAAATTATAATTTATTTTTATAGAATGACAGTTTCAAGTGAAATTTATTAGTATTCACTATATATCAAACAAATGATATTTTTATAAAAATCCCAATAAATAACCCTAAGATATATATTTTTTGATTATATCAAATATTAATTTTAATTTTTCAACTATATTTCAAAAAATATTTAAAACGTGTTTTAAATTACGGGTGTAATGGATGATTAAACCAACATTTTGAAAAAACTGTATATTTATAAACGAATTTTTTTTCTTATAATGATTATTAATTTTATATAATCAATACATATCCATAATATACCTAATACTATTAGTATTATTAATAACATCAGAATTAATTGATTTATTATAATGGTATACTAAATTATAGATAATCTAGACTTAGGGATGCATTTTCTATAATCTATCAGAGAAATTAAATTTATGGAAATATGTTTCATGGATAGTTTGAGATCACTGTTGTGTATTTCATAATCAAAAAAATAAAATATTATTATTTTATAATTTCAGGGTGTTAAAATATCCCCCATAAAAAATTACATCCTTGCAATTTAAAATTTATATCAGTACTCAAGGGTTTTGAAATTGAAAATTATTTGGATGAAAACCCACAATTTTAAATGGGGTTATTAAAATATACTCTTAATTATATAGAAAGGGAATTAAAAATATCAAATCAAATAAAACCTAACTCATTTTTTAAAAGATAAAAGGGAATTAATGTGGCGATAAAGACATGGATGAAAATAATAAATTACTATAGTGTGTTATGGAGGTCATTCATCACAAGAAAGTGAATGATCATTGGAATGTCAAGGGCCATATAACCATTTAATGTGATGATTTAAATTTATTTATTATTCATTAGATATAAATTTAATAGGTTTTCATTTTTTTCCAGATCTTATTCCAAAATTTTATGAATTCATTTACTGTAAATGAATACTGTGAAATATACTTACATGATATGTTTCTATTTCAAATGAACAATTTCATCCTTTGGTTGTGGATTGATCAATATACAATTAATCCCCAACTACTATAAATGAATATCATAAAATTACTTTTCTATCTTCATAAATAACAATAATTCAGTATTAATGGATCATAAGGTCTATAAATGAGTAAAAAATATTTTTGTCTATTTAAAACTATATTAAAAAAAATAAATGGTTACCAGATGTTATCCACTATAACAAATTAATTTCTAATCCTCAAAAGTACGACAAATTGTTCCAAATTTATATTTATTTCCAAAATTTTATAACTAATAAATGATATATTAACAATGGATTATCTTATTTATGTTAGTGGTTCCAAACCATTATCCTCCTTCAGTAATTGTTTAAAACTCTACGACCTTTCTAGATGTGATGAGTTATCACATAGCATGCATGTATAATTGTTTCTAAAATATATAATTCCTGTAATGTTCCCCAAAAATTGGATGGAAATAATTGAAAAAAAATTAATCATGAAATAACAATATTTATATTTTTTTCAATACAAAATTATTTTAAAAAGTCTTATAATGTTATTTTACTACTATTGAAATGACATTAATGATCATTTTAACCAAAAATCTCATAACTTTATTTAATATTATGGGAATAAAATTAATATTCATTATTCCCCAATTAATTTTACACTAAAAAAATATATATCCCCTATGATTCTCTTAATATATCAATAATATTGGTAGAATACCATCACATAGAATCTAAAACGGTGTGTTTAATAATATTAACTTATGATCAATATTAAACTCAAAATATCAAGATAGTATTCATAGATATTATGATAATGAATACATATATGATTTTAATATTTTACAGAATCCTTAGATTTTTTATAACATTAATCGCTAAAATATCATTGTAAAAACTAATTCTATAAAATAATTCATCAATCCATATATATATATCCACATTTTTATTTCATTAAAGGACCTTACCTAGTCTAGGGATTATCATTAATAGGAGGAAAATGACTTTGAAAATTCCCTAGATAACTATATTTAAGGAAAACAAATATAAATGGGTCTATTGGATGAGGTTTATTTCCTTATATTATAATATTAAATTTTCCTCATTAAATAAGTATATTATTCACCGCTTATTGAAATAAATCATATTTTTCATATATCTTTGATACATATTCATTTTAATATAATACATCATAGGCTTAACCATGGTCATTAATTTTCATTACATTATCAAATTAATTATAATGCTTTCTAATAGAAATATGATCTATCCTATGTATTACCAGTGGAAATATCAAATTCATTTCACAACATGGCCCATTTTCATGCACCAAGTAATGATCAGGGAAGGTATATTATTCCCTTTTTAGATTTACTAGACCTAGGTACATATGTGCCAGAACCAAGTCCACTTTTAGTGTCTAGACAGGGATTTATTTCAATAATAAATCACATAATCTATACCTTACCAAAACACTCAGATGTTCTTCTTAACTAATCCACAATGTTTATCATATGGTTATGATCCTTAATCATGTCCAATATAAATATAGTTCCGATGTTTTCTAATATGTATACTCTGTAACCTACTATAGAAATGAAAACCCCAATAGCTTAGTTTTAGTATTTTCACTCTTAAATTTTCATAAGATACCAGGAATAACATCATGTCAGACAAAATAGTTTTTTAGTCTATGTAAGATAGAAAAATACATAATTCTCATGTTATATTTGAATACAAAAATAAAAATATAATTTACTTTAAAAATATCATTATTAACTATGGAATATTATTTCATATATTTCATATTAAAACTAACATATCCATTGAAAATGAATAAAAGTAGGGGTTAACTCAAATTTTTAGTAAGGGATAAGTACATCAGAATCTGTCATGAATAAATAAGAATAATCAATATGTAATACTAAATTACTGAACACCCATTTCATGTAATCAATTAAATTAGATATAATCTCATCCATAGATAATATCAATACAAAAATAAGATAGATAATAGTAATTATTTAAAAATAAAAAAATAAACAAACATTCTATATATTCAATAAAAGGGATAACCTAATTAGATAAAGACCAGTCAATATAGAAATATAAATAATTGAAAACACAATGAATTTAATCAATTAACTAAAAATGAAATTCATCATTAAATAATATCCTTAGGAAAATCACATTGATAATAATAACTGAATCCTTAATGAATGAAATTTTTAACTATTAGATTCTAGGATCTCATTCAACATGATAGGTCTTCTATCAGGACCTTTTCTGAGATGGTTTAAAGTACATGTTCAAGCCTATATAATCTGTGCATATATACTTATCTAATGAGACCAATATATTCATTGATCAGACTTACATTGTTGGGACCAACCCATAACTATAGGTCTAAAGTATCTCTCATATACAAAATAACATATTTAATTCATGAACAATAATTATTATCATCCAATCTTCATATTGAGTAAAGAGTATAAACTTATCAATATTTTCATAGATAATCAAATAAACATAAATTTTGAACACTATATGTATAAATTATATATATTTTGGGTAATAATACTGTAAATTATAAATAATAATTGTATTTTAGAAAAATTTATTTTCCATAGGGATGTGAATAATTAATTACAATTTTAATGACTAAAAAATGAATTAAATAAGTGACAATCAATACTATCATTGGTCAATGTTATCATAAATAGTACATTGGATGAATATGGATTGTATCAATATAGTATAACCCTTATGGATTATATGTATAATAATTTTTTTATTGATTAATATATATATCATAATATATATTGTAAAAAAAATATAGATGAAAATATCATATTTGTTTTGAAAACATCTATTTAAAACAAAAACCATTTTGAAAATTCATTTCCTTGACGAACATTTTGTTAAAACAATGAATTTGTGGAATATTAAGGAAATAATTTTATTTCAAAATTTCATTTTAAAACAGTAATGTTAGATTCAAGTAATTTTTTCACATAGTAGGGAATGATATCTTACAAGTTAAAAAGAACATTCCTCCATCACAATAAAAAATATCAAAAAGTAAAATGTTCATAAAATTTAAAGAATATTTATTTTAAAACATTTTTTTAAAAGAAAAAATTTGTAAATTTACATTTAGTAAAAAATTGTAAAATGTTTAAAAAAATTATTAAACATTTTGTGTAAACATGTTTTTGGAAGAATATAGATTTTTTTGACCTGGGGGGGGGGGAAATTGTGTCCATGTTTCTTAACGAATTATTTTAAAACACTCTGAGTACCAATGTGTCAAAGATTAGTAATATTTCATAGAAATAACATAGATAAATATAGTAGAAAAAAATTAACATTATTTATTACTGAATGATCATATAATTTCATTAAAATGAAATTAATGAATAAACTATCTTGATTAGAATGATATTTTGAAATAAACCTTGTAAATGATCATAAAATTAAAGTAAGAATTAATCAATGAAAGGATTATGTGTATCAAATATAATTCATTTAATTTTTTTTAAAATAAATAATAATATTATAAAGAGTCATTATACACATAGTCTTATAATTTCATGGAAAATAGTGAAGTAATATTTCCCAATGAAAATAAGTTCAGTTATGAATGTTTATACCACTTGTTAAATTTCACGTCAAGTCATGTTGGATAAAATAATTAAAATTAAATAATGAATACAATTAATTTTTAGTTAATAATGATATTAGATTTAAATGGGGTGTTATATAAACCATATAAAATAAATTTCGTTCACAATAATACGATATGGCTAAATAAAATGAAATTAAGATGAAATCCCTTTCTTTAGTCATAATTTTGATTAAACATGCTGTTAAATCTAGTATAGTTGATTTAAATGGGTTATTAACTTACACCAAAACCATATTAATATTTATAATTTTCTATAGTATCTATTAATAACATCTTATCACATTTTTGTTGATAATATTATATTATTATCATTTGTTGGGTTTTAATTATCTTGTTTTCTCATGTATAGTTCATCATTCAAGATCTAATTTTTTTCATATAATATATTTCAAAAATCTCAAGAATAATAATTGTGATAAAATATAATATTCTTATATTATTATATATTTACAAACAATCATGAATGATGGTTTTGAGAAAATAAGTATGTTACGATCATGGAGAAGGTAGGTCTTATGTACACAAAATTTACATTTCTATTTTTCAATGATCATTATGTGAATGAGATAAGTAATTATTAACTATAAATTATTTTAATAATATCATAAATACCCTATTATATACATATATATATCATCAATGTACTTTTGGGATGAAAAAAGTGTCACATCTCTTTGGGAAGGCGGTAGTCCACACGAACATGAATGATGTTATCATATTAAAGTGAGTGAAATGGTTTGAAAAAAGGTGATATATTATCTTTATATCATGATAAATATTCCATTAAAATCATAATTATTTCATTTACATCACATATAATTATTTAATTTATTGTTATCACCTTTCATGTAATGTGTCTGTGAAATAGGAATCATATCGATTTACAAGGCAGCAGTCTGCTATAAAAAGGAGTGGCGTTATCATATACCCTACATAGTGGAATAAATAATATTATATATGATATAATGATTAAAAATGTATAATTATGTTCTAAATATCATGTTTATACTTTTTATCCAACATCATACCCAACCTCGATATGTGGTAATTGAAAAACAAAGACATCACTTCGCAATGTGATAGTACATCGTACACGTGAAAGATGATTTCATAACACACTCAAGGGATATGGAGATTTGGTTTTATCATAAAATTATTTTAAAAACATTTTATTATATTTAATATAGATAAATAATTATATAAAAAAATTTCAATATGAATTGAGGGAGGTGGTGGATGAAATAAAATAACAATGCTCATTGGAGAAGGTTGTCTTTCCATCTGGTATCTTCTTTAGGGTTGAAATATGGTATTACTATGTTTTCCATCATCCGAAAATATAGATTCTTGGATTATATGAGATAATTTATTATGTTATTTGGCTAGTTATTGTCCCTAATAGGGTATTAAAGAGGGATGTGTAGAGGACAGTGGATGGCCATTTATAAGTGAGGCGATTCTAACAATTGATTTTTTCTAAAATTTCTATAATTACCACGTTTTTATCATTAAAAAACCTCCAACATGACCCATTAATGAATATATATGATATTAGGTCAAACTATTTCTAGAATATTAGTTTTTGAAATGTTTTTAGTCCATATTAACACTTATATATTTGTTTTAAAACATATTAAATCCATTTTTATTTGAACCTTGGTAAATATTTTGTACTAATTTTTCAATTAATTTTGATCAATAGTTATATTAAACTTATAATATAATTAATTTACTTATTATTAAAAATATGGAATCTAATTATCTAAATTCTATTTAAATAAGTCGAAAATTTTAATTTAAAATGAATCCTGAAAAAGTGACAAGAAAGGTGGGTTTTTAAGAGAGAACGTTCAAAACATTACAAATCTAATATATCACAAATCAATATGAAAATTATTAAAATTTCATAAATTTTATTAGTTTATATAAAATATAACTAATGTTACATTTAATTCAATTAAAAAAATAATTTATCAATTTAAATTATATAAATGTAAAATAAGTTCTCAATTAAAACTTAGTATCTTTAACTATTCATAAAAAAATGAAACATATCACAAAAATGAAAAATATTAAATAAAAGATTAATTTCAAATATTTTTTTCAACAGTTAATATTAATTTTGAAACTAAGTTTTTGTTAAATTTTTTAAAATTAATTTTAATATATTTTTGCAATGCCTTAATCAACAGTCCTTTATAAAACATTATTTTTCAGAAAACATTTCTTTTCCATATAATTTTTTTATTTGATTTCTAATAAATATATATACATAATTTCAAAAACATACTTATTATTATTCATACCTAAATGATTAACAGTTATGTTATTATGTTATACTATATTACTATCTATTTATACTTCAGGTTGCGTAATCCATACATCATTAAATAGCATAAATTTAAAGAATTATATTTCATGGGTTGTTCAAGATTGGTTTCACATGTCTCATGTTCAATTGCATCAAATTATATTACTTCGTAAATATAGGTTATGATTAATCTCGTTAATTTTTATTTTTTATTAACTACCAATAAAATTTTCATGATTAAATATTATTATATTTGATATGCTGGGTATGTTTTTGAAATTATATTTTCATATTCTCATACAATTACATTAATATTATTTTTAAATATCTCTCTACTTTACCCTTACTATGCATTTGAGCTCACCCTTTTCTATAAATTCATTCCCTAGGTTATAAAAAATTTATTGCATATGTTATTTTTAAAAAGGGTTTTATTTATGAATAAATTAGTGGGATATGATGTTTTTCACATATGAACCAGTTTTTTATTCATTGATGTTTTCAAAGGCACTCTCCCAATACGATCCTCCGATATGTTTTGTGTAATGTAAAGAATAATCATCAAAATGATGTGAAATCTTTGTATGAATATCCTAGTTAACTATAGTAGGTATCAAATGATGGGGTTATTTGTCATTTGGAATGTAGGATTAGAAAAATTTAGTGACATCAATAATGACATATCTAACGATAATTCTATGGATGATAAAAATTAGAGGAAAATTAATTATTCTTTTAGAAAAATATAGTTCAGGTGGTTTAAAAGAAATTACATCCTTGTATAGGTACAAAAATTGGATTTTGGAATAGGAGAGAGATACATATGGGAAATAACTCTATAATGGGATCATTGAGCTGGATTTGATCATCATTTGGTGAATAACAATGTGATATACTATACAACAAGTCTGACACTCCTTGGGGATATTAATTAAAAATTCACAAACACTTTATGAATCATCATGATGGATTTAAATTGTTTATGACAATGAATGAAAATGTATAATCCTACATATTCATATATAAAGTGTATGGATTCTTGATTAAGACATCACATAGTTGAGTTTTCGGAATTAATTGGCTCCTAACAATAAATATAGCTGCTTACACTATAATTTTTGTTTTTATTCAATTGTTGGAAACCGATGGGGTCGTGGTAATGTTTTATGCATTTGAATAATCAATTATTTTCCTCTAGAGTAGCCAAAAAATAATGGAGTTGGAATGAAAAATCACGTTTTTATACTCATGAAACATTATCGTATGATGAATCATATTGATCATGGAATCAAAAATTTAAATAAAAACATGAGTAATCATCCACCTTCCTTCTGTGGATCCAATGATCCCCTACTTACTATGATATAGATTAGTACCTCTAAAAAGATATTTTCTATTATCCATTTTTTGAAAGATAAAAAAGTCATTTTTGAGATTTGTAATTTGGACATTGAAGTGGTTCAATTATGGAATCTCATCAAGAATAAAGGGAATATGATTGTGAAGACTCCTTGGAGTGGGATGAGTTTAATATTTTTTTTCAATATGTACATCCCTTTAATTTTTCATAAAAATATTGAGAATGAATTCACTGAGCTAAATAATAATGATGGTGAATTTTTTGGTACATATGCCAAAAAATTTTATGAGGATTGCAAGATATAAATTAAGAATTATTATCCATCCTGAAATTTAGGATGATTAATTATTCAACAAATTCAACTACATCATCAAAGGTAATTATTAATAAAAGACTTTGGTAGCTATGAATATATCACTCTTTGTGATATCATGGTGTGAATAGAGATTGGATGGAACCATTAATAAAATTATTTTCATTATAAATATGGATGGAAATAATGGAAAACTCTAATAGACAAGGAGAGAAAAATATGAGAATTCCTTCATGTTTGATGGATGAAAGGAAACTTGAAGGAAATTTAATAATGTATAATAATAAATACTCTATATGTGGAATCAAATTTCATTAAGTAGTTGAATGTGAATGGGATGTGAAGAAGTTAGCGGATGATATAAATAATGATAATGATCCAAAGTAACCACCATCCTCACAATAGTATTTCAATTACATGGAGTTTGGAATTTCTAATTAGAAGTTCCCAAATACATGTGTTGATGACAATGGTTGCAGTCAATAATATTCTATTCCATGAAAAAAAATACCATGTGCTACCTATTTCTAATGAGTGGTGTGATAAATATGTTCTGAAACTTACACTTATCCTAAAATTTAGAACATCTAATATCATATTGTAGTTTTTATATACCATTCATTCATATATGAATTCTTGTAATGGTATCAATATTCCACCAAAATTTTTAGTTGTAGGTTTTTTAAAGAAAAAAAATAATGGTATGAGGATTATAACTCAATTAAATTATTATTCTTTGATTAATTTTTATGTGAATATTATTCTTAAAAATCTTTTTTATTCTTCCACTAGTTTAATTTGATGTTATCTTAAGAATAGATTGGATTTTTATACATAAATCCCTAATCAATAATAAATAACTAGATTTATCATTTGATTTTAAAAACTAAAATATTACTACCATTAAATTTCATGATAAATTAAAAACATTAATGGAGTTCACATCCATTGTATGGATCATGATTATCAATCAGAAGGGTGTGTATCTCAGATGGTAAGGGATAAACATGAAATTAATTTTATTCCGATTATGTGGGAACTTTTTAATGCCTTTAAAAATGAGATTCTTAGTCATCAATAGAATCATGAAGTTATGTTTTCAATAGATCCCATACATGATTCCACACCTATTTCAAGGAACCTCTATAGAAACAACCCTATTGGGTTTTAGGAATTAGATAATACCCTCTAAGATATCCTTGAAAATGGATTCATTTGTCCATTTGTTGCACCATGGGGTTCAACTGTTCATTTTGTTAAATGGAAATATTGATCTATGGGACTCTAATTTGATATGAATTATCTTAATAGAATAACCACCAAGAGCTAAAACCGCCAACCCTATATTTATGGCATATTTGATCTACTATTAAGTTCACAATACCTTTACTAGATTGACCTTTATTCAGTATATCATCAATTAAGGGAAATGAAAAATTATATATCCAAGACAATATTCAATACATGTTTTAGATACTATAAATATATAGTGACTCTATTATTTATTATTTATATCTCTTAGTTTAAATATATATATATATATATTACTAGTATAGTTATTAGATATTACATTCATTAGTTTTCATACTCTTTATAAATGATATTCTAATCTATTCCACATGAAAGGAAGAGAATGGATATCACTTAAGAATTGTTCTAAATAACCAAAAGGAAAGAAAAACTATATGAAAATTTTACAATTTTTGAATTATTTATGAAAAATGTTTCATTTATACCTTATACAGCCTCAATATAGGGTACATCAATAGACCCACAGAATATAGAGTCTATTCAGTGTGGGCCTAAAAAACGAAATTTACTAAGATTTGTAGTTTTCTTTTATTTTCTAGATGTTATGGACGCATTGTGGATAATTTCTCATTAATATCTAATTCACTCACTATGTTAACTATGATGGTATCCAAGATCTTCTATAGGGATCAATTTGAGTAATATTTCATGGAACTGATGTGATGATTAGTTATCACATAAGTGCTTACATTACCCTATATGGGGGAAGGGTGTGAATTATTTAGTGATGCATTCAAAATGGATTGGTTTGAATTATTATGTATAACAACATATTTATATCAAATAATTCATGAAATTTTCAGGTTCATGATTAAAAATACCCAACTCGAGATTAGGATTTAGAGGTGGTAATTATTTTCATAATGATATTGGGTCAGTATCCTTATGGAGAAATGTGTTATATATATATACTAATAAATAAAAAATTTAAGTATATATTCAAAAAAAATGGTGTTTAATATTCATGATATAATATTTTTTGTGTTAATTATGGATTTTTTTTCTTCTCAATATATCACCACAATGTGAAAGATAAAGAGGTGGATAATGACTTGAGATAAAAGGATCATAGTACCTTATCTATGATGATGATCACAAATAACAAAAAACATCTATATTTACAAAGGATGAATCTAGAAATCCAGAATAAATGGGACAAATATTATCTTTATCATTATAATTTTCAACCATCTATCTCTGTATATGTTGAGATCTTTTTATATTGATTTCATAGGCAGTCAGGATAGTCCAATTCCTTATGTTTAGTTTTATAAGAACAGCTTCATTGAAACAATAATTCTTAAGAATCCTTATGAAGACATATGTTGAATAATGTGTAGAGATACCTTGATATGGAGTGATGTTAGAGTAATATAACTATTTCTATCTAGGATAGTTGACGAAATCAGAGATAATGTTAGAGAAATATAGTAACACATCATGGACGATAAGAGTTTGTATAATATTTTTCATGCAATCACCAATGTGATATATGATTTTGAAGTTGGATACAACTTGTTTCTAAGAATTTATCGTTAGAATAAGGTTATGATAATATCGATGAAAGATAAAAATGTCTCTAGGAATATATTTCACTTTGAAATTCATGATAATATTTGGATGATATCATATCAATTAGATCGTCCACCAACCTCTCGCAATGTCATAATGTGTTCTAGGTATCTTTCCTGAGAAATTATATATTTTTTATGTTACATATTTTGAACCCAGAGGTAATATTTCTAGAGAAAGATATTTTTATAAGAAAAACCCACTATAGAATCTACATAATAATGATAATGCTCTATAAAACATGACCAACCTGGTTAATGTTTTGTGAGAAAATGTCCAGTTTGAAGAAGCATTGTTTGAACCTGGGGAAATGATGAGGCGGAAGAGTACTAATTTGGTTATATCAAAGTGACCAATTTTAAAGATGAAATTCTTTTTAGGGGGGTTATAATATATCAAGACATGTTTCTATCAAGATAATATCGTTAATAAACTACATTTCATTAATATTTTTTGTTACATGGACACTATAAGGACCCGGCCATAAACATTACTTATTATTGAATTAAATGACTAATTCAAATTGAGGATCTTTTCAGGTTTAGAGTTTTAGAGAAATAGGACATGACTATTAAATCTCAAAGATTAAAAATTAGACACATCTATTTAGCTTCGATTTTTTTCACAAAATAAAAACTCTTTAACAAAAGAGTCATGTCTAGTTCCTTGTTTTAGATAGCCTGACATTTCCTTGATCCCATCCTTGACCCTATTCAACTTATGTCCTGTGAAAAGCATTTCAAATACTTGGGATGAGCATAAAAAGCTTAGTAAGGGATATAAAATTATGAAAAGAAAACATTAGTCCATGTATGAAATCATACTTTACTCATAAAACATAAGCATTTTAACATACCTCATCAAATAATGAATAAATCATAGAAATCATAATGCATAAAGGTAACTTGAGGAATTCGTAACATTATTACATAGGGAGTAACCCTCTTGGTTGCATTTGGAATACCCATTACTGTATATTCCCTAAATCACATTGGAGAAACCTTAACATTTAACTCCTTCGCGTTACCTAATGCATTGGAGAGCTATATCGGGCTCACCCGCCCTTAGTTTAACACAGAACCACCCATCTTCATAACAATTACCAAGAACCATAACATAATCATAGAACATAACTTAATCATTAAGGAATGATAACATTCCCACATTGCAATAACAATATAACATTTTAAGATATTGAAATAATGAATCCATTCTAAAAACCATTTTCAAAACCATTTAAAACATTTGATAATGATATTTTTAAATCAAAGTGTCCCATACCACATTGAAGCTTTTAACATTTTAAACCATTAATATCTATATAAATAAATCATTAAAACCATTTTAAAAAGTTGGATATTAATGAGAAATATTTATAATATTAAATCATTAAAACATTTAAAATGATATTTTAGTTAAAGGGTTTTTAACAGTATGAGAGACAGTAGAATACAATAATTGAGGGATAAAATTTAATCAAAACTTTATAATATCATGAGAATAAATGGATTCATGATATAATATTCCAAAGGACCGTATATACACCATATAAGAGTGAATTGGTGCATAACAACAATGAAGTCTCAATGGGAATGTAAATTGAGATGAAATCCATTATAAAGATGGTATCCTTAAATTAAGGATAAATCAATCTCATAATTATGTTAGAAAAATATAAATACACCCAATATAAGTGGATATTATGTTTAAAATAAACAAAGTTCATTCACACATATTCAAAGGATGGCATATTCAATAACTACATGTTGAACCCAAAGAAATCAAAATTGGGTTAAGAAGTTCCCTTGATAGCCTAACGACGTCACATAAAATTTTAGAAAACGAGTTGATGAGAGAGATAAAGGGTATATCATCTCTTGGACATAAAATTTACAGAAATAAGGATATATAAGAACATATCCCCACATAATAAGATGAAAATTAAAATACATATCAAAAGAATTCTTTTATAAAGAGGAGGGTGAAAGGTTCTCTTACCGATTTGGGTAACTTTCGAAACGTACACCCCATGAAAGAAGGACTATACAACATTGATGTAAATACTCATAAACGAAAGTATGATACACAAAGAGTAGAATAATGTACAAGAAAAACACCACTCTAAAGTAAATATTGTAAAATGTAGAATGAATCTCACGAAAACAAAAGGTGAGATAAAAATCCCCTTACAAAATTTTGGCAGCCTAACGACGCTAATTAAAACTTACAAAATGGATTGATGAGAGAAAATAGGGTGCCTAATCAAATGAACATAAAAAGTACAGTAAGAGAAATATAAAATAACATCCCAATCATAAGAAATATGAGCTTAAAAGGAATGATATAAAAGAGTGTACTTAAAAAGAAAGAGAGAGGTAGGATCTTTTACCTCGTGTCCGACATGACTTGATCGTTCTTTAATTTCATAAATAATAAAAAAATTTCAATTTATAATTTCTTACGTACCTACTTTAAAGACTATTATTCAGTTAATATCAAATATTATAATGTTATAATAATTGGTTAATAAAGTGAGTTCATACCAGACGTTTTTGTTGATGTTCGGTACATGAGTAAAAATCAAACTTGTTGGAAATGAATTTTACATGTAGTTATAGTTACATCATATTCAGAATAGTATTGATGTTTTAAATATCATATATCTCCAGTATATATTCATTTTAAACTATTCCATAGCATTTGGAGATAAAAAATTAAAAAGCACTGTTCATGGAGATGGTAGGCCGTACGTACGCATGAACGCTACTTTCATTTTTTTGTCATAGTAATTGAATTAAAACAAATTAGAGATATATATATTATAATTCCAGAATTATATCCTTAATTTAGATGTAATATATTTCATATATATCCATTATATATATGTACTTATAATATTACATAACATTTGGATATATGAAATGAAATGTACTGTTCATGGAGATGGTAAGCCGTACGTACGCATGAACGCTAATTTCATTTATTTTTTTGTATTAAATGGAATTAAATAATAATTATATAAAGTAATATTATAATTCCAGTAGTATATCATATGTAATACCATTAACTCCATCTTTTATACGTCCCACATATGACATTAACGAATCAAATCACTTTGAGGGGCGGTAGTCTGCACTTCCTAAAATGAAGATATCATGTTTACCCATAATGGAAACCATAAAGGTATGCCATAAATGAAAAATACAAAAGATTAATGAAATCAAAAGCATATTATATTTCATATATAAATATAGTGACATCTTAATGGCCACCTTTGAAGGTGTTACAATAATATTGAACAATCATCGTTTCGTGAGGCAGTAATTCGCCATCCACAGAAACAGTATGTTCTTTAACCATTAGATGGAGGTGTGTGAAAGTGTAGATAGGATCCTTCATATAAAAAAATCCTAGTATATTTAAGATACTGGTTTTTTTACAAAAAAGGTAATAAAAAGATTTTATGGGTTTGGAGAAGAAAAATAAAACAAAAGAACATAAGGGAGGACATTACCATTAAATCGGGTAACTCTCTTTGATTTGAGCTCAAAGGCTTCCTTGGAAAGGATTTTGCCCAAAATGAGGCTTCAATGATGAATATAGGGATATGGAGAGATGAAATGCGAAGTGGTTGGCTGAGCCAAAGGCTTGAGAGGTGTGTGTATGGTGGTATAGGTGGTGGCCTTTTATAAGAGGAGAGGACGGGCACTCTTAGAAAGTTATAAAATATTACTTTATTATAAAATTATTTTCGGATTTAAATGGTCCCATAAGGATATATTTCTAGGATAAGGTGATACGGTTTCGAAATCCACCCATACAATAGGTTTGTGTCAAGTTTAAGACTTAGATTTCACCATATCTTCTTATTTTATTTAAATCGTTCATTTATGCGGTAATCACTACATCATCACGGTGTCATAAATAAATTTATTTATATAATATCTAAAGTTTATAAAAAAAATATCATGATGTAGGAAATATTTTTAGATTTATAATTAATATTTATAGTAAAAAATATGACTTGTATAACCCCATCTAAAAAATGTTTTAGTAAAACAACACATGTTTGTGACATTTTAATTTTAACTTTAAATAAAAATGTATTAATGTTAATTTCCAAGAAAAGTGGCTCCATGGGGTCCCCTAGTTGACCCATGGATTTTCATGGTCGGCCACGACTCATCCAATAATGGTAGAACATGTGTCTATGTCATTTCATATTATTAAAACATTATTTTTACCTTAAACTACATTATTTACCTTTAATCGCGATTAAAACTTAAAAGTTAATATTCACCAAAAAAAATATTTTAATCCCATTGAACCACATTTTACTTATTAATGACAACCATGTATGTCGGATTTTTGAAATTCAAAACAAAGAGGTGGTAAAATTTCCTTTAAATGAAAAAATCAGTTTTTTAAGTAACACTTAGTGGTTTCACTATTAATCAAAAACTGATGTTTTCCAGAAAAATACCAAAAATTCACCCTAAGCTATATTTGATATTCCAAATTCAAAAATGATGTCTATTTTACAAAATTCAAAACATATAATTTAAATTAATTAATTTAATAATTAATTCCTACTGTCAGAGTAAATAGCGTGTTTTTATGAAATAATAAGTATCAAAAGATTGACACTAGTTTAAGTCTAATTTCATGATTAAATTAATTCCAATGACCACTATTGGATTAAATGGTAAAAATATATTATAATTTCACTTTAAAACCAATTAAAAAGATAATCTAATCATATAAATAAATTATATTAAAAAGAGGTTTTGAATTAAAGTACAACATTTTTCACCATTCATTAAAAAGTGAACTTTATTGAAAAATTTCCAAAAAATTACACAATGTAAGTAATGATGTACCGATTCTAAAGAAGAATTTTATTTGGTCCAATATAACATATGAAATTTTCAAAAAGTGGATTTAAAATGCGTTCGCAATCAAAAGGTGATTAATCAACCTTTTAAAGAATATTAGAATATTTACTCTTTAAAATTGGATTCATTCACATTTTAAGCCTCTAACATTTATTGGATAAAAGTAAAAATATTTTACAAACATATATAATCATTTTGTACTTAGTTATTTTTATTCCCACTATTACAATGGCGTGGCGTTAAATACAATTTAAAATAATATTAATTTATAATTAGAGTGCAATGTAAGATTCCCAAGAAACTCGTTGTTGCGTATTAGGTACGCCATCGAGCATATCATCCCCTTTAAAGTAATATTAATATTTTATTCACAAATATGGATAAATATGAAAATGTCGTATTCTTTACTTACCTGGGGTGTTACATCCTTCCCCCCTTTTGGGAATTGCGTCCTCGCAATTTTAAAATTGGGCTTGGAAACTTCATTGAAAATCCCACATCGGAACAAGAGTTAGTAAAAATATCACTTTAAAATAAAGAAAGAGAAGAACAAAGGTCACCCGAGTTAACCCATACTAGGATTCCAAGTATGAAAATATGGATATGGAGGAGAAAAAAATGTTTCATGTTTTGATGGAGAGTGATAGTAAACATGTCTAGGAGAAAGTTAACCACAATAAAATCACACACTTGTGATTGGTTAAACGGTATTTGATTCCCCAGGAAGAAAAAATAACAGACAACATTTTTTTCTAAGTTACTTTTCATTGAGGAATTTATTTATGAGCTTAACTAAAACATAAGGAAACATACTTACTTGTCATGTTGAATTTCTACTTTTACTAGATTTCTTACACGAACTCATATTTTCTCCAAAAGACGAGTATTTACGATGACTTGTTCACATTAAGAGAGTTATAATCAACTTATAGAGAATCGCCTAATCCTCAAAAGAGAACTATATACTTCCAATGTCTTAACCAAAACTGAAACCAAAATGTTTAGTATGAGATCAGATAATACCCAAAAAGGATAATCCTTTATAAAAAAACTATTCTTAATCTCCAAAATTTGTCAAACAATACCCAAAGTTCAAAAAAGACCATTTGATAAACATCTATCCATAAAATTCCTCAATGTAATTAAAACTACGTCTGAAACCCAAATCTCTGAAGGATTTAATCACATAGTCTTCCAAGATAAGCCTTAAAATTTATCTCCAAATAATATCAGTTGCTCTTAAAGTCTCATACTGAAAAGTAAATAACCTAATCACATATCCTCCACGAAAGGTTATTAATTTCCATAGATAACCCAAAATAAACTTATTCTAGATTCATAAGATCATCTAACTAAAAATAATTAGTCAATCTAACCAGGGACTTCACGAAGTCCAGTTGTAGGTGATAAATACCAGTCGCACTTTGGTTGTGGGTTCGATCCCCATATCTTCATCAAACGCGACAGGTTCTCACATGGTCTACGTGTAGTCCTTTTTCCAAAACTATATAATTCTTATAGCATTCCCCAAAAAGAGATAAAATCATCAAAAATAACCATAACATAATTTAACCTAAAGTTTATCTCATGTCGTTCATATTCCATCATAACATATAATAACCTATAATTACCTCAAAAGTAAGGATCATATAAACCCTAATGGTTACCTTTATAATTATTACCTGAACTTCCACGTCGAGTTGGTTCTCTCATACATGATTCATTAGAGAACTCACCAAGGTTCAAGTGGTTGATCATGAGTCATGATAGTTGGTTTAGAATAACAATGAGATTTCTCATTGAATCCCCCATTTCATCCAGTCTCTTAATTAGAGAACCACCATAGTTTCCTTCAAACCCATTGTCACTTTGGTTCCTGCTAGATCCGTCCATTTACTAAAACCAAAAAATGTCAGTGTGAGTATATCAACAAAATCATCATGTACTAATGTGGAAGATAATCACTAAGATATACTTACTCATTCACTTTATTTAAAAACTATGACTCTTTCTGAAATCCTAACCATTATGTTAATGTCACTTATGCTTAAAGAATACCCTAACCTCTAAATTTATCTAAACCGACCTCTGATACCAACTATAAGGACCCGAGCTTAAAAATTACTTATTATTGAATTAAATGAATAATTCACATTGAGGATATTTTCAGGATTTGATTTTTAGAGAATTAGGACATAACTATTACATCCCAAAGATTACAAAGTAGACACATCTACTCAGCTTCCATTTTTTTCAAAAAATAAAAACTCTTTAACAAAAGAGTCATGTCTATTTCCTTGTTTTAGACATCCTGACATTTCCTTGATCCCATCCTTGACCCTATTCAACTTTATGTCCTATGAAAAGCATTTCAAAAACATTGGATGAGCATAAAAAGCTCAGTAAGGGATATAAAAGTATGAAAAGAAAACATTAGTCCATGTATGAAATGATTATTTACTCATAAAACATAAGCATTTTAACATACCTCATCAAATCATGAATAAATCATAGAAATCATAATGCATAAAGGTAACTTGATCCATTCATAACATTCTTACGTAGGGAGTATACCTCTTGGTTACGTTTGGAATATCCATCACAATATATTCCCTAAATCTCTTTGGAGAAACCTTAACATTTAACTCCTTTGCGTTACCTAATACATTGCAGAGCTATATCAGGCTCACCCGCCCTTAGTTTATCACGGAACCACCCGTCTTCATAACAATTCCCAAGAACCATAACATAATCATAGAATATAACTTAAGCATAAAGTAAATATAACATTCCCACATTTCAATAACAATATAACATTTTAAGATATTGAAATAATGAATCCATTCTAAAACCCATTTTCAAAACCATTTAGAACATTTAATAAAGATATTTTTAAATCAAAGTGTCCAATACCACATTGAAGCTTTTAACATTTTAAACCATTAATATCCATATAAATAAATCATTAAAACCATTTTTAAAACATGGATATTAATGAGAAATATTTATAATATTAAATCATTAAAACATTTAAAACGATATTTTAGATAAAGGGTTTTTAACAAAATGAGAGACACTTGAATACAATAATTAAGGAATAACATTTAATCAAAACATTATAATATCATGAGAATAAAGGGATTCATGATATAATATTACATAGGAATGTATATACACCATATAAGAGTGAATTGTTTCATACCAACAATGAAGTCTCAATGGAAATGTAAATTGAGATGAAATCCATTATAAAGATGGTATCCTTAAATTAAGGATAAATCAATATCATAATTATGTGAGACAAATATAAATACACCCAATATAATTGGATATTAAGTGTAAAATAATCAAAGTTCATTCACACATATTCAAAGGATGACATATTCAATAACTACATGTTGAACCAAAAGAAATCGAAATTGGGTTAAGAAGTTCCTTTGACAACCTAACGACGTCACATCAAATTTTAGAAAAAGAGTTGATGAGAGAGATAAAGGGTATCTCATCTCTTGGACATACAATTTACTGTAATAAAGATATATAAGAACATATCCCCACATAATAAGATCAAAATTAAAAGACATAACAAAATAAGCCTTTTAAAAAGAGGAGGGTGAAAGGATCCCTTACCGATTTGGGTAACTTTCGAAATGTACACCCCATGAAAGAAGGACTATACAACATTGATATAAATACTCATAAAATAATGTATGTTACATAAAGAGTAGAATAATGTACAGTATAGGCACCACTAAAAAGTAAATATTGGAAAATGTAGCATGAATCTCACGAAAACACAAGGTGAGATAAAAAGCCCCTTACGGAATAACGGCAGCCTAACGACGCCAATTAAAACTTCCAAAATGGATTGATGAGAGAAAATTGGATCTCTCATTAAATGAACATAAATAGTACAGTAAGAATAATATAAAAGAACATCCCAATCATAAGAAATATGAGCTTAAAAGGAAAGACATAAAAGAGTGTACTTAAAAAGAAAGAGAGAGGTAGGATCCCTTACCTCATGTCTGACATGACTCGATCGTTCTTTAATCTCCTGAATAATAAAATTTGGTCAATTTATAATTTCTTAAGGACCTAATTTAAATATTATTATTCAGTTAATATCACATATTATAATGTTATAATAATTGGTTAATAATGTGAGTTCATACCAGATGTTTTTTCAATGTTCGGTACATGAGTAAAAATCGAACTTGTTGGAAAATAATTTTCCATGTAGTTATAGGTACATCATATCCAGAATAGCATTGATGTTTAAAATATAATATATATCCAGTATATATACATTTTATACTATTCCATAGAATTTGGAGATAAAAAATTAAAAGCACCGTTCATGGAGACGGTAGGTCGTACGTACACATGAATGCTACTTTCATTTTTTTATCATATTAATTGAATTAAAACAAAATGAGATATATATATATATTATAATTCCAGAATTATATCCATAATTTAGATGTAATATATTACATATATATCCATCATACATATGTACTTATAATAGTACATAACATTTGGAGATGAGAAATGATATGTACCGTTCAGGGAGACAGTAAGATGTACGTACGCATGAACGCTATATTCATTTATTTATTTTTGTATTAAATGGATTAAATAATAATTATATAAAGGTATATTATAATTCCAGTAGTATATCATATGTAATACCATTAACTCCATCCTTTATACGTCCCACATATGGCATTAACGAATCAAATCACTTTGAGGGGGTGGTAGTCCGCACTTCCTAAAATGAAGATATCTAGTTTACCCATAATGGAAACCATAAAGGTATGCCATAAATGAAAAATACAGAAGCTTAAGGAAAAAATAAACATATTATATATAATATATAAATATAGTGACATCATAATGGAAACCTTTTAAGGTGTTAAAATAATATTGAACAATCATCGTTTCGTGAGGCAGTAATTCGCCATCCACAGAAACAGTATGTTCATTAACCATTAGACGGAGGTGTGTGAAAGTGTAGCTCGAATACTTCTTATAAAAACATCCCAGTATATTTAAGATACTGGTGTTGTTACAAAAAAGTTAATAAAAAGAGTTTAGTGGTTTAGATAAGAAAAATAAAACAAAAGAACACAAGGGAGGACATTACCATTAAATCGGGTAACTCTCTTTGATTTTAGCTCAAAGGCTTCCTTGGAAATGATTCTGCCCAAAGTGAGGCTTAAATGATGAATAAAGTGATGTGGTGAGATGAAATGGGAAGGGGTTGGCCTATCCAAAGGCTTGAGAGGTGTGCGTAAGGTGGTATAGGTGGGGGCATTTTATAAGAGGAGAGGAGGGGCACTCTTGGAATGTTATAAAATATTACTTTATTATAAAATTTTTTCGGTTTTAAAAGGTCCCAAAAGGATATATTTCTAGGATAAGGTGATAAGGTTTCGAAATCCACCCATCTAATAGGTTTGTTAAATGTGTAAAACTTATATTTCACCCTATCTTCTCATTTTATTTAAATCGTTCATTTATGAGGTACTCACTGCATCATCACGGTGTCATAAATAAATAAATTAATTTAATATCTAAAAATTATAAAAAAATATCATGATGTATGAAATATTTTTATCTTTCTAATAAATATTTATATTAAAAAATATGACTTTTATAACCCCATCTAAAAAATGTTTTAGTAAAACAACACATGTTTGTGACATTTTAATTTTAACTTTAAATAAAAAGGTATTAATGTCATTTTCAAAGCAAAGTGGCTCCATGGGGTCCCCAAGGTGACCAATGGATTTTCGTGGTCGGGCATGACTCATCCAATGAGGGTAGAACATGTGTATAGGTCATTTCATATTATTACAACATTATTTTTACCATAAACTACACTAATTACCTCTAATCGCGATTAAAACTTAAAAGTTACTATTCACCAAAAAAAATTATTTTAATCCCATTAAACCACATTTTACTTCTTAATGACAACCATGTATGTCGGATTTTTGAAATTCAAAACACAGAGGTGGTAAATTTTCATTTAAAGGAAAAAATCAGTTTTTTAAGTACCACTTAGTGGTTTCACTATTAATCAAAAACTGAAGTTTTCTAGAAAAATACCAAATATTCACCCTAAGCTATATTTGATATTCCAAATTCAAAAATGATGTCTATTTTACAAAATTCAAAAAATATAAGTTACATTAATTAATTTAATAATTAATTCCCGTTGTCAGAGCAAATAGCGTGTTTTTATGAAACAATAAGTATCAATTGATTGACACTAGTTTAAGTCCAATTTCAAGATGAAATTAATTCCAACGACCACTATTGGATTAAATGGTATAAATATATTCTAATTTCACTTTAAAACCAATTAAATAGATAATCTAATCATATAAATAAATTAGATTAAAAAGAGGTTTTGAAATAAAATACAACATTTTTCACTATTTATTAAAAAGTGATCTTTATCAAAAAAAATACCAAAAATTTACACAATGTAAATTATGATGTCCCGATTATAAAGAATAATTTTATTTGGTCCAATATAACATATGAAATTTTAAAAAAGTGGATTTAAAAATTATTCTCCATCAAAAGGTGGTTAATCGACCTTTTAAAGAATATTAGAATATTTACGCTTTAAAATTGGAATCATTCAAATTTTAAGCCTCTAACATTTATTGGTTAAAAGTAAAAATTTATGGAAAACATATATAATCATTTTGTAGTTAGTTCTATTCATTCCCTCCATTACAATGGCTAGGCGTTAACTACCATTTAAAATAATATTATTTAATAATTTTAGTGCAATGTAAGATTCCCAAGAAACTCGTTGTTGCGTATTGGGTACGCCATCGAGCATAGCATCCCCTTTAAAGTAGTATTAATATTTTATTCATAAATATGGATAAATACGAAAATGTCATATTATTTACTTACTTTGGGTGTTACAGACACTGAGTTTAGTTTGCAATACACACAACACTGAGTTTTAAGAATCCAAAATATATTATTAATATTATAATTTTAATGAATCCATTATAATATAGATGGTACATATTTGTTTATGAATGAAAATAAAAACATTAATATATATTTTTATATAGAAGAATTCATTTTGATTTAAAAATATATTATTTTAAGTAATGTGTGTATATATTCCAAAAATACTATTTTCTAAAGGAAAAATATTAATTTATTTCTATATAAAGTAATAAAAATAATTTTTTAAAATTTTGGAATATTAATTTTATAAAATAAAAAACAATTTTCAAACCTGCATATCAATATTTGCTTATAGAGAATGTTTGGAATAATACTAATGATAGTAATTTTTAGTAATAATGAATTGTAATGGTTTTTATTGAACGCTTCTCTTTCATATAAAGAATTTATAAGGTTAATTTTTTTATATCTAGTAAAAGAGTAAAAATATTTCAATTATATAAAAATTTATCCAATTAATCTAGTTGGAATCTATTTCAAATTTAATATTCACAAAAAAATATTTTTAACATTTTCATCATTTTCTCTTCAGAAACCCACATTTTCATCACGTTTGGGAGATTAATTTAAATTTTAATATTTTACATAGTGTGAATTTAATTTTTTAAAAGTTATTATCTATGTATAAGGATAATAATTTATTTTATAAAATATAGTCAACATAATTTTTATGCATAATGAATACAGAAAAAGAAGAAATTATTTATTGTGGTTAAGGTACAAATATGAATAAAAAGGGGTTTAGTGAAAATGATATGGTTTTAAAATGACCATGAAAACGTAAAACTTTCATTACATAATAATAGTTCAATATTATATCTCTGTAGATCAATAATTTCCCATTTCAGATCTATGTTTCATGTGAAAAATATGTATACACATTTTTTTTCAAAAAATTACCTATGTCAAACCCACCTCACTTATAAAAGGCCACCCCTATCCTCCCCTAGTAAAACATCAAATCTGTATTAATTAAGAAAATGAATGACCATTTATATTCCATAAATTTATCATTATATCTGGAAATCTTATTTTAGTTCATAGATATTACATAAGAATCCTTTTTTTGAAAACTAAAAGATGTTTTATGAAGAACAGTTAGCACCCATAACCGAGAGTTTCATGTTGTTCTTCCACCACCTCCATAAATTATTATTAAAAAATGATGATATAATACACTCGATGTATTATATATATCATGATTTTGTTATTTGAGGGTTATTTCCAAAAACAATATCCTCTTCTATCAAATTAGATATGAAATAATTATTCGTTTGTACAGTGGACAACTGCACCATAAACAAATGTTATTCATTTTCCGTCACCACCTATCGTGGATAGATATAATATTGAAATAATTGATTTTCCATACGATATTGATTATATTATTATCCGTTTTTTAAATATTATATCACATATGCATTCCATATTTCCATTTTATATAAATATGATAACGACACTTGTTTGTCCAGTAGACTACTATCTCACGATGAGATGTAATTCATTCGTGCATTACAAAGAAGGTATTAAATATTATTGTAATGAAAATACCATATATATATATATGATATATAAATTATTCTTAAATGATAATATATTATTTACCAATCATTTAGCTTTCAATAAAATAGAGACATTGATCATATATACATATGACCCAATAACTCCATAAATGATGTTTTTTGTGTTCTATCTAAAACATTTACCGAACACTATAAATAAATATATAAAATTTATATAAGAAATTTATACAATGCTTAATAATCTTGATATGATTTTTCAATGATCAATTTAATAGTAAAAAATAACAAATTAAAGTATACATGAAAAACAATGTTATTATGAGATAAAATGTGACATTAACATGTAATTGTTATTAAAAATTAAAAAGGTAATAATTAAACAAAGTCTGGTATGATATAAATAATTATGGTTATTAAATTTATCTTAAATAAGATTATATTTCATATACTATTTCTTTGAACATTTTTTAATGTATGCTTTTTTTCTTAATTTTGCTTCATTGAGATATATGTTCTTTTCCACACTAATATTCTTTTATATGGCGTGTATACTATTTATGTGACGTGTTATATCATGAATATTAGTAATTTACTGATATTTAATGTTTTATTTAAGGTTATTCAAAAATGTTACTTAAGATTCTGTTTTTCCAAAGTGGTAAGGGCATTATAATACAATCTTATCTTTTATCATGATTGTTTAGGATTATGTTTTTGATGATAATATTTGAGGTTCCATATTCAACAAATTCATGAATTTTACTCTTATATAGTTTTTTCAATTCAATAAATTTTTTCCATTAATTTTAATTTCGTTTTATAGTCTAAATTTAAATTTAATATTTTTATATAAATGGTAATTCAGTTTATTATTCAACCAAAAACCATTTCTAGTATATGTCTATGATTTCTAGAAATATTTTAAAAATGGAATAATATTTCTCTATGATTTGTTAAAGAAACTTTTACCCTTTTTTAACATCATAAAAATGTTTTCAAATGAACCACTACTTCCATTTCCAAACATTGTTCATATGACTTTTATAAAAAATATTTGAGGATTCTTAGTATAAATTCGTACGATGTGGAAAACAATTTCCAAATGATATTGAGTTTATTTGATTTAAATATTTTATTCTATGATTTAATGTTTATTAAAAAATAAAAATATTTTTTTATGAATTATTTTTTAAATTATTTTTTTTAAAAGAACGTATATTTTCCAAAGGAAATCATACAATTGATTATTAATTCAAAATAATTTTCCAACTAAGATGACATCTCTTGATGTTCATTATGATTTACTATGGATATGAACCAAAAATACCATTATTATTTTTTACCTAAATGGTTTATTCTTATTTCTTCATGATTATTATAAAAACTATTTATCTTATTTGTGTTTTACCATGATAAATTCTTATGAAAGATTCTTTTTTACAGAAGTTGTTATTTGAGGAAATGAAGAAATGATTATGAAACTGATTTATTTTCATGGTTTCCGATTTTATGAAATATTTGTAGTATTGTGGACCATATATGGATTATTTTCATCATGTGATAGGTGGTACTAATATCTCCCTCAAATTTATTGAGCAATGATTACTGTAATTTGTGCAGAAAGGCTACATTGTAGGTTGTCCCAAGCACAAAATAGGGTACATGGGAGGTTATCTGATTCTAAAAATATGTTACATGGGTGTTTTTACCAATAACAAGAATGTAAATAGGTGTGTAGCCCCATCATATAATTTGATGAATTTATTCATAGGTAAACTTAACATAAAATTACATATGACTATGTATATGCCACAATGAATTGTATTATGAAAATGTTATGCTCTCATGGCTCATGGTTGTTGTTTAGCTTATTATTCACATCTTATTATCTCAAAATATTTAGTTCATCACTCAATATTATTTTTTTATATGAAGGGTATGGTTTTAAAATGTAATTATCATGGTCTCATACACTTATGTTCCTATCAGGATTTTGTATCTCCCTTGTTTACTCTTATTGAGCATTTGAGATCATCCTTTATTATGTTTCCTTTCCCCTGGATGTGAAGATATGTATTTATTTATGGTATGTATAAAAATGGTTGTATATATGATGAATATAGGGGTATATTATTTAGTTCACATATTATGTGTTTTATTTTTTTGATTTTATAATGGTATTAAACATGTATAATCATGCGGCATGAGTTTGTGTTATATAATGAATATTTATCTAAAATATGTAATATATATGTATGAAAATCCAGGGTCACTATATTCATGACTATTTTTTCCAGAGAAAATATATATTTAATAATTAATATAAATCATCTAAAAATATAACATTTATATTAGAAATATAAGCTAATCATTTCAAAAATATATGAATCATTTTTTTCCAAATAAAAGTTATTTTTTCATTATTTTCTCATATTAATCTAGTCACATGGTTCAATTAAATTTTTTTTTGATTATACATAATTTAACATATCATTGATTTTAAAGTACTCAAATTATTTCATTTGAGATAATTCTTATATTTTATTTTTATTTAAAATCATTTTTAGGATTGAAATAATCATTTTTCTATAAACTGTTTCGTTGTGATTTTTTACAATTAAATTAAAATTAATTCCATATAGTTTTATATAAATATATTTTTAAATTGAGTGAATACTTTTAGTTATAATTATTACTAATAGTTAATTAATTCAGCTTAATTTTATTATAATCCCTGGTAATAATAGAAAAAATTACTACCATGGTTAGAGTCCAAAAATGAATATCAGGTGTTTAAACTAGGATATATTGTAAAATATTCCACATAAGTAAGTATAAACCTCATTGGATGGTTTTATTTCGTCCTTATCATTTTCATATTGAATTATTTTACAATTTCTTGGAAGAATAAGTTAAAAAAAATCTATTATCAAAATCTATTATGTAATCCCATGTGTGTCAATTCCCTTTAATAAAAATGGAAACCACACTTAGTTTCATCCCCACACATATTGAAAACTATATATAAGAAAAAAACTACCGAAATACCTTTATAACATTTCTCCCCATGACATAAGAGCTATGGTTTTGTCAAATAATGAACCAGGAAGTCTTAAGCTATATTCTGAAGGATGCTTTTTGAATAAGAGGAATGAATTTTAATCGAGTGTTTTCATTTTATTTTATCTTCTACCTCCTTATAATAATTTATAACTATGATCAAATGATAATATGATTATCATAAACAGACAAAAAATAAACAATTGTGGTGTTTCAACCCATATTCATCTTTTTTTCAATCATAGGAAAATTAGAAACAACATGCATGTGTGCGTACAACATACCATCTCCCCATATCATGGTAATTCATTTATCGTCACCATATTAATTGGATGGTCATAAAAATGTATCAAATGAATATATATTATATTTATTAAATTATTATTATTATAAAAATTCGTACTTAATTGAAATTCATACCCATATATTAATTAAAAAATAATAGCATCACTAATATATAAGTGTATACTACGACCTCCATAAAGCATTGTGATAGATTTTTCAAGTTCTAATTTATATGATAAATAAAATTATATATGTAATGAATATATATGAAATCATTATCAATATTAAAATTATATATGGCATTTAAAAATATTAAATATTCAATTACAAAAACTATAGTCAGGAAGCATATGTGAAAACTGAAATGTTAAATACTCAACAAGGAAAATTTTAATTAATAAATTTAATTAAATAGTTTTTAAAATTTTATAATTTGTTCATATGTTATATTATAAGTATGTAAGTGGTACTGTTATTTTATAACAAATTTAAATATATTACATTGTATTCTAAATGAACTAACAAAAATTTTCGAACTAGAGGTAATTGTTTATTTGATAATGTTACCATTATTTGAGATTGTTTATGATTATATTTTCATTGGAATAAATATATGGAAATTTTTTCAAGAAAATGTATATTTTACTATACTTGACATAGTATATGGTTTTTCGTGTATTAGTTCCATTTTATCCTTATATGGAACCTAAAAATATAATAAGAATGATTATTATGGATATTGACGTTGTTGTAGATTAAGTTAGGAATATTTTTCTTTAATGTATATAATATTTTTCAAATGTTTTAAATAATTTTGTTCATACTATCCAAAGATAAATTAAATTTATTTTTACCAATTTAATTTTTTTTTAATTGTTTACAACAAAAACTTTTATCATTTTACAAATGAGTTATTTATTATCTAGGGAGTGAAAATAATCATGAATTTATATATATTTCATGAACGACTATTCCCACCATCATGAATAATATTTTATTTGATTATTTTTTTATAATAATCCATTTTTCATCTGAATTTTTTTTCTAAATATTTATTTAGAAAATAGATTTTAGAATAAAAATTTTTCCCTCCTAAAATATATCGATAATATTATAAATGTATTTTAATCTTTGTTAACTTGTTTTAATGAATATAAATATTCATTGAGGGTATAATATAATGATATCATAAAAAGTGTTTATCTATAGTGATTATGATCATTTTGAATGGGGAATGTATTGGCATTTGTATTCTAGTTCATCCAATATGGACATATATCAGTTATTATAGAATGTTGATTATGTTGTATTGATTACTGATAAGATGAATGAATTAAAATTATTATCTGATGGATGGGACACAAAATAAAAAATAAACTCGATTCATCTACATGTCTCATGAGATATTGAAATTGGGTATTTGGCTATAGATTTACCTATTTAATTAAAATGTCTTTCCAAGAGGCCTTGATAATAAGTTTAAATTGCTAATCATTATATATTCCATCATTTTGGAATCAATTATTTTTATTTATGTGATTACATAAATAGTTATTTTATACATGGATAAGTATAAATTACATGTGATTATTTATGTGGAATTAATTAATTGTATTTTTTATTAACATATTATCCACACTTCTATGGTTTCTTCCACTATACGCATTCCCTTACGGACCATTTGAACAAATAAATTTATTTTTTCACTTACCCTATGATACTAAAATGTGTAATATGAATTATATTCTAGTAAATTCTATAGGGAATAATTGTTTTCTCAAATAATATGATATAATATATATAATATTATTAAATTTAATGTTGGATTTATAAATTTATATAGTTTTCATTAAATAGTAAAAAATTTTAATCCCCTAGACTTGATCATCTAAATCTCCTATAAATGTTTTAAACAAAACATTATATTGGATACATAGGTTACAGTTTTCATAGATGATCTATATTTCATGGGATTCAAATTGAAGAGATGTAACATTACATTACTACTCTGATAGGTATGTCTTTATGTCTGTCATGTTTTTCCTTTTCGTTGACTGGTTTGGGTTTAGTTTATATCAGGAGGATGCCTATAATGGTAATGTCTAACAATTGTTGGATTTTTAAAATGTAAAAATTGTTTTTTATAATCTTCCATGAAATTACACTCCATGTAACTAGGTTACATTGTCTTATAACTACTCTCATGTCAAAGCTGTGAGACTTGGTTCCATGTTTGATGGGAACACACTATGAATGGAATTTACATAACATGAATTATTTTCAAATAATGTTTTAATGTGTAATGATAGGGGTTTAATCAGCTACATATCTCAAGTATTTCACAACTTGGAAAGGGGTTACACATCATGTAATACCACGAATTTAAGAAAGTGTTACAAATTCGAAGCTCATTTATCGTTATGATCATTAAAACTTTCACGGTGTGTAAATGTATTAGACGTCATGTAACACCCTGAAAATAGTTCTAAAATAGAGGCAGTGCATTGTTATTTCTTAATTCATTCCTCTCTAATAATAATTTCTTCTACTCAAAGCCTTCCCCATGAAATTTTAGATCCCTTCCTCTCTACTGGATCCATTCATCTGGAATGTGATCATCATTTATTTGAGAGGCGATATTAGGGTGAGAATTCTTCATCATTCTTCAAGTTTTTATAATTATCCTTTTTTCATTTTTCAATGGATCATCGTATTGTTAATTTATATGTTTTCTTATATTATGGCTCTCACTTTGAGTTCGAGTTTCAGGATTATATGCACAATTATTCTTGTTGATGAGTGTTGTTATGGGTGTTGGGTTTTTGTAAAAAGGTTTGCAATTCCATCCCTATTAGCCACATTGATTATCATTATATTATTTTTTTATTTCAATTGTTTATTTAAATTAACTTTCTTATATTTTATTTCAATTAAATTGATAAAACCTTTTTTCAGTGGGTCTTTAGATTTGAATATGTTTTTGTATATAAATTTGGATAACCCAAATTCCATTGAATATAGGTGTATTTATTGAAATAGTTTTATTTAAATTGTGGAAATTAAATTATGTATTTTATTAAATTTTTATTAATTAAATTTTGGAAGTTTATTGAGGAAATGTATTGTGAGAAATGATTAAATTAGATTTTAATTGATTTCGAACTTTTAAAAATGGATTAAAATGAATTGATAGAAACCCAATTGTTTTATCTTGTGAGTAAAGTCATGTTTTTTATTAAATATTATTTTTGTTCAAAATGGGAATATTTTAATATTTAAATGTAATAATGAAATTTAATGGTATTTTAAGAAAACATAAAATAAATTTCCCATTATGTAAGAGCACGTTCATCCATTAGGTATTTAGTGAGTTAATTGGATACACTCTACTCTATTACAACCTTTTAAATTCTTTTTTCATCGGGTCATATCCTCAATGGGAGGGTGATCAGTCACCTATAGCAAGTGTCAGGGGTATGTGAGCATACTAATTTTACTGATATCATTAAGAGATTGGGGAATCCTATAGCTAGTTAATTCTATCATAATTTTTTAAAGATGATTATGTTTCCCACATATTTATTTATATATGACGTAAAAATTTATTTCAATTGTGAAAAACATATTTATATAGATTTTTAGGATTTACATAAACTATTTTATATACCTTCTTATTCCATCCATTGGTTTATATATATTCCACCTCTTGTAAAGTAAATTTTGTGCTTTAATTATTTTCCCTTAATTTGAAAATGAATACCATGTTTTGATTAAATATGTTTCTAAATTTCCAATCCAGTTTATTATGAAATTAGAAGTCATTTCTCTAGATAATTTATATTTTAGAATATTTGGTGGTATAAAACTAGGATTAGGCTCACACCCTACTTGTTCCTTTTATTTTTTGTAGAATTTCCCATTCTTGGTTCAAGCAAAGGGAAGGGATCTCTTTGGAGGTGGATCTAGTTGTCGAACCTTTTTCAGGGTGAGTTGTATCCACAGTGACCTTGGGGATATTTTCCCCTATTTTTGTACTTATTTTGACATTCCTAGAGATTTTTATTCCTTGTTGTATTTTGGTACCTTACATCAAGTGGGGTTTCTTTTGTATTCATATTTATATTCTTGTCTTACATCTGCTATGTCTTGTGAAAAAATAATTCTCACCTGCATGTTGTGTGATACTCGGTTATAGTCAAAAAATTAAGGGGATCACGAATTCCCTTTAGGCAATGTCAAGGCCGGCTTAGTGATCAGGTTAATAGGGTACCCAGTATGGTTCCTGACAAAGTGGTGTAAGGGGGAGGTTTTTCAACATTTTTCTTGAAGTCATCTTTCATTTTTGAGATCTTTTCCAGACATAGGGTGTAGTAATGATTTATCCTTTGGCCATCACACAATGTAATGAACCATAAGTCTCTAGGGGTATTTATTGGAAAATGTCTTGTAGACTAGTTCAAGCTTATTCCCAATTTTGGATGTGGATAATGTTAAATACAACCATTTTTATCATATATGTTTGGATTTATGTTTCCCTTGATACTTGATTTTATCATTCTATAAAGGTCATATGATGATTTTGTGTTGAATCATGGCTCTAAGAAGACATTTTAATCAGATCCAGGAGGTGTCTATTAATGAACCAAACCATGTGAATCCTCCAGTGGTCCCAAATCTAGTTGAGGTGATTTTGCACACTATACGAGCTCTTGGATATGCCCCACCTTCTGTCCCCATTTAGGCTCTAGTAATATAACCTCATGGGGATTCCCATAGAAATCATTTTCATGATTTCCATCACTAGAAATGACCAAGTTTCAAAGGACCCACTGATCCTCAACATGGTGATGAATGGTTGAGATAGATAGAACATCCATTTGAGTTCTTTAAAACACCATAAAAGATCCATGTAATGTGTTCCACCACGGTTATTGATGGAATTATTAAGAGATGGTGGGGCACAATGGTGATCGAAAACCAACATGGAGTCTTAGTGTGGAAGGGCATTATGGTTATTTTCACTAACCAATTCAATCCAGAGTTAATTGTGTTTTCCATGAATGTGGAGTTTTTCAAGCTTTAATAGGTTAACGAAACCATGAATGAGTTCTCAAATTGTATTATTGAGCTGGTGTGGTTTTCACATGAGATAGTATAAAATGAGAGGATGAAGGCTCAAAGGATCAGTTTGGGACTTCGATCAGATATATGTTCTCATGTTTTCTTGTTGAATCTCACCACTTATTTTGATGTGACGGATAGGGAATTGATGGTTGAGATAGACCATCCAAGAAATTCAGGGATGATAGGAGTTCATTTTTCTTCCAGTGGCTGCATTAGTTCCATTAATGGAAAATGAAAATCTGATAATTCTCATAGCAGTTCTCAGTGGTAGAGACCTTCCAAACCTCATATAGTTCCAGGATGATTTACCTTAACTTACTATTAGTGGGGAAATCTTGTACATTCTAAGAGGTTTTACACTAAGGAACCAAAGAACTATAGGTCCTATGGACATTTAAGGAAAATAGAGAGATTATTCCATCACTTATCAACTTCACATAGTGTAACTGGATCATCATCACCTTTTAAACAAAGGGGAAATTAGATGATTTATCTATAAAAGGGTTCTAACCACAAGCATATAGAATAGAGCATATAAACATAGTAGAAGATAATATAGGGGAAGGAAACATGGGCCGATTAATCCTGAGAAGTACCATTATTATAGAATCGTCATTAGTGATTACTATATTTCAAACTGGTGCATCTCATTCAATCATTTCAACTCATATTTTTAATATGCTAAATCATTGTATGGATATTATACCTTGTACATTGGATGTTACTACACCCCTTGGTATGAAGAGAGAGTAGGGTCTCCATAGTCATTCCTCTGTATTCCCTATATCAGATGTCAATCTAGCTTGGTGTTTTTTGTATTTGATATGAAATATTTTAACATCATATTAGGGATGAATTTTGTAAAGACCGGGAAATTCCATAAAATATGTTTAATTATAGAGAACTATTCGAGTATGAAACTTCCCACAGTACATGATTCCGAGGCCCGGAGATCCCGAAATGGTTTTCTAAAGATTATTACATATTTTTAGTAAGCGTGTGAGTCGGTTTTTTTAACTTTGGAACTTGTGCTAGTAATTGAAATATGTGGGCACCATTGATCTCGCATCACAAATATTTTCTTAAGGATACCTTCACATCAATCGCAGTAGGTCGAAGGTGGTTTTTAGTTTTCAGAATTTTTGTGGGAGAAAGTAAAATAAACAATCTTTATTTTATTTTTTATTTTTAATCCACCCTATTTGAAATTTTTAATTAGGACCACCTGACCCCTTTAACTCCCCCTATAATGGGGGATGTGACTCGTGGTTCCTTTTCCAATTAATTGTGCCAACATCAAAATCAATTAATGTGGAAAATGTAGTTAAAATAATGAAACTTAAATTAATAATTTGTCTCTTTTCTTTGTCAAATTGGGGGAGTGTTGGAAAAGGGAGACTTGGGGAGAACATTGGATAAACACTTCCTCTAAATGATGAACATTTCTACAACGATGAACACTGTCAAAGGATCCTCAATGAGGAACATCTTCAACGATGGTGAACCGACATCTGACTTTCTCTATCCACATCGACATCAAAGAATCTTTAATGTAGGGATTTTTATTTTTGTATACCCCTTACTCGTTCTTGTCATTCTTCTTGATTCTAGAACAAATATGCTGCTTTCTACCATTCTAACGTAGAGATTTTGGACCAAACGAACATACCCTGGACTCTCTACAACCATTATGGATTTTAGTGTTGTTCACATCTTGTTTTTTGGTTGAACAATTTCTAAACTGTGGTGGTATTAAATCAATTTTTACATCCCGAGATGAGTGACAGAGTCTTTGGAATAAAGAACGAGCCACCGGGGTGCGCCGGGTGACCCGAGGAACTTCACCAGCAACAAGTGTCGGCGATAGGCACCAGAAGGGCTCTGGAGCGGTGGTTGGAAATCCGATCGGCCATGACGACAGTGGCGACCCTACCATGCCACCATAAAAGGGTTTTGTCCCATCAGCCATGACATATCAAGGGTGTCAGCCGACACTCTATCGGCTGCTTGATGGAGGTGGCGGCATGTGTCCGTGCCGCCGCGCATTCAGGGGCAGCGACACGAAGTCACGGAGTGAAGGAGGGGCAGCCGGCTCGCCACCAGCCACCGGTGGCGGCGCACAGTGTTACCGCACCACGCAGGTGGACTGGCCGTCTAGCCAGCTAGGGAGCCGACCAAGACCCCAAGTCCCACAGGCCAGCTACCTGTTCCATGTGGCACTGGTCGGTCATCCACCCAACCAGAATGGCCCTATCGCTCGGGGTCCCCAGGGGGTGCCTCCCCCTTGGGTGGCAGCTAGGGTGGACCCCACATATGGTCCACCCATCCGCGGGCTATAACAGATCATGACAGACCTAGTGGGTATGGCCAGACCCAGTGGGATTTGTCAGACCTAGGGCTGGACTGGGTCGGCCAAGGCCGGGTTAGTCCGACTGGGTCGGACTGGACCCGTACCAGCTTTAACCCCTTTTCAATATTTTTTTATAACTTGACCTATGGGAATCCATTTGATGAACTATCAATCGAATGATAAACCTTAAATCGATTTGGTCCTTTTGGTATAGCCCATGTGAGTTTTGTATAATGTTGGGGTATAGCTAGGTTGGATCGAACATGAATCCAACTGGGGCCCTGGGACAAAAAGGCCAATAACATACAGACCATGCATCTGATTGATGCACCATCTATTGCATTAAGACCCTTCTTATGTGGAAATCATTTGGGATACTTTTTTATGGGACATCGTGGCAGTTTCTTTATTGACGTATGTCTTGATGAGTGGATACTTTCGGAATCAAGGGAGCTTAGTGTGGGAACCATGTGGCTGGCTGTAACATGAGGAGGGGACCCTATGTGTTTCTGTGCTTCAGGATTCTACGTCGGGCTCTGTTCTAGTATCCAACTTGGATCCATTATAGTAATCCATGTTGGACAACTCTAGGATCATTGGTCGGTCTATTGTACTAGGATCATATATGGGTCTGATGATTTAGGATCCAGCGTGGGTCTGCCTCTCAACAGAGTAAGATGATTCAGTAGCTAAATCTAATAGTCTATACTACCGTACCTATGTTATACATTGTGTGAGATTATTCATTACCTTTTAGGTATTCCTTCCTTCTAGGAATAGTTGAGCTTTGGGATTTGAGTTGGTTCTTCTGTTTCTTCATGATTCAAGTGGGTATACTTGAAAACTTATGTATATGTATGGGCATATACCTATGTTGAGTTGTTAGAGGTTTTCATGTTTTGTGGTTTATCCTTTGTGGATTTTGTGAGACCTTCGATGGACTCGGGGTCCCTACTATGTGTCGTTATACTCAACCTTTCACGGGCTACACCCACACCTTGTTGTGTTTGGTGCAGAGGTTGAACATTGATGACTTAGGACGAGGGTATCGGTACTAGAGGTTGATCAGAGGTGGACTTTAGATGAGTTGTACTATAGAGATGACCATTCGAGAGTTGTACCTACCCTTCAGGTAGGATCCTTGGTGGGTGATCGTATGATCTGTTTTCAATTTACTTGTACTTTCCAGTTTTACGTGTTCTTTTAAGTTGTGCTTGTATTCTGTCCCCCAATACTTTATGTAAACACATTGTTTACATTATAGGTTACTTTGTTCTTGTATCCTACAGTTTGTTTATTTGTGGGAGTTTACATGATAAAAAGGCAATGCATTCCCGTTATTTAGGGAATATGACTTTCGGTTCTAGTCGCTAAACCCTGGCCTATGGAAGGCGGGCTTCGGGAAGTCACACACGGGCACCGGGTGATGGGTCAAGAAAAAATGGTATCATAGGAGTCATATCTACCATAGAACCATGGACTCTTATCTTTTAAATAGAAAGAGTGTTATGTTTTATGATTTTGGTTATTTGTTTTGGGAATCCAGTGTTGGTGCGGCGGTTGACGTATCTGTACACAAAGACCCTGACTTCTGATTTTCGAGTCAGTGCATGAAAACACTAATTTCGTGTGTCTTTTAAAATGTTTTCTTTGTAATATCTTTGAGTCAGATCACCAGGTTTAACTTGTTGGCCATGGATCACCTATTTCATTTCATGATTCCTCCACATAGACAGCTATATAGGGTTTGAGGAAGAGTACGTGATGACAGCCAACTTAGCAACGAGGTCTTGGTGCAAGGGCCATTTATCAGTAGAACCACCAACAAAGGCCCCATACTTACTATTACCCATTGGTCCACCGATACCTCCATCCCCAATAGCGAAGAGTGGATGCCACTTGAGCGTGTTGTATGAGTTCCAGATCAAGAGGCCACACATGTTCAGGGGTGAGACGGACCCACATTTGGCTGAGGATTGGTTGGAGGCCATGGTGAGGGTCTTCCGACTGGTAGGGACACCATCTGGTCTCATGGTGATCCTTCTGGGTAGTTTTCTATAGGCAGAAGCAATCGGATGGTGGGGCATGATGCTCCTAGTTCTCGATGAGATGACACTTCTATGGGAAGACATTGAGACCCACTTTCGGGCACAGTTTGTCTGAGTGACCCTGTTCGTAGTGCGCATACATGACCTTATACATCTGGAGTAGGGTAGCATGACTGTGGCTCAGTACACGTCCAGGTTCATCGACCTCTCGTGCTACTCCACTAATATGGAGTGAGACCAATTTTTAGGGCATGGGACTTTGAGTAGGGATTCAATTGGGAGATCAGGGATTCTATTATTTCTCTCAGCATCCCGACGCTGGTGGGGGTGTTCGAGCGGACCCTCTTCCTGGATATTTTTCTTGCTAATCAGTCCCCAGCAGTGAGACCCTCTACCAAGAGTCATGTAGTGTAGTCTTCTGCAGCTACCAGTAGATAGATGTCACAGAGGACCAAGAGGATCATACCTATAGGTGGGAGACCGTAGGATTCAGGGTTGTTTGTGTGGGGAACCTGATACAGAACTATTCATGTGAGGAGCAGTAATTATTATGCATGCGGCGGGCAGGGTCACATGGCTCGTGACTACCCGACCTTCCGTAAAAATGATCAATATACTGTCGAAGGACTGCCCAGGTAGAGACATAGGCTTGATAAAGGAGGTCTTTAGGGAGTAGGCAGGCATGGAAGAGGAGTTCTCTGTGCAGCTAGAGGTGAGGGACGATTCGAGGTGTTACCACGACCACCACTAGGTAGTCTGCCCCGACCACAAGGAGTAGGTTGACATGGTCGGGCTCTGCTCCAGGTAGCTGAGTCCTACGACCACGGTGCTCCGAAGATGATACAAGGTATGATCTGTGTCTAATCCACCTTAACTGCAGTACTTATAGACACAGGTTCCAGTAATTATTTTATTTCCACCACCCTCATTCAGAGCTTGGAGATTCTGGTGGAGCTGTTGGCTTGATCCTTATGGCTAGAGAATCCAACGGGACATGATTCAATGATTACACACTAGTTCCTACAATGTGACCTTATCCAAGGAGGCGAAATCTTTGTATTGGATCTTCTTTTAGTGGCGTCGGGGCCTTAGGACGTCATCTTGGGTATGGATTGGTTATCTATATTCCATGCCCAGATCGGCTACATTAGGCGAAAAGTGTGGTGTGTTTGTGAGCATGGGACTAATTTTACCTTCACCGGTGGGAATGGAGCTTTTTCCGCATAGGATAGACTCACCCAGAGGACAGTTTAGCCGATCACTCATTAGTTGGATATCCTTACCATTAGAGCATTTGATGTGGAGAGTTCAAGATATCTTGTAGTGGTGGACCAGTACATGGATGTCTTCCCTGATAATGTTTAGGTTCTACCACCTTGGATAAAGATGGACATTTATATTGGCTTGTACCTCTGGATGAAACCGATATCTACACCACCATATCGGATGTCTCCCACGGAGCTTCGTGAGGTGCGGGTATAGATCGAGGACTTATAAGGGAGGGGTTCATCCAGCCTAGTGTTTTCTCCTTAGGCAGCCTCGATTTTGTTCTCCACAAAGGTTGATGGGAGCTAGAAACTTTTGTTGACTATTGGCACTTGAACCAGGTGACCATGAAGAACATGTACCCACTCATGAGGTTTGATGACCTCATTGATCAATTGAAGGGAGCACTGAGGTTCTCAAAGATTGACCTCATATTGAGTTATCCCTAGCTCAGAGTACGAGATGAGGATGTGCGGAAGAGGACATTCATATATCTTTATGGCCACTATGAGTTCTTAGTTATTCCATTTGGTGTAACCAACCCTCAAACTATGTTCATGGGACTCATGAATAGGATCTTTTATCCATATCATGATCTCTTTGTGGTGGTCTCCATTGATGACATTCTGATCTACTCGGCTACTGAGGAGGAGCATGCCTATCATTTGTAGATAGTTCTAGACACACTCTGAGAGCTCCAGCTTAATGATATGCTCTCTAAGTGCTTGTTCTGGATTCAAGAATTTCACTTCCTGGGACATGTCACCTCATATGCTGGAGTAGCAGTGGATCTAGTGAAGATTGAGGCGGTACTTACTTGGGATCCACCTTGGAGTGTGACAGAGGTATGGAGATTTTTGCCAGATTTCTCCAGAGTGGTAGTGCCTTTATCAGCATTGACGAAGAAGGGGTAACCATTCATGTGGTCGGAGAGATGTTAGTGGTGTTTTTAGGAGATGAGGCAGAGGCTGACTAGTGCCCCCATCTTGAGGCTTCTAAAGGAGGGAATTTAGGTAGATAGTCTACTACAAGGCATTAGGGACCCTTCTCGGATGTGTCCTGATGCAGGAGTGAGCAGTTATCACATATGGTTCATGACACCTGAGACAACATGAGGGGAACTACGCTACCCATGACCATGAGTTAGAAGGAATGGTATTCTCTTTGATGATCTGTAAACACTATCTGATGGGAGATTGTTTTACGGTCTACTCTGATCACCAGAGTCTCAGTTATATCTTCTCCCAGAAGGACATGAACCTGAAACATCGACATTGTCTTGAGTTTCTCTAAGACAATGAATTTGAGATAGTTTATACTCTTGGGGAGGGAAATTTTGTAGCAGATTCATTGAACAGGAGATTTGGAATACAATTGGTAGGTGAGGCAACAGAGCAGCTAGCCACTTTGCTGATAATCTTTGTGGGTTGAGATGGAGTAGCTTTTATTCGGTCTCTTACAGTCACTCTCCCACTTCTTCAGTGAGTCAGGGAGGCGCAGCATGGGGACACTGACTGCAAGGCTCGACATTCGAAGATATCAATAGGACCGACACCTTATGGATTTTAATATGGTGGGAATCATGTCATCCTTTTCAGAGGACGTACCATGGTACTACTGTCTCTTCGGGAGGAAGTGTTGAGGGAGTTTTACACATCCCCTCTAGCAATAAATTCAGGATTGTCGAATATGTACTAGGTCCTCTGATGATATCATTGGTGTCCATGAATGAACAAAGAAGTAGCAGAGTTTTTCTCTCACTGCCTCAGTTGTCAGTAAGTGAAGGTGGAGCATCAGGCACCTACTGGCTTAGTTCAGACTTTAAAGGTCCCAGAGTGGAAGTCAGATGGAATATACATAGAGATCATGACAGGACTTCCACGTACTTCCAGGGGTCATGATTTTATCTACGTGATCATTGACGAACTCACCAAGTCATCCCACTACCTACTGATCAGAGAGCATGTTTCAGTAAAGAGCTTGGGATTCGTTTATGTGTTATAGAATGTGCGTCCACATGGACTTCCCTAGACGATTGTCTCAGATCATGACGCATGTTTCACTTCCCAGGTATGGAAGGGGTTGCAGGAGGATTTTGGGATGCAACTTTATTTGATAACCACCTTCCATCCTCAGAAGGATGACCAGACTAAGCAGACCATATAAACCCTCGAGGACATGTTGCGTGCTTGCGTCCTCGAATTTGGTCGCTACTTGGAGGATCACTTGATCTTGGTGGAGTTTTCATAAAACAAAATCTATCACTCTACCATTGGGATGGAACCATTCTAGGCTATGTATGACCGACCTTGAAGATCAAAATTGTGCTAGACTAACACAAGGGTGTCAGAAGTCATGGGACTAGAGATGGTTCAGGCTACCACAGAGAAGGTGCAGATCATCCAGGAGTGGATGAAGATTGCATAGAGTAGGTAGAAGTCTTATGCAGATAGAATATGGAGGCCTATGGAGTTCAAGGATGGTAACCACATATTTCTATGGGTTTCATCCAGATGAGGATTAAAGATATTTGGTCGTGGTAGCAAGTTATCACTGAGGTTCATCAGACCCTTTTAGGCCCTAAGAATAGTTGGTGAGGTGGCTTAGTGCTTTTCTTCTCATTCTCAGTTTCACCAGGTGCACTAAGTTTTCCACATATCCTAAATGAGGAGATATGTTCACAAACCTTCACAAATCATTGACTGGGGCGAGCTTGACATCGACGATGGGGTGACCATTTCGGAGGTTCCAGTGGAGATTGAGGATCGACTGGAGAGAGTCCTTCAAAGGTGAACGATAGCTTTAGTGAATGTACATTGGAAGAACAAGAATCCTCTAGGAGAGCATGTGGGAGGAAGAGGCTCAGATTCATGCTTAGTACCACCCACTTGTTTTCCTTGTTTTTGTGTTGTGGCTTTCGGGTATGAAAAGCCCAGACATGGGGAGGATGTAAAGAAAAAGGAATTCCATGTAATTGTTTTTAAATTATATGAAAATATCCGAGTCTGCAGTTTCTTACGGTACTTGATTTAAAGGCCTGGGGAGCCCAGAATGTTTTTCTAATTTTTATTAACTACTTTCAATAATCATGTTAGTGGGTTTTTGTAATATTTTAAATGGTTCTCGGAAGTGAAATTTGAGGTCACTGTTGATCTCGCTCCACCGATATTCGCTTAAGGAGACCTTCACTAGACCTTAGTAGGTCAAAGGTGGTTTTTAGTTTTCGGAAATTTCGTGGGAGAAAATAAAATAAACTATCTTTATTTTATTTTTGAATTTTAATCCTCCCAATTTGAATTTTGAGATGGGGACCACCCGACCCCTTGAATGCCCTCATTAATGAGGGAGGTGACTTTTGATTTCTTTTCCAACTAATTGTGCCATATTCAAAATTAATTGATGTGCCAACTCTAGTTAAATTAATATAACATAATTTAATATGTTGGCTCTTCATTTTTTTGAATTGGAGGAGTGTTGAAAAAGGGACACTCAAAGATAAAATTATAGAAACACTTCTTCCAAATGACGAACATTTCTCTAACAAAGAACTCTGTCGAAGGATCTCCAACTTGGAACATCTTCAATGACGACGAACTGACATCCATCATTCTCTTTCCTAACCGACATCAATGAATCTTCAAGGTAGGGATTGTTGTTTTTGTATAACCCTTACTAATTCTTGTCATTCTTCTTGATTCAAGAACAGCTATGTCCCTTGCTACCATTCGAACGCAGAGAATGTGGGCCAAACATACACGACCTGACCTCTCTGCAACCCTTGTGGATTTTGGTGTTCTTTGCCTCTTATTTTCAGGTTGATAAATTTCCAACCGTGGTGGTATTGAATTGATGGAGACGTCCCAAGATAAATATGGGAGTCTATGGAATGAAGAACGGGCCACCGGGGCATGCCCGGTGCCCCGAGGAACATCTCTGACAACTAGTGTCGGAGACCGGTGCTGGAAGGGCTTGGGAGTGGTAGCCGACACTCTGATCGGCCACGATGACGGCTGTAGTGAAACTGTTCCACTAGAGAAGGGCCGCAGCCTATCACCCATGGTGGATCAAGGGCTGCGGTCGGCCACGTGAAGGGGGGTCGGTGCCTGCCTGCACCGCTAGGCGTGCAGGGGTCGCGACACGAGGCTGCGGCAGCGAAAGAGCGGAAGCCTGCTTGTTGTTGGCCGCTAGCGGGGCATAGTGCATGACCGTGCCACGTAGGTGGACCAGCTATCTGGCCAGCCGAGGATCTGAGTGGGACCCCTAGTATTGCGTGCCAGTTTCTGGCACCACGCGGCGCCGGCCGGTTGGCCACCCAACCCGAACAGCCCACCCTTTTGGGGTACCTAGGGGCGCCTCCCCCTTGGGTGGTGGCTAGGGTGGAACCCACCGTGGAGCACCCCGCAGTGTGGCATTACAGGCCAGGTCAGACCAAGGGCCAAACTTGGGTTGGCCCAGGTGGGGTCGGGTTGGGTCTGTCCGACCGGGTCGGACCGGGCCCATACTAGCTTCGACCCCTTTTCACTCGTTCTTTTATAACATGAACTACTTGGATCCATTTGATGAACATTTTGCTGCATCAAAAACCTTCTATTGAGATGATCCTTTTGGTATACCCCACATTAGTTTTGGATAATGTTGGGGTACGACCGGGTTGGATCGAACACGAATCCAACTGGGCCCTTGGGACTAAAATTCTAATAACATACAGACCGAGCATCTAATTAATGCACCGTCTATTGCATTAAGACCCCTATTACATGGACGTCCTTTGGGATACATCTTAATTGTACATTGTGGAAGTTTGAGTATCAACATGTGGCTTGTGGAGTGGACCCTCCCGGAATAAAGTGAGATTAGTGCGGGAACCCTGTGGCTGGTCGTAACATGAGAAGGAGATCTTATGTGGGTATGTGCTTCAGGATCCTACATGTGTCTGTGTTTCAGTATCCCACATAGATCCACTATAGAAATACATGTGGGACTTCTCAAGTATCCTACATGGGTTGTCAGTACTAGGTTCCTACATGGGTATGATGATTTTGGATCCTACATGGGGTTTCCTCTCAACTGAGTAAGACGATTCAGTAGTTACATCTAATCATCATTACTACCGTACCTAAGTTATACCTAGTGTGAGGTGAGTATTTACTATTGTGGTATTTCTTCCATCATGGAATAGTTGAGCTTTGGGCTTTGAGTTGGGTCCTGTGTTTCTTCATGATTGAGATGGATATACTCGACAACTTAGGTATATGAATGGTCATATACCTAAGTAGGGATTTTAGTTGTTTTCATGATTTGTGTTTTATCCTTTGTGGACATTTTTAGACCTCTGAGGGTCTCGGGGTCCCCACTGAGTATCATTATACTCACCCTACATGGGTTATTCCCACACCTTGTTGTGTTTAGTGAAGATGACCGACAGTGTTGACTGATGATGAGGGTATAAGGACTTGAGTTAGCTCGAAGGTGTACTTTAGACACGGCGTACCGCAGAGATGACAATTTAAGAGCTATACCTACCCTTCAGGTAGGATCCTTAGTAAGTGATCACAAGAGTTGTTTTCAGTTTACTTGTATATTCCAGTTTTACTTGTTCTTTTTAGTTGGGCTTGTATTCTTTCCCCCTTTACTTTCTGTACACACCTTTTTTACATTATAGGTTTCTTTGTACTTCTATCCAACTTTTTTGCTTTGTTTTTTGATTTTATAGGTAAAAATGGCAATGAATTCCTATTTTTATAGGGAATATACCTTTCGGTTCTAGTCGCTAGCCCCTAGCCTATGGAAGGAGGGATTGGGGTAGCCACGACATGGGACTCAGGGGACAGGTCATGACAGATTAGATCATTTCCATTAAATCATGGATTTATTTTTATCTTCGGTGGGTCTACTTTACTATACCCAGTGGTGTATCTCTTTTATTTCAAGGAGATTGGCTCCCAAGGATGAGTAGAGCCAGAAAGTATTATCTAGATTTGGGGAATGTAATATTAGTATTTTTTATTTATAGTGGGAATCATTGAGTGGTGATATCCCCCTAGTCATCATTGAGACTCCTAATTTGTTTCTAATATATTTCACTTGTTTTCCACTAGTGATAAAGGAAGAGTTTTCTATTAACTTAGTGCATGTAACTGAACTACATTCAATTCCCTATTACTACATTGCACTGTATTAACTTATTGTTTATAAGTTATGGATGGAAACTTTTATTGAGAAGGGTTTTATATTCTAGAGTTTGTTTCCTTGGGTAGCACCAGTTCTCTTCACTATGAAAGCTGATGGTTCCCTTTATTTTTGTGTTGATTATCAGAAAATTAGTTCAGTTATAATAAATAATAAATAACATTTTCTAGTTATTGAGTATATGTCTTCCCATTTGGATTGTGAGAAGTGGTTTTTAATGATCACCCTTTAGTCTTGTTACCATTAGGTAAGAATAAACAAATTTGATAATCCAAAACCCCCCTTTTAGAGAAACTGCATCCATTATGACCACCTCGTTATTCTCTTTCGTGTAACAAATTCCCATGAATGTTTCATGGATATGATGAACAAGATCTTAGATGAAAATTTGGGTACTTCATTAGTATTCTTTGTTGAATACTTCCTTGATTAATCTAAATTCGAACAAGAAAATGTGCATCATCTATGAATAGTATACTAGGAAGTCACTGACTCTTTGTTAAGAACTATAAATGTGTTTTTTGGATTTGTGAAGTGAAATTATTGGGAAACATTGTGTCTGAATATGGTATATTAATTGATCTTTATATGGTGAAGTATATTTTGACATTGGAGAAATCATAAAATGTATTTGAGATCCAGTGATTCTAGGACTTAGAGAGATATTACTACATGTTTTTGAAGTACTTCTCAATGATTTATTCTATGATGATGGCTCTAACTCAGACGTGAGTGATGTTTACATGAAATTTTTAATGTCAAAAGACATTATCTGAGTTGAAACATATTTTGACTAATGCACCAGTTTTGACTCTTCTAGAGGTCAGACAAGGCTCTGTGGTCTATTTTGATGCATTAGTTTCAGGCATGGGATGTGTTCTTATGTATGGAGACCATATAGTTTCATAGGTATATCTTTAGCTTAGTCCACACAATAATAATTAACCTACCCATGACCTTGAACATGTAGTTGTAATGAATGTACTTAATAGTTTGTGGCATTACCTTTATTCTGAACGGATTACTATGTTTTTAGACTACAAAATCATGTGTTATATCTTCAATAAAAAATATTTGAATCTTTTCCAGAGGTGTTTGTAGGAGTAGCTAAAGTAGTTCAACATTGATATTGCTTATACCCTTGGAAAGGGGAATTTAATTGCAGATGCACTGATAGGGAAGCTTCTAACCAAAGATGTGAATGAATCTTTAGAAGTGTGGAATTTTATGGTTTCCTTGGAATAGTTTCACCTTGGATTACTAATGAAATGGGAAGAGGTTTCCTTATATAGCATTCAGTTGACATCTACTCTTTTATAGATGATTCTTCGAGATCAAGAGCTTGGTAATGAATTGTGTATCATTAGAGACTCTCTGTATTGTGTGGATATAATTTCCTAGTTGTCATTCTCAGAAGTGGGTGTTGTATCCAATAGAAATGGCATCGTTATGCCGTTTATAGAAAGGAAATATGTGGTGGGACATTGTCATAATTCCTAGTGGGAATTAAACCCTATAACTAAAAAATGTTCTCTGGTATGAAGCGGTAGTTCTTGTGTCCTAGGATTAGGCGAGGCATTTTTGAGTTTGCATATCATTATTGTACACGCCAGCAGGTTAAATCTAAGAACCAGAAGCCATTGGGTTTACATTAGCAACTTCATATCCCCACTTGGAAGTGGGATAAGATCTCTATATATTATTTTCATGGGATGACACATACCCATAGAAAGAACAATGTGACATGGTTTTTGAATAACAGGATGACCATGCCATCTCACTTTATACCCATTCATCATACAACAAAATTTGAGGAGTTTGGATGTATCTATATGAAAGAGATTATTTGTTTGTAGGGAGTTCTTAATGTTATAGTCTCTCATAGAGATCCTCGGTTTACATCCCACTATTGGAGAGGTCTTTAAGAAACAATTGGATCTCTGGTAAATTTGAGCATGAACTACAATACGTAGTCAGATGGCCAGAGATAGAGAGAGCTATAATGATTCTTGAGGACATGCATCATACTTGTTTTCTTGACTTTGGAAGGGTTTGGATGATCAATTAGGGAAATTTCAGTTCTCTTATAACAATAGTTACTTATCCTTGATTAGGATGGATCCTTTTGAGGCCTTGTATGGATGGCCCTATAAAATTCTATTGTACTGGTCAAAAATCTGTACATGTTCCACAGTTGGACCAACCATTTTGCATGAGATGATAGTGGATATTTAGCTAATTCATACGAGGATGTTGATAGCATAGAGTTGATATAATTCTCATGTTAGTCGACATTGTGGAACATTGGAGTTTTATGTTGGTGATTATGTGTTCTTGAATTTTTCAACCTGGTTAGTTCATCGATTACATTCAATAAAAGGGATGATTTCTTACCATTTTATGGGACCTTACAAGTTTTTTGTTCAGTTGGATAATATTTCTATCTGTTTAGAAATTCTACTGAAGTTGACATCGATACATAATGTCTTCCATGTATCACAGCTGAGAAATTATCTCTATGATCCATCTCATGTTTTATGATGGAAGGATCTTGATATTGAAACTTATTTATCCTTGAATGAGCATCCAGTCTGGATAGATAATTATGATACCAAGGTACTTTGTGGGAGGATGATACCATTGTATCATGCGTTATGGAATAATGATTATAACAATCATAGGACATTGGAATTTGAGGCACTAAAAAGATAGAAGTTTCCACATCTATTTTGCATGGAAGTTTAATCATAAGCTTTCTGGTGGTAAAATGTTTTTATAGTGGGTAGGTTGTAAGATCTCATTACTATACTCACAAGTACACCTTCATCTTTATAATGCCTTTTTACATTTTTTGTGACCGGGGTGGGTTGAGTTTATATTGGGAGGATGCCTATAATGGTAATTTTCTACACATGTTGGTTTTTTCAACAATAATATGGTTGTTTCATAAATTTATTGGACGTTAAATGCCATGTTACTCAGTTATATGTTGTGTAACAACTTCCTGGTGAATGTTGTGAAAAATGGTTCGTGGTGTGAAGGTTACATTCCATGAATTTCCTTTACACGAAGTGAAGTATTTTCAGATCCTTTTTTAATTCGTAACAATGGTGGTTTCCTAGAATATGAATCTTAGGTATTTCACAACATGAATAGGGGTTACACATCAGGGAATCCCCCTGCTTTAATGAGGTATTACCAATTTGACGCATCTTTTTCATTACGAACATTAAAACAATATTTACATGTAAAGAGGTTACATGTCGTCTAATGCACGGATAGTGGATATAAAAAGGTGGAACCGATTTTTTTTCTTCATTCACTCCTATAAAATTTATCATCCTTTGACCAAAATCCTTTTAAAGGTGATTTTGGAGCCTACCAACTCTACCAGATCCATTCATTTTTCATTTCTTTGGTTGGAGATATCTGGATGAGCACTCTTCATCATTATTTCTGTTTCACACATTCTCCTCTCTTGGGTTTTCAATTTATCGTCCTAAATATAATGGATATTTACTTCTTGAGGGGGTAAATCTCATCTAGGTTGAGGTTTTCGATCTTATACTCCTTCTTTCTCATTAACAGGAGTCGTTGCGAGTGTTGGGTTTTGGAAAAAATATAGTTAGTTCTGTCCCGATTAGAAAAAATAATTATCCTTGTATTTATTGATTCATATTAACTGTTTATTTTAATTAAATTTCTCAAATAGTAATTGAATTATTTTTATAAAAACCCATTTCTGTTTAATTGGGTGTTTTGAAGTGGTTTTGGAACAAAAATTGGGAAAAAAACTACAATTACATTGATTTTTTGTGTCTTCATAGAAATTGGATGATTTAAATTATTAATTTGATAGAAAATATTGCAATTAAATTTTTGAAATATATTTTGTAACTGAATTGTGAAAAATATGGAATTTATATTTAATATATTAAAAACATTTTAATATGGGTTATAATGATTTGATAGAAACCTAGTTGTTTTATCATGTGAAAAGAGAATTTTTTTTTATTTAAACACATTTTTATTTTGAATATAAATATTTTTAATTTGAAATAGAAGAGTGGTATTTAATGTTATTTTAAGTAAACATAAAATAAATTTTGCATCATGTAATATCCCATGGAATCCTTATGAAGTTGGTTCATTTTTTGGATATAGTCTACTCATTTATATTATTCCAAAACATACATGCAGTGGGTCACATCCCTACTGGGGGGTGATGAGTCCACCTCTAGCTAGTGTTAGAGGTGCTTAAGTATACTCGTTTTTCATATCACATAGAGATTTAAAAAAACTATAGTTGTTCAATAATATCATACCTTTTAGAATATGGCCTTGTTTCTCACTTGTTTGTATATATAAGATATATAAATGTGTGCCTATGAAGTAAAAATACTTTACATGAAATTGTGGAATTTAGATAAACTGTTTTATTTATGTTATAGTATTATAAATATTCTTTCTCATCTAATGTAATTCATGTGATTTATGTTTTTTCATCATTTTTAAACTGTATAGAATGTTTTTTGAAATATGATTTTAAATTTCCAAAACCTATTTATTTAGAAAATTTAATGATTTATATTTGATAAGTTATATTTGGAATCTATTAAGGAATCTTTAGTGATATCCTATGGATCTTAGACTCATAGACTTCTATTTCATTCAGGTTTTTGTAGACTTTCTCCTTCCATGTTCGAGCAAAGGGAAATAGTCTATTGGGGGTGGATCTTCCCATTGAACCATGGTTGTAGAGAGATGTCTCCATAGGTACCTTTTGGATATTTTTCACTATTTTTAGTAATCTTCTTGAAGTACCATGGTCTTTTTATGCCTTTTTTCTTTTTTTAACTTACTCCTAGTGGATTTTATTTTGTATGTATACTAACATGATTTCCTTACTTCTACAAAGGCTTGTTGAAAAATAATTCCCACTTGCACATTGTATGATTGTAGATGATAGTCACCAACCTAAAGAGATTGGGAATACCCTTTAGTCTATGTCAGGGTTTGCTCGGTTATCGGGTTACCAATATACATAGGTTTGTTTATGACAAGAGATATCAATGTTTTGTGGGTTTCCTCACATCATTTTCCCATCAATGATATATGCCCTATATTAAACCCATTCATTAGTTTGTGAAATTTCAATAATACCCATGATTTTTTATGATTATTTTATAAAAATTATGGGGATTTAAAAATATATAAGAGATTATTTCTCTCAGAAGGTTTTGTTTCAAATATCTTCAATGCAATATGTTTTTTTTAAATATCATTTTTAATCAAGATTATAAATTATTATTTATTTATTAGGGATATTTCATGTTCATTATATCTTAAAACCCATATATTTCATAATTTTTCTTTAATGTCTCAGTTTTTCATGTTTTCAATCTATTAGTCCTTCTTTCAGATTAAAAACACCAAAAATAATTTTTTATGAAAAGAAAAAATTAGATATCTTCTTTTGGTTGAGATTCCTTTTACACCGTATCCATGAAATCAAAATGGGTTTATGGATGTTTTAATTTATAAATAAAAGTTTTATAATGGACTTTTGTACTTACTTTTTCATTCAATACAAAATATAAAAATGATTATTTTCCAATGTTTTATGTACAACTCATTTTTTATTTTTCATTTGAATGAGAAAATATTATTCATTATCATTTACCAAATGCATTTATTTTAATACCAAAATGAATATTATATAAATTTTTAAGTCCATTACTAGTTTACATGATTTTATAATGATATCACAATTAACCTTTTTGAATATTTTTTGTTACAAAATTAGATAATGTTTCCTCTTATTTTTCAATGAATATTTCATTTTTTTTAATTTTTTTCATCTTACTCAAAATCATTTATGATATACAATGATTTACAGGATAAGTAATCCTATAATATAATTATAGTTTTTTTTCTATAGTTTTTGTTGATGATTTTGATGAATATTAGAATAATTGTTTTTCCATTAGTTGATTAATATATGATGAAATTATGAAATTTTGGGGGATTTTTTGAACACATATTTGTGGGTATTATTTCATCATGGTTGTGAGTGAAATTATAAATCCCTCTAATCACTTGGGTAAATATAAAAATCTAATGAGATGCTACAAAATATAATGGGGGTGTAAACGTAATCTACAATTGAAAATTCTGTGAATGTTTATATGAAGGTGGAATGAATGAAATCCACTATGAAACTCAGTCCCATATGATATTGGAGTCATTGATGTAATCCTGACATAAGAAAACTATTTTCTAATACTATATGTATTCCATAAACATTTGTATTTTTATTATAATATTCCTTCATTGGTAGTGATTTATTATAGATGATTCTATTCTTTTATAAATAATATTTTAATTATAGAAAATATTTATTCCATGACTAATGATTAATAGTCTATGACTTTATGAGTTTTAAATAAAAATATATGATCATGATTTTATAAAATAATTCTTATCATGTGTTCATATATGATCATTTATTGATATATCCCATTTTTACCATTATCAAGAATATTAGCATACACTTTCGTATATTTTCATTTTCCCTATGTATGAGGAATGGTATTACGTATGATATATCTATTATAGAAACTATATGAAATGAATTTTTTGAATTATTTATTTTATTTTTCATAAAATAATTTGATTATATATATATTCTAATAAAAAACAGTAGACATTATGGTTCTAGGGTGGAAACTATTATTTTATATATTGATTTTTCATTTAAAATGAAAATATATATATATGTTTTTTACTTGGGTAAGCTCAATGATTGAATAGTAATTATTAATAAAAAAAATAACAAAATGTGGGTTTTTATAGAATTAACATAAACTATTTTAATGGGTTCATTCATATGTTTTTAGGTTATATATTTTTATTACTAAATGTTTTGATTATCATTTCCTAAAATGAGTGGTTTGAGAAAATTTATATCTAGGTCACTTATAAGTGAACTTAAAGGAAACCTTGAAATCCATTATTAAATAACTCTTATTTTTTCATCAGTATATACCATATAAAGTTATACTTAATTAAATACATATTATTATCTAATAAATACATTAGGTTACATCCTTCTCTCAAGTCTCAAATTTTTTTAACTCATACGTGAATACATGGGATAATATGATTTGGAATTATTAAAGAGAATTAGATGAGGTGACAAGCATTATCAATATTACCGTTAAATTTATTATAAATATAGGGAAGATTATTTTATTTTAATTTAGATATGATAAAATGGATATATATATATATAAAAAATGGGTTGAATTACATTTATAAATGAAAAAATTGTATTTTTTGCCAATTAGGCATTGAGATATAATTAAAAAATGTAAAATTTATGATAAAGGTACTTATATAGAATATCGAAATAGATTTTTGAGGTTTCTTCTTATATATATATAACTTATGAAGGATAAATAAGACTAAAATAAAAGATTATGTTAAATTTTGATGATTAGTTTATTATTCTTAATGTAAATGATTATTGTTTATTGTGAAAGTGCAGTAGAAAACGTGTTTTGAATGTGTTTTATGTAAAACCCCATGATTTTAGTAAATATATTCTTCTAATTTAGTTTTAATACTATATTTTCATAAATTAATCACAATTAATTCTTTATGTTGTCATATATAAAAAAATATGTTTATCTTTCATTTCACGAACAATGAGTCACTTTGATAATGTGTGTTACTGGAAAGACTGAGTTTTATAGAACAAAAATATCATATTAATATTTAATAATATATTTATCATATAGAATTTGGAATGATATGAATGAGTATGTATGACTAGATTATTAATTTTTGGTCAATACATGTTCATATAATGTATCACATAGTATCTAATTATTTATAAATGAAAATGAAATTAATGTTAACATATAAGATGTGTTTTAGGAAAAACTATTTTTTTTCCACAAAAAACCGGTTTTCGTAAGAAATTAAATAAAAAATATCAGTGATTTATAATAAGGAAATTTATATTTTATAAAATATATAATTTATTTTTCAATTCATACAATATGATTTATATACTTAAAATATAAATAAATCCATCTTTAAGCATAAATGTTATAATTTTCTATAAGGTAGTTTGGTCGCCTTTTAATGGAATACATGTTTTTAAAAAAATCACTGTTATATAAATATTATTGTAAAAAATAAATAAATTTTTATTATAGATTATCTGAATAAAATTTGGGTGAATTTTTGTATTTTTATGAGAATATTCATATGTTGATGAATAATGAATGGAAAGAACATTTAATTGAAAACTACTTTTTTATCTAAATAATTTATAGTATTTATTTATAAATTAAAATAGATTTTAATGTATAAATAAGAATATTTTATATTAGTAAAACTAATTTAGTGAATTTTAATAAATTTCACATTGAAATTTGATAAAAAAACATTTCTATCTTTTAAATGTTTTACATTAAAAATCTACATTCTCTTTCTATCTACGAGATTAAATTTAAATTAAATTGTGCCTCATATGTGAATGTATTTCAGAAAAATGGATTCAATATTTATAATTATAATAATATATAACTTATTATAATTTAAATATTGTTCTTTTCCAAAAATATTATTTAAATTAATAAATATTAATTATAGCGATTCAGGTAAAAATGAGTTTACCTTATAGTTAAAAATTAAGAATAAGGGGTTAAAATGACCCTAAACATATAAAAAACAAATCATACTAACATTTTTAAAAATTAATCCTCAATTATCCAATTTTTAGTGTTCGTATGCCTCTTTCTATGTAAAATGAGGGTACACTTAACTTTCATTATAAAAATACCAATTGTGTCATCTCCCTCGCATATAAAATTCCACCTACTCTAACAACACATTAACACCTCTGATTCTCTTTTTCTCATCACAAATATACCAAAATAATCTCCAGAAAATCATCCATTCATACTATAATACTCGATTTGGGGTGAAAGAGAACCATGGAAGTCATTCAGTGCAAACCAATGGATGTTACCTAAAAAAGAGGTAATATTACGTAATGAGCAATTTTGTTTCTTATAAAAAACATAAATTTATATTATTCCAATGTTATATAATATAAATAGTATAATAAATATACCAATATGTTTTTATATAAATGTTTCGACCTAAAACTACCCAAGAATCCATCAAATGGAAAATTAAATCACTCTTTGTGTGTAAGGATAACTACCACCTTGTAAAACGATGTGGTTCATTTATTCCACAACCACACATTGTGGTTTGGATATATAATGAAAATATGATTTAATATATTATATAAATTATATTTATAATTTATTCTTTCTTCTTTAATTATTATATAACACATAAATTCATACTTTCAATTTTTTTTGGGATTACGATAACATCGTTTGTGGACATGTGGACTGCAACCTCCTCAATGTGATGTGATACATTCAAACATTACATAGATATGGTTAGGATGGGTTTAGAAAAATATTTAATAGAAATGAAATATTTATGATATTAATAACATAATTATCTATATATACATATAAAATATCATTTTCATATTCCCATTTTTTCCACTAAAAAATTGATAATGTCATTCGTAGATGTCTAGACTACTTCCTCCTCAAAGAGATTTTATTCTTCCTTTTCCATCACCACGTCACAAGAATTATATTTATAAGTAATATAATTAAAAGATATTTTATTTATTACTTAAGGGTAAATATTTAAAGTAAAAAATTACTTACCATTATTCCATAACGATCATTGAAAAATGGGAACCTTACTCATGCGTATGTATGGCATACCGTCTATATGTTCATATCCTTGCTTAATTTTTCATAACCAAAATTACTATATTAATTAAAAATTATAATTAATTTATAAATATGATAACTATTTCATGATTATTATTTTTTATTTGTTTATATAATGATCTCTTTGATCATAGTCATCTAACCACAGTCATTTTTGATACATAAACCCAATATGGTCAAAACATATGATTTAACCTTTATTGATTATGAAATTTTATATATAATGTAAAGAAGTTAAGTAAAATTAAGAATAAAATTCTAAAAGTTTATTAATAAATTAAATAATAAACATAATTCTATTATTCCTAATGATATAGAATAATACTGACAAATCATACTCATGGTAAGGGATTTCATAACATAATTTCGATTAACAGTGTTAAACATCTATGCCATTGGTTTTTCTATTCCAATAAATTTTATTAAATGACCTATTATTGTTTTATATTGTATTTACACTTATATATTTTGGATTTACATTTTTAACACAAAATTATTTCATTGATTTATTCTCACATAAATAATATGATCATTTTATAGGATTTTCATCACACCTTTTACATTTCTGATATATATGTCTTATTCACCACTTAATTATTTTTTTGTGGTTTATATGCTAACCGTTTGATATATTATGCCATAATTTATTTTATATTCATGGGATTATTGTCTTTCATTTGGTTATTTTTTCTTTTTTCATTCTGATTTAGATGTTTCCACAATTGTAAGGGGATTTCTAGTCTCACATTTATTTCAGTTAGACATATGACATTTTCATCAATTTTTTGTTGTGCATATATCACACATGTAATAATTTTATGGTTCTTATGCTCTAATTTCTATATATTTAAATATCCATTTTATGATATTTCCTTTATGGGTTAAATGGTTTTATGGTTACCAAAGTAGTAATGGTTTTTTCATATAATTTTCATTCTTTGAAATGATTTTTATGTTATACACCAAACATATTTTATGAGGTGAATATACATATATTTTTACATGATATATCCTTAATATAATTATTATAAAAATATTATATGTTTAATTTAATTTTATTCCATTATAGGTTTTGTGATAAAAATATTTCAATGTGGTATGGGATGCGTTGGAATATTTAAGGATTAATTTCCTCAAGGATATTTTTAATGATACTTTATTTAAATTTCCATTCATTATTATAAAGAAATATTTTTATTACTTATCCTATATGGGGGATATTTTTTGTGGAAATCATAAATTTTTATTTAGGTGGATTTATATTGTTTTGAAGTGAATGGTATGGACCCCACTTTCATTCCATGCGTTAATCCTGTTTTAGAGATATTATTATGGAATCCATATGTTTTCCATGTATCAATTTGATTTTTGTTGAAACTATTTCATTTATATGGGTTAATATTAAATTATAGCTAATGTTTTTGAACCAATTTATTTTCCATGGTTTGATCATATTTTGATGAGATTGTTGTGGAAACATTTCATTTCCATGTGTTAATCATGTTTCAATGTAATTATTATGTAACATGTCTCTTTTCCATGGGATAACCATGTTTCAATGTTATTATTGGGGAACCCACTTATTTTCTATGGTCTAATTCTATTGTAATTGGAATAATGAATTTTATAATTTATTTTTATTTCTTTTTTAGGTTCTTAGACATCTTACATGATGGGTGACCATCTAGAATTGGGTGATCCTATTACAATATATATCATAGAGAGGCCTAGATAGAGTTCGGTGACTCCATTAAAACTTAAATGATTTGGAGGACCATATTGTGGCTTGTGAGCGCATTGTAGATTACATGGTGGGGAAGCCCATATAGTGCGGTGTTATCCCATTATAGCTCTATAATGAATGGGGTAATGATAATGTTGAAATTTTTTCATATGGGTATTCCAATTATAAGTGTTTTTAAAGGTTTTTTTGAAAGAGATGTTCCGTGTTATTAAAAGTGTTTCAATTCATAGTTTTGAGTTTATAATGTTTCTAATTATTTAGGTTTATATCACATGGATTGTATTTATTGATTATTATTTTCAATATTTTCATATTTTATGTTACGTTTATTTTTGTTTTCTTATTCCTTTTATGATTATATCATGCACATGGATTATTTCATCATGCATATACTCACTCTTATTATCATTGATATAATTAATTTGTTAATGCTTACAATTTCCATTATAGGGGACTTTATAACACCCACTTTATGCTTCGTTTCCCCTAGTATTTAATTAATTTATTTTGAACAAGTTATTTCAATAAGTGTTTCCATATGGATGATGATAATGTGTTAATGTGATAAAGATAATGTCTAGATAAGTGAGACGATTTACCTTTCAATGTCATGTGAATTTTTTATTTAGGAGTTCTTCTTAAATGTATATTACTATTATCATAAAATTACATCTAGTATATATGTTATATAATTTTTTCTTTTTGATGTTTCCATGTTCTGATTTAAATTTTTTCTTACAATTTCCGGCATTAAATTCGAGAATGTTTAGTTATTGATTTCAGCATAAGAACCATGAGTGTGGGTTCTTTTTTGTTATATTAGGCATCAAAGGACTATTTAGATAACACTTCATATTAGTAGTTTTCATATGAGGTTATCTTAAGAGTTATAGAGATTATAATAGGTCTATATGCTTAAGGTTGATCATAAGATCAATGTCTTCCGACACATCATTTGTGGGTTTTACGTTGAAACAATTTTCAGGATTTCACTGTTGTTTTTGGCAATTTTTTAGTAGATGTATTAGTAAACCTAGGATAAACATGGAGTGTTTTTAGGGAGGATTTATTTTTTTGTATGAATGTAAAATCTCGGGGTACAACCCTTATGCTCAATGATAATTATTAGTATCCATTAATGTGGTGGGGCTTCAACAAATATTTAAATGATGATAAGGGTTTCAGACCCACCATTATCCTTTATGATGTCAAAGATATTATAATATTTTTTATCATAATTCATTAGGATTATTTAGAGAAGAAATGTTATTTTATTGGAGAAATAATTTTTTATTTATAAAGGAATGTTGTAAAAAAATCCTTCAAATCATTGGGCTTTGGAAATAGTAAGAATCTGTTAAATGAATTTTAAGGATACATATTTATTTAATGGTAATGTTCTATTTTTGGGTATTCATATTGAATATTAATGTGTCATTTGAATATTTATACATTTTCAGAATTATTTTACCACGTGCTATCAATTGTCTTTTTAGTTTTAAAGACACGTTGAATAGATCGACCAATTATTTAGGGTTATGTGGTCATTAAAAGATGGTTTTAGGGATTCATAAATAAAAAAATCATATTTAATACCATTAGTTTTGATAAAAAATGAAATTTTTGATGAAATTGGAAAATTTGTGAAATTGGCTTTTCAAATTAGTATATTTCCATATTTCTAAGTCATCATAATGAATGAAATCATTCTACTTTAAGAAATTGATATTGAAATAAAATGTTATCCACTTACCATATTTTTTGATGATATCAAGGACCTTTTTTCCCACTTATTTTTTGTTATTTTTTTCATTAACTTCCTCCTAAAAAGGTTATTTATCACTCTCAATTAGTCCAATGATATTAGATTTTTCCTTCCAAATAATCATTCAATTTCCCACCAATGTTCTACCTTACTGGAATACTAGTGATGTGTATCATTCGGTGAAATTTATGTTTCCCACATTCCATTTTAAATTAGTTTCTTATTAGACCATTTTAAGATGTTGTCTTTTTTGATGTTATTGTAAAAAAATTAGTCTTTTGATAAACAATATGAATTTTGAGGGAGAAATTCATTTTATTAAAAAGGATTTAACATACCGATATTTGAAGATGTATATTTTTACAAACTATATAATATTATTTAACAACTAGGGTTTAAAAAATAATTAATTTAGATTTAAATATACACAAAACCATTTTTATTTTTCCTTACGCACAACATAATGTCTTTTAGATAACACGTGACACATACAAGACCGAGATTTATTAAACAAAAATATAGTATCAATATATAAAATGATTATTATCACCTTGATTTTGGAATGGATATATTGAATATTATTAAATAGATTATGAATATATGGATTAAATATGTATTCATATTGAATACTTTGGTATCATATTCATTATAAATCAAAATTAAAAATTAATTGATGATAACGTATGGGTTTTGTAAAATAATATTAAAAAGATTTATTTCATAAAAAATTAATCTACTGAATATTAGTGAATGATATTAAAGAAATATAAATGATATATATTAAATAATTTATTTTTAAATTCATCCTATATATTTTTTATGCATAAAATATGAATAAATCTAATTTTATTCATAAAAATATTTATTTTTCCAAATGCCAGTTTTACCTCCCTTAAATGGATGAGTTGTATTGAATAAAAATTGAAACATTTATGATTTTTAATTGACAAAATAAATTCCCTTTTTGATATACAAATATCAAAATATAAGTTGGGTGAATATTTAGAATTTTTCTGATAACATTAATATTTTGATGAATTGTGAATAACACATCTTGTTGGTTGAAAATATTATTTTTATCTTAATAATTTATAGTTTTAAATTATATTATTAATTTATTGTAAATTATTAATGGAAAAATATTTTTTAATGTAAACCAATTTTATCCAATGGAATAAATTTCATATTTTAATATGATATAAAATGGTTTCAAACATTAGAATCATTTAATTTAAAACCACAATTTCTAGTTCCCTATGAGAAATAAAATTTCAATTCAATTATATAGATTTTGTGATTTGGAATTGTGAAAATTGATTCTATATTTATAATTATAATTATTTATAGTGTATAAAAAGGTAAATTTTCTTTTTTTACTAAAAATAATGTTTAAAATAATAAAAATTAATTATAGCGTTGAAGGTAAAAACAAGATTACTGAATGGTTAAAACATAATCACAATTTATAAAAATGACCCTAAACATTACCATTAAATATTATGTGGACATATTTTTAAAATTATTCCTTGAAATATTTTTTTTGGCTTTGTACGCGTACTTTTATTCAAAAAAACTTAGGTACACCTATCATTTTTTTTCAAAAACACCAAGGGTGTTCTATCCCTCTCTTATAAAAGGAAACCACCTCTCCCCACATATACAATCCTCTCTAGACATTTTTCTCATACAAAAAACTCCATAATTAGTCTCCAAAATATCCCTCCTATCATATTTGAAGCCTCATATTGGGATTATAAAAAACCATGCAGGACCTTCGGTTCAAATCAAATAGAGTCTATCAAAAAAGAGGCAAAATTCTTCAACAAGTGTTTTTTTCATTTATTTAAACAATAATTAAATTATTATTATTACATGATTATATAATAACACATGTTTCGTATATATTGTGATATTTTTTTATATTAATGTTTCCACATACACCTTGACAAACATCCATCAAATGGGTAATGAAATCACCATTATTGTGTAAGGTGAACTACCGCCTCATGAAATGATGTTGTTCGTTTTTCCATTACCAACAATTAAACTAGGGAATTATGATATAAATAATATATTTATATTATATATATATATATATTATTTATAATTTATTAATACTTATATAATTATTAGATAACACATACCTTCATTAATTCCATTTTTGGTAAATACAATAACATCGTTTATGGACATTTGGTCTACCACCTCCCCAAAAAGATTTGATATGTTTACACATTACATTGAATTTATTAATGATAGGATTAAATAAATATGTTATATAAATGATATATTTTTTAAATTCATGAAATAAATATCTATAAGTACATTTATCATATAATACCTCCATTCCATTTCACACACTGGAAAAGTGATAACTTTGTTCATTTATGTGTCCACTACAGCCTCCTCGATGATACATGTTTATTGATTTTCCATCACCACATCTCATGAATGATATATATAAGTTTATATAATTAAATAATTTTTTAATTACTTTACATCTTCCACTATGTAATGATAACCGTTAATTATCTTCTTTCAAAAATAATGATTAAAAAATGGGAACGTTACTCATGCGTACGTGCAACCTACGGAATCTATGATCATTACAATGGATCATTTTTCATAACCATATTTATTTTATGATTTTAAAAATATAACTTATTTAAAAATGTGGTATTTATGATTTGATTATAATTATAGATGTTTTTATATAATGATCTCTCGAACAATTGTCAAACCACCTTAGCCTTTTTTTACACATAAGAAGAATATGGTCAAAACATTGGACATAAATTTATCTAATGATTTAATTTCATAAAACTTGTTAATATGTGGATTAAAATACAAAATAATCTAAGAAATGTTTCAGAATAAATAACATAATTATCGTATGTTTATTATTCTATAAGATATATTACATGAATTACAAATCAAACTCAAGGTAACAAATTTCGTAATAGATATTCAATTCATTGTGATAAAATCCTATGTCATTGGTTATGTTATGAAAAGATTATGTGTGATATTAAAAATTATTGTTTTATAATGTAATTAATTTGTTACATTGTTATTTTACATTTTTCTTAAAAAATTATTTCATTGATATATTCTCACACCAATGATAATATTTTTTTAATATATTTTCAACTCAGTTTTTATAGCTATGAGATAAAAATCATATTCCAGACATTCTTATTATGTTTAGTGAATATAATGAACCATTTGATATATTATATCATGAATTATTTAATATTAAGGGTATTTAAATGTTTAATTTTATAATTTCTACTATTGTGTCTTTTTATTCTGATTTATCTACTATTGTAATGGGATTTCAAGTCTCACATTAATTTATATGAGACTTATTCCATATTCACCACTAATTTTTGATGTGTGGTGTAGATAATTTACATGAATTAATATTATTATCCTTATAAATAAAATTATGTGTATTAGAATATTTATTTATTATCCTTATTTCATGGGGCATATGATATCAAATTTACCAAAGTGGTAACAAAATTTCCCTAATTTGAAATATTGGTTATGTTATTAAACTAAATTCTTTTATGGGGTGTAAATAAGTATTTATTAAATATACATATAATTAATCTCTTTATTATCTTGATATTATAAGTTTCATTTCATTTTATTTTTTCATAGGGTTTATTATTAAAAAAATTCAATGCCGTATGCGACAATTTTTTATATTTAATGTTCATTTTCCAAAACCATTTTAGTATTGATCTTTTATGAGAATTTCCATTAATGAAGATCGACTACCATTTCTATTAAAAATACTCCAATGTATATATTTGGTATTTATATCATATTAATTATTTTATTTTAAGGATTAATATTGTTCCAAAGAGATTGTGGTGGAGCCATTTTCATTTTCATGGGTTATTATTTACTTAGAGATATTGATATGGAACCAATTTCTTTTCCAAGGATTAATCAATTATTAATGGGTATGTTATGGAATAAATTTATTTTCAACTATTTAATCTTTTTTATATTTATTTTTATTGAACTCATACATTTTCCTTAGGTTATTCAGTTTTAAATAAGATTTTCATTGAACATGTTTATATTCCATGTGTTAATCATGTTCTAATGAGTTTTTTATGGAACCCATTTCATTTCCATGGGATAAAAAAGTTTCAATGTTATAATTATAGAACCCACTTAATTTCCATGGGATAATAAATTTTTAAAATGAATAATGATTGTTTGATGTGTTTTATTAGTTTTTTGGTTCTTGGACATTTAACAAGATGGTGTGATCCAGATAGTACCGAGTGAGAACATTGAAAAATATATGATGGGGTGGACCAGATTGTGGTGGATTATACCATTATATCTTACATTATGGGGTGTCCCAAATAGCTCCACTTGACCCTATTACAATTAACATGATTGGGAAGAAGAGATATAGCTGGGAATGGTTGTTTTACCTCTCTAATGCATTAGGTAATGATAATATTAGAAGTCTGATATATGAATATTCTAATTAAAAGGGTCTCAAAATGGATTTATGAATGATATAATCAATGTTACCAAGTATATTTTAAACAAGTTATTATTATTTTATGTTATTTCTATTGATCAAGGTTGATATCACATGGATAATGATTATTTTTTATGAGGACTCTTCACTTTTCCATTGTTTTGAATTTTATAATCTTAGTATTGATGGGTTTAAGTGATTATATGATTTTCACATGAAATTGATTATGTCATCATACCTTTATAAACTATTATCCTAATTTATGATATTAGATTATTAATTTTTATGTATTCTCATGCTGATCATTTGATCTCATCCTTTATAAGTTTCATTTTTATTAGGTTCAAGGTAAATGATGTTGAATGAGTTTTTTTATAATGGATTTCATATAAATTTTTATAATGAATTATTGTGATAAATAAGGAGATGAGGTAAGTGGGATAAATGATCATTTATGTTCAAGTGAATTGTTTTTGTGTGAGTTTATCCTAATTCACTAAAACTCTAAACCTTAACGGTCTTCCAGATTTTAAGTGGTCTATGTTTACTTTCTATTTGGTAAGGTTTTGATGAAAAATTTGGATCACAATTATTGGAATCAAATATGAAAATATAATATAATGTATTTCAGCATAGGATCTGGGAGTGCGGGTTCTAGGTTGTTATTTTTAAATAACTTGTTGAATATGGTGATTAAAAAATGTTTTTAGAATTATCCTAGAACAATTATGGAAGAAAAAATCTAAATGATCTTGAGCTGAGAATAATCAATGAATAAGATTCAATGACTTGTTATATTATTATTTTTATAATTTCTAAAATGAATTCTGACAATTGGTAATTCCTTGAAATCAATCCAAGAGTTCTATGTTAATTTTATGTTGTTCGAGAGTAATTAGTTTAAATTTTAATATTCTATTATAGAGGTTCTGTCTATAAAAATTTTAATTTACTTTTAAAAAAATTATTGAATTTTGTTTAACGAAATTTGTTTTATATACATGTTAATGATTTTATCGCTTGTAATAATATTTTTTAAAAATATAATTGATCACTTATGATATTTATCATGTATGATATTTTTCTTTTAGAATTACTAATAATTATTATAATTTATAATTATAATGGAGAATTGAATATGATGATTCAATTTCTATAAATTTCATGGTTTAAATATCAAGAATATTTATGGGGAATTTTATTGAAGAATAGTTAAAATATATTGAGTTAAATTTTATGCAACAAGAGATGAGATGGGTCGTCAACATCACATTCCCACATGGATGAATTTAATGTAATATTTAAACAATAATTTAATACTACTAATTTCATAGAAATTAAATTCATAATATTCTATCATATGAAAATTAATAAAACAACTCTATGAATTTACATATTTCTAAAAATAAGAAATGATTGTAATCTAAATAATTGGAATGTGGAAAATAAAATCATATTCTATTGTCTGATTTAAAATTCAGATAACTGATTCTATTTAAGATCGATGTGTTTCAAAAACATCATCTTGGAAACATATATTATTCATTATAGTCTATATGAATATATTTATACAGAATGAAAATAAAAAAATTGTGATGACAATGATTGGAGATATTGGTAAAGCTGTGTCTTGGAAATCTGAGACCATTCATACGTTAAAATATTTTTGAGGGATGTATATTCTAAATAAAAGAGATCTAATGATAAATGAGAAAACATGATTTTGGAATATTCAAAATAAATAGAATTATATTGATCATTAAAGATCATTAATGAGTTTCAAGATGAGTAGTTTTGATCACTATTGATCGATGTTGATGTTCGTGAAGTTGTTGTACATGGGAGAACATTTTGATCATATTTTTTCATGGGGGAATATTATCACATGTGGTATTTAAACAACAAAATATAGAAGGATATCATTAATATTTGGGATAATTTAATTATAGTAAGGATATAAGAGGCTACATTATCTCCAAGGTGACTAAAAATTGAGAACACAAGTTGACTCTATGGATTGGAATGTAAACATCCAAGGTGAATTAATATAATGAGGAATATATTTACGAGGAATCAATAAAATGATAGAAATGAGTAGGCTATTACATAAAACATTTTATATAATTTTTAGAATCTTTTTACTTTATATATCTTGCATATGAACTATGGTTGACAGAATATATTAAAATTTTCATAACCATAACAAGGTAAATAGGTTAAGCTCATAATGTGGAATTCAAAAATTAATAATAATGATTAACCCTACCTCAGTGGGTAGTATATCTAGATGATATATAATCAAAAATGTATACTATTAAATGATTCCAATGTTTTGAATGTAATTTAATAATGGACACTGATGAATGGTCTTTATAGGAGATTATTTGGGAATAATTTTTGGGAGGATACAACTTGAAGGAGCTCTATGAAAATATCTATGAAGGAAATCTTGTGGGAGTGAAGAATGAAGGGGATTCATGAAAGTGTTTTATTAATCTGATTTTATGTAAATCCTATGAAACAGATAATCATAAGTAATATATCTTGGTGGAACCATTTCTCCACTCTCTTCTCGGACATTGAATTTTCAATTTCCAACATAATTTCATTGAGGACTTTTGAGATGGAAAAAGTTTATAAATGTAATGTTCACCAATAGGATTAAATAGTTCCCATAAATTGAAAGAGGTGACTCTTTCTTGAATTTCATATTATATCATTATCGAAACCTAATAAGAATTTTGTATTGGTTATGTACTCACATAGGTGTAACTAAATTACCAAATAGTATGTGACTGTGAAGGATTAGTGTCTCACAACGTTAAATTAAATCAGGTTTTGATGAAATTGTGTGACTATGAAGTGTCCATGATTGAATAAATTAATCTCATACGTTAATAAGAAATTAAAAGTGGTTGTAATGGCCCCATAAATGATTCAAGGGGATCATTACTTCTCTATAAACAAAATATAGTCGAGAACCTTCTATGTGATCTTGAGGAACTTACATTCATGAAATATCCCTTAGTGTTGGTATTTTAATATTCACTAATTATCATATTTCATAAAGTATGGTATTGAATTTTAATGGTTACAATTTCTTTCGAATTAAATGTTGGGTTGGTCTATAACTCTTTTGGTTACATGTAATATCATTGTACCCTATCATTTCATTGCAATGAACAAGAAAAAAACCACAACTGATGCATAATATATACAGGAATGGTTAATAAATGGAAAATATAATTCATAAATACTTCAAAGTCAGATAATATATTTATTTTCTTGAAATAATTTTTAGAGATATAGCATAAATAATTCATGGATACAATAATTATTCAAAAATTGGTAATATATTATAAAGATAAAGAATAACACATTAACAATTCTATAAGATCATAATGTGTAGAAATTATTTGTAGCATCCTATCAATGGTCCTTCGTGTTTTTTTAATATAATTTTATGCTCAAATCACATCACACCTATTTGATGGAAATCTGTTCTGAACACATATTCCATGATGTCGATTATGATTTAGTGAGTAAACTTATTCTAAAACACACTTTTTAATGAAGTCATAAAATTCAAAGAGGTATTTTCATATATGAAATGAGTTTCGAGATTGATATCGCATCATTTCCAAATTATTTCAATTTTACATCCCTTAATGAAAACACACATGCTTTCCATGAGGTGTGGAAACAAAATTAATCCTCCTATGGTTTTAGTATGAATGGTAATAATAATATCATTCCCCAAGGAGTTGTGTCTTAATATTGCTGTCACTTTAAAAAAAATTACTATTTTTAATAAAAGTAAAATGTTTTATTTTGAAGGAATGTGAATTTATAATGAGAGATAAGTGATTAGATTTATGTCGGGTTTTCTAATTTTTTATTTCATTGTAGTTTCAGAGTAAATAATAATTTTTTGGTTTTAGAAATAATAATTAAATGAATTGAATACCACTTGTTTCTTTATTTCACCTTTGAGTTAATTATTTATCAATGTGTAGAAATTATAATAAAATATTTTTATTTACATAGGAAATAAAAAATATCCTATCAATTTTCCCCAAATAAATAAAATAGTCTATCATAATTTATCTAGTTTTTTACAATTACTAAATTACTACATCACTTGATTTTCTTCACTGATTAACCCATCATTGTAAAAATGAATAGATCAAACAATGATAGAATAATATTTAAATAAAAGAAATTATTATTTTTTTAAATATATTAAAATTGAATTATATTTAATTTAAACTAAAAAAATAAATTTAAACCCATTCATTTGAAATCAAATATTTCATTTGAATAATATATTCAGAAACTCAAACTTCAAAAAATGGGATCCCCATTTCTTTCACCCATTCAGTATGGATATTACCCCTCCATGAAAAATGGGTTCATTGAATTAAATTAAAAATAAACATAGTAGAATGAAATTTAAACTAATATAAAATAATATGATGTTTTCCTATTGGTTTTTTCTACATGACGGAATGGGATGTTAAGGAATGACTTGGGAAGGATGAGCTCTCCTCCTTTCAGTGTCTATAATCTTACATCTGAATAGTTTCATGTTTTCACCCATTAAATGGAATATTCCATCCCTGAATCATTCATAAATGTTATTCATAATTTTCTCTTATATTCACCCATAAAGTTTCAGTTCATTTGGTTTGGGATGTATATGTTATGAATTTTTTATTTACAGTTTTTTATGAATGATCAAAGAAGATTACTTCAAATTTATAACATCCAATGTCTCCATTAATGATATAAAAATTCTACTAAATCATCTTTAAAAATGTTTCTATGGTTTCTATTTCTATTCCATGTGAAATCACCTCTATTGGAGGAGTATATCTCGATTATTGCTTCCGTTATGTAGGTGGGGTCTTCGTTGTCTTTCCAGAAAATTGTTCAACTTCAATTATTTTTTCGAGCCACAAGATTTTCGAATCGGCTATCAGTCCTAGAGATAATTTAGAATTAAATAATTAATTAAACCCTTAAGAAAATTACTCAACTTGGATAAGTCTTTATTCCCACAAAACCATTGTGAAAACATTCTATCAAAATTCTATATTTGATCAATTCTTATATTTTTTTCCATTTTAATCCTAAAATAAATGCTTCAAATTATTTTAATAAAAAAACATAAATACAATGGTTTTATTATTTTAAAACATAAAAAAATATTCATTGTTTTATTTCGAATATTTCTATAAATGTTTTCTGTCAAATACCCCTATACCTAAACCTTTCTTTTCATAAAACTCAAAATCACTACATGGGATTCAATGGGGGTAGATTATATAAATATTAAAATTTAAATGTAATAAAATAAATAAATTTTCAATATAAAATGAAAATTTTAAATTTTATATAAATTTTTAATTTAATTTATCATTTTATTTAAAAACTGTCAGTTCATATGTTTTAATTTTCCCCATTGAAAATTGAAGAATCTTCTCCTTTCAATCATTCAAGCTCCACAATTTATTATAATTAAACTTGAAAACACATGATTTAATTTACTTTTAATTATTGTATCTCATCAGTCCTGATAAAATTCACAGAGTTATGATCATATCATGAGATTATGCTCGGTATCCATAGGCTGGTAAATGAACAACTATCTCTACATTGTAAATAAAAAAAGCACATAAAATCATGAGGACATTAAATTAAGGTTATAATGACTCTCAGTCTTAATTTTTATAGGATTTTATGTTTAAAAATAATGATCTAGTAGGTCTTTTATCTATTATGTACAATGAATTACATCAAAATATTAAATAAAATTACTCCTTTCAATGTAGTAACTCCCACTTCCCCCAAAACTCAATGTAAGGCCATAATCAAGGTAATGATTGATGAATGATTTATGCACCCTCCTAATTTTTATAAGTTTTTTTATCTTGTTTCAATTTTATTATTATATCAAACAACACATCCATCACCTAATAACATACAATCAGATGTCCATCGGTTTGGAAAATGTGAATTTTTGGATTTCTGAAATCACAACCAATCTTTCTTATTTTTTTGATTATTTTGTTATTTTTTAATTTTTTAATTGAATAGGTAAAAATAATGGGTACAATGAATTAATAAAAATAAATTTCTAATTTCCCAAATATCACCCCGACACTTATTCCTTACAATGTATATCATCCCTTCCAACATGATTCCCTTTATCCTCAGACTTCATCATTAAAATATCATGCAAAAAACAAGAGTTGGGCGGGAATGGATAAAATGGATTGAAACATGGATTATCCAAATAAAATTCATTCATGGAATCTATGGGATAGAGAATGAATAATGTAATGGTGTTCATTAAAGATAAGTGATTTTCAAAGGATGCCTCAATCATGTTTTTTTCACAGTCATAGATTTGAAATGTAAATATTCATGTTCTAGCATGAGGAACGTCCAAAGATCACTCAGGAAATATTTTCAAAATAAAATAATAATTACTTGGTCTATAAATACTCATAGGAATGGGGAATATGACATGGGACAATACTTCAAGTCGTGGTTAGTAATAACTAATCAATTCACATGAACTTCCAAAAAACAAATCATGAAAAAATGGTTTTGGAATTTCATTTAAATAAATAAAATAATACCTTCAAATAATTATTTATAAATTTATTATCTAGGATTCAATTTAAAGATTAAATTATATATTTTAATCATTGAATAAAATAAAATTTTAAATCTACTACATAGAATCACAAGATCCTTATAAAACATATGTCTTCTAGTTTATTCATGTGGAGCATAATTCAATTGTGGTAGTGAAATTTTATCTTTAAACATCAAAATATTATTTTAAAAAATGATGGTTTTTTAAATGATAATCATAAAATGTGAAATCCCTTTTTAAATAAAGAATTTGGTCATCTTACTCTTCTTCGTCTTCCTTTCTGGTTGATTCCTTCCATGATGGATCTTCATAAATCCAAACCACATAGATCTGTTTAAGAACAATTTCATTAAAGCTATAATGGGTGATGAAAGAGGTAAATATATCCTCAATCCTATGAAAAAAATGAATCTCAAGTTTCCTCCCCAACATATCTTTTTTTAATGTCATTATCCTAGCCATACCTCATAAGTGGAAACTAGTAGATGGGTTTGAGAAGATCGACCTCCAACATCAGTTTTTTAGGTAAACTTATATAGAACATCATCATCTTTATTCCATTTACAGTTAATGGGTTTCTTACTCCTTTTTTCATAAACAAAATTGAACCAAAGGATATTCATTAGTAAAAATAAAAGGTCATTCCCACCTATAAAGAATATCACCTTTCATTATTTTCAATTTGTAATTGTAGAATAGAATTTTTTTCTCCTGGTTGAAAGGTCTTTGGTGGGATCATTTGGTCATGTGCCTCAATGTTCATTCATTGAAATCCAAGAATTTTCAAAATAGTCTCTTTTGATTTATTCTAGCCCATGTAACTATAGTTTTCTCTCTTTCCCATATCTCACTAAATCCATGTTTTGATCTCTGAAATCCAAAAATTCATGAAGCATACCTATATCTTATCTGGTATCATTACATTCATCGTTGGAGAATTTAAATAGGGTTGGTTGTTTGAGGGGACTGTTTTTGAGTCAACAACATATAAGATGAAATTTCTATGTCATAGCTCTGTGGTCAGGGTTCCTTCATATACATGGATGAATTTCATTTCTATTTCTAAGAATGGTCTTCCCAAAAATATGGGTGAATGTCTTCATGAATTGTTCTCCTCTACGGTGATTTCAAAAAACTATATTGGAAAAATTAGTTCTCTAACTCATACCGGCACATCTTTTAAAAACACTAGCTAAAAAATAGTGGAACCATTTGAGAGTTGGATAACCACTCTTATAAGATTCATCTCACCTATTTTCAAAGATATGAAAACATAATTATACATTACATTTATGGATGCACCGATTTCACACAAAGTTTTAGAAAAACATGAAGAACCCATTGTGCATGAAATAGAGATTGTCCATGGATATTGAAAATTTTTGGGTAATGGTGGGGTGGACATGGCTGAGACACTCTGTACAAAATTTATTTTTTCATCCTCATCATGATTATTTTTCTTGGTTCATATTTCCTTCATAATATTCACATATTTTTTTTTGGAGGATTACCTCTAGTAAGGGAATTTTGATTTCCGAATTTTGGAAGGTTTCATTGATCTCTCTTTAATTTCGTTATTCATCATCGTTTAATGATTGAGATATTATAGAAGGGAATGGTTCCTTGATGGATTTTTCCTCCCTTTGATTCTTTTTTACTTTATTTTTCAGCTTCTCCAACGTGTTGATTAATTTATATATAGGATTTTTGAATCAACAAGCATACCATGTTTATGTAGTGGAATATCATTTCTTCATCAAGTTTTGATTGCACTAAGACTCTCCGTTAGATTTGGGACAATTTGTGCTAGACGTTCTCCTCGATTATTAATCAGAATCTCAATAATTTTTCCCAACTAATCAGTTAGCTTGAAAATTTTATCTTTAATTCCAACAACTATGGTATTAATTTTTTGTTCGTCATTTTTTTATTCACATTTTGATGGTTGTTCGTAATTTTTTCAATAGAAAGGTAGCAGTTTGAATGTTTTTTATTACAAGAATGGTTGATTGTAGGGGTTTTAGAAATATGGTATGCATTGGTGCAATCTAAATCCTTGAATGGACTGACCTTCTCTCCATTTTTAAATTTGTGGGAATTGTCTTTGCTGAAATGCAGCTACGCAACTTTTCATATGTTTTATATCAGCACATTATTCAGTTTAATAATTTGGTATTGAAAATTATCCACACACCTATGGGAGAGATGTTTTCTCATTCATATTCTTAATGAATATTTATGTCACAAGGCTTATCAGTTCATGAATTTGTGTTCTGAAGAGGGGTGTTGAGTCAGATGTTCGTACATCATGCATACCTCTCGTACCATTTCCTCTTGATCTAAATGGATATTCATTATTAATTATATTCTCAATCAGGGTCCAGACATCTAAAGGCGATTTTTCAATAAAATACCCTCCATATGATGTTACTAAAATAGTAATATCACTGTCTACTAGTCCTTCGTAGAAAAATACAAGGATGTTGTTCTCCTTTAGTAATTGGTGTGATTAAATTAAATAGAGCTTATTAAATCATTCCGAAAATTCTTAAAGATTCTCACCACTAGCATGTTGAATAAAGTATATCTAAATCATTATTTCTATTATTCCCAAGGCTAGGAGGAACCTTTCCATAAATCTTTGTTAGAGATCATCCATGTCTATGATTTCTCTAGGTTTTAAGGTCCACTCCAAAGCTACTCCGTCAAGTGAAGAAGGGAATTCCTCCCACTTCAATTTCTCATGCGCTACTCTTCTTTGTTTGAAGCATGAGAACACATGGTTTAATTATTGAAGGTGATGGTTGGGTTCGTCACCTGTAAGGATATTAAATATTAATAACACATGAATCATATTAAATTATAACTAAAAACATTTTGTTGTTCAAGATTAGTTAATGGATTTTGTATGTTAAAAAATTGTGGGGAACTGAAGTCTCACTAGGTATATTGTTGGTTGTGTGACATTATTGGTGGTTATTATTTAAAACATATATCTTCTTTTATTATTTCATAAAGAAATCAGGTTTGTTGATTCCTTATCCAAGTTAACAAATTTCTCTCTATCCTAGGATAAAAATCAAGAAGTTCTTCATAAAATCTACTAGTCATGTATATTTAATGTGGCTCCCAATGATAGTTCTAGTTTTGAAACTATATTACATGAGGTGTGAAAAATTAAATCCCCCTAAGGATGTAGTTTAAATTGTAACCATAATTTCATCCTCTAAGCAGAAATGTTCTATTCAAGGTTTCACTTTTGAAAAAAATTAATTCTTTCAATGAACTCAAGAGGTTTTATTTAGAATAATTTTAAATTTATAAGGAGAGATAATTGATTCAATTGAGGTTAGGATTTACAAATTGTGATTTTATCATAGTTAATTTGAAAATATGAATCAGTTAGTTTAAGAAAAAATAATTAAAGGATTTGAATAACAATTGTTTCTTCATTTCATTTTTGCATTAATTATTTATAAAAATGTAGAAATATTAATGGACTATTAATAATTAATATGGAAATACCAAATCTGGAATTTATTTTTCCTAAATAATTAAATTACTATATTTTAATCTCTCTACAACTTTTTTTAATCACTCAATCACTCCCTAACATGATTTTCTTTATATATTAACCCATCAGTTTAAATAATGAATAGATCACGAAGGGGAAAAATAATATTAAAATAAAATAAAAATAATAATTAAGAAAATATTCAAATTTAATAATATTAAATTGAAATTAAAAAAAATTTAAAATCATTAATTTAAATAAAAAGAATTCATCTGAAGAAAAACAACAAAAACTCAAACACCAAAAAATGGATACCCCCTTCCCTTCACCAAATCACTAAGGATTGTACCCCTCCATGCAAGAAGGGGTCATAAATTGTTAATAAAAAATATACATGGATGAATGAAATATTAATGAAGATAAAGAAGGATAACTTTATCCTCTTGGATTACTTCCATCATATGCAAAGAAAGGTGATTGAATTATTTTAAACGGATGAGATCTCCTCCTCTTGAAGGCCAAAATATGTCCTCCATAGTTTTTCATTTTTTGGACCCATTAATGAAAGATTAATTCCATTCCACCTTCATGAACGTTGTTAATAATTGTCCCAGCCATTCACCCACAAAATTTCAGCTTAATTGCACACCATATATTGGAGGTATGAATATTTTATTAACTATTTATTTTTCTGCATGCATGTTCTATGAACATTATATCTAATTTTTAAAGTACAATATCCACCTTAATGATGGATAACACCATCGAATTAATTTGATAAATGATTCTATGTGTCATAGTTCTATTATAGGTGTAATAACCTCCATTGGATGAGAGTTTCCATGTTTATGCCTCTGTTTCAAAGATGGGGTCCATGCTATCCACCCAAAAAATTGTCCTTCTTCAATGATTTTTTGATCCTCTAGATATCTAAATTAGGATTCGGTCCTGAAGAAAAGGTGGAATAAAATAAATATACTAATCAACCAAAAAAATAACTCAAATTATATAAATTTTTTAAATGTTTTTCATAAAATAATGTTCTGAATATTTTTTTGTCAAAAATCCATATTTAAGAGATTTTTACACTTTATCCCATTTTCATTATAAACATCAAATATTAGATTATTTTAATAAATAATTTATAAAATGGGTTTTTTCTTTTAAAAGAGGCCAAAAAACCTTCATTATTTCTATAAAAATAATGGCATATATTTTTCTAGTAAGAAACCCATAAATGAACATCTCGTTTTGATATAGAGAGAAAGATGGGGAAGGAGGATCATGTAAAAATTTCATGAAAATGATCCTCCTATATAAGATATTAAGACTACATATAAAATAATTTATTTTTTAATTAACCTCCGATGATATTCCATCATGGAGGTATGATCATGAAAATAATTTAAAAAGTTGTAGCTTTAAAACAGAAGTATTGTGAAAACATCACTTGCTCAAATAGTAATCTAAAGTCATGTTAAATGAGGGATTACTAGTGTACATTTTGACCACTTCTATGTGAACTATCATAATGAATGATTCATCATTCATTTAGTGATGTTGTGAAGAACCCATATTATTAGATACTATACCTCCTTTGCACTCATTCTTTTATATAAGTAACCAAAATGGGATGAATTTACCCAAATGGAATTATTGGATTCCTTTAGATAAGTTCAGAGCCTAAAAAGGACTATTTAACTAATACTCCCTCCAAAGATTCTAGATTATGCATATTAGGTTTCCATGTATGTTAGAGTGCTCCAATTCAACAATGTATTATTTTCATAGTATGAACTATTTATTTTTAAGATATCCCTCCAAGGAATTCCTATAAAACTAATAAAAAAATAATTTTGTTATTAATCATGTATTCTTTAGATATTGAGGGTTCATATAAATAGATAATAAAAGGAACATACACTATTTGAATATTTTCATCTTGTGTTCCCCAAATTGTGCATTCATTTATTGTCCTATAATTTGGTGGCCTCATTTTTTCCCTCAAATATTTTTGGATCTATATGGGGGTCACTAATGTTTAAGCAGGGATCCTACCACATAGGGTCATATTACACATCAATATCATCATCCTTCCCAATATTTTTATGAATATACGAGTGGTATATATGCATAAATGAGTGTAAAATTAGGTATAATACCAAACCCCTCCCCATCGATCCATATTACCAATGATTAAATTCATCTGTAGTCATATAGATAATTATTGATATAGGGAAGACATGCTCGAAAGATTCTCTTATTATTTTTATGATAAAAAATTTACTTATTTTGTATACTTTTCAAAATATAGGTTAAATTGTACAGAGTTATTTATACGTCATTCCAAAAAAATATTTTATAAGAACATTTCATATAGTATCCTTTGATACATGTAATTTATATTAACATTTAATGATCAATTCAAAATGATATTAAACTAAACATAGTATCTTCTATTGAAAAAAAATAACATCAATAGTTCATGGAGGATGGACTTCAAAATGAAACATTATAATCATCATCACATGAACTTGAAATTAATGTATGTCTCATTATAAAAGACCACAATATGTTATTTATGATTCAATGTATATATATTTATGAATCCCCTCTTGTGGTATTTTTACCAAAATCACAACACCTTTTAATTCCCTATATGGTGATAAATTCTAGAGTTACTAGATAATCACCTTAATCAACTTTATAATTTTCGTCTAATAAAATAAAGATAGTGAAAAAATAAAATATCCAATGTTCACATGAATTCATTGTTTAATTTGATATTCTACATAAATATAAATTGTATTTTTATTATTATACGATATATTCATGAAGATATATTAAATTTATGAGGGATTTTAAACAAGTCATCCAGACCATCAAGGGATGTGCAAACCACATAATCTCTTGAAAAATGTGAATCATATAATGGCACAGTTAATTCTAATAAACCATCATATTTAATAAAATAAGAATTAACTGACTCTAAAACATGTGTTTCATCATAAATTATAAATATCCTTCAAAATATTTGATCATCCAATGAGTAAGTATTAGATATTTTGAGTTAATATGTTTATAATTAAAAAATTACACTCCTTAACTATTTACAATAACCATATTAAAAGTGGGTTTTCGATGTCAAAATTATATTGATAATCAATAGAGAATAACATAGATAAATTTGAATGATTTAAACAAATAAAACAGAAATTGAAACACAAATCAATAACACAGTACCAATGTTGCTATTCATGGATCATGTATTAGGGAAGAAAAATGAATAATGGATGTGACATGATGTTTTATAAATGAGTCTAAAGAAATGTTAATATATTTCACTAACTAACTAATAATATAAAGTCTTTTTATGGTCATGTACATTGGTTTACCTAAGAGATAGGTTAACCAAAACTATATTTAAACATAAATAATCGATCTGGTATATTGTTCATGTATAAAAAATAGGTTTTCATATCAATAGATATTTCCAATGCAATCAAAACTATATCATCCATCAACACCCTATTTGAGAATATGAATAATGGGATAAGATATAAAATGAAAAGAGTGAATGAAAATATATGACATTGGAAAATATAAAATAAAAATTTTTATAACAATAATCGCCCTTTGATAAATAGCATAGAACTAAATAAAAATCACCGTATTCTAGTAATGAGAGTGTTATTGTAAAAAAAATATCAATCCTTATTGGATGACTCAATCAAAATAAAATCATCAATTATTCTATCCCCATAATACCTATATAATTCCAAATATACCATGATGATTGATGAAAAATTAATTTCGGGGAATAAAAATGACCCATGTATATCCAATCACGTTTATCATAACTCATCAATATACAATATATCTCTAAATACATAGGAAAATATATTCCATGAATTTGCCACTAATAATATTTAAATAATATCCCCTGCAAATATAAAAAATAAAAGGTGGAGGAATATATTGAAAGTAAAACATTATACTCAAAACAACTCAATGTTCTTTATCATGAAGGTGGAACTCCTTGTTGTAGTGTTGACCATGATTATGAAAATCCATTTTACTTTACTCTACTAATATATAAATATATATATATATATCGTACAATATCTAACATCTATTCCTTGTATCTCCTCCGCACCTAATCATAGATACTATATTTTTTTTGTTTCTAATCATGTATTATCCACAATGGTGTGAACTTGTCTAAAAGGGAAATTGTACATGGACATATCATATGATTATATTAAAATTATACCCTTCACCACAACATGATAAATATTGTGTTGGAATTTTTATTCTCAAAATGGAAAGGGTACTCCCATACATGAATTTGAGTTTGATATATTCTATAAATTATTCATTTTTCGTATATATGAAGCACTATGTTTACATTAAATGAGTCACTATTTTGTGTTTGGAATTTCAATGTGATCTGAACTCATACAAGGCATAATAATCATTGTTTCAAGCTATATCAAATATCTTTCTTATTTAAACCATTCTCAGCATCAAAGGGAATACTCTTATAAATCAAGGGATCCGTTTATTTTCCATAACACATTATATTATAATTCATGGGTTAACATATGTATTCCTCTTTGATTCTTGATAATTTTTTGATTTATCAATATATAAATCATAAGGAATCTTATGTATGTTTATATAAGTATTAAACATAAATTTTGATTGACCATTTTTTATCATCAATTGAACCTTCTGTATCAGTGAGATAAATTCTATTTAAAATACATGGGCCATACCTTTGTAGAGTTTCAACAGTATAACCCTTACAAAATATCAGTGAATCACATATTTTTAAAAACTAGTAAAGAAAAATTCCCCATGTTATTTGTATAAAGTCATATGTATTGGTGTAAAGTTGAATGCACCACCTAGAAAATATTTTTTATAGAATTTTATCAACTTCCACATCACTTATTTGAAAAAACGGATTTCATTTTTCATTCAATATTCACATAACAACGAAAAATATAATTCTTACCCTATATCATAATAACATATAAAATTAATAATAATAAATATAATTAATCAATATATATAATTTTTAAAAAAATGGAAAAGGATTTTTGTAATATATATAGAAAACTATATATGAGATATGATCAGAGATACATTATTCATTAAACATTCTAAAAAATAAAATAGGTGTTGTAATGTCACAAATTAATTTACAATATGAATAAAGTATCCTAGAGTGCAACATACTTATTGTGAACCACTTTATACATATGTGTCTTATTGGTGAGGGTATAGTGATATCTTATTTTGATAAAATACCCTATAAATATACACATAAAATAAATGATCAATGAAAAAAAATCCATATCCAAGAATTAAATTATAATGTAATTCCTTATTTTTCCTAAATAGAAAAAAACTTTTTAGGATCCACACTCCCAGATCCTATGATTGAATCATGAACCATACATTTTTTATGTGTGGTAATATTTGGGACCAAATCGTTTCCCAACAAAAACATAAAATTTGAAAAATGGAAAATAAGATCACATAAAATATCAAGGATATTTTATGTTTGGAGTTTTAGAGAACTATGAACAACTAATATTATGTTGGACGCATAAACAACTAGTTCATAAAGATGAACATGACTTCCCATTATTTAAATATTTTCTTATATCTCATTAGGTTATAAAATTCATCCATGAGAAATTATTTATTGACATAAATCCTTAAAAATCATTCATTATGGCCTATGAGGGAAGGTAACATAAGAATGTTGAGATGAAATTCTTAGTAAGATTAAAAAAAGTATTTAAAATTGGTTTCTATAAAGAAGAATAAGATGTTAAAATGGGTATAATGACAAAAGTAGAGTGCATGATAGAATCATAAAATAACTCATACTGATATGTATATGTATCAACATATATGAAAAAAAGGAAAATGAAAGAATATTTAGAATTAATAATTGTGATCCATGTGATATCAATCATAAACATGGGAATCATTGTAAACCTATAGAAAAAATAGATATAACATATGGATATCATGGAATGTTATCTCATAGAACCCTTATAGAAACCACATAATTTGGAAAAACTATACGACCAACATTCATTATAATTATCCGGATAAAATAGTCATTAAATAATGAATTGAAGTAATACTTGGACACAGTAATCATTTAATCTATAATGAACTGATTCGATGCTATTTGGGGATACCCATCATATATAACATCCATAAACCATGTTTTTAATAATGAAAATAGAGAATTTATTTCATCATAACACATTAAAATAATATATATTCCATTCAGAACATGATTATACAATATAAAATAAATAGTTACCATAACAATCTCTTTTAAACATGATTAATCCTTGGAAAACAAATGGTTTCAATAACAATCTTTTTGAAACATTATTAAACCTTTTAAAAGAAATGGTGAATGTGAAAATATATTTACTACATACTTTAGCCATGGACATAAAATGGGTTCTATAGAAATATCATTAAATTAGGATTAACTCTTTGTAATGAAATATCTTCCATTTAAATATTTTTGAAACATTATTAACCCATGGAAAAGAAAAGGCTTAAATAAAAATCTCATTGAAAATTGATTGACCCATTGAAAATAAATCGGTTACATAATAATCTCCTTCAAGAATGATTAATCCATCGAAATGAAACATGTAACACAACTATATCCTTGATAAATGATTAACCACTTGAAAATAAATGGGTTCCATAGCAATCTATTTGAATCATGATTATCCTATGGAAAAAATTAGGATTCCTAATAATATATTTGAAATAAAAATTATCCATCAAAAGAAAGAACAATGATATTGTCAATAAACAACATCCCTAGTGAAGGAAATTTAAGAATTTCTTTTTTTTAATAGATAGAAATGTCATTAAAGAATAATTAAATACCTTTTTTAATAAAATATCAGTTTTATTTTTAAAATGAACTTTTAAAATACAATTTTTTTTGAAAATTAATTTTATTGGAAACATTGGAAATATATAAATGATGTTTCAAAAAAGCATTAAAAACATTTATTGAGTAAAATATCTTCTCTTTTTTAAGAAATGGATTTTAAATCATGTTTTATAAGAGTTTCAGAAAACATTGATTAGAGAGAAAAGGATTTCTAACGGAAGAGAAAATGATGTAAAATTTTCATGAAAAAATATTCTCATATAGTATATTAAAAAAATATTGTAAAATGAGAAAGTTTATATACAAAATAATTAATAAAAAATTTGAATAGATTTCAAAAAAAATAATATATTTATATATTTTGACATAATCATACACAAAAACAATAATTGTTTAGATAGTAATAAAATACTTTTACCAGTTTGGTAAGAATAAATCATAATAACCCTGAAAGAATAAAAGTATATGAAAATTGAAAAATAATGAATATAAGTAAACTGATTATATAACATTTACTAGGTTCATTGTATACAGATCATAAAATAATATAGGTTTATAACATAAAAAATTTCTCAAAGAAAAAAACATAGGAAAAAAATCCCTTACCGCATTAGTAATGTTCAAACTATGAAACCCATGAAAGAGAGACCCTAAAATGTCTATATAAATCCAAATAAAATTAAATATTATAATATAACAATACATTAATCAGATTTATATAACCCACATATGAAAAATAAGTAGTGAATATGGAATGTATCTCACATAAATAAAAGTGATTCGAGAAATACCCTTACCTCATGTTTGATTCATCAAACATTTAATGTTATCATGAATAATAAACATATAATAATTAATTATTTTATTGATATTAATTTTTAGGTTAATTATTAATAGTTTTATTTCAATTAATAATATTTTATATACAATTAAATATTTGATTATGTTTACATCAGATGTTTTGACCATATTTGTCTTGTGTGTCCAAAATGGCTTAGGTGGGGTGAATATGTTAAAAGGGGCAACTATTTAACTATATAAATAATAATAATCATTACATAATTGATATATTTATACAAAACTTATTCTTTTAAAATCATCCATGAAAAATGAACCAACGTTATGATCATGGAGATGGTAGGTCATACATACGCATTATTAATGTTTTTGTTTTTGAATGATAATTATTGAAAGAAGGTAAGTAAAAAAATTATTTCCATAATGGTAATTATATCATAAATATATTTTAATTTATTTTAATATACTTATATATAACTTCATTTTCATGTAAAATGAATCACATCACTTTGAGGAGGTTGTAGTCTAAGCATCCATAGCTGACATTATCACTTTTTTAGTGTGTGAATTTTTAATAATGAAAATAATATATAATTTTTCATGAAATATAGTTATTTCATTAATATCATATTTTTTCATTTATAGGATATATATTAATTATTATTACCCTATTTATCATCCATGTAAGGGGTTAATGTAAAATGTTTGACAACACTTTGCATTACGGTTGTCTGCATTACACACGAGTGAAATTATGGTATCCCCTACGATATGGATTTTTAAAATATTCTATATGATATAATGACTCAATAGATATAATTATTTGATAAATATAATAAATTTCATGTATAAATTTAATTTAATTGTTATTCCTAACAGTGAGAGATAGTAATGAAAAAATGAACAACATTGTTTCATGAGGGTGTAGTCTACCCTGCACGTGAATGATAATTTCATAACACCATTGATGGACGAGAGTTTCTTATGAGGAATTAACCCTAAAATTGTATAATAAGTATAATTATTTTATTATATAATAATGGTATAAAACACTTTTAGTTATTTTGAGAAGGAAATAATATAAAAATGTGTTTGGAAAAATATTACTTCTTCTTTAAGTATTCACACTAGGTTTGAAAAAAAACATAGAATTGTTTTATTTATTCCCAATATAAGGAATCAAGGATGAGGGTGTGTGTGTTTGTGATTTATTATTTCAGTTTCATTATGATCCAAATGTAATTTTAGGTGTGGAAAAGTTGGGAGAATTAGGGTCCTTCTATATTCTATGTGGAGTGGAATTATAGTAAATATTCAAAACTATTCACTATTTGGAGGTATCCCTTACCTAATTCACTTCCATAATTAACAAATAACATATTTTTTAGATTAAGTTTGATCCAATCTTAAGAAATATGTAATGATAAGATTTTTTATTATTTTTTTCCTTACTCATTCTATTTAGACAAATTTACCAATTTGTTTTGCACGTTAACTAGTTTTCAATAATATGTAATTTATCCTGTAAGAATAAATTAACATGATAATTAATTAGAAACATTATACCCCTATTTTTAAATATGATATCAAATTAATAAAAAAATCAATTTGTTTTGGAAATTAATTTTATCATAACTTCATGTAGCACGCCAAAACTCCGATTTAACAATAATAGCGCTAACAGAGTTTTCATTATTTAATGGTCATTATAGTTATTATAAAAATAATTGGTCCATGAATGGAATTTATTTTTTATTTATTAACATTTTAAAATCTCATGGAATAGGAATGTATTTTTATTAATTTTAATTAATTTAATAAAATATCTTTTATTATAAAATAACATTAATGTAATTTTTGACATTATTTAAATAATAAAAATTAATTCACATCAAGATAGGGATTTAATTTGAGTATTTTAATTTCAAACATGTGTAACGGGTTAAATTCTTATAAAAATAATATTTAAGAGAAAAAATCATTCAATTTATTTTTCTTTAATTTTTAGTTTGATCATTGATTTTTGTAAACTATTGACTAAATAAATAGACCAGAAAATCTTAGTTAGAGGCCGAACTCTGACCATTTATTAAAATAATGGAAAAAGTATAGCAACTAAATGCGACAACAAGAAAAGAAAACTAGAGATCATAAGAATCATAACTGTCACCACAACCATGATTGATTTTCTTCCTCCGTAGTAGCTAATTCCCACTCTGAGCTTTCACAGTGCTTCATAATCATGGTATATTTTCTTCAATGATTTAATTTCTCCAAAGATAGAAATTCAATTTACTAAATAAATACACTGTTGGAAATTCTTATGAATATTATTTAATTAATTATTCTATAATAAATAACGATAAATTATTATGATTAAAAAATCATTTATCCATTAAAATAATCTATAACCTACACAACATTCTTTTTCTGTATGGTAAATCATTATATATATTAAAGTCATGGATGGTTCCTTTTTTCATTTCGTCAAATTTCATATTATACTTATCACTTTCTAGGAATAATATTCGAAATATTTCATAAAAAAGAAGAATATAGTGCCAAGGGAAGAAATATTTCCTTCCAATGGGTGTTATACAAGTTGTTAGTTCATTTTTAAACCTTATATTATAATATTAACAACTATGTAAACTCATTTTCACCGTAATCACTGTAATTAACTTGATCAGTTTTAACTAATATCTTTTGTAACAATTAATCTAGACATAATAGATAATATAAATTATTCTTACTAAAAATATGGAATCTATTTTTCCAAATTAAAATCTCAAAATTTAAAAAATTCAATAGAGTATTAATCCAAAAAAAAATATCCAGAAAAAAATATTTTAATGTGAAAATCATCAAATGTTTACAATGTTTTTATATCAAGATTATACATGAATGATATTACAATAACCTAAATTAGATTAATATTTTTATAATTTAAATATTATTTCTATAAAACATATTGAAAATATAATTTAATATTACATATTATTTAGATGAAAAGTTAGTGTGTAGAAAAAATATAGTAGTATTCATTATTTAACAAAAAATAAAACTTTTCATAATAATAAAAAATATTTAACATATTATAATTCTATATTAAATTTTTAAAAATTATTATTTTTAATATAATATTTATAATTTGTTCATAAATTACTTTTAAAATAAGCTCACCTTAACCTGGGGATGAAAAAGTTTTCTATAAATATATACATTTTATGCTTAAAATTGTAATTTATTAGCTACCATCTAAAAAACATATAGGATGAATGATTTAAATTATATTAAATATATTCAATTTAAATTATTGAATAATAATACTATATTTGTGAATTGATGATTTTATACGTATAAAAAACATATGGTCATTAAAAAAATTATTCATAAAAACATTTTCTTTTTTAAAAGGGGTTTCATTTTTATTTCTAATTAATTAAACATCAGTGAATTCATTATATATACATGAGGAAAAAATATTTTACTTATTCAATTAATCATGTGAATACTTTCCGTTATTATTTTTAGTTTGTAAGGGTAATATATATCATGGGTTATTTAATATTTGTGTTTTTGGTTGAATACAGTATCAAAAATAAATATCTCAGGGTTGCGTGTAAAACAAGCTAAACTAAGTGTATAAAGTAATGAAAGATAAAATCATTTTCTCATGTCCTTTACCCTAAATAATATAATTTTATTCTTTTAAAATGTCACGACCCATCCTTGGGGACCGTTCCGTGACTACCCCAAGCCTGCCTTCCATTGGCCAGGGGCTCGCGACTAGCACCAAAGGCGTAAATTCCTAAGCTGGGAAGGCATTGCCTTTATGAAAGTAAACAATCACAACAGAGTACACATGTAAATCAATCACTAAGTAAATACTGAATAGAGAATGTAAGTGCTGAATTGAAAGGGGCTGGAAATACAAGCCCAACAGTAAGTACAGTACAACTGAAAAGCTTGTACAACAGTAGTAAAGTAAATCAGCAACCACTGAATTGTCCTTCGGAAATCCCACCTCAATGGAGGGTACATATGGTCTCCTCAGCACCTTGAGTTCGTCCATCTGCTCTGTGTACATCTCGTCAAGTGGTCCACCTCCGTGCACCATCCAGCTCCATAAGTCTCCCCCACGATCAGTGTTGTCCAAATTCTACATCCAACACAACGTATTGTGGTCATAGCCCATGAAGGGGTGAGTATAATGATACTCAGTAGGGACCCCGAGACCCGAAATTTCTCACAATAACCACTATGGATAAACAAGAAGAAAGATACAAACACAGTGCATCAACCAAACCTAGTTAGGTATATTCCAATACATATACCTAAGTCTTCAATCCAGTTCAGCTCAAACTCTCGAGCCCAAGAACAACCTAGTCCACATAGGAAAGACGTCAATCACAACAATGATACTGATTGAAATTCAAGACTCTGATCACATAGGTATACATCATTCATATAGAGATATAGATGATAATATGTAGTCACTGATTCATCGTCCCTATCGAACCCACAGAGGATTCGAGTACAGTTGTCATTGCGGCAGAATCCACGGAAGATTCGAGTACAGTTGTCATCGCTACAGAACCCACGGAGGATTCTAGTACACTTGTCGTCTCTACTAAACCCACGGAGGATTCCAGTACAGTTTTCGTCACTGCCGAACCCACAGAGGATTCCAGTACAGTTGTCATTGCTGCCGAACCCACGGAGGATTCTAGTACAGTTTTCGTTAAAGTCACAGCCTGCTCACGGGTTCCCGCACACAGCAAAATCGATTCTAAGAGGGTCCTCTCCTCGAGTAAAAATGATTTGATACATAAACTATCATGAAGTCATGAGTTGATGTATCCCAATGTGCCGTCTCTTCAAAAGGAACCCAATGGGACAGACAACGTGTCAATCAGACATCTGGTCTGAGAGATATTTGTTTTTCCGTTCCAGGGGCCCGGTTGGAACTACGCTCGTTCCAAACTCGGCTATTTTCCGAAGTATTCCAAAACTCACTTATAGTATCTCAAAAGGACGAATTCGTCGTGAGGGTCCCAGTGCCATAGACGGCGCGTTAATCAGATGCGCGATCTTAAAGTTATTCACATATAAGTGAAAATGGGCCCATCCAATTAAGCCGAGTAGGCTGGCAGGTCGGCTTGTCCAGATTCGGCGGGTCTGACCTGGATGATAGTCAGACCGGTCTGGTGAAGTGTACGACCCAGGCCAGTGGGGCGCGGCCTTGCCCGAGGGGGTGCGGCCCATCCAGAGAGGGAGCAGCCCGACCGGGTGAGCGGATCAGGAAGATGGCTGAGCGCTGCAGGGGGTGCTGGTCACCCGAACCGGCGGTGCCACCCTCCTATCCAGTCGGCTGAAGTCGGACGGTCTTCCTGGTGTGAGAGGCTCGCACGGGCAGGTTGCGGTCCTTCGGTGCGGCACCAGCGGGTGTCGCGACTCCTTCATCCCAGCCATTTATCGAGCCGACCTATTCGTTGTTGAAGCGGCCCGTGGGGAGTGGTCCATGGCTCTCAGCAGCGCGTCGCCCCTTGTGGCCTGGCGGTCTCCCTTTGGCCTGGCTGGCTTTCTCTAGCCGGTTCTCCATCAGCCGAGCGGCCCATGGTTGCGGGCCATGGTTCTTCAGCACGCGGTCGCCGCGCGGTCGCCGCCTTCGCTTGTCGCCACCTTCCAACATGGTCTCTATCGCAAATAAAAGAAACTACGGAGGGACGTTGGGCCATGTGCCTTTGGCCCGTACCCTCCATGTTAGGAGGTATTAGTTGGCTGAATACAAATAATAAAATTTAATGAAGAACAGGTACAAATCATTCACTTAAAATTGTACAATCCCCTACCTCAAAATAAGGTTCGCGGTAGTCGACCATCGTGGAAAACAGCGTCGCAGGGAGACGGCATCAACTTGGTGACGCCGGGGAAGAAGGAGCCGAGGATGGTGCATTGTCGGCGTTCCATGTGGGTGGATCCTTCTCATTTAGATTTTCTGAAGATCGAAGGAGATGATCGTCATTCTTCGGTGGTTCTTCATTGAAGAATGAAGCTCTTCTAGTTTCTCTAGAGGTTTCCCCACCAAAAATATTTTCTATGAAAATATTATAATATACTTCTCTAACTCTAATGTAATGCCAGGAGAATCCAAAATAATTCAAAAGAGGAGATGTGACAATTAATTAATAAGGATACTAATTAATTGTGTTGGCAAACATAATGAGAGGGAGGTGGAGAGTTTAAAATTTTAAAGAGCCGAGTTAACAAATTAATTAAAGGGGGTGTTTAGGGGGTTAAGGGGAGTTATGGGGAGATGAATGTTTTAGGGAAAGTGTGGGTCCCACCACACTAAATCCTCTCATGGGTGGTTATGTGGGTGTGGGCCCCACCTCTAAATCTCATTGGCAGGAAATAACCATCATCCATTAATAAAATTGTGTACTAAAAATTTTATTTATTTTATTCTAAATCCCCAAAAATTAATTTTCAACCTATATAAAATGAAACTGCGGTAAAGGTTCACTTAGGTGAATATAGGCGTTACGATTTCATCAGTTCCCTTAGATTTCAATTCCGAGAACTGGTTCAAAATATAGAAAAACACGCACGTATGTTTACTGAATGTACCCGAACAAAAATTCCGAAATCGATTCTGGGAACACCGGTCCTCGGAATCAAGTGTTATCAGAAACCGAAGACTCGTAATATTCCAAAGTATTTAAGAAAAAAATTTCCTTGAAATTTCAAGGTCTTTACACTACTCTCACCACAAGGATTTCTATCCCCATAAAGGTACAACACACACTAGGGAAACAAATGGAGGTACTGAGCTCTCATCTGAGGCTACCGCTCCCAAGTGCTCTCCTAGAGGTTCTCGTGCTACCAGTGAATGCGCACGAGATGAATCGACCATCCATGATGAACCTGCTCCTTTCGATCCTCGATCTCCACCGGGACCTCCGTGACTGTCTCCCCATCATCGATGTCTAGCTCCCTGTGGTCGATGATGTGGGTTAGGTCGCGCACATATCTCCTCAGTTGAGATACGTGGAAGACGTCATGCACCTGGTGAAACTGAGGTGGAAGGGCCAAGAGTTAGGCCACCTCGACTACTATTCTGAGGATCTGCAAAGGACCAAAGAATTATAGAGATAACTTTCCACCCTGACCAAATCTCTGTAGACCCCGTCGAGGTGAGACCCGTAAGAATACGTGGTCGCCATCCTCGAACTCTAGTGGTCTCCTTCTCCTATCAGCATAGGACTTCTGTCTGCTCTGTGCAGTCTTCATCCGATCCTAGATGCTTTGCACCTTCTATATCATAGCTTGAACCATCTCTGGTCCTACAAGTGCTGACACCCCATGGTCAGTCCCATACAGAGGTGATCTGAAAGTTCATCCATACAACTCCTCGTTTGGTTCCATACCGATGGTGGAGTGGAAGTTGTTGTTGTACGCAAACTCCACCAAGGTTAAATGATCCTCCCAACTGCGACCAAATTCAAGGACATATTCACGGAGCATTTCCTCATGTGTCTGAATGGTCATCTCTGTTTGGCCATCCGTCTAAGGGTAGAAGGCGTTGCACAGATGTAGCTGCGTCCCAAAAGCTTCTTGTAACCCATTCCATAACCGGGAAGGGAATAAAGAATCTTGATTGGAAACTATAGTTTATGGCACACCATGGAGTCGTATAATATCTTGAACATAAATTCATATCAATATCTATACTAAGCCCTGCTCTCTGATCGGTAGGAAGTGAGCTGACTTGATGAGTAGGTCAACAATCACCCAGATAGAGTCATGCCCTCTATATGTATGTAGAATCCCCGTCACGAAATCCATAGATATCCCATCCCACTTCCACTCAGGGACCTCTATGGGATGTACCAAGCCTGTTGGTACCTGGTGCTCCACCTTCACATGCTGAAAAGTGAGGCATCGTGAAATGAACTCGGCTACATCCTTATTCATACCCAGCCACCAATGCTGTCGTCTGAGGTCCTGGTACATCTTCACCACTCCTGGATGTACTGTTAGAGGGGAAGTGTTAAACTACCTCAACACCTCCTCTTATAGTGCAACTGTTACCATGGTATGTCCCCTAAAGAGGATGAAGTGATCCCCTCCTTCAGAAAATCCATCAGGTTTCTGGCCTGAGGATTACTAGGCACGTCGTGTCTCACAGTCAACATCCCCACGCTGTGCCTCCCTGACTCACTGAAGAAGTGGAGGAGTGACTGTGAGAGACTGAAGAAAGGCTACTCCACCAATATCCACAAAGAATATCTGCAACGCAGCTAGCTGCTTCGTCGCCTCTCCTAGAATCTAAATGCCCGATCTTCTGCTGAGAGCATCACCTACAATGTTCGTCTTCCCAGGAGTGTAGACTATCTCAAATTCATAATCTTGGAGGAACTTGATCCATCACCACTATCTCAGGTTCATGTCCTTCTTCGAAGAGATGTACCTGAGACTATGGTGGTCATAATAGACTGTAAAGTACTCACCCATCAGATAGTGCCACGACATCTTCGAGGAGAAGACCACTGCTGCTAACTCCAGGCCATGGGTAGAGTAGTTCTGCTTGTATTGTCTCAACTGCCGTGAACCATACACTATCACTACACGCTCCTGCATCTGGACACACACGATCCTGGTTCCTAATGTGTCGCAGTACACTATGTACCCAACTCCCTCCTCTAGTAGCCTCAATATGGGCGCACTGGTGAATATCTACCCCAGCTCTTGAAAGATCTTCTGACGTCTATATGACCACACTAATGGTTTCCCCTTCTTCGTCAAAGCTGAAAGCAGTGCTACAACTCTGGAGAAGTCTGGCACAAATCTTTGATTGTACCTATCCAGACACATGAAACATTGCACCTCTGTCATGCTCCTGGGTGGCTCCAAATAAAGTATTGCCTCGATCTTTATTGGATCCACTGAAACTCTCACCTCTAATATGACGTGTCCTAGAAATTGAACATCTCTAATCCAGAACTTTCACTTCGAGAGTTTACCATAAAGCTGGTGCTCTCGGAGTGTATCCAGTACACCTTCAAGTGTTAGGCATGTTCCTCCTCAGTTGTCGAGTAAATCAGTATGTCGTTGATGAAGACTATGAAAAAATGATCGATGTAAGGCTAGAAGATACTGTTCATGAGACTCATGAACACTGCTGGTGCATTGGTTATGCCGAAAAGCATAACCAAGAACTCGTAGTGGCCATACCGACACCTGAAGGTCGTCTTCTGCACATCCTCATCTCGAACTCTGAGCTGAGGATAGCCTGACCTGAGGTCTATCTTCAAGAACCATCGTTGTCCCTTGAGCTGATCAAAGAGGTCGTCAATCCTCGGGAGTGGGTACTGGTTCTTCACGGTCACCTGATTCAAGCGACGGTATTCAACCCATAGTCGCAAGCTCCCATCCTCTTTCTTGGTGAACAAAATCGGAGAAGCCCATGGTGAAACACTAGGTCAGAAGAATCCCTTCTCCTGAAAGTCCTCCTTCTGTACCCGCAGCTCACGAAGCTCAACGGGGGCCATATGATATGCTAGAGTAGATATTGGTGATGTCCCGGGGTACAGGTCAATTTAGAAGTCTACCCCTATGTGAGGTGGTGGTCCTGGAACGTCTTTAGAAAAACCTTCTGCATACTAATCCACCACAACAGGAAATCTTGGACTCCACACATCAACTTCTCCAGGGACGAGACTAGCCAACTGATGTGTGATTGGGTGCCCTATCCTCTACGAAAGTCCATCATGCACTACAAAGGTTCCCTTCTCGCCGGTGAAGGTGAACCTGCTCACATCTGTGCGGATACACCGCACCTTGCACCTAATACAATCAATCTAAGCATGGATTGTAGACAACCATTCCATACCCAAGATGATGTCGTAAGGCCTCGACACCACTACAAGAAGATCCGAGTCGAAAATCTCACCTCCTAGTGTAAGCTCACACTACCAGCACCAATGCATAATCATCGAGTCTGCTCCCATAGGAGTCTCTAGCCATAAGAATCAAGCCAATGGCTCCGTCGGAATCTCCGAGCTCCGAACAAGGGTAGCGGTAATAAAAGAATGACCTGCACCTAGGACTATAAGTACTGCAGTAAGGGTGGAGTAGAATTAGATAATATCTTGAATCATCTCAGGTGCACCGTGGTCGTAGGCCTCGACTACCTGGAGCTGAGCCCACCTTTTTTCACTAGCTCCCTATGGTCGGGGTGGACCTCAGGATGGTGGTGGTAGAGCCTTGATACGTTGTCCACCACCTGCTGCTTTGCCAGCTCCTCTGACTCATCCTCCTGCTCCCTGCGGACCACCACGGTCAAACCTCTGCCTCTACCTGGGATGTCCCTCTACTGTCTGCTGCTCATCTGCAAGGCGGGTTGGACAGTATCGAGCCATGTGACCCTATCCACCGCATGCATATCATTTCCTACTCCTCGTATAGCTGACTCTTTTTCGGGTGCCTCACACAGCCGAACCTGTATCTTGAGGTCGCACACCTGATGGCCTGGTCCTCTTGGAACACTCCGACATATGTCTACTACCGGCATCAGAAGACTCTGCTACGTGTCTCCCTATGGAGGGTCTCACCGCTGGTGTCTGCTCAGTGAGAGAACTCTTCACTAAAAGAGCTCACTCCAGCACCCCCACCTGTGTCGGGATGCTGAGAGGAATCGTCAAATCCCTGATCTCGTGCCTGAGTCCCTGATCGAAGGTTCGGGCCCTGAAGAACAGGACCCGTACCATATCTGTGGAGTAGTATTAGAGTTCAGTAAACCTCACCGAGTACTGAGCTACCGTCATTCTTCCCTGCCGTAGATGATGTAACTCCTGAATCCTCACCTCACGAAGGGTGGTGGGAACAATCTCTGAGCAGAAGAGACTCTCGAAGTCTTTCCAAAGTAGATATGCCTCATCGTGCACCTGGAGCATCAAGCTCCACCATCTACCTATTTATGCGTGCAGGAGACTCACATCAAGGATGACCATAATATTAGCTGGTGTCCCTAGTAATCTGAAAATCCTGACGACAGCCACAATCCAATCATCAGATGCCTATGGGTCCGTCTCTCTACGGAACCTGGGTGGCCTCTGTTGCTGAAACTCATGTAACGTGCTCAAGTTTCATGCACTCTACGATGCTAGAGGTAGTGGTATAGGTGTCTCAGCTGGTAGTGGTATTGATGGTGCCTCTACTGTGATGGAGCCCTGCACTGAGGCCTCGTCGTTCGGTGGGCTACCATCTCGCACGTAACTCAGAACCCTAGTTGGCTGCCTTCATGGGGCCATCCAGAAAGGAAACAAGTGTGCCACGGTCAAACAGTATACCTGCTGAGATGACACAAAGTAATCACAAATAAACCTTTTGAAACACACATGCAATGTGTGTTTTCGTGCACTGAGTCGGAAATCAGAGGTCAGGGTCCTGGTGTATTGATACGTCAGCCACCATACCAACACTGGACTCCTTGTACTGATAACCACAATCAATACTCTTAACATTATTGCTTCACATAAATGAATAATCAAAGTCATGAGTTCTACAGTATAAATGACTCCTCTGATACCAATTTGTCACAACCCATCCTCGAGCCCCGTGTCGTGACTACTCCAAGACCGCCTTCCATAGGCCAGGGGCTGGTGATTAGCACCAAAGGCATAAATTCATAAGCAGGGAATTCATTGCCTTTATTAAGGTAAACAATCACAACAGATTAAGAATGTAAAGAATGAACTATGTAAATACTGAATACAAAAAGTAAGTTCTGAAAGGAAAGCGGATGGAAATACAAGCCCAACAGTAAGTACAGTACAACTAAAAAGCTTGTACAATAGTAGTAAAGTAAAATAGCAACCACCGAATCGTTCTTCGGAAATCCCAGCTACAACATGGGTACATATGGTCTCTTCAGCACCTCAGGTTTGTCTGTCTACTCCGTGTACGTCTTTTCAAGTGTTCCACCTTCGGGTACCATCCAGCTCCACAAGTCTCCACCACGATCAGTGTTGTCCATCGTCTGCATCCAACACAACGTAGTGTGGGCATAGCCCGTGAAGGGGTGAGTATTACGATACTTAGTAGGGACCCTGAGACCTGAAAGGTCTAAAAATATACACTATGTTTAAACAAGAAGTAAGATACAAACATGATTCATCAACCCACCCAATATAGGTATATTCCCATACATATACCTATGTCTTCAATCCAGTTCGGCTCCAACTCTCAGGCCCAGGCACAACCCAGCCTACACAGGAAAGAAGTCAATAACAAAAATGATAATAATGGAAAGTCAAGACTCAGCTTACAGAGGTATACATCATTTTTATAGAGATAGAGATGATCAGATGTAGTCAGAGATTCATCGTTGTTGTCGAACACATGGAGGATTCTAGTACAGTTGTCGCCGCTGCCGAACCCACAGAGGATTCCAGTACAGTTGTCTTCACTGCTGAACACACAGAGGACTCCAATACTGTTGTTGTCGTTGCCAAACCCATGGAGGATTCTAGTAAAGTTGTCGGTGCTACCGAACCCACAGAGGATTCTAGTAAAGTTTTCGTCACTGCCGAACCCACAGAGGATTCTAGTACAGTTACCGTTGCAGTCGCAGCCATCTATTGGGTTCCCACACACAGCACGCTCGATTCAAGGAGGGTCCGTTCCTCGAGTAAAAAGGGGTAGATACATCAATTGTCAAAAATTCCTGAGTTTATGGATCTCGAAGTTCTGTATCATCCAAAGAAACCCAAAGTGACATACGACGTGTCAATCAGACATCTGGTCTGAGAGATATTGACTTTTCCGTTCCAGTGTCCCGGTAGGAATTACACTCATTCCAAACCCAGCTGTTTTTCAAATTATTCCAAAACTCACATAGATTATTGCAAAAGGAACTCTTTGTTGTGAGGGTCCCAGTGCCGCAGACGGTTCATCAATTAGATGCGCGGTCTTAAATCTATTCGTGTTTAAGTGAAAACGGGCCTGGCCCGTTAAGCCCAGTAGGCTGGTGGGTCGGCCCGACCTGATTTGGTGGGTCCGACCCATGGTGATGCGTGTGACCCGGCCCGGTGCGTCGCAGCGTGGTCCAGTGGGCCGACCCGATGGCCGAGCGTTGTGGGGGGGGGGGCAGTCTCCCGATCTGGCGGCGCCAAATGGCTCCACCCACCTATCCAGCCAGCCAAAGCTGGATGGTCTTCCCAGCATGAGATGCCCACACGGGCAGTCCGTGGTCCTTTGGCGTGAAACCAGTGGGTGTCGCAACTCCTTCATCCCAACCGGCTATCAAGCCTGCCAGTTCGCCGCCGAAGCGGCCCGCAGAGTGCGGGCTGCGGTTCTCTGCAGTGTGGCACCCCTTGTGGCACCGTGTTCACCCTTCGGCCATGTTGGCTTTAGCCTGCCAGTTCTCCTTCAGCCGAGCCGCCAGTGGTTGTGGGCCATGGTTCTTCCGCACGCAGGCGATGTGCGGCCGCCGACTTTGCTCGTTGCCACCTTTCCAACATTGTATCCATCGCAAATAAAATATACTACGGAGGGTCGTTGGGCCGTGTGCATCCGGCCCGCGCCCTCCACATTAGGCGGTAGTAGTTGGTCGAATACAAATCAAACATTTCAATGAAGAATGGGTAAAAAACATGCACAAAAAATTGTACAAACCCCTACCTCTAAATAAGGTTCGTGGTAGTCTGGCGTCATGGAAAACATCGTCATGGGGAGATGGCGTCAACTCGTTGACGTCGGGGAAGAAGGATCTGAGGATGGCACATCTTCAGCATTCCTTGCGGGTGGCTCCTTCTCCTTTGGATTGGCCGAAGATCTAAGGAGATGATCGTTTTTATTCGGTGGTTTTTCCTTGAAGAATTAAGCTCTTCTAATTTTTCCAGAGGTTTCCCCACCAAAATTAGTAGCTTTGAAAATATTATAATAGAATTCTCCAACTTCAAAGAAATGCCATGAAAATCAAAAATAATTCAAAAGAGGATATGTGACAATTAATTAATACGAATATTAATTAATTGTGTTTGCTAACATAATGAGATGGAGGTGGAGAGTTTAAAATTTATTAGACCAGAGTTAACAAATTAATTGAAGGGGGTGTTTATGGGGTTAAGGGGAGTTATGGGGAGATGAAAGGTTTGGGGAACGTGTGGGTTCCACCACACTAAATCCTCTCATGGGAGGTTATATGGGTGTTGGCCCCACCTCTGACTCACCTTTGGAGGAAATAACCACCATCCATAAATAAAATTGTGTACAAAAAATTTTATTTATTTTATTCTAAATCCCCAAAAATTAATTTTCAACCCACATAAAATGCAACTCTGGTAAAGTTCCCCTTAGGAGAATACCGGCGTTGGAAGTTTATCAGTGCCCTTGGATTTCAATTATGAGCACCAATTCAAAAGATAGAGAAAACCTGCATGTACGTTTATTGAATATACCCGAAACAAACATCAGATATTAATTCTGGGCACACCGGGCCTCAGAATCAAGTGCCGTCAGAAACCATAGACTCATAAAATTCCAAAGTATTTAAGAAAAAAATTTCCTTGAAATTTCTGGTACTTTACATAAAATCATTTTGTGGTACATCATCCCTCCATTAATAAATTAAATCCTTATAAATATAAATATATCTCAGTAATTATAGATTTTACATTTGAAAATACTTTTATTCCAGGATCCATTTCCTAATATTAGGGAATTTTATTATCATCTAGACTAATAGAATAATAGAAATATAATTACATTATTAGTATTATTTCATCCTATAATCAGTTTCCACCACAAAATCATATTTTTCTCAACATGACATATATTCATCATGATTTTTTATGGACAGAAGCTCTAGAATAATCATTTAGAGGAAATCCTAATCCCCAGGAAACGTTAAAAGATATTTTGCCTATATTTAAAAATAAACTAAAAAATTTTTGTTAAATGTTAGTATAATTCAAAAAATTAACAAAACATAATATATTAAAATAACATTAAAAATATAGTCGTAATACTCAGAGTTGAAACTAAATCATTCTATAAATAACCACCCACGGAATTCATAAAACATTTATAAACTAAGTTAAAAACCCAAATATTGTAAGTATTTTATCATATATTTTTCCATGAAATGAAAATAATTATTATTAAAATGAAATATTCTATGATTAAAAAATAATCATAATATTTACCAATAATAATTTCAAACTAACCTGGACATTATGTAGACTAGTGGAAGTTGTGAAACTATTATCATATTTTGGTAATGGGGTCAAGCCCCACAATCATTCCATATGTGACGGGTTGTCATCCATCATATGGGGTGTCCCATTTTTTCATTAAACATTATAAATAATTCTTCCTTAAAAACACCTTCTGTTTGACTTAGTGGTAAAAAATAACTCAACCTAAAAAATGGTTCCACAAATGTCATTAATAACATCAGAATTCTTACAACATAAAACCTCAAATGGGTTCATAATACATTAATATAATGATCCTCCATAATCATACAGTCCTGTGATGGTATCCCAAAATTTTGAGATATAATCACAGAAAATAATCCTAATCACCAATGTAATCTAAACCATCCATTTATTCCAACTACAACAACCTAAGACTGAGACTCCTAGATCCTATACTAAGATCATGAACATAACATTTTCACCAAAGATATCAATTTTTGGTACACATATTTTTCCCATCAAAATCATGTAACATAAAACAGAGGTATTGGATCACATATAATCTCATGAAACTTTTAGATATAGATTTTTAGAGAATTAGGAGAAACTCATATTAACATGGAATCCTAAAAAACATCATCATAAAGATGACCATGATCTTCTATTATACCCGGAATTTCTTATTTCAAATAAGGTAATCATAATCATCCTTCTTAAATACATTATAGAAATAAATTGGTGAACCTCATTCTTTATAACATGGGTGAAAAAGAAACATAATAAGGGTGATCTAAAATTATCCATAAGGGTAACCATAAGCATTAATAATAAAATTTCATAAATGTTCATAAGAAGTTCATAATGGTATGCTGAATTAATAAAAGTGCATGAGTGAATCATAAAATAACTCATTTCCATTAATACCAAGATCAATAAATATGATAACATGATAGAGGAAATAGTAATCATAATAAATAGTCATGAACCATTTGATATAAATCTTGATTATAAAAAATGTAATAAACCCATATAAATTGTAGATAAAACATATTTTTATTTGGGAATAACATATCATAAAACCCATATAGAACCATTATAAATTTGAATATTCATATGTAAAAAATCCAATATAATTTTCGGGAGAAAATAATCATTACCCAATGCATTGTAGAAATATCTGGGAACACCAATTATTAATGTTAAAATGGGATTAACCATTACAATATAGGCACAACAATATTATATAACATCAAAGAATCACAACATAAATAAATAAAATAGATAATTATTTTCAAAATAGCACATTGATATAAAAATTATTCCTTTTAGAATATGAATAACCCTATTGAAATGAAATAGGTTCCATAATAATATATTTGAAACATGATTAACACATGTAAAAGAAACAGGTTCCGTAAAAGTCTCTCAAAACATGATCAAAACTTCGAAAAGAAATGTTTAACACGAAAATATCATTGAGACATGATTAAACTATGGAAGTTAAATGAGTTCCAGAACAATAACTTTGAAACATGATTATCCAGTGAACTAATGGGTTTTGTAAAAATATCTTTGAAACATGATTAACTCAGGGAATAGAAAATGGTTCCATAAAAATGTCTTTGAGACATTATTGTCCAATAGAAAAGAAATAGGTTCTCCCAAAATATCATTGATTCTTGATTAACCCAAGGTAAAAAAATAATATCTATAATAATATCATTGATAAATGATTATCCCATGAAAAAAGATGTTCTATAATAATATCATTGAAACATGATTAACCGGTATAAATTAAAGTGGTTCTATAATAATCCATTTGAAAAAAAAACATTATCCATCAATATAATAATAATGATTCAATCAATAAAAAATATCCCCATTAGAGGATAGGTTACATAAAAGGTATTTATATATTGATGAATGTAAATTCTATTAAAATATAAATAACAAAATTCTTGAGGAAGATATCATTTTTATTTTGGAAATCTATTTTTAAAAGGAAAAACATTTTGGAAATTGTTTTCTATAAAAACAATCCAGAAACAAATTATAATGGCAGTTTTGATAATAATATTATAATTTTATTGAGTAAAATATCCTTTCAAATTTTAAAATAACCTTTAAAAAATTAATATCAGTTTTAGAAAATATGTTTTTGAATGAAAAAATAATTTCCAACAAAGACAAAAATGAAGATAATTTTTTTTTGAAAATGATTTATCAAAAAATTTAAATACCAATGATTGGAAAAACGGTATAGTTACATGTAAATTTAATTAATAAATAATGGAGAATATATTTTAATGTTTTAAAAAATTTCAACATTGGTGACTTAATCATACATAATCAAGATAAACAATGAGACTATAACAAAAATATTCTAACACATTGGTAACAATAAATCATATGACCCATAAAAGAGTAATATTTAATGGAACTTATAATATCAGTAAATATTTAGATTCTTGATATAACATTTCATAGGTGAGTTTTTTACTCCTCAGAAAATAACATAAGTGAATAACCTAAGAAAAGTTCCAAAGAAGGATAATTGATGCAAAATCACTTACTGCTTTAGTAATGTTGAAAATGTAAACCCAATTAAAGAAATATCATAAATTGTATTTGTAAATATAAATGTATTTTATTATAATAATAATGTAATACATTCTTGGTCTATGTATAAACCACAATATAATTTATTGGTGAATATGGAATGTATGTCAGAGAAATGAAAGTGAGATGATAAAAATAACTTTACCACTGGTTTGATTCATCATGCTTGTTCATTATCATCCTGAATAATAAAATTATGTTGTTTTTTTACATTATCATGAAACATTTATATTTTTATTATTAAATTTATATAAATTATTAACATTTAATATAGAATTACATAATTTATTATATTTACATTGAATGTTTTGACCATATTCTCCCCATGGCCAAAAACAACTTAGGTGGGTTGAATAAGGCCAATGAGGTAAATATTTATACATATAAAAAATAAAAAAATTAAATAGTTATCATATTTATAAATAAATTATTATTATTACATAATTTATGAATAATGGTTATGAAAAATGAACCAATGTTATGATCAAGAAGATTGTATGTTGTACGAACACATGAGTGATGTTTCCATTTATCAGTGATAATTATGGATAAGAAGGTAAGTTATATTTATCTTTTAATAAAGTTATTTATATCCAAAATACATTATAATTTAATTCTATATACTTTTATATATAATGCTTGTTATTTGAAATAAATCAAATCGCTTCGAGGAGGTTTTAGTCCACACATCCATGAATGTTGTTATCATTTTTAAAGGTGTGAAAATTTAATAAATAAAATGATATATTTTATTTATAAAATGATTATTATGTCATGAGTAATATATTTATTTCATTTATATAATATATATCCATTATGTCTTCCATTATTACCTTCTATGTAACACATTAATGAAATGTTCTTCACATCGCTTTGTGAGGTCATAGTCTGCCTTACACAAGAGAACCATTATTATATCCCTGATGTTATGGAAGGTAAAAAAGGATTATACTATATAATTAATACATAGGTATAATTATTATTTAACTATCATAAATATCATATAAATACATCATTTCTATCAATTTCCCCAACCATGATTGGTGGTAATGTAAAAACGAACAACATCTTTCCACATGGAGGTAGTATGAGTTATACACAAATGATAATTTCATAACCCATTTGAAATATGTGTGTGTGTGTTTGTCATACCCTTTACATAAAAAAGTACAATTATATTATTTATTATTATATTATTATAAAGTATATTTATAACATTATTTTATTCTATTTGAGAAGGAATAAAAAAAATATATTTTAAAATAATCTTACCTCTTTTCCAATTATCCTCACCAGGATTTCACTGAACCACTAAAAGGATTTCATTATGAATAGAAATATGCCTCTATGATAAGTGTAAGTAATTTGGGTAATTTGTTTCATTGGATTAATGATCTAAATGTCTTCATTGGTTTGGAGAATCCAGACAGCTGAGTGACATTTTATACGTGAGGAGGAGTTGTATTCTTGAAAATACTAAAAAGTATTTACTATTGGGAGGCCTCCATTACCTCGTATGCTAAAATTTTGAATAATATTATAGTGGAGATAAATTATTCTATATCCACACTTAAATCACACAAAAATAATAAATTTTTTATCAATTTTTTCTTAGTATTTATGTTTACTCAATTTTACACTTTTTAAACTATGGTAACAAGTTTTCAGACCTTGGTAATTCATTATTTAATACTAAATCAAACAGATAATTTTTTTAATAATATAATTACTTATTAAAATTATTATAAATAAATTATAAAATAATAATATCTAGTGTTTTATAAATTACTTTTAGTAGAAGCAAGTATAAGTCACAAAAACACATCTTTAGCCTTCACTATGATAACAAAGTTTTTAATATTTAGTATTAATTATAGTAATTATAACATAACTATTTTAACCATAAATGGGTCAATTTTTTTTAAAAAAAATTAAAAAAAATTAGAAGAGGATAGGTTTTTTAGTAATTTTAAATCATTTAAAAACATAATTTATTATAGAATACCATTAATGTCTATTTTGAGATAATTTAATTAATTTAAAAATAAATACATCAAGGGGATGATTGAATTTGAATTTAATAATTTCATAGTAGTTTAATATGAAATATTCATCAAAAAATATTATTTTTGACAATAATTAATTCAATTGATTTACTTCTAATTTCGGTAGAATCATTTATTTTAGTTATTTATTAACTATATAATTACTTCATTGGAATTTATTAATAATTATATTTCACAAATTAATAATAAAATACATAAATATAAATTATTATGATGATAAAAATTCATTTATCCTTAAACATAATGTTTAACCGTAAACAAATGGGGTTTTACCTTATCCAAAAGCATTATAGATATTAAAATAAAGGATGGTTCCTTTTTTTTATTTACATCTCAAATTATATAGGATTCATTCATGGAATATTATTCTGTTTAACTCATAGAAATAAAGATTAATTTAATGTGGTTATAAATATGTTAATATAATGTGTTTTTGATAATTTTGTATTTCATTTTACACCATATATTATATCATTGACCATTAAGTACACTCATTTTTACCTTAATCACTAAAAATAATTTGAACTCTTTTTAATAATTATTATGGACTAAAATTAAGATCAAATTATTATATAATATAAATTTTTATGATTCTAAATATAGAGTCCGTATGGAAAATTTCAACACCCCAATTTTGCAAAATTTAATTTAAAATTAATCTTGTAGAGGTTTTGACACATGAATTTTCAAATTGAAACTATTCACTAGATTACAATGATTTTATAAAAAAATTCAATATTGAAAAGATTATAATTTCATAATTATTATTAATAGATATATTTTTAAACTATTTTTAGTCTATATAAAATTAATTTATCAATTTAAAGATTCGATTTATTTAGATGAAAATGATGTTTTCAATTAAAATTCATAATATTTCACTATTCAACAAAACAATGAAAATTTTGGACTAATAAAAAACAATTAACCCAAAGATTATTTTTATATTTTGTCGCCAAATTTAAATTTCAATTATTAATATAAAAATTATAAAAAAATACATAATTTTATTTAAAATGAGTGCACCTTTAAAACGATAAAAACATCCTTTAAAGAATAATCATTTTAAGCATAAAATTGGATTTATTTTTGTCTATTTTATTTTAAACACATAGGATTTAAATTAAAAATTATATTTTATATATTACATGTATTTTTCATAGATGAAATGAAAAAAGAGTGATTCGTTTGATTTGTTGGTATATAACATAATAATTTTTATTAAAAATAAATTTACAGAAAAATTATTCATTTTTATTATCAACGAGGTTTTATTTTCATTCATATTTAATTGGCCACCAATTAATTAATTATATATTCATTTTTAAACCCATTATTATCAATTCAATTAATCTTTTTCATACCTATCATTTAGATGGCATTTTTGGTAATAGATATGATGTGATATTTATGTTTAGTGTTCTATGTTTAATACACTCAAGAATATAAAAATATCAAGGTTGTGTGTAACAAAAGATAATGTGTTTGGTGAATATTATGGAAGATAAAATCAATGTTTTTAGTACCTTATCTTATTATTATTTTTATTTTTCTAAAATATCTATTTGTTACACTCTCCCCCCATTAATAAATTAAGTCCTTATGATTTCAACTTTTTCTTAGTAAAACAATATTTGGCATTGGAAAATAATTGTGCTTTTAGATAATCTTACACGAATTAAGGAAATTCCTTACCATATAGAGTTTGATAATATGAAAATAAACTTAATTGGGGATTATAGTTTCAACATTTAACTTTTTTCCACTAGAATTTAATATTTTTCTCTTAAAAATGTATATTAATGATGAGTTTATAATTTCTAAAGTGATAAAGTAATTTTAAAGGACCACAAATTCCACAAAAGGAAAACAATATATTTCTATTTCTTTATGAATTAACTAAAACAAAATTTTGTCACATGGTAGGATATTTTAGAATAGGAATTAACTGTCATATAATAAAATAATATTCAACATTAGACAATAATAACAAAGTATGCCACTGTATAATTCCATAAATTACAATCATTAAGATTTTTCATACATTTCTTAATAATGATTGAAACTCAATGATTAAAAGGATTTTATCATATATTCATCCAAGATAATGAAATTATTATTCCTAAAATAAAATATAATATTTTTCTGAAATTCAAATAATATTTTACTAAAAATGTAAAACTAACTAATAAATCACATACGTTAGTGGTATATATGATCCCTTATCATACAACTCTCATGAGTTCAAGACACATCAACTTGAAGGATGTGACAACGTTCCACCATGCATATAAGTTTCCCCACATTTCATTAAACATGAAAAATATTATTCCTTAAAAAACATCATTGTTATCCTATGGGTTACGAATACCTCAGCCAAAAAGAATTATCTCCCCAATTTTCAACAATAATATTAATTTTTTTTCAAATTAAAACCAAAAATACATTTATAATACTTTGATCTTATGATCATTCTTTAATATTTTAGGCCTATGATGGTAATAGAAAATATTAATATAAATTCACATGAAAATATACTATTCCGAAAATTTATCTAAACTTACATTGATAACATTTATTATAACCAAATACCCACAATCCGAATTCATTTTCTTAAGTAAATAACCTTAATTTTCCAGCTATTATACTATTTTTGGTGATGAGATTTTTTTTAATTAAAACCATACAATGTAAAAAAGAAAAATTGCAACACTTAAAATTTATAGTATCATTTAGTTTAGGTGTTTTAGGGAAGTAATAATAACTCATATTAACTTGGATTCATAAAAAACTATTTCATAAAGATTAACATCATCTCCCATTATACCAATCATTCCTAATTTCAAATTATGTCATCTACAACATAATTGAGGAATACATTATAGACATAAATCATTAAAACTCATTATTTATAACATAGTGGAAAATAAATATTAGAAGGGTGATACCAATTCATAGTAATGGTTCAAATAATAATCAACAATTTAAAGTCATCAATGAGAATAATAAGTGATTAAGTGTACGAATACACAATCATAGTGTTTGAACAGAATCATAAATAACAAATTCCCATAAATAATTGGATCATAAAATATGAAAACATGGAAAATATATGATTGATTATTATCAATGATCTTGAGAAATTGGATATCAATATAGATCATAAGGAATATTATAAACCCACAAAAAGTGTAGGTAAAACATATTGTAATATTGGAATATAATATCATAGAACCCTTACATAACACTTACAAAACCCATACAAATTTGATTGAGCATACTATTAACATCTAATATAATTCTCATAAGAATATAATAATTATCTAATAAAGTGGATAACTCTGAATGTCCACCCATAAGTTAAGGTACATCAGGATCACCCAGTGCTACTAGGGATCACCCATCATATATAATGCCTAAGAAACACAACATGAATAAAGTGAATAGAGTATTGGTTTCATAATAACTCATTGAAACAACCTTTATTCATTTAAAAACATGATAAAAAATATTAAATAAAATATTTCCTTAATAATATATTCAATACATGATTAACCCGTGAAAAGGAAATATGTTCCATCCCAATCTCTTTAAAACATGAATTAACCCCAGGAAAAGAAACATGTTCCCTAGAAATCTATTTAAGACATTATTAACCAATGTAAATGAAATCGGTTCTAAAAAAAATCAATTTGTAATATCATTATCCAATGGAAAAATGGGATTCCATAACACTCTCTTTGAAACATGATTATCACATGTAATGAAATGAGTTTCATAACAATCCCTATGGGACATGATTCACCTATGTGAAATAAATGGGTTCCATAAAAATATAATTGAAAAATGATTATCCTAGGGAAAATAAATGGGTTCCATAATAATATATTTGAGAAATTATTAACCTATTGAAATGAAATGGGTTCAATAAAAATGTATTTGAAACATGATTAACACGTGGAAAAGATACAAGTTCCATAATAATCACTTTAACACGATGATGATCAATCCAATGAATGAATTTTGATGGTATCAATAAAAAATATCCCCACTAGAGGATAAGTAACAAAAATGGGTTTTAATATTGATGAATGCATATTCTATTAAAAAACATTAATCCATTATTGAGTTTTAATATTCTATTCATTTTGAAAATCACTTTTTAAAGAATAAAACATTTTGAATATTATTTTCCTTTCAATAAAAATCAGAAAAATAAAAAAGTTTTTCAATCAAATAATTTATAAATTTATTTAGTAAAGTATCATTTTAACTATTGACAACACCAGATAAAAAAATAGGACATTTTTAGAAAAAAAATTTGGATGAAAATATATTTCTAACAAAAGAAAGGAATGAAGTTGGATTGAATTGAAAAAAATGTATCAAATATTTTTTGTAATAAATAGAGAATAATGGTCAAATTAAGTGAATATATAATGAATAAAAAGAGGCTTAGAGATGTTGTTATAATTATAATATTACAACATTGGAGTCGTAATCATACACAATCCTAAAAAAGGGGGAGACTGTGTGAAAAGATCCTTAGCACTTTGGTAATATTGAATCATAAACCCCATGATAAAATAACATATAATGAAACATATAATTCCATGATAATAATAATATTAATGTTATAACATGTCAACGGGTTAGTATATACACCTCATAATTGAATATTGGAGTGTAAAATAGTAAACATCTCAACGAACGAAAATTGAGGAATAAAACATATCCCATTGGTAACATTGAAACTATAAACACCATGAAAAAGAAATCCTCAACAAGATATGTAAATCACCATAATTTAAATTATAAAAATCATAAAATACATTCATATTTAGAATTTATAATACACATTTCTAATCCCGAACTTTTCCAATGATTTCCTGGGCTCGTTTATAGGTACTCTTTTGTTTAGTATTTAATACTTTTAATTTTAATTTTACATTGTGGTGTGTTTGTGTACGAATTTTGAGATAAATGGATGAAAAATGGGAAGTTCATGGTTGTAATATTTTTTATATAAAATTTTTAATCTCTAGAAAAATGGGATTTTCATGGTTAGTGCACAGTTTGATTAACCATATCCCCCCATAGGAGTAACTCTTGAAATCTAAAATAATTTGCGCACATTTTAGGTGCAAAGTTAGGTAAAATCATCCACCCCTTACAATATAAACTTCTATGGAAATTAAAGAAACATGAAAATTATATTTTAAATTGCCTGATCCCCCTTTACACACCCTATTTGACTACCATTCTACCCTAGGAGGACTTTCATGATTTTGGAGCTGTACAGGTAAATTCCAAGAATTCTTTATTTCCTTTCTTCACGATTAAAATCCATAATAAGTGATATTCAAACCTACTGGTTTGTAGATCCTATATTTTCTTTCTCTAGTTCATCCTCCATTATTATCCCATTCTTTTTGTGTGATGTTATTTATCCATTTTTAAGTGTAGATCTAGATTTGATAAATATAGATCTAGGATTCTAGAACTATACAAAGAATTAGGAGATCCTATTTTCATTAATATTGATTTAGGGTATAAGATTTAGATCTTGATATATGCCATTATGATGCTCAATATTTTTTATCTTCATTGGTCCATAACTTGTTAATGATTCCAGTTAGGTGGTCTATTATTCCAATCCCTTAGTATTGATAACAAATAAATATATGTGTTTATAGAATTTCATGGATTTTTTTGAAATTCTAATTCATAAATTTTATTAATTAATGTGTTCAATTAATGAAGTGAGGAAATGGGGATTTTATTGAATAATAGAATTATTGAATTGGGATAAATAATTTATGCTTTAATAACCAAAGAAATAAATTTGGTATTTGGGGATAATTTATGAGTAAATTATTAAAATCATGAATTGGGAATTGGGAATAAATAATTAATGAATTAATTATTAGTTGTTAATATAGTGAGAAGATTATTTAATTATTGATTTGATTAAGGGTCATAGTGTAGTTAATTAGTTTTTTAATTAACTAATTAAAGAGAGATTATTAATCAATTATAAAATTATTTAATAGGATATATTTGATTACTTAATGTCTAATTAATTAATGTTCTTGTATTAATTATTTTATGGATTCATCAATTGATGATTTCAGTGGATAATTGCGATATTAAGATTAATTTTGAATAATCTTGGTTGATGTGACATTGTGAAATCATTTGATAATGAGATATATGTTATAATGTGATTGGTTATGAAATTTATGAATCATTGGGAAATTGGGATCTTTACATGTAATTATGTTCCCATAAAACATATGTCTGATTGATAAATGTGTCTATAGACTTGGTTTTATAGGCCAATGTTATATGTGCATGACTAATTAATAGTGTGATATATATGGGGTTCTATACCAAAAAATGATAAATGGTGTGAGAAAGGGACTCATGATCCAAATACTCAAGGGATCTAGACATGGTGTTATATGCCCAAGACATTTGCTTTGGAATATGGTTCAATGTTGTCACAATAATGAAATTGAATTGAAATATATAATTTAATTTAATTTGATTTAATGGAAAGAGGATTGAATATATTACATGGTTTACACCAGGTGTGTGTGGAAGCAGGTACTAGGGTAGGATTGTCCTTATGAACCCAGTTACTTATGTGGTTTAATAAAGAATAATTGATAATGTGATATATAATTATGTCTGAATTTTAATAATTTATTTATACTACTTAAAATAGATAGTATTGATTGGATTTTTTTATACACCATTAGTGAGGTGAGTTATATTCACAACCTACATGGAAACTAGATGTGTACCTGAATAGATTTCATGGATTTGGTAAGGGTTAAGGGAAAAATCCATGTGTTAGATAGATGTGTCAGGATGTACCATGGCTGAGGGAACCAGATGTGGTTGAGGACCCAATTGGAGTAATAACAATCTTTATTTTTGGTTTTCAATTGATACATTTCACACAAACATTAACATGTCATGTTTTCAGATTTATTTTGGATATTGTATCTCCTTATTTGATTGTCTTGATATTTTATTTCATTCACTCGATATATTTTATTCTGTTATTGATTATTTATTTTTTATGGGGTATTACTCTTGTTTAATTTGGTACTGCCTCTTCATAATGCACTTACCAAACCCCAGCTTCTAGTCAATATCCTCTGACATATGGGGGAGGCGTGCTTGAGGCCATGTGGCGGTTTGAATTGAGGCACTAGTGTGCGACACCCAAAATGAGATGCTACAGATTGGTATCATAGGAGTTTCCATTTCATTTTCATTTATATTATAATTTGGAAATGGTAGAAAAGAAACTTTGAAGATTTGGACCCTAGTAACGAACTTGTGCATGAGAGATCCAAACCCATGTATGGGAGAAAACCCAAGAATCTAGGGTGGGATAGCTGATATTTATAATTTTTTTGAAACTATGGAATATTATTTCACCTTGATTGACTCAATTTTTATGGAATGCGATTATTATTTTCTGAAATTTCATGAGAATTTAATTTTGTCCTTGTATGAATTGGGATTTGAGTATTAATCCATCACTCTAGGAACTCATGGTTATTTTTTGTGAAATGCCTCATTTTAGGCACACATGGGAAAATAGGTTTGGGGTAGGAAATTGATGTTTATTTTTTTCAAAGATTTTTTAAAATTTAAAATAAAAAGGTTCCTAAAGTTATTTTTAATTTTGAAAGTTGTAAATTGATACAAAACATTCACAAATCGCTGTGTAAATGAGAAACTTGAACAATAAGAGTTTTTTATCCATCATAATTATGAGATTGGTGTAGGACTATTAAGGGTAGTGATAACACCATGGATTTGAACATGTGGGGATGTCTAGGGAAAATACTAGTTCTGTCTTGTTGTGTTTCCCTCTTATGTAAATGTGATTATGTTGTGTTATGAGTCTGAAGATTTTTGTTATTTTTTGTAGAGTTATTCCACCACGACGACTCCTGTTGAGATGATAATATGAGGGTATTGATAGAGATTCCACACTAATAGTTCAGCCTAAGTCCAAAATAGTACTAAATGAGGAATTATGGGATAGATCCAAGACAAATTCACTTCTATCATAAAATTCATAGAAAGAGACCTCAGGAATATTTTGAAAGGAATTTATAACATTATTAGGGAGTTCATGTTGCATCACCCTCCAACTCTTATTAGAGAGGGTGGTCTTGAGGGATCTGTGATCTCGATTAAGTCTACCCAAAAAAAATTTAACAAGTTAAAGACTTTTGTAGAGATGATAGTCAAGCTCACTTTTTAAATGTTCTTTGGACTATAGAATCATTATTGTAACCTATATACTCAGGATGTACATCGAAAGTCTATGGAGTTTATGGAATATCAAGTGAATTTTATTAAAAAATTTATCTAGTGATTCTCATGCAAGATAAAAATGTTGAGTTCATAAGAATGACATGGGGGAACATGTTTGTTATCGACTTGGTTGTATGTTTCATTGATTTGAACTGAATTTCTATCTAATCTCCCCCAATTGTGGATACTAATGAAAAGTGATTTTAAAATTGAATTATGTGCGAAATTAAGTCCTGGGTTAATATCTTCATGATGATAATGTTTTCATAAGTGTTAAATCAAGAAATTATCTCATTGGGGAACTTGATGGATGCATCTAGTGGATGATAGGTGGTCTCTTATAGATGATATAGAGGTAAATCTTATGAGAGAAGGAATAATAATTATGATAATATATATTTGTGAGAAAATTCTTCGAATATAGTAACAGAATCTTTAAAATATGTGTTTAGATTAAAATTGATTAAAACATAAAATTATTCTTGAAAAGTATGTATATTTTCTTATGTTCATAATCTAAAAAGATAAAAAATTCCTCAAATCTTGGAAAGATATCTTGAAATAATTTTTTTCCATTTAATTTCCATATTGATCATTCAATTGTATTTTAACCCATCATATATTCACATTTATTTTATTGGTAAAAATCTCAAGTCCATGTTATGTATCAATATCCATTAGTCCTTGCGACTTAGATTAATCATCCATTAATTGTTTCACTTTAAAATTATTTTATCCATCTACAAAAACTACTGTTTGTTTTTTAGATAACCTTTATACATCCTTATCACTTATTTCAATAAGAAGTTATATTGACCCTTTTTACGATGTGATTTTTTAGAAATGAGTTTTTTAAATGTAAAATCATTTATTACTAAACCTGAGTTCTGGTTTTGAGAAAAAAATTATTATGTGGTGGGGGAGAATATAAAATCCCATGATTATATATGAATTAGTTGTTATGATTGCATACATGATACACATCAATTTATGTAAATTATCCAAAAAATATTACTATTTTAGTAGGAGTATTTTAACCTAGCCAACAAATTAGTGGGTAATAATAGGATATTTAATATTTGAAATTTATTTTACTTTCATAGAAATGTACTGATTAATGCTTAAGAAATAATTTCTTGATTTTTGTAAAGAAATTCTGAACGTCGAAAATGTTTTTTTCATTCTAAAATGTTTTTATTCTTTTTTTAGATAATAATATTATTAATTTCATAAATATTTATAAAATTAATTTTTCAAAACATATCATTTTTAAATTTTTATTATGAAAACATTCTTTTTTTATTTTTATGAAAAGATTCACATTTTAATGAATGTTGAAGACACAATTTTCTATAAAGATATCATTTATTTTCATTAATAAATTCCCATTATGACATTATTTTTTCCTCTGAGTAATATATTTATTTTCCAGTAATATTATATATAATTAATCTAACCTAGAACTTATTTATACCCATTTTTTCTGTTTGTTTATTTTTTCACTTAAAACATATATTTATAAAGAAACTAATTTTCACTACGTTATATGTATTTATATATAATTAATTCATTTCACTTATGGTAATATAATTTGATTATGGTTATTAAATTTTTATATTCATACTTTCAAATTTAACCAATGATTTATTTTTCAATTTTTATGAAGCTTTTAAATATTTTGTAAATCGTAAAAGTACTGGTTTTTTATGAAATATGATATATTCTGTTATATCATCAATACATTATTATGATATAAAAATTTATTACACTTATGAAAAGAATATCTATGATAATATAAAATAAATTTAATACAAAATTGTTTCATAAAAAGTGTATTATAATTGATTTCATGATAAATAAAATAATAATTTTCAATATTGACATAGGGTTTGGTTAGTATTAGAAGAGTCAAATTTGGTTTCTTATAAAATATAATTAATTTGACAAAAAAGTTTCCTGAAATTTTTATTTCATATCATGTATAAATGATGATTTCAACTAACAATTTATAAATGTGGAGGTTTATGATCTCAATCTTGTCCAAATGCTTTTGCAATGCTTGAGTAAGTCGGGAAAAGTCAAAATTTTGATTAAAATATTTTTTATGACATGTAAATGGGTAAATATAAATAATAAATGAATACGGAGGATTATATTTATCCCTTTAAATTTATTTTTTTCCTGGTATAAATAATTTTAAATTTAATTACAGATATAATTTCTATAAATTCTTAGACAACTTTAATGTTGTAATTTTTAATTCAATGGAAAAATAAAATAAATGATATTAAAAATAATAAACGTAATAAAATGTGATATAAATAATGATTTAAATGAATATTATAGAATAATGGAACATAATAGTTTTAAATTTTCTATATATATTTAATTTTACATATTATCATTATATTTTTAAAACAAACGTTTTGAATAGTAATACAGACTAACATTAATAAATAATATATTATTAAATAATAATAAAAATATTAAAATAAATTGATTATTTAATTTGACTAGGATAGTATTGTAACCATTTAGTATGATAGATTCTTGAGATGTTCTTTCATTAATAATAAATATATTTGACTATAAAAGTGTAAAAATCATTATTTTCATGCTAATTGTGTAAGATATAAACTAGGGTTTAAAAAAAGAGAGGGGTTATAATGCGATTAAATTTGGTCTAATTTTTATTATATGGGAATATTTCCTTAATTCCATGTTATATATTTTAAATAAATATTTTTTATCCATTTTGGGACGAAATATAATTTATATTAATTTAATAGATTAGGATATTCTATTAGTATCCCCCCTCTATAATAAAAGGGGATCTATTCTTCTATTTAATTATGACAATAAATTTTTTTTTAACAACCATTCCTTAATCAGATACCTTACTATAATCCGACCCCTCACACTAGAGGTCTTATTTTATTTTGAATACCAACTATATAGTGCTTATGTTTTGATTGAAATTTGTTTTTCAAAATAAGTGGGGTCGATTTTAATCCAATTCTTTTGTTTCAATCCTAATTACACCTATATAAAATATTCAGTAATCATTCTAATATAATAATAGGAGTTTTATAATTATAATATTTTTGATGTTTTCATCACAACCTTCATCCATTTCAACTTCTATAAAATTGATAACAAAAATGTGGATTCATGTGTAAGAAAATATACCTCAACATGGACTGATGTAATCCATTGTCAATCAAAACCTATAAAATGGGTAAACGATATAAATAAGGATTATAAATAATAATAATGGAATATTTTTAATTCTGGAAAAAATTATTTTCTTTATTATATTTCAAATCAATGAAATATGATATCGTTATTTGTGCATACATTTGGATTTCCACCTCCACGATGCAATACAAATAATTTATCATCACAATATAACATCAATTATATATATAAACACATATTTTTTAATAATTAATTTTGTATTTATGATATTATGATCATTCAAGAAAAATAAGATAATACTTACCTTACTTCCATAACACTGGTAGAAAAATGGAAACATTAATCATGATTATGTTCTATTGTTTAACCCATCCCACTCTCTTGTGTTAGGTCGGACAAAACGGGGGAATGATGGCAAGTGGGGGGGTGAATTGCCTTTTAAAAAAAATGATTGACAAATTAAATCAAAGTTAAAGTGCAGCGGAAATAAAGAAGGCAAGACACAAGAAATTGATGACGGAGTTCGGCCAAAACCCGGCCTACGTCTCCGCTCCCAACTCAACCGTTGAGAGATTCCTACCGCTTGCTTTTCAATGGTTTTAGCAAGAAACCCACTAGGCTTTGAGGTAGCACTAGGACCTATTACAGCTTGCTTTTTGTGGTTTAGCAAGAACCCACTTGCTTTTGATGGTTTAGCAAGAACCCACTATCCTTCTTACAGGTGAAGGATAGCTCACCTTTTTCTCAAGCTTTTTAAAGGAAAAGCTTGTGAACCTCTTCACACCTTAGTGGTGGTGTGAAACCCAAAAGAAAGGGGGATGAGAAAAGGGTTTGGGGTTTGTAGGCACAAACCCAATTTTAAAGCTCAAAATAGATAAAACAATAAAAACCGTAATTGGGAGAAGCCTTGGGCGCCTTTGATGATTGGAGATGTTGAAGGCTGCTTCCAAGCTTCTTTGAAGGAGCTCCTTGGATGTGGAAGTTGTTGGAGTCACTTGGGGTTCCCTTGGAGGAAGTCGCCGGAGGTTGGCCAATTGATGCAAAATATGTCTGTGGGCTTCACAATAGTTCCGGTTGATGTCCGGGGCTTCCTTGGCCTTTATTTATAGGCATGGAACCCTTGGGGAGGCTTCGGAGCCGTTGGAGAGGCTTAAAGAGCCGTTGGGAGCCAAGTGGGCCAGCCTGGTCAAACTGCAACGGCTAGTTTGACTGGCTCCACCGGCTGGCCGGTACAGTCCCACCGGCTGGCCGGTGTGTGCAAAAAGGCATAGGATTCTTGTCCAGGGGCCACCGGCTGACCGGTAAAGCTCCACCGGCTAGCCGGTGCCTTGGTAGAGAAGATGTGTCTTGATCCAGGCTCCACCGGTCGACCGGTGAGGAGCCACCGGCTGGCCGGTGTCAAGACAGTAGCAAACACTATTTGGGCTGGGTGGCACAGGTCGACCGGTGACAGAGCCACCGGTCGACCGGTGGAACCTGGCAGTGGGCAATCCCTCTGCCAGTTCCACCGGCTGGCCGGTGCAATCACACCGGTTGGCCGGTGGACTGAATTTCAGTCCATTTGAAGTCCATTCTTGGTCCAACTTCTTGGCAACCTTATGCCTTTCAATCAAAAACACTTCAAACAATGTTAGATAAACATGAAAGTGATTGTGATCATGAAAATTAAACCACGAGGGGATACGAGAGGTACAACAATCTCCCCCTATTTTGATGATCACAATCACCGAAACAATCAAAGTAAAATACTGAAATTAAAGACATTCTTAAAGGATAATTTGAAAATAAATCAAAGCATGATAGAGAAGACTATCCCCCAATCAATCAAGGAATTTCTCCCCCTTTGTGATTATCAAAATAGAATGGGGCATAAAACTTGATTGAGGGAGGCGATGAAAAACGAGATTTTAAATCAATTGAAAATGATATCAATTGTTGAAAATTTTGAAATGAAAATTGAATAACAGTTTGAATTGAAAGTTTTGAATCAAAAACCAATTGAAATTTGAAATTTGAAACCAAATGAAATTTTTGAAATTGAGAGTTTTGAATCAAAAAAGAATTGAGAGATTTGAATGAAAAATTCGAATTGAATATTTTGAAATGAAAATTTTGATACCAAGAGTTGAAATTGAAAGTTGGAATCGAAAATTTTGAAATTGAAAATCAAAAGGGCTTAATTTGAAATTGAAAGTTTGAATTGAAACAAAAAGCTTAAACAACCCTAACTCCCCCTAAATAAAAACAAATAGTCACCGGGGAGAGGGATTTTGAAAAGAGACAATTTTAGGCCCGGAGAGACTCGCTAGAAGGGATTTTTCAATCCATACTTGTCTCATGGCGGGTCTTCTCCTATAAAATTCGTCCGAAAAGAAAATAGATTTGGGTTGGCCGTACCGGGCGTTTTTACAATTACATTCATAAATAAGGTGCCCGGGTTTTTTACAATAATTACAAAATTTAAAGCTAGAGCTCCCCCTTACAAAAACAGTGGGTGCGTGGGAGGAGGAGGCTTGCTTGGAATAGCCAAGCCCTTGGGTGGTTCTAGAAATTCGTTGGGAACCTAGGATATTGTTCAAATTTTGTTCCCCTTGGGTGAACTTAGCTAGGGTCTCCCTTAGGTCTTTGATGGTTGATTCCATAGAATCAACATTTGGAAAATTTTGGATTTTTAGGGACATCTCCTCCTTCTCTTTGAGAAGTTGTTCTTTTTCAGAGGAGAGTTTTTTGAAAGACTTTTTTAAAGAAACAAATTTTGATGAAAGCTCATGAAAACCATTTTCTAATTGGTCTCTAGCATGTTGGAGTTCCTCATAAGATAAATGATTAAAAGAATTTGAAGAACTAGAAGACGAGGAAGAAGAGGAGGAAGATGATACCTCATGATTTGCCATTAGGCATTTTTTACCTTGGTTGCTCGAGGAGAAGGAGGAGAATGAAGAGGGGGAGCTATCACTCCATGTAGCCTTTGAAGCCTTCTTCTTCTCCTTTTTCTTGGCCCTTTTCTTGTGAAGTGGCCAAGCGGGTACGGATTTTTCGTCGAGTTCTTGCTCTTGAGCGGGTTCTTGCTTTGGAGCGGGTTCTTGCTTTTGATCCATGCTAGTACCTTCATGGGTTAGTTCTAAACATTTCCAAATATCATGAGAAGATGTGAAAGATGAAATACAATCAAAAACATTACGATCTAACCCACAATGTAGAGCATTCATGGCTTTGCCATCAAGCTCGAAATTTGCAATGTCAGCGGGGGTCCATTGAGATTCATTGGGAGAAGAAAGGGTGAAACCATGCATGACAATTTTAAAAATAGGATAACCAATGCTTTTAAGAAATGTGGTCATGCGGGTTTTCCAAAAATTATAGTCGGTCCCATCAAAAAATGGAGCCCGACCCAAAGAGTAGCCCTCGGGGGCGAAAGAGATTGATGCCATCTTAATGGATCTTTGAATTTGAAACCTTTTAAGGTATTACTCAAATTATCCCTTTGATACCAAATGTTAGGTCGGACAAAACGGGGGAATGATGGCAAGTGGGGGGGTGAATTGCCTTTTAAAAAAATGATTGACAAATTAAATCAAAGTTAAAGTGCAGCGGAAATAAAGAAGGCAAGACACAAGAAATTGATGACGGAGTTCGGCCAAAACCCGGCCTACGTCTCCGCTCCCAACTCAACCGTTGAGAGATTCCTACCGCTTGCTTTTCAATGGTTTTAGCAAGAAACCCACTAGGCTTTGAGGTAGCACTAGGACCTATTACAGCTTGCTTTTTGTGGTTTAGCAAGAACCCACTTGCTTTTGATGGTTTAGCAAGAACCCACTATCCTTCTTACAGGTGAAGGATAGCTCACCTTTTTCTCAAGCTTTTTAAAGGAAAAGCTTGTGAACCTCTTCACACCTTAGTGGTGGTGTGAAACCCAAAAGAAAGGGGGATGAGAAAAGGGTTTGGGGTTTGTAGGCACAAACCCAATTTTAAAGCTCAAAATAGATAAAACAATAAAAACCGTAATTGGGAGAAGCCTTGGGCGCCTTTGATGATTGGAGATGTTGAAGGCTGCTTCCAAGCTTCTTTGAAGGAGCTCCTTGGATGTGGAAGTTGTTGGAGTCACTTGGGGTTCCCTTGGAGGAAGTCGCCGGAGGTTGGCCAATTGATGCAAAATATGTCCGTGGGCTTCACAATAGTTCCGGTTGATGTCCGGGGCTTCCTTGGCCTTTATTTATAGGCATGGAACCCTTGGGGAGGCTTCGGAGCCGTTGGAGAGGCTTAAAGAGCCGTTGGGAGCCAAGTGGGCCAGCCTGGTCAAACTGCAACGGCTAGTTTGACTGGCTCCACCGGCTGGCCGGTACAGTCCCACCGGCTGGCCGGTGTGTGCAAAAAGGCATAGGATTCTTGTCCAGGGGCCACCGGCTGACCGGTAAAGCTCCACCGGCTAGCCGGTGCCTTGGTAGAGAAGAAGTGTCTTGATCCAGGCTCCACCGGTCGACCGGTGAGGAGCCACCGGCTGGCCGGTGTCAAGACAGTAGCAAACACTATTTGGGCTGGGTGCCACAGGTCGACCGGTGACAGAGCCACCGGTCGACCGGTGGAACCTGGCAGTGGGCAATCCCTCTGCCAGTTCCACCGGCTGGCCGGTGCAATCACACCGGTTGGCCGGTGGACTGAATTTCAGTCCATTTGAAGTCCATTCTTGGTCCAACTTCTTGGCAACCTTGTGCCTTTCAATCAAAAACACTTCAAACAATGTTAGATAAACATGAAAGTGATTGTGATCATGAAAATTAAACCACGAGGGGATACGAGAGGTACAACATCTTGTTTTATTTTTATATAAAAATATAACAAAATTACTAGATATTATTCATCAAGATAATGTAGTTTCAATATATTATACTATTTAATGTTCAAAATTATATCATTTTGAAAATGTTATTATGTATTTTTTCATGTTTTTAACGAAACTTTTTTTATTATTATTTTTCATTTAATAATTAATTTGATATATTTTATGATTGTATTTTGGAAGTGAAGGTGACTTTTTGGGATTGAAAATGTATATTTTGAGCCTAATATTTATTTTTAAAAATTGATTCCTTTTTAAAAGTAGTCATATACTTACCATTTCTTTCTTTTATTAATGTAACTTAATAATATTTTTATTCTCATTCAATGTTTTAAAAAAATAACATTGCTAAAGGACGGTTAAGGGAAAGGTAGAATTCATATTTAATGTCATGATTAGTTTTCCTTGAAAACAAATTTCATGAAATTTTTTTATTTTGAAAAAAATTTATAATAAATATTAGTTTTTCCATTTTTTTATATCAGTTTTTATAAGATTTATGACCTATATCTTAAAAAAAACCTAACTGAAGATTTATAATGTGAAAAGGTGAAATATTGTTTAAAATCACTTTAATATATACTATTTAAGGCTATAAACATAAATTTAATTGTCATTGTACCTCCCTAACATGTTTATCCTGCTAAATATTGTTATGGGATGAGTTTCACTCAGCCTTATGCATGGAACCCCATACACAAAAGGATTATGAATAGAAGAAATGGTGTAATGTGGTAATAGTGGGGAGATTATACCCTCAAGAGATGATATAATAACGGTTAATACATATAAACAGGTAGTGGAAATGGATGACCAATAGACACATGACCAGTAACCCAGCCATAAAGGAATCCCAAGTAATAGAAAAATGAATCAATAATAATAAATATGATAAGATACAATTTCTAGAATTAAACAACATAAGACTCTATTTTACTAACATGCATCCAATGAAGGTCATATAGAAAATCTTAGAAGGGTCTCCAATGGTTGACCTCAGCACATACATATTATATAATACATATACAAAATAAAAATTAAAAAAGAGAAGTAGCAATATAGAAAGAACCCTTGGTCCCTTACCTTCCATCCCATTACTACATACACACATCAATCTAACTCCAATTAATTAACCTTTTCATAAATGTAAAGATTTAAATTATAATCATGCACTCAATGGAATGTGTGGGGTGTGCAAAAGAATATTAGTACGTCGCCACCTACATGTTCTAATCTAACATCTGTAATATGGTAGGTGAGTACAAAAAGAAATGTAGTGGACATGAAAAATGTGATATAACCTATAACCCTTATGCTCAACAACAATAAGGTAGAAATCAAATATTTTAGATTTCTCTAGTATAATGGTAGAATATAGTATACTTTGTTTATTACCCAACACTTCCACTGATGAAAGTCAAACCCAGTGAACCCATATGTTCATCCTCTAATAGAAAAACCCATCACATCCTTCCAGTCGAATCCTCGTGTCCATTAAATATCTGATATCCAAAAGTCATTCCACAATCACTTACCTCATCCCTCAGGCATCAAATAACATGAAAACCTATCCACTCAAAGAACAATGTTTTCGGAACATCGATACCTATTCAAAAAATAATAACACTATCTGGTCAACAGCTGGCGTCTTGGGGAATAGTGATGTTCTTCCTTCCAAGTAGTCCTATCCAAACTGCCTCATGTTCATCAAGCCACATATTTCAATCTAATGGTCCAAACAATATTAAATAATGGTTCATCCCAATCCCCATGAATTTCAATGACAAAACCCACCAACTATAATCATCACGCTCATCAAATGGAGTCTTTTACCTATAAGTGTTGTCAATACCATCTCATCATCTGTGTAGTACTATGTGCACATGACTACAAAAGACTTATTGGACAACACAGGTAAGAATTAATCACAAAATAAGTCCCCAATCCACATTATCTAGCACTTCGTTCTCCTTTGAATGTGCCACTCAATATTATGTTCATCACCAAGAAACATTACTCATGCCATAATACAAACCTAATAGCCTCGCCACATGAAAATGATGACCACACTTCCCACCCTATGACTAGAAGCACCTATGGAATCTGAGCACATCCCAACATGAAAATTACATCACCCCATACCATATGTCCAATTCTATTTCAATCCTCAGTCCATTCCCATGAATTTCCCATGAAATTCAAAATAAATCAATATAATTAATATAATTCTATTCTATTAAATAAACACACCTGGCCAAAACTCCCAAGTGGCCTCATGCCCCATACCCAACCTGGTCATTGAAGAAAATTCTAGGTATTACTAAAAATATTCCCAGAATGACTGATATTTAATTATAAGGAATGATTTTAATTAAATTATGTCTTACAGGACATACATAAAGGATCTCTCAAAGTTATACCACAAAAAATGAAAAATTTCATAGAATTATAAGAACAACATAACACATGTTAGTAGAAACCCACTCATCTGATTTTAGCCTCTAAATATAACTAATTTGAAAATAATTTATTATCCATACAAACTCTTTAAGAATATCATAAACTGTCTTACACAGCCTCAACACTCTATGATGGTAATTAAAAGGAGAGTAGTGGAAAGAGTAGGTGTATCCTTACTGATACAAAACAACTGTCTTAGATAGATTGATGAATGGAGCTTGTGTGAGAGTTATAGCTCAATTTCAAGAGGATAGGGATGAATGTATCAACCCTTAGATATATATGTGGTTGATAAGAAAAAATGAGGAAATAACCTAAATAAGAGGTAGAGAAAAATAGAAATTTCACAATTTTAAAGATTCTACATGGTTTGGGAAAATGTATGAAAATCCTGAGTCTTATAATAATTAAGCACTATACACCACTATGATTTCTTCCATGGTTTGGCTAGACCATTCTGAGACCTTGAGTAGCCACTGTCTAACTGGAACTATGTGTGCATATTTCACATTTTCTACACAAACCATGCATAAGCTATATAGACACTCTACTAAAAACTGTATATGTCTTTTCATGGCCATGCACCCCATCCAGCATGGTTCTTCAAATTGTTCTTAGTGTATTGGCAGGAATCTCATTTTCTCATCGAAGGATGCACTATTTTCCCTAATTGTTCCCCTGTGTAAACAAACCCCCAAAAACAATGGTTATCGTTCTTTAGTACACTCAAAAAATAACCAAAACACTAAGTAATTTACATGGCCCCTAAACCCATCCAATGAAAATAAATTAGATTAAAAAACTCATAGATATATGTACCAATAAATAAGAAATGATTTGGTCTACCCACCATACTCCAAAATATAAAAATGAGTGATTCATCTGACATAATCCAAAATCCCTAGCAGTTACAATCTCCCCACCATAACATAGCTTGTCCATGAGAAAAAAAATATTTGATGAATATGGTATCGAATGTACCCATCCCGTTCTAATCACCCAATACTAACCAAGTCACCAAGTCTCATGTAAACTCTCTCATGGAACTACCCATGATAGTGTTACTTAACATGGATTCATCCTAACCCAACAAGCATAGACAACTGATAGACCACTGACTATTTCAAGAATTAATAATCATTCCATGATGCATTACCACTCCAACACCTCAATAGGTGATACTATTTCATACATAACACCCATCAGGTCCCACATCTCATAATATTCCCACCATATGTACATTTCATACATGAAATCTATGAGATACCGAAACTTATAAGATGCTCAAAATCAATATCGGTTCCTCATGAATCAAACATTTTTCATATCACATCGATGCCTAGATTCCAATGCACCTCATAAAATCCATGAATTCATTGATGATCGCCCATAAATCAATATTCCATACACCACATAGAAGTATATATATTACGCATCTAATTCAATTACAACCTACCAACTAACCACTTTTTAGGCTATAGATACATCATATACAACTTTTTCACCCAAAATAGGCATTTTTGTACAGGGTCCATAACAAAAAAAAACCATGTTTATACCCACAATGTACCTCTAACTATAATCATAGCAGATTCCTACTATATGTGTGGTAGCTTAAAAATATTTACATGGAATGAAGCCCGACTATCTATGGTTTTGTACCATCCACCTGTAACTAACCCCACTTTTTGGATTCCTATATCTTATGTATCCTCTGCATGCGGCCATATCCAAGCTATTAGATCTACCCATCACTCCAAGTACGATCTCTGAACCCTAAGCCTACTATATTCCCAGACTATTAGCTATTTGAGATTGCGTCATCAAGAACCTATTGAGATGCCCAACCTTTCTACCTGATCAGAACTCTTTTAGTTCCTAATCACATCGCAACCTCACATGACCAGGTTTCCTACACTAGAAGAAAATTTTCTATTTCCCATTCCTTATTCATCTTCTAAAGTCCATGGAATAAATTCCATACTGGTAATCCTCTCATTCCCACATATTTCTATCCAAATCTTCACTACTTACATCACCAAAAGCCATCAATTTGCACAAATACAACTGGTCCATCACGTTCTACTAAACTACGAGTTCCATATTCACCACCATTGATAATGATTATTTTCTGAAAATTTTCACCTACAACCAAATGTCATTTCGTAAACCATCCTTGAAATGCCTCACAAATGATGTGTCATCTCCCACTATACTAGGTTTGAAAAAACAAAACATGTTGAATTTCATTTCATATTGTATGGATGCAATTTCACCCTGGTGTAGGCTATAGAACTCATGATATCTCTCATCCCTCAAAATATTTAGAAAATATTTTCTCAAAGAACCTATCCTTGAAGTCCATACAATCCAGTCCCTCTTGCTCGCCTGCCTAAAACTACATGTCCCACCAGCGATTTTCTAGACCAATGAGGTTTTACTTAACTAGCGTAACCCTATGATATACGGGTGTTTGAAGATTCTATTATATCATATGAATCGACAAGATCTAGTTCTCTGAATTATTTGGTGCACCCTTACATTGAAATAGTAATGGGTGCTCTGAATGGAAGTCTGGAGTTAAGTATTATTTGGAAGGCTCAAATCCATAAAATTCTGTCACAATCCCCTGGATAAAATTTACCAGAATTTATTTGAGATTCTCAATATTCCATGACCCAAAAATATATAATCTATCTACTTCCCCTCCAATATTGTAGCATGTAGCGAAGCGAGTACCTTAGAACTATGATCTTCATGTCCCTTTAGGGTCTCACCCAAATCCTCAGGGGTCTCCGAAAATTATCACTCAAGTGCCACCAAATTGTCACCCACATGACATTGTAGTGGATCTAATCTTGGGGAAATAAAATTGAATACCAATACATGGTCATACAACCACAATATCATATATATATATAGTCATATAAATTATATAGGAAAATTAGTAACAGGTGGTACAGTCTCACTACCGATTCTCTCCCCCCTCGTGATCATGTCTCATGAAATTCACCCTCATAGCCTATTTCCCAGACACCCTAGAGATAGGTATCATACATAAATACTCCCTCATTGTCCCTTATGCTACGACCATCCTGATGAACCCAATCACCTCAATTCGACGACCTCATCACAAAACCAGGTGATCAACATCACCCAATATCAATATCCTTGGTTGATCCTATAAGAGAAAGGCCCACACTCATACACACACACACACACATATATATATATATATATATAATATATCACTTAATTATTTTATTGGAACCATGTTCATAGGTTATTTGAGTATAATTCCTAAAAAGAGAGGCGACATTGGGAAAAATACATAGTTTCCATTGTTGACACATTAGACTACCCAACCTCTCTTAGAGTAATCCTAGATACCAATTACAACCAAAATATAATTTCTAATACACATGGATATAAATAAATTCATATGTTCTTATCAAAATCATAATCTAGAATCACATTCCATACCAAAGAAAACGTTCCAATACCACCCTTTCCATACCCAAAATAGGATCATATATCACAATACGAAACAACAACAGTCTATGTGCACTGCTGTAGGTGTAAATAATATCAACTATAATAAGATAAAATCATAACAATAATTACCCACAAATGGAAATTTGGTATGTTCCCCTTGCATGGGGATGTAGGCACATAAGCACGAGTTCTGGACCCAGTTCTAAAAACACCCAAAATCTATATTATACTATATCCTAAATATTAACCCCTAAAATGTATAAGAACATATTTTATATCATTATAAGCCATCCAAAAACATCAAATAATTCCCATTCATGGACCGTATGATTCCATTGGTATCACCCTAACTCGTTAAGCCACCCAAAAAGTGCTACATAAATTGTACCACTCTTCTTAAGTCACATATCCCCATAATCCAAAGGCTACTCAATAATTGAGCGGGTATATATGGGTTATAATGGTGAGAATATAGCCTCTAATGATTATATAATAGTGTTCTAATGAATATATACAAGTCGATGAAAAGAAATACCAACAAACATTGGACGAAAAGCCCACCCGTATAGGAGGAGCAATAAATAGCAGTAGAAGCAATAACAATAAACAATCTTAGATTCCTTTTGTAAATTTAAATATGAAATGATACAATTTCAAAATGAATCATGCACAACAGGTTAAATAAAAAATAAGGAGGGTTTCCAATTGGGAAGCTTAGTACATACATATAATCTTCTGCTGATACTAATGAAAACCCCAAATATGTAACACCAGTCTAGGGAAGAAACCATCATCTCCTACCTTTCATCCCATTCCAAATCACACACTATGAAACATCTTCTAAGCCTAAACCATTACCTGAACATAACACAATATTGAATAAGTGAGTCCTGATGGGCCCAAGTTGGTAGTGACAATGAATCTCAATAGGACACCACCAATGTGTAAATATCATACTTCTTGGATATGGAATGTGTATAATGAATTAAATAAAGAGGACATGCATATAATATAATATAACCATCATCCATTATGACCAATATACACATAGAATCAATCACATGCTTCAAACTTTTCTAGTACAACAATGGTGCAGATGATCCTCGGAGTATAGCCACATGTATCATCCGATGAAATTCATATCTAATAAATCATTGGGTTATATTTCTAAAAGAAATACCCAGAACCTCGGGCAACCAAACACCTCATGTCCAACCAGTATCTAACATCTCGGTGGCATGCTCCAACCATATACTAGGTCCCTGAGACCTCAACTCATATGAATCCCCATAGAATCAATGTTCATTATCTAGGGGACAACGATACATTTCCTCAAAATAATAAAACTACTTGATAAACAACTCTCATCCCAAGTAATGGTGATATATGTCCTACCAAATTGGACATTCCTAATGACCTCATGTATTGTGAGCCTCATACAAAAACTGATTATCTCAACATAATCAATAGATGTATCCTCACGATCCCTGTGGCTTTATACATCAATAACATCAAACCATCATCCTAATATGAATATAACAGGGGCCTCTACCCACACAATTTGTTAATACCACATCCTCATCTAATTCATATAGTCTTTACATGACTCTAAACATCACATTAACCAACACGAGTGAGAAAACATCCCCAAAGAAGTCCATAAGCCGTATTATCTGACACCTCATTCCCCTATGACCATATCGGTCCATATGATGGTCATCAACATCCAATATAACTTAGGACATGAACATTTCTTGATTCCCTTTCCACCTCACACTAATGCCCATGCAACCAATAAAGTAATCAACACCATTCATATAATCTGAGACTCGCCCGACCTAATTATTATATTACCTCTAAGTAGATGGATAATTCCATATCAATCCTTTATAAAATAGAATCAAGTTCCCCTGGAATTCACAATCAATTCATATAATTAATAAAATTAATTTTATTAAATAAACTCATCTAATCTAACTGTCCATGTGGTATGAAGGCTTATACCAGAACATATCATTTATGAAAATGATATGGAATTCTTAGATGCATACCACATGGTCTCATATTGAATTTCATATAAATGAGTTGATTAAATTCCATCCAACTCAACCTACCCAAAGGAACACTCAAATATGAACCCATAAACAACCTCAAAATAATGGGGAAAGATTAAAACACCTTTATAATATAGGTATACATCATCTCTTCTGATATTAGACTCTAATTAAACTTTATTTGGGTGAAATTATCATTATAGATTAACACCTTAAAAATTAGATAAATCATCTCACATGGGTTTAGCTCTCCAAGAGAAAAATGTTTATAAAAAATATGCAAGAAGAGTTGGAGCCTTATAAATAAGAACATAAAATCATAAAAGGATTGATTAATGGATTCTAAATGAGATATATAGTTCACATACTAGAGGGGTTAGTGAAATGGATCTCTCCTCTAGGAGGGCCACTATTTCTAGGACTTAGACCCTCATTATTGATCTGGTCAGTGTCTTCGATACGTGGTGGGACGTACCTTTATTGCAGCTTTTCCATATGTACTCATATGCTTCTTTTCTCATGGGCTTCCTAAGATTTCATTGGGTACTTTGGAAACCTCTGCTGCTAGGTCTGAATCTTAATATATTTGTCTCCATTATCTCACGAATCATGGGAGGTGGGGGTATTTTCAATAATTCTATGGGTTTGGTTATCTTGGAATTCACTTCCCACAAATTCCATGGCTATTCCATTCATGTGGAGTTTTTTTCTTTCCTCACATGCCTTTCCCTTTACCAGTATGGTGACATTACAAATACTGAAGACGAAACATATTCCTTGGTCCTTCTCAACTCGATGTACGACACAATCCATACACCATGGTCAATTTCATAATCCACCAGAATGTATTGTGGTATACTCACCAATAATGTCCACCTAAGACACATCTCGCGTGAGGGTAACATGGCTACCGAAAATCTATCGTTAATAAAGGTTAAAGGTTCCAATGTCTCTTATCTTTATACCATGAATTAATTTAAATTCGAGGGGGTTAACATCCTTAGAGGGGATTCCCTCAGCTTGCATTATTTCAAAACAACATGGATGTTTCTTTTCTTTTTGTCCTCCAGGATGTCCCCTTCCATGTTTTTCATTAGAAATAAATGACGGTGATTATGATACATGAGAAAAATGTACATTTCCCACATTCAAGGATCCCATATGGATTTCCAGCATGGTTTTCCAAAAAATTTCAAACAATTCAGATATCGCTACTAATGATCCAAACCGAAAACAGTTATCTTGCATTGTATGGAAAAACCATACCAATCCATGGTGTAGCATCAATATAATTGTCACTAAGCATGTGGAATGGGATGGTATGCCCAATCCATGAAAAATATATATGGATTCATCTTATCAAAACATCTTATCTCCACTCATGATAGTGTGACCCATCCAATATTTTTTTGAAAAGTGTTCTATGTGAATTTAGAGGCTACATAGTTTCTCCATTGAGGTCATATAGTTCTTTCAAAGTGCTAGCCTTGATCTAAAAACCCCATAAACATGGGTTTTCAAACACCGTGGCACCCAACACCCAATTGAAACACCAAGTAATTTTAAAATCCCTTAAACCCATCCAAATATAAGAAATTTTCCTACAGAACCTCCTAGGTTTTTGTTCCAATAAGAAAGAACAAATATTTTCTACCGACCAAACTCCAAAAATTATAAACTGGAGGGGAATTCAACCCACTCCAATGACATAAGGCAATACACCCATAACTATTTAGCATTAATATATGGAAATATCATCCAGTGAAACTATATTTTTTGATATGTTCTTAAAATAAAAAACTCTAGAAAATATATTGAATGTTGATGATTCGATTCAACTTTAAACACACTAATTAAAAACCAATGTAACCATTTATACTATTAATCCTTTCAATATGAAACCAAATTATATGGTACCATTTTTCATGGTGTCCCCCTTGAAGGGGTTCCATCTACTAAAATTCCTCTATATCGTAAATATAGTGTATGTATATGATCCTAATTGTGAAGGTCTTATAAGATAATTTTTTATTGGTGATAATATAATAATCTAAACTATATGTGATGATGTAGTAAACCCATATTTCTATTGCTGAATATCCAAAATAAATCCAAATCGTGATGAGCTAGTAAACCTACAATCTTATTGGTTATAAAAAACAAATCAATACACTAATCTCAATATAATGATTGAACAATCAATTTAAATGATACTATAGATTCAAATTCATTTATAGATATTATAAAATTCTTGATTTACATTATAAATAGATTTAAAATATAGATTCATCACATGCATAAACATCTCATAAAAATATAAATAGATTCATTATTTCAATGGATCAAAAAAATAAAAATAAGTATTACATTTGTTAGATATTATTATTGACCAATTACATTCAATAAGTTTGTTAAACCTGAAAAGGTCGTGGGTGAGGTAAAATAATTCATTACTATGATCAAGAAGGATTTGAAAAAAAATCATAACATTGTAATAGATTAATGTGTTATACAGTATGATATCTACTAAGTTCAATTAATCTCTCATCATATGATTTGGAAAAAAATCATAACCAATTATCATCAACGGAGCATTGAATTGCATGAGCCAACACCTCACCTAGCCCCTAATTCATTTTCATATAGTTGGACACCCTATGCGATGTAATTCACTATCTTGCTCAAACATAAAATTTATCCAAACTTAATGAGTGAATAAATTTCTAAGGGAACATGTTTGGGATTATTAGGAGTATGTAGTTAGTTCATTTTTAATAAACCATTATCACCCAACTCCATTGAGATATCACCTAGGTTATTAATAAATTTATTCTCCCACATTAACATCACTCAACACATGAATTTATATAAATATGTTTAAAAAGTATTTATATTTATTCTCATTATTGGATTCATTCTTGTATAATAACATAAAGATCATCATATCTAATAATGGGAAAACTATTTACAAGGATCATAATCCCTAAAACTTCAATGTGATCATTTAAAATAATTATAATACATTTATAATTGATTAATATAAGTATTTAATTATTGATAACTAAAATTAAACACAAAAATAAACAAAAACATAATAAAATCTCAAAAAACATTGTGTATAAAGATTTTAGATAAATCCATACTCACAAAAGTTTATCTATATTAGATAATTAGGATTAGAAAATTCCATATAAATTAGCAGAATATTTCATTGTTTTTTCAAAGAGGAAAATGCCCTTGAAAATAATCATGAATTCTCTATTCAATATTTTTATTAATTAAAATATGTATAATAAGATCCACCTGGATGAAATGTGAAGGAAATATATGGATTAGGAAATCTATTATCTAATTTGGAAATCAATGTATTCCATTATATGAGGAAGAATACACATATTTATGAATATTTTTTAGAGATAACGAAACTATGAAACTGTTATAATCAATATGTCATGGTTATAGTTGATAATATAAATTAGTATATAAAAAATGACCATGATTTGAGGAACATATAAGATACCTATTAATTATTTTAGGATCAAGGTTTTTCTAGGAACACCATGATGTATAATAACCTATAATATAATGTTATTAATGAAAGATATAAAAAATAAATAATATTAATGAGAATTTTTTATGGATCTATTAATTATTTTAAATGGAATATCATAGTTCAGAAAGAATTTTTATTTACTATGTTTATTGTGGACATGGAATAAATATCATTTAGATAAAATCCATACACATGGATCAATCATGAATATTTATGGGATTTATAACTATTGAATAACATTATAAATGGATAGTAAATGTTTACACTAAAGGTGTACAAAATTTCATACTGAAATACCATAATGGAATGATATATTTTTTAATAAAACCCTTAAATATAATTTTTAAATATAATATATCACGCATTATTTGGTAAAATGTAGTCACTTGAGGATGAAAGAGAATGATCAGATAAATATAAATCATTTTTTGGTTACCTATATACATTTTTTCAAATTATATTCTTATTGGAGTTCAAGAAAAATATTTTCACTCCAATCATATATTTATTCATCATTGATAATAAGATACTCAATTTGATAATGGGATACAAACCACTAAAAAAATTTATTATGTACTCAATAATAATATCATGTGAACATATATTCCGTCATTTCATGAGAATTTCAATACATATATATCATAATGAATTTAATTATATTTAAATTTATTTTATTAAAGAATATCAATTTATTAATTAGTATCAGAACAATGGAATCTGGAAGAAGGAAGAAATAAATAAGATCTTTTTATGGTTATAAATCAACTACTCCTTTAATCACTCTCTATCCCTATAGTCGATCATATCACTATTGGGACTTATAATGGGTATCAAAGTAGGATACTCAATAGGATCTCATAAGACATTAGATAGTATTCAATAACAATAATTTGATATTAGAGTTTAGTTTAAACATCAATGATAAATTATTATTTAATCATCAAATTTTTAATATTTTTTTATAAATAGATAAAATATTAATGGTATTTCCTTGATTAATTTTTTTTCTAAAAATTAAAATAACATTTATTGGAGAGTTATGTTTAGAACCATTTATAATTTCATTTGTACTTTCATACTCCAAAGGAGTTTAAAAAAATTATCAGTCTCCTATTTTTATTTTCTTCGATGTTTTCAATTTCATAAGTACTGAATTGATTAATTAGATGAATTATTATTATATATAAATTCTCATTATGTATTTATTAGGGTATCCATTTAATATATAATATGTATTTCAATGTTCATAATACTAGATATTCAATGGATGTATCAAATAGAATTATGGTAAATGCATGGAGAATGAATTTTATAGAAAATGGTGGAAACGTATCTATAAAAATTAATAAGTATCGTTGTATATTTAATATGTGTGATTTTTTGAAAATTATTGTGTGCCCTTCAAAGTACTTAGGAATAATAAAACTAACATTAAAATTAATAAATGATAAATTTATACTTATAATGGTGGAATTGGTTTCATGAAAATATATTCCTTATTTTGATAAGGAATTATATTACTAAAAAATGATTTAATGAATCACTAATCCATTATTGAATGATTTTTGGATGAAATCAAAGAAGAAATATTAAAATTATTATAATATATAGAGGTTTCTTTATATATGAATCACATTAGAATAACTACGATTAATTTAAAATATTCAAAAAAATTAAACTCATAAGATTATAAACATTCTGTTTTAACATGAAGATAAATTTTTAAATCTGATGAAATAAAAGAAAATTTTAAATTAAATTATAAACTTTATGTAATCATTAAAATTGGGACATAATGGAAAATACCATGGATAAAATTACATGTAATTATTATGATGAGAAATGATGGAAATCATTTTTAAAATAGTTTTTTTTATTCATATTTGATCACCCGTGTATATAAAAAAACCCATTGGTGGCAGGATTCAGATGAATGATAGAATGGTGAGAGGAAGCCCCTATAAGTGGAGAGTAGTGGAAAATATATAGGATGGATCAACAATTATGAGAATATTCTATTGAATGTATCTTTAAATTTAAAGTATATATCTTCCTTGGAAAATTAAAATTATTGAAAAAACTATTCAAATATCATGGAGATTATTGATCCTTATAAGATTTAGAGGATCATAGATATGAAATATTTTGTAGTTTCATCGTGCCTAAATTGATAAATTTTTTATTTAAATATCATTGTAAATATAAAATTATTAATGGAAAATAAATTTATATAATTATAGAGATAAATTACTTACCATCCATAGTGAAATCATTGAGAATTTTGGATACTTCCAATAATTGTCATACATTTCCAAAATTTGTCTAATTATCAAATTTTAACTATTATGGTTGGATTATAATTTTTATAATCACAATTATTGTACTCATAATAATGGTATAACATATTTAGTTTTATAAGTGGATTAAAATATCACCAAATACTCGATATATAATAATTAGTAATATAAGATTTTCACTCACAGATACAAAAGACTTGTTTTTTTCTTTATTGAATTCAATCAAATTTGAATATGTAATGAACATTTATTATAATTGGATTCCAGTATTTAAAATATAAAGGGAATATTTATAAAAATTATAAATATTTAGAACCATTATAGTCTCTCATAATTTCAATGGAATTAATGAGGATAAGAGCATAGATGGAATTGATAAAGGATGATAGAAATAAGATATTAATGTTCTTATACAATTATTAATAGTGAATGTGTGAAAGGGTGGATATAAAGTGTTGAATGTTTATAGAGGAAAGAAAAAAATATTTTAATGATATGTTTTACAAAATTAATTAAACAATTACTTTATAAAATTATGGTATAACACAATAACCATTTTCACTTATTTGGTATTGAATTATTTAGGATGAATTTTCAGGTGTTTTTTTATTAAAAAAATAAGGTGTTACATCAAATGTAATACATTTTGAATATCATTTGGTAGATGATGAATTTATTGATTGAAAAATATTTCTTTAAACTATGATATTTATACAATAGTATAGTGTAGTTAATTGATGTTTCTATAATTATGGATTCATTTTTTATATTCTCTATCTCCTTATGGTTATGTACTATTGTTATGAATCCATGAAAATCACTATATCATAATTAAAAAAAATAAAAGAGTATATTGTATAAAAAGTTATTCCCATGATCCATTAGGTCAATATATTTGGTGGAGTTGGATACAAAATTAACGAATAATTCCGATGTCCTTTTAATACACTATACAATTTCTCCACTTTATATACAATTTCATTATACAAAACCAATATTCAATGTCCCCAATAATTTCACTACAAATGATACTCATCTACACACATCATACATTTTAATTTTCCATAAAAAGTTTTGTAATATAATCATAATAAATTGGTGGGGTCATATTATTGGTAAGGTTAAATATATGAGATAATAATATTAGATCACAATGGTTCTTAATATGAGCATATGAGTATAATCAACATAAAGAATAATTTAATACAAAAAAACACATATATATTAAATCACAAAATAATAATGGGTGTAACATCATAGGTAATTACAGAATAATAATTTTTTATATTTATTAATATTTATGAATTATATTTCAATGTTACCTAAATAGGGATTATATATCCAATAGCATACTCGACATGCAACAATGGGTTTCTCCAGAAACAAACATCGCACACAAGACAGAGTTGTACCAAAAAATAATATATTATAATATTATTATTTAAACTAATATTTATCACCTAGAAGATGTATTGGTAAGAATGAATAGAACTGACTATATAGTTTTTACACTTTATTATTAAATATTTTTACTTTCTTACAATAAATAATCTGTGAAAAAAATAATAATAAATCCAATTTTAAATATAAAAAGCTCTAATATTTTTTAATGGTATTTTTACAACCTATAGATGTCAAACTATTTAAAATATAAATTTTGGCACTTTTATATGTTCTGTTTGAAAAAATAACCTTCTTCTATAGAAGCGGGACCTAAAAATTTACCTTGGATAAATTTGGATATTTTTCAGATAATATAAGTTTTTTAAAGAATAGTGAAAAATAATGCATTTTAATTCAAAACTAATTTATCACCAAATTTATTTTTATAGTTTTTTTATCTATTTAATTGGTATTTATGTTTAATTATTTTAATTTTTTATTAGTTAATTCAATTTAGGTTGATGGAACCAACTTAATATTGAAATTGGATATAAAACATTGTGAACATTTAAACGTCTTTACTTAAAAAAACATGTTTTCTCAATTATTCAATGAGATCATTTGTAAATTAATCTTACCACCTATATGGATTGGATTTTGAAAAAGGTTAATAGATTATTTTAATAAATATGAAAATTACATCCAATATGATGAAAATAATTTTTTATGAATAATAACTTTAGCATTTTATTTACCACAACAAAAAGTAAATCCAGTAATTAAAGGTAACAATATTATTATAATAAAATAAAACTACTGTAACACCCCAGGTAAATAAGGAATATGAAATTTTCATATTTATCCATATTTGTGAATAAAATATTAATATGACTTTAAAGGGGATGCTATGCTCGATAGCGTACCCAACACGCAACAACGAGTTTCTTGGGAATCTTACGTTGCACTCTAATAATAAAATAATATTATTTTAAATGGTAGTTAACATGTAGCCGTTGTAATGGCGGGAATGAATAGAAATAACTAAAATATGATTATATATGTTCTTAAATATTTTTACATTTATACAATAAAAGATAAAGGCTTAAAATACGGAAAGAATTCAATTTTAGGCGTATATGCCCTAGTTTTCACTAAAGGTTCACTTATCACCTTTTGATGGAGAACCTCATTAAATATAGTTTTGTTCACTCTTAAACATTCTTTTGGTCCAAATAAAACTCTTATTAAGAATCGGGACATCAAAATTTACTTTGTGTAAATTTTTGGTATCTTTCCGATAAAGTTCATTTTTTTAATGAATAGTGTAAAATGTTGTATTTTAATTCAAAACCACTTTTTAATCTAATTTATTTATATGATTAGATTATATTTTGAATTGGTTTTAAATTTAAATTAGAAAATATTTTTACCATTAAATCCAATAGTGGTCGTTGGAATCAATTTCACTTTGAAATCAGACTTAAACTAGTGTCAATCTTTTGATACTTATTGTTTCATAAAACACGCTATTTGTCATGACAGCGGGAATTAATTATTAAATTAATTAATGTGACTTATATGTTTTGAATTTTTTAAAATGGATTTCATTTTAGAATTCAGAATATCAAATATAGCTTAGGGTGAATTTTTGGGATTTTTCTGAAAAACTTCAATTTTTGATGAATAGTGAAACCACTAAGTGGTACTTATAAAAACTGATTTTCCATTTAAATGAAATTTTGCCATCATTGTGTTTTGATTTTCAAAAATCCGACATACATGGTTGTCATTAAGAATTAAAATGTGGTTCAATGAGATTAAAATAATTTTTTGGTGAATAGTAACTTATTAAGTTTTTAATCGCGATTAGTGGTAATTAGTGTAGTTTAAGGTAAAAATAATGTTTTAATAAAATGAGATGAGCTTGACACATGTCTTACCCTCATTGGTTGTATCATGGCCGACCAAGACAAGCCACGGGTCAACTTGGGGACCCCATGGATCCACTTTGGTTGGGAAATGACATAAATAACATTTTATTTAATGTAAAAGTAAAATTGACACAAACATGATATGTTTTACTAAAACAATTTTTAAGTGGGGTTATACAAGTAATCTTTTTTATTATAAATATTCATTGGAAATCTAAAAAGATTTCCTACATCATAGTATTTTTTTTATAATTTTTAGACATTAAATAAATTAAATTATTTATGACATAATAATGATGCAGCGATGACATCATTATTTGACGATTTAAATAAAATGGAAAGATAATGTAAAGTCTATGAACTACACATGTCCAAAACTTATTGGATGAGTGGATTTCGAAGCCTTATCACCTTATCCACGAATTATATCAATGTGGTACCTTTTGAAACCGAAACACATTTTCAAATAAAGTAATATTTCTTTACTTTCCAAAAGTGTCCCTCCTCTCCTCTTATAAAAGGCCCCCACCTATACCTCGTTTAACACACTCCTCAAGCCTATGGCTCCACCAACCCCTGCCCATTTACTCTCTCCACATCTCTCTCCTAATCCTAGAGGATTACCTTTGGGCATAATCCTTTCAAAGGAAGCCTTTAGGCTCAAATCAAAAGGAGTTACACTTTTAAAGGTAATTCATTCTCTCAAGTTCATTTGTTTTATTTTGCTTCTCCAACCCCTTAAACTCTTTTTATTTACTTATTTTGTAACAACAACAGTATATTCAATATACTAGGATGTTGTTATAAGATTTATTCGAGCTACACTATCACACAACTACATCAAATGGTTAAAGAACATACGGTTTCCGTGGATGGTGAAATTCTGCCTCCCGAAACGATGATTGTCCAATACTCATTTAACACCTTCAAAAGTGGAAATTATGATGTCACTATTTTTATATATGATATATAATATGTTTATGTTATATTTATGCTTCTTTATTTTTCATTTTTTTCTTACCTTTATGGATTCCATTATTGGTATATGTGATATCTTCATTTAAGGAAGTGCGGACTACCGCCCCCTCAAAGTGATTTGATTCGTTAAATACCATATGTGGGATGTATAAAGGATGGAAATATGATATTATATATTATATTATACTGGAATTATAATATACCTTTATATAATTTTTATTCCATTCTATAAAATACGAAATACAAATGAAAGTAGCGTTCATGCGTACGTACGGCTTACCGTCTCCATGAACGGTGCATTTCATTTCTTACCTCTAAATGATTATGAAATGTTATAAATGCATGAATGTACTGGATATATATGACATATATGATATCTACATAATTAATACAATTCTGGATATAATAAACATTTGGCCACACGAACAACATGTAATTGTAAGAAGTCCACTTTCGACTTAAGAACCAAATATCGGCAAAACAAATATTATTAACTTAAATGATTACATAATGTTTATGACATGGTAATAAGTGGTATAAAAGTAATAATGAACTTGAAAAAGGTTCTTAAGGAATTATAAATTAACTCAAGTTTATTATTCAGGAGATTAATGAACGATCGAGTCAAGTCGGACCCGAGGTAAGGGATCCTACTCCTCTTTCTTTTTAAGTACACTCTTTTATGTCATTACTTTTAAAGCTCATATTTATTGTTATTGGGATGTTCTTTTATATTACTCATACTGTAATTTTTATGTTCATGTGATTAGAGACCCTATTCTCTCTCATCAATCCATTTCGGAAGTTTTATGTGGCGCTGTTAGGCTGCCGAGTTTTCATAAGGGATTTTTCATCTCACTTTTATTCACGTGAGATTTATGCTACATTTGCCACAAATTCCATTGAGTGGTGTATGTACTGCAAATTATTCTACTCTTTGTGTAATATACTTTCGTTTATGAGTATTTACATCAATGATCTATTGTCCTTCTTTCATGGGGTGTATGTTTTGAAAGATACCCAAGTCGGTAAGGGAACCTTTCACCCTCCTCTTTTTTAAAAGACTTCTTTTGTTGGGTCTTTTAATTTACATATTGTTATGTTGGGATATGTTCTCATATATCCTTATTGATGTAAATTTTATGTCCAATTGATGAGATACACTTTTTATCTCACATCAACTCATTTTGATGTGATGTCGTTAGGTTGTCAAGGGAACTTTTTAACCCAATTTTGTTTTCTTTGGGTTCAACATGTAGTCATTGAATATGTCATCCATTGAATATGTGTGAATGAACTTTTATTTTTTTACACTTAATATCCACTTATATTGGGTGTATTTATATTTGTCACACATATTTTTGAGATTTATTTGTCCTTAATTTAAGGATACCTTCTTTATAAGGGATTTCATCACATTTGACATTTCTATTGAGGGTTCATTGTTGTTATGCACCAATTCACTCTTATATGGTGTATATACTATCCTTTGGAGTATTATATCTTGAATCCATTTATTCTCATGATATTATAAAGTTCTGACTAAATGTTATTCCTCAATTATTGTATTCAAGTGTCTCTAATTTTGGTAAAACCCCTTTAACCAAAATATCGTTTTAAATGTTTTAATTATTTGTTCTTATTAATATCCATGTTTTCAAAATGGTTTTATGGATTTATTTATATGGATATTAATGGTTTAAAATTTTAAGCTTCAAGGTGGTATGGGACACTTTGATTCAAAAATCTCTTTATTAAATGTTTTAAATGGTTTTGCAAATGGTTTCTTTTTGAATGGATTCAATATTTCAATATACTAAAATGTTATATTGTGATTGAAATGTGGAAATGTTATGTTTCCTTTATGCATGTTTTATGTGACACATTTATGTTATGGTTCTTGGGCATTGTTATGAAAACGGTTGGTTCCGTGATAAACTAAGTGCGGGTGAGCCCGTTATAGCTCTCCAATGCATTGGGTAACGCGAAGGAGTGAAACGTTAAGGTTTCTCCGAAGAGATTTAGGGAATATACTGTGATGGGTATTCCAAACGTAACCAAGAGGGTTACTCCCTACGTAAGAATGTTATGAATGCCTCAAGTTACCTTTATGTCTTATGTTTTCTATGATTTATTCATGATTTGATATGCCTATGTTTTATGGGTAAAGTATGATTTCATTCTTATGTATATATGAAATCATGTTTCCGTTCCATATTTTTATAACCCTTACTGAGCTTTTTATGCTCATCCCAAGTTTTTGAAATGTTTTTCACAGGTCAAGGGAAAGGTACATGATGTGATTATAGTGTCAAGTATGTGTCAAGAAAGACTCTGTGTTTTATTTTAAATAGGTTTCTGTTTATGGGAAGAATGAATATTGTCTTTTATGTAACCACTTTGTTTAAATGTGGAATGTAATGCAAGTTTTAGGATCTAATTCTCTAAAACTCTAAACCTGAAAAGATCCTCAATGTGTAATCTTGTAATAACTCAAGATTAAGTAAGGTTTAAGTATGGGGCCTTATAGTTGGTATCAAAGGTCGGTTTAGATAACTTTAGAGGTTAGGGTATTCTTTAAGCATAAGTGACAATTACCATAATGGTTAGGATTTCAGAAAGAGTCTTAGTTTTAGATAAAGTGAATGAGTAAATATATCTTATTGTTTATCTTACTCATTAGTACATGATGGTTTTGTTGATATACTCACACTGACCTTTTTGGTTTTAGTAAATGGCTGGATCTAGCAGGCACCAAAGTAACAATGGATGTGAAGGAAACTGTGACAGTTTTTTGAGCAAGCAACTGAATGATATGGGAGCTACAATGAGAACTCTTTTGATTATCCTCAACCAACTATCTGGAGTCATGATTGACCACCTAAACCTTGTAGATTTCTCTAAGGCATCATATATGCAAGAAACAAATCCATACGGAAGTACAGGTAATAATCATAAAGGTAAGTGTGTTCAAAAACCTATGTGTCAAAGATGTGGAAAGAAACACCTAGGAAAATGTTTCAAAGGGAAATAAATATGCTATAGATGTGGAAATGAAGGTCATAAAGCAAGAACCTGCCATGGAAAAAAGGAAGCATCCAGTTGACTCGAGGAAAGGGAAAGAAGTTCTTTCTGAGGGATCAATTGAATGTTTTAAATGTGGTGTGCATGGTCATTATGCAAATACATGTCCTATGAAGAAGTTTCGTGAATGGGGTCACCAAGAGCGTACCAATATTCATTTACCAATACCTAATACCATTCCGATTGAGGATGAAGAAACTGACAATGACCAATCAAAGGTATGTACTATTTCATGACTATTGTTTTCTTATTTTGGAATCTTAGGATATGATTCATGATTTTGTTTGTAGGAAAGAGGTATTTCGGAATAAGTTGGAAAGGAATGGATAATGGATCATGAAGAATATTGAATGAGTAAGATGTCAACATATAAGGGCTTCAAGAGTTAGGGTGAAATTCTTAAGAGTATTAAGTCTCTTTTGATGATGGGGTTACATTAGAAGAATTTTTTTATTATGTGTAACCCTGATGTTTAATATAGGCAAATTTTATTCAAGTAATATTTATCTTTTCTTTTGTGGACATAGTTATAAAGAACCATTTGGGTTTATATGATCCTTACTTTTGAGGTAATTATGGGTTACCATATGTTATGATTGAAGTGAAAGGCATGAGATAAAATTGAGGTTAAATTATGTTATAGTTATTTTTGATGATTTTATCCCTTTTTGGGTAATGATTTGAGAATTATATAGTTTTGGAAAAAGGACAACACGCAGACCGTGTGACAACCCGTCGCGTCGGACAATGCTGCGGGAATCGAACCCACAACCAAAGTGCGACTGGTATTTATCGCCTACCACTGGACTACGTGAAGTCCCTGGTTAGTTTGACTGATTATTTTTAGTTATATGATATTATGAATTAAGAGTATGTTGATTTTGGAGGATATGTGATTAGGATAATTACTTTTCAATGTGAGACATTAGGAGCAACTGATGTTGTTTGGAGATAAATGTTACGATTTAACTTGGAAGACTATGTGACTAAATCCTTAAAATATTTGGGTTTCAATCTTATATTGGTTTACTTTGAATAATTTTATGGACAAATTGTATATCGGATGGTCCTCGTTGAACTTTGGGTTTTGTTGGACAAATTTTGGAGATTAAGAATAGATTTTCTTTTTTATAAGGGGTTATCCTTTTCTGGATTATCTAATCTTGTACTAACCTTTTTGGTTTTGGTTTTGGTTAAAGCCTAAATACATGGTAAGTATATAGTTTCTTTTGTGGATTAGGTGATTCTATAGAAGTTGATTATAGTACTCCTAATGCGAACAAGCCTCCCTAAATACTCGTCTTTTGGAAAAAAATATGAGTTTGATTAAGGAAACTAGTAAAAGTTGAAAGTCAAAATGATAAGTGATTATGTTTCCTTATGAATAAATTCCTCAATAGAAAGTAACTTAAAACAAAAATGTTGTCTATTAACTTTTCCTACTGGGGAACCCAACACCGTTTAACCCATCACAAGTTTGTGATTTTCTCATTGTTAACTTTCTCCTAAACATGTTTTCTATCACTCTCCATCAGAACATGACCCTTTGTTTTTTCCTCCATGTCCATATTTTCATACTTGGAATCGTAGTATGGGTTAACTCAGGTGACCTTTGTACTTATCTTTCTTTATTTTAAAGTGTTTGTTTTACCGACTCTTGTTCTGATGTGGGACGTTCAAGGATGTTTCCAAGCGCAATTTTAAAATTGCAAGGACGCAATTCGCAAAAGGGGGGAAGGATGTAACACCCCAGGTAAATAAGGAATATGAAATTTTCATATTTATCCATATTTGTGAATAAAATATTAATATGACTTTAAAGGGGACGCTATGCTCGATAGCGTACCCAACACGCAACAAAGAGTTTCTTGGGAATCTTACGTTGCACTCTAATAATAAAATAATATTATTTTAAATGGTAGTTAACATGTAGCCGTTGTAATGGCGGGAATGAATAGAAATAACTAAAATATGATTATATATGTTCTTAAATATTTTTACATTTATACAATAAAATATAAAGGCTTAAAATACGGAAAGAATTCAATTTTACGCGTATATGCCCTAGTTTTCACCAAAGGTTCACTTATCACCTTTTGATGGAGAACCGTCATTAAATATAGTTTTGTTCACTCTTAAACATTCTTTTGGAACAAATAAAACTCTTATTAAGAATCGGGACATCAAAATTTACTTTGTGTAAATTTTTGGTATCTTTCCGATAAAGTTCGTTTTTTAATGAATAGTGTAAAATGTTGTATTTTAATTCAAAACCACTTTTTAATCTAATTTATTTATATGATTAGATTATATTTTGAATTGGTTTTAAATTGAAATTAGAAAATATTTTTACCATTAAATCCAATAGTGGTCGTTGTAATCAATTTCACTTTGAAATCAGACATAAACTAGTGTCAATCTTTTGATACTTATTGTTTCATAAAACACGCTATTTGTCATGACAGCGGGAATTAATTATTAAATTAATTAATGTGACTTATATGTTTTGAATTATTTAAAACGGACTTCATTTTTGAATTCAGAATGTCAAATATAGCTTAGGGTGAATTTTTGGGATTTTTCTGAAAAACTTCAATTTTTGATGAATAGTGAAACCACTAAGTGGTACTTATAAAAACTGATTTTCCGTTTAAATGAAATTTTTCCATCATTGTGTTTTGATTTTCAAAAATCCGACATACATGGTTGTCATTAAGAAGTAAAATGTGGTTCAATGAGATTAAAATAATTTTTTGGTGAATAGTAACTTATTATGTTTTTAATCGCGATTAGTGGTAATTAGTGTAGTTTAAGGTAAAAATAATGCTTTAATAAAATGAGATGAGCTTGACACATGTCTAACCCTCATTGGTTGTATCAGGGCCGACCAAGACAAGCCATGGGTCAACTTGGGGACCCCATGGATCCACTTTGGTTGGGAAATGACATAAATAACATTTTATTTAATGTAAAAGTAAAATTGACTCAAACATGATATGTTTTACTAAAACAATTTTTAAGTGGGGTTATACAAGTCATCTTTTTGATTATAAATATTCATTGGAAAGATAAAAAGATTTCCTACGTCATAGTATTTTGTTTATTATTTTTAGACATTAAATAAATTAAATTATTTATGACATAATAATGATGCAGTGATGACATCATTATTTGACGATTTAAATAAAATGGAAAGATAATGTAAAATCAATGAACTACACATGTCCAAAACTTATTGGATGAGTGGATTTCGAAGCCTTATCACCTTATCCACGAAGTATATCAATGTGGGACCTTTTGAAACCGAAACACATTTTCAAATAAAGTAATATTTCTTTACTTTCCGAAAGTGCCCCTCCTCTCCTCTTATAAAAGGCCCCCACCTATACCTCATTTAACACACTCCTCATGCCTTTGGCTCGGCCAACCCCTGCTCATTTACTCTCTCCACATCTCTCTCCTCATCCTAGAGGATTCCCTTTGGGCAGAATCCTTTCAATGGAAGCCTTTGGGCTCAAATCAAAAGGAGTTACACTTTTAAAGGTAATTCATTCTCTCAAGTTCATTTGTTTTATTTTGCTTCTCCAACCCCCTAAATTCTTTTTATTTACTTCTTTTGTAACCACAACAGTATATTCAATATACTAGGATGTTTTTATAAGATTTATTCGAGCTAAACTCTCACACAACTACATCAAATGGTTAAAGAACATACGGTTTCCGTGGATGGTGAAATTCTGCCTCCCGAAACGATGATTCTTCAATACTCATTTAACACCTTCAAAGGTGGACATTATGATGTCACTATTTTTATATATGATATATAATATGTTTATGTTTTATTTATGCTTCTGTATTTTTCATTTTTGTCTTACCTTTATGGCTTCTATTATGGGTATATGCGATATCTTCATTTAAGGAAGTGCGGACTACCGCCCCCTCAAAGTGATTTGATTTGTTAAATACCATATGTGGGATGTATAAAGGATGGAAATATGATATTATATATGATATTATACTGGAATTATAATATACTTTTATATCATTATTATTCCATTCTATAAAATATGAAATAGAAATGAAAGTAGTGTTCATGCGTACGTACGGCTTACCGTCTCCATGAACGGTGCATTTCATTTCTTACCTCTAAATGATTATGAAATGTTATAAATTCATGAATTTACTGGATATATATATGAAATATATGATATCTACATAATCAATACAATTCTGGATATAATAAACATTTGGCCACACGAACAACATGTAATTGTAAGAAGTCCACTTTCGACTAAAGATCCAAATATCGGCAAAACAAATATTATTAACATAAATGATTACATAATGTTTATGACATGGTAATAAGTGGTATAAAAGTAATAATGAACTTGAAAAAGGTTCTTAAGGAATTATAAATTAACTCAAGTTTATTATTCAGGAGATTAAAGAACGATCAAGTCAAGTCGGACCTGAGGTAAGGGATCCTACTCCTCTTTCTTTTTAGGTACACTCTTTTATGTCATTCCTTTTAAAGCTCATATTTATTGTTATTGGGATGTTCTTTTATATTACTCCTACTGTAATTTTTATGTTCATGTGATGAGAGACCCTATTCTCTCTCATCAATCCATTTCGGAAGTTTTATGTGGCGCCGTTAGGCTGCCGAGTTTTCATAAGGTATTTTTCATCTCACTTTTATTCACGTGAGATTTATGCTATATTTGCCACAAATTCCATTGAGTGGTGTATGTACTGCAAATTATTATACTCTTTGTGTAATATACTTTCATTTATGAGTATTTACATCAATGATCTATTGTCCTTCTTTCATGGGGTGTATGTTTTGAAAGATACCCAAGTCGTTAAGGGAACCTTTCACCCTCCTCTTTTTTAAAAGACTTCTTTTGTTGGGTCTTTTAATTTACATATTGTTATGTTGGGATATGTTCTCATATATCCTTATTGATGTAACTTTTAGGTCCAAGTGATGAGATAAACTTTTTATCTCTCATCAACTCATTTTGATGTGATGCCGTTAGGCTGTCAAGGGAACTTTTTAACCCAATTTTGTTTTCTTTGGGTTCAACATGTAGTCATTGAATATGTCATCCATTGAATATGTCATCCATTGAATATGTGTGAATGAACTTTTATTGTTTTAAACTTAATATCCACTTATATTGGGTGTATTTATATTTTCCACACATATTTTTGAGATTGATTTGTCCTTAATTTAAGGATACCTTCTTTATAAGGGATTTCATCACATTTGACATTTATATTGAGGGTTCATTGTTGTTATGCACCAATTCACTCTTATATGGTGTATATACTATCCTTTGGAGTATTATATCATGAATCCATTTATTCTCATGATATTATAAAGTTCTGACTAAATGTTATTCCTCAATTATTGTATTCAAGTGTCTCTAATTTTGGTAAAACCCCTTTAACCAAAATATCGTTTTAAATGTTTTAATTATTTGTTCTTATTAATATCCATGTTTTCAAAATGGTTTTAAGGATTTATTTATATGGATATTAATGGTTTAAAATTTTAAGCTTCAAGGTGGTATGGGACACTTTGATTCAAAAATCTCTTTATTAAATGTTTTAAATGGTTTTGGAAATGGTTTCTTTTTGAATGGATTCAATATTTAAATATACTAAAATGTTATATTGTGATTGAAATGTGGAAATGTTTTGTTTCCTTTATGCATGTTTTATGTGACACATTTATGTTATGGTTCTTGGGCATTGTTATGAAAACGGGTGGTTCCGTGATAATCTAAGGGCGGGTGAGCCCGTTATAGCTCTCCAATGCATTGGGTAATGCGAAGGAGTGAAACGTTAAGGTTTCTCCGAAGAGATTTAGGGAATATACTGTGATGGGTATTCCAAATGTAACCAAGAGGGTTACTCCCTACATAAGAATGTTATGAATGCCTCAAGTTACCTTTATGTCTTATGTTTTCTATGATTTATTCATGATTTGATATGCCTATGTTTTATGGGTAAAGTATGATTTCATTCTTATGTATATATGAACTCATGTTTCCTTTCCATATTTTTATAACCCTTACTGAGCTTTTTATGCTCATCCCATGTTTTTGAAATGTTTTTCACAGGTCAAGGGAAAGGTACATGATGTGATGATAGTGTCAAGGATGTGTCAAGAAAGACTCCGTGTTTTATTTTAAATAGGTTTCCGTTGATGGGAAGAATGAATATTGTATTTTATGTAACCAATTTGTTTAAATGTGGAATGTAATGCAAGTTTTAGGATCTAATTCTCTAAAACTCTAAACCTGAAAAGATCCTCCATGTGTAATCTTGTAATAACTCAAGATTAAGTAAGGTTTAAGGATGAGGCCTTATAACTACCTATAAACTTGTCCAAATCATTGTTTAATAGTTTTTTCGACCAATAAAATCCATGGGAATAAATTGTGTCCTTTGGAATCTACTTGGGTGTGAGTATGACATTTGCAAAATTTTATTTAAAGTAATGGAAATGATTTCATAAATATGAATTTTATCTCTAAATAATATTCATATGTGGTTATATGAGTTAAATATTTGACTATAAATAGAAATTATAAGGAAAAATGATTATCTCTATAATGGTACTTTATTTATAATTTTTAGGAAATAAAATAATTAAATTAAATAATAACATTGTGATAATGAAATAATTGATTTAATAAACAATGAATAAAATAAATGTTATTAATGATATTAAAATTAATATTATTGGAAATATTTAAGGTCATTTAAAAATTTTATGTATTACTTTGACATGTTATAGATTCGTTAATGTATTTTTTTCAAAATAATAATGACTTTATGCATTTTAAAAGGTTAATATAATGAATAGTGTCAGAATTGATCAAATTCATATCTTAAATTATAAAATATAAAATTAAATGATATAAAATTTATAACAAATACATGATTGGGAAAAAAATTAGATAATTCCATAGAATTCAGTAATGACTCATTAATTGGTTGTTTTGGATGTTATTGTAATTATTTGTACACTCATATTATAAATTAATTAATAAAATGGTAAGATTTAAAAGTGTTAAAACATAAACATAAAGATTAGAAAATATCAACATCTTCTATAATTTTTATCATATGAATTTATTTAAACCCAAATTCAACCCATTATAGAATGAAATATGTGTGGACCCAATTCTATTCATAAATTAATTTATCTTAATTAAATTCTTTTGATAATTCCAAGGTTTCCCCTCCCCTATCATTTAACAAGGAAGTCATTCCTCTCCATTCCTTACACATAAAAACCCATTTGGTTTAGAAAATATTTATCCATCCCACTTCCTAGATTACCTCCCCAAATTCATGAGGCCTTGTATTAGTCATAAAACCATCTTTATAGGTATTTAGTTGTTCATCAAAGGTGATCAATCGGAGAAGATGTGTCATTTTTGTTAAAATAATTCTATATTATTCCTTATTTAGGTGCATCAAATATATGAAAATAAATATGAAATAATAAAAATAGTATCCTAAACATATTGAGATATTATTATGTTAATACCACTACTTAAATCCATCTCTATTTTCAATAAATGGTAAATGAACTTTTCATTCATTCATAGGGCGGACTACCGCCTAGTGAATTGATATATTTCATTTTTAATAACTATATTTAATGACTACTCATAATGATGGACATAACGAAAATATATGATATTGATGAAAATTTTATTATTATATGAAAATAATATATCAATTAATTTTTTCTTTTCATACACATAAAAATGATAATGTCATTCTGGAGTACGTGGGAACCATCACCTCCATGAAGCGATATGAATCATTTTATTTCACTAAATATTTTTTTTATATACATGAGTCTATTTAAATAATTAACAGGATGTTACAAATATTATTACAATTCATAAGAGATAAAATATTTAGTAACTGATTTCTATAATGACCAATGGATAATTTAAAGGTTACTCATGCGTATGTACTACCTACGATCTCCATGAATATGATGTTTATTATTATTCATTAGAATAACTAATGGTTTTATTTAAAAGTTTAATGGATGTATAAATGTTATCCTTATGTGATGAATAGTATTTTTGAGATGATATACTTATGACCACATAGACTATTGGCATTGTATAAATATTAATTTCGACTCAAGTACCGAACGTCAACATAACATCTGATTTGAACTTAAATAAATATGTAATTGTTTTAACATGATAATAAATGATATAAAATGAAAAATGAATATGAAAAAGGTTATAAAAAAGTATAAATTAACCTATGTTTATTACTCATGAAGATAAAGAATGTACGATATGATTCGATCTCAGGGTAATGGACATCGTCTTAATCTCCATTTGTTGAGACATTTCTTGATAATATCCACCTTTATTCGTTTATAAGGTGTATATATAGGCACTATAACAATTTATATCCAAATTTTATTTATACTATAGTTATTTAATGTTTTGGTAAATTTATTAATCCAAGGAGATTAAAATTTAAATTGTCTAAGTGGTACGAGAGACCTAGAACGTTTAAATATTTAATTACGAAATCTTTTTCATCATGACATAAATTTACAAATTTGATATATGGTATAAAAGGATTTTAAAATAATTTCATTTATTGAATTTTATTCAATGTATTTAAAAAAGAAATATTTTTTACATGTTTTATATTGAATATTTTTATAAACGAAAAAAGGAATACTATTTTCAACATATATGTAGATAAAAAAAATTTTACCACCAGAATCGTTATTCTAATAATGGATTTGTCTAGAAGCCTTAATGTTTTGAAAAGGAAAAAAAGAATATCTTGTTAATATTTTTTGGTATCATGGTATTGAAATTGGGTTCTTAAATTAAAATTATATTTTTTAAGAAAATATTTATCATATGGGATTAGAGTAAGTTTTTGAAAGGGTTTTGTTATGAATGCCTTTTATTCATGAAATGATACTTGACAATTATATGAATCAGGTGAGCTCGCTTAGATTATACTAATGGTTGAGCCCCATTACAAATCATGAGTGATCCAATCATAGTATATACTACGGGTTGAGCCCGATTATAGCTCACGGGTGAGCCAATTAGAGCATATATGATGGGATAAACCCCATTATAGTGCACAGGTGAGCCCAATATAGCTTATACCAAGGGTGATCCCCATTATAGATCTCAAATTCAGTGGTTAACAATAAAATTTGATGTCCTCCATAAAGTTATTCCAATTTAAATGGGTTTGAAATGGTTTTATGTATATGATCTTCTATGTCACTAAAAGGAGTTTTCATTTCATTCTATTGGTTTCAAAGTTTTTCTTTGAGGAAACAATTTGTGTGTTATTCATGTGAAAATGTTTGGTTTCATTCATTCAAACCAACTATAAATGGGTTACCATGATTTTTTAATATACTAATGGTATTAATTATTTTTTATGACCCTTATTGAGCGTTTTTGTTTTATTCCATGTTTTCAAATGTTTTTCATGTTATTTAAGGGATAATAGTGTAAATGATAGAATCATTGAAAATTTATGGTGATTAAAATTGAAACATAACCATATTTATTTTTAAATTTTTTGTGTTATGAATGAAATAAATACAATATTAAGTGTCCACTTTGTAATAATATGTTATTTTATGTAATATTTATGGCCTAATTCCCCTAAGATATAAACTACAAAAGATCCACAATGTGAAATAACGTAAAATTCATGACATAACTCATGATTAAGAAAAGTTAATAGACGATTCCTTATAGTTGGTATTGTAGGATTGTTTAGACAATATTAGAGATTGTAATGTTGATAATTTCATTCCCTTAGGGTATTTTAATTAATGGTTAATTTTGATGGATGTTAATTTTACGATTTACTTGTTTTTTCTTCTAAACCATAATTTCTCAAAAAAAATTTACATAAAGGAGATAATAAAGTTGTAATGGTATGGTATTGAATGGAAAATAGACTTTTAAATCATCATCATGAGATGGTAAAAATGGAACTGTATAGTTTATTGATGTTATATCTATGTTTATAAAAGCAATACATAGTGGTGGAATCGATCCACAAGATCATCTAGATCAACCACAAACGAATGTGTAAATAGTTGAGGACTTTATGAGGAAATATCCCCCATCATTCAATAGATAATATAACCATGTGGTAGCTGAATGATGGATCAATACTATAGGGAAGATATTCGAAGAAATGGGATGTTTATAACATCAATAGAGATTCATGTAATGGGATGAATTTAAAGTTATTTTCCAACTGAAATACTTCCATATTCTTGTATGTCTTAGGAAGGAAAAAAGAATTATTTGAATTAAATAAAATTGATAGAGATACAGTTGCTGCATATGAAGAAAACTTCACAAAATTGGCCATGTATGATATTGATTTAATTTTCAAAATTGTTAGTAAAATTAATATATTTTACTCAGGATTGAATGTAGGGTTACAAATTTTTTTTTCTTTCTGATAATTTAATGGTTAGAAAAAACATTAATCATTTTGATAAGAATGATGACATAGAGTTTTCAAAAACTTATGGGGCATGGTATGATAAGAGTAAATATGGGAATGTATCTAGGAAATGGAGAAGAAATAAAATAAGAAATCATGAGGTATGGAAAAAAACATGTTCAAAGTTTGGTAAAATATATTTTGGGGAATGTATGTCAGGATTTGGAAAGTGTTACTGTTGTGGTAAATTTGGTAACATGGTTCATGAATATAAAGAAAATGATCCTGAACAGTCCAAATATGAGATAGAAAAAAACCAATCTATAGTAAGATATGTCATGTTCAATGAGTTTTTCCCATTTTAAAATAATTGATCAAAGTTAGTTACATAAGGATGAAATTCGTTTGATCGAAGAAAAAAATGTTTTGTAAAACATGATTCCCCTACTGTAGTTGATATTGAGATATCTAGTAAAGTGATGGAAGATGCTGAGAACATGGTAGTTTTGTATTGAAAATAATATGTTCAAGGTTTTTTACACACCTTTTAAGGATTTATGTGATGTGATAAAAAGTTATTAAAGACCTTTCTGATACATTTTTTTGGGGTTATGTTTATGTAATTATTTTTTTAATGGGGAGTATTATTTTACTTTTGGACCTCAGTTTTATTGTATTGATAACCTTAATGTTTTGTGTGAGCATTGATGATTATGGTTATTCATATGGATGTACATAATATTTTCGGTAACAATATGATGATTAAATTATACTTATAAAATAAAAATATATCAAGTAACTATGTTGAATGATGTTCTTAGTAATTGATGTAAATGAAATCAAAAAATCATGGAAAGAGATATTAAAACAAAAATGGATACCCTATTACCTTATTTTCTAATGAATCTAATGATCTGTTTTATTATCATATATTTATATCTTTGTTATTGAGAAATTTTTTCAGGCAATGTTTTTTATCACACTCAACCCGAACATGATTGATAGTTTTCACTTCCATATCCACGTTTTCCTACATGTAATACCAGCATGTGTTATCGAAAGTGACCTTTGTAATTAACATTCATTTTTAAATGTAGTGGTTTTATTGACTCATTTTCTGATGTGGGGTTTTAATGATATAATTTTGAAAAGTGAAATCATAGTAACTGACCCCATATTTAAAATTATGAGGAAAAAATTTCAAAAAGTGTGGAATGATGTAACATCCTAGGAAATTACAAAATAATAATTTTTAATATTTATTAATATTTATGGATTAGATAGTAATGTTACATTAATGGGGACTCTATGTCTAATAGTGTACTCGAAACACAACAATGGGTTTCTCTAAAATCATATGTCACATGCAAGACATAATTATAACAAAAAATAATATATTATAATATATTTGTATTAAATGGTAGTTATCACATATACTTTTTATTGTGATAAATTAAAATAAATAAATGTATCATTTTTACAAAAGTTTGTTTATTATTTTTGATTTCTTCCAACACATTTTATGGGCTTAAAATAAAAAATAAAATTTATATTATGCATTAATAGAACTAATATTTTTAAAAGTTATTTAACATCCTATTAATGGAGAAACTTTTTAAAATATATATTTCAATACGTTTATAGGATTTATTTGAAAAAATAATATTATTTATTAGAAGAGGAACATCAAAATTTTCATTAGTTGAATTTTGGTATTTTTCTTATAAAATTCACTTTTTAATTAAAAATGAAAAATTATGTTTTTGTATTCAAAAATATTCTTTCATCTAATTTACATATATAGTTTTGTTATATTTTTAATTAATAATAAGGTGTAATATTGTTATGTTTTATCATTTAATCCAATTTAGGTCATTGGAATCAATTTCACATTGAAATTGGATATAAAAACATTTTGAACTTGTGAATGTTTTTAGTTCAAAAAAATAATATTTTCTCAAACCATCACCATGATTAATTTTAAATTAATTTTACCAATTTAGGGAATTGAATTTTGAAAAATGGACATACATAGTTATTATTAGTATAAATTTTTCTATCTAATAGGATTAAAATAATTTTTTTAAAATTTTATCTTTAGTGTTTTATTTACCATAGTTAATGGTAATTTAGGTAATTAATGAAAAAATTTATATTATCCTAATATAAAACTACCCTAAAATATTTCAATATATTAGTGTATGGGTTATTTTTGTCCAACCCTATCCATGGGCCTCAATTGTGGCCCTTGGATTCCACTTGAGTGTGATTATAACATTTATGACATTTTATTTAATGTAGAGGAAATGATATCATAAATATGGTTCTTACTACTAAAAAAATCCATTGGAATTATATAAGTGATATATTATACTATAAATAGAATTTATAAATATTAAAATATTACCTACTTAATTGTAATGTATTTATAATTTTTTTGAATTAAATAATTAAATTAAATAATGACACAATAATGATGTAGTAGTTTATTTGTTTAAGGAAGAATTAAATGAATGCAATTTGTGATATTAAAAACCTAATAAGAAATAATGGATCCCATACATGAATTTTCTAAATAAATTTTACATTTTATAGATTATTTAATTAAATTTTATAATGAATCATGTTGTTATGATTTTTTTTAAAAAATATCATGTAGTGAATAGTGTTAAATTTGACATAATTCATAACATAAAATATAAAAAAATTGATTCAATGATTAAAATTTTATAAAAACACATTATTTGAACAAAAACATTATATACATAAACAAACGTGATTAATGACTCATTCATTGCTCTATTTTAAATATTTATTAATTATATTAACTGTTAGAGTGTATGTTACTTAATAAAATGGTAAGAGCTAAAAGTGTTTAAACATAATGATAAGGATTAAAAAATATCCCTAAATTTTTTAATTATTATTGGATAAATGGATTTAACCTATACTCATCCTATATTCTATCTAAATATGTCCATATCGATTTGGAATCGAAATGTAATTTATATTAATTTATTACTTTTAATAATTACAAGGGTTCCCCTACCCACTCTTATAAAAGGCACTCATTGATCACTGTTACTTACACATAATTATTTTTGTAAAATATCTACCCAAAAATCATCCTATAATACCTCAAAATATTCTTGAGGCCTAGGATTAAACAAAACACCCTACTTATATGTGCTAAGGTTTTCTTCAAAGGTGATCAACCGAAGAAGATGTATCTTTTGTATATATATATTTATATATTTTTCCATATTCTACATATTAAAATAATTGTAAACCATGATTAAATTGTAAATCTAGTATCCTAAATATACTTTTATTTTATTATTTTAAAATCATCACCTAAATACATCTGTAATTTTAATCAAATGGGAAATGACATTTTCGTTCGTGTGTTATGGGGACTACATCTTTTCAAACCGATACAGTTCATTTTCATCACCATCTTTATGGATTGCTTATAATAATGGAATTAATATTCTAATGGGATGTTCGTGAAATATTTATCATTATATGAAAATAATATATCAATTATCAATTTATTTTCATACAAATAAAAATGATAATTTCATTCTTTCGTACGTGTGAACTATCACCTTCATAGAGCTATGTGGTTCATTTTTCGTCACCACATCACTTTTATGATATAAATATATGAATATTTTAATAATTAATATGATTTTTATAATATTATAATAATTATTTAAATATAAAATAATAATTACTTTATTTTGATAATGATCGATGGAAAAAGGAAATGTTACTTGAGTATACATACATCTTACTTTTTCAATAATTATAATCTTGTTCATTTTTCAGTAACATAATTAATGGTTTTATTTAAATGTATAATGGATATAAAAATTTAGTAATTATTTCATGAATATTATTATGATGTTTATTAACTTATGACTACATGGATTATTGACATTGTACTGTGTTCATTTATTACTAAATTACCATACATAAAAAAACATTTTATTTGAACATAAATAAATATGTAATTGTTATAACATGATAATAAGTAATATAAATGGAATAATTAACATGGAAAATGTTATGAAAAAGGAACCAACCTTTATTACTCATGAAGATAAATAACATATAAGAAAATTTAGACATGGCGTAAGGGAATTCATCTCAATCTCCTTTAATTGAGAAATTTCATGATAATATGTAAATTTATTCTTTTAAAAATGTGTATATACAGCCACTATGACATTTCATATACATATTTTATCAATAATAATGTTATTTAATGGTTAGTTAAATGTACTAATTTATGTATACTATTATTTAATGATTACTGTAGTATAGGAGACCTTGAATATTAAAATATTTAATTTTTAAATATTTTTATTCAAGATATTAATTTACATATTTTTTTATAGGTATAAAAGAATTTTAAGGGAAATTAGTTATATATCTGGAATTAAATGCCATGGTTTTAAAAGGTAAATGTTATTACTTTTCTTATATATAATAATTGAAAAATAAGAAAAGGAATGTCATTTTTAACGTATATGGGGACAACAACTTATCCACTGCTAAAACTTTTATTTGATATTTGGATTCCTCTATAAGCATTATTTTTTAAAAAAATTAAAAGAAATTCCTTATTCTTTTTTATGGAGTAACATTTTATAGAAAATGGGTTCTTAAATGAAATTTGTATTTTTAAAAGATTTTTTTTATATAGGGTTAGGCATTGTTTTCAAAAGGGATTTTTGATGAATGAGTTTATTCAAGAAAAGGTACTTGAGCATTATATGAAACAGGTGAGCCCGATATAGATTATATGAATGGTTGAGCACCATTATAGAACAAGGGTGAGCCCTACATAGCTTATACAAAGGGTTGATCCCCAGTATAGCTCACGGTGGATCCCATTATTACTTATATGAAGGGATGAGCATCATTCTTTCTCATAGGTGAGACTGAAATACCTTATATGAAGGGTTATCTCCATTAAATATCTCCAATTAATTGGGTAGTAATAATATTTCAATTTTTCCATATGGTCATTCCACCTAAAATGGGTTTGAGAGGGTTTTATTTATATTATTCTCTAGGTCAGTGATATTAATTATTTTTATTACTATTGGATTTTATGTTTTATTTGAGAAAAAATTATGTGTGTTATTCATCTGAAAATGTTTTTATTCAAAATTTTAAAGAAAATTAAATGATTTACCATGTAATTTCACTATAATAATTATTTTATTTCTTTTTATGTCCCATTGATTAGAATTTTTTATTATCCCTTGTTTTTAAACTTTTTTCCCATGATTTAAGTGATAATAGATTCAAGGATAGAATCCATGAAAAGTTATACTTATTAAAGATAAAATTAGATGATATTTATTTTTAAAATTATTTTCATTATCAAAGAAATTGATATCTTTAGATGTGTCAACATTGTATTTACATTGTTTTCATATATAATAGTTTAGAAAAATTTATCTAAATCATTGAACATGAAAAGATACTCATAGTGAAATAATATAAAATTATTAAATTATCTTAAGAATATGTAATTTTTAAATTTGGTTCCATTTAAAGGGAGTAACAAAATTGAGTTGAATATATTTAAAAAGATTTATAAATATTGCCCTGTAATGATAAAAACATAGAAATGTGGCACAATAATAAGAATAGGAAGGCCTTGTTGGAAAAAAAATCCTTATTACCACACCGTTATGAATAGAGTTGTTATGTCCAAGAACTAAAATTTGAGAAAATTTATTATTTCCATACCTCTCTAAGAAAATTAATTATGCACATACCATAGAATATCATGATAAATAAAAATTAATTGTGTGATTAGAAATAATTATATTACTCTACAAGTTATCTTTAATATATACGAGTTTTACTTGAAATCAATCTTTCATCTTATCCAAAATGATAGCAAAGAATTAAAATTCGTTTCATATCCTTATCAAATGGAATTAGTTTAGAAAAAAAAATTATAAATACATAAAAAACAAAATTATATACAAATGGAAAATAAATGGGAATCCATTTATATTTATAAACTATCAGTGTAAATACCCACCATATTATATAATTGAACATATGGTACAAATACCATATAGAGAAATGGTAAATGATTAAATTGGTAATTTACACATTCAATAAATGTATGGAATCATGGTAATTAACCAATAATTAAGGTATGGTAATACAGATTGTTCATATGGGAAATGAATTGTAAAAAAATAAACCTTTTATGATAAGTATATAGCACTACTATATTGAATTTTAGTTAATTTGATCTCTTAAAGTAGAGTAGATGAATTTTGAGATTAATTCCTGAAAATAAATTTCTTTGGAAGTAAATCAATATCAAATAGTGGTGAAAATGTTGATAAATGATAGAAGACTTTTTATAAATCATTCTTATCATTTACATAATATAATATGATACATAACTCATTTAATTTTGTTTCAAAAGGTGTTGGGAAATTTTTAGAAAATATTAAATGTTAAAAATAAACCAAAAACATTTGACTTGAAAGTACAAATTGGTATCAAAAGTAAAAGATAAATCTTCAGAAAAAAATTACTTTTATAAATGGGGATTATAAGAGAAAACTTGTGACTTGGATAGAATGGAAAACCTTTTTGTAAATATTTTTAAATACCATAATTTAAAATTAACATCAATAATGTGTTTAAAAACACCTTTTCAAAAGTGGATAATGGTAATATTAATCTCATATGTGATAACACATAACTATTTGTCTACCTTTATAGTGTAACACTCGAGGAATGAAAAATATGGTAAATTATTTTATATTTTCATTAAAGAGTTTTAGATATATTTTATGAAATGATATACATTTTTTAGAAATATAACAATTGAGGTAATGTTATGGAATAAAACATGAAATTTGCCTATAATAATGTTATAAAATATACTATGTAACACCCCAAGATTTCATAGTACATTATCTCATTAATGCAAGTCGATAACCTACGCTACACAAAACACCGAGTTCGAGCGCACCACAACTTTCCAAACTAGACATTGAAAAGGTAGTTATGAATAGTATTAAGGGAATTTTGAATCTTTTATAATCTATATAATTTTAGAATCCATATTATGTGTTTCTTAGATATAATATAAGAAAAATTCATTTTTTAATATAAAAGAAGTATTTTCCAAAAAAATGCAATTTTACCTCATTTTAATGGAGAACCTTTTTTTGAAAAAAAATATTCGACACTTTTATATATTCAATTTAATAAAATTTAATTATTATTTATAATCGAAAAATAAAAAAATAGTTGTGATAAATTTTGTAACTTTTCTGATAACTTTAATATTTTGATTAATAGTGAAAAATACTAAATTATAATTAAAAATAACATTTTTAACCTAAATAATTTATAGTATTAAATTATAAATTTAAAGGTTTTAAGTATAATTATATTATATTATTATAATTTAATATATTTTTGTTCATTGGATTTAATTTCACATTTAAAATGGACAAAAACAACTGTCAATATTTTGATAGTTATTATTTCATAAAAACGCGCTTTTTGTTTTGAGATCGAGAATTAATTTCTACCGAATTTGGGTTTCGAATTTGGAAAAATGGATTCCATATTTGGAATCATGAGGTCCAAATTGTGTAAATAGGTAACTTTTATTTTAAGACATTATGAATATTTAGTCAAGTAAATATTTTATTTATCATGGTTAAATGGTAAATATGGTAAATAAACGTAATCAAAAATTATTAAAATAAAATTAAATTACCCTAAAATTTGTCCTATTCCTATTGGTTGATACATTTCTAACTATGGGAATCCTTGGGACGATTTTGGGACCACATGGTGCCACTTGGGAGTGATAATGACACTTTATATTAATTAATTTAAGGTAAATTCAAAAATGACATAAACATATATCTTCTAGTAATACAATTTTAACAAGGTGTTATATAAGTTATCATTTCGACAATAAATATTCATTAGAAATATAATACTATTTACATCATAATGGTATTTTATTTTTAATTTATAGACATTAAATAATTTAATTTATTTAATACACAATGATGATGCTGTAATTATCTTATTAATGAAAGAATAAAATAAATGGTATTATAAATATTAAACTAAATATAATTTCAATGTTTTTATGACATCCACTAATTTTATAGAAGAATATAACATGTTATTATTGATTAAATTTATCTTGTTCAAAGTAATCAAGTTTTGATGACTTTCACATAAACCACATACTAAATAGTGTCAAAATGGAAAAAATGAGTTTTTAAAAAATATATTATATTATTAAATCATATAATATTCCTAAAAATATAAGGTTCATCCAAATAGATTAAATAATATTATATATGTCACTAATTAACCACATAAGGTTCTATTGTAAGTTTATAGTAAGTTTATTAACCATATTGTGTAACAATACAAGAAGACACGGTAAAAGTTAAAATATTTAACAAAGAGTTAAATCTAAATGACAAAGTTAACATGGTGACCAAAACTTGTTTAAAACTTATTGGATGGGTGGTTTTCGACCCATCCATACCTTTTCCTACAAATAAATCATTTCAAAGCCATTATGTACTGAAAATTAATTTATTATAAAATAATATTTCACGCTTTTCCTAAAGTGACCCTCACCTCTCTTATAAAAGGGAACTTCTCCTTTAAAAATTACACCTCCATATCTTTTTGTCATGGCCAACCCCAGCCAAAATATCCTCCAAACCTTCATCAGATCATCCTAGTGTCCTTACTGTGATCAGAAATCCATCCTAAAGTTCCCTTTTGATCAACTCTAAAGGAAACTCTCGAAGAAGAGGTAATAATTTCACCACCCTCTTTCAAGTTCTTTTCTTCTACCACATCCTCTTTTTATGTTCTTTCCATACCATAATAATAACTCTAGTAACTATTAAATACATTGATGTTATTATAAATATGGTAAAACCCTATTCATTATTCTATCCATCTAATGAATGGTAACGTCACCATGCGTGCGTATGTATCGCTTACCGTCTCTACGAAATAGTGTAATTTGTTATTCCACACTATGTTATTTAGATAGATATAATGATAGATAATATGTTTACAAATAATGAAAATGACATGATAATGTCACTATTAAATTAATATACCATCCATTTCCACACATTTTAATCATTAAGGAAATGAAATCATCGCTAATGGGTACATTAGGCTTACCGTCTCAACGACGCGATGAGAGTCATTTTCCACATTCACCATTCAACGGTTATTATAAAAATATATATCATTAATAAGTATATAATATATGACATAATAATGTTACTAAATAGATATATATGTGTGTGTGTGTTTGCGTGTGTGTACTTAAATATATCTTATTCACTTACTTCAATTTAATACGACATGAAAACAAAAACATCATTTATGCGTACATATGCCATACCGTCTTCATAAACGGTGTTTTAAATTTCATATATCTTTCTACTATACATATATATATTCTAAATATATATGATATATAAATAATTGTTTATGTTCTAGATGTATTTAAATCTTGATCTAAATGATACGATCAACAATGACAAGTTAAAACACGTATGATAAAGAAAGCGATTATTACCCAAAATGTTAATATAACATGTAAATAATTTTTCAATGTGTAGAATGATGTCATAAATAAATAATTTATGATATAATAAATTTTAATATGGTTTTGGTATAATTTAATAACATACTATAGTCATTATACATGAGGTTAAACATACTCTCGACCAAGGGAAATTGCAAGGAAAGAGTTATTTCCTCTGTCTCATTATTATTTGAGATTATTTACATGTATGTATTAAATGGGACATAGATATCATTGATGCCCATATTTTTTAGAAATTTTTTCAAAAGGAGTCTTTTATGGTTTTATAGGACGTTATATTTAACTAAATAATCATTTTAAATGTGATAAAGATTTATCATTCAAAATGGTTTTAATTAATGTCCATGTTTTCAAAATGATTTTAATGATTTATTTATACTGACATGAATATTTTGAAATGATAATTATTTTCCAAAGTTTCAAAGTGGAATATGACACATTTATTCAAAAATATATTTTATATTACTTTCATTATAAATATTTTACTTTAAATGTTTTCATGAAAAGGGGATATTTCTCTCAAAGAGTTTTACAAACCAAGTTCAACTATATCAAAAATATTTATAGATTTTAAAAAAAATTTAAGATGATTTCTTATGATACAAATATTTCATATTGTTTTGAATGTATTGTGATATATTTGACTGTGGATGTGTTATTTTTATACCATTCATGGTTTACAGTTTATGTATTTACATTCTGTGTGCTAGTTTTAATATAAATGTTTATGTTTTGTTTCAACCTATTAATTTGAGGAATGTATTGGACATAGTAACAAACATGTGGAGCCTACTATTTCTCCTTGGTGCATTGGTAGGTCTCATGAGACAATTAGACGTGGAATTGGCTAACGCCTTTCAAAAAATTGTTATATGGTTTTGGCTGAGGCGTAAATAATTTTTGGTTGTCTTGGCTGAGGCCTTGAAAAAATATTTTAGAATGTCTGATATTATACATTCCAGTATTATGAACATATTTTTGATGGTTCATGTGGTTATTCGACTAGTATATTACCCATGGCTATTTTTTATTATGGAATTATTTACTCATCTCATATTCCTTCCATAAAGTGTTTTTTTATTTTCAAAGTCATTTGTCTTAAATTATTCACCATGCCTAATGTTTATTTATCTTACAATATATTTCTTACCCTTACAGAAAATTTGAGCTCACCCCTTTCTTATGTTTTATTTTCCAGAGATTCTATGAAGTGTATTATGTTTGATAAGAAAGGTTATGTTAGGGAATTAATGGCGTTCTCAAAGGATCATTTATGTTGTATTTTTTTCTAATGTGTAATGTAATGTTCAAGTATAAAATCTATTTTCCAAGACTTCTAAAATATCAGTATTTCTGGACTTGATTCCTTGAAATCATACAAATGTATTAGAATAATGCACCGACTGTGGGCTTCTTGGATCAGGGTGTTACAATTGGTATTAGAGAAGATTAGAAACAAACTTGGAAATATATTTAGATAAGCTCTGATTAGAGAACATTACCCTAAGATATACTTTGTGAATTAGTATATATGAACTTCCTAGAATTTTGGTAATGTAGGGATTTTGTGTATTTTCAAGAAATAGGTCATTGACCGGATACGAGCAGGTAGAGGAGGCTCTTGAATAGAAGTACCAAGGAGTGAAAACACTTACAAGGAGTTTCGAGCTTGACCTAGGGTATCCTAGTACATGACAACGAGACTCGATGCAGTATTGGTTATGACACTCCTGGGGGATATGCTTACAATAGTTCACATTTTCATAACAATACATTATGAAAAAATTTAGAGTGAATACTTCCTCAAATAAAACATTTTATGATTTTAGATTATGTGGATAATCGTTTCAATTTATGTTACGTGTTTTACAAGTTTGGAATTATGCATTGTGATTCATAATATAACCTAGTGTATTCCATTGTTTAGAAATGGCACCTACTAGAAGGAATGATAATTCTAGAAATACGCATGATCAAAAGATTAAGAAGAATCATATCGTTCAGGGAATTAAGCCATCATTTATAAGTGAAATAGTCTCCCACATATTCTTATCCTATGAAGAAATTTTATCATGTGTCAATAAGATAAGTAAAGAATTATCTGGGTCATATGTCCTTGAAGGGAAGAAAAAGAAGAAAAAGCTGATAGAGAGAAAGATGGTTAACCGGAATAGGGGAAAGAATTATTTTCCCATATGTGGTAACTATGGAAAGAATCACCATGGTAAATGCATGAATTGAATGGAAGTTTGTTATATTTGTTGATTAAAAATGACATTGTGTACATGATTTCAACGGTAATATAATGGTTTCAAATATACAATTCTTCATCTGCAAGGAGTTGGGACTCTACGTGAGTTAATGTCCAAATCATCAGAGTATACCACAAATGATGATGTTGGATAATAATCATATTATGATATTACCACAGATGAAGAGTAATGACTAGTGTTCCTATATTGATATTAAAGAATTATATCATTTGATTGTTATATCAATGATGTACAGGTTATATGAATTATGGAAATAAACAAGGATTGTACTGCAGTACTATTTTATTGAGAATTTGAGATTAAATAGTACTATGAAAATTGACTCAATAGAAAGTAAAACGTTTTTTAAAATACATGGTTGAAAGAAAGATAAACCTAAATATGGTTCAATACTGAGGTAGTTATTTTTGAAAAAGAGATGGTTGATTTGGATAAATAATATTGGATATTCTTAATTACCTTGGAACTGGTTAATGGTTTGTTTATTCCATCATTATTGGATTATTCCAAATTTTAGGAAATAGGATTATATCTAGTATTCTATAAATAATAAGGGGGAGTGAATCTAATCAATAAGGTTTTAAGGTAATTCAGGGTGTTACCATATTTTAAAAGAATACCTGATGAAGGTATTCGCATGTTGTTACGTGGAAATAAGGAGCTTCATTATGTGTACCATCATTATAAATTTTGGACAATGAGTTTGAACAGAAGTATTTTGGATAATTATAAATGTTGGAATCAATTATATTTGACATTGGATACTATTTTTAAGGTTAAATCATTTCTTGATATTATTTTTAGATTGTTATCAAATGGATAACCTGGAGGTCGGGTGACAACCCGTCACATCCGGCAAGGGTGTGAGACATGAACCCACAAACGAAGGGCGACAAGGGAGCAACACCTACCACTGGCCTATGTGATCTCCTAGTTTGAATAATTTAGTTTTTTTAAATAGTCAAAAAATGAATTATAAATTAACTATTTTTGGAACCCTATACGATTAAGATAAATAGAATATTTTGGAAATCTATTATCTTTTGGAGTGAAAGATGAGTTAGTGGCAAGAATTAGTTGAAGGATGATACTCTACTTGTCAAGTATATTTTTTCCTCTTTTTCTATGAATAAATTAATTATTAAACTTTAAGGAACGGATCATAAAACCAAAAATGTGTTATCCTAATACCTTATGTTTTGTTGAACAGATTATATTTTAAATCATCATAGATTAATGTCTTTGAGGCCCTCAATATTAAACATGTTTGTGATTGAAGACCTCAATCACTCTTAATAAATATTTATGTTTTCATCCAATTATGTGTCTCTAATTTTCAACAATGTTCTCATAATTGAGAATATAATTTGGTGGTGACATTTTAATTCCCTTTCCCTCTTATTAAGCCTAAATTTTATTAACCCAATTTCTAATGTGGGTTTTCCACAATTGAATTTTTCTATTTTTATCATTTTATTTTATAATAACAATTTCAAATTGTGAGGACAAAATTTATTTATATAGGGGAGAATGTAACACCTCAAGATTTCATAGTATGTCATCTCATTAAATTATTCAATAGCTTACGCTACATGCAACACCAAGTTCGAGCGCACCACAACTAACGAAACTAGACGTTAAAAAATAGTTATAAATAGTACTAAAAACATTTTTAATCTTATATACTCAATATAATTTTAACATATATATTATGTGTTTCTTAGACTTAATATAATAATAAATTCCTTTTTTCAGATAGAAGAAGTATATTCCAAAAAATGAAATTTTGACACCTTTTAATGGAAAAACTTTTATAAAAAAAATATTTGAAAGTTTTACATAATAAATTTAATGAAATTTAATTATTATTTAGAATAGGGACATAAAAATTTAGTTTCGATAATTTTTTTTCTGATAACATTCATATTTTGATGAATAGTGAAAAATACTATATTTTAATTAAATACAACTTTTTTAATCGAAAAAAATTATAGTGTTAAATTATAAATTTGAATGGGTTTTAAGTATCATTAGATTATATTATTATTATTTAATATAATTTAGGTCATTGGATGTAAATTCACATTTAAACTGAACATAAACAAGTGTCAATCTTTTAATAGTTATTATTTCTTAAAAACACGCTTTTTGTTTTGACAACAGGAATTAATATTAAATTATATTCTTCCACTTTTGTGTTTATAATTTGGGAAAATGGATTCCATATTTGAAATAAGGAGGCTTAAATTTGGTATGTAGGTAACTTTTGTTTTTATACCTTAGGAATATTTACTTCAGTAAATATTTTATTTACCGTGGTTAAAGGGTAAATCTGGTAAATAAGAGTAAACAGATATTATTATAATAATATTAAATTATCCTATCATGTGTCCTATTCCTATTTTTTGATACATGTCTAACCATGGCCATCATTGGTTCGATTTGGGGACCACCTGGAGCCACTTGAGACTGATAATGACACTTTATTTTATTAATTTAAAGTAAAGACAAAAATGACATTAACAAATATTCTTTTAGTAATACAATTTTTACAAGGTGTTATATAAGTTATCATTTAGACTATAAATATTAATTAGAAAGATAAAAAGACTTCATACATAATGGTATTTTATTTATAATTTTTAGATATTAAATAGTTTAATTTATTTATGTCACAATGATGAGGCATTAATTACCTTATTAATAAAAGAATCAAATAAATATTATTATAAAAATTAAAATAAATATAATTTCAACATTTTTATGACATAGATGAATTTTTTTGGAGAATATGACATCGTATTATGGATTCACTATATCATGTTTGAAGTGATAATGTTGTTATGACTTTCACATAAACCAAATACTAAATTGTGTCAAAATTGACATAAATGAGTTTTTAAAACATATATTATATTATTAAATTATATAATATTCCTAAAAATATAAGGATTGTAAAAAGTGATTAAATTGAATTATATATGTCATTAATGAAACATTTGAGGTTCTCTCAGAAGTTTATATTATGTTTATTAACCATATAGTGTAACAATAGAAGAATACATGGTAAAAATTAAACTATTTAATTAAGAGTTAAATCTAAATGATAAGGTTAATATGGTGACATAACCCATTATAAAATCTATTTTTTGAGTGGTTTTCGACCCAACCCCCCTAGATTAGAAATAAATAATTTTTGAGTCATTATAAACTAAAAATGATTTAATTATATAAAAATATTTCAAGCATTTCCTAAAGTAAACCTCACCTCTCTTATAAAAGGGAATTTCCCCATCTCTCAAAATCACTCCTCCAAATCATTTTGGTTCTGCCAAACCCTGCCCAAATATACTCCCAGCATCCCACAAATAAACCTATAGTCCTTACTTTGATCATAAATACAACCTATCAAGCCATTTTGATCAACTCAAAGGGAAACACCCGAAGAAATGGTAATCATTTTACCACCCTTTTCAAGTTATATTCTTCTTCCACATCATATTTCTTTGTTTTTTCCATACCAAAATAATAACTACAGTACCTTATATATATTGTAATGTTATTATAAATATTTTACAACCATATGCATTATTCTATCTATCCTATTAATGATAATGTCACCATATGTGCGTACGTACGGCTTGCCGTCTCCACGTCATGGTGTAATTTGTTATTCAACTATATGTAATTTGGATGGATATAAGGTCGAGTAATATGTATATAAATAATTAAAATATCTTGATAATTTCTCTTTAAAATTGATATACCATCCTAATAAAAACCTTTTAATCATTAAGAAAATGTCATCATCACTCATGTGTACATACGGCTTACCGTCTCCATGACGAGATAAGATTCATTTCCACATTCACCGTTCAACAATGATTATAATAATATATATTATTTATAAGTATGAAATATATTAAATTATAATACTATTGAATATATATATATATATAAGTACGTACATATATCTTATTCACTTACTTCTATTCAATACGATATGAAAACAGAAACATCGTTTTTGCGTACGTACGTCCTACCATCTCCATAACCGGTGTTTTACATTTCATATATATATCTGCTATACATATATATATTCTAAATATATATGATATATAAAACATGTTTTATATTCTAGAATTATGTAAATGAGTATCTAGATTATATGATAAAGAATAACAAGTTAAAACATGTACGATAAAGAAAGTGATTATTACCCTAAATGTTAATTTAACATGGAAATCCCTATTAAATGGGTAACATAATGTCATAAATAAATCATGTATGATATAATAAATATAAATATGGTTTTTTTATAATTTAATAACATACTATGGTTGTTATACAGGATGATAAATGTACCCTCGACCAAAGGAAAGTGCAAGGTAAGGGTTATTTCCTCAATATCATTATTATCCGAGATTGTTTATGGGTATGTATTTACTAGGACACATTTATCATTGATACCCATATTTCATAAAAATTATTTCAAAAGGAATCCTTTAAGGTTTAATTAGATGTTTTATTTAACTAGATCATCATTTTAAATGTTTTTATGATTTATCTTTCTAAATCCTTTAAATTAATGTCCATGTTTTCAAAAATATTTTCAGGATTTATTTATATAGACATGAAGGTTTTGAATTGATAATTCATTTAACAAGTTTAAAATTGGTGTGGGACACTTAGATTCAAAAATATCTTTTAAATTTCTTCCTTTAAAAATGTTTCACTTTTAAATGTTTTCAATAAAAAGGTATATTTATCTCAAAGAGTTTTACAAATCATTTTCATCTATGTCAACATCCTTTGATGGATTTTAAGCTTGTTTGAAGTTGATTTATTATGATAAAATCATAAAAATTGTATTGAATGTTTTGTGATATCTTTGACTGTGGAAGTGTTATTTTCATACCATTCATGGTTTATGGTTAATGTATTGACATTTCTTAAGCTAGTTTTAATTTGAATATTTATGTTAGGTTTAAAACTTTTCATATGAGGAATGTATTGGACTTAGTAAGTGACGGGTAGATCCCGTTATAGCTCCTCAGTGAATCGGTAGGTCTCTTGAAACAATTAGACTTGGAATTGGCTGAGGCCTTTCAAAAAATTTATTTGTTGTTTTGGCCGAGGCCTTAATCATTTTTAGACGTCTTGGCCTAGGACTTGACAAAATGTTTCTGAATGTCAGGCATTATAGATTCCCTCGTAATGAAAATATTATTGATTGTTTATGTGGTTATTCGACTAGTAGAATACCTGTGGTAATGTTTTACTATGGAATTATTTACTCACCTCATATTCCTACCATAAATTGTTCATTTTTACTATTTTTAAAGATATATGATTTAAATTATTCACCATGCCTAATGTTTATGTTAGCATCTACTGTATTGCTTACCCTTACTGAGCGTTTGAGCTCACCCCTTTTTTAGGTTTCATATCCTAATGATTATAAGAAGTGTATTGTGATTGATAATTATGGTTAAGCTTGTGGATTAATGGCGTTCTCAAAGGATCATTTATGTGGGGTTTTAGTTTATAATGTGTAATGTAACGTTCATGTATGTAATCTATTTTCCAGGACTGCTAAAATATTGGTCGTTCGAGAATTGATTCCTTGTAATCATACCAATGTATTAAAATAATGCACCGACTATGGGATTATAGGGTTGAGGTGTTACATAATTTGAAATAAATAATTAGGGTTGATTTGAACAATCATATAAGAATTATGTTTATGAATATTCAGCTCTATTAATGAATCAAGTTTAGTTAACAAAAAACCCATACTTATTATTTATCATTTTAATTAATAGAACTAAAAAAGAAAATTATATTAATATTAAAACACCATAATGTATATGAGGTGTGTAAAAGAAATTAATTATGAAATAATCACTAAAAATTTAATGATATCCCATAGGACTATAATAATGGTGTCTCGAGAAATTAAATTTGAGAAAAAAGAACAAGTTACCTTAATTCTTGACTTCTACAAAAGGACATGAATATATAATATATGAAAACAACTATCTTATTCATTTATTTGAGATAATTATTCATATATATATATATATATATATAAACTACTTTAAATTTCAAATATAATAGCTCTATAAATTTATAATGGTTATTTAGTATATATTTCCAATATCATTTTTCAGTAATTCTGTCATTTTGAACTAGTTTCATAATAGTGGTGTTGTTATGAATTATTATCCAAAATTTTATCATTACAAGTTCTTAAAACATACAATAATTATTTATCTGTATTTATTTATAATTTTACAATTTTATAATTCCATTATATGGGATTTTGTTATGTGATCATTAAAGATGAAACTGGGGATGAGGATGCATTAGGTATTTTTAACAAACACACTAGGATATCAGAATTAATGATCCTAATATTAAATTTTTATATTAAAAAACAAAATAATTTTATACTTAATTATATCATATATTGGTAGTGATTTTGTTCATATATTCATCTATTATATTATTTTATATAGTTCTTGTAGTAGGAAGTTTGACAGAACCAAAATGAACATACCATAAAAAATGGATTAGTATAGTTATGAAAGTAGATAGTTTTAGAATGTTATATATATTATAAAATAATAAATATATTATTTAGATATGTTTAATTTGTTGATTCATATATGAATATATTTTCATAAATAAATAAAATTTAGATAAAAAATGAAAACTGTTAATTCATGAAGGTGTAGTTCGCACATATGGTTGATTAAGTTTTCCATTTTTTGACAAATATAATTGTTTTAAGGTTCATGATAAATTATAATATTAGAATAATAATTTTAGAATATTAAAAAAATTAATTTGGATAAAAATTTCTTCTATCATACCACGATAGGTAGGATGAAAATTGGAATACATTGCTTCATCGAGGAGGTAGTCTGCATGTATGAACAATTGAAATTATTTTCTTATAATTAGTAGTGAAAAAATGATTAAATAATCATTTATACATTAATATAAAAATAGTATTATATATTGATAACATTTATTTCATTTAAATGTGGTGTATATAAATGTTTTTGATAGATTTATCTAGAATAAAAGTATAAAAAATATGAAATCGTAAAATTTAGAACGTGAGATATTTCTTGGTAATATTCTTTTCAATAGAGAAAATTGGACAACTACATGAGACTAGGGTCCTGTTAATTTGGTATAGGTTTCAAAGAGAGTATGTTTTTTCATATTTTTATGATTGTCAACTAAGAATATTTTTTTTCATGCTGTGGTGGATGTGTGAAACTTTTATATGTAATGTAAAGGGTTTTTTTGTGAATACCCATTACCTTTGAATAATTCAATGACCATATTAAAGGATTAATGGATCCAAAACTAGGAAATAATATATCTGAAATGTACTTTTTTCTATAAATCACTCATCCATTCATCTGGAGACATGATTGAGTGATTTTTTGGATTCTATCCTTATTTTGTTAACATTAAAAATAATTACTCATAAACTGAAACAACAAATTATTAACCGTAATAATTGATTTCATTGAAAAAAAATTAAATTTGGCATTGTGTAATAATTATTGTATTAATATTTCATATTTTAATAGTATTTGTTTTAATAAAATTTATTTATTTATTACAAATTTTAATTTCAAAATTTATTTACTTGACACAAAACAATTAAATTGCTTTTTTATGTGTGTTTTTATGATTAAAAATTTACGTTTAGTGTTTAATTATTGATATTATTTATATGGAAACCAATAGTTTTCATTGTATTTTACTTAATATTTGAACGAATGAAAAATCCCTAGTTTTCAAAACTTTTTATTAATTAGATGACATGACTGAGAATGTCGTTAAAATTGCGAAAAAAATCTTCTTATGTTCTAAAAATGAAAAATAGGATTTATAGGTTCATAATAATGTAGAAAATACATAGGTTTACCGCATTAATACATCTTTGATTAATTAAATGTAGAATTAAATTTAAAATATATTATTAGATAACATTAAATGATTTAAATTTATAATTTTTTTAAAAAATATTTTATCTATACTCAAAATAAAATTACATTTGAAAAGTATAATAAATTCAGGTTAGGATAATTTTTATATAAAAAATTAATATAAAAAATTTAATTCTATGAAATTATATTTCAAAATTTTAAAATTATCTTTAAAATGAATATATGGTGAAAAAATTAATCTATTGAATTATATCATTTCAAAATAATAAGGGTTATTAATATTATTTTGTATGAATATATAATTTCATAAAATAATTTTATTTAATAGAATAATTATTATTGTAAAATTTTCTTAATAATATTAAAATTATATTCCAAGTCTCATTTTAGTTTAGCGATGCGCCTACATTTTTTACAATCATATGGGGTATTTATTCATGGAAAATATCGTGTCAGAAAAAAACAAAAAATTAGAATGATTAGAATCTATTAAACTTATTAGTTATCTAAATACATTTATCGGTATCAAAATAAGTGTCACCCCCCGACCCCAGTTAACTAGAGTCGGTGCATTATTACATAACATTGGCATGATGACAAGAAAGATCAAATCTCGAACGACCGATTAGTTTAGTAGGCTTAGAAACACTAGATACATTCATAAAGTTTTATATTACATCATAAAATGAAAACTACAACAATATAGTCTCCATATTCTACACTCTTATCCCCTCATACTATCCCTAAAGGTCATTCATAAATTACTTCTTCACATCCTGGGAAAAATAAAACATAGAAAAGGGGTTAGCTCAAATTCCCAGTAAGGATAACAATATAGTGAAAACTTTCATAAATAAGAATAAACATTTAAGGGAATGTATAACTAAAACAATAGCCTTTTAAACTTGAACTTCAACATAGTATGGAAAAAATAAAATAAAATAATTCCATTTACATATTCACATGGATATTCTACTAATAAAATAATCACATGCAATATCAATAACCACTTTCATAATGATAGAATGCATAATTCCAGACTATCATAACCACATAGCCATGGCCTCGTGCCAAGACTACAAATAATATTTTTCCAAGGCCTTATTACAAGACACTATTTTGTCTCATGAGACCTACCGATGCATCGAGGAGCTATAGCGGGCTCCCATATGAAAACGTTTAAACATAACATAAACATTCGTATTAAAACTAGCATAAAAAATGTAGATACTTCATCCATAAACCACGAATGGTATAAAGATAACACATCCACAGTCAAACATATCACAAAAACTTCAATAAAATATAGAAGTTTTTTATCATAATAAATCAACTTCAAATAAGCCTAAAATCTATCAAAGGATGTTGACATAGATGGAATCAAAACACTTTTTAGAGAAATGTCTCTTTATATTTTGAAATCATTTAGGAGTCATATATCTATAAAATAAAACATTTTCTTTGAAAATATTATTATAATATTGTAAGGTAAGCTTCGAAGATTTTATAACAGTGGAAAATAGTCACACCTGCCATATAAGTTAAAAAACATTCTTACCTTAATTCTGTCAAAAAGGGTAAAAAGGACCTTGTTTGGAAAATGACAGAAAGATTCCTTTATAAACCACTTATAAAAGTCAACAAGGGTATAAATTACGTTAATCCATATTCTAGTAAATAGTAAAAAAAATGTTTTTGAAATACATTTTTAATAAACATGGATGTGGAATAATGAAATCCTAGTAGATTATTACGTATAAACAACCTCGGATAATAAAAAGATTGTGAAATAAACCCTTACCTTGTACTTTTCCTTGGTTAAGGGTAGGTTAACCTCCTGTATAATGGTTAAATAATTGTTATTACATTATACAAGAATCGTATACATCATTATGTTATCATATATTATCTTTTAACATTGCTTTGTTAATAATATCTTAGTATTATCGTCATTTCGGGTGTTAACGTACTCATTTTCTTTTATGTGTTTTGTTATGTAAGACATGTTTGTCATGTATAGGTTGTATCTTATTCATATCCAGAATGATATCACTTCCATAAACATTATTTTTAAATAATCAAAAGATAATTATACTTGAATGGATACGATGGAGAATGAATCTTATCGCATTCGTGGAGACGGTAGTCCGTACGTACGCATGAGCGACAATATCATTCTTTTGATATTAAAATAATATATAATTGGATGGTATATCATATATACAGAATCATTATCATGTTATATTTATTATTTACATGAATTACAAATCATTATTATACCCATCCAAATAATAACATATTGAATAACAATTACACCACGACGTGGAGACGGTAAGCCGTACGTACGCACGTATGGTGACATGTCATTCAAAGGATGGATAGAATACTGAATATGGTTGTAAAATATTTATAATAATATTACAGTATATAGGAGATACTATATTCATTATTTTATAAAGGGAATAACAAAGAAAGAAGAAGTTGAAGAAGAAATAAATTTGAAAAAGGGTGGTGAAAACATTACCTCTTCTTCGGGTTCTTCCTTTTGATTTGATCAAAAGGGATCCTTAGGTTGACTTTATGACTAAAAGAAGGCCTCTAGGATTATGTGAGGGATGTTGAGAGAGTATTTTGGCAGGGGTTGTCCGAACAAAGAGGCTTTTAAGGGGTGAACTAATGAGAAGGGGGAGTGCCCTTTTATAAGAGGGGTGAGGGGCACCTTTGGAAAAGATAGACATATTATTTTATAATAATTTCATATTCGGTTTCTAATGGCTCCAAAGTAAATTATTTAAATTTTAAGGTGGATATGGGTAGAAAACCACTCAAACAAAAAAAATTAGACAGGTTTGTGTCATTATATTAACCTTATCTTTTAGTTTCAACTCTTAGTTAATTAGTTTGACACTTACGATGTCACTTTGTATTTTTATAGTATATAGTTAATAAACATACTATATACCTTTAAGGGACCCCCAAGTGGTCCATTAATGATACACCTATCATGATATAAGTATCTCGGCCGATCCTTAGATTGTAAGGAATTGAATATCAATTAATAATATAATATTTGTTTTAAAAAATCTTTTTTGTCAATTTTGACACTATTTGGTAAATTGATTTTTGTTAAAATCATAATAGAATGATTACTTCGAAAAATGTTAATTAAAGCATTCCTAATATGTCATATAAACCTATAAAATTAGTGTAATTCATAAAAACTCTCAAATTATATTTATTTAGTTATTTATAATATCAATTATTTTAATTTTTCACTATTATGGTAATTAATGCATCATCATTGTGTCATAAATAAATTAAATTATTTTATGTCTAAAAATTATAAATAAAATATCATTATGTAGGAAATATTTTTATATTTCTAATGAATATTTATAATCGAATTTATCTTATGTGTAACCCTATAGTAAAAATGTTTTAGTAAATAAACATTTATTTTAATTCTTTTAACTATTCTTTGAATTAAATAATTATAAATGTCCTAATCTAATCCAAGTGGACCTAAATGATAATTTTTTTTCCTAAGGTAGTTTTTGGTCGCGATACACTTGTACAATAGAATTAGGACATGTGTTAGGGTAATATTAATATCATTTTTACCCTTAATTACCCTATTTACTTTTAACCGTGGTAAATTAAAGTAAAAGTTACTATTCACCAAAAATTATTTTCATCTCATTGAACCAAATTTTACTCCTTGATATTAACCGTGTCTCTCAGTTTTTCGAAATTCCACTCACAGAAGTGGTAAAAATAAGTTTTATGATAAATTCAGTTTTTTAACTACCACTTAGTGGTTTCATTATTCATCAAAAAAATGAAGTTTTTCAGAAAAATACCAAAAATTCACCCTAGGCTAATTTCAATATTCCGAATCCAAAAATGAAGTCAATTTTGAAAAATAAAATTTATAAATTTCAAAAAGTGGGTATTAATATTTATACCGGCTAGTTTGATTGGTTGTGGTGTGTTAGAACTCGATGTTGCGTACAACACACGCTATTGCATTATTCAAAGAGAAGCGTACCGTAGAAGCTTGGGGTGTTACATTCTCCCCTCCTTCAAATAATTTCTTCCTCGAAATTTCAAGAATACTACCGCATGAAAAGCCTCGGGTGGTTTTTCATCATATCTTCCTCGGGTTCCCACATTGCCTCTTCCATCTTATGGTTTCTCCACAAGACTTTTACCAGAATAGTCGTCCAGTTTCTCAGAACTTGTTCTCTCATATCAAGAATCATGATGGGCTCTTCGCCATAAGACAGATCGGGTTCTAGTTATAATTCCTCATATGTGAGTACATGCGTTGGGTCAGGCATGTATTTCCACAATAGTGATACATAGAACACATCGTGAACTTTGGAGAGATTTGGCGGCATTGCCAAACAGTAAGCTACAGCCCCAATTCGTTTTAGAATTTCAAAAGGTCCGATGTACCTGGGACTCAATTTACCTTTCTCACCAAAACGTATAACTCCCTTCCATAAAGATACCTTCAGGAAAACATGATCACCGACTTGAAATTCCAAATCCTTCCTCCGATTATCGGCATAGCTCTTCTGCCTACTTTGAGCTTCTTTGATATGGTTTTGGATTACCTTCACCTTTTCCATCGTTTCCTCCACCAGTTCTGGGCCTAAAAGTTTTCCTTCACCAACATCATCCCAACAGGTTGGTGTGCGACATCTCGTTCTGTATAACGCTTCATATGGTGCCATCTGAATACTCGAATGGAAGCTATTGTTATAAGAAAATTCTACCAGAGGTAAATATTGATCCCACATACCCTAAAAGTCAAGTGAGTAGGATCTCAACATATATTCTAAGGTTTGAATAGTTCATTCTGATTGTCTATCTTTTTGTGGGTGGTAGGCAGTGCTCAAATGAAGTTCAGTATCCAAGGCTTTCTGAAGACTTTTCCAGAATCTTGAAGTAAAACGGGGATCACAATCAGAAAAAATCGATAGCGGTACTCCATGAAGTCTCACAACTTCATTAATATATAGTCATACTAGACGTTCCAGTGGTAGATCTTCTCTTATAGCAAGGAAATATGCTGACTTGGTAAGACGATCAACAATAACCCGTATTGCATCATTCCTTCTAGGAGTATTTGGTAGTCTCATGACAATGTACATTGTGATATTATCCCATTTCCACTCAGGTATGGGAAGAGGTTGCATGGCTCCTCCAGGATGTTGCCTTTCGGCTTTTACTTGTTGACAAACCATACATATTGACACAAAAGCAGCAATCTCCCTCTTCATGTTGTCCCACCAAAAATGTTCCTTCAAATCCCTATAAATTTTTGTGCTACTAGGGTGTATAGAGAAATTGGATCTATGAGCATCATCCAGAAATTGTCTTTTTAGATCAGGTATATCGGGAACACAAAGTCTCTTTCTGAATTTCAAAATTCCTTCTTCATACACAAAGTCTCTCAATCTCCCATCATTCACAGCTTTAATCATCTTTTGAAATTCTTCATCATCGGTCTGAGATCTATTAATCTTTTCTAGTAAAGATGGTTTGGCAACCATTTGAAAAAGAATTGATGTTTCACCTTCTATGGTTATTCCCATGTCCATCTTCACTAGATCCATGAATATTGGATCCCTTTCAATTCTCAAATTGTTCAAAACACCATGATCTTTTCTTCTCAAAGCATCTACCACCTTGTTTGCTTTCCCCAGATGGTAGTGTATTATAAAATCATAGTCTTTGAGTAATTAAATCCATCTCCTTTGCCTCATGTTGTGTTCTTTTTTTGAGAAAATATACTTCAAACTCTTGTGATCAGTATAAATCTCACATTTTTCACCGTAGAGGTAGTGCCTCCATATCTTCAAAGAAAAAATCACAGCTTCTAACTCGAGATCATGAGTAGGATAGTTTTTTTCATGAATTTTCAACTATCATGATGCATAGGCAATAAACCTATCATTCTGCATAAGGACACAACCAAGTCTTTTCTTCGATGCATCACTATAAATAACAAACCCATCATTCCCCAATAGTAAGTCAATATAGGAGAATTGAAAAATCTTTTATTTAGTTCTTCGAAACATTCTTCACACTCTTTTGTCCAAACAAATTTAACCCCTTTTCGTGTGAGCTTCATTAATGGGTTAGCCAATCGAGAAAAATTCTAGATGAAACGTCGATAATAACCTTCCAAACCAATAAAACTACGTACCTCAGTTATACTCATATGTGTTGGCCATTCTTGGATTTCCTTGGTCTTAGAAGGATCAACAGAGATTCCATCTTTAGAGACAAAATGGCCAAGAAAAGAAATCTCCTGATGCCAGAATTCACACATGCTAAACTTCCCATATAATTCATGTCTTCTCAGATTATTTAGGATAATGCACAATTGATTTTCATGATCTTCCAATCTTTTGGAGTATACCAAGATACCATCAGTAAATACCACCACAAATTCATCTAGATATTCCTTGAAAACTCTATTCATCAGATCCATGAATACAGAGGGTGCATTAGTCAATCCAAAAGGCATTACTGTAAACTCGTAATGCCCATACCTGGTTCGAAATGCTGTCTTCGGAATGTCTTCCTTCTTCACACACAACTGATGGTATCCAGATCGAAGGACAATCTTCGAAAAGTATTTAGCTCCATGTAGTTGGAAAAATAAATCATCAATGCGAGTTAGGGGATACTTGTTCTTTATTGTTAGAGCATTGATCTCCCTGTAGTCGATGCATAACCTCATGGATCCATCTTTCTTTTTAACAAAAAGAATAGGGGACCCCCATAGAGAAACACTAGGGAGAATAAATCCCTTATTATTCAATTCCTCTAGTTGTTTCTTTAGTTCAAGTAATTCTACAGTGGCCATTCTATAAGGGGTCTTCAATATAGGCCTTGATCCAGGAATTAAATCAATGGAAAACTCAACTTCTTGTTCTGGAGGATGTCCAGGTAAATCTTCCGAAAACACATCTACATATTCTTTCACAACAGTTACATCCTCGATTTGAATATTCCTTTCCTCACCCACATTCATTTCATTCTCTTCCTCCCCAATAATTGAATTTAGTTGAGCTATTGGGGGTGGATCTAAATAATAATTATGTGGTGACGATTCTGCTCTAAATATAAGGTGTTCCTTGTCATCATCATCAAAAATTGTAACCTCCTTATTCTTATAATAAATCTTTGCATCATGGTCTGAATGCTAGTCTATACTGAGGATTATATCAAACTCAATCATAGGTATGAAGATGAGATCAGAAGATAGAGAACATTTATGTGCTCTAATGGGGAATAATTCACAAAACTTTGTTGCAATGATTCTTCCCTTAGGAGTTTTAACTGATAACTCCCTTGTTAAATCAAAGAGAAAATATCTAATTTTATTAGAAAACTGGGAAGATATGAAACAATGTGATGATCCAGAATCAAATAATGTATTTTCTAAACATTAGGAAACCATTAAATTACCTACCACCATGTCTTTTGAAGCTTCTACCTCAGCAGTAGTTATAGCATAAGCTTGTCCTTGATCCCTTGGCCTTTTTTGAGGTAAGTTCCCCTGATGCTTAGGACATTCATTTGTATAATGTCCCATCTCCCTGCAATTGTAGCATTGGAAATCAGTAGCTACATTCTTCCCCTTGCAATCACGAGCTTGGTGGCCTTTTTCACCACACTTGTAACAGACTCCCATTCCTTTTACGTAAGTACCATGATGTATCTTCCCACATTTACTGTAGGTTGGATATTAAACTTTTCCCTTCTTCCCCTTATTTCCATTCCCAGATTGATCAGCATATCTCTTCTTCTCTATCTTTACTTTAAAGTCATAAGACTTAAAGAATTCCTTTTCTGTCTTGATAGCACATGAGACAATGTCTTCGTATGACGAGAAGTATTTTGAGAATAATGCTCGATGGAGAAATGGTTTTAACCCATCAATGAAATGATCAATATTACTTCTTGGGTTACATATATAATCTCCTGCATACCTTGCTAACCTTGTAATGTTATCCTCATACTTTGCGACATTCTCATCCTCCTTTTGTCTCAGACTCAGAAATTTCCTTTCCATATCTGGTCGATGGTCACGAGGAAAGTATTTTTCTAAAAACAGATCTTTGAACTCCTTCCATTCCATATTTGATACTTCATCATCTTCCTTCGTGTTTTGAATCAATGACCACCATTTATCAGCATCTCCAGTGAGGCGGTAAACTGCCATGATAACTTTTTCCCTTTCACTACTTCCCAAAGCCTGAAATATTTTATCTAGGGAACATATCCATGGCTCAGCTACTAATGGATTTGTACTCCCATTGAATGTTGGTGGTTACTGCATCATGAAGCGATCTAACATTTATCCTCCACACTATGGATTAGGGTGCTCCATACGGGTAAGGTTATTATTCATAACCTGAGTGAGTTGTCCCAGTGTGGTGATTAGCGGATCGGCACCAGTTGCATCACCAGCTCCACTATAATTATCTTGAGCAGGAGGGAAATCCCTACATGGAGTGTGCGCATTGATATGGTTTCTATTTCTTCCACTAGGCACCATTTCTAAACAATGGCATAAACTAGATCAGTTTATGAATCAAAATACATAATTTCATACTTATAAAACACTTAACATAAATTGAACTATTTATGGATATAATCCATAATCATAAAAATGTTTTCTTTGATGAATTATATACTTATAAACCCTTCATAATGATTTGTAATGAAAATGAGAGTTATCCTAAGCATATCCCCCGGGAGTGTCATAACCAATAGTGCAGTAAGGCCCGTTGTCATGCACCAGTTCCCGTTCGAGTCTATCTCAAAGCGGTGTTTTCGAGTTTTACCCCTAGGTACATCTCTTCCAGAGCCGCCTCTACTTGCTTGTATCCAAACAAGGATGTATTGCTCCGAAAACTCACAAAATCTCTACAATACCAAAATTCTAGGATGTTCTTCTATACTAATCCTCAATGTCTATATTAGGCCTATGTGCTCTAATCAGAGTTTATCTAAATATATCTTCTAATGTTTGTACTAAAAATCCTATGATACCAACTATAACGCCCCGACCCCAGTTACCCAGAGTCGGTGCATTATTACATAACATTGGCATGGTCAAAAGAAAGATCAAATCTCGAAAGACCGATTTGTCTACTAGCCTTTGAAACACTAGATACATTAATAAAGTTTTATATTACAACATAAAATGAAAACAACAAAAATTTAGTCTCCATAGTCCACACTCTTATCCCCTCATACTACCTCTACAGGTCATTCATAAATTACTTCTTCACATCCTGGGAAAAATAAAACATAGAAAAGGGGTGATCTCAAATTCCCAGTAAGGATAACAATATAGCAGAAACTTTCATAAATAAGAATAAACATTTAAGGCAATGTATAACTAAAAAAAGCCTTTTAAACATGAACTTCAACATAGTATGGCAAAAATAAAATGAAATAATGTCATTTACTTATTTACATGGATATTCTACTAATCAAATAATCACAAGAAATATCAATAACCACTTTCATAATGATGGAATGTATAATGCCAGACTATCATAACCACATAGCCAAGGCCTCGTGCCAAGACTACAAATAAGATTTTTTCAAGGCCTTGTGCCAAGACACATGTTTGTCTCATGATACCTACTGATGAATCGAGGAGCTATAGCGGGCTCCATCCATCACATATTAAGTCCAATGCATTCCCATATGAAAAGGTTTAAACATAACATAAACATTATTATTAAAACTGGCATACGAAATGTAAATACTTCATCCATAAACCACGAATGGTATAAATATAACACATCCACATTCAAACATATCAAAAAACCTTCAACACAATATAGATGTTTTTTATCATAATAAATCAACATCAAATAAGCTTAAAATCCATCAAAGGATGTTGACATAGATGAAATCAAAACTCTTTTTAGAAAATATCTCTTTCTATTTTGAAATCATTTAAGAGTCATATATCTAGAAAATAGAACATTTTCTTTGATAATATTATTATAAGATTGTAAGGGAAGCTTCCACGATTTTATAATGGCCGAAAATAGCCACACCCGTTGTATAAGTTAAAAAAACATTCTTACCTTAATTCTGTCGAAAATGTTAAAAAGGACCATGTTTGGAAAACGACGGAATGATTCCTTTATAAACCACTTATAAAAGTCAACAAGGGTATAAATTACTTTTTCCCATATTCTAGTGAATAGTAAAAAAATGTTTTTGAAATACATTTTTAAGAAACATGGATGTGGATGATAAAGAAATCCCTGTAGATTATTACGTATAAACAACCTCGGATAATGAAGAGATTGCGAAATAAACCCTTACCTTGTACTTTTCCTTGGTTGAGGGTAGGTTAACCTCCTGTATAATGGTGAGATAATTATTATTAAATTATACAAGAACCATATACATTATTATGTTATCATATATGATCTTTTAACATTGCTTTGTTAATAATATCTTAGTATTATCATCGTTTTGGGTGTTAACTTACTCTTTTTCTTTTATATGTTTTGTTACGTAAGCCATGTTTTTCATAAATAGCATGTATCTTATTCATATACATAATGATATCAATTCTTTAAACATTATTTTTAAATCATCAAATGATAATTATACTTGAATGGATACGATGGAGAATGAATCTCATCGTGTTCGTGGAGACGGTAGTTCGTACGTACGCACGAGCGATAATTTCATTATTTTGATATTAAAATAATATAGAATTGGATTTTATATAATATATACAAAATCATTATCATGTTATATTTATTATTTACATGAATTACAAATCATTATTATACCCATCCAAATAATAACATATTGAATAACAATTACACCACAACGTGGAGATGGTAAGCCGTACGTACGCATGTATGGTGACATGTCATTCAAAGGATGGATAGAATAGTTAATATGGTTGTACCATATTTATAATAATATTACAGTATATATGAGATACTGGATTCATTATTTTAGAATGGGAATAACAAAGAAAGAAGATGTTGAAGAAGAAATGATTTTGAAAAAGGGTGGTGAAAACATTACCTCTTCTTCGGGTTCTTCCTTTTGATTTGATCAAAAGGGCTCCATAGGTTGGCATTATTACTTAATGAAGGCATCTAGGATGAATTGAGGAAGTTTAGAGAGTATTTGGGAAGGGTTTGGCCGAACCAAAAGGCTTTGAAGGTGTGAATTAATGAGAAGGGGGAGTTCCCTTTTATAATAGGGGTGAGGGGCACCTTTGGAAAAGCTAGAAATATTATTTTATAATAAATTTATATTCAGTTTATAATGGCTCCAAAGTAGATTATTTAAAGGTTAAGGTGGGGATGGGTCGAAAACCACTCAATCAATATAATTTATACAGGTTTGGGTCATTATATTAACCTTATCTTTTAGTTCTAACTCTTAGTTAATTAGTTTGACACTTACCATGTGACATTGTATTTTTATATTATATAGTTCATAAACACACTATATACCTCCAAGAGACCCCCAAGTGGTCCATTAATGATAAAAATATCATTATATAAGTATCTTGGTCGAACCATAGATTTTTAGGAATTTAATATCAATTAATAATATAATATTTGTTTTAAAAACTCTTTTTTTCAATTTTGACACTATTTGGAAAATTGATTTTTCTGAAAATTATAAAAGAATTATTACTTCGAAAGCATTAATTAAAGAATTACTAACATTTTATATTAACCTAAAAAATTATTTTAATTCATAAAAAGTTTCATATTATATTTATTTGGGTATTTATAATATCAATTATTTTACTTTTTCACTATTATGGTAATTACTGCGTTATCATTATGTCATAAATAAATTAAATTATTTAATGTATAAAAATTATGAATGAAATATCATTATGTAGGAAATCGTTTTATCTTTCTAATGAATATTTATAATCGAAATTATCTTATGTGTAACCCTGTATTAAAAATTTTTTAGTAAATAAACATTGATTTTAACTCTTTTAACTCTTCTTTGAATTAAATAATTATAAATGTCCTAATCTAATACAAGTGGACCTAAATGATAATATTTTATTCCTAAGGTAGTTTTTGGTCGAGATAAACTTTTCCAATAGAATTAGGGCATGTGTTAGGGAAATATTAATATCATATTTACCCTTAATTACCCTATTTACTTTTAACCGTGGTAAATAAAAGTAAAAAGTTACTATTCACCAAAAATTATTTTCATCTCATTGAACAACATTTTACTCCTTGATATTAACCGTGTCTCTTGGATTTTCGAGATTCCACTCACAGAAGCGTTAAAATTATGTTTTATGAAAAAATCAGTTTTTTTAACTACCACTTAGTGTTTCACTATTCATCAAAAAATGAAGTTTTTCAGAAAAATACCAAAAATTCAGCCTAGGCTAATTTCGATATTCCGAATCCAAAAATGAAGTCCATTTTGAAAAATAAAATTTATAAATTTCAAAAAGTGGGTATTACTTTTCATAACGGCTTGTTTGATTGGTTGTGGTGTGTTAGAACTCGATGTTGCGTACAACACACGCTATTGCATTATTCAAAGAGAAGCGTACCATAGAATCTTCTGGTGTTACAATAAGAAAAAAAAATTGCCTATTATTTTTAAATATATGAATAAATATACAGGGGAATGTTATCAGTTCCACTTCTAGAAAAATATTATTGGGATATAAAGCCCCAATCACAGCATCATAAGATTAAATAATTGGAAGATAAGGAATCATATTTATGCTCTTTGGAAATTTTATCTGCTGATGGTAGTTAGGGTAGGTTTGCAGATAGATGAATTTCATCTCTCCAAAACCATTTAGTTTTACATGATTTAATCTCTTAATGGTATTAATAACATTCTATAATATTGGTAAATATTCGATTAGTAAATGTATTGAAAGAAGAATATATAAGTGTTTACCTAGAAAAGAAGTTACAGTCAATTAATCTATAGTAAATCATAATTGAAATTCAATTTTTAATGTCCTTCATGATTATAGGTTGGTAGTTTGACTAGTTCCACTAGATAGGTTTTCAATCAAAGGAAGTAGGTTCTAAACCAAAATAGTTTGTAATATACATTCATTGTATACTAGTAGAATATACTTGGGAATACTATTTTTTATATTTTTAATCATTCTGTTATTAAATATTACATGATGTAATTTTTTAAATGAATGTAATCATTTTTTCCTTTGAAATATAATGATGTCATAATTGTTTCTCCCATGCACAATGGATAAAATTCTCAAGAATGTCAAAATACTCATTTTTTGTTTAGAACATTTTTTATTTTAGATTCCTGAATTTCCCTAAATTATATTCAATTAAATTTGTTATTTTTTATTTAGGTGTGTGTGGGTCACTTTTTGTGGTCTTGAAACACCCAATATTTCAAACCAGCTGAAAAATTTCAATGGATTGTGAATTTATAATCTAGTGAATGGGTCAAATTTCTATCCCTTCTTTAGATCAAAAGTCATAGATTTGGAATAATTAAAAGTGTTATTTTTATATGGGTTTAAATTTTTAAGGTATTTCTCAGATTACTGGATGGGTTTCAAGACTACTGGTATTCATAACCTTAGTTCTCGGAGAGACATCTTTATGCTACTAGTTGGTTCATCGTTATTACTAACCATGAATTTCAACCAGGAGGAGAATTTTTTAAAGGGACGTGGCTTTTCAAAATCAATAAAATTGTTCATGAAAACCATGAAACCCTTTGAGGGTGTAGTAAGGGTTTACATACTATCTTCATGAGGCCACACAATTGCACGAGCTATCTATAATAAAATTAAATAGAGAAGAACATGTATTGTATTTGGTTTTTCCAACTATGCACATGGCCATTTGTGTCCCTATGGATAGTGCCATATCATTTTTGGTTTTCAATTAGTGAAATCATGAAGCCAAACCCCATATATCATTAAATAAGATTTAAATGAACACATTACCCCTTCCACATTTCCCGTATCCCCTCCCTTTCTTCAACCTCTCTTCTCATGCTAGGTAGCCACAAAAACATAGCTCTTAAGAGACAAAATCACACAACTGATGGTTTTCTAAATCTATCAAAAAACTATTTTTAATGTTTTTAAAATATTTAATGACCCAAATTTAGTTCTTATGTATATAAATAACCTCTATGTGGAGTAGATTTTTCCACATATGTTGTGGTATTAAATGAACTGATTTGGGAAATTTTTAGGGAAATGATTCGTAGTGAACTTTATATCATAATGTAGTCCTACATAGATCATTATTAAATATGAAGTATTCTTATTTCAATTAATTTATTACTTTATGGAAAAACTTATTTTTTCTTGTTATGATTCCCAATTCATTGGAATGTTTAATTGACTTAAATTAATTGAATAGTAATTGGAATATTCATCAATTTGGTATTTTTTATCTATTAATTAGAATGCTAATGACATGAGTTAATATAATTTATAAATGGATAATATTTTATTTTGTTTATTATTTATTTCTTAATGAGTTATAAAAATTATTGATGGAATGTGTACTTATATGGGATTTATATCAATTGTAAATGATTTATGAATGAAAAGAAATCATATATTGTAAGATTAATTTAATCATGATGATTATTGTGGGGTAATAATATTTAGTCATGGACTATATAATTATTAAGGTAATGTGTGAATCTTTGGATATCCTTATATTCCACACTTATTCTGATATGTAATGTCATTGTTAGGCTCATAAGGTACTTAAAACAAATTAAGTTGTAAATGGTTAAGCATTGCTAAGAATAATTATCATCACCATTTAGTGACAATTATTGGACATGATGTTCATATTTATTAATTAAATTTATTGGATATTGTAATAACCCGAACATTTTAAATGATATTTGTTTCCTAAAAATGTCTGTTACATTTTTTTTTCTCAATAAATCTATATCCATTTAAAAATGATTTTTTTATAACTAAAATCTGACATTTGTGTTTCAACCATTGATTGAGCATTGGTAAATTATAATTCTTGGTCAATCTGACCATTTGAAACAATACTCATGATAATAATTTTAATGTTATAATTGGTATTATAAATAGAAATTATAATGAATACTTTTTGTAGAAAGAAGAGACGATGTCCTCATCCAATATATTTATGTTGTATGAAGACCATTTTTGAAATCATTGGAGGGAGGTAGTTTATTTGGGATTAACCCATTCCTTTTATGTTTGTACTCATGTTATGAGATTCAGTAACTGAAATATGTTGAACCTATGATAATTATTTTCAAGTGGATTAGAAAATTTTTTGTTAATGCTTTCTTGTATTATATACCTTCTTCCCAGAATGATAAACATTAAAAGATCCACCTTTTTTATAATTAAATGTAATATTATGTAATGAAATTTTAGGGATACCATAGTTACTATAAAATGAATGTTTATTTGTTTTATGAAATTAGTATTTGATTAAAATATGATGTATCGTAGATACAAGTTTAAATATAGGAACAAATCGTTGTTTTGGTGAAATATTTTGTATTTTCTCTCCAGACCATGAAATTCATTTGTAGATATGAACAAGGGTATGCGGCTCTAGAATATATGTATCTAGGGTTAAAACCCAAAAACACTCCATTGAGCTAGACTCAAATAGGAACTTGTTCATGACAATCGAACGTGATGCACTCTTGGTTTGACACTCGTAGGGGATATTTTTGGTTAAGCAAAACAAATTTATGAACTATTATGATGGGTTTTTCAAAAATGTAATTTTTTTTATGGAATAAGCATTTAAGCATGATGTTTTAATACATGAAATGTTTTTACAATTATAGTAATTTTAAATGTAACATGATTCTCACCAAGTTTTTACACTTTTATAAAATGGTAGTAAATATGATAAATCGTGTAAATGGTGAGCATAATGGACCATGCCTTGATGACCCTCCAATGGAATATTTAATGGAATACCTTATAAGAATGATCAATCCACTATCAAATGTTACAAATAATAACATGAATCATGATGATAGGACTATTTCACAATGAAGATAACAACATCACCTTGACTCCTTTATGTGTCAACAATATCCAATGTTCAATGTATCTACTAACCCATTAATTTTTGAACTATTGATAACCTCTATCAAAATGATCTTTTATATAAATTGCTGTATAGATAAATAGAAAGTCACTCGAGTTGTTTTCCATTTAGATATAGATTCCCGTTAATGGAGGGAAAATATTAAAAAATGATGCCAAGAGGGGAGATTGAACCTATGATGTGGGAATAGTTCAGTGGAATATTATTTAATAAAGTATTTACCTCATTCGATGAGATCAAAAATAGAGAAGGAATTTTATGAACTGAAGTAGGGGGAATGAATCTATTGGAGGCTATGAGATGAACTTGATAGGACATTCTCATTATACCTCTATCATTTTCATGGATCCTAATGGGAAGGTTGAAATATTCTTTAGTGGATTAACACTTCATCATTGGAAGAATATATCAAACTAATATTATGTCAGCTATTATCAAATCAAATAGAGTTATATGAATATTTAACTGGTGTTTGGTGAGATTTAGGGGTCTCACAAATAGAATGAGAAGAATATATCTCTAGAAAGAAAGAAAGTGAAATGTTTCACCTGTAATAATTTTGGGATGAAGCATTCAAAGAACTAACTACTCGGTAGTGAGAACTATTGCCAATATGGAATAGATTCCCATATTTATCAAAACAGTAGTATTAATGTGAATCTGTACCATCTAAACAAAAATGAAAAGGGGATATGGTGCAGGACATGCCTAAAATACAATGCTTAAAATGAAGACAACATGGTCACTTTTCCAATCACTGTCAAAATCCAAGTATTGTACAGTCAATTCACTATCAACCTAATCATAATCCACTAGAGAAAGGTTGTTCTTTTACTATCATTATATCAAATGTTGAATCTCCAAATAATATGGTGGCAGATACTCTTGTTGTTCTCTCAAATCGATCAAGTACATTGTTTGATTCTGGTCCAACACCTTCATTTGTTTCCTCAATGTTTTCATGGAATAAATAATATTCTCTTGAACTATTAGAAGTAGAGTTATCAGTCAAGACACTTAGTTGGATTATCCATGCATCATCAGTGTATACATACTGTAACATCACATGTATTTATATAATAATACACTTTCATATCTATAATAATTTATGAATTAAATATTAATTTTATGATACAGGGGATTATTTTTACGGTAGTGTATTCAACATGCAACAATGGGTTTCTTAGAATTATTACACTGAACGGAACACTGAGTTATACTAAAAAATAGTAGAATAATATTATTATTTTTTAAAATTGTATTTAACTCCATGTCATTTTATTGGAGGTAATGAAAAAAATTAACTATATTACAATTTTACATATTTCTTAAATGTTTTCACATTTATAAAATGAATATTAGGGGCTTAAATTGAGAATGAATCAAATTTGAAGTATAAGATACTGTACTATTTTTTAAACGGTCATTTTATCATCTTTTAATAGAGAACACTTTTAAAATATATATTTTTCACTTTTATAAGTTATAATTGAAAAAATAATCTACATATATAGAAGCGAGACATAAAATTTTACATTGGTCAGTTTTTTGGTAATTTTCTAACAATGTTCATTTTATTAATGAATATAGAAATATAAATCATTTTAGTTCCAAACATTCTTTTCATTTAATTTATTTATATAGTTAGATTGTCATTCTAATTTGTTTTAAAGTGTAATTGGATTATTGTTTTCATTTAATCCAATTATGGTCATTGGAAGTAATTTTATGTTTAAATTGGACATAAACACATGTTAATCTTTTGATATTTTTTACTTTCTAAAACCCATCTATTTGGTTTTGAAAATAGGAATTATTATTAAATTAATTAACGAAACTTCTATATTTTGAATTTGGAAAAATGGATTCAATATTTTGAATCATAAGTTCTAAATTTTGTAAATAGATACCATTTAGTTTTGTACATTATGAATATCAATTTCAGTAAATATTTATAATTACCATGGTTAAAGGTTAAATCAGGTAAATAAGGGGAAAATTATATTATAATTATATAAAACTACCCTAAAACATGTCCTAATACTATTGGATGAGTTATTTCCAACAATGACCATCCTTAGTCTGATCATTCGGCAATTTTTAGCCACTTATGAGTGATAATGACAAGTTATAATAATTAATTTGATGTAAAGAGAAAAATAACATAAACATATAAATTTTAGTAAAAAATTAAATATTGGGTTATATAAGAGATATATCTAACTATTAATAGTAATTATAAATTCCAAATGATTTCCTGCATCATGATATTTTACTTATAATTTATATACTTTAAATAAATTAATTTATTTATGACACATTGTTGATGCAGAGATTGCTTCAATAATAAAATATTAAAATAAATGATATTATAAACATTAAAATAAATATTATTTGAAATAGTTATTTTCATAAACTAATTCATTGGTTAATATGATATTTTAGGATTATTTCAATGTTTTTTAAGGATTCAAGTTGTTATGAATTTGTAAAATATTCTAGTGTGAATAGTGTCCAATACTGACATAATTCCTATATTAAAATATAAAATATTTTCTAAAATGATATAACTTCCCAAAAAACTATGATTCACCCAAATTACATATATTATGTTAAAAATTTCATTAATGATCCACTATTTGTTGTCTTGTTGTTTTATTGTAAATTCAATAACCGTATATGAGGAAATTAAAAGATGACATGGTAAGAGTTAATGTTTTTACCTAAGGGATAAAGATAACAGATAAGGTAACTTTTGTAACCTAAACATTTCTAAAACCTCTTGGTTGATAAGATTTAAACCCATTATGATAGTATCCTCAAAATATATCACATTGGAACAATTATAATTTTTAAATCATTTGTAAAAAAATTAAATTTCAAGACCTTCCTAAAGTGACCCTCTTCCATCTTATAAAAATCCTCCAAATATCCCAACCTACTCAAAACTCTCAAGACAATTGTATGATAAAAATTAAACTCAAATAATCTAACAACAACCCTCATTTACTCTTATAAGACATACCTTGGGCAGAAGGCAATTCAATAAATCCTTTTGGCTCAAATCATAATAAGTTACACGATTTAGAGGTAACATATTCTCTCATGTTCATTTCATTTATTTTCCTTCTACACTAACTTTTCTCTTATTATTAATTAATTAATAACAACCAATAGTATAATAAATATGATAGGAAGTTTTAATGATAAGGATTATAACTACACTTACACACAACTCTCTCTAATGGCTGTGAATATACTCTTTCTGTGTACAACGAAATACTGCCTCACGAAATGATGATTGTTCAATTTTCTCCTACTATATCTCATGGTATCCATTATGATGGAACTATATTTATATATGATATATATTATATTTATATTTTCTCTATGATTCTGTAATTTTTATTCACAACATACCATTATGTTTTTAAAAATGTTTAACTATGATAATTTCATTTGAAGAAGTGTGGACTACAGTCTGCTAAAAGTGATATTACTCATTCATTCCATAGATGGAACCTATGAAGAATATAGTTAACTAAATTACATATCATTTATAACATAGATATTATACAATAATTATAATGTAACTATGTATCATATAGTATTAATTATTTAATAAGACAAAGAAATGAAAGTCGCATTCATGTCTATGTACGCCCTATTGTCTCCATTAATGTTTCCTTTCATTGGTTATCTACAAATGTTATCGACTATTAGAAATACTTACATACAGAATATATATGATATATAAATCATGAATATAATTATGGTTATAATGGAATTATCATGAGATGGATATTTTTCATCAAAATAATTCATTTTTGACTTAAGTACTAAATGTAGAAAAAAACAACCAATATGATCATAAATAATTACATAATTGTTATAAAAATATCATAATTTATATAAAATAAATAATAAACTTGAAATAGGTTTTAAAATAAATATAAATATACTTACGATTATTTTTCAGTATTCACAATGAACATACATAACGATTTGGACTCAAGGTTAAGGACATTGTCTCCATCTCCATTCATTAGGGAATATTTTTCATAATATAAAATCCATTCATCTGTATAGTGTATAATAAACCCCATTTTATTTTATTTTAATTTAATTGGAATATTTTTTTCTAGGAATCATTTTACTAAATGTCAATTAGAGTCTTTTTAACACATAGGACAACAACAACTTTTATGTCAACGTAATAGTTATTTGATATTTGGATTCCTCTATAAGCCTTAATGTTTTTAAAAGGAAAAGAAACGACATATTCCCTTTTTGAGTGTTTTGGTATTAATGTTTTTTCCAGAATGGATTAATTATATCAATATCTTGAAATAATATCTTATGATTGTAGTGTTGAAACATTATTTTTCTTTTAATATTGTTCATGTTTTATTATTATGTTATGGTTCTTGGGCATTGCATAAGTATACATGTGGTTTTATGATAAAATAAGGGTGGATGAGCTATAGATAGCTATCAAATGCACTGGGTAACGTGATGGTGTTAAACGTTAAGGTTTTTTATAAGATATTTAGGGAATACACTGTGATGGGTATTCCAAACATAACAATGATGGATACACCATATGTAGTTATAAAAGATACAATGTAAGTATATTATAGATGCCAAAAGTTTCCATTATGAATTATTATTTATATAATATATTCATAAATCATATGATTTCATGATGTCTGTTATAGAGCTTCTATTTTATAAGATAAAATTATTATTTCATTGATTTGTATAAATTTTTGGACTAATGTTTTGTTTCCTTACATTATAACCCTTACTGCATTTTTAATGTTCATCTAATGTTTTTGAATTTTTTTTCAAAGAGTATGAGGAATGGTGAGATAAATAAATAATTAAATAATATGTTTTATCAAGAATGTAAAACTTTTTTATTTAAGGAGTCTTATTGTTGTAAATAAATTTTGATAGAGAAGAAGTGTCTAATTTTTAATTTTTGAGATATAATGTAATATTTATGTCAAAGTTCTATAAAACTCAAAACCTGAAAAGATCCACAATGAGAATTATTGTCAAATTATTGACGGATCTCAAGATTAATTAATGTTCCATGGAAAGGGCCTTAAAGATGGTATTAAAGGAATGGATTATACATCTTTATAGATTTGGATGTTTTCTTAAGAGTTAGGGATATCATCATGGGTTTATAATTTTTAGGATGATCATAAAATCAGTATCATTAAAATTACTTTTGAGGATTATGTTATGAAATTTCACGGTATTTAATGACATTTTTGGAGACATATATTTATCAGGTAATTATGGGTTAATACTCCTTGTGGTGCAAAATGAAAGTCATAAGATATAAATTTTGGTTAAAATGTTTTATGGTTATTATTGAATACTTATTCTCATTTTTCAGAATGTTACAAAATTATATATTTTTTGGAAAAGTAAAACATGTATATTTTGTGATAGCCAGTTATGTCAGCTAATTATGTGGGAATCAAATCCATAACTGAAGTGCGAATGAGATTTATCACCTACCACTGGACTACATGAAGTCCCTAGTTAGTATGGCTTATTCTTTTTAATTAAATGATTTTATGGATCAAGAATAATTTGGTTTTGGGAACTTATGTTTTTTCAAATGGATATCCTTACTATAGGAAAATGAGATGGTAATTATGTGATAAATGTTATTTTTGAAGTTTTTTGCTCTTTTGGGAACACTATATACCTAAGGAAAATATAATACTCTGGGATTTTATATGAGGAGTAATGGTTGAATTTTATTTTGGAAGAATATAAGTTTTTATTATTGAAAAATAGATATTTTTGTCATTTCTGGAAATTATTAACCTATCATGGAGAACAAGTGATTAGGTTCATTACTATTTAGTATGAAAATTTAACAGTAGTTGTTGTTATTTGGATATAAATGTTAAGATTTATCGTAGAAGACTATTTGATCAAATCTTTAAGAATTATAGGATTCTATCTTAGTTTGGATTGATTTTTTTAAAAGAAATTGGACAATTGTTCATTCAATTATGTTTGTTTAACTTTGGGTATTTTTTGATGAAGTTTGGAGGTTAGGCGCACTATTTCTATTAATAAAGGATTATTCTTTTTTGGATTATTTGTTCTCTTACTAACCACATTGGTTTTATTATTGTATAAAGATAGGAAAAATATATATTTCATCTTTTTTTGATCATGTGATTATATAGAAATTGATTCAATCACTTTAGGTGTGACCTAGTAATTTTGAATACTAAATGCTTGGAGAAATGATGATTTTGTTCTAGATTTTTATTAAAAGATGATACGTTAATTGAAAAGTAAGTATGAATCATTAAGTTCTTAGTTATTATAATAAATAAAATTACCCAAATTTTGTAAAGGTTATTAAAACAAAAAGTTACTTCATCTACTTTTCCTACGGGGAAATCAAAGACCGTTTAACCCATCACAATATTGTGGTTTTCTGGTTATTATCTTTCTCCTGATCAGATTTTTTACCACTCCCCAACAGAACATGACACATAGTTTTTCTTCCATATCATTTTTTTCCTACACGGATCCCTATTAAGTGTTATCTCTAGTGAACGTTTTACTTCCCATCCATTCCTTTAATGTGATTGTTTAATTGACCCTTTTTCTGATATGGGATTTTTAATGAAGTTACCGAGCCAAATTTTAAAATTGTGAGGATGCAATTTCCAAAAGGGGGGAATGATGTAACATTTGAAGTATTTATAGAATAATTCATTTTCATAAAATTAATATTTTTAATTTATTATTAATTTTATTTAAAGGGGATGTTTTTTCTAATAAGTAAATCAACACACAACAAAGGGTTCCTTTGAAATCTTATGTTGCACACAATTTTGAGTTATACCGAAAAATAATAAAATAATAATATTAGTATATTAAATGGTTGTTAAAACCTAGTCTTTGTATTAGAGTGAATGAATGGAATTAACTATATTATAAATTAACATAATTGTTAAAATTTATTACAATTTTCAATGGAATTTTAGTGGATTAAAATGAGAATGAATCCAATTTTAATTACAAAATACTCTAACATTTTTAAAAAGTTGTTTTACAACATTTTAATGGAGAACCCTTTTTAAATCTAGTTTTTGTCACTTTTATTTGTTATATTTTTAAAAAAATAAACATCTTCTATAGAAATAGGACATAAAAATTTTCTTTTTTAAAATATATAAAAAATTTATGATAAATTTCATTTTATAATAAATAGTGAAAAATACTGCATTTTAATTCAAAATCTACTTTTCATCTAATTTATCTATATATTTTGATTTTCATTTTAATTGGTTTTAAATTTTTATTGGATTAAGTTCTTATAAATTAATCCAATGATGGTCATTGGATGTAATTTCACAATGGAATTTGAAATAATCACATATCAATCTTTTGGTAGTATTTACTTTTTGAAAACCCGCTTTCTGGTTTTCACAAAGGGAATTAATTTTAAATTAATTACTGAAACTTTTGTATATTCAATTTTACAATATAGCTTCAATATTTTCAATCATAATGTCCATGTTTTGTAAATTGGTACCTTTTACTTTTGGACATTATGAATAGTAACTTTATTGATTATTTTTATTTACCATGGGTAAAGGGTAAATCAAGTAAATAATTGTAAATAAATAATATTATAATAATATAAAACAACCTAAAATGTGTCCATATCATATTTGTGGAGTTATATCCGACCATGAGAATTATTAGGCCAATCTATTGGCATTTGGAAGCCACATGGGAGGGATAATGACATGTTATAATAATTATTTTAAAGTAAATATAAAAATAATATAAACCTAAAAAATTTACTAAAAAAAATTTAATATAGAGTTATATAAATGATATCATTTAATATAAATAGTCATTATAAATATAAAAAGAGTTCCTACATCATTATATATTGTTTACAATTTTTATACATTAAATAAATAAAATTAATTATGACACAATGATGATGTGGGGATTGTTTCATTAATTAATGATTCAAATAAATGATATTAAAAATTTTAAATATATATTATTTTACATAATGAAAAACATCCCTGATTTATCTTAGTTAAAATTACTTGTCAGTATTTATTAAATTTTTTTAAGGAATGTAGTTGTTTTGAATTTTTAAAAAATTCATGTGTTAATTGTGTCCAAAATAAACATTGTTCATATCATAAAAAATAAAATTGTTTATTAAATGATATAATAGTTATAAAAATATATGATTCATCTAAATGAGTTATATTATTTTAAAAATGTCATTAATTATCCTCTACTGGTTTTCATGTCATTTTATATTAATTATTGTATCCATATATTATAAAAATACAATAAGGCAAGGTAAGAGTTAATGTTTTTAAGTAAAAGGTAATACTAAAAGATAAGGTTACGTTTTGGACCTAAACATTTCGAAAACCTATTTATTGAGGTGTTGTTGAACCATAATAATCATATACTACAAAATTATTATTTTTGATCTATTATAATTCTAATATCAATTTATAATATAATAATATTTCAAGACATTCCAAAAGATCCTCTCCTCCCTCTTATAAAAAGCCACCTCACATTCCCACTTACTCACACATCCCAAGAAAACATGGATCATCATAAATATACTCAAATATTATAAAAAAATACATAACTTACTCTTAGAATCCTAACCTCAATTAGAAGATAATTCAAGAATTCATTTTGTGTCAAATCATTTGGAGTTACCCAAAATAGAGGTAACATATTCTCTCAAGTTCCTTTCATTTATTTTCCTTCTCTAATCCATATGATATTCTTATTATTTGATTAAATAACAAAAATAATTATCCCCAATATACAAGGATTTATTTATGATAAGGATTAAATCTACACTTACACACACCTCCATCTAATGGATGTGAACATTATATTTCTATGTATGATGAACAACTGCCTCACGACACGATGATTGTTCAATTTTATCATAAAAAAATCATGTTGGAAATTATGATGAAAATATATTTATATATTGTATTTATTATATTTATATAGACTCTATAAATATTTAATTTTTATTTACATCATACCTTTATGCATTATATAATGTATAAATATGATATTTTCATTTGAGGATATATGGACTAACATCCCCTCTTAGTGATATGACTCGTCCATGCCATACATGGAACATATAAATGATGTAGTTAATGAACATATGAAACATATATAACATAGATATTATAATTGAATTATAATATACCTATGTATCATTTAGTTTTAAATCCTTTAATTTGTCAATGAAATGAAAGTAGTGTTCATGCATACATACTACCTACCATCTCCATGAACGGTGCATTTCATTTCTTATCTCCAAAGGTTATGGACTATTATAAATATATATACTGTACATATATGATATTTAAATCATTAATATCATTATTTAGATATTTTAATTATTTCCACATGGATAGTTTGTATCAAAAAACGTTAATTTTCGAGCCAAGTACCAAATATCAACCAAACGACTGATATGAACATAAATAATTATGTAATTTTTATAAAAAAATTATATGTCATATAAAACGAATATTATAAATGAAAAAGGATCATAAACAATTATAAATTAACTTTAGTTTATTATAAAGGAAGAACAATGATGAAACATTATGATTTGGACTCAAGGTAAGGGACCTCATCTCAATCACCATTGTTTGAGACAGAATTTGATAATATACACCTCATTCATTTATGTAGTGTATAATAAACCTATTTGAATTGTAATTTAATTTAAATGGAATCATTTTTATATAAATTATTTTACTAAATGACAAAAAAGAATGTTTTTAACGTATGTGTTGACAATTACTTCTTGGTCGCTGAAATAGTTATTTGATATTTGGCTTCCTCTATAAGTCTTAATGTATTTAAAAGGAAAATAAATACCTCATTCCACTTTTGAGTATTTTAGAATTGAAAATTTATTTTCATAATGGATTTATTATACTAATATATTTAAATGAGAACTTTTTTTAGCAATGTGTAAATGTTATTTTTCACATATGCTTGTTCATATATTAAGATTATGTTATGGTTCTTGGTCATTGCTTAGGTATATGTTTGGTTATATGATAAGAAAAGGGAGGGTGAGCCCGAGATAGTTTACCAATGCATTGGGTAACGTGAAAGTGGTAAACATTGCGGTTTCCTATAAGTTATTTCGAGAATATAGTGTGGTGGGTGTTCCAAACGTAACCCTGAATGTTACTCCCCATATAGTCATGAAACCTAAAATGTATGTATAATAATAATTACACTGGTTGCCTTTATGATTTATTATTTCTATAAGTTATTCATAAATATTGTGATTTCATGAGGTATGTTAAAGAGATTGTGTTTTATGAGTGAAAAGTATAATTTCATGGATTGGTATGATTTCATGGGATAATGTTTTCTTTCCTTATTTTATAACTATTACTAAGAATTTTATGCTCATACAATGTTATTGAAATGTTTTTCACAGGGTATAAGGAATTCTAAGAGAACGAAAGAATTCAAGAATATTTTTTTCACGAAAATAACACTTTCTTAATTAAATTTGTGTTATTATTGGGAAAAAATTTGGATAGAGTAGAAGTGTCTTCTTTGTAATTTTTGATATGTAAAATAATAGTTATGGCCTAATTCTCTACAACTCTAAACCTGAAAAGACCCTCAATATGAATTAATGTCAAATTACAACTGATATCAAGATTATGTAATGTTTTATGACTAGGTCCATACAAAAACTATAGTATTTAATTTTGATTTCACATTCATATCCCAAATATATTATTTATTTCCCTGATGGAATTTGACACTATACTAGGGATGGAATGTAACTCAAAGTATATTTCTAAGAGGAAATGAATAAATGATTAAATAATAGTAGTCATTAGTAGAAAATATATATTTATCTTCAATGGTGAGATGTCCCAACTAATTTTTTGTTCAAAAGCACCACATATAACTTAATTTATCAAGTTTATGGTTGAATATGAATAAGGGTATGAGATAATGATAATAGAGCATTTCCTCATATTTTATAAATACATTGATATTTTTTTAGGAGTTTCCTTGACCTCCCCAATAATGAGATGTAGATTCATCCATTTAACTCATACCTAGTTCCAAACCAATATAAAAAACACCATATAGAATGGAAAATGTGGAGAGGGAGGAGTTAATGAAACAACTCCAATATAATTTTGATAGGGGGTTTATCTAACCAAGTGGGTCTCCTTGGGGATCACCTCTTCTCTCTGTGAAAAACATTGAATGGTCAATGCAACTATGCATTGATTATAGATAAATTTATGGGATTAATGAGAAGAACATGTTACGTCTTCCATGAATTGATGATTTATTTGGCCAAATTCATGGGCATAATATTCTCAATGATTTATATTTGATTAGGAAATCATCAATTGACGATGATTAAATAATATATTCCAACTAACTCCTTCTAATCAATATATGGGTGTTATGATTTTATTTTTATGACCTTCAGATTGATTAATAAACTTTCTATTTTTATTTTTTTAGGAATATATTCTTTCAGGACTACCTTGATAACATTTTAGTTTTTTTATTAAATATATTATGATATATTATAAATGTATCGAGGAGAATAAGTATAATATAAGGGTGATTGTAAAAACATTTAGGAAAGAGAGGTTATGTGGAATGTTTAATAAGTGTGTGTTTTGGTTACATTTGGTATCATTCATGGGTAACATTATTACCAGTGAAGGATAATCAGTTGTCCCTATAAAGAAAATTGTTTTAGAGGAGTGGCCTCATCCTACAACAGTAATTGATATTCATAGTTTCCTTGGTTTTGCAGGATATTATTGGTGGTTTTTGAAAAAATTGCACGGATTTATAAACCACTAACCATGTTAACATGAAAAGTGTTTATGTTCATTTATACAATTGAGTGTTAGGAATATATCCAATTTCTAAAGAAGATATGGGTTACTACACCAGTGTTAACTCTACCCTATATTGGTGAAGGATTCGTTATTTTTAGTGATGCATCTATGAGTGGTATTGGGTGAATCTTCATGGAAAATGAAATGGTGATTTCTTATGTGTCTCGATAGTTGATGCATCAAGAGAAGAACTATCCAATGTGTGACCTATATTATGTTGTAGTTGTTTTTTCATTGATGATGTATATGCACCATATTTATGGGGGGAAATGTGATATATACATTGACCACCAAATATGGAATTATATTTTCATTGAAAAATAATTTTACATGAGAGAGAGGAGATGGTTGTAAATTCATAAATACAATGATTGTTCAATTTATTATCACCCCAAAAGAGAAAAAAAAATTATCTGATGCATTATCTAGGAAGGACCCTATAGTTCAGTTAATAATGAGGATTCATGGAGATCAATTCATAAAAGACCTAGTCAAACTAGTAATGGGAATTGTAAGTGATGGGACATCATCATCCAAATCCCAAATTATTTATCAATTGTCAATACATGGGAACATCAAGAAATATCACATATAATATCCTTTTTTTATTGATGGAGGTAGAGGTTTTTCTAATGGGAATATTCCTGAGTTCAAAATTGATTTATAAGGTGTGCTTAATTTTCGCACAAGGATATGTGTTGCAAATATTCCAAAAATAAAGACGGAGATGATGGATGGAGATCATAGCTATATTTTTTTGCACATAGTGGATGCACTAAAATGTATACAGACATTCCAAATCCTAATTAGTGGGATAAAATGATAGATAGATTGTTGAAAACACTACACGATGCTAGTTGTGTCAAAAAGTGAAGACCAAGCATCAACATCATAAAGGGGTATTCCAACCACTATACATACCATCAAAGAAGTGAAACAATATCTCTATAGATATTGTCATTGTTCTCTTGAAAACATCAAATTTCAATAATACGATATGGGTTATAGTGTAAACTCTCCCATAACTATCCTTTTTTTCTCCATTTGGGAAGATTTCTCTCTTGACCAAATCATCATGATATACTTGGAAGAAGCGATAATGGTACCTGACGTTCCAATTTCTATAATATTTGTTTTTGATCCAAGGTATTCATCAAAATCCTAGATAAGTCTTCCACATACCCTGAGTACTGAATTGAATATCAGTATGACCTTTCACCCTCGAACTAATATCTAATGTGAACATACTATTCAAACATTTGAGGATATTCAGAGAACATGAACATAATAATTTTAAGGTTGATGGGATCAACACCTCCCATTAGTTTAGTTCTCAATCAATAACATCGTCTCATTGTGTAATCAAATGGCTCAATATGAAGATCTATATGAATAGTTATGTAGTACTCCAACTTTTTAAGATGAATATGGTGAGATAAAGATTCTTGGAAAGATCTTGTGAAATAGATGATAGAAAAGGGTCATGCAATCTAACAACCCATAAAGGCTACTGAATGTCGGTAGAAGAGCTATGATCACAACATTCGAAGGGACTTGGAGTCTGATTTTGGAGAAAATTTCATCCTTCAAATTTCAACATGGAAGAGAATCATGTAGTTTGGGAAGAATGGGAAGCTCATCCCCTGGTGCATTAGCCCCTGTGAATTCTTATATCACATTGGAGTAGTGGCCTATCGGCTTTCCCTTCCTCCAAAGAATTTTCATGTTCATGTTTTTTTTCATGTATATCTTGTGAGGATGTATACACTTGGCCATTCAAAGAAACTGAATCTAGTGGTGGTTCAAAAAGAACGTGAACTCTATTATGAAGAGTAGTCTCTCAAGAACATGGATTATAAGGATAAGGTTTTACATCACAAGAATTACCAACTCGTTAAAGTGTTGTCGAGGAATAAAAAATATGATAAATCCATGTGGGAACCAAAATAGTCAATTATGTAGTTGTAACCTAACCATTTATAAACTAATTAAACATGTTTAAATTTTGGGAATGAAATTTCTTAATAGGGGATGAATGTGACAACCCAACATTTCTAAAATATATTTTCTTTCTAAATTTTTTTGTTGTATTATTTTGTACTCATGAAAACTATATCCCTTTAATAATGAAGTGATTATAATTGAATTGTGAAATTTGGGTTCAATGTTGTATATATATGTTGTTCAATTATAACCATTGGTCAATATGACCATTGGAAACAAAAGTCTTAATAATAATTTTGAATTTATAATTGGTATTATAAATAGAAATGATAACGGTCAATAAATGCATAAATAAGTGATGATGGCCTCATCGAGTAGAGTCATGTCAGATGAAGACCATTTGTTAGAGCCTGGGAGAGTATTGGTGTCTTTGGCATTCACTCTTGAAAAATTCCATATTGAGATTCAACATGTTAATCATGAATGAAATATCCTACCATATATGTTCAAGTTAGTGGATATTACTACTTGGGTGATGTTATCCAAGACACCCAATGATACTATCACCATCGAACACCATACCAATAGGTCGTGCATTAGTGTTATAATGGGTTATGTTTCAAGTAAATACATACATAATGTGTAAAACCATTTAATTATCAAAAAATTTATTCCATCTTTTCTATTTTAAGAATAATTTTTCTTCAGAAATTAAAATGGTTTCATATAAATGTTTTCTTTCGGACCAAAATTATACTTTTTAGGAAATAAATAATTATTATAAAAAAATATGGTATTATTATATGTGTTAATAGTAATTATATATTGTTATAAAAACAATAATTTTCCATTATAAATGATAAAATAAATATAGATTTTCGAGTATTAGAAATTTCACTATGCAATTTTACTATACATTTTCTATCTGCTATTATTTTTGATAAATAAGTATTTTTACAGATAAATGTAAAATATATCATATTTATAGTTTTATTATTATATAATAAATTACATTTTTGTGTTCAAAATATCTTCATTTTTTAGGGTGAATTTATGATAAAATTTCAAAATACAATAGTTTTTCAGGAAAAGTAAAAATATAGTTTGAAATTTTCAGTATATTTAATGAAATCAATGTTATTTCATAATGATGTAACAATTAAATTAAAACAATATTTTAATATTATGTTTTAAATTAACGTAATAGGTGTCCCATGTGGAAAATACCTTGGTAAAATACCATGTTCAAGCCAATAGTATTTCAAATACCACTAATGAGGATTACATGTAAATTAATAAAAAACCCTCATATTAACAACAAATACCCACCAATTACATCATTTACATTCATTAATCAATAATCCTCAACAATTATATGATATTACTAATTCAAAAGGTGTCCTCCCTATGTTTTCTTATGCCTCCAAGGTCCTGATCAGCAAGTTTTAGGTTACACTCTAAAAGGTAAGGGAACTCTCAACTTCTCCGATCCGTTAATTTTTCATTTTCATGTGGTATGAATTTAAAATATCCTTAACATGTTATTTTTTCCATTTTACTATATCCCGTTACTGTATTAAGTTATATTTATGAATGGGATACCCATTTCCTATATCTTTTTAATGTTTTGAAGAACCATGTTTCATACACATTATGTTGTTGAATTTTTGTCTCAAAATTTATCTCTTTTTATAAATATATTCATTTATTTCATTGTGAATACCCAAAACAAAATATTCTCTAGGGGAATTCACATAGATGTAAAAGTGGTCTTTTGTTATTTGGTGATTAGTAAACATGAAACCCTTTATTCATTTTTCATGGGTTTAAATTGACAAAATGATCTTATTTTGAAGCACTTTCTAAAACATAATGATTTCGATATAAAAAACATTTATTTTATTTACAAGAAGTTATTTATGAAATATTTTGTTATTCTCTATTGGGATCACATTAAATAAGATAGTTCAGCTATTCTCCCTAATAGAGATATGATTTGAGGGGTAAATAATTTATTATATAGTGATGAAATGTTTTATAATACCATGGTGAATAACCTTGGTAATTTATTGGACACCTCTATTAAAATCTGTGGTGATATTGTTATGAATGACTCAATTGATTGTTATTACCAAATTTAAATGTTCTATTCTAGGTTATTGTTTTTATTATATTCTTTTTTCGCATTGTTAATTACTTAATATATTTCCTCTAGTTCTTATTGATATTCGCCAAGATCACAAGTAAATTGTTTCCCTTTTTTCTGTTCTGGGTCCTATTAACACCATTTCTATTGTTGTATGTCCTCAAGTTAAGAGATTCAGTAAATTTATGATGAACTTATGATGAATCCTTTAAAGTGGATTAGAGGTTCTTCTCAGATTTTGTCACGACCTGTCCTCGGGGCCCGTGCCGTGACTACCCCAAACCCGCCTTCCATAGGCCAGGGGTTGGCGACTAGCACCAAGGCGTAAATCCTGGTAAAAAGGGAAGGCATTGCCTTTGTAAAGTAAAATAACACCACAGAGTAAAAAAGCAGTAGAAGTAAACACTAAGTAAAAGATGGTACAAGATTAAGTGTGGAATGTAAGTGGGCCAGTATACAAACCCAAACTGAAAGTAAAGTACAACTAGAAAGGGAAAACAGCAACAGAAAAGTAAAGCCGCAATTCCGAGCTGTCCACTGGAAATCCCACATGAAGGGTGGGTACAGATAGCTCCACTACTCCTCGGGTCCAGCCTACCGCTCCGGGTACGTCTCGCCCAGTGGTCCACCTCCAGGTACCATCCTGCTCCACTAGCCTCCACTACGATCAGTGATGTCTGTCGTCTGCAACAAACACAATGTAGTTCGGGTATAGCCCGTGCAGGGGTGGGTATAAGCTACTCAATAGGGACCCCGAGACCCCTGAAGGTCTCCCAAAATCCACAAAGGATAAACCACCAAGGAAAGATACAATCACGAAGTAACAACCGACACTGCTTAGGTATATGCCCATACATATACCTAAGTCATCAATTCCAATACGCTCCAGCCTCTGAGCCCAAGTACAACCCAGTCAACACAGGAAAGCATATGTATTCCAAATAGGAAAGAAAAATGCAATTCACACAGGATAGCACAACACAATCCACACAGGAAAGTAAACAGGATTCAGCTCACATAGGTATACTTATTCGAAAGACGATAGAGATGATCATTGATCCATCTAAGTCGTCGGACCCACAAAGGATCGATAGGGACTAACCCCCGCAATGACCCACACAGGATCGGACCCACACAGGATCTGTAGGCGTTGGCTCATACAGAACCGATGAGCGCTGACCCACACAGGATCGGTAGCACTGATCCACACAGGATCGCTGAGTGTTGTAGTCGTCGTCGTCGAATCCACTGAGAATCTCTGCACAGTAGTCGTCGCAGTCACAGTAGCAGTCACAGCCAGCTCTAGGGTTCCCACACACAGCAAGCTCATTTGGGAGGGTCCTCTCCACGAGCCGAGAGGCTGATACCTCAACTGACACATAGTCCAGATTTGATGTATCCAAGAGTTCCATATCATCAATAGGAACTCAACGTCGCAGACGGCGTGTCAATCGGACGCCCGGTCTAAGAGTTATTGGTTTTTTCGTTTGAGGGGCCCAGTTGGTTTCTAAGGCAAAAACAACCTGACCGTACTCCACCTGTATCCAAACCTCAGGCGGAGTTAGCCAAAAGATCCGTCTCACTAAGAGGAATCCCACAAAGTCGACGGAACGTCATTCGGATGTCTGGAGCTTAAGATATGATCATTTTCGCTCCGAGGGCCCGGTTGGTTTCGTGTACGAACCAACCCGGCCGAACTCAAAGTAATCCAAAACCTTGAGTGCAATATGCCGAAATGACCGCCTCGATTCAAGGATCGCATCGCAACTGACGATGCGCCGATCGGAGGTCCTTATCCCAAGTTATGGGCTAAGGACCGTAGACGGTCCGAAAATGGGGGTTTCGGGCCCAGACCGACCCGGCCCGAGACCCCCCGGTCGGCCCGAACCGGGTCGACCCACCCGGGGTCCGGGTCGGCCCGGCCCGGCCATTGGCCGAGCTGTTTCGGCAAGGGGGGCGCCTACCCCCCTGGTGTAACCTCCCCCCCCCCACCCATTTATGGGGGGCCGATTTGCTGGCCGGCCGGGGGAATTAATTCCCCTGGCTCCCCTTTGTCCGGCCGGCCCACACAGGCCGACTGGTTCGGCCAACAAGGATCGGCGACGGCCGGTCCATCCTCCTTCGCCGACACCGGCGGCCCAGAACTGGTCGCCGGACACCCTACTCCGCCGCGGCCCGGAACCAGCCGCGACATGGTTCGTCCAGCGCGGTGCGACGGCACCGCGCCCTTCCGCCGCAGCCCCGCTCCGGCCACGGTGTCTTCAATTTTCTTCGATGCGGCACGAAGGCGTCACATCCTTGTTCAACTTCATGGCGCGGCGCGACGGCGCCGTGAATTACTTGTCGTGCGATTCCCGCGTAGTGCGACGACAACACGCCATTCTGTCCAAACCACAAAGTATCACACAAGGATAAAGAGGAGGGTCGGCCGTGTTTGTGTGGTCCGGCCCCCTCTCGTTAAATGATAACATTCAGTCATATATCCACGAAGAACGACAAACTAGAATCATGAACGGAAATAATTAAATAAAATAAATCCCCTACCTTGATAAAAGAGATGACGAACGTCGGCGTCGCGAAGCGAGGATTCGAAGTCGTTGATGGAGATTTCATCGCAGAAAACCGTCGTGGAAGAGATGTCGCGGAAGAAGAACGTTGTGGAAGAAGACGTCGCGTTGCGGGTCGTTGTCGCGGAAGACGGTCTCTAAGGGCTCGGCGCTCCATGTCGGAGATCGTTCGTTCTTCGCGTTCTTCGTCAAAGGGGATGAATAACTCAAGACTTCCTTAGCTTTTTCTGCAAAATCTCTCAAACAACTAAACACCAACCCCAATAAAATAATTTCTCAACTTATTTTATTAACACAACAAGGCTTTTGAAATTCAAGAGTTTGTATTTGAAAAACGTACATTTAACTCACTAAATTAATTCCATAAGTTATTAAACTTAAGTTATCAAAATTTAAAAGGGAGTTGAAGGTGTTTAGAGGATATGAAGAGGTGGGGTTCGTGTGGGCCCCACCACCCTCATAACCTCCCAAGGGAGGTTGGGTAGTTACCCAACTTCCATCCAAAGGTTTAATCACTTAGAGTAAAATAAAAATTGTAGAATAATTATAAATTAAACTTCCACAATTTTTTTCATCAACTCTCGTGAAAACGCAACTCCGGAACAGGTGTTCCTAAGCAATTAACGGCACTGCAGTTCCATCGGTGCCCTTAGAATTCGATTCCGAGCACTGGTTCAAAAGATAGGAATTCCCGCTCGTTCGTTCACTGAACGTACCTGAGCTAAACATCGGATAGAAATTCTGGGCACACCGAGCCTCGGAATCAAGTGCCGTCTGAAACTGCGCTCTTGTAAAATCCCTAATAAAATTAAGAAAAACATTTCATTGAATTTTACGGGTCTTTACATTACTCCCACCTCAAGACTTTACATCCCCGTAAAGATATATCGAAAACTATGGAAACAAATGTGGGTACTAAGCACACATCTGAGCCTCCCGCTCCCATGTGCTCTCCTGGAGGTTCCTGTGCTTCCATCTGATGCACACTAGAGGAATCGACCATCCATGTAGGACCTGCTCCTGTCGATCCTCGATCTCCACTGGGACCTCCGAAAAAGTCTCTCCATCATCAACGTCAAGATCCCCATGGTCAATGATATGTGTCGGGTCATGCACGTATCTCCTCAGCTGAGATTCGTGGAAGACATCATGCACCCGGTGCAACTGAGGTGGTAGAGCCAGACGATAAGCCACCTCGCCAATCCTACTGAGGACCTGGAATGGTCCGATGAAGTGTGGAGACAACTTGCCGCCTCGACCAAATCACCGTAATCCACGTCGAGGTGAGACACGCAAGAAGACGTGGTCGCCATCCTCGAACTGTAGTGGCCTCCGCCTCCTGTCAGCATAAGACTTCTGTCAGCTCTGAGCTGTCCTCATCTGCTCCTGGATGATCTGGACCTTCTCTGTCATGGCCTGGACCATCTCCGGTCCCACAAGTGCTGACTCCCCAGGGTCTGTCCAGCACAAAGGATATCTGCAAGGTCTGCCGTACAATGCATCGTATGGTGCCATCATGATGGTGGAGTGGTAGCTGTTGTTGTACGCGAACTCCACTAAGGGTAGGTGGTCGTCCCAGCTGTGACCAAATCGAGGACACATGCGCGGAGCATGTCCTCGAGAGTCTGAATGGTCCTCTTCATCTGACCAACCATCTGAGGGTGAAAGGCCGTGCTCAGACGTAGCTACGTCCCTAAAGCCTCCTACAACCCCTTCCAAAGCTAGGAAGTAAAGCGAGCATCTCGATCGAAGACGCTAGATGATGGCACACCATGAATCCATACAATCTCCTGAATGTAAAGTCATCCCAAGATCTCCACTGAGCCCTACTCTTTGATGGGTAAGAAGTGAGCCGACTTGTTGAGTCTGTCAACAATCACCCCGATGGAGTCGTGACCTCTAGAAGTGCGTGGAAGTCTAGTCACGAAGTCCATAGATATCTCTTCCCACTTCTAGTCTGGGACCTCTAAGGGCTGTACCAAGCATGCTGGTACCTGGTGCCCAGCCTTAACCTGCTGGCAGGTGAGGCATCGAGAAACGAACTCTACCACAACCTTCTTCATGCCTGGCCACTAGTTCTATTGTCTGAGATCCTAGTACATCTTTGCCACTCCAGGATGTACCGCCAAAGTAGAAGTGTGAAACTCTCTCAGCACCTCCTCCCGTAAAGCAACTGGTATGAAGGTACGTCCTCTAAAAAGGACGTCGTTCTCTGATCCAAAGGAGAAACCATCAAGTGCATGTCCTAAGGATATATGTGCACGCCGCGTCCCACAGTCAGCGTCTCCACGCTGTGCCTCTCTGACCCGCTATAGTAGTGGAGGAGTGACTGTGAGAGATTGGAGGAAGGCTGCTCCATCTCTATCCACGAAGTATATCTGCAAAGAGGCTAGCTTCTCTGTCTCCTCCTCAAGTATCTTAATTCATGTCCTCCTACTGAGAGCATCGGCTACCATGTTCCCCTTCCCAGGAGTATAGACTATCTCAAAGTCATATTCCTGGAGGAACTTGAGCCATCACCGCTGTCTCAGATTCAGATCCATCTGAGAGAAGATGTATCTGAGACTCTGATGGTCAAGAAAGACTGTAAAGCGCTCACCCATCAGATAGTGTCACCATGTCTTCAGAGCGAAGACCACTGCTGCTATCTCCAGGTCATGGGTAGTGTATTTCTGCTCATGCGGCCTCAACTGATGTGATCCATAGGAGATCACTGCCCGCTCCTGCATCAGGACACATCCGAGTCCAGTCCCTGATATATCGTAGTAGGCTACGTACCCTACTCCCTTCTCAGGAATCCTCAAGATAGGTGAGCTGGTCAATCTCTGTCTTATCTCCTAGAACCTCTGCTGACATCTGTTTGACCACACGAAGGGTTTCCCATTCTTCATCAAAGATGAGAGTGGTGTCGCAACACTGGAGAAGTCTGGCACGAATATCCGGTAGTATCTATCTAGTCCCAAGAAACTCCGCACCTTCGTCACGCTCCTGGGTGTCTCCCAAGCTAGCACTGCCTCTATCTTCGCAAGATCCACTACAACTCCCGCCTCAGAGATGACGTGCCCCAAGAAGTGGACCTCACGTATCCAGAACTGACACTTCGAGAGCTTTCAATAAAGTTGGTGCTCTCAGAGTATGTCTAGTACAAAATGAAAGTTGTAGGTGTGCTCCTCCTCAGTCGTCGAGTAAATCAAAATGTCGTCGATGAATACCATGACAAATCGATCGAGGTATAGCTAAAAGATCATGTTCATGAGGTCCATGAACACCGCTGGAGCATTGGTTACGCCGAAAGGCATAACCAAGAACTCATAGTGGTCGTACCGACATCTGAAGGTCGTCTTCTGCATGTCCTCATCTCGAACTCTAAGCTGATGATAGCCTGACCTGAGGTCTATCTTCAAGAACCACCATGCTCCCTTGATCTGATCGAAGAGGTCATCAATCCTCAGTAGCGGATACTTTTTCCTCACTGTCACCTGGTTCAGGCGACGATAGTCAACACAAAGTTGCAAGCTCCCATCCGCCTTCTTGGCGAACAATATCGGGGAAGCCCAGGGTGAAACACTGGGTTAGATGAACCCCTTGACCTGCAAGTCCTCCAACTGTAACCGTAGCTCTTGAAGCTCGGCGGGGGCCATCCGATATGCTGGAGTCAATATCGGGGTTGTCTCGGGGTACAGGTCAATATAAAAGTCTACCTCTCTGTGAGGAGGTAGCCCTGGAACGTCATTGGAAAAGACGTCCACATACTGATCCACCACTGTAGGAAAACTAGGACTCCGCACGTCAACAGCTCCTAGGATGAGGCTAGCCAACTGATGAGTGATGGGTTGTCCTCTCATCTACGGAAGTCCATCCTGTGCTGTGAAGGCTCCCTTCTCGCCGGTGAAGGTGAACCTTCTCTCGTCGGTGCGTACACATCGCACCTTGCGCCTAATACAGTCAATATGTGCATGGACCGTAGACAACCAATCCATGCCCAATATGACGTTGTAAGGCCTTGACGCTGCTACAAGAAGATCCCAGCCGAAGCTCTCACCTCCTAGAGTAAGGTCACACTGCCGGCACCAGTGTGTAATCATCGAGTCTGATCCCATAGGAGTCTCTAGCTGTAAAGATCGAGCCAACGGCTCTATCGGAATCTCCGATCTCCGAACAAGGGTAGCGGCTATGAAAGAGTGACTCGCTCCTGTGTCTATAAGAACTACAGAAAGGGTGGAATAGACACAGATAGTTCCTAGATTCATCTTAGGCGCACCGTGGTCGCAGACCTCTGCTGCCTAGAGCTCTGCATGTCTCTGCCCGCCAGCTCCCTGTGGTCGGGGTGGACCTCCTGGTGGTGGTGGTGGTAGAGCCTCAAAGCGTCTCCCACCACCTTCTGCTCGGCCAGCTCCTCTGCCTCGTCCGCCTCCTCCCTACAGACCGCCACGGTCGACCCTCTGCCTCTTCCTTGGTGGTCCGTCAACCGTCTTCTTCTCCTCGGCACGGCGGGTCGGGCAGTCACGAGCCATGTGGCCCTGCCCGCCGCATGAGTAGCACTGCCTGCCTCACGAAAGACTGGCTCCGCGCTGTGTGTGCCGCACTGCTAAGCCAGTGTCCTGAGGTCGTCTGCCTGAGGCTCTGGTATGCCTGGACCCAAGAGTCATCCATCGACTACCTGCTGTAGAAGACTCTACTACGTGCCTCCCTGCGGTGGGTCTCAGCACTGGTGTAGACTCAGCAAGAAAGATCTTGATCAAAAGGGCTCGCTCCAGTACTCCTGTCTGAGTCGGAATGCTGAGGGAGATCAGCGATGCCCTGATCTCGTGTCTCAATCCCTACTCAAAGGTCCGGTCCCAGAAGAATGGGTTATGTACCATGTCTGTAGAGTAGTGTGAGTGATCGGTAAATCTCGCCAAGTACTGGGCGACAATCATGTTTCCATGCCGCAGCTGAAGAAGCTCTTGGATGCACACCGCTCGGAGGGTGGCTGGGACGAACTCCGAGCGGAAGAGGCTCTCAAAGTCCGTCCAGAGAAGAGATGCCTCATCGTGCACCAGGAGCATCAAGCTCCACCATCTTCCTGATGCTGCATGCAGTAGGCTCGCTGCGAGGATCACCATGAGGTCTGCTGGTGTCCTCACTAACCAAAAAACTCGTACCACTGCCTCCAGCCAGTCCTCGGCTGCCTGGGAGTCTGTCTCCCCACGGAACCTGGGTGGTCACTGGTGCTGGAACTTATGCAGTGCACTGAGGCGATGTTCATCTTCAGCGGCTGGTGCTGGAAGCATCGGTGGCTCGGCGGGTAGAGCTACCGTCGGTGCGACTACTGACAAAGGGCCCTACACCGAGGCCTCATCGCTCGGTGGGCTGTCGTCACGCTCGACTCTCGGAACCCTAGCTGGATGCCATCATGGGGCCATCCTAAAAAGGAAATAGGTGCGCCATGGTCAGAACAGTATACCTGGTGAGCTGATACAAATTAATCACAAAGAAAACTTGAAACACACATGAAATCAATGTTTTCCATGCATTAAGTCGGAAATCAGAAGTCAGGGTCCTGGTGTACGGATACGTCGGCCACCGCACCAACACTGGATTCCCTAGACTGATAACCACACTCAATACGGTTAACATTATTGCTTCACATAGAAGAAAGATCAGAGTCTGTGGTAGAACTGAACTCCTCTGATACCAATTTGTGACGACCAGTCCTCGGGGCCCGTGCCGTGACTACCCCAAGCCCGCCTTCCATAGGCAAGGGGTTGGCGACTAGCACCAAGGCGTAAATCCCAGTAAAAAGGGAAGGCATTGCCTTTGTAAAGTAAACTAACACCACAGAGTAAACAAGCAGTAGAAGTAAACACTAAGTAAAAGCTGGTACAAGAGTAAGTGCGGAAAGTAAGTGGGCCAGTATACAAACCCAAACTGAAAGTAAAGTACAACTGGAAAGGGAAAACAGAAACAGAAATGTAAAGCCGCAACGCCGAGCTGTCCACTAGAAATCCCACATGAAGGGTGGGTACAGATAGATGCACTGTTCCTCGGGTCCAGCCTACCACTCTGAGTACGTCCTGCCCAGTGGTCCACCTCCAAGTACCACCCTTCTCCGCAAGCCTCCACCATGATCAGTGATGTCTGTCGTCTTCAACCAACACAACGTAGTGCGGTCATAGCCCGTGAAGGGGTGAGTATAAGCTACTCAGTAGGGACCCCAAGACCCCCGAAGGTCTCCCAAAATCCAAAAAGGATAAACCACAAAGGAAAGATACAATCACGAAGTAACAACTGACACTTCTTAGGTATATGCCTATACATATACCTAAGTCGTCAATTCCGATACGCTCCAGCCTCCGAGCCCAAGTACAACCCAATCCACAGAGGAAAGCATACGTATTCCACACAGGAAAGCAAAACGTAATCCACACAGGATAGCACAACACAATCCACACAGGAAAGAAAACAGGATTCAGCTCACACAGGTATACTTCTTCGAAAGACGATAGAGATGATCACTAATCCATCTAAGTCATCGGACCCACAATGGATCGATAGGTACTAACCCCCGCAATGTCCCACACAGGATCAGACCCACACAGGATCTATAGGCACTGGCTCACACGGAACCGCTGAGCGCTGACCCACACAGGATCGGTAGAACTGATCCACACAGGATCGCTGAGTGTTGTAGTCGTCGTCGTCGAATCCACTGAGGATCTCTGCACAGTCGTCGTCACAGTCACAGAAGCAGTCGCAGCCATCTCTAGGGTTCCTGCACACAGCAAGCTCGTTCGAGAGGGTCCTCTCCATGATCCGAGAGGCTGATACATCAACTGACACATAGTCGAGAGTTGATGTATCCAAAAGTTCTGTATCGTGAACAGGAACTCAACGTCGTAGACGGCGCGTCAATCGGATGCCCGGTCTGAGAGTTATTGGCTTTTTCGTCCCAGGGGCCCGGTGGGTTTCTAAGGAAAAACCAACCCGACCGTACTCCACCTACGTCCAAACCTCAGGCGGAGTAAGCCAAAATATCCTTCTCACTAAGAGGAATCCAACAAAGTTGATTGAACGTCATTCGGACGTCCGGAGCTTAAGATATGAGTGTTTTCGCTCCGAGGGCCCGGTTGATTTCGTGTACGAACCAACCCGGCCGAACTCAAAGTAATCCAAAACCTTGAGTGCGATATACCTAAATTACCGTCTCGATTCATGGGTTGCATCGCAACTGACGGTGCGTCGATCGGAGGTCCGTAGCCCAAGTTATGGGAAAAAGACCGTAGATGGTCCGAAAACGGGGGTTTCGGGCCCGGACCGACCCGACCCGAGAACCCGCGGTTGGCCCGAACTGGGTCAACCCTCCCGGGGTCCGGGTCGGCCCGGCCCGGTGCAGCATGGCCTGGGCACAGCGTGCCCAGCGCGCTGGCCGGCGCGGCCCTTGGCCGAGCCATTTTGGCAAGGGGGCGCCTGCCCCCCTGGTGTAACTGTGCCCCCCCCCCCCCATTTATGGGGGGCCGATTTGTTGGCCGGCTGGGGGAATTAATTCCCCCGGATCCCCTTTGTATGGTTGGCCCACACCGGCTGGACGGTTCTGCCAACAGGGGTCGGTGACGGCTGGTCCTTCCTCCTTCGCCAACACCGGCGGCCCGGAACCGGCTGCCGGTCACCTTGCTCCACCGCGCCCCGGAACCGGCCGCGACATGGTTCATCCGGCGCGGTGCGACGGCACCGTGCCCTTCCACCGCGGACCCACTCCGGCCGCAGTGTCTTCAATTTTCTTCGACGCGGCGTGACGGTGTCGCGTCCTTGTTTAACTTCACGGTGTGGCGCAACGGCGCCGCGAATTACTTTCGTGCGATTCCTGCGTGGTGCGACGACACCACGCCATTCCGTCCAAACCACAAGGTATCAAACAAGGATAAAGAGGTGGGTCGGCTGTGTTTTTCCGGTCCGGCCCCCTCTCGTTAATCGATAACATTTAGTCGTATATCCACAAAGAACGACAAACTAGAATCATGAACTGAAATAATTAAATAATATAAATTCCCTACCTTGATAAAAGAGATGACGAATGTCGGCGTCGTGAAGCAAGGATTCAAAGACATTGACAGAGATTTTGTCACGGAAAACCATCGCAGAAGAGACATTGTGGAAGAATAACATCTTGGAAGAAGACGTCACGTCGCGGGTCGGTGTCGCGGATGACGGTCTCTGAGGCCTCGACGCTCCACGTCGGAGATCTTTCGTTCTTCGCGTTCTTCATAAATGGGAATGAAGAACTCAATACTTCCTTAGCTTTTTCTCCAAAAGCTCTCAAACAACTAAAAACCAACCGACATAAAATAAGTTCTCAACTTATTTTATTAACACAACAAGGCTTTTGAAATTCAAGAGTTTGAATTTTAAAAACTTACATTTAACTCACCACATTAATTCCATAAGTTATTAAACTTAAGTTATCAAAATTTAAAAGGGAGTTGAGGGGGTTTAGAGGATATGAAGGGGTGGGGTTCGTGTGGGCCCCTCCACCCTCATAACCTCCCAAGGGTGGTTGGGTAGTTACCCAACTTTCATCCAAAGGATTAATCACTTAGAGTAAAATAAAAATTGTAGAATAATTATAAATTAAACTTCCACAATTTTTATCATCAACTCTCATGAAAACGAAACTCCGGAATAGGTGTTCCTAAGCAATTTCTGGCGCTGCGTTTCCATCGGTTCCCTCGGAATTTGATTCCAAGCACCAGTTCAAAAGATAGGAATTCCCGCTCGTTCGTTCACTGAACGTACCCGAGCTAAATAGCAGATAGAATTTACGGGCACACCAGGCCTTGGAATCAAGTGCTGTCTAAAACTGCGCTCTTGTAAAATCCCAAAGAAAATTAAGAAAAAATGTTCCTTGAATTTTATGGGTCTTTACAGATTTCATGTATTATGTTCCTTATTTCTAACACACTCAACATTGAAGGATCCTCTATTTGTAAAATGCTATAAAAATATATGTAACAAAAATATTGTATGCCATATATTTGGAATTCCAAATTTTTATTATTAGAAAAATTTATAAATTATTTTTATAATCATTACTATCAGATGTTTTTGTGAATTAAATTACACATTTTAACTTATAATTGAACTTGTTAGCCATGGTGATCCTTTTCATCATCATCATCATAAACATCATTATTATTATTTGAATGGTTGGGTATGGTCAGCCATACCAACTACTAGTAATTTTTGACATGTGTTCCAAACTCTCATGATTTATATACATGTATGGATTCACCTTATTAAAATATAAAAACAAAAATATTCATCAATATATATATATATATGATGATTCCTCACTTTCACTATGGCTCCCACATGGCTAGGGACACACATATATTTCTGGGATCTTTTCCATGGGCCACATACTTAATCATTATTATTATATTTATGTATAGTGGGATTCATCATAGGTTATCCCTTAAATGGTATGCTTAATGTCCCAAGAGGAACTTCTGCTCGACATGGTTTATGTTTATTTCATATAACATGGAACTAACATTTGTTATTGTACATTTACGCAGTATCATTATTTTAAATTCATGGATTGGATTTCATTATACATTTTTTGTTATAGCCTACGGAGATTTACTCACACCCTATTCAGGTCACCATCAGGTACCTGGAATGATCTCATGGTTATGGGTTGGAGACAGAATTTTTCCCCTTACTAATAACCTTTACACACCATTCCATTAGATGGAGTTTGTGTTCAACCATGTACACATGATTCCAATAAGAGTTGGGATTTTTTTTGTATTTATTTTTAGTATAAAATTATGATATCTATGTTTTATGTGTTTATATTATTGTATTATCACCACTAATTGTCATTAATGTGTGTTTATTTGTTAATATATGGATATTGGTCTTATTATCTAACAAATATTTTCATTCCCTCAATTTTTTATATAATTCATTTTCATACACTATCGTTTATTACATAAAAATGGTATAGTCACTCTATTAACCTTTATTTCAACCTATATATTGGTTTAAAACCTTTAATATAAATGAATTTGTGCTTGATTACATGTGGACAATCGACTCAGGCAATTGATTTATGGGCCCCTCTATCGGAATTTCACATTGTGGTATTAGAGGATTCTTTTTTCCTCTAACTTACTATTTTGGACTCATAGATAGGAAACTAGAAATGTCTCATCACCTAGTAAATAGATCAAGATTTGGTATATCCAACCAATACATGGGGAATAAACTAGTTCCATGTATGGGAATATCTTCATAAAATTTTTATTACCATTTACTATTATCCACCATTGATTTATTATTATAATTCCAATGTTTGTTTTTATTGTTTCATCTGATCTACCACATAGATTTGTATTACATGAGAATAGATCATTATTTTATCATTTTAGGAACATTGGATGCATATATCCTGAACATGGTTATTTGTATACAATGATTAGATGATTTTTTAGAAATTTTATCAATATTATATGTAGTGTGATTATTTAGAATTATTATCTTAACCCCATGTTCATGTGTTTATTATATTGATTGTGGAAATTATTTATGGATGTGATGGATTCCAATGATATATATATGATATTGGAATGGTTAAATGAAGAGTCTTCTTGAAATTAAAAAACCTATTTCCCAAATATCATGATGGTGGTACCTAAATTAATCAATTATCTCATGTTTGATCAATGGATCATTGGTCAAAGGAGATGAAATGTGAGTGGTTTAAATTAAATGAAACCCAATTCAAATTTATAAGGTGTATAAACCTATAAATATTTTGAATTGTGATCCATATAATTGGACCAATTTAATGGGAATGTTTTAGATACAAGAAATTAAAATTGAAGTATAAAATGCTTAGGATAGTATAATTTCAAAATGAAAAACACAACTAAATAAACCATGATGTTTATATATATTTATAAAATTTGTTTATTTTAATCCTTAAACAAATTTTGTTTTAAAAAACATCGTAGTTTATGTGGATTGAACACTAAATATCCTAGAAAGATGTAATTTAAATGCATTCAAGTGACTGTTTATTGTTGTTAGTGAAAAAGTGTGTCAATTTTAACCAAAAAAGATAATACCTATATAAATTGGGTATGATGAACCATATAACAGAATCATTGTATTATTGACCTATCCATTATAGATGATTTTAACAATGATAATATTATGAGATAATCCCACCATGGTTATGATTAATCATGTAAAAATCATATGTTATTGGCTTTAACATAAATGAGACAACAAATCTAATTTATAGTTCATCATCTATATAAATTTGGAATGGATTATAGCATTATTGCACACAGTTTGAAATTATTGAACCCTCATAGGATACATTTATAATAATATACCTTCGTACATAAATAATTGGGGTATATTTATTTTAAATTTTATGGTTATTCAAAGTGTTTTCATCCATTGATATGGTGTTTTTATTAATATATTATGATTACCCATTATATTATAATGACCTATTCTAATCTGTTGAGCATAATTATCATAAGTATTTAGTTATTTAACATGTTCATTACAGCCTAATGTGTGTATTCTAATATAGTGATTAAATATATCATTCATTAAAAATGCTGATAAAGAGAATTTTTTGATAAATGAAATAGTTAAACAATGATTTATGAAATAATTTTCCTATAATTATATTTGGTGTTTTGTAAATAAATTGTGAATTATATTTGAAATAAAAAATCCTTATAATTTGTAAATGTTACAAGATATATTTGATTCTTGTAAATTCTATAAAAAATACATATTGATGTAATTGTTTGAGTTTATAAATTTTAGATATTCATGTAATGAAGGACACTCATGTAGGGGTTTAGTTTGATGTTTACTCGATATATTTTTTTTAATTAGATAATAGAGGCTTCCAATGGTTCCCAATTGTAGTGTATGATATATGGATCTAATGTTTAGGAAATAGAGACAAGTGGATTTTTAGAAGTTAAACTAGTTTGAAATGTTTATCCAATGTGGTAAAATCTAGGGCTACACAATTGATGTAGTACCCTTGAAAATGAAACAATGGTATTCATCTAAGACAATTTTATAGTCATTGAAATCAATATTCGTTTGATCATTGAGTTGGGATGAACTCTTATAAGATAAAACAATAGACCAGGGTGGGAGGGTGGTTGTCTAGTGAGTTGAAACTATATGGGGTATTTCCATATGAAGATACTCGATTAGGTTTATCTCTTTATACATTTTATGTTCATATACTGACCTTATAGGGAGTAGTTCCTAAGGAGGATGCTTAGAGCGAATCAGGGATACTTAGGTTAATACTTGGTATGTCATGTCAATCTATTTTATATAGATTTTGACCACTATAGGGTGATAAAGTCTATATATACTTTTATTTTTAAAAATTTATAGAGAGTTTATATGAACATTAGAATATGTTTAATAAAATATTATATGTGGGATGTGGTTCTCATTTAAGAGACCATAAGGATAAGAGAAGTGATGTTTTATCCCACTTTGAGGTTTTATTAGAGGGTTAGTTGGAATAAATAGAGGCCCATAATTTTTACTCTAATCCTACTGAGTTATTAATTTTTAGATTGATTGAGTGAATCCAATGTGTCCGATTGACCTTAGTTAAGAATGATTTATTGTGTCTTTTGTTTTTTAATATTTTTATTTTGAGGTAAATTTATGGGAGGTGATCATATTTTTCATTATAGACTTGATCAAATAATATTTTTAGTACAAAAACACATAGATTGGTGGGTATCAATTCTGTAATTGATGGGAATGAAATTTTTTGTTTCCAGGAATATTTTAAAAGTTGATGAAACCCTATTTCATAAAAAAAAAATTGTTTGTAATGGATACATGTGGTAACAGTTTTATGCGGATTTTTAGTGAGTATTTGGGTACAGTATGGTGATGGATTGTTATGAATTCGATGATTTCAGGAATTTAATCCTATGTCATTGGTTAAGTTAACATATGTTCACTTGTGAGCATGAAAAATTAAGATTTTAAATTGATATCAGGTGATGAATTTCTAATGTTGGATATTGGGACTATATTATTGGTAGAAGTGGTGCCATGAGTTCTCAAAATGAATGTAAGGTCTATCGATGTGAACATGGTATAGAAAGAGTGAAAATTTATAATAAATGGAATCAAAGTGTACTATTATTTTAGATGAGGAATTGAAAAATATCGTGACATCATCTTGATATTACTAAGAAGGATTCTTCTATCCACCAAGGTAAGAAGATATCATTTCTAGTACGATGAATATACAGCTTTAGTGTTTCACAAGGGTAGAGTATGAAAAATTGTTCATAATACACCACTGGATATATATGGATGTTGAACTTATTTTAGATTCAAAAATTGTTAAAAATGATTGGAAATGTTTTGAAAATGTGTAAATGGGAGATAGTGTATGTTCGTGTTAGATCTAGGGGATGAGTCTGTTTATTATTATCCATTCGAGTGTCTAATATTGGATGATTTTTGAGCTATTGTAGTCAGGAAATGATTTCATTAGTGTAATGACATAGATGATCCTATGGTGGGGTGTTGGATGTCAGTAACTGGTATGTAATAAGCATGAGGGACATGGTTTTGTATATTGGCATCATCCATTGGAAGATCATCTAGATCTTCAATGCTATTAGATAATGAAAACATTTAACATTGGATGCTCAGGTAAATTCTAAGAATGGAATCAAAGTACACTAGTTAATATATTGATTATTTTATCTTGTTTATATTAATGTTCCTAGATATCTAAATAGGAGTGGATTTGTTTTTAGTAATACATGAATTCCAAAGTAGGAAAGCCTGGGAATAACATACTAGAAAGATTCAATTCATGAACTTGGTTATTATATGACCTGAATCCATTAAGATCATTATGTGATTTTTATTTATTGACACCAAAAATATGTACTAAACATTAAATCATAAATATATAGGGAATGTAATTCCTTGGGTGAGCTTCATGGACTATAGTAGTTTGATTCTAAGGTTTCCAAATACATGTAGTGGTGCTCGGTTGAGGGTTTTCTTTTTGCAATCCATGGATGATGTATTGAGAATGTTGGAGTATTCATATGGTGGAGGGATAATAAAAATAAATAGAATATGGTTTGGTCATGTGATTTCTCTAAATGTCATGTAGAAGATTCAATGTGTTTGATTGGAAAAATATCAGTAAACATTAGGATGAAAGATTTTAAACATTTTTTGGTTATATCAACAATTAATGTGAATCATTTTCAAAGTAGTTGACAAGAGGTTGTTGGAAATTATTTCCCCTGATAAGGTATAATTATTTGTGTAGGAACCAAATTAGTAAAATTATTGGGATTATATGGCTAAAATGTTTTTTATAATCATATATTTTCAAGGTAATGTCAATTGCAATAGTCAATGATGGTTTTATTTGAAATCTAACAATCTTTTTGAATTTTGAATAATGATGATAACAATTATAGGATGATATGGTGGTATTTATTATTTAAATTCCCATAGTGGGAGTTTCATGACATAGAATTGATCATTATAGGCTAGGAGCTATAGCATAGAAGACCATAGGACACTTGGTGAATTGGTATAATGACATTACATTGTCTTTGTTTCGATAGGTTCAAGTAGGTTTCATATATTATTTTCATTGTAGGTTAATAGTGTGTACATGAGTTTTAGTAGACTAAACATCGTATGCCTAAAATTTTCACATGAGGTGCATGAGGGATTTGGAAGTGCAATGAAAAAAAACTTAATAATGAATTCCAAACCCGTGTAAGTGGGGTGTTATTTTAGTTTTCCCCCAGGAAATATCATGGATGAAAGGTTCTATGATGGGGTGTTTATAATTCCACACATTTCATAATATTTTTAAATTTTCAATAGATTTTGAATATTAAATATTCTGAATTGGATGAATCATAAAAAAATACATGGAATGTAATTACATTTTTTTAATGATAAAAGTTATATTTTATGATGGGTTTGGTCCAAAGAGGTGAATCAAATGTTTGGATGAGTTATGAGAGAGTTTTTATTATAAATGTAAATACCCATAGAAAAATCCTTATGTACAAGGTTAGAACCTATGTAGTGAAAACAAAGCAGTTAAAAAATGTGTTTCATTTTGTTTAGTGACTTAATTTCTCTAAAACATGTGATGTGTTCTAGAAAACTATGTTTCCTTGATATTGAAGTACTACTATTTTCTAACCATGAAAATGAGTCCACATAGTCATGTCGATGATCATCTATAAATTTTAGAGGATAATCACATAACTGGGATATGGTTTGAATACCAATTCACAAATATATATGACGGTGTTCCCTTTAATATAGTGGATGAAGAACCGTTTTTATGTCTTCTTTAAATGTTCTATATTTTTTGTAAACTATTATTTTATAAAATAATGTTTAGGAAAAATTGGTGAGGATATAAAAATTTTTTAATACAAAGTATAAGGAGAGAAAACAAAATTCTTTTAGAATTTTTTCCCAAGATAGGTTTACAGACAATGGTTTTCCAAATGACCATTACTGGACATATAAGGTGTATGGAAGATGGAATTTGGATGTTCAGTATTGTTTCTATTTGATCCTCCATTAAAATAATATACATTGGAATAAATTTCATGATTTATCATACATGGTGTTGGATACAATGTGAAGAGTTCCACATAATAAAATTTGAAATGTTATTGTATTTTTTGAATGAATATAGTGATGTCTAGAGAGAGAATAGGTGTAATTAATCATGTTGAGTTTTGGGTGGAATGAATGAAGGATGTGAAAGTAAGTGACATAATAATACATTCATATGTATGTTTGATGTTTCTTTTTCAGTCTTGATGATCACATAAATCCTGAAAAATCACATGATAAAATCTTTTAAAGAAATAGATCAATCATTAATTATTTTATCCAATACAGAATTACAGGGAACAATTTTTTCTGAATTTTGAATGAGTAATAGTTGATGACGTTTGATGAATTACAAGGATTTATAGTGGATTTTCCATCATAATGATAATCACATATTTTTAGGATTAAATTATACTTACTCAAAGAAGAAATGTTTACTATACTGACACTAGGTAGGTATTTCAATATATCCAAATCTAAGGAGGGAAGTCAGTCAAAATAAATCTGATAAGTAATGGAAATCTAACTAACTCTGAGAAGGATATTGAATTGTACTAAATTTAGTGAGGGAACACAAATAATAATGATATAAGGAAGTTTTATCTTAATGGGTTGTAGAATTTCCATCATCCTGAGATGGTGATGATCCTTCATAATGAGCTAAGAAAGATGCATTGTATTTATGAAAAGATAGAATGATCATGAAGTATGATTGCTAAGATAACACAAGGAGAATCCAAAAAAAATTGTGACGATTTGATGTGGTCGAACATGATATTTAAATATGCATTGATCTCATTGTTTTTGTATTTGAGTAAGTAGGACGATTTTTTTGTCTCTAAACTTTTCCATTAATAGATTCCATAAAATAGAGGCAGTGGAAATTTTTTCTATGCAATATTATTCACGTGTGGAAAATGTAGACTGTTTCAATGTTTGAGTCATTATTCAAGTTAGAATTATTTCTGGGTAGATATCTCATTCTTAGTTAAGATAAATGTAGTTTTTTTACCAGATTGAGAAACATCATACTGAGTTGTGTCACGTACTGTCCCCCAGGGCCCATGTCGTGACTACCCCAATCATGTCGTACATAGTCCAGGGGATTGCGACTAGCACTAAGTTGAATATCACAAAAAGGAAAGGCATTTCCTTTAAACCTGTACACACTCCCAAATCAAAAATTGTGGAATGTGAACACAAAGTAATCCAAAATTATCACTAAGATAACTACTGAGAGTACAATACAAATTGAAAGTAAAAAGGGGCTAGAATATAGTCCCAAAACCCTAAAGGAATGTACTAATGTCGTGGTCTATCCACTCAAAACCCAACTTAAGGGTAGATGATGGGTAGATTCTTATATACATAGAAGAATGCCAGATCATCTTGTCTCAATGAGAACAACCTAGTCCCCAACTACCAAGGTCTCCATTGAAGTATTCATCACATGTATGAGAAAAACAAGTGCGGGCGAACATCGTGTAGGGGTGAGTAACATATTGCTCAATATATACCCCAAATGACAATGGAAGGACCAAAAAAAGACAATAAAGTCATAAAATATCACACCTTATATAACTCAATGTATATAATGTAATATTTTCAATCGTAAAGTCAAATCATCTTCTACAGCTAAGGTACAAACCTTAATGAGTCACTGAGGTTCTCTCAGCTATGGGACCACTGATATCCACTGGTCTACTAGACCACTGATGTCTTCTCCACTATGAGACCAATGAGGTCCATGCTACTACAAGATAACTGAGGTATACTCATCTACAGGACCAACGATGTCCTGATCTTCATATCCATCATGTGATTTCCAACAATAGGATTCTTGATATAAATTGTGATTGACTCTAGGAGAATCTACTCTTCAATACATCAGTCGTATCTTGGATACCACAAAAAATAATTTATATTATACCCAAAGGACCATCTCGTCGCAAGGGTACCAATGCTACTGAATAAGTGTCAATCAGACACTTGGTATGTAGATATTGTTGCTTTAGTAAATAGGGGCTAGTTGCGTATAGGCCTAGTCTAACTTGGACAGACTGACCAAACCTACCCGGCATGAGGGTCTACATGACCAAGCCCAGTTTTCCCAACCTGACCCAACCCGGTCCGGCCTGGACTAGTTGGAATGCCCATTTTTCTTTGTTGGACCTGTCCCGGTTCAGCCATGCGCCTAGCCCAATGGGTTTCCCAGCGACCCGATTCTCATCTCCTTCGGTCCAACTTAGTCAGACTGGTTCTGACTTGGAAATCCATCTAGTGTCCATGTTTCCCATCTTGGATGGCCCGTATGGTGGGTTTATTCTCCTATATCCCCGGCTTCCAAGTAGCACATTTCACTCCATCGGCCCAGCCCACATTAGTAGGCCAGATCTGGTCCATCCAAGGTTCTCGTTGGCTTCTAATTCACACAACCACACACCCAAGTGAGGATGCACACCTCCCTCTTCTTGCAGTCCATCATGGACTGCATGCTAGCACATTCCACATCCCTCCCTATAGGTAGCTCCACCTGACGTAGCACCAGACTCGTGCTCCCACCCAATACTGCCAAGACCCCTACTGCACTTGGCCTTCACTACCCCGACTCACCTCCAGGGCAAGCCACCTCCCACCAGTGACCGCCACCGGTGGTCTCTTTCATGGGACACCAAACATTCTCAGGTTTTATGTTTCCTGATTCATTTTTTCTTCTAGGATTCATGGTGCATCATCGCCACTACCATGTGCTCCTCACCATTATTTCGTCACTCTGGGGGTCTAGCCTCATTTGGAATCCCCCAAAAATGATCTATCATGACCTTGTGGGTCCATTGGTGAAGAATTAGGAGAGAGAGAGAGAGGGGATCATAGATAACACCCAATGAACAAATCAACCATTGTTCTTGTCGGCATGAAATTGTTCTTGTCAGCAGGATCACAATGCATAATTGAATTCACAGAGATTTAATTCATGGTTCCAAACCATCAATTATATTTCCCATTATTATAAGAATAATTCATATGTAGATTATGTAGATTGTGAGTTGATTTTAATTCTTCGATTAGATGGTAATAATAAGGGCTAACAATCTCTCATATTTAAACCCCTACCGGAGAAAATAGAGATTGGTTGAGGATGACATTTTGTTATCATTCATCAATATCTCATCCTGAATACACAATCCAAGAGTCTTTTTACCACTTTTGGATTTTCTGGTGTTTGACATTGGGGAGGATTCCATCGTCATTCGTCAAAGGAATTCTAGGGTATTTTGTCATCTCTAAATTAATTTTTAATTAAAGAAGGAAGACATGTTACACATTATTGTGTCACAACACTAATTCATTAATGAAGTTTATTAATAGATTTATTTTCTTAATCACTACACCGCAACACTGAAGATTCACTGCATAATGATGATGAGAAATAATAAAATAACTTTTTTTAATGTTATATTATTTTTCTTTTCAATGTCCTGAAGACAATCTTTTTCAGTCGACTCATGTTAGATGATGTTAGGCCCTTCTCAATAGAATACTGATCTCTGAGTTCAATGGTGCCCTCAGAATTTTTATTTGCGCTTTGATTTTTATGATAGAAAAACCTTCTCACACAATTATTTACTGAAAATTAAAAATAGCTCAAAAATACATTATGGCCACTCCAGGCCTTAGATTCATGTGTCGTCTCAGAGAGTGCTCTCAAAATAAACCCATATAATTTTCAAAAAATATACATGGAATTCTGGGGGATTACATTCTCCCAAAATAGGACTTTAGGTCCTTGAAAACCAAATAACGGCTAATCCAAAAAATGGGGGTACTTAGCACTAATATGTGACTCCCTCTCCCATCTTCTCTTCCTGAGATTTATATGGTACTGATAAATGTGAACTAGAGTAATCAACCATCAACAAAGTATCATCTCTTGTTGATTCTCTATCTCCACCAGTTACTCAATGAAAGTCACCCCATCATCAATCCCCATCTCATCATAGTTGATGACTTCAGAAGGGTCATGCATGTATCTCCTCAGCCGGGATGCATGGAAGAAATCATGAACCCTATATTACTATAGAAGTAGAGCTATGTATTATGCCTCTTCACCCACTCTATGAAGTATTAGAAAAGGTCTGATGAACCTCAGATATAACTTGTCCCCATTTCCAAATATCTATATCCCTTTTCAAGGAGAGACCCATAGGAATACGTGGACCCCATATGCAAACTCCATGTGTCTCCATCACGTATCGGAAAATGATTTATACTAGCTTTGTGCAGTCTTCATCCACTCTCAGATGACCAACATCTTATCAGTGGTAGCATGTTCCATCTATGGACCCATGAGTGGTGACTCCCAAGGATTTTTCTACCGTAACGGTGACCTCCAGGTTCATCCATACAATGCCTTGAATGGTTCTATATCGATGGTGGAGTGGTATTTATTGTTGTATGGAAACTCTATTAGTAGTATGGGGTCCCCCATGTGGGAACGAAATCCAGGATGAATAAAAAATGCATTTCTTCTAAGGTATGAATGATCTTCTTTATCTAATCATCCATTTGTGGGTGAATGGATTTGATCATGTGTAGTTGAGTCGCAAATGGAATTTTCAATCTCTTCTAAAAATATGATGTAAATTGTGCATCGTGATCCCAGACTATAATAGATTGGACTATATGTAGTCGAACTATCTCCTGCACGTAGAGTCGTCCCAAGTTTTCTACTAAACCCTACCCTCGAATGTGTTGTAAGTGGGCTAACATGGTGAGTCGGTCTATGATCACCCAGATGGTATTGTCCCCCTAGATGTTCCTGGTATGAACTTCATGAATTCCATTGATATTACATCCCACTTCCACTATGGTACCTTGAGGGGTTGTGTCAAACCTGTAGGAACCTAACACTCAGCCTTCACATGATGAAAAGTGAGGTATCTATAGACAAACACTATCACTGCATTCTTCATTCCTGGCCACCAGAACTAATGTCGGAGGTCTTGATACATCTTCTACACTTTTTTATGTAGCTCCAAAGGGGATATATTGAACTCCCCCAACACCTCCTCCTATTACACCACTAGTAAAATGGTGCATCCTCTTAAAAGGACAACGTTCTCTCCACCTTTCAAATATCCATCATGGGCATGCCAGGTGGACATTTGGGAACATGTAGTCTCGAAGCTAGAATCTCTATGTTTCAACTCAAGGATTCTATGTAAGAGTGGTGGGGAATCTACCATTGACTAAAGAATATATTCATCTTATCTATCCATGAAGGATATATTATGTGAGGCCAACTTCACGGAGGCCTCGTTCATAAGTTGTAAACTCATTCTTCTCATAAGTGCATCTTCCACCATGTTCCCCTTCCTATGAGTATAGACTATGTCAATGTCATAGTGTTGGAGGATCTCGAGCCAATGTTGGAATCTCAGATTCAAATCCTTCCGAGAAATTTTATTCTTGAGATAGTTGTGGTCAAATTAGACAATGAATAATTCACTAATAAGGTAGTGTCCCCACATCTTCTGTGCGAAAACTACCACTACAAACTCAAGGTCCTGAGTCACATAGTTTTTCTCATGCACATTCAATTGCTTTGATCCATAATCAATCTATGTGTTCGGCTTCATGATAAAACAACCATGCCCAGTTCCTGATGTGTAACTGAACACCATGTAGTTGGCGACCACCTCTGGAAGGCTCAAGATAGGAGCACTCATCAAGCTCTGCCTTAGCTTCTATAAGATCTACTGGAATATTTCTTTCACCGTGAAGGATTTTCCCTTCATTGAAAATGATGTCACGGGTTCTGAAACTCTATAGAAGTTAGGTAAGAACCTCTGATAGTACCTAGAAAACCCAATAAAACTCTATGCCTCGATAACACTCTTGGATGGATCCCACGAAGGCACTACCTCTATCTTCATTGAATTCACCACAAATCTAGCCTCTAAGATGACATGTTCTATAATGTGGAAGTTTTGTATCTAGAACTCACACTTTTAGAGATTTATATATATGTGGAGATATTAGAGTGTGTCCAAAACCATCCTCAGGTGTATCACGTGATACTCCGTGGATATTGAATACACTAAGATGTCATCAATGGAGAATGCTACAAAACAGTCTTAGTGCAGTTGGAATATCCTTTTCATGACTCCCATTAACACTTCATGACCATTTTATATGCTAAATAGCATCACTATGTTCTCGTAGTGGCCATAACAATGTCTGAATGATGTCTTCTAGATGTACTCATCTTGTACTCGAAGCTGGTCATAGCCTGATCTGAGGTCTATATTTGAGAACCATCCCTCTCCCATTATAAAAAAAAGAGGTCATCAAACCTCTGTAGAGGATAATTTCTTCATAGTTAACTTGTTTAGGTGCTGAAAGTCTATACATAACCTAAATATTCGGTATGTATTCCTAGAAAACAACATTGGGGCTACCCATGGGGAAATTCTTGGCCTTAGGAAACCCTCCTCTATAAGTCCTCCAACAATAACCTTATCTCATGATAATATGTGGGAGCCATATGATATGTAGGTTTAGAAATCCATGTCGTCCCAGGGTACAGATCAATAAGGAAGTCCACCTCTCTGTGAGGAGGTTGTCCTGGAACATCCTCTAAAATATGTCCTTGTACTCTTCCACCACTAAAGGAAATAGTGGACTTGTCTCATCTACTGCACTGAGGGTCATGCTATCCAACTAATGAGTGATCAACTACACCCTATTATGTGTGAGCCCATCCCACACTGCTCTATCTTCCATCTCACCAACAAAGTAATACCACTTCTTATCTTTGTGGACACACCGCCCTGTGCATCTAAAATAGTTGATCTAAGCCATAATTGGTGATACCTAGTCCATAACCAGAATGATGTTGTAAGGCCTCAACATCGCTACTATGAGATACTAGACAAATATATCACCTCCAAGTGTAAGATCACACTATCGTCACCAGTGTGTGATTGTTTAATCCCCTCACATATGAGTCTCTAATCGTAAGGATTGAGCCAACAACTTGATCAGAATCACCAAGCTCTGAAAAAGGTTCGCAACAAGGAAATAGCGACTAGAACATATGACTATAATAACTTTAGCTAAATTGGAGAAGTCACATATTGTAACACTGAAGGAAAATAAAGAATATGAAATTTTTATATTTATCCATATTTGTGAATAAATTTTTAATATTAATTTAAGGGGAACGCTATGCTCGATGGCATACCAAATACGCAACAACAAGTTTCTTGGAAATCATACGATGTACTCTAAAAATAAAATAATATTATTTTAAATGGTATTTAACGCCTAGATGTTATAATAGAGGGAATGAACAAAACTAAATACAAATGATTATATATGTTTTTCAAATATTTTTACTTTTATCCAAAAAATGTTGGAGGTTTAAAATGCGAATAAATCCAATTTTAAGCATAAATATTCTAATATTATTTAAAAGGTCAATTAACCGCCTTTTGATGGAAAACCCTTTTTAAATCCACTTTTTGAAAATTTTATATGTTATATTGGACCAAATAAAATCCTTCTTTATAATCGTGACATCATAATTTACATTGTGTATGTTTTTGTTATTTTTTCGATAAAGTTCATTTTTAATGAATAAGTGAAAAATGTTGTATTTTAATTCAAAACTTCTTTTTAATATAATTTATTCATATGATTAGATCATCTTTTGAATTGGTTTTAAAGTGAAATTAGAATATATTTTTACCATTTAATCCAATGGTGGTCATTGGAATTAATTTCACTTTGAAATTGGACTTAAACTAGTGTCAATCTTTTAATAGATATTGTTTCTTAAAAACACACAATTTGTTTTGACAGTGAGAATTAATTATTAAATTAATTAATTATAATGACCCATAATTTACATAAATTGTTAATACTTCAAAATTGAAACACACTTATTACAACATATAACAAAACCATGAAAGGACCGTATAGGTATAGTGACTTTAGAAACTAGGAAACATAAACAACTGGTTCATAAAGTATCTACAATGTCTACGATTGATTTCATCATATCTATAGTCCATTTTTGGCATATCTTACTTAATAACCTTCTTCCTGACCTGGGGAAAGAAAACATACAAAAGGGTGAGCTCAAATTCTCAGTAATGGTAAAGAAAAGAAATATCAATCACATCAAATTCAAAAGAACATAACATTTTGGAAATCTTACCCTGCAAAAGGGATCATAATTTCATAACATGGGATAAATCATGGTAGTGAAATGTAATCCCAATAAGAAAAACTTAAAACATGAAACTTTGTTCCATACACACATAATCATAGAAAATCATTTCTTATTAGTCAAGACTCATTTCCAAGACTATCTTAGTGGAAAAAGTCTATTTCTGAACTGAGTTCACTCCTCGTTTCAGTCATGTTTCACTGAAACAAATTAACCTGTCTTTCCATCCATGTCTATCTCATGAGATATAAATCATTACCCAATGAATTGGAGAGAGATATAGGTCCCACCCAACTCATAATGATACAATTCTTATGTGTGCCACAAAATCATAAATCATACATCATTGCATAACCCATGTAATAAAAATGGGATACTTAAACATCATGACATCATAAAACAATTCATATAAGATAAAGTAATTCATAAAAATAATTCCATCACAACATAATCAAATCAATGTAATAATTGGGATAGAAACAGAACCCTATATTATCTTAGATGGAAAATAATTTTGATAAAACACTTGAACTCCATTCTTGAGGAAAATATCCTTTCTACTTCAAAAACATTTTCCTTTCTTAACATGTCATACAATTTTAAACTAAGAAGTTGATTAAAAAAACTTCAAATCTTGTAAAGGAATCTTCTTGGAAAGAATGTTTTAAAAATCCATTCATGTCGTATAAGTTAAAAAACATTCTTCTCGTACTTTTGTCCGAAAAGTCAAAAAGTACCTCATACGAAAAACGACAAAAGATTCCTTTCAATCTTTTACTAAAAACTCACCAAAGGGTAAAATTGGATTTAAAAAATTTAGGTGAATGGAAATAATATTACATATTGAGGAAACATGGATGTGGATGATAAAATACACCCAATAAATACCAAAGTATAAACAATCTCGGATAAAATGAGATTGTGATATTTTCCCTTACCTTAGGTCCAATTTGCTTTCTAAGTGTCCAAACCTCCTGTATAATGATTTAAATAATGTTATTGACTTATTCCAGAATCATACTCATTGTTATGATATTATATATTTCCATTTTCTTAGCTTCTTATTAGTAATATTTCATTGCTACTTGTTATTCGGGTGTTTATTGCTTTATGTTCTTATGTGTGTTTTGTCGAATAAATTATTATTACTCATTATAGGATATAGATAAATCATTTACAGAATGGTATTAGTGTAATATATATCATATTAATTCATTCAATTCATTTATATAATAATTATTCAATGAAGATCATATAGAACGAGTCGCATCACATCGTGAAGACGGTAGGCCATACGTACGCACGAGCGATGATATCGTTCCCATGATCGTGGAATTGTGTTGGATTGTATGTATACTATTTCAGAATCAATAACAAATTAAAATAATAATATATAGATATATATTTGCACCATTATACTCGTCCAAGTAAGGTGGTGGTGGAAAACAGATTACACCACGGCGTGGAGACGGTATTCTGTACGTACGCACGCGCGGTGATTTTGTTTTCCGTAGGATGGATAAGAGGTGAAATAGGATTGTTTCATATTTATAATAACATATCAGTATATTAGGGATACGGATTTTATTACCTAATAATGAAACAACTAAAGAAGAGGGAGTAGAAGAAGAATGGAACTTGAAGAAAACGGTAGAAGGTATTACCTCTTTCTCGAAGTGCCTCCTTTAAACATTCTCTTAAGGCACTAGAGTTGGTATTTTGAGAATACCAGTACCTCTAGTAGGTTTCTAAGGAAGTGAGTAAGTGAAATGGGCAGGGGTTGGCCGAGCTTGAAGGCACAAATTGGTGTGAGGAAGAGAGGGAGGAGGTGCCTTTTATAAGGGTGGAGAGGGGCACCTTTGGGAAAACTAAAACTATTGTTTTATTATAAAGTCATATTCGGTTTTTAATAGCTCCAAATTTATTTATTTCAAAGATAAGGTGGGTATGGGTTTAAATCATCTCATAAAATAGAATTTAGACATGTTTAGGTCATTATATTAACCTTATTGTTTAGTTTTAACTCTTAGTTAATTAGATTGACATTTACCATGTCACTTTGTATTTTTATATTATATAGTTATTAAACTTACCATATACATCCATGAGATCCCAAGTGGTCCATTAATGATACACCTATCATGATATAAGTATATTGGCAGAGCCTTATATTTTTAGGAATATAATAACAATTAATAATATAATATTTTTTTTAAAACTATTTTATGTCAATTTTGACACTATTTGGTAATTGATTTTTGGGGAAATCATAACAGAATGATTAGTTCGAAAAAAGTTTATTAACTCAATAATAACATGTCATATTAAGATATAAAATTATTTTAATTCATAAAAATTCTCAAATTACATTTATTTGGGTATTTATAACATCAATTATATCAATATTTTATTAATAAGATAATTACTCCATCATCATTCTGTCATAAATAAATTAAATTATTTATTGTCTAAAAATTACAAATAAAATACCATTATTTAGGAAATAGTTTTATATTTCTAATGAATATTTATAGTCTAAAATATAATTTATATAACACCTTATAAGAATTAATTACTAAAAGGTTTCTGTTAATGTCAATTTTGTCTTTACATTAAATTAATTAATCCAAATTGTCATTGTCACTACCAAGTGGCTCAATGGGGTCCCAAAATCGATCCAATTATTCCTATGGTCGGAAACTACTCATACAAGAATGTTAAGACAAGTTTCAAGGTAATTTTGAATTATTATAACATTCTTTTAACATTGAATTACCCTCTTTGCCTTTAACCGTGGTAAATAAAAATTACCGTAGTTACAATTCATAATATCAAAAAAATAAAAGTAAACTATTAACATAATTTGGACCCACGGATTCCAAATATGGAATCCATTTTTCAAAATTCAAAACACAGAAGTTGAAGTAATTAATTTAAAATTAATCCCTTTGTTAAGCAAATGGGTTTTAAAAGTTAAAATATTGCCAAAGATTGAAATGTTTTTACCTATGAATTCAATGTAAAATTAATACTAATGTAATACATTAAATTAAATGGTAAAAATAAAGTCTATTTATACTTTAAAAAAATTCAATATTATAATTTACCATATAAAGTATTGCGATGAAAAAAGTTGTTTTTACTTAAAATATATCATGTTTTTACTATTCATTAAAATATGAAAGTCATCAGAATAATATGAAAATTTTATCCAAAGTAAATTTTTATATCCTTATTCTAAGGAAGAATTTTATTTTTTTCAAATTAAACTTATAAACTTGTCAAAACTAGACTTAATGTGGGTGCGCCATCAAAAGGCGGTAAAACTGCATTTTTAAAAAAATACTTCTTTTATACAAAAAACTGATTTTGTTTTCATACCTCATTCTAGAAAATGTATAAGATGAATTATAATGTCATAAAATTAAAAATTCAGTTAACACTATTTATAACTGTTATTTTTATAATATTATAATATATCGTTGTTTAGTGAAACTCGGTATTGCGTACTACACACGCTATCGAGGAACGTCGCGATTGCATGTAACGCAAGCCAAGCTAGTGTTGTGTGTAGTGGAAGATTACTTTCCGTATAACATATTAAATAAAAAAAATATATTTACTTCCCATAAAATATCAGGGTGTTACATTCTAACCCCCTTAAAATGAATTTCTCCCTCGAAATTCGTCACTTCGTAACAAACAAATGAGGATACCTCTCCCCCATCATATCCTCAAGTTCCCATGTAGCTTATTCTAATTTGTGGTTCCTCCATAAAACTTTCACCAAGCGAGTGGTCTTGTTCCGTAGGACTTTTTGCTACGATCCAGAATCTCTATCGGTTGTTCTTTATAAGAAAGATCTTGTTCTGGCGGTACAACTTTTGAGCTTAGTACATGTGAAGGATCATGTATGTACTTTCTTAGGAGAGATACATGGAACACATTGTGAACTTGAGAGAGATTCGGTGGAAGTGACAATCGGTAAGCTTCCTTCCCAACATGATCTATAATTTCAAAAGGACTGATATATCTAGTGCTCAACATTCCCTTCTTTCCAAATCTCATTACTCTCTTCCAAGGAGATATTCGTAAGAACCCTTTATCACCCACTTCAAACTCTAGGTCTTTTCTTTGGTTGTCGGCATAAATTTTTGGTCGACTCTGAGCTGATCTTCTGTGTTGTTGAATAGATATGACCTTTTCTTCCATCTCATTAACAAGATCAGGTCCTAATAGCTTTCTTTCCCCAACTTCATCCCAGCAAGTTAGAGTCCTGTATTTCTTTTCATAGAGAGCTTCATAAGGAGCCATCTGAATACTGGAGTGAAAGCTATTATTATAAGAAAATTCCACCAAAGGTAGGTGTTGATCCCAACCACCTTTGAAATCCATAGAGCAAGCTCTGAACATATCTTCTAGAGTTTGAATTGTCCTCTCAGACTGACCATCTGTCTGAGGATGATAAGCAGTGCTGAAACTCAACTCTGTATCCAAAGTATGCTGAAGACTTCTCCCGAACATTGAGGTAAACCTAGGATCCCCATCAGATATAATGCAAAGTGGTAATTCATGAAATCTTACCACTTCCTTTACATATATCCTGGAAAGCTGATCCAGAGAGAAATCCTCTCTAATAGCAACGATGTGTGTCGACTTTATATGACGATCAACTATGACCCAGATAGCATTATTGCCTTTGGATGTTTTAGGAAGTCCAGTGACAATGTACATAGTGATGTTTTCCCATTTCCATTCTGGTATGGGTAATGGTTGTAACATTCCCTTGGTCTTCTGTCTCTCAGCTTTAACATGTTTACAAACCAAGCATCGAGAGACATATTCAACAACATCTCTTTTCATGCCATCCCACTAGAAGTACTCTTTTAGGTCCCTATACATCTTCGTGCTTCTAGGATGAATAGAGAATGAAGAACTATGAGCCTCATCCAGCAGATCGTTCTTTAATTATGGGATGGGAGGAACACAAACCTGATTCTTGAACTTTATTACCCCATCACAATCAAGGTTGAATTCAGGAACATTTATCACCTTCTTTTGTAACTCGACATCTTCTTTTTGCGCCTCTTTAATCTTCAAATGTATAGATGGTTGAACATTCATTTGAGTAAGATACGATTTCCCCCTTCCATTATAATTCCAAGATCCATACATTCTAAATCCATAAATATTGGATCATTTGTGATCCTCATCATGGATAAACTGGTATGGTCTTATTGAATTAATGCGTCTGCCACCTTGTTTGCTTTCCCAATCTTGTAATGAATTGAGCAGTCGTAATCCTTAATTAGATCCAACCATCTTCTTTGGTGCAAATTTCGCTCATTTTGTGTGAAAATATACTTTAAACTTTTTTGATCAGTATAAATATCGCATATTTCTCCATAAACATAATGACTCCAAATATTTAATGCAAAGATTACCGCAGATAACTCCAAATCATGAGTTGGGTAATTTTGCTCATGGATTTTCAACTGTCGTGAGGCATAAGCTATCACCATATCATTTTTCATAAGAACACACCCCAATCCCTTCTCGGATGCATCACTGTAGATCACAAACCTTTCTCCACTATAAGTAAGTGTGAGCACAGGTGCACTGGATAACCTTCTTTTCAACTCCTTGAAATTCTCATCACATTCCTCTGTCCAAACAAACTTAACTCCTTTTCAAGTCAACATGGTGAGTGGATTAGATAATCGTGAAAATTCTTTCACAAAACATCGTTAATATCCAGCCAAACCAAGAAAACATCAGATCTCAGTTACTGTTGTGGGTCTCGACCATCTTTCGATAACCTCGGTTTTTGCTGGATCCACAGATATCCCCTCTCTTGAGATTATGTGACCCAAAAATGCATCTTTTTGAAGCCAAAATTCACACTTGGTAGATTTGGCATAAATATTCTCCTTTCTCATGGTCTCAAATATAATTCTCAAGTGATCTTCATGTTTTTACTTTCTTTTTGAATAGACAAGAATATCGTCTATAAAGACTACCACAAACTGAACAAGATAGTCTCTAAAGACTCCATTCATCAGATCCATGAAGATAGCAGGGGCATTAGTAAGACCAAATGGCATCACTATAAATTCATAGTGTCCATACCTTGTACGTAAAGCCGTCTTTGGTATATCCTCCCTTTTGACCCTTAATTTATGATACCCTGAATGAAGATCAATCTTGGAAAAGTATTGAGCTCCGTGTAGTTGGTCAAATAAGTCATAAATGCATGGGAGAGGATATTATTTCTTGATAGTGATCTTTTTAAGTTCTCGATAATCAATGCAGAGTCTCATTGATCCATCATTCTTCTTAACAAATAGAACATGTGCTCCCTAAGGTGACGCACTAGGGTGTATGAATCCCTTATCAAGATTCTCTTGGAGTTGCTTCTTCAATTCCTACAACTCAATTGGGGCCATTCTATGAGGTGTATTTGAAATAGGCAAAGCACCCAGTACGAGCTCTATTGAAAACTCTACTTTGCGATTTGGTGTAAGACCTCATAATTCCTCCGAAAATACATCATCAAATTCCCGTAAAATGGTAATATTATTAATCGTGAGTTTCTCTCCAACCATTTGAGATAAATAACCTTCATTTAGTGGAATCAAGACCCATAAGATAGAAGAAATTTCCACTGGAAGGTTATGTTAATCCTTGCATCGATAGAAAATCATAGATTGTTCTGGAATATGAAATGTGACATCCCTTATTTGTAAATTGATATGACCTCTATATAAAGATATGAAATCCATGCCAAGAATCACATGAAATTCCACTATAGGAAGGATCACAAGATTTTTAGGAAGCACTTTCCCACAAACATCAATCGGAGAACAATTGTAAACTTTTGATGCGACTGTTGTGCCATTAGAAGTTGTCACAGCCAACTCAACATCTAATTGTTGATGTAATATGGAGGTACCATTAGAAAATTCTTCAGAATGAAAAGAGGGGGTGGATCCAGAATCAAATAAAACATTTTCTACTTTAGAGTGGATGGTAAGTGTACCTCTCACCACTTTGTTTTCGTACTCAACATCTCCGATAGTAATTTCATGTGAATTTCGTTTGTCTTTGAACTTAAGAGTTTGTTGATGTCAATCATCATCATAAACCCTTGGATTAGGGCATTTATTAGCATAATTCCCCATTTCCTTGCACATGAAACATTAATGTGTAGTAGGTTCATTCTGTGTATCCCTTCCTTTGTTTGCATCATTAGTCATTTTATTCCCATTATTTCGACATTCAATTGCCTGATGACCTTATTTTCCCCAGTTATAACATTTCTATGTCCCCTTAAGACAATTTCCTCCATGTTTCATTCCACACTTTGAGCATAAGAGAAAACTCATCTTCTTTTCAGTGTGCTCTTTAGATTTTCCTTTGAATTCCATTTTCCTCTTCTTATCAAACCCATATGACTGATCGGTTACTCCAATATCCATCTCAACCTTGAGAGCACATCGAACGATTTCCTCATAGCTATTGAAGTCCCTTATGGCTAACGCCCTTCGAAGACTTGGTTTTAAGCCACTAAAGAATCGATCGATCTTATTCTCGGGTTAGATAATAATACCAGAAGTGTACCTTACAAGACTTGTAAAATTTTCTTAATAGGTACCAACAGATTCATCATCGTTTTTCTTCAGTTCAAGAAACTCCTTCTCCATATTTGTTCGAAGAATACTAGGGAAGTACTTATTGAAAAATAAGTTCTTGAACTCATCCCATTCCATGGACCCAATTTCATCCCTTTGCCTCGTATTCTTAATAAGATTCAACCATTGATCAGATTCACCTTCCAAAGGATAAACTACTAAGATGACTTTATCATGTTCAGAACATTGAAGAACTGAAAATATATTTTCAGTGGTACTGATCCATTGTTCAGCCACTAATTGATCAGAAGACCCGCTGGATGAAGGTGGACGCTGCCTCATGATGGATTCAACAGAATTTTTCTCTTTCCTTTTCTCGTTTTGATGTCCTGAATGATTCATAGATTGAGAAAGTTGTGTAAGCATGGCTACAAGATTTTTCATTCCAGCTCCCATAATGTTTGGTTGCTCAGGGGGACAATCATTGCATTGCCCGTCGCATTCCGCATTAACACAGTTCCTTCGGGTTCCATCCATTGACTAAAACCAAGAAGAATAGTGTGAGAAACACTAATTATAATAGGGTAACCACATAATCAAGAATAAAATTTCACACATAAGGTCTTATCTTAGGTTTTTCATGGCCATTTCTAAAACATGAATTTTGTGTTCTATTTTTAGACTTATCCTTAGGTTTCTTACTAAGGAATTCACATCCTAGTTTCCAAAGGTTGACTATAACTTTCCTCTGATACCAACTATAATGACCAATACTTTACATACATTGTTAATACATAAAAATTGAATCACACTTATTACAACATATAACAAAACCATGAAATGACCGTATATGTATAGTGTCTTTAGAAACTGGGAAACATAAAAAACTGGTTCATAAATCATCTACACTATCTCCCATTTATTTCAACATATCTATAGTCCCTTTTTGGCATATCATACTTAATAACCTTCTTCCGGACCTGGGGAAAGAAAACATACAAAAGGGTGAGCTCAAATTCTCAGTAATGGTAAAAAAAGAATTATCAATCACATGAAATTCATAAGAACATAACATTTTGGAAATCTTACCCTACAAAAGAGATCATAATTTCATAACATGAGATAAATCATGGTAGTGAAATGTAATCCCAATAATCATAACATAAAACATGAAAAATTTTGGTATACACACATAATCATAGATAATCATTTCTTATTAGTCAAGACACATTTCCAAGACTATCTTAGTGGACAAAGTCCATTTCTGAACCGAGTTCACTCCTTGTTTCAGTCCTGTTTCACTGAACTGGATTAAACTTCTGTTCTAGCCATGTATATCTCATGAGATATAAATCTTTACCCAATGCATTGGAGGGATATATAGATCCCACCCATATCATAATGATACCTTTCTTATCTTTGCCACAAAATCATAAATCTTACATCATTTCATAACCCATGTAACAAAAATGGGATTCTTAAAAATCATGACATCATAAAAAAATTAATATAAGATAAACGAATTCATAAAAATAATTCCATCACAAAATAATCAAATCAATGTAATAATAGGGATAGAAATAGAACCCTATATTATCTTAGATGGAAAATAATTTTGATAAAACACTTGAACTCCATTCTTGAGGAAAATATCATTTCTACTTCAATAACATTTTCCTTTCTTAACATTTCAAACAATTTTAAACTAAAAGAAGTTGAATATAAATAAACTTGATAACTTGTAGAGTAATATCCTTGTAAATAATGTTTTAAAAATTCATTCATGCCGAATATGTTAAAAAAACATTCTTCTAGTACTTTTGTCGGAAAAGTCAAAAAGTACCTTGTACGGAAAATGACAAAAGATTCCTTTCATATCTTTTACTAAAAACTCACCGAAGGGTAAAATTGGATTTAAAAAATATTAGGTGGATGGAAATAATATTACATATCTAGGAAACATTGATGTGGATGATAAAATACACCCCAGTAAATACCAATGTATAAACAATCTCGGATAAAATGAGATTGTGATATTTTCCCTTACCTTAGGTCTGATTTACTTCGTAAGTGTCTGAAACTCTGGTATAATGATTTATATAATGTCATTGACTTATTCCAGAATCATACTCATTGTTATGATATCATATATGGCCATATTCATAGCTTGTTATTAGTAATATTTCATTGCTACTTGTTATTCGGGTGTTTATTGCTTTATGTTCTTATGAGTGTTTTGTCGAATAAATTCTTCTTACTCTTTATAGGATATAGATAAATCATTTAAATAATTGTATTAGTGTAATATATATCATATTAATTCATTAAATTCATTCAATTCATTTATATAATCATTATTCAATGAATATCTTATAGAACGAGTCTCATCACATCGTGGAGACGGTAGGTCGTACGTACACACGAGCGATGATATCGTTCCCATGATCATGGAATTGTATTGGATTGAATGTATACTATTTCAGAATCAGTATAACATTAAAATAATACTATATAGTTAGTTATTTTCACCATTATACCCATCCAAGTAAGGTGGTGGTGGAAAAAAGATTACACCACGGCGTGGAGACGGTATCCCGTACGTACGTACGTACGCGCGATGATTTAATTTTCCGTAGGATGGATAAGAGGTGAAATAGGGTCGTTTAATATTTATAATACCATATCAGTATATTAGGGATACTGATGTTATTACCTCATAATGAAACAACTAAAGAAGAGGAAGTAGAAGAAGAATGGAACTTGAAGAAAACAGTAGAAGGTATTACCTCTTTCTCGAAGTGCCTCCTTTAAACATTATCTTAAGGCACTAGAGTTGGTCTTTTGAGAAGACCAGTACATCTAGTAGGTTTATAAGGAAGTTTGTAAGTGAAATGGGATGGGGTTGGCCGAGCATGAGGGCTCAAATTGGTATGAGGAAGAGAGGGAGGAGGTGCCTTTTATAAGGGAGGGGAGGGGCACCTTTGGAAAAAAAATATTATTTTATTATAAAGTCATATTCGATTTTTAATAGCTCAAAATTGATTTATTTCGAATCTAATGTGGGGATAGTTCTAAATCCTATCATAAAATAGAATTTAGACAAGTTTAGTTCATTATATTAACCATATATTTTAGTTTTAACTCTTAGTTAATTAGATTGACATTTACCATGTCACTTTGTATTTTTATATTATATAGTTAATAAACTTACCATATACATCCAAGCACCCCCGAGTGGTCCATTAATGATAGACCTATAATTATATAAGTATCTTGGCCGAACCATAGATTTTTAAAAATATAATAACAATTAATAATATAATATTCTTTTAAATATTTATTTTATGTCAATTTTGACACTATTTGGTAATTGATTTTTTTGAAAATCATAACAAAATTATTAGTTGAAACAAGTTAATTAAATCAATAATAACATGTAATATTAACATAGAAAATTATTTTAATTCATAAAAATTCACAAATTACTTTTATTTGGGTATTTATAACATCAATTATGTAAATATTTCATTAATAAGATAATTACATCATAATCATTGTGTCATAAATAAATTAAATTATTTTTTGTCTAAAAATTACAAATAAAATACTATTATTGATTAAATCTTTTTAGATTTATAATGAATATTTATAGTCGAAAATATAATTTATATAACCCCTTATAAGAATTATTTACTAAAAGGTTTTTGTTAATGTCAATTTTGTCTTTACATTAAATTAATTAATCCAAATTGTCATTGTCACTACCAAGTGGTTCAATGGGGTCCCAAAATCGGCCCATAGATGACCATGGTCTCCCACTACTCATACAATAAGGTTAGGAAAAGTGTCAAGGTAATTTTGAATTATGATAATAATCTTTTAACATTGTATTACCCTATTTACCTTTAACCGTAGTAAATAAAAATTACAGTAGTTACTATTCATAATATCAAAAAAATAAAAGTAACCTATTAACATAATTTGGACCCACTGATTCCAAATATGGAATCCATTTTTCAAAATTCAAAACACAGAAGTTGCAGTAATTAATTTAAAATTAATCCCGTTGTTAAGAAAACTGGTTTTAAAAGTTAAAACATTTCCAAAGATTGAAATGTTATTACATATGAATTCAATGTAAAATTAATGCTAATGACATACATTATATTAAATGGTAAAAATATATTATATTTCTACTTTAAAAACATTCAATATTATAATTTTACCATATAAAGTATTCCGATGAAAAAGTTGTTTTTAATTAAAATATAGCGTGTTTTTACTATTCATTAAAATATGAATGTTATCAGAATAATATTAAAAATTTATCCAAAGTAAATTTTTATATCCTGATTATAAGGAAGAATTTTATTTTTTCAAATTGAACATATAAAATTGTCAAAAAAAATATTTAATGTGGGTGCGCCATCAAAAGGGGGCGAAACTGCATTTTTTGAAAAATACTTCTTTTATCCAAAAAAACTGATTTTGTTTTCATACCTCATTCTAGAAAATGTATAAGATGAATTATAATGTTATAAAATTAAAAATTCAGTTAATACTATTTATAACGGCTAGTTTTATAATATTATAATATATCGTTGTTTAGTGAAACTCGGTATTGCTTACTACACACGCTATCGAGGAAGGTCGTGATTGCGTGTAACGCAAGCCAAGATAGTGTTGTGTGTAGTGGAAGATTCCTTTCCGTATAACATATTACATAAAAAAATATATACCTCTCATAAAATATCAGGGTGTTACATTGATGTAACTTATATGATTTAAATTTTGTAAAATAGACATAATTTTTTATTTCGGAATATCAAATATAGCTTAGGGTGAATTTTTGGTATTTTTCTGAAAAACATTAATTTTTTATGAATACTGAAACCACTAAGTGGTAGTTAAAAAACTGATTTTTCATTTAAATGAAACTTTACCACTTCTGTGATTTGAATTTCAAGAATATGACATACATGGTTGTCATTAGGATGTAAAATGTGGGTCAATGGGATTAAAATAATTTTTTGGTGAATAGTAACATTTAAGTTTTATTAATCGCGATTAAAGTTAATTAGTGTAATTTTAGGTAAAGATAATGTTATAATAATTTGAAATGACCTTGACACATTTCCTACCCTTACTGGATGAGTCATGACTGACCACGACAATCCATGGGTCAACGTGGGGACCCCATGGAGCCACTTTGGTAGGAAAATGACATTAATTACTTTTTATTTAAAGTTAAAATAAAAATGCCACAAACATGTATCGTTTTACTAAAAAAAAATTTACATGGGGTTATAGAAGTCAGATTTTTTACTATAAATATTCATTAGAAATAGAAAAATATTTCCTTCATCAATACTTTTTTTAATTTTTAGACATTATATAAATAAATTTATTTATGACACCATGATGATGCAGTGATTACCTCATTAATGAGCGATTTAAATAAAATGGAAAGATAAGGTAAAATATAAGACATACACTTGCCAAAAACCTATTAGATGGGTGAATTTAGAACCCTTATCACTGTATCCTAAAAATATATAATTTTGGGACCTTTAATATCTAAAAATCATTTTAATATAAAGTAACATTTCTTTACTTTCCAAGAGTGCCCCTCCTCTCCCTTATAAAAGGCCCCCACCTCTACCCCCTTACCCACACCAATAAAGCCACTGGATCAGCCAAAATCTGCTCATTTTATCTCTCCACATCCCTCTCTTCACCCATGAAGCCTTACCTTAGGCAGAAATCTCTTCAAGAAACCCTTTTGGTTCAAACCAAAGGGAGTTCCCCGGTTTAAAGGTAATTTCCTCTCTTATGTTCTTTTGTTTTATTTTGCTTCTCCAACCCACTAAACTCTTTTTATTCCTTTATTTTGTAACAACACCAGTATCTTCAATATAATAGGATGTTTTTATGAGATTTATTCAAGCTACACTTACACACACCTCCGTGTAATGGTTAATGAAGATACTGTTTCTGTGGATGGCGAATTACAGCCTCACGAAACGATGATTGTTCTATCTTCTCCTACCACCTCTCAAGGTGGACATTATGATGGAACTATATTTATTTATGATATATATTATATTTATTTCCTCTCTATTAGTCTATATTTTACATTTAAAACATACCTTTATGCTTTGCATGTTGTGAAAATGCGATAATTTCATTTGAGGAAGTGTGGACTACCGCCCCCTCAAGTGATGTGACTCGTTCATGCAATACATGGAATGTATAAAGAATGAAATTAATGATCATATGTGACATATATAACATATATATTATACTGTAATTATAATACATATATATATATATATATATATCTCATTTAGTATTAATTCCATTAAATATGAAATAGAAATGAAAGCAGCGTTCATGCGTACGTACTGCTTACCGTCTCCATGAACGGTGCATTACATTTCCTACCTTTAAATGGTATGTAATATTATAAATTCAAGTATATACTGGATATATATTATATATATTATATCTAAATCATGAATATAATTTTGGATATAATGGATATTTTACCACATGAACAACTTGTAATTATAACAAGTTTATTTTTGACTCAAGTACCAACGATCGACAAAACGACCGTTATTAACATAAATAATTAAATAATGTTCATAACATGGTAATAAGTGATATGAAAGGAATAATGAACATGAAAAAGCTTTTTATGAAATTAGAAATTAACTCTATTTTATTATTCAGGAATATAAAGAAACGAACAAGACACGTCGGACTTGAGGTAAGGGGTTCTACCTCTCTCTTTCTTTTTAAGTACTCTCTTTTATGTCATTTATTTTAAGATCAAATTTCTTATGTTTGGGGATGTTCTTTCATATTAATAATTCTGTACATTTTATGTTCATATTATGAGAGAACTTTTTTGATCTCATAAATCTAGTTTTTGGATGTTTTAAGTGGCGTCGTTAGGCTATCGAGTTTTCGTAAGGGATTTTTCATCTCACTTTTATTCCCGTGAGATTTATGCTAAATTTTAAACAATTTATTTTTAGTGGTGTCTGTACTACCCATTATTATACCATTTTTGTAATATAATTTCGTTTATGAGTATTTACATCAATTTTTTATAGTCCTTCTTTCATGGGGTGTATGTTATGAAAGTTACCCAAGTCGGTAAGGGAACCTTTCACCCTCCAATATTTGAAAGAATTTTTTTTGTCTCTTAAATTAAATCTTATTATGTTGGGATATGTTCTTTTATATCCTTATTGCTGTAAAATTTATGTCTAAGTGATGAGATACCCTTTATCTCTCTCATCAACTCTTTTTCTAAAATTTTATGTGAGGCTGTTAGGCTATCGAATTTTTGCAAGGGAATTTCTTAACCCAATTCATAGTATTTGTGTTAAACCTCTACTTATTGATTATGTTGTGCTATGAATATGTGTGCATGAAATATGATTGTCTTACACTGAGTATGCACTTATATTTAGTGTATTTAAATCTGTCACACATTATTATGTCATTTCATTATCCTTAATCTAATGGCATGATCCTTGATTTGGATTACATCTTAATTTCTTCTCATTGAGACATTTCTTAATGATATGCACTTTTATTCTTTTATAAAGTGTATATATAGTCCCTTTGACTTTCCATATCCATATTCTGTCTATATTAATTTCATTTAAATGTTTTGAAAATGGTCTACATTGATGTGTCTTATAATTTAAATGTTCAAAATTGAAAATGACTCTTTTATTAAAACATTGTTTTAAATGTTTTTAAAGATTTATTATTTTAAAAATTTATCATCCATGTCCATGTTTTAAAATTGGTTTTAAGGATTTATTTATAGGGACATGAATGTTTTAAAACACTTTCAAAAGATTCAAAGTGGTATGGGACACTTTGATTCTAAAATCTCTTTTAAATGTCTTCTTTCAATATTTTCGAAGTATTAATGGATTTTTCTCTCATAGAGTTTTAATGATTTTATTAGATGTTTTTATTTATGATAATATCATGATGTGATCTCTTGTGATTGAAATGTGGAAATTTTATGTTTCTTATATGCATTTTTTAAGTGTTATTATTATGTTATGGTTCTTGGGAAATGTTTATGAAATCGGGTGGTTCTGTGATAAACTAAGGGCGGGTGATACTGATATAGCTCTCCAATTCATTGTTTAATGAAAAGGGGTTAAACTATAAGGTTTCTCTGAAGATATTTCGGGAATATACTGTGATGGGTATTCCAAACGTAACCATGAGGGTTACTCCCTACGTAAGAATGTTATGAATTCCTCATGTTACCATTATGTCTTATGATTTCTATGATTTATTAATGATTTGATGAGTTATGTTAAAATTCTTATGTTTTATGACGAAAGTATGATTTCATAGATGGACTAATGTTTTCATTTCATACTTTTATATCCCTTATGGAGCTTTTTGTGCTCATCACAAGTTTTTGAAATGTTTTTCATGTGACTTAATGTGTAATACAGTAAAGGATGGGATCAAGGAAATGTCATGATGTCTAAAACATGGAACTATACATGAATCTTTTGTTCAAGACTTTATATTTTGTAAAAAAAGGAAACTGAGTAGATGTCTCTACCTTGCAATCTTTGAGATGTAATAGTTATGTCCTAATTCTCTAAAACTCTAAACCAGAAAAGATCCTTAATTTTAATTAGTCCTTTAATTCAAGAATATGTAATGTACTAAGGTTGGGGCCTTATATTTGGTATCAAAGGTCGGTTTAGAGAACTTTAGAGGTTAGGGTATTCTCTAAGAAAAAGTGACATTACCATAATTGCTAGGATTTCCTAAAGAGTCATAGTTTTTTAGTGTTTATATTCTTCATTAGTACATGATGGTTTTGTTGATATACTCACACTGACATTTCAGGTTTTAGTAAATGGATGGATCTAATGGGCACCAAAGTGAAAATGGGTTTGAAGGAAACTATTGTGGTTCTCTGATTAAGAGAATCGATGAAATGGGGGATTCAATTAGGAAACTCGTGGTTATTCTAAACCAACTGTCAAGGATTCATGATCAACCACTTGAATCTTAGTGAGTTCTATAATGCCTCATGTACGAGATGACCAACTTGATGGGGAAGTTCAGGTAATAATTATTAAGGTAACCATTATGGTTTATATGATCCTTACTTTTGAGGTAATTATGGGTTACTACATGATGGAAGATGAAAGGCATGAGGTAAAATTTAGGTTAAATTATGTTATGGTTATTTTTGATGATTTTAACTCTTTTTCGGGAATTTTTTAAGAATTATATATTTTTGGAAAAAGGGAAACCCACTGACCGTGTGACAACCCGTCGTGTCAGACAAAGCTGTGGGAATTGAACCCACAACCAAAGTTTGACTTGTATTTATCACCTACCACTGGACTACGTGAAGTCCCTGGTTAGTATGACAAATTATTTTTAGTAATATAATTTTATGAATCAATAATAAGTTGATTTTGGGTTATCTAGGAAAATATTTACCAATCATGGAGGTTATGTTAATTACATTTCAATATGAGACTTTAAGAAAAAATAATGTTATTTGGAGATAAATGTTAATTTTTACCTTAGAAGACTATGTGATTAAATCCTTAAAATATTTGGGTTTTAATCTTAGTTTGGTTTAATCTGAATAATTTTATGGACAATTTTTTATTAAATGGTCTTTGTTGAACTTTGGGTATTGTTTGACAAATTTGGGATATTAAGAATAGATTTTTTTTATAAAGGATTATCCTTTTTGGGTATTATCTGATCTTGTACTAACCTTTTTGGTTTTGGTTTTGTTTAAGGTCTAAAGACATGGGAAATATATTGTTATTTTTTGGATTAGGTGATTCTCAAGAAGTTCATTATAGTACTTTTAATATTCATAAGTCTTCCTAAATAATCGTCCTTTGGAGAAAATATGAGTCTGTGTAAGAAATCTAGTAAAAGTTAAAATTAAACATGAAAGTAAGTATGTTTTCTTATGATTTAGTTAAGCTAATAAATAAATTCCTCAATGAAATGTAACCTAAAACTAAAATGTTTTCTGTTAACGTTTCCTACTGTGGAATCAAATACCGTTTAACCCATCACAAGTCTGTGATTTTCTAGTGGTTAACTTTCTCCTAAACATGTTTTATATCACTCTCCATCAGATCATGACCCTTTGTTTTTTCTTCCATATCCATGTTTTCATGGAATCCTAGTATGTGTTAACTCATGTGACCTTTGTACTACACTTTATTTATTTTAAATTTATAGTTTGTATTGACTCTTGTTCAGATGTGGGACTTTCAATGAAGTTTTTTAGCCCAATTTTAAAATTGCGAGGACGCAATTCCCAAAAGGGGGGAAGGATGTAACACCCCAGGTAAATAAAGAATATGACATTTTTATATTTATCCATATTTGTTAATAAAATTTTAATATTAATTTAAAGGTAACTCTATGCTCGATGGCGTACCCAATACGCAACAACCAGTTTCTTGGAAATCTTACGTTGCACTCTAATAGTAAAAAAATATTATTTTAAATGGTAGTTAACTCCTAGCCATTGTAATGGAGGGAATGAACAGAACTAACAAAAAATGATTATAAATGTTCGTTAAATATTTTTACTTTTATCCAATAAATGTTAAAGGCTTAAAATGCGAATGAATCCAATTTTAATCGTAAATATTCTAATATTCTTTAAAAGGTCGATTAACCACATTTTGATGGAGAAACCTTTTTAAATCCAATTTTTGACAATTTTATATGTTATATTGGACCAAATAAAATCCTTCTTTAGAATTGGGATATAAAAATTTACTTTGTGTATGTTTTTGTTATTTTTTCAATAAAGTTCATTTTTAACGAATAAGTGAAAAATGTTGTATTTTAATTCGAAACCTCTTTTTAATATAATTTATTTATATGATTAGATCATCTTTTTAATTGGTTATAAAGTTCGATTAGAATATATTTTTACCATTTAATCCAATGGTGGTCATTGGAATTAATTTCACTTTGAAATTGGACCTAAACTACTGTCAATCTTTTAATAGATATTGTTTCTTAAAAACACGCTATTTGTTTTGAAAGCGGGAATTAATTATTAAAGTAATTAATGAAACTTATATGGATTGAATTTTTTAAAATAGACATAATTTTTGATTTCTGAATATCAAATATAGCTTAGGGCGAATTTTTGGTATTTTTCTTAAAAACGTCAATTATTGATGAATAGTGAAACCACTTAGTGGTTGTTAAAAAACTGATTTTTCATTTAAATGAAGCTTTACCACTTCTATGATTTGAATTTAAAAAATCTAACATACGTGGTTGTCATTAGGATATAAAATTTGGTCAATGGGATTAAAATAATTTTTTGGTGAATAGTAACATCTAAGTTTTATTAACCGCGATTAAAATAATTAGTGTAATTTATGGTAAAGATAATTTTATAATAATATGAAATGATCTTTACACATGTCCTAACCTTATTGATGATTCATTTCTGACCAAGAAAATCCTTGGGCCAACTTGGGGATCCCATGGGGCCACATTTTTAGGAAAATGATATTAATAACTTTTTATGTAAAGTTAAAATAAAAATGGCACAAACATGTATTGATTTACTAAAACAATTTTTACATGGGCTTATAGAAGTCGTATTTTTTACTATAAATATTCATTAGAAATCTAAAACAATTTCCTACATCATGAGTTTTTTTATAATTTTTAGACATTAAATTCATAAATTTATTTATGACACCATGATGATGCAGTGATTACCTCATTATTGAACGATTTAAATAAAATGGGAACATAAGGTAAAATATAAGACTTAAACTTGTCAAACACCTATTATATGGGTGTATTTAGAACCCTTATCAACTTATCCTCGAAATATATAATTGTGGGACCTTTAATATCCGAAAATCATTTTAATATAAAGTAACATTTCTTTACTTTCCAAGAGTGCCCCTCCTCCCTCTTATAAAAGGCCCCCACCTCTACCCCCTTACCCACTCCTCTCAAGCCATTGTATCGGCCACACTCTGATCATTTTATCTCTCCACATGCCTATCTTAATCCTAGGAGCCTTACCTTTGGCGGAAAGCTCTTCAAGAAACCCTTTTGGTTCAAACCAAAGGTAGTTACCCGATTTAAAGGTAATGTCCTCTCTTATGTTCTTTTATTATATTTTTCTTATCCAACCACCTAAACTCTTTTTATTCCTTGATTTTGTAACAAAACCAGTATAATCAATATACTTGGATGTTTTCATGAGAATTATTCGAGATAAACTTACACACACCACCATCTAATGGTTAAAGAACATAATGTTTCCGTGGATGGCGAATTACTGCCCCATGAAACTATGATTGTTCTATCTTCTCCTACCATATCTCATGGTGGAAATAATGATGGAACTATACTTATTTATGATATATATTATATTTAATTCCTCTTTATGCTTCTGTATTTTACATTTAAAACATACCTTTATGCTTTGCATGTTGTGCAAATGCTATAATTTTATTTGAGGAAGTGTGGACTACCGCCCCATCAAGTGATGTGACTCGTTCATGCAATACATAGAATGTATAAATAATGAAACTAATGAACATATGAGACCTATATAACATATATATTATAATTTAATTATAATATATATATATATATCTCATTTAGTTTTAATTCCATTAAATATGAAATAGAAATGAAAGTAGCGTTCATGTGTACGTACGGCTTACTGTCTCCATGAACGGTGCATTTCATTTCTTACCTTTAAATGTTATGTAATATTATAAATGCGAGTATTTAATGTATATATATGATATATATGATATCTAAATCATGAATATAATTCTGGATATAATGGATATTTTACCAAATGAACAACTTGTAATTATAACAAGTTTATTTTTGACTCATGTACCAATAATCGACAAAACGGCCGTTATTAACTTAAATAATTACATAATGTTCATAACATGGTAATAAGTGATATAAAAAGAATAATTAACTTGAAAAATTTTATTAAGCAAGTCGAAAATAACTCTAGTTTATTATTCAGGAATATAAAGAAATGAACAAGACAAGTCGGACTTGAGGTAAGGGGTCAAACCTCCTCTTTCTTTTTAAGTACTCTATTTTATATAATTTATTTTAAGCTAATATTTCTTATGTTTGGGGATGTTATTTTATATTCCTAATTATGTACTTTTTATGTTCATATTATGAGATACCCTATTTGATCTCATAAATCCATTTTTGGATGTTTTAAGTGGAGTCATTAGGCTGCCGAGTTTTCGTAAGAGATTTTTCATCTCACTTTTATTCCTGTGAGATTTATGCTACATTTGCCACCATTTCCTTTGATTGGTGTATCTAATTACCATTATACTACTATTTTTATAATATAATTTTGTTTTTGAGTGTTTACATCAATGTTTATTAGTTTTTCTTTCACGGGGTGTATGTTATGAAAGTTACCCAAGTCGGCAAGGGAACCTTTCACCCTCCTATTTCTAAAATACTTCTTTTCGTTTTGCCTTTTAAATTAAATATTATTTGTTGGGATATGTTATTATATATCCTTATTGCTTTTAATTTTATTTCTAAGTTATGATATACCCTTTACCTCTCTCATAAACTCTTTTTCTAAAATTTAATGTGACGCCATTAGGCTATTGAATTTTTGCAAGGGAACTTCTTATCCCAATTCATATTCTTTGGGTTAAACCTCTACATCTTTATTATGTTGGGATATGAATATGTGTGGATGACATATTATTGTTTTAAACTGAGTATCAACTTATATTTATTTTATTTATATATATCACACATAATTATTTCATTTCTTTATCCTTGATCTAATGGCATGATCCTTGATTGGGATTACATCTCAATTTCTTCTCATTGAGATATTTCTTAATGATATATGCACTTTTATTCTTTTATAAAGTGTATATACAGACCCTTTGACTTTCCATATCCATATTATGTCTATAATAAAGTCATTTAAATTTTTTTAAAATGGTTTAACTTCACGTGACTTATAATTTAAATGCTCAAAAAGGAAAAGGATTATTTTATTAAAACATTATTTTAAATGGTTTTAAATATTTATTCTTTTAAACATTTATCATCCATGTCCATGTTTTAAAAAAGTTATGTTTAAAAACCATTTCAAAAGTTTCTAAGTGGTATGGGACACTTTTATTCTAAAATATCTTTTAAATGTCTTCTTTTAATATTTTGAAAGTATAAAGGGATTTTTCTCTCGTAGAGTTTTAATGATTTTATTAGATGTTTTTATTTATGATAATATCAAGATGTGATCTCTTGTGATTTAAATATAGAAATTTTATGTTTCTTTTATGCATGTTTTAAGTGTTATGATTATGTTATGGTTCTTGAGCAATGTTTATGAAATCGGGTGGTTCCGTGATAAACTAAGGGCGGTGAGCCAGATATAGCTCTCTAATTCATTGGGTAACTCAAAGGGGTTAAATGATAAGGTTTTTCCGAATATATTTAGGGAATATACTGTGATGGGTATTCCAAACGTGAAAATGAGGGTTACTCCATACGTAAGAATGTTATGAATGCCTCAAGTTACCTTTTTGTATTATGATTTCTATGATTTATTCATGATTTGATCAGGTATGTTAAAGTGCTTATGTTTTATGGGTAATGTATGATTTCATACTTGGACTAATGTTTTCATTTCTTTCTTTTATATCCCTTAATAAGATTTTTATGCTCATCCCAAGTTTTTGAAATGTTTTCCACAAGACTTAAAGTGGAATACGGTCAAGGATGGGGTCAAGGAAATGTCATGAAGTCTAAAACATGGAACTAGACATGAATCGTTTGTTCAAGAGTTTATATTTTTTGAAAAAAATGGAAACTGAGTAGACGTGTCTACCTTGTAATCATTGAGATGTAATAGTTATGTCATAATTCTCTAAAACTCTAAACCTAATAATATCCTCAAGGTGAATTATTCATTTAATTCAAGAATATGTAATGTACTAAGGGTAGGTACTTATACATATCATACCTCATATCATCTCTAATATGTTGGGACTGTATGCCTTGATTACCTGAAGCTGATCTATCCCTTGTCCACCTGCTCCAAGAGATTGGGGTGGAACAGCTAGGGTGGTGGTGCTAGTACCCCGCACCTTCATCCACCTCCTCATTCTCTTCCCTCTCTACTACCACATCAGATATTTCATGGACTGTCATATTCCTGTCTTTGCTGCTACCTTAGTGGTCTATCAACCATTTGTTTTCCTCTACACGGTGTGTCAGGTAAACTCGAGACATATTCCCCTACTCACCAAACACGTAGAATACTATGCTCATATGATGAATCCCACTTTCCCAACAGTCCATACTACTGACCTTGTGTCCTAGGGTCATCCTTCGAATGGTCTATCCCATTTGAGCCACTATATCGTCTATAAATAACCCACCACAGATGACTGAGCCACTTGTTTCCTGATGGTAGCTCCCACTATTGGTGTATACTCTATGAGGAATCTCTATACTAGTAGAGCTCACTCCATCACCCTATCCTACGTTAGAATGATGAGTGAATCGGAAATTCCCTGATCTCCCCTTAGTGTCCCCGATTAGTGGTTCAATCCATAAAAAATGGGTCTCATACCATATCCTATGAGTAATAGGAGAGTTCTGTGTACCTCATAGAGTACACATCCATTGTCACGATGCCCTTAAATAGGAGATGCAGCTCTTATTTGCACATTGAGCGCAAAGTCATGGCCATGAACTCCCTAAAAATTCAATCAATGATAGTCTCGATGAGGGTCACATCCTCATGTGTCTGGATTATCAAACCCAACTATCTCCATGATAACCCCTATAGGAGGCTCACAGATAGAACTTCCATCTGGTCAATTGGCGTCCCTACTAAGCCAAAGAATCGTGTCACTGCCTCTGGCCAATGCTCAGAAACCTTAGGATCCATCTCTCCCCTGAACCTAGGAGGACTCTGTCTCTAGAAATCATGTAAGGGACTGAGCCTAAGTGTGTCCTCTATAGGTAGAGGCTATATTAACTACCAACCAAAAAGCAATGGTGAAGCTGGGACACTTCTCGATGGTTCCCTATCGGGCAACAATCCCCATACTGAATCATGATCACTCTATGGACCATCCCCATGGTCACTCACATGAATCCTGACAGGATGCCTCTACAGAGTCATCTTAAAGGCTATCAAGATGAACCATGATTAATAGATTATACCTAGTGAGCGGACTATGACTCAAGAAGAACATGATAAAAAACCCTCAAAGATGCCAGTAAATAGTGTTTTCATGTAATGATTCAGAAATCAGAATTTAGTGTCCTAGTGTATGGATATGTTTGTCACTGCACCAACACTTGACTCCTTGGCTGGAATCTGAACCAAACACACTTAACACCATTGCACCATCAAAATTTATAGGTCCATAGTTATTTTGGTAGAACCAACCTCCCATTCATACCACATTGTCACAATCCGTCCCCCATGTCCCATTCCCTAACTACCCCAATATATCCTTCCATAGGATAGGGGCTGGATACTAGAACTGAGTAGGCATATCCCAAAAATTTAAGGCATTTCAATTAAACCTATACACATTAACAAAGAATAAACTGGGTAATGTAAGAACAAAGTAAACATCAAATGTCATAGAGGCAACTACTGAGAGTACAGTAAAAACTGAACGTACAATGGGGCTAGAATCCATTCCCAAAACCACAAAGGGATGTACAACTGCCATGGTCCATCTACTCCAGACCCTACCTGAAGGGTAGGTGAATGGTAACTACCATTAGTTATAGAAGTATGCATGTCTATCTCATTTCACTGAGAACCACCTTGTCCCAAACCACCAAGGTCATTGTCAAATCGTTGATCACCTGCACGAGACACGATAAGTGCGGGTGAAACACATTCCGGGGTGAGGAACCATGTAATCATTAGGGACCCCAAACCACAAATGAATTACTAAAAAGAAAGACCACAAAAAATGACACCTACAACTAGGTATAAATCATAGTATATAAAGTGATATTATTAGTCATAAAGATGAATCATCTCTTACTACTAATGGATCTGTCCCTGATGAGTCATTAAGGTTTTCTTTACCACTGGATCACTGAGATGTGCTCAGCTAATGTACCACCAAGGTCCATTGGGAAACATGACCACTGATGTTTGCTAAACAATTGGACCCCTATGGTATGCTCAATTACTGGGCCACTAAGGACTTCTCATCTACTGGACAATAGAGGTATCACTCGCCATATCATTCATGTCACAGCCAGTTGTTGGATTCTCACTCTCTAGTGGGATAGATTATAGGGGAATATAATCCATACGGCAGTGGTCATATCTTGAATTCCATGAAATCACACATAGAGTATTCAAAAAGGACCATATCGTCATAAGGCCCCTAGTGATATAGAGATTGTGTCAATGGGATACTCGGTATGAAAGACATTGGCATTTTAGTAAATAGTGGCCAGTTGCATTTGGGACCGGTCCAACTTGAAATGACCAACCCAACCAACCCAGCCATGGGGTCCCGCATTACACGACCCAGTACGACTGACCAGACCAGAACCGATTGGGTCTGGGATTAAATAGTCCATCCAGGACTAGTGGCCAGTCCAATTAGGCTTTACTGGACATGACTCAGTTTGGTCGTTGGTCTATCCAGTCATGTTGCGCAGCGACCTAGATATCATCTAGTCTGGTCAAACTTAGACGCACCAGTTCCAACCAGAAGGACCGCCTAATAGACTAGTATCCCATATTGAAAGGGCTGTATGGAGAGTCGATTCTCCTCCAGATCGAGCCGCCCAGCTGCCCGGTTCACTTCATCGGCCCGAACTGTAATAACGGGATAGCTTGTGTCTATTCTGGATGCCCACTCGCGTCTGATTCAAATAGCCACATGACTGTATGAGGCCGAACACCTCGCTCTGTAGGTGGTCTAATGTGGACCATGTGCCATCACACACTATGGCCCACCCCACATGCCTCTCTGCATGACGTGGTTCTTGACCGATGCAATCGCCCTGTACCGTCATGACCCCTACTATTCGTGTCCACCACAGCCACAACACATCATCTCCCACCCTTGGCCACTGACATGATGGATTTCTCCACTTCGGGCCACCAAAATATCTATGATTGTCCATTTCATGATCTATCTATGCATTCATGCTTCTTGGTTTATCACCGTCATTACCATATACTCCTCAAAATTTTTTCATATCTTTGGGGTCTAGGATCTTTTGGAATCCCCATAACAATGATCCATCAAGATCTTGTGGGTCTGTCGGTGAAGAACAAGGAGAGAGGGGGATCATAGAGAACACCTAATGAACAAACCGACCATAGTTCGTGTCAGCCTTGAATTTTTCTTGTTAATGGGATCATGAAACATTATTCAAATCACCAAAATTTTATTCCTAATATCTAACCCACAATAATATTACCAAATCCCAGAAGAATATTTCATCATAGGATCAACTAGTAAGGGTTTTGATCCTCGTTCTTCGATTAGAAGGGAAGAATTGGTGACATAAATCACTCATATTTAAACCCATACACGGGAAAAGGATATTGGTCAAGGGTGATCACATATCACATCTATCAATCTCTAGTTCCGAATCCAATTTCCCAGGGTGTCTTCACCACTATCTGATTCATAAGTGTTCGAATTTGGATAGGTTTCCTTTATCATTCGTCAGAGGAATTCTATGGTTGTTTACCAACCTAGAATTATTGTTTAATTAAAAAGGTAGTCTCTTTGTGCATTGTAGTGTTTCAATGTTGATTCATTAATGAGTTTCATTAATGGATATAGTGTCACCTCATCGTTGAACAAAATTGTAGACGATTCAATGCGTAATGATGAAGATAAATAATAAAATAACATTTTTATGTTATTTTATTTTCCTTCTCAAGTTACTGAAAATTACCTTTTTCATTCGACCCATGATTGTAGATGTTAGGCCCTCCCTATGAGAATCCTGATTCTATGATTTCAATGGTGCATTTGGTTTTTTTTCTAGCACTAGTTTAAAAGATAAAAATACCTGATCGCATGATTATTTAATAAACACTAAAAATAGTTTGAAAATACATTTTAGCTACTCCATGCCTCACAATTACGCCCAATCTCAGATCTTGGTTTCCAAATAATCCAATATAATTTTCTAAAAAATTGCATGGTTTTCTGGGGTACTACCAGTTGAATAGAATGAGGGACCTCAGAATACATATGATTAGATAAAATAATTGAACTATGTATGATAAATACCAACTGGGAATGGGTTCATCCTATGAGGTCCATGGGGGTCAATCCATTTGAATACATCCATTGGACTGAGTGAATTGGACCCAAAACATTGTTCTGAGTATTCTAGATATATAAATTACAGAGTAGTTTGAACAAAGTATTTATTATTATTATTTATCAATTGTTTGTAAGTAGAACGTGTAAATTTACTGTAGAGAGTATAATCCTTCCTACAAGGAGATAAAATGTGTCAAATGGGAGTTGTAATATGTAATATTCACTTATTCATAAAATTAAATTTCCATTGACCAATGTGAGTGGCTACTCAAATGGCATAAGGTCTCACACTAATGAATAACCTTGAAAATCAAGATTTCCTTACTTGATTTTCAAAATTTTTATATAGGATTATTTACAAAAAGATTATAAGGAAATAAAAATTATTATTTTTCATGGTTTTTGATTCTAAAGGTCGTGAAATATATAAGTATTGAATAAATGATTTAACCAAACTTATGAGTTTTTATTCAATCCAACAGAAAATCAATTTCTATCAAAGGGAATGTTCCCTTTTTTAATTAATATCTAGCATAATATCAATTTTGTAAGCATTAGAGGAATTCCTACATTTGATGGAAAAAAAATTATTATGGATAGAAAAATAGAATGAAAACTTATATCATAACTATTGTCTTGAATTTTATCGATGTTGAAAAAATAGGGTTTCCATTTTTTTAGAATGATTTTTGAATGACTTTTGTTTATATGAGAAGTAGCAATGTTGATGAAAAAATAGGAGTGAGATTATTATGTATCTATTATAAAATTATTGTATAAAGGAAGTGGGTATCTAGACACTAAAGATTATGTGGGATAACATGAAAAGTATTTCAGAATTTAATACTAATGTGTTGGAAGAAAATCAACTGATCGGTTGCAAAAAGTATGTGGAAATAAAATAAGAGATCAAAAAATAGTTGATGAGACCATTTCCATGGTAAATGATTTTGTTTGCAACCTCAGAGGATTTTTTGAAGTTATAGAAGATTCTAAAAATGTAAAACAATATATGAGAAACATTATGGCCATGTTTTATTCTAAACATTACTCTTTAAAAGATATGGATGATTTAACTGTTGATGAATTTCATGTCATTCATATAGCATATAGAATTAGAAAATGTCCGATGTAAAAAAATATAAATTATTAAATGAATTTCAAAGCTATAAGAAAGAGGAAAACGAAAAATTCTTAAGATGTAAATACATATGGTTCAAAAGATAAAGAGGATAATGAGTTTAATAATAAAATCATATCACTTATTTTTAAAAACTATATAAGATGAATAGGAATGTATGGAGGAGAAATTCATCTCAAATTACTTGAGTGTGGTGGAATCACACACATTTCTATGAATACACCCTTGAATAATATTGTTGAGTATCGAGATGATTCTGATGAAACACCCAGATGGAAGAAGTGGAAAATGATATAAATATGAAAAATCATTCAAAAAAACATGTGAAGAAGTTATGTTGAAAAATGAAACATGTTAAGTATGAAATTTGAATGAGACTCAACTCAAAAAAAATTATATTTAGAAGATGAATGTTTAGAAAAATTGTGAAACATCATTGAAGATGCTGTGAAACAAAACGATTCCTCGGATAGTGAAGAAGGCGGTGAAGAATTATAAATATTATATCATCTCAGAATAGAGCATGATTCCTTCTTTGAAAAAAATAGAACACTCAAGAATGAAATCATATTAGTGAAAAGACATTGTGTAGAATATATTGATGGAAAAAAATATGTCATCATGAATGAGGAATAATACATTCATGAGATCATATGTTACTAATAATATGTTTTTGAAAATGGAAATATTATTAATGGTCTTAAGAAAAAAATTGGTAGCTATGGAAAATGAAGATAATAAGTTTCAATATAAACATATTGAGTCCTAAAGTACCTTGAGGAAGATGAATAAAAACATTGACCAATATTCCAAAGTAAATTATGGGACTTTTAATGTTGACGAGAAAGATCAGAATAGAAATCAGTTAAATTCCCCACATTAAAAAAATAATATTACATCTTATTTTTCTATAATTTCATGGTGATATGAAAAGAAATTGTAATTTATGGGTGGATAAAGGATTTATAAAACATATCAAATCTATAAAATTTAACGATGAACTAAGAAGGATTGATGTTCCATTACCATATAATATTAGAGAATGAAGAAGTTATTAACCTCAAAGACCATAATTTAATAGAATATCAATATTTCATTGTTTCTTTTGGAGATATGGAATCTATGATAAGTGGGATTATAATATTGGGTATAACATATCTCTTCCATGAAAATTAATTCAATTTAATGAAATAAATTGTTAGATAATAATGAGTAATGTTCGAAGTACACCTGATGGTAGAAAATAAAATACTAATGATTTGAGAAATATTAAAAAATAAAACTTTTTTAATGTCTTGATGATGTTTTTGGAAGATTCGATAAGGTTTTAAACCATGAAGAATGATATATTAAACTCCTTCCGGAACATGTTTCTTATGATTGAAAATAAAAGGAAGCCGGAAAGAAGTGATTTGAGGAAAGGGCTTTCAATATTGAGGATTATTTGAAAGTAAGTAAAAAAGAAAAAACCCTGGTAACATGATAGTGTTTTTTATCACACATAAAAAGTGATTTGAAAATCATGAATCATTTTGAAAATCATGATGGAGGTGATGTTACCTTTGGGATTAATAGTTATTTAAAAATTAGAGTAATCAAAATTGTTGAGATTGATGCTGAAAAGATGGAATCTAATGATTTTTTTATTGATGCACTAAAACATGACATACATTATACATGTAAAATTTGTGATGATGGAAAAGAATTGATCATCAGAAATGATTCATCAATTATCAAATGTGTCAAAAAAGGGAAAGTTAATAAAAATTTCAAAATAACTAGAGGGAATCTCTTTCCGATTAGAGAACCGCACACCTCGTATTTTCTATGTGTTGAATTTTAGAATTAGTTAGGCCACTAGAGACTTAGAGACCTTTGGTATAAAATTAAAAAAACATTATAATATTTATGCTACCTGAAATTTTCTATAGTAATAAATAGTATATGATGATTTTTTTATGTTGTCACAACAAGATAGATAACTCAAAAAATTCATAAGAATGTTTTGGTTTTGTATATTATCCCTCCTAAACTAATTCATCATTATTTATGTGTACCACTAAGACATAAATCATCCAAAATCAATTTATACTTTTTTCACATTTATTTATGATTTTACTTGGATAAAAAACATCGTGTTTATGAAACACAAGTCATAGTTATTGAAAGTGTTCATGTTTATTAGAAAATATGATTAGAAAAAAAACCGGGGTCTATATAAAGAATATGAGAATATATAATTGTACCATATTCAGAATAAATAATTATCAAATTTATCATCTAAATTATGTCATCAAATATAAGTATAGTTGTCCATGCACTCCAAAAGTAATGGAGTAGAAGAATGAATGAATATAATTTATGAGTAAATGGGAAGAATTATGTTAGAAAAATACTAACATTCAATGTTCTAATAGAAATAAGATTTTAGTACACATGTACATATTCATAATATATATTTTTAGTCAACAATCAAACATAAAATAATATGATTTATGGTATAATTAAAACCCATCATTGAACTACATCATTACTTTTTAATGTCTGTGTTTAGTTAAAATCTAAAATCTGTATCTAGAACATTTGATGAGAAATATAAGGAAGGGACATTTATAGGGGATTATCATATTGATTTAATTATAATATGTCAGAAAAACATCTAAAAAATTTTGTTTTCTCATATGATATTTACATTGTTGAAAATAAAATAATGTTAAAACAAATTTCCAGGAAAGTTAATGAAGAAAAATTAAATTTTTCTAATGAAAATAAATGTGAGAAAATAAATGTGATTGAATATTTAGATGAATCATGTTTTCAGGAATGTTGTATTTGCAGTGTAACACTAATATTTCATAATTTAAAAACAATTGAGTCTAAAATAATTATTGGGAATCACAATTCTCCAATTCAGACTAGATGGAAGATGAGATTGGAAAATAAATCATCACATTTTTTAAAAGAAGAATTGGAATCATTTTCAGATTCTATTCTACATAAAGAGTTGGTGAATTCGATGAATTTATAGTTATATAAAAATGATAAAAATTAAAAATGGGAACATTTTTTATATCGAAAATGTAAAAATATGTTCATAATAAACTGTGTTTATAGCATAACATGAATACACAAAGAGAATTTTCAACCAACTATGTAATGATTATTTTTAATTTCTATGAAGAGATAGATGATGTGTATTTTGATGAATCCTTTCTCCCATTAAAAGGGTTGAAACTATATGAGTGTTTATATAATTTAATTCTCACCATACTTGTAAATTAAATTATATGGATACAAAGTCATCAATTCTAAATAGAGAAATTGAACAAGATTTTTACATTAAAAAAACTTTTGTGTTTCTACATGATGAGGAAAAAATATATTTTCTAATTGAATAATTCTTTATATGGGATGGTATAAGTTCAATGTGTAGGTTATTCTATGAAAAGAAATTTGATGATAGTGTTTAATTTTTTTAATTAAAAGATGAAAAAATATATATGTTAATGATTTTGACTTTAGAAATATAATTTTAATTGTTTATCTAGATGATAATGCTTTTGTTGGGGATGTTGAAGATGTTTGTAATATATTTTTTGATGTAATTAAAAAGAACATTTAGATTTAAAGGATAGTAGAATTAGCATTATTACTTGTTATAAAATTATAACTATAATGAAAAATATATTTTCTTGTTTTATGAATTTTATGTTAGAGAATTATTAAAAAATTATTGGAGTGGAAGAATCCATATAGGTTTATACTTCTATGTAATTGTGGATGAAATTGGTTAAATATGTTTTAAATATATGTATGAAAAAAATGTATTTCTAAAGTGGATATGATGTCTACAATACCTTTTAGCCTCAAGGATTTATATTTATTATACTGTGAATTTATGTGTCAGGTATCAATTTAATTTTAAATAATCACATTTATTGGGATCAAACTCTTTTCTTAGATATGTAAAGGGAGAAACATTATATTATTTTTATAAAAGAAATATTACAGGAATGTTTCATGCTTATACCGATTTTGATTGGCATGGAGATTGTAATGATCGAAAATCAACCTCATGAGGAATTTTTTTCTTAGGTGAATGTTGTGAGATATGGAATAGTTGTAAACAATTCTCAATAACATTGAGAACAACATAATAATAATATGTGCAACAACACAATTTTATACTCATATGGTAGGGATGAATGTTCATATAGACTATTTGAAAGTAAATTTTTCTAAACCATTGAAGATACATTGTGATAATTAGAGTCCAATTCATCTTTTTAAAAATATCACCCAAAATTCATGACGAAAAAACATTGATAGAAGGTTTATCTTTATAAAATTAATATTTTTATTGGATATGTTTTTTTACAATATATCACAAAAAAGTATCTGATTGATGACATTTTCAAAATGGAAATTTGAAAGTAACTTTTTTTTGGGACGTGGTTTTTTCTAACAAAAGGTTAAAATTCCATTAAAAATTGATTTATATAATAGTTTTTTGTCAATGAAACATCATATTGGAAAGGATTTATTTTAGTAAAAGTAATAAAAATGATTTTTTTACAAGTGGTTTGATGTAAAAGTTGTTAATTAGATTTTTTAACAAATATAATAGGGAAGATAGAAGATCATTTAGGAAGTTTTGTTTTTATTTTTTTTTATTCATTGATACAAATATTTCAAAAATGGTATTTTTTTGGAAAATTTAGTTAAGTTTGATGAAATTGTTATCCCAAACTCAAAATGGGGGCAAAAGTTTTTGTCTATGAGAATGTTGTTTTCGGGTAACATGTTTTCAGAGACCAGTTTTTTGATAGAGTAGTAATGGAGGCATATGGTTCAAGGAATATTGTTGTTGGAAGTTCTATAATATTGTTGATTAGACACACCATGATAATCAGATCCAGTGGCGTGATTTTGAATATTCATTGGAATCATAGAGGGCTAGAATGTCATAATATTTTGAGATTGAAGGTTAGAATGTTTCTGTATAGGTTGAATGAATATAGTTTTGTTAGGTGGTAGAATGTTATTAAACACTCTATCCAATATATAAATGATTTTTTTATTTTTTTATTCTCCAAAAATTTAGATGTTGTTTTTAACAATCGTTATGAAAGACTTATGATCAAAATAGAGAGAATAGGTGAAACTAATCGAATTGAGTTTTTATTAAAATGTATAAAGATTCTAAAAGTAAGGGAAGTCATAATATTTTCCTAAGTAAGAAATATGATTCATTCACAATCTGGATTTTATCATTAATCATGAAAACACCATGGTTAAAATCATTTAAATAAATCAATGAATCATAAAGACTAAATCATATCCATAATTATCACAAACAGATTTTATCAAAATTTTAAATTGTTTATATTTGATGAGGTTTGAATAATTACAATGTTTTAGAGAAACATTTATTTTTTAATGAAAATTCCATTGTTATGAGGATTCTATTGAACTAACTCTGAAAATAAAAGTAAATTAGATTGATTCTGAGAGGAAATTAAATTAGACTAACTATAAGGTGGAAGCAAAATTTGAATAACTCTTTGGATGAATGATAATATAAATGACACTGATAAGGAATGTGAATTAGACTTACTCTGATGAGGAAATTAAATTCATTAAGAGGTTTTTAAGTTTCTTCATAATTAGCTGGGGATGTTCCATCATAATGAACTGAGGAAAGTCCTTTATAATTAGATAATGAATATCTATCATACTGAAGAAATGTTATGAAGTTCAAAAGTAAAGATAACTAAGATAAATCAAAAAGTTACCAAACATTTGTGAATATTTAAATTTGTCAAACATGAAATTCATATTTGAATAGATCCCATTATTTTTGAATTGGAGTAATATGTAAGAGTTTTTTCAGTTTCCCAATATTTTTAACCTGTTTCCTAGATAAAGAATAATCATATTGAGTTGATCAAACTGAGGAATATTAGACTGATTAGTTGATAAGGGTTATAGAAATAATGATTGAGAATTATTTCATTGTTCTATGTCCATTATAATGAATTCATTAGACTCAACCACGTCAGAATGGGGATTCCATGTAGATAAATTTTGGTGAATTTGAAAAATGTATTTATTCTTTTTTTCTCAATTTATTTTTATAAATCCTTTTAATATAATAGGATTTAGTATAATAATTCAAATCAGCGGATATAATTTTTCAAATAGGATATCTCATAAGTTATATTAACTTATACTTAATAGTGAATTTTTATAGATCCATAAGAGTGGCTATGGAAATGATATAGGTTCTCACAATATGGTTGAACCATGTAAATAATGTGTAATTTACATTAATTATTACTATTTAATACATTATAATTTACTAAAAGATGATAATTTAATGAATATTAACAGGTTGTAGAGGTTATGTTTCTAAATTTAATAAAACTTATAATTAATGGAAAATAGATTAAACCCCCTCCCCTCATATTTTGTATTCTATTCATTGTAAATATAACAGCATGACATGGTTAAACAAATATGTGGTTTATTAAAGGGGATGTAAATGTCCTTTTTAACCAGCCAGTTTAATGTTTTCCCCTTCATTTATTATACCTCATTCCCCATTCTAGACATCTACTTATTCTCTCCTCTGATTACCCTTTATGAATTTATTGATTACCATAAAAATTTATATGATTAGAACATAATTTATTATGATGGAAAACCAATAGTATATATTTTATTCCACCTATATGTTTTTCATTTTTATCTATAAAAATATTATTTTACTAAAATATTAATTTATCTATTTATAGGGAGGTAGTATGTTTATTTGATCTCAAAAATTTCAGGTCAAATAATAGACCAAAAATGGGTTAGTAAAGAATCATGAGAATGATGTAGGTGGCATGTATTTCTTTATGTTGTTGAATCATATTTTAAAATTGCATAATTATGTTATGTACCATACCTTCTTGTGCATTATAGCTCAAATGTAAAATTTATCAAATAAATTTCTATTCCTTGGATTGGTTATACAGGAGACCCCATCCCTTTATTGGAGGATCTCTACCTTTCCCCCAAAACAAAACATGGGGGTTTATTAATTTTATTCCATGAATCCTATGTTGTGTATATGTAATTTAACCTCTACTATATTGATATGATATCAACACCAAATTAGTAGAATAAATTAAATTTTTTTAGTAAATGTTTAGGTAAATGAGTCTTGATGAACCCGGTATTCGATATAATTCTTGTATGCCCCATTTCATATTATAATGTATTGTTATGTAATGATTTTAAATTATAATTGATGAAAATTTTGGGAAATTAAATGTTTTCACATTCATTGGGATGTTCAATTTACTTAAATTAAATGATTGGTATGTGGAAATGATATCCAATTTTCCCTTTTTTATTTACAAACATTTTTTAATGAGACAAACAAAATGAATTATTATATAGTTAATACAATCATATTGACCTTATTCATTACAAAATAATATATGATATATTATAAACAACATGTGTACTTTAATGGTCTTTCTATCACTTGTATGTTATATTTAATGAAATAAAATTAAAAATGGAGTGGTGAATTGAATCATGAAGATTATATCTTGGTAGGAATGTATTTTTATTTTATATATAATTATTATGTGAAATATTCTCATCTATTGATTTATGTGAGTACTGCTCAAATTATTTAATAATATTCCATGGATAGTCTAGTATGGATCATAAAAATTAATAAATTATGAATGGTTATGTATTTTTTGATGTGGTGCTCATTATCATTAATTCATTATTGTCACTCATAATAATACTCCAATTAAACAAAATTTATTAGACATGATGTTTGAAATATTTATTATTAAAACCTCATATACTCAGTTCTCTTTATCAATATTATTATAACATGCTAGACCTGACATTCCTTATCATTATTTTTAGATGTTTATTGTAAAGACCTATAACATCCATATATTTTTTTTAAAAATAATTTGGGATTATTAAGAGTCAGCAAAAGTTGACGGTACATGTATCCGAGGCCCAGAGATCCTACAAAAAAATTTGAATTTTTTTAAGGAATATTAATTAAACGTGTGGGCGGAGTTTTTTATCTTTTGAACCAGTGGTCGGATCAAAAATCTGAGGGTGTTGATGAATCAGCCTCACCGGGATTCTCTTAAGGGAAACTTAACTTCAAATGGAAAGGGTCAGATGAAAAAACATAATTTTATGGTCTTTACAAAAAAATTATAATATAATTGAATATTATTTCATATTTTTTTTTTTCAACCGTTGCAAAAATGGTGGTGGTACCATGGTTCATCAAAAAGGAATTTAATGTCTCGACACTTATTTTGTGTAACTGCACCATTAGGGGAATTTAAAAGAATGTGAAACCGCATAGTTGAAAGAATTAATGAGGTTAATTAATTATACTCATTAATGATCCTCATTAATTGTGTTGTGTGTTAATACTAGCCTCCCCTATATTTAATCTGAGATTAGTCTTGGGTTTTGAAAGACCTACGATAGGAAGCTATGATGAATCGTCGACGAATTTCTACTCTGATGAAGAATGTGATCAAGCGATGATTGTTGGGGGAATCAATGGGCGACGACACACACCGAAAAAAACATTCATACATGTACAGTCCCTCCTCTTATACAGAACCTTCCAAAAAAATACAAGGTAGTGCGTCTATGCTTGATTTATCCCCTTTACCCCATTCTTGATTGCTAAGTGGAACACAGATCAACCACCCAACTAGTTGATCAGTGTTCATTCTAAAAAATCAAGAGGATATTGAGGGGTTTTTTATGGAATTTTTGGCCTTTAAGTAGTCATTACCATGTTATAATGCTAACTCGGAAGGTGTGGGACAAACTAACAAGGCTCATACCCTCTTATGTTTTCTTTTTTGGTTGAGTATTTCATGGAAAACTGTAATTTATAGTGGGACGTAGTGGAACAGTCTGCGTGCCCTATGGAGAAGCAATGGGCTGCCAGCCAAGCCGGAAGCCACAAGAGGTGGAACGCCCTGGAAATGGTCCAAGGAAGCAGAAGCCACGACTTCTTTGGGCCGCAGTAATGGAGTAGGCATGCCCCAGCGGTGCGCCTGTGTAGTGAAGAAGTCATGATCACGATGGGCTGCGACATACTAGAGATTAGTGGCACCACATGGAGGAGTCAACCTGCCGATCATGTTGATTTGGAAGGAACGGTTGGGTCTACTTGCTGCATGACCAGGTGGCAGGCGCTGATATGTCGCGTCTGGGGAGAATGGAGTCAGCTCGTAACCATAGGTCGGGGGGATCCTGGTGGGCCACACTGCCATGCGGGCTAGACCAAACAAGCTAGCCCAACATGCCAAGCCTGCCAGTCCAGTAGGCCAGACCAGCAAACCAGTGGGCTGGTTTAGACCCAAGATGTCCTGGCCAAGCAGGGCCTAGATGGCCGATTCGACCTGGAAAGGTTGGATCATGACCTTTTTTATCCCACTTGCATTTAATTAGGTGTAACTCCAAAACTGGACGTCCATTTGATGAACCATCAGTGGAACTGGAACTCATAGGACAAGGGAGACTGTTTGAGATACACCATGTGACTTTCAGAGAAAGTAGGAGTTTGGATGGGTTGGATCTTACTTGAATCCAACTGGGCCCTTGACATTAAAATCCCTATAACTTTCAGACCGTGTGTCCAATTGATGTGTCATCAATTGTGTTGGAACCCTAATGAAATGGATGGTCATCTTCTTACTTCTTTGTGAGACTTCATGCTAGTTGAAATATGACCAATGGCTTGAATGAGACTCGGGAAGCCAGGACCTGACGGTGGATGGGAGTGATAGTTGACATAGAGAGACATAGTTACGAGCTATACCTACCCATCAGGTAGGATCCTTTGTGGATGACCTTATGAGTTTTTTCCCTTTTTTCTATTTTTCCATTTCAGTTGGCCTTATATTCTGGCCCCTTTACATTCAGCTACACGTGTACTCTATTTTTCAGTGGTATGTTGATTCCATTTAGTGAGTTGGGACTTGGTTGGTTGTGTGTGTGCGTACATGTATCCAGGAATGTTCCTCCCACTTCCAGGTTGATGCCTTCGGCACTAGTCACCAGCCCGTAGCCATTGGGAGGCAAACATGGAGTCGTCATGGCATGGGCCCCGGGGGACGGTTCGTGATAGAGTGGTATCAAAGGGCAGTCAGTTCCCCATCAAAGACCAAGAATCTATGTTTTCCGTGGATCAATAATGTTAAATATCATGAGTCCAACTTTCAGATTCAGGGAGTTTGGTGTTGGTGCGGAGGCCGATGTATCAATACGTTAAGACATTGAATTGTGCTTTATGGCTCAATACATGTAAAAACTGGTTGCATTAGTGTCTTGTGATTTTGAAAAATATTCGGTTCCCCAGGTATAAAGATATTACCATGGTACATCTTTATCAATCTCAAAATGCATCCATGTGGATGACCATCTAGGACCTTGATACGAGGTCGTGAGGATAGTCCGACTAGAGATGAGTCATCCATTCAGGGACTAGTGTTTGAGATGGCCCCACTGGGTGGTGTACTAGTGCTACCACAACCTGACAGTCAACATCAACTATCGGCGGTTCCAGTAGAAGACATTCATAGGCTCATTTCCCTACATGAGTTAAAGAGATAGAGACCTCTTAGGTTCAGGGGAGAGACTAGTTCTTAGGTCACTCAGTGCTAGAAAGAGGTTGTGACACGGGTCTTCCACTTAGTGAGGACACCACCTGACCAGATGGAGATCATGATGGGGATCCTTTTATAGGGAATGAAAGGGTGATGGTGGAGCTATACCATCCATACTCATGATGAGGTGACCCTCACTTGGGTTAACTTCTAGAGTATTTTTTAGGATGAGTTTTTCCCCATGATGTCGTGCTCTGTGCGCATTCAGGTGCTGCTTTACCTATAACAGGCCCACATGATAGTGGCCCAGTACTCACTGAGATTTAATGACATCTTTCACTACTACAAATATATAGTGTGAGACCCTTTCACTTGGGATCAAGCTTTAGATCCATTCCTTATGTGGGATATCAAGGCTTCTATAGTGTCTCTCAGCATCACTACCCATGTCAAGTTTCTAGAATGAGCCCTTTATATGTAGAGCATCTTGGCAGAGTAGGTGCCCATAGCTAGAGATTCTAGCAGACCCCAGGCGAAAAAGTCTTCGGCTGGCAGTAGACATCAGACACGTGGACCCAGGTGGGCCAAGTCTTTCAGAGGCCAACCCCCAGAGTCAGGGTTTATAGTGTGAGTCTCTCAAGCAAGAGGGAGTTAGATGGTGGCCATGATTTAATTTAATTGTGGTGTTCTGGGAAACATGGCAGGTGGATGCCCGACCTGTGGAATAGATAACCAGTAGACTATCGTGGGACTGTCGAGGCAGTGACCGATGTTCGAGTGTGGAGGTCCATAGGGCAGAGGATTTTACAGATGAGCAGCTCATGCCACATGTGGAGGATGATGATTTAAGGTTCTTCCACCACCACCCCCAGGTGGTCCACCCCGACCATAGGTTGCCGGAGAACTTGGGCGTGCATAGCTCCAGGAAGTAGAGGCCTAAGACCATGATGCTCTAGATATTTTTAGAGGTACGATTTTGGTCTATTCCACCAATGATGAAGTCCTTATAAACACATTCTCCCATCACAATTTCATTTTCATGGCACTTGTTAAGATCCCAGAGATTATGATGGAGTCACTGGCTCAATACTTACGTTTAAAGACACCTATAGGAGAGGATTTAATGATTACACACCAGTGCAGGGAGTGTGAGCTCACTCTAGGAGGAAAAAGATTGGACTGCGATCTACAAGTTGTAGTGTTGAGGCCTTACGACATCATCTTGGGTATGGACTGGCTAACCAAAGTCCATGCTCATATTGACTATTTTAGGCACAAAATGCATTTTGTCCATGAGCATGGGATCAGGTTTTTGTTCACCGGTGAGGAGTGAACCATTGCATCACTGGATGGGCTTCTCAAAGGAGGGTGAAGTCTATCACTCATCAGTTGGCTAGCCTCACCCTCAGTGTAGTAGATGAGAGGAGTCTGACCTATCCTCTAGGGGTGAAACAGTATGATGATGTCTTCCCAGATGATGTTCTATAACTACCTCCCCATAGAGAGGTAGACATTTACATTGACCTATAGCCTAGGAAAACACTGATATCCACACCCACAAATCTAATGGATCCCATTGAGCTTTTTGAGTTGAGGGTATAGTTGGAAGACTTTCAAGGAAAGGGGTTCATAAGGCCCTTTGTTTCTCCTTAAGAACACCCAATTTTGTTCCCGAAGAAGGAAAATGGTAGTATGAGGCTTTTTGTGTACTATCGTTGCCTAAACCAGGTGATAGTGAAGAACATGTATCCACTTTTGAGGGTCAATGATAACTTTGACCAACTAAATGGAGTAGTGTGGTTTCCGAAGATAGTCCTTAGATCAGGCTATCATCACCTTAGGTTATAGGATGTAGACGTACTAAAAATAACCTTCAGATGTCCGTATGTCCATGAATAATTCTTGGTGATTCCCTTCGGCATGGCCAATTCTACAATAATGTTCATGGGGCTCATGCAAAGGATCTTCCACCCCTACCTTGATCGTATCATGGTAGTCTTCGTTGACAAAATCTTTGTGTACACAACGATGAAGGTAGATCATGACATTCACCTGCAGATAGTTCTAGATAAACTCTGAGAGAACTAGATTTATGTCAAGCTCTTTAAGTGACACCTTATAATATTAGAAGTCCCCTTCCTGGGGTTCGTTATCTCAGAGGATGTAGTTGCAGTGGATCTGATGTAGTTAGAGGCATTTCTTGCTTGGTAGCTACATGGGGGTGTGACTGAGGTGTAGAGTTTCCGGGGATCGGCTTGGTACTACAAGATATTTGTAACTAAATTCTATATGGTATCGACACCCTTGTCATCTTTTATAAAGAAGGAGAAATATTTACTGTGGATAGAGAAGTTCCAACAGCGTTTTCATGAGCTGTGGCGGAGACTGACAAGTGCCCCCATATTAAGGATACCATAAGAGGGCGTTGGTTATGTACTATACTGGAATGAATCAGGGACTAGACTAGGTTCTGTCCTAATGCTGGAGAGAGTGGAGATCACCTACAACACATGGAATTTGATACATCATTGGAAGAACTATGCTACCCATGTCCTGGAGTAAGCAGTGATGGTCTTTGTGCTGAAGATGCGGATGAACTACATGATTGGTGAATGGTATGATGTTTAATCCAATCATAATAGTCTCAGGTATATCTTCTCACATAAGGACCTGAACCTGGGACAACGGATATGGCTGGAGTTCCTCTAGAGATATGAATTTTAGATAGTTTACACTCCTAGGAAGGTGAAACTAGTAGTAGACAAACTCAGTAGGAGGTATGGTCTACAGTAGGTGAGTGAGGCGACGAAGCAGCTAGCTGCGTTTCATATATCCTTTGTGGATAGATATGCAGCATCCTATCTCCGGTTTATGACTGTCACTCCCCCACTCCTTCAGTGAGTTCGGGAGGCTCAGCTTGGGGATGTTGACTGTGAGGCCCGATGTGCTCAGATATCCTCAGGACAGTCTCCTAAAGGATTTTTTGAAAATGGGGAGCAGCCATCCTCTTTAGAGGATGCATTGTAGTACCAGTGACAATATGAGTGGATGTGATGAGGGAGTTCCACACATCCAATTTGGTGTTACATCCTGGAGTGGAGAAGATGTACCAAGACCTTCGGCCTTAGTACTAATTTCCAGGGACGTATAAAGCAGTGGAGATGTTCATATCATTGTGCCTCTCATGTCAAATCATGAAGGTCGATCATCAGGTATTAATAGGCTTAGCTCAGGTAGTTGAGGTAATAGAATGGAAGTGGGATGGTATATCCATGGACTTTGTGACAGGGCTACCACATACATTCAGGGGCCAGGATTCCATCTGTGTGATTGTTGACCAAATCACAATGTCATCCCACATCCTACCAATCCAATAGAATGGATCAGTAGAGAGCTTGGGACTCCTCAACATACAAGAGGTTGTATTCCTTCACAGGGTTCCATCGACGATCATCTTAGATAGTAACACAAGTTTTACATACATCATGTGGGAGGCATTTCAAGGTGTGTTCGGGACCCATCTACGCTTGAGCACCACCATTCATCCTCAAATAGATGGTCAGACAGACCAGACCTTATAGACGATCGAGGACATTCTATATTCTTATGTCCTTGATTTTGGATGCATTTGGGAGGACTACCAACTACTGGTGGATTTCTCTTACAACAATAGTTATAACTCTAGCATCAGCATGGATCCTTTTTTGGCCATGTATGAGCAACCTTGCAGATCACAACTTTGCTGGACATACCCAGGGGAGTCAGCACTAATGGGTCCAGACCTGGTACAGGCTAACATAGTGAAGGTGAAGATCATCTTGGAGAGTATGAAGAATTCATAGAGCGGGTAGAAGTCTTGTATAGACAAGATACATAGACTCTTAGAGATTTGGGAGGGAGACTATGTCTTCATATGAGTCTCACCCCATTAAGGATTAAAGAGTTTTGGCTGAGGCAGCAAGCTATCTCTGAGATTTATCAGACCTTTCTAGATCCCCATAAGAGTAGGCAAGGTGGCATACCATCCAGTTCATTTCCCACATATGCACTAGGTGCATAATGTTTTCCATGTGTCGCAGCTGAGGAGGTACGTGCATGATCAGTCGCACGTTACTGACTGGAGCGAGCTAGACATCGTTGATGGGGCGATGTTTTCAGATTTCATAGTGCTGTTAGAGGATCGGTAGGAGAAGTTCCTTCATGGGTGGTAGATTTCACTGGTGTGAGTTCGTTGGCAGCATGGTAATGTTCAGGAGAGCACATGGGAGAAGTGGGCATAGATACATGTTCAGTACCCCCATTTGTTCCCCTAGTTTTATTGTTGACATCGGGGATGAAAAGACCTAAGGTGGGGAGAATGTAATTACCTGGAAGTTCCATATATATTTTTTAAATTATTTTGGATTATTACGAGTCTGTGAAAATTGACGACATGGTTTTCCAAGGGCCGAAGCTCCCAGAATGGAATTTAGAACGTTTTTAAGGAACATTTAGTAAACGTGCGGGCAACATCTTCTTTCTTTTGAATTGTTTCCCAGATTAAAAGTCATAGGGAACCGATGAATCTATTTCCTTGAGATTCACTTATGTGATTCTTAACTTCGACCAGCAAGGGACAGACAAAAAAGAAAAATTATTGGACATTACAAATAAAATAATAAAAAACTGAAGATTATATTATTTTCTTTCTTTTTTGTAAAATTTGTACAAATGGGATAGTACTGCGGTGCAATGTAAAGCCATTTAATCTCTTGGCTGATGAATAATCTGTGGCCATGATGGGCTGAAACATGATAGAGTTCTGCAGCTCTAGGTTGGTGCTGTGTGGGGGAGTCAACCCGCCGGGGAGGTTGACGCGAAGGCGCATCTGGGTCCACCGGTCGCGTGAGCAGGTGACAGACGCAGCTATTACACATCTATTGAGAATGGATCTCACAAAAAATCGTGTGTTAGTGTGATCCAGGTTGGCCACACCACCAAGCGGGCCTGTTTGAACTGGACTAGGTCGATTTGGGTCAGTCTGGCCAGATCAGACCAGACCCAGACCACTTTCAGCCCAGTAATGTTTAATTAGGTGTAACAACTAAACCGGACATCCATTTGATAAATCGTCAATGGTGCCACAACCCTTAGGATGAGTTCTCCCTTTTTATATACTCCACATGACATTTGGATAATGTTGGATTCTAGATTGGTTAGACCGTACCTGAATCCAATTGGGCCCTCAACACTAAAATGACAATAACTTAGAGACTAATCATCTAGTTGATGTGTCATCTACTGAGTTGGAACCCTTATGAAACAATATATCATCTGGTTGCATCATTGTGAGGATTCGGGCCTATTTAAATATGACATATTGCTTTAGGTGAAGTTCTCCCAAACGCGCTATGTTCGGATCCCTATGACTAAATGAAACCTAAAGACTACTGATTTTCGACTCTAAGTGACTCAACAACCCAGTGGGAAGCACCTATGTGTGACATGGTTGGACCACGGTTGGGAGCATCTCTGTGTAACTTGGAAGACCCATGATACTCAATAGGAGGAGTACATCAGTAGACCAAGGGGAAGAGTGTCTTTGTATGACCCCATAGATCCCCGATACGGGATGAGTAAAAGTACCTATGTAATTAAAGGTTAGGGGGATGTAGTTCTGTGTGACCCAGATGGCCTACTATACTCTATAGAGCGGGAGTTATTGAGCATCCAAGGTGTTCAACACTGTGACTGGTGAAGCAATTGTTTCTACCCTAAAATATACCTGGTGTGAGCTATATTTTCATTATTCATGTGATTGAGATTGTGCTATGTTTATTTTCTATGGTGGAATTCTAGGAGACGTTGGGGTGTCTTGGGGTTCCTACTAGCTATTGTTATACTCACCCATGTATTGGCTTCACCCGCACCTTGTTGTGTCTTGTGAACATGATAGGCAACATTGATTGAGACTTAGCAAGCCAGGACCAGATGGTGTTCGGTGGTGAAGGTTGATGTGTTGAGCTATATTGATGAGCTATTCCAAACCATCATGTAGGATCCTTGGTGTATGACCTTAGGAGTTATTTTCCCTTTTGGATGTTTTTCTATTTTAGTTGGGATTCTATCCAGGCCTCTTTAATTTCAGCTATACTTGTACTCAATTTTTCAGTGGTTTGTTGTTTCCCATTTGTCAGATGGGACTTGGTTGGGTATGTGTGTGCATACAGGTTTCAAGTTAAATTCCTCCCACAATTTATTTGATTCCTTTGGTGCCAGTCCCCACCACCAATCCTTCGGGAGGCGGGCTTGGGGTCGTCAGGACACAGCCCCTGGGGGATGGGTCATGACATTTTTTGGCATGGAGACCCATATAATAAAGTATTAAATTATTGGGAACGATGTCCCATAATTTCACTAATTAAACATTATGGTATGGGGTACCATATCCTTTATTCTTATATGACATTTGGGATATGATGAACCTTTTCATTATTGTTATTATTATCACCATTTAAATGTTTTTTCATGGTTACACTTACCAATTACTAGTAGTTGTGGTCATGTCAACCAATATCCATTGATTTATATGCATCGATTGATTCCCCTCACTAATAAGTAGAACACAATATGTTAATATATAAATATATTCCATGGTCTCTAGATGGGTCCCACAAGATTACCGATTCACATGGGAGCCTAGGATAAATGTCATATGTATCATTCTAAAAAATTCCTGATCTTATATATAAATGAATCTAACATAGAAAAAAGTTGGTATGGTTGGAATGAAATATAATGAGAAACCTGATCTCCACATGGTTTTGTAATATTTCATTTACTATTCTACTGAAATTTATTTGTGTACCTTCAGAACATTACTTTATTTTGTATTCTTGGATTGGGTTTCATTAGACACTGACGGTTATGGGATGTTGAGTTTTACACACACTGTTTTAAGGAATCCATATGGTACCAAGATATATCTGTTTTATTCATATAGGACCTTGGATTGTGCCTCTTTATTTTTACCCATTATAGACTATAAAATTACACATAACTGAATATTGGGGTTATAATCATGCTTCCTACATGTGTTTTTAATTTATCTATTTATCCCTTTTAATTCTAGTCATATTTATTGCATCGTCTTTGTGTTTTCTGATTATATTATGAAACCACATGTTCTTGAATGATTGTTTATTTTGCATTATTTGGTTTAAGGGGTTATTATTCATTAATGATTTACTTTCCCTTCAGTATTTATATTATTCATTTAAATACTATGATTTTTGTTACTGATTTAGAGTGTATAGTCTCCCTAATGACCTCTATTTTATACCCATGGATAGTTGGCATCTATTTTTATATGGGTAGGTGAACTTGATAAAATCGGCTAACCAAATCGGGGGAATATTAATGTTTCTCCAAGGATAGTAGACTACAGGTGTTTGGGGGGAAATAAATTCCTCTATCTGGTATAATTAGTCATGGGGGACAAAATATTAGAGGCATTGGTTTTATATTATAATTATATTAATAGGAATGTAATGTGATCTATTTATCATAATTTCTACTATTTTATTGCTACTACATGTGATCAATTTTTTGGGCTACCATTTCTCCCCCATAAAAATATGTCTTAATCATCTAAAAGTGGAGAAATTATAAAACCTCTTATAGTTGGTTAGGAAATTGTTCAATCATAAACATTTACACTCATACTTTTTATTTATTTCTTCTAACATGGGATATTTTTTTCCTATATTATAATTTATATCTTTAGTACCTTCAAAAGTGGATTTTGATATGAAATGAATGATTGATTAATATAAGATAATAATATTATTTACTATCTTTCCATGGTTTTTTACAATGTTATGTTGATATTAATTATAAATTATTACAATAATTGTATTTACAATAATCCCAAATAGGTAGATTGGTATACCCTTGCATGTCCTGAGAAAAATAGTCAGTACGTTACAAGTCATCATGTTTGGTTTATTATTATTTTTCATGTATTATAAGTAATTATGAATGAATGACTAGATGGTCATGTGAGAGATTAGTTCTCAATGGTAATTGATATTATCTATAAATTCAGTGTTATATATTTTTTATAAATAATGGATCATGATGTAAATATTCCAAAATATAAAAATGAATATTTTAAGCATGTTTTAATGTGACTACTTAATCATCTTACCCATTGACTAGATAAGACTAAATCATAGTCATGATGAAATTTTAAATTGATTATTTCATGAATCATGGAAAATATGATATATTTTTTTCTTTCATGTTATAATCAAAAGGTTTTCCATTATTTATAAGAATTCTTTCTAACTAAGTGATGTATATCTCTCAAAAATAGTATCCAAATAAATAGTGTAGTGGAATCAAAATTCCTAAATGTTTTGGCTATGTAATCATTATATTATGAGTAATTCGTGATATAATAACATGTTTTATATGTATATGTGTGTCTATTTTTGTTTTTATGTCTGTGTAACATTATCTCCTAAGGAATTATACATAGATTTATGTAGAGGTTAATGTATCCAATGATATTGTCACTTGGTAGGTAAAATAAGTATATGGTCTTTGGGGATAATTATTGAATGGGTAATTGATGTTAACGTATAACATATTGATAATGATTTTATATAATTATGGATGATAAATATTAATTTAGAAAAATTTGATACTGACACAAGGAGGAATGTTTGAACAAGTCAATGGCTGTATAAACCACAATATGTTTATCATCAAAAGGCACTAATTGTTTTCAAAAGTGGATGTATTCTTAGAAAAGAACCATGTATTATCTCATAATAGTTATAAATAGTTTAATTATTGAACTTATGATTAACTATAACGATATTTTATGAATAAATGGAATCATTAATTCATGGTATTAAATTTTTAACTGCTTGTTATTATATTATTTTCTTAAATTTCATGGTATTCTAGGTGAATTTAGATAATAGAAGTAGTTTTTATATTGATAATTTTTTTAATTTTTTCCACATATTTTTCATTTAGTTTTTTTAATGTATTTTTTCTCATTTTATTTATGAAGAATGGTATGAACATGTGATTAAATGTTATATCATTTGGGGTTCTGTATTGATTAATTTGAAATATATTCTTTTTAATTTAAGTTGTATAAATCCATGGTTGATTTATAAATCATTATATTTGATTGGGGTTGTATTTTGATTGATTTTTTGTTAAAATTATTCATTAAATATGTTGGTATGTTATTAATTTCATATAACCACTCTTTATTATTAATATTCTTGTTAATTAACAATGTTATTTTTTATATAAAATTTTAATTGAGTATGGATTAATTTATTCTAGTGATCCTAAAATATTCTATCATGGTTTTTGAAAAACATCCATCACCAAATGGTGTATGTGTGACATAGATCAATAAATAGAACTATGTTTTTTATATAATGTAACATATAAAAAATAAATTATTAATTATTAATGATGTGGATTGGATTTTTGATTAAGATACTTCTAATAGTTAATATTTATTGATTATAATGGGTTTATAATAATATAAATATAAAATACTGGAAAGAAATGTTTTCTAATTAATAATCATGTTTTGGTTTGTTTTGTAGTAAACCAAAGCATTTGTTTGATCACTATGCCATAATTATATATTTTATAGTGTATGAATTGTATTATTCACATGTCAGTTATTTAATTTCTATGAAATTTATCATAATTTATTATAACATAATCTAGTGACGTTTATGGAGACTTATATGAATATATTAAATTCATAACATATAAATAATTGATGACTAGATGAAACACATGTTATCTGGAATAATAATAGTTTGAAACAACTTGGAAATGTTTAGAATTATAACTCCAAATTTATGATATATTTTTATGTCTAAATAGGTACTATATTGGTTATATAATGATGCTCTATAATTTAGTAAATTGATTCCAATGAAAATATTATTTATTAGGGTGTCACAAAAATCAATCCATAGACCTAATTATAATTTATCCATGCCATGATTTTAGAAGGCCATAATGAAAAAATTAACCAAACTAAGAATTAGTCGATTCATACATCCCATAATATATTCGGTGATGGATAAAACAATTCATTACATCAACAGAATATCCATCAAGCTTATGTATAAGTGATTGGAAATATAAAATACACATAAAAGGAAGTTATATTAATCATTTTTATACATATTAATTGGCAGATTCATTGAAAAATAGGATTTAGTTTCAGTTTTCGCAACATATATTAAACTATTGTCCCCACCCAAAAAATAGTGGAACCAAATAGTCATCGATATCAATTTCAATATATATTAAAATTTAGGAAAAATTATTTTTTTCTAGTACTATAATGTTTTTATCATAAAAAAGTTACAGTTTATGAAATTCCTCAAAATATTACATGGCTATATAAAAATTTTAGGATTTATTGAAATATAGAAATTCATGTTGTGGTTTATGAAAAATGGGACATGAAATTTTTTTGTATATAATTCATTATAAAATTATGATTTATATAATATTAATTTGATAAAAAATAAAATATATTTTAATTTAAAATATATTTCAATATGGTAAAACATGGTTCAACTTATGAAAATAACCCTAGGGTTCAAAACTATATATTTTAAAGAAACCTCTATTATATGAGAAAAACATGGTTTTATATTATATCATAGATAATTGAGGAGAAAAAAAACATGTTATGTAGAAGAAACCAATATGGTATTATATTTTGTGGAATAGTATATTTATTTAACTATGTGGTTTTAAATGGATAAATAATTTATAAATCTTTTATATGTTAAAAACTATCCTTAATATAAATAATTTTATATTGTCTTATGAAATGTATATAAATTATAATAATAATATTTCCTATAAAATTACTATTTATGAAATTTATTTAAACTAATCAAAGCTATATTTTTTTGATTTAATAATAGGATTAATTAAAAGAAATAAAATATTGAAATATTATTATTTTATTAAATTATGAATTAGAATAGATTTTATATTATGTAATTTAAAGATGTTATTCTTAAAAAAGAACAATATATTTCAATAAAAAATATTTTATAATAATGCCTTTCAAATGATGAAAAATGACGCATTCATATTTGTGATATAAATATAAACTATATACAATTTTATGATAAAAAATTTAAATTAAATCATATTAAAATTATATAGAAATTATAATTGCCAAATTTGTGAATTTTTTCTAAATTTTTGTAATATAATTATTAAATTTATTATGGGTAGATTTTAAGGGAAAACTAAATGGTTATTACAAAATTTTATAATGATTTGTTATGTAATGACTTTGGGAGAAAATATATCATTAACTTATTTTATCAGTACTTACAATGAGAACCATTATCTCATATACTACTAATATGTATCACCATGAAATTTTAGTTAAAACATATTACCCCTAGTAGCTTTCCTAACATGAAAAACCAATATTTATATTAATTAACATATATTGTAAAAATATTATTATATAAATGTGAAAATTATAAACTAGTTGTTGAATTGGTGGGTATGATAATGAGAAAAAAATAATAAATATATTTATGTTGTTCAAACTCAATATAAATTTATTGATTAAGTCAAATGAATTAACAACAATATTGTTTTAGTGAAGTCATCTTATACTTCAAAAAAGTATTTTCATGAAAAAGTGATTGTTAATGCATTTTGTGAAATAAAATTAAAATTAATTTATTATACATATATAAAACTTATTTAACAAATAAACCTATTTTTTATATCAAAATATCAATAGAAACATAGGTTGATTTGTTTTTATTTTTCAGAAATGATTTATATTTTTAGTGAACAGTTAATAATATGGAATTTTCAAATATTATCATTTATTCTCATTAGAAAAAAATATTTAAATATACCATTATATTTTGGATTTGTTATTAAAATTAAAGATAGTGTATTAAATTAATGATAATATATTTAATTTCATTTCAATTATAAGGACATATGATTTACCTATACATAATATTTTATTAATAAAACACATTTAATGTAATAAAATCATTATATTTTATGCATTTATATTTTTTTATCCCACTCATATAACTTAAATATTGAAAACAATATGAAATATCATGAACAAGGATGTTGATATTTTTTTAATATGACTATTTTATTTTTTGGTTATTATAAATAGTAATTGTGGTAATTATTTTTCACCTTTGTAAGGGTAAAATAGGTAAAACTGTGTAAAAAATAAGATAAGCACTCTAAATCAACCCAACAAATCTATTTTTTTCATTATATGATTGAAAATGACCTTAGACATACATAAATATGGAATATGAAAATTGGAGTCCATTTTCCTTTTATATTCACCTTTATATTATTTTACATAAAGATAATTGCAAAATTTCCCTAACGTATTTTTAATTTAGATTCCATAAAACCAAATGTATAAGAAGTTTTTATGAATAAATAAAAAGTTTATTTTTAACATTATAAAACTATTTTAATGGTGGTTATTTATTTTTATTTTTTACTGATTTAATAATTAGTTTAAAATCATATTTTGTGCCTACAAAATGCTTCAGAAAGAAAACTAAATAACATTGTGAACAATATTAAAAATTGAAAAATTAATATTTTCTGGATGAATTATAATTTCTCATGAATTTTATGGTTCAAAATAATACAAAATTATTTATAATGAGTTTATATTCAAATTATATATCAGGCCTAATGAATTTCATGTCAAAATACATTAATAGTACTTAAAATAAATATAATGTTATTTGATGTTAATATTATTTTATAACATGATTTAAAATTATTAAAAATAATAAATTTGACCTAGTGGAGGATATTGTTTTGTAAAATTTAGAATTTATAGAATTTATATTATTATTTTTAACCTAAATGTAAATTTATATCCATTAATGATTGAAAACATTATTAACACCATTATGGAAAAAAGGATAAAAATTGGGCTAACTAAAGAGATATAGGATGAAATTACTTAAATACATTTCAATATCTTTTTTTAAATGTTTATTTAGATCCAAAATCACCTATAATTTTATATCATTCTAATTCGGAAGTAGCATTAATTTAATTATACATCATAATTTTTTTGAATTTTGAAAAACTATAAGATTACCTCGTCCCCCACTTAATAAAGGAATCACCTCCTCTATTTTCATTACACCACATTGAGTGATGTATCACAATAAATTCCCACCCAATTGTATAATAAAAATAAATATATAGTTGTTTTAGGATTTGGTCTTCATAAATAACAACTAATAGGGTCCATAATATGGAAAATGAAGAAGGATTTCCGAATAAGAGGTCATAACCATATGTAGAAACATTTATTATATATCATCTTTCACCTCATCTAAATCATTGTTATTTATCATGAATTATTATATTATGTTTCCTCAATATATTCAAACATTATAATGTCTACTGAAACATCATTATACATCCTATTATTCAAAAAATGGAAAATGAATGTATCTTTCATTCCTACATGCGAGCTGCCATATACAAGTAGTGATTTAATACATTTTCCATCACCATAATTCATTTTTGATTATTATGATGGATTTCACTCTAATATATAATATATATTTATATATAAGAAAATTATTCTTATTTAATTATAATATCATATCTAACATTACTCAAGCATACATGTGGACTGCCACCTCCAAAAAGTGATGGGATTCATTTTTCATTCCAGAATACATGGAAAATAATAATGATATATTTAATGCGAATATAGGGAATTAGTGATATAATAATGATTCTAAAAGGGTAAATTATTTTTTCCTTCTCATTCATTCTATTCACACCAATTTTAAAATATCACTAATTTTTATGTGTGATTTTTTTAATGATTATGAAATGAACATAATTTCCTACAATCATGGATAAATCATTCATTTAGGTTTTATTTATAGTGTTTCATAGTTATTTTTAGTGAAAACTATTCATTAATATTTAATAATATGCTAGGATTTTAATAAATTATTTAAAAATGAAATTTTTATTTTACGCTGGAAATATTCGGATGTTATTTTAAATATATTTTTCATCTATGATAAAAAAATTGGATGTGAATTAATATTTAATGTGGATACGAGCCAATGATACCATCATTTTTAATTATTTTCTGTTTTATGATTGTGATGATAGTATTTTTACTAAACACGATTTTGTATAGTGTCATGTTACGATGTTATGATGAATATTTTTTTTATATTTTGGAATTTATATGAATTTATTTTGAATATGTAATTGTTGGTAAAGTTATACACCTCTAATGAATTGTGTAATGTGATACTTATATATCATGGGATATGACTATAGGAACAAAAATGAATTAAAATATCTTAATTCACATTTTGATGTTCCTGTATAATTTATATCTTCCTTTTAAAACATGATTATGTGTGGAAATGATTGAGAATTGTTTTTTTTGAAATTTATATGAATTAGTATGATTTTATTCAAACTTTTAACACTATACTATACAAGGGAATTATTATGAATTACTTTTTTCGAAATATTGTGATTTTTTATACCTATGATACCACTTTTGAATATCATGACTCCAGTATGTTGATTACTTAATTGAAACAATTATTAATCATTTTTATATTTATTAATTTGTTATTTAGTTTATTGTATATACATTTAGGGGTATGAAAATTTCATGTTTATGACAAGAACTTGATTATGTTACTATGTTATTATGATCATCTAGTGCTTTCTTATGATTGATATCTCCCATGTTCATCCACACTGAGCTTCTAATCTCACCATTTGTTTTTTTCATACCCAATGTTATTCATAATGGTTTCAGTAATGTTATTACCAATTACGGTATTATATTTTAATAACCAATATGGAGAAGATTTTTATTTTTGTGAACATGTTTATTATATATCGATGTTTTCAATGTCACCAAACAACTAGCATTCACATGATTTTATTAAAATTTATTTAATTAATATTCATCTAAAATGATTCAATATATATTTTTATTGTGTTTATATAGTTGGTATTAGATTAGGGTTTTGTTATATTTTGAAGTTATGACAGTGAAACATTAGTATGAACTCTTATAATATTTCTATATAATGGATAAAATCTTATGTTTTGTAAATCAACGGACTATGGTTTTCATATATAATAAATGTTTTTCTAGATAATATATTGCAAATTTAAATTTTACAATGAATAACTTAATGTAAGTAACTCTAAAATTTTTGGATTGTGTATTAACTCCCCCTTCCCTAATGAACGATGTGTGAACCTTAGGCTGGACACCTAGAAATACACTATTGGAGGATATGTTTGGGATAATTAAACTGTTCTTGATAATCCATTATGATGAATGAAGGAATAGATCATATGGGTATCCATAACATAATATAGTAAGATGGGATAAAAACTGAAGCATATTGGGATTATATTTTTGAGGGAGATCATATGTTAAATGGTACTTATACCCCATTTTATGTTTTATGGGATTGATTTTTAAGTGGATTTAGGATATTTTGGGGGAAATTTACGTGAATAGAACCCTTTATTATAGAATATATTTTAGGCGAAATTTTATTTAGGGAATATTTATTTTATATAATATTAAAAAAGATTATTGTTATTTATAAACATAGTGTTAACATGATCAATACTGTTGGGGAAATTATATTTTATTGGAATAATAGAGTTAGAACATTTTTTCAATATATTTTATTGATAATTGGGATATTGAAGATTAATTCTGTGAATATGTAATTAACATTATATATATTAAATTATTAAATTTTAATTATTAATATAAATAAAATTTTTGTAATGAATGTTTATTTATTTATTTAATAACAAATGATGTCATTGAATAATTATGTTGATTCAGAAAATTTATGAAAATGGATATAATATATTTTAGACTATTTATTTAGGTAATATAAAATTTGGGTATATGATAATTTCTACAAAGTATATTATTTTGAGATTAATGTTAATGTCGACCATGGGAAATAATATTTGACAGAATCATTTAGATATTTGGATTTTTTATTTGGTGATACATAATTCGGTGGAGTGTGAAGGTGAACTATTAATTGATTAGTTTAAGTGGAACTTTGTGGGTTTCTATTTATATTATGGAGATTCTTGTATTATTTAATCATAAAAATGTATGTCCATATTGGATAACATGTGCTAACCATATTGTTTTTTTTAAATATTTATGTATAGATGAAATGTATTTCCATTATATTATCAAAATTCTAATCCATTAATAGTTAATTTTAGAGTTTTTGAATTACAAATTTTATCTTCATTATTAAATTATATGACTAATTGATGAATCATAAATTGATAGAAGCACTACCATGGAATGTACTTGTGTTAATGAAATAAAAAGATATCAAGTAAGTGTATATTCATGTGTTATATATTTTTTTGATAAATAAATCACTCAACATTGGGGAAGTTATTATGAAATAAAAAAATTACTTTTTCCTAATTTATAATGAATTAATTAAATTTTCAACACTATCTAATTTATGGTTTTATGGTAATTAACATTATATTGGACATGTTATCTATCACTATAAATTATACATTGGATTCTAGTTGTCTCATCCAAATATAAGTTTTATAATCTCAAAAATTTCATCCTTATTTGGGAAACTTATTATTTGTTAGTTTATCTGACCATTATGTTTAACACTTCAAATTTTCAATGGAAATTGTATTACCCTTATGAGCAATATGGGTTTTACAAAAAAAGGATCTTCAAATTTGAGACCTCTAATCACAATGATAAAATTTCAAGGATGAAATTTAATTTTTTTTATAATGTAACTCAATAGAAATTTAGTTTTAAATAACACTACGCTCAGTAGATTTCTAAACACACAACACTGAACATGGTTATAATATTATATATTATTAAAATTTTAATATTTAAATATTAACGTTATTATAAAGATTTGATGTTGAGGGATTAAATATTAGTACGAAATTAATGAATTTATTTTTTATGGTTATAAATATAAATTTTGTTGATTATATTTGAGGAAACATATAGTAATGTTTTAAAAGAATTATTTTTATGCATTGAAAAATCATTATTATCATGAATGATTTTTATTTCATTTGTTACATGAATATTATAAAAAAAATAATTCTTTATAAATTTTAATTTATAAAATGATAATAATTTTGGAAATCATTATATCTATAGTAAATTAAGGTGAATTGTTTTAGATTTTTTGAAAAAGCATAATTTTTTAATGGATAGTGAAAAATAATGATCATTCAAATATTGAAATTTCCTTCCACTAATAAATAAATTTTAAAACACCATTATATATTATAATTTTTATTTATTATTTATATGATATATTTACATTAAAATGATAAAATTAATTTCATTTGAATCCTAAATATTCATGATTTTTATATTTGTTACTTTTAATGCTTAAAAAACATTTGTTTCTAAAAATAGTTTTTCGTTTTCTTTTATGAATTTATATTAAAATTTTATTATAAAACATATGTAGTTTTCAAATTGAAAAATTTATACCACATTTTTTATTTAGGTGGTTCATATTTTTTAAATAACTATGTTTTATTTTTTATTATTATGAATAGTAAGAGTGATAAATATTTTTCACCCCAGTATGGGTAAAATGTGTTAAATGAGGTTTAAAATATGTTATATGGTTTCAAATTCCATCTATAACATGACATTAATTCAATATATGTGATTAAATAATCTTTATATGTCCTAAAAATTAATATATTTTATTTTATTATATTTTTTTCTAATACGAATATTGTCAATAAAATATGTAATGAAAATTTCAAAATGTGAGTCCCTTGGTTTTAATATTTCATTTATGTTCCCATATTTTTAGGAATATGTAATTAAAATTTATAGAAGTTTATTTATAATAAGATTAATTTATTTTCATAATGGTAATATATATTTCATTTTAAATTACTATGTTGTTACCTTAAATTCTTACTCAACATTGACACAATCCTTATGCATGCAACAGAAAAATAAACAATGTTATTTCAAAAATAGAAAAAATATTATTTTTTATATTAATTATGGTTTTAAATTAATTTACATTTTCTAATAAAGTAAAAATTGTATTTAAAGAGATTTTATTCTAATTATGTATAATTTATGATGTCTCTAATGTCAAAATATAAGAATAGATCAAAAATTGATGTTTATTGTATTTTATGTCAATAATTTTTAAATTAAATTAAATTAAAAGAAATAAAATATTGAAATAGGAAAAAAAGATTATATATAGTTTAAAATATAATCCCTTGAAAATATTTATTCAAATTTTATTCTATAATAAATGTTATAGACCATAAATATTGAAAATTAGGTTGCCAAAATTAACCATAAAAAGGGTTAATGAGGACTTTAACAGACAAGATAAGGCTTAGGATGACCTAAAAATAGTCAAATCCCAACTCTGTGAGTATATTTCCATACAATATCATCTTTAATTTTATTAAAATAAAAATTCTTCTCACTTTTCCATGAATTTTACACTATAATATTTTAATGTTCATAAAATCTATAAGACTTTATCATCCCCCACATAAAAAAGGAAATCCCTCCTCACTTTATGATACACCACTATGGTTCATCGATATAAATAATAAAAATTCAAATTATCCACTAATATTACATATACATGATATAATGGTGTTTATATTCTTAAAATACCACTCTACAAGTCCTCAAAAATGGATCTAAAGGAGGTCGGCCAAAGAACATGCTTTCATCCTATCAACTTCATTAAATTAATTTCTTCCTCTACCATATTAAGATATATGGTTTTAATCATAAGTTAATAAGTTATCTATATATAGTATATTTAAAGGATTTTTTATAGAAAAAACATTATCCAATATATTTTCCATCAATTGAGAAATTAGTGTATCGCTTGTGTGTACGTGTTAACTACCACCTCCACGTAGAAATATGAATCATTTTCCATACCTATAATTCATGGTTGGTTATTTTGATTTATTTTCATATGATATATGTTATTTATGAATTAATTATAATTATTTAATTATATTATCTTTTATAACTTATTACACCTCCTTCTGTTGTAAAGAGATAATGTTTCTCTTGCATACATGCGGGTTACCACCTCCACAAAGAGACTCAAATTTTCATTAATTTTATATGTTCCTGGATTTTAATATAATATATATAAAAAATATGATATTTAAAATAAAAAATTATCTTGTATGGTTGAATTAATATTTACCTTTTTTCATTCCATCTATCAAAAATTTAAAATATCAGTCATGTGTATCTACAGATTACTGTCTCCACAATGTGATGTATTTAAATTTTTTCCTCCACATTATATGAATAGTTATAAAAAAATATTATTATTAAATATTCTAATTTTGATATGACTAAAATTATAGTGATTTTGGAACAACAATCAATATAAAAATATTATGACTATTGAATCAAATCAGTTATTAAAAACAAAACAATTATCGCATAGAACAATTATATTAATAAGGATTTAAAAATAAAGATTTGAAATGTTTTTTTAAGTAAAAATATATGTTATGATATGTCTAAATATGTTTCAGTGACAGATTAATTGTATATCTGTATTTATTATATACATGACTTGAACAAATACAATATTGGATGGGACTTGAGGTAAGTGGATTTATCATCTCACTTTAATTCCCATGAGACATATTCCAATATAACCAATATGTTATTTCATTTTGGGTAAATACTACACATTTGAAATATTATATCATTAATCACTTTATATAAATTTTTTTATTTTTTATTTCAATTTATTTATTTCGTGGTGGATATTAGTAAACATAAACAATTGAATTAAGGTATTTTTTCAATCACACTTTTATCAATATTGTTTATACATGAATTTATAATGTGGAAATTATATGATCCATTTCAAATAAAACCATTAATTTTTAAACCACTCTCCTAATTCAGCTACAGAACTGGATTTCAGCATCAATACTCAGAAGAACCTGCAGATTCATCTACCAGCTTCCATGGAGAGTAGGTCTGATACTTTGGCTATGTTATCTACTGTTAACAGTAATGTTGCTTTTGAAAAAAATGCTCAAAATTCTGCCCATCATTCTGGTTCCCACGGATGCTCACAAATATTTTCAAAGGATAGTGGGATACATGAAGTTGTTAACATTGATGACCTGCTTCAAGGCTACAAAGGTCCTCAATGCTCGAAAAGGAAAGTAGGGAGACCCCCTAAAGCCAGGAAAATCACGGATACTGCTTTAAAGGTAAGGAGTTAAAAACGTATTCCCATAATGACTAAAGCATGTCTTGATGAGCTGGTTGAATCTGGAAATAAATTACCATGAGTTTTCTCTCGGATGGTTCATGTCACTTAATGGCAATGGTTTGGACATCAAAGGTTTCAAATCTATTTTTTTAGGAGTTCACATGGAGTTGAAATTGGCTGTGAATGGGCCGGACATCATGGTTTTGGGTGATTTTCTTTGCTGGTTTTGGTTTGAACCTTATGAGCTTACCCTCAGGTACAGCAAAAGTGCTGCTAGTTGGTTCAGTTCTGAGGATTCTTTTTCGGAATTTAAGGAGTCGGTCTATCTTTTTCTGGTGATGGTGATGGATGAATAGTTCCCAGCTGGACAGCTGGAGTCTGTAGAGTTGCTGGCTTCATTTGGTTTCCCAAATTCTAGGAATCAGTGTGCTGTTTGGAGCGGGCTGGAGGCTTAGTTGCTGGCTTCTTTTGGTGGAAGGAAGGATTTTATGTTGTTATTTTTTGGCTAATAAAGGCCAGGGTTGTTGTCTTCTTTGGTTTCTTTCCTTTTCACCTTAACCATTTTTTATGGTTTTGGTGTTTTTTGTTTGTATTTGTCTTGTACTATTTTCTTTTCTCTTTAATAAATTTACATTAACCAAATTCCTTACATAAAATTATGAAATATTGGGGTTTTAAATAAGTGATTTTAAATTTTAAAGAGTATTTTATTCATCAAGTATTATAGGGATCTATTATGGGGTATTTTCATCTAAGATAAAATCAATGGATGTGAATTATTATTTTTTAGGGTTATGATACAATGATACCTTATTTATTATTTCTCTATTAGGTTTATGATTATGTTTATGATGCGTTTATGAAAACCTTTTATTTTCCAAGAGTAATGTTTTGTTGATGTGGTGTATTGTTTCTAACCTTGAAACATGAATATGAATGGATAATGATTACATGATGGTTGGTTTCGTTACATTCCTACAATGAGTTAGGTAATGTGATATTTATATATCATGTGATTTTGATGATAATCATTTGAAATATATAAAATATTTTTTTTACATTTTTATTTTTAAGTATAAATTCATTCTACTTTTTCTAACAATATTATAAAATGAAATTATTATGTATATAATAGATCAAATTTTTATATATGTGTATGAGTAATTTTATATTTTATCATAATATTATTTTTGTAAAAGAATGTGAATTTATTTTTTAATAATATTATGTTATACTATTTTTAAGATTGCACGTGACTCTTGTATATTTATTACATCCATGAAACTGTAATTGATCACACTTCTGGATATGACATGATTATATTTTTTAGGGTAAATTATTATGTGGTTATGAATATTTTATGTGGAAAACATGAACTTCACCATATTATCATTCCCTTGTTATCAAATTATTTTATATTATGATATATATCTTTCATTATTCCACTTATTAAGTATCCAATCTCACCATTTATTTTGTTTTCATTCTTCAGGTTATGATTACAATATTTAACTATGTTCGACCAAAGAATTGAATAACATATGTACAAAAAATATAGAGATGACGAATATTTTTATGAACAATATATGTATATATATATGATTCCAAAGACACTGATCCTTCAGGGTTCTTTTGTATATATTTTTATCACAAGTAATGAATATTCATCTAAAATGATGAAATGTATATGGATATTTTCCTATGATATTTGTGTAATCTATAAACAATAAAATCAATGTATTCATATATTATGGAAAATAATAAATTGGTGGAGTATGTATGATAATTAATGAACATCAAATGAAGAAAATGTTTTTTTGAACATTACATATATTTTTTCAAGTGTCGTCAAATTATCAATATGTATAATCCCTTTTTATATATAATAATTTTAATTCATTTAATAATGAGAATATAATTTATTATATTTTGATATAAAAGATATAAATTTAAATTATAAATAATTACATGATGCAATTGTGTTTATATGAATAATAATAATATTTTTTATTTTTATTTAATTTAAAAAAATTTAAATATAGCTAATTTGTATGATAATTGTTAGAGAAGATATTAAAAAAATATTTAAATTGAATTGTTAAAAAAATAAGGTGTTTTAAGGATTGAAATAAATGATATGTTTTTCTACTGTGAATATATATGATGAATGTTTATTTTATTATCATATAGTCTATGATGTAATAGGTGGTGAATGTGAATTTTGATTTACTTATGAATAAATTATTGGGATACAGAGATGATATAATCATTATTTGATGAAAAAAAATTTGGGTTGTGAAAATTACTCTTTTATCTACATTAGAATGGTCCATGAAAATTTTGAATGGATATTTTCCCCCATTTTGGAATTATTTATCCCACGTGTTTATATAATATGTTGAAGATATGTAGAACGGAATGTGGGAGCCTTAGACATAGGTACGACTTCATGTCATATTCTTATGAAGAGGGACATTCATAGAGTAGTATAGATGGGGGTAATATAGTTTTTACATGGAAAATTATTTATTGGAATATATATTTTTTATATCAACAAAATAATTTTGAAATAGTATAAATACTATAATTGCACTTAATAGATGGAATATGCTTGTATATATAAGGATGTGATAAATAGATATGTTAAACGAATGTGGGTTTCCTAATATTAGGTTAATAGGAATTAATTTGTTCAACTTTTTATTCCAATGATATAGGGAATGTTACTAATATGGAAATTAACTCCCAAAGAAATAGTTTTTTGAAAACCTAGGTGAGAGTGAGATAGAAAACATGGTATTTTTATATTCCATAGGACCATTGTATGTTTTCTAGGATTAGGGGAGATAAAATATATTATGATTTACTTAATGTAGTTGTGTTGATTTTTATGTTTTACATATTTATAAAAAATAGTTATTAGTGTCTTATATCGATTACCATTTTGAGTTAGTGATGGAGTTTTTGATGTGGATGCAATACAATTGTTATATGGTGTTAATGTTGTATTTTTTTTTTGCGAGGGAATCCCTCATGAATTGAAACTGGAAATAGCATGAGTCACCAAAATTATAAAAATTCCATGAAATTATATTACATATGTGGTCCCTTTGGGTGGGCTTCTAATATGTTTTAATTTTTCATGAACCATCTCTGTTTGAGCTCAAACATCAACCATAATGCTCCAAAAAATCTCCCAAATCATGCTCTTGGTCACCATATGTTGAATAAAAGGATTATAATATCAACTGAATCAATCATTTAGAATAGTTTCATTCTTTAATAAATATATATTTATATAGTGCTATCAACTAATAATCCCTTATGTAATATCCCAAAATTAGAATACCAAGAATATAAAACAATCATTAAAAGATAATGAAATATTCCAAACATGAAATACATATAATAAATAAACAATCAAGGAATATACTAATGGAATGATACAACATGATTTCTAAAAATATTCCTGATCATCTATAATAATAGAAATATTTTCTAAACATAATGAATATGAAAACATAAATAAATATCTAGTAGAATTATCCCATACCATGACATCAAAAATATAATAAAACAATGTGATCCACATCTTTAATTTTTCTATTGGTACCATGGTCACTCTCCCCATCCCAAAGCATTAAACAATAGACTATCCAAACATTATCCAATATGAGATCTCAACCATGTCACCTAATCGAAAAAACAAAAGAGATACAAACACACATATGTGTTTTATATAGGGGTTAGGAAAATTAGACCAATATGATTTCACTAAAGAGTCAACATGATTCATTTTATATAAAATTTCATAAAATATATATCAAAATAAAATCTAAAATAAAAAATTCCATATGAATAGGTGTAAAGATAATTAAGCATCGCATTTTCATCCATAAAGAAAAAAATATATTTTTATATAAATAATTTTGAATCTGTATACAGTATATGCAAAACATGACATACATGAAATTTGTATATTCATTTTTATGAAAAAAACATGACTTTTCATTATTCAAAATCATTTTTAAAATACAAAACATAAAACTGATATTAAAATTTTCATTTGAAATAACTATAATAAATAAAAATTTGAATAAATATGACGATTGAATAAATTTGGTAGTAGGAATCTATAATATAACATCATCACCATCAATCTTATATGAATAATGTGAAACTAAATAAGACCAATTCTAAGATTATCTTAGACAATAATCATTTAGGATTAAATATCAACCTTTTTTCAATTCTTAAGAATATAAAAACCTTATATTCTCTTTGAATATCTTCTGTGACACTCCACAAGAGAATCTATGAACTAAACTAAGGGGCATCTCCATGTGAACTAATATAATCTATTTTAACATAAAACAATAAATATCACATAGTATTATATGGTTCTCACTGAATAAATCTATTTTAGGTGATAAATTAGGAACATCGTATGTTAAAGACACACATCAAAAATAAGATATAAAATACAATTCTTGTCTAACCTCCCACCCCCTCCCAAGAAATATACCTTTTTCAAATTCATCTATATATTAAACGAAATATTGATTTATCCCATTATATGGAAAATATCTATAATTGAGAAATAAATCATATGGGGAAAATACTAAAATCATAATCATCATGTAAAACTCTATTATAAAATTCCAAATTGGAATTTTTGAACTCTCTTATAATCCAATGTAATTTAACCATTATTTGAAAAACAATTCTTCTAATAATTATTTTAAAATAAATTGGAAAAAACGTTTTTGAGGGAAACTTCATGAAAGATAACACACTCCATTGAAACAAGGAAGGAAACAACATGGAATCATTTTTAAGGTAAAAACACATATTTAGTTAAAAAAACTCCTTAAAACCATGTTTTCTCTCTTCAATAAAAATTGGTCAAAATATAACTTTATAATTTAATTCATTTAAAAAACTAGAAACTGTGTGATTTTTATTAAAAAATTTGAATCCAAATGAATAATTATTTTTAAAAAAATAATATAAACCATATATATCCATTTATAAAATGTATAATAGTAAAAAGAAAATTTTTAAAGACTCACATAGGTTATATAATATCATTATAAAAAGATAAAATATATTTTAGAAAAATAAATAATTTCAAGAAATGTTAAGTGGTGGAATTTAATAAAAACCTATTATAATTTTAATCTATTCACATATTATGGAAATAGAAAATAATGCTATATAATAAACTCTACACTCCATAGTCAACCAATTCACTCAATAAAATAAAACCCTAAATATATATCTAACCACTCTTTTTGTTTAGATTTTTTGAAAAAATGAATTAGGGGGAAATGTGAGATCGGAAAGTATGATAAGATTAAAATTATATCTATCTTAAAAATTCACTTAGAATCATTGAATAATGGGGCCTAGAATCTAGGTTGTATTCATTAGAAGGTCCTTAGGATCACTTCTGGTTTGTTGATAATGAATAAGGTTAGTGGAGTGACAAATTCCATAAAAATGACTAGGTTACAAAGTCAAAACCTATAATTTTTTTGAATCTTGGAAGATATCGTGCATTTCTATATCATTCAAAAAATATTTTTTTCATATTAGAAAAATATACACCCCCACACATGGTGTGTTCACATGGTTCACCAATCCATGTATCCCCCTACTAAAGAATCTATAGTACTCTATATAGTTCTAATTAAAAATTCATGTAAATCGTTTTTTTTTCAGGAAAAAGTCACCAAACATTTAATAGTATTTCGTATGGTTTCCACAAAAAGGTATTGGAGTTTATAATTTTTCTAAAAACTATGTAATGATCATACACAAATGAAAATGTTATTAAAAAATTATATGTTCATAAAAAAGCTCTCAAATACAATGAATAACCAAAATTATTATAATATGTAATAAAATAGTGACAATGTGGGTGTCATAAATATCCTCCTTAGGAAACACTTTTCCACTAGAAAGAATTTGGTAATAGTAGATGAAATAAATAATTAAAACATAATCACTAAACAAGAGAGGTGTGTGGGTAGGTAAAACACAAGAATTCACTTTGATAATGAAATCTATAAACACGGTCCACTTTTAAAATACAATATCAAGAACCCTTATGATCCCCTAAAAATTTAAAAAATATCATCAAATATCATAAAAGACAATAAAATTTCCATATTGAGGCACAAATATATATGAATATGGATATCCCTAATAGGTATACCTAATATATACAACTTCTCTAAATTAGTGATACAAAATATAGAAACATCCAAAAAATAACACTATAAATAGACACACAATTCCATAAAAAACCTGATGAAATTGAAATATTATTCTAGAAATACAAAAGTATCATAGATCATGGTAACAAAATAAAAATTTTGAAATATTTAAAGAGTCCTTAAATATTGTTAAATAATCCATAAATATCCCATAGCATATGAATGGAAGAAATAAAACCATCAAAATATGCATCATGATGATTGAAATTTCATAAAAAAATGTGTAATAATCAAATAATTGAATTATAACTGAGATCTATGTCATAGAAATCAATTAAATGGTGAAAATGATAGAATAAATATAGAACTAGCTAATGTATAGTCTATGATAATGATGCATTCTTCATAGTTACACATGCACATAACCAAGGGTTTCCTTATGTTGTTCAAAAAATATTATTCTAATCATAAGGATATCACAATATACAAATAAAAAAATATTTTACAAATAGAGTAATCATGATCACAACCCACGATTAGCACAAACACCAAAGTAACTATAAAGGGGGTTCCTAGTGAAAAAATGAAACATTAATAACCTCATAACCCTAAATATTCCAAATTAATCAATCATGAATACGAAGGATAAATATTTATCCAAATTTGGATTAAGATGGATTAATATTATAAGAATTTATTTTAAAAACTCACTAAACAAGTTCCTAATATACATATATATGACAGGTCATTTGATATTTCAAACAAGATTGTATAGAGTACCTAGGTGTCACCCACTGCTATACAAAACACATCTCTTCTCATATGAAATCGTATGTCTTAGAGATGATAGACCCTCCACAACTATTCTGCGATTCAGATGAAGAACTTTATCAACGGAAAAAATATTTGATAAATTAAACAATGACTATCTTTGGAAAAATGACATTAGTTCTAAGAAATAACCCCACAAAAACATTAATCTCCAATGTTTTTGGAGTTTCCAGGTAATTTTGTATATCATAAATACCCCCCAAAAACAAACTATCTCCTCATGTAGTGAATGATCATTGAAAAATGTATGTGTTGATTCTATAAGATCAAGAGAACCGATGGGCCTGGACCATCCAATATATTCTAAATCTATTTAAGAAAAAACATGGATAATTACACTTAAAGGACAAGTTAAATCTCTCATATAATCAATCCTAAATATAAAACATCAATGATTCATTAGTACCATTATATTAGGTGTGATATAAATGATAAAAACATGAAATAAAACAACTAATAATTTATGTATAAAATCAAACTGTCATAATAAAAACCAACGGAAATAATCCACAGAACTAGATCACATTAATTTTAACTCATCTTATTTGGATAATATTAATCTAAATTTTATAATATAATGTCAAATAATTTTAAAATTTCCCCAAAAATTAAAATATCAATCATATAATAGAAAATTATATACACATACACTAAGATTGAAAACCATTAAAATATTTTGAAAATAAATTAACCACTTAAAATTTATAATGTTTTATAATAACATAAAAACACTTCTAAAAGTACAATGTGAAATAAAATAAATTTTAAAATATAACACCTTATTTGGATAACATAAAAAGGATCCCATTTTTGTTCAATATAGGGTAAAAAATTCATTATAAAATTGACCACTTATTGTAATAACACATGGTAATCATTAAATTTTTTGTAAAATCCACCAATACTATTTACAATAAATATATTTTAATACCTCTATTTTAATAAATTATGAACTACAACCAAAACTACCAAAAAATAATCCATGAAATATCAATCACAAATTAATTCAAGTTCATCAAGACAAAATTAAAAATCCTTTAAATAAATATAAAATTAATTATCAAATCATTTTAATCAATTAAACATTTATTGGTCGTAAACAAACTAATAAATAAAGAAAGTAGAGTAGTGCATCATTTGATAAATTTTTCTCGAAAACCATGAGACTACAATGTGGTAACACTTATGAGTATTTTAAAACTAATTTAATGGGATCCACATTGTTTTCTAGACCATGCAATCTATCCTATAGTCTCTAGTTGTCCATCCATATTTACCCCAAAAACTAAAAACATAGAAAAATTTATATTATATTACTCAATTAATATTAGTATATCATTAACTAATATAATGTCCATAAAATCTAATAAAAATAAAATTCATCTTTAGTACTAAAATTCTTACAACCCTTGGTAACACTTGTCTTACCATGAAAGAGAGTAACCATGAACATACTCATGTTCTACCTCATGAGTTCCAATGGCTATATCTCAATAGTAATATAAAACAAAATAATAATAATAAATTTTATTAATTCCATTTTATTATGAAAACTTCTCGGAGGAATAATAAGTCACATTGTTTTCTCTACTACAACTCCAAAATCATGTTCTCAAACGTCACTTGATGGAAACTAGATACTGTGTACAAAAATAAAACAAAAGGTGGGAAAATTTTCATCAAATAATTAAAAAAATAATAATAATATTCTTATAGAAATATGTAATGGTATATCCATAAAATGGATGTCCATAAATATTAACTAAATAGTAACAAATAAATAAACCATTAAAAAATGGAATCATCAAAATCAATAAACAAACAAGTGATGTCCAATGGGATTTCTCCAATACATTTTATATTGTTTTAAAATATTATCCATATCAATTTACAACTATATCATTCACTACAATAAAACCATTGTTTGGCTGTGGTTGTTTAGCGGCGGTTCTAGGAACTGCCGCTAAACCTTTTGTAAAAAAGGTTTCGTGGCGGTTTATAATAAACCGCCAAGAAACATTGTTTTTTTAACAGCCCGACCCTTCCCCCCACCCTGACCCTCCTCTCCCTAGTTCCCCTGGCCCCCCGCTTCCCCCCGCAACCCCAGCCCCCCGTGACCCCAGCCCCCCGCGACCCCCGGCGACCCCGACCCTCTCTCTCTGTTAGTGGTCCGTGAAGCTTCCAAAGTAAGATTCTTTGGATTTTTTTGTCATTTTCCCCTGTTTTATCCTTACCCTCGTGATTTCATGGTTTCATTGGTCAGATTTATTATTATAAGGATTCATGTGAATCACATTTTGGTGCAGTTAATTATTTTTTGATCATTTCATCATCATTGGGGAGAATTTATACTACATGTAGTTATAAAAGGAGGATGGAGATTTTTTCCATTTAGGGAGGTATTATGCAGCGACCAAATGAATTTAATGAATTATATTAACAGAAATTTATTGGTAAGTGGTAGGAATCACATGTTTTTTCACATTTAATGTTTTTTCGAGGAGAAATTTTTTATTCCTTTTATAAAAATTATGGGTTTGGGGAGTCTAGTTTTTGGTATAGTTGTTATGGTTTCAGAACCCCTATTGTGTGATTGTTATATATTACCATTTATTAAATGGATAATCACTTATATGTGGATAATGAATCAATTTTCCATAGGATATTATCTTTTATTATAATTCCCTTGAATTTAATATAGTGAATTCTATGCACTACCTTTTTGGTTAAATTGAAATGAAATATGTGAAAAGTGGTTTTTATGTATTTGTGTGAGGAGATTTGGTTGTGATTTGCAGCTATTGTGAAGTGAATGTCATTGTGGTGTGTGGTGGTGGAAATCCTGGGCTTACTATCATGAAAATGTGCTTTATTTTGGTGATGTGTTTTGATTGTTGTTCAACATGGATGAAATTAAATATTAATGATCAAAATGGAATATAAAATTGGTTGAATTTATCAATGTGTTGGAATGATTAATACATACATAAATTTAAATTGGATTTCTATCTTAATTTTTTATTTTAAAATATGAAATTAATGGGAAAGATAAATGAATTTGGTTGGTTACTATAAAATTAGCGAATTGGATTAATTTGAAAAGAAATGTTGAAAGTGATGTGGTTTTGGTGTCTTCCTTGGGTTGTGTAATGCATATTGAGAAGGAAGTGAAGATGGAGGAGGTTTTAAGGCCACTTGGTGATTTTTTGAGTAGTGAAAGAATCCATGTTATAAACCCATTGGTTGGTATTGTGTGTGTGACTACTATATATTGTATTTTCATTATTCATTCTATATTCACCCCACCCATACTGAGCAGTATTTTACAACAGTAAAATGAATTTGGGGGTATTTCTCTAATCATCCTAGATGTTGAGGATGGATGGTTAGCGACCCCCTATTCCCCAGTCTCTCTTCCAGGTAAGGTTCTTTTTCATGGTATGTGATGTATAGAATCTGAAAGTGTAGTAGGTATAATGTTTGATGTGATGATGCAGTGGTTCAAGGTGGGGATCATGTATTGTATCAGTAGGGACTCTCACTATCATAGGTACAAATTTTAAATAAATAAATTTATTTCATTTTGTTTATACTAATTGTTTTCTCATTGAAGATGACAAAAATGAAACCGTGGATAAAAACATAAAAAGTTCAGATTTTTGGAATCTGAATGGTGAGAAGATTGTTGTGCCATTTGATTCTTACAGGGTCTCTACGGATGATGTCGCGGGGTTAATTGGCCAGATTCTAGGCCAGCTGGCAGCGAATCCCATTTCCCTACCCATTTCATATGACGATTGGAGACATATGCCTCCAAGATGGAAAAATGAAGTGTTTGATTCTCAAATCAAGTTAAATTTATTACATTATTGTCTAATTTAATGCCATGTTACTAATATGTTCAAAATGAATTTCTGTATATAGATGTTCTTCCACTTTACCATTGCTGATGTGATAGCATGGAAGTGGATGTTGACAAATCTAGGTAAGAAGTGGAAATATTTTAAATGGGGATTGTGGTGTGATGTCAATGATGCTTTTTTGACCTCGCTGCAAATGTATGAGAAGCTACCCAGTGGGGTACCGAAAGAGCAGTGGAAAGTGTTTGTTGACAGGCATTGGGATCAGAAGCGGATGGTATTGAAATATATATATTATTATATTATCCTCATTTTTCATTTATACATGTATATGAAAAGGACATGACATTCAATACATTAGTATTAAATTACATTTTATTTATTTCAGGATCTATCAACACAGAATGTGTCAAACTGAGCGAAGCAAGTCATCCCGCACATTATAGGCTCAAAAAGTCCTTCTAGAAATCGAAGAAAATTGGTAATATTTTAATTAGTTTAAATATTTATAAGAAAATATTATCTGTTTAATATATTGAATTGTTGATTTATCTTTGATTAATTCAGTCACAGAGTTTAGGCCATGAAGCATCCAGAACTGAACTGTGGTTGGATGTTCACAAGAAATCAAATGGATGTTTTGTTAATGAGCCTACTAAAGAATTTGGGGTATGAAGTCAATTTTTTATCATAATAACTTATTATAAATTTTTACTGTGTTAATATATATTGATATTTGATTTATAGGTCAAAATAAAATAACTATGGGATGCCAATCCTTTGCATTCCTACTCTGTCTCCCTGGATGACCCGATTGCTAAAGTCCTTGGGAAGGAGCATCCTGGGAGAGTGCGGGGGATGGGTTTGGGAACCGTGCCATCTGAGGTTTTTAGAAGGCCACTGAGGATAGATGCTGCATCTACTCCTGACTTTAGTTATCCCATACCCGGAGATGCTAAGAAAGGGATTGTTTCTTTACAAAACACAGTACACCAGTAGGGGGATCAGATATCTGCATTGCAGAAAGAGTTGACTGAAATACGTCAGCAGATGAGCAGATATGCCCTTGGTGGGAGTGCATCGATTGGTGGTATGCAGGTAAATCAAAAAAAATCAAAATCATTTAGTTTTCTAACATTAATTGGTTTTAAGTTTTAATATAAATATATAACTGTATTTAATTTTCAATATAATGTTCTTACAGGTGACGTCACAAAGTGTAAATGAAGGTGGAGAGGGTGACGGTGCATCATCGGACCCTGAGTAGTTGTATTGTTGATGTGTTGAACAAAAGTAGAAACAGTTGGTTTGTATATGTAACATTTTTGGCGCATAGTTTCCACCACACATTTTCATGTCCTAAAATTTCCTTGATTTCTCATCTTTCTTTTTATGAATTTTATTGTTTTCTGATGTTTCTTTTTATGTCTTCATTTTTCGAGTGTGGTATACATCTTTCCATTTAGGTCTGTGTTTGAATTGGTAGTCGAGATTTTGGATGACTAGGAGTTAAACCGATTTTTGATGTGTTGAGCAAATTGGGTCATTTCATAGTGATCAATGGGATAGTGTTGTGGACAATTTGGTGAGGCCCACTTTTGAAAATGTCTGATTTAAGCATCAAAAGTATCTAAACACGCTCTAGCTCTTATAAAATGTCATGGTAATGTTCTAAATCAAGGGTGGTTCACTAAGATATAGGTGTGACTGAGGGGTGATAAATTAGCATAAGTCCATGAATATAGGCAAGAATACATTATAAATTAAAATATAATCTTGAAGATGGATGTCGACTTGACGCACAATTGGTATGTCTTATAAAAACATGACTTTTAAGAAAATAACTTCTACCAAATACTTCAATATTAGGATGGTTAACTCAAATATTTATGTCTCTCGATTCAATAAAAAATATATGAAAATTGATAACCTGAAAAAAGAACTAAAAATAAGGCATATAAGATTCCATAATGATAACACATAGAGAAATGAAGAAAACAAAAGAGGTAAAAGGAGCAGAATCAAAACCCCTATCCTTCCTCGTCATTAAATGGATGAATAAATAGAGGATTATTGAGTTTTTATTGGAATTGTTTGAAGATACGTACCTCCACTTACTAGAAACACAAAATAAAACTGACCGGTTACAATGGACCACTTCCAACCATAACAGTTTTTATCATTGAACTATTACTGCATGACTTGAACTATATTCCCAACACAATTTCCACTTAATCATGGCATGTCGGGTAATTATTACCTATCATTATATCCCTGAATTATTTATATTATGATTCTTAATTCCATTTTTTGATTCATTACAAGATATCCAGTCATGAAACTTTAATTACTATAATTCCATAACTTTCTTCTTTACCAACACTAGGCCTTATAGGGAGATGTCATAGGTCTGGTACAAAACACTTCTATCCAAACATACTCATAATAAACCATAGTTATACTGCCATGACTCTGTGTAATGATCATATTGAATTTTACCAACACCCACATCTAGAGGATGTCCAATTTAATAAGTCCCCCAAACCACCTCTCATCACCAGTCCCTAGGATTCTTTGCCATCTGAATTTAATCCAGAAACATTAAACCAAGTGACACCCCTCAGACACATTAATAATGAAAACTACTTAAAGAAAGCCCCACATGATTTATAGGTCCATGGTGTCTTCCCACCATATTAATTCTCAAACCACTAAACCTTGAGCACTATACTACTATACATCACTTCTAGTTTCACATTGACATGTTTGAGCTTTTCTTGCTTTATTTAAGATAGATCTCACTTAAGCTCACTTGAAAACTCCTTATGAAGCGGTGCCACATGAAAACCGCTACCTCCATTTACAAATCAACCATCACTATTAATCTAGTCCTAAAAATTTAATCTAAAGGGTCATAACCAAAAAACACTCTTCATTATTAATAAATCTTACACAAATAAATCTTAGCTCACAGCATGCACTAGTTTACTGAAATTCCAGTCAGGACGCTTTAGGTTGACCTGCTTAGAGGACATCCAAATTGATGGCCAATGCCTTTATTTGAAAACTAAATAATATTAACATAAATTGAAAAGCTATATCGTGATAATTGAGATGAACCCAATGAATTCCAAAATTGACTCGTGGTGTGATTTAATTGGTGCATACTCAACCAACCATTTCAACATCATGCTACAATACAAGAAAATATGTGATATCAATCTATCATATTTCCTAGATTTCACATGCAGCCCATGTCTGAATATAATTTCCACACCTGATTCAAACTCATACATATGTCTTAAATTCAACACCTCCTCCATGTCTGGAAAACTTGAATTTTATAGCTCATAGACTTCTGAAAGTCATTTTGACCATTCATGACTATTCTTTCTACAACCACTCTCCCAAAGGTTACATTTTCCATGACCTGTGTGATTCTCCCCACTATAAGATTTTAATATTCATCGTTTTAATAAAAATAGGAATCTAATTCCCTTGAAAAACAATTTGTCCACCACTAAAGATGGTTTCTGGATGTGATTAAACATAATTATACCATGTTCCATCACGACAATCCATCCTTGGCATACGCTGAAGCCTCATCTGAAACCAATATTACATCCTTGAACAACCTATGGTTCACTTCCTACCATATAGATTTACATCATCCACTTAATAATAAATAGAAATGGTTTATTTATAATCACATGCATTATGAAATCCTCATTCCATGCACACACATTCAATCAACATCAATAACTACATCTTCAACTTTAACCCAGATTGATGATGTTATAAAACTCGATCCTCTTACATAGTCATCCATAGAACTAATATAACTTAGCTTTTCTACTAAAAACTCTGGTCTACATCACTCAACACAACATAGTTAATACCTAGGTAACCTCACTCAAGGTGTGATCAGTTAACACATCCTTTTTAGATCCCACAACCCTAAACCAAGTAGTTATGTGATAATACCCCTCAAGGTGTTACCAGTGATTTCATCCCTCAAACTCTCAGAGACTAGAAAGTTTTTCACAAAACACCACGCAACTCTCTCCACCAAACATTAATTAAATAAAAAATTTATATGATAATTAATACTAAATTGATGTTACATCAATGAAATGGGAACGCCCATTTCATATAATTTATAGGACCAATTACACTGTGTATTCTTGTTATTTTCTAGCATACTCAAAAAATCAAACCCAAGGGTCACGTTATCCAACATAACCATTTAACATGGATGATGACTTCTTCAGTCATACACCTTTGAAATTAAACTGACACAACTAACTAAACTAAATAAAATTATATTGGAATGTCAGACCCACTAATCTCAAGCATTATAGGTGCTCATAACAACTAGATGTTTTACTTATCTCATGATTGCCTACCAACTTGGGGAATCATTCCACAACTAGAGTCCTACTCAATCCCAAAATACATAAAAAAACATTCTATGACCAAAAACTAAAAAGATGAATCCAATGATGCTTAATATCTCCAAGGATGCTAGAAAAACTAGGTTAACCCCTCACATAACACGAGGAATCAACTCTAATTCTAGGTTTATTCCTAAAAGGTCACTAGAATATCCCACCTAACCTATATTCCAACATAAAAAGATGTCAACTAAGACTCCCTGGAAATATCCAAATTCCTATAAAAGCTATATCCCAATTTAACGCTAAAATTATTCCGAAAAGAGGATTTTTTATAACAATATATTTATAATGTGTTATTTATGATATTTCATCAGTTAAAATTTATTATAAGTATTAAAGATGGTTTCTAGGCCACAAAACCATAAAAATCATTATATAAATTGGTTGGTACTAATATAAATACTAATTCATCAATTATCAATTTTTATAAGTAGAGTGGAATCGCTATGGATGATCTATCCTAAGAAAGTGAAGTTATAAGATTTAGTGGAATCCAGTTTGGGATGTTACAATGTTGTATCAATAGAGTTTTATCTTCCTAGTATTTACTATTTAGGATATTGTATACATGAGTATGAGGAATGTGTTGGAACCTTTGATGGATATCTGACTGCTGTGTTAATAATACTTTCTCTAATAGGATGTCTTGTTTTCCAGAGTTTCATATTTTTGTTCTATTTTTAAATATTAAAGTTGTATATTATTTCACATTGAGAGAAAAAAAATTGGATGTTGTGATTTATTCTGGATATTCAGCTCTTGGTAATTGGTGGGAGGCCAGGGATGGTTTTTTCTAGTTTTATTTTTTTCAGGGAAATGGTGCAGCAGAAGCAAAGAATTATTTTTTTTATTCTGGGAAGCTTTTCGCAGTGGTTTTAACCGCCTCGAAAGGTATATTGGCGGCTGTTTAAACTGACACTAAATGTAAAATAAAATTTACTTTTATCAATGGTTATAATCGCCGCTAAATATGAGCATTATGGCTGCCTCATTTCGGGGTGGTTTCCATGACTTTAGCGGCGGTTTTACGGCTGCTAGAATTTGAGTTTATTCATGGCGGTTATAACCGCGATGAATAAAGTGATATCCAGGGCTCATAAAACCGCCGCTATATTCAGGGAAACTACCGCGAAATGAGCCAGCGACGACGCTTTCCTAAACTGCCGCTAAACACAAATAACCGCCACTAATAGATTGTTGATGCCTTATTAGACGGAGGATTCTGTAAACCGCCGCCAAACAATGTAGCGGTGGTTTAAACTGCCGCTAAACTCAAAACAAAACCACCGCAAAACCGCATTTCTGTGGTACTGATGGAATAACGGGAACCAAAAAATAAATACATATGTTTTTTGTAACCACAAGATGTTTTTATGAAATATTTTCCTTAAATAATATTAACTGTTTAGTAGCATGCTTTGTCACGAACCAACCCGGGTTGACCCTGAACCGATCACCTGAGCCGGTGCGCGACAAGGCCCGAAGGGCGTACCCGATCCCCATGGGATGGCAACTAGTGTCGAGCATCAAAACTAACGAGTGGGAATGATTTATCCCATAAAATAAAGACAGGAAAACAAGTAAAGATTGAAACAAAAAAATTAAAAATGGCTGCGGAAAGAAAATAGATCCGAACAAACCTCTATGTGACCATCAAGGTCACCACCAAACCAAAGACAAGACTTGCTCCCAACACGAGCAGTCACTAAAGAGAGACAAGAAGAAAAGCATAACCTGAAACTGAAAATGTAAAAGATATGCATGAGCACAAAATGCTCAGTAGGGATGCCAATGTAAACCACTGAATCCAAGTATATCCTTTCCTCAAACAATCCATTAACACAAGATTTAAATACAACTATAAAAATAGGATTTTCAAATTTTAAAATAAACAACAACCTTTTTTCCATTTGAAAATCCAATGCACACTATATATCATTTTCAAACCATTTTTTTTATAAAGAAAACTAGGTACAAATGATATCAAGGTTTTCTATAAAGGGACAGGTAAACAGTACAGGCTGAAAATAAACCAGTAAAGTAGAAAGTAAACAAGTAATACAGGCTGAAAATAAACTAGTCAAGCAGAAAGTAAACAAGTAATACAGGCTGAAACCATGGGCGATCCTGAACATCCCTAGACAACCCCTAGACGCACTCGGTTCGGAACCACCTGTCGACGTATGGTGAAGCCCCATAGTCTATAACCCACTGATCTCCCTCGCGACAAAATCAACGGAAAATCCCACCTGGCCTCTCAATCTACCTTAGGGCACCAACCCGTCTAATCGGGGTTGGTGAGAAATTGTCACATGATAATTTATAAGACACCCAGGAACCCATAATAGTTATATCACTGTGTAAGTAAGAGTCCCTCGCACGCATGAATCATCTCACCATACTTGCCTACCCCAAACACGGACACCAATATACGATAACCCCTAAGGGATATCCCTTCTATAAATGTTCACCAAATTTAAAAACATACATTCCATATTAAATAATGTTCCAACTGGGACTTCACAACATATAGGCATTTACACCATTTCACAAACACTTTAGGTTTCCAACCGGGCACTCACTCATTCTCCAACCACAATCCCTTCTAAAAATCAACACAACATCGCTTTAAGTTTAAAGGGCCAAACAGGCCTTTAACATTCCAAAAATAAAAACATGAAACTTGTAAATCATGCCAAACGTGCCAAGTCATTAGAGACACATACTCAGAGAAATCATTTAATCATTTAATAAAATGTTTCAAAAAAATGCGACAAAAGCTCATATGAATATTTCACCAAACCCACACCAAGAGACATACGGGCACACAGTTTCAAACACACACACACACACCAGATCATTTTTCATCAAGTCGCTTAAAACTCTAAAGTGAGGGAAACTTTATAAACAACCCGAACAATTTATTTATTTATTTTTCTTATTTAAAATTATACAAATAAACTGAACAATTTATAAAAAATTAAATGAGTGAACTGAGAAGTTTGTAAAACAAAAATTATAAAAAAATAAAACAACCATTAAACCATTTATTTAACAAACCAAATCATTTAAAAATAGTGTATAACAAGATGAAATATTTCCTCGAACTATTTTTTTAGCATAACTAATTTTAAAACACTAAACAAGAATAACTAAGTGTATTTCAAATGTGTAAATTAAATCCTAAATTTAATTAAATTTCTCAAGCATTAAATGGAATTAATCAGAAAGTAAAATACGGATTCACCAACCTCAAACCAAGTACAGACACGATGTCACTTTAGTGGAAGGATGAACCGAGCCTCACGGTCCCTTTGCCCAACCGATCCACCAAGAAAAAAAACAGGCACAAACATGACATTTAGGAATTAATCAAATTGCATAAATACATCAAAAAGAATAATAATAATTGAACTAAAATATACTTAGGACCAAGAGAGAAGATGGCTACCAGAGAGGGGAACTGCAGCCACGCTGCGGAAAGGTGAAGGTCGGCGCTGCAAGGCGGAGGCCGGCGGTGCAAGGCAGAGGCCAGCGCGTCAAGGCGGAGGCCGGATCGGCACGACGGAGGTGCGGTGGAGCTGCGGGAGGTGGCCGGGAGGTGCGGCAGGGAGCCAGAATTGCTAAGGGAGGCGGTCGGCACAAGCGGGAAGCCAGCAGAGGAGGCCACAGGTGGTCGGGTTCACCAGAACAATGAGGGCAGCGCCGACAGGTGTGGCGCGGAATGACGACCGGGGACCTTCTCGTGACAGGGGAGTGCCGCCGGAGACTGGCGGTCAGAGGAAGAGCCGGAGGCCGGCGGGGCGGGCTTCCGGCGCGGGTCATGGGGTCGTGCTCTCCGGAAAATAGCCAGACCAAAGGGGGGGTCTGGCTGGACGGGGAGGTGGCGCCGGGAGCAGGGCCGGAGGCCAGCGGAGGCGGCTGCTGACCGGGATCAGGGTAGTGGGAGCCAGGATCGGGTGGCGGCTTAGTCGGGAGAGGCGGTGGCTGCTGGAGGTCGGACGGCGAGTGGGTCTTGGGGAGGGAGGCCGACGGGAGAGTGGCGCTGCTGCGCTTCGTAGCCCGCGGGAGAGGAGGGAGGCGGGGGGTGCTGCGGCGCCCCCTTAGGGTTTCACAAACCCTAATTTTTTTTCAATCTTTTAGTTATATTAATAATAATATCATTAATAATAATTAATAATAATAATAATAATAATAATTACTCACAATAATAATGATAATAAATAATAATTATAATTAAAAACATAATTTTTATTCACATTAATTATAAATTAATTAATCAATTAATTTCGAACGCCGAGCTGCTGAACGACTCATGTTCCTTCAAGCGCGTTGTCGAGCAAACTGTGCTCGAACAGTGTCATCTAGTGCTGATTGATTATAGGGTTAAATTTCGCGCATGTCACGCTGCTTTTATAAATCACGCGCAAATCGCACATCATCCCGGTCAGGGTGTTACAATTCACCCCACCACAAAAATTTTCTTCCCCGAGAAAGTCAACATGCTAGAGGACTACCAAAACTCGAGTCCATGCCCAAACAAAAAACTGAGAGAGAAAAATCAAGAACTTCATGGTGACTATTCACTCCACAAGTCACACCTGACCAACTCAGGAGAAACCCCAACACAAGAGAATGGGAGAACACGAGAGGGTTCTCCCCACCACAAGGACATAACTAGAATGAAAATTTATAACCCAAGCACATCACCCCGGAGTGAGGATCCCATGCGGGAACTCTCAACAAATCCAAACCAAAAACCATCAACACTAAAGAAAACCCACGAGAAAGACTTAACCCTAACAGTGAGTTGAAAACACCGCTACCCAGTTCCACAAGACACAAACATCTCCAAAATAACACAACTAAATCAAGATAAAACCATACAAGGGTCAAAAATGCTTCATGAGAAAAGCATGATTTAGAAACTCACATTACATTAACAGGTCGTCTTGAATTACAATAAAACATATCCATCATAACTTCACAGTAAAATGGTGAACTTACAAGAACAACACAACACTAGCTACAGTGAAACATGATCAAAAATATTTTAAGAAGCCTCTATTCCAACATGAATCACACAAACTGGGCCGAGGATTTACACCACTGGCAACTCCTGACTATGCGTGAGCTTCACCCCGGGGCCTGTGGTTGGGGATCTGATGGCTGAAGCATTTCCTACCTCATAGTCATGCATTATAATCCTCCAATCAGGAAGTCTTATTCAAGCATCGCTTCCTGCAAAACTTCTCCAGATGACCCAGACAGCCGTAGTGATGACACCTCTTTGGTGGGTTACGACAGGATGGCTTTAAATGCCCAAAACGACCGCACTGATAGCATACAACTGAACAATCAGACAAACCGAAAATTGTAGCTGAATGGGATAACTCTTTAGGGATAGGTTCCTCTGGCATCCGTTCCTCACCAAATGGGGAAGCCTTACGAACAACTGGGTACGCTGGACTACTGACCACCGGCACTCCAGAAACCAAGTCAGCTAAAAACACTTCCTCGACCAGCTTCTCGATACGATGTTCTTTAGGAGGGAGTGCATGTTCCTTGATCTCCTAACGAAGTCCACCTGTGAAAAAAGAGGTCTTCATGAGATCATGCGATGCTACCTCTGGATAAAAGTAAATCAGTTCCTTGAAATGGTCAACATATGCCTTCACCGTTTGTTGACCTTGATGAATATGTACGATCTCTCCCTTTTTCTTCACCATCACTTCTTTAGGTATAAACCATTTGAAGAAAATGGTTTTAAAGACATCCCATGTCATTCCAACTTGCATTGACAGTGGGGAAATCATCTTACACTAGTCCAAAGCTAGACCCTGAAACAATCTCGTAACAGCACGAACTTTAACAGCCTCAGGAGTTCCCATCATTCTGAAGACGCACTCCACCTCTTCAAGCCAGTCTACTGATTCTAACAGGACTCGATCACCACGAAGAATAGGCAACGTCCAAGAAGGACCAGAAACCCGCCATGACTTATTAGAAACTTTGGGGACCTTTCTGGGTGAAATTCTCTAAACAACATAAAAACAAAAAGCCAAAAATCAGCATCCAATCAAATCTTATCCAAAAGGAAAATCGTATACCAACAACTAGCTCTCCCGCCAAAAATCCACTTTTTGAAAATCACTATTTCATTTTAATTTCAAACCCACCTTATTTCAAGGCTAATTTCCAAACACAAAACCAAATTTCTAAAACAAAATACAATTTCTAAAATCATTTTCCTCTTTCAAAAATCATTTTAGAAGGACATGGTCAAACATTTGGTTTCAAATAAATGCCCATACTATCTCATTAATCATCGCATGAATGTCCATCCATTCCACTCACGTCATCCATGAACAAGTGCCTCTCAGGAACTTTTCACACATACCCACACACATGGGATCATTCATAAGGAATAACATGTGTCGCACCCAAACCATTTCCTTACCAACTCCAAACGAGTACCAAACTTTGAAACCAAAACACCTTGAATTTCAAAACTCAGTTAACCAATTTAAAACAATTTTAGAGAAAACATTTTTTTTATTTAAAAGAAAACCACTTTTTTTCAAAAGTACACTTACACCAACCGAAACCAATATGACATCCAACTTGCATAAAAGTAGCGGAGTGAGGGACTAGTAGTCATGCTTAACTCGACGACATTGTAGTGGGCCATGCCCCAAGTAAGAATTAACCAGTAGGAGGGATTTTAAACCATTTACTCAGACTCCAGATGGGTCACTACTGCATGTGAAATCACGATGTAACACCAGTTTGCCTCCGTTGTCATCGCTCAATCCAAAACAAAGGCAAAAGATTCAAGTCTCAGACTACCCCTGGTGACTCGAGGTTTGGAATGAGCAAGGGTTCATGACGCCCTTCTCGTACCTATCCCTCGAGTCCTGACAGTCCTAATCTCCAACTAATAAACACCCCAAATAATAGGGGTCCCCTCTGATACCATTTTGTCACGAACCAGCCTGCGTCGACCCTGAACTGGTCACCCGAGCCGGTCCACGATAAGGCCCGAAGGGCGTTCCCGATCCCCACTGGCTGGAAACTAGTGTCCGACATCAGAACAAACAAGTGGGAACGATTTGTCCCATAAAATAAATATAGGAAAACAAGTAAATATTGAAAATAAAAAAAATAAAACTAGCAGTGGAAAGAAAATAGATCTGGAAATACCTCCATGTGACCTTCAAGGTCACCACCAAACCAAATACAAGACTTTCTCCCAACATGAGTAGTCACTAAAGAGAAACCTGAAGAAAAGAAAAACCTGCAACTGAAAATGTAATAGATAGGCATGATCACAAAATGCTCAGTAGGGATGCCAAAGTAAACCACTTAATCCAAGTATATCCTTTCCTCAAACAATCCATTAACACAAGTTTGATATACAACTATAAAAATATGATTTTCACATTTTAATATAAACAACAACCTTTTTCCCATTTGAAAATCCAATGCACACTATAAATCATTTTCAAACCATTTTATATTTTATAAACAAAACCACGTACAAATGATATCAAGGTTGTGCTATAAAGGGACAAGTAAATAGTACAGGATGAAAATAAAACAATGAAGTAGAAAGTAAACAAGTAATATAGGCTGAAAATAAACCAGTGTAGCAGAAAGTAAACAAGTAATACATGCTGAAATCATGGGTGATCCTGAAAATCCCTAGACAACCCCGGGAAGCACTCGGTTTGGAACCACCTGCCGGCGTATGGTGAAGCCCCATTGTCTATAACCCGCACATCGCCCTCACGACAAAATCAGCGGAAAATCACACCTGGCCTCTCAATCTACCAGACAGCACCAACCCGTCTAATCGGGGTTGGTGAGAAATCTTTACACGATAAGCTATAAGTCACCCAGGAACCCATGGTAGTTATATCACTGTATAATTAGGTGGCCCTCGCACGCATGACTCATCTCACCGCACCTGCCTACCCCAAACACGGACACCAATATATGATATCCCCTAAGGGATATCCCTCCTATAATGGTTCCCCACATTTAAAAACATTCATTTCATATTAAATAAAGTTCCAACTGGGCCTTCACAACATCTAATCAGTTAAAACATTTCATAAACACCTTGGGATTCCAACCGGGCACTCACTCATTCTCCAACCACAATTCCTTCAAAATATCAACACAACATCGTGTTAAGTTTAAAGTGCCAAACAGGCCTTTAACATTCCAAAAAGAAAAACGTGAAACATATAAATCATTCCAAATGGGCCAAGTCATGAGAGACAAATACTCAGAAAAATCATTTAATCCTTTAATAAAACATTTCAAAAGAATGCGACAAAATCTCATATGAAGATTTCACCAAAACCACACCAAGAGCCATACAGGAACATAGTTTCAAACACACACACACACTAGAGAATTTTTCATCAGGTCGAATAAAACTATAAAGGGATGGAAACTTTATAAAAAACCCAAACAATTTATTTATTTATTTAATAATTTTTCTTATTTAAAATTATACGAATAAACTGAACAATTTATAAACAATAAAATGAGTGAACCAAGCAGTTTGTAATATAAATTATAAACAAATGAAACAACCTTTAAACCATTTATTTAACAAACCAAATCATTTATAAACAGTGTATAACAAGGTGAAATATTTCCTCAAACAATTTTTTAGTATAACTAATTTTAAAACACCAAATAATACTAACTAAATGTATTTCAAATGTGTAAATTAAATCCTAAATTTAATTAAATTCCTCAAGAGTTAAATGGAATTAATCAGAATGTAAAATACAGATTCTCCTATCTTAAACCAAGTGCAAACGCGGTGCCTCTTTAGTGGAAGGATGAACTGAGCCTCGCAGTCCTTTCTCACACCCGCGCCACGATGAAAAGAAAACAGGCACAAACATGACATTTTGGAATTAATCAAATTGCACAAAGACATCAAAAAGAAATAATAATAATAATAATAATAGTCGAACTAAAATATACTCAGGACCAAAAGAGAAGATGGCTACCGGCGAGGGGAATTGCGGCCACGCTGTAGGAAGGTGGAGGCCGGCGTGGCAAGGTGGAGGCCGGCGTGGCAAGGAGGAGGCCGGCGCAGCATGACGGAGGTGCGGTGGAGCTGCGGGAGACGGCTGGGAGGCGTGGCAGGGAGCTGGCAGTGCCAAGGGAGGCGGTCGGCGCAAGCGGGCAGCCGACGGAGGATGCTGCAGACGGTCGGATTCACCGAAACAATGAGGACGACGCTGGCAGGGGTGGCGCAGAACGGCGGCTGTGGTGCTGCTCGTGATAGGGGAGTGCCGCTGGAGACCGGCGGTCGGAGGTGGAGCCGGAGGCTGGCGGGGGTGGCTGTCGGCGCGATTCATGGGTTCGTGCTCACCGGAAAAGAGCCGGACAAAAGGGGGGGTCTGGCCTGATGGGGAGGTGGTGCCGGGAGCAGGGATGGAGGTCGGCGAAGGTGGATGTTGACCGGGATCAGGGTTGCGGGAGCCAGGATCGGGCAGCGGCTCCGTCGGGAGAGGTGGCGACTGCTAAAGGTCAGACGGCGAGCGGGTCGCGGGGAGGGAGGACGACAGGAGAGCAGTGCTGCGGAGCCCGCGAGAGAGGAGGGAGGTGAGGGGGTGTTGTGTCACCCCCTTAGGGTTTCACAAACCCTAAAAAAATTCAAACTTTTAGTTATATTAATAAAAATATCATTATTAATAATAATAATTACTACTCATAATAATAATGATAATAAATAATAATTATAATAAAAAAACATAACTTTTATTAACATTAATTATAAACTAATTAATCAATTAATTTCGAATGCCGAGTAGCTGAATGACTCATGTGCTGTCAAGTGCACAGTCGAGAAAACTGTGCTCAAACGGTGTCATCTGGCGCTGATTGATTACAGGGTAAAATTGTGCGCTTGTCACGCTGCTTTTATAAAGCGCGCACAAATCACACGTCATCTAGGTCAGGGTTTGTCATTCTGTACATGTAATTGTGAGTTTAAAAGAATTGAGAGACTCCTTTATTATAAAATCACTATTATATCCAATCGGTTAGGTTAGTAGTAATAATTGTAACTAATTTATGAAAATGGATTGTGAATTCATTGCATATCAATTATTTATGAATAATTTAAATCAATTAGATATTTGAAATTTTTAGTGAATTACTTTTGGTAATGAAATTAATGAGATATATATGTGTTATATACAGAATAAAAAAATTATATTCATGTAATGGATATTTTACTCATAGGGTATGAATATAACCATATTAGATGAATGAAAACCTATTTTTTAATGTTAATTTTACACCATTGATTAGAAAACCCATTTTAAATTAATATTTAGACACGTTACTAATTTTTATATGACAACATAAAAAATTTCATTTGATGCAGGATATAAAAATTTACTTTGGATTAATTTCAGATATTTTTTTGATTAAATTCATGCTTTGATGAATATTAAAAAATGTTGCATTTTGTTTGAAGATAACATTTTTTCATTGATGTAATTAATTGGTAAAATTATATCACATAATGGTTTCAATGTATAAATATAATATATTTTAAGAATTTAATATATTTTAGGACGTTGGAAATAATTTTCCACTGAATTCAGATATAAGAAAATTTCATTCTTCTACAATATTTTATCTCTTAAAACACAATTTTTTTATTTCATCAATGGGATTAATATTAAATTAATTACTAAAAATTTTATGTTTGGAATTTTGAAAAATGTATTTAACATTCAGAATCAGTAGGACCAAATTATGTAAATATATTTATTTTATTTTTGGGAAATATGAATAGCAACTTTTGTAATTTTTATTAAAAATGTAAAAAGGTAAATCAGGTAATTAAGGGTAAAAATAATATAATAAAATTATCCTAAAAAATTTCATAACATAATTTTGTTCATTATAATGTTCCATAAAGCATAATTGGGTCGAAATGGTGTCCACTAGAACCCAAATGGATGAGATTCTGACATTTATATTATTTTACTTAAAGAAAAGTGAAATATGTCTCACTCAAGGATTAATAATTGAATTATTTTTAAGATAAGGTTATAAAGAAGATAAAATATATTATAAACATTCATTTTAATGATAAAATATTGTCATTTATCAGGGATATTTATTTTTAATTTTGATGAAAAAAATAATTACCTTAAAGACTTATACTTGGATGATGTAAAAATAAACTAATCGGTTGGAAATCAATAAAATAATTTCTATTAAAATATTAATAAACATAAAAAGTCCCAAACACTTAAAAAAACCTTATTATTCAAGTATATATCGACCATAATCATCCATAGGTCTTCTTATTGACCATTTGGAGGCATATATAATAGATTATGACACTTATATTATTTTATTTAAAGTAAATTTAAATTTGTCACATTCATGTTTTAAAAGAGTAAATCATTTATAGTGTAGGGTTATTCAAAAGATAAAGTAGAATAAAACTATTCTAATTTATTTTATTGGATTCATATTCATCGTATTATTTTATTTTGATTTTTTATTCACCAAATAAGAACATTAAATTATTACAACAATTGAGGTAGTAATTATTTTATTAATGAAGATATCAAATAAATGTTTTTATAATTATAATATGGGAAAATAATTATGTCAAATGAATTATATATATTAACTTGTCCCCTTATATATATAATAAAATATTTTTATTTTGGTTTACTTGTTAATTTTATATTTATAAAACTATGATATAAATTATTTAAAAATTGTTACAATTGATATTTTTTCAAATTATGTTTTTTCAAAATTATATAAAAATAATAAAACATTTTTTTAAACATATATTAATTTTATATGTTCTAATATGTTATAAATTATTCATTTGTGGTCTAATTTAATTCTAATAAGTAAATATACCACCCTTTTAATATTGAAATATTTGTTATCCAAGTTTAAAATTAAATCGAAGAACTATGTGTTAATTAAAATCATAATGTTTCAATTAACCAAAAAACATGTCTAAAATGTATTTGATGATGATATTACAACCCTATGTCATCTAATATTTGAAATTGTGGCATTTTGGAGATTTTATTTTGGGTTTGATTTTTTTTAAATTAATATTTTAAAGGCTTCCAAAAGTGTCTTTCACCTCAATTATAAAAGGGCACTTCCTCCATCAACTGTTCACTTCATTTTGAGCCTTGAAGCTCCACCATCCGCTACCAATTTCCTTTATCAACTTCCCTATAATGATTTTATAGGTCCCATTATTCTTCAAAGTCCAACTCTAGTGCTATAATAGGATATTTAAATGATTCACATCGAAGAACATGTAATATCATTTATTCGTTATTTCAAACTTCATTGTTCTTCTAATTCCACCACATGAGTTGTTTCTATAACATCCTAGGTAAATAAAGAATAATATTTTTTCCTAATTATTAATATTTTTGAACTAAATATTAATTTTTATTTAGATGGGTAGCTATGTTCGATGTCATTCCCGATATTCAACAATGAGTTTCTTTGAAATCTTACGTTGCACACAAGGCTGTGTCATACGAAAATAATAATAATATAATATTATTATTTTAAATGGTAGTTAACACCTAGAAATGTTTATGGCAGGAATTAATATAACTAACTATACTATTATTTAACAAGTTTTTAAATATTTTTACAATTATCAAATAAAGGTTAGAGGCTTAAAATGTGAATTAATCAAATTTATAGCATACATACTCTAATATACCTTAAATGGTCGATCTGCCACCATTTAATGGTGATAACTATTTAAATAGGTTTTTTCCCACTTATATATGTTCTATTTGACAAAATAATATTCGCCTTATGAATTAGGACATAAAAATTTAATTTTGGAAATTTTTTCATATTTTTCTGTTAAAATTCATTTCTTAATGAATAATGATAAATACTTATTTTAATTCAAAACATCCTTTTAATATAATTAATTTATATTGTGAGAATATATTATTAATTGGTTTTAATTTGTAATTAGATTATATTTTTATCATTTAATCTAATAATTTTTTAGGAAGTAATTTCACATTAAAATTAAACATAAACAAGTGTCAATCTTTTGATAGTTATTATTTCTTAAAAACCCGCTTGTTGTTTTGACAACGAGTATTAATTTTAAATTAATAAATGGAACTTCTATGTATTGAATTTGGTAAAATAGACGTCGTTTTGGAATTCATAATATCAAATATAGCTAGGGCTGATGTCTTTGTATTTTTCTGAAAAACATCAATTTCTGATGAATAGTGAAAACATTGGGTAGTTGTTAAAAAGATGAATTTTTCATTTAAATGATATTTTACCACTTCTATGAATTGAATTTAGAAAATATGACATACATGGTTGTTATTAGAAAGTAAGATTTGGTTCAATAAGATGTAAATATTTTTTGGGTGAATAGTAACTTTTGACTTTTATTTACTACGGCTAATGGTAAATAGGGTAATTCATGGTAAATAAATATTATTAAAAAATAAAATTAACTTTAAACTAGTACTAAACTTATTGTATGAGTAATTTCCAACTATGAAAATCTATGGGTGAGAGTTTTTTCCTTTGAAATCCACCTGGGTAAGATAATGATATTAATAACTTTTTATTTAAAGTAAAAATAAAAATATCATCAACATGTATTGTTTTGAAAATACACATTTAAGGTGGGGTTATATAATTGATATGTTTGACTATAAATATTCATTATAAAGATAAAAATATTTCTTACATTATGGTATTTTGTTTATAATTTTTAGGCATCAATTAAATTAAATTATTTATGACAAAATAATGATGAGTGTTTATCTCATTAATAAAAGATTTAAATAAATAAGATTATAAAAATTATAATAATATGAAAAACCTATCCAATTATAATTGGATGATTTTATTTCGACTGTGAGTAATATTATCATCTACTTTAATATGTTTTGGACATATATAAACTGAAAATAATTTTATAATAAAATAATATTTTTACACATTCTTAAAGATCCCCTCCTCACCCTAATAAAAAACTCTCACCCCAAACCCATTAATCACACCTATGATGCACCTTGTCTCATCCAAAAATTTCCCAAATAAGCTCTAAAGATCCCTCAATTCTTCCTAGAAGTCTTACCTTATGTATAAGGCAATTCAATAAACCGGTTTGGTTCAAACCCAAGGGAGTTACACGATTTAAAGGTAACGTCTTCTCTTAAGGTCTACTATTTTATTTTACATTTCCAACCCCATAAACAATTTATATTCATTTATTTTATAACAAAACCAGTATCCTCAATAGAAAATGTTGTTTTTATGAGATATATTAGTACTACACTTACACACACCTCCATCTAATGGGTAAATAACATACTGTTTCTGTGGATGACAAACTAACTCTTCACGAAACGATGATTGTTCAATATTCTCCTACCACCTTTTATGGGGGGGAATTATGAAGGATCTATATTTATATATGATATATATAATATTTATATAATTACTGTCCTTCTGTTTTTTTATTTATAGACTACCTTTATGGATTCCATAGTAGGTAAATACAATAATCCTATTTGAGGAGGTGTGGAATACCACCGCCTCAATGTGATAAGACTCGTTCATGCCATATGTGGAACATATAAAGGTTGGATTTAATGAGATTATATATATCATATTATTCTAGGATTATAATATACCTATGTATAATTAGGTTTTCATTCCATTAAATATGAAATAGAAATCAATGTAGCGTTCACGCATACGTACGACGTACCATCTCATTGAACAGTGCATTTCTTTTCTTACCTCCAAATGTTATGTACTATTATAAATACATATATATACTGGATATATATGACATATATGATATATAAATAATGAATATCATTCTGGATATAATGAACTTTTGACCACATGAACAACATGTAATTATAAGAAGTCCATTTTTGACTCCAGTAACAAATATTGACAAAATTACCAATATTAACATAAATGGGTACATAAGGCTTATAACAAGCTAATAAGTGATTTAAATGGAATGATAAACCTTAAAAAGTTCTTTAAGGAAGTTGATATTAACATTAGTTTAATGTTCAAAAGATTAAAGAACAAATGGGTCAAGTCGGACATCAGGTAAGGGGCTTCGTCACGATCTCCTTTCACTGAGGCATATTTTGTTTTATACATGACTTTATTTTATACACTATGTAAATACCATTTAAATTTCATTTCATTCAAATGGAATCTTTTTATAACAGGCATTTTACAAAATGAAAAAAAATGATTCTTTTAACATAAGCGGTGAAAATAGTGTTTTGTTCTGCCATGAGTATTATTTGATCTATGGATTCCTTATCAAGCCGTAATGTTTTTAAAAAGAAATTAAATACCATATACTCTTTTACCTATTTTGGCATTTAAAATGGTTTTGATAAGGGATTATTTATTTCAATATATTTAAATGATATATTATTATTGAAATGTTGAAATGCTATCTTTCCTTTCTATTTATTTTATGTGTTATGAATATGTTATGGTTCTCGTGCATTGTTACGTATATGGGTCGTTCTGTGATAAAACTAGGACAGGTGATCCCGAGATATCTCTCCACTGCATTGGGAAACGTGATAGAGGTAAAGATGAATTTTCTCAAATGAGATTTAGGGAATATACTGTGATGGGTATTCCAAATGTAACTCCCTATGTAGCTGTGAAAGCTACAATGTAAGTATGTTTTGCATGCCACAAGATACCATTATGATTTGTGTTTACTATGTAAATATTTTAATTTCCTGTGGTTTGTTAAAAATCTTATGTTATATATATATTTATGAACTAATGTTTTCTTCCATTTTTTTATAACCCTTACTGGGATTTTCATGCTCATCCCAAGTTTTGAAATGTAATTCAGAGGACTTAAAGATGAATAGGATCAAGGATGGGATCAAGGCAAAGTCATGTTGTCTAAAACAAGTGACTAGACATGGAACTTTTTTTCAAGTGTTTTTTAATGAATAAATGGAAACTGAGTAGAAGTGTCTACCTTGTAATTTTTGAGATGTAATGTAATAGTTATGGCCTAATTCTCTAAAACACTAAACCTAAAAAGATATTCAATGTTAATTATTCATTTAATTCAATATTATGTAATATTTGAGGGCATATCCTTATAGTTTCAAAATAATGTAATAACTCTAGTAGTACTTATATACTAAGAGTTTATTATGATTATGAACCAACAACATTCCACCATCTACCCATCCTATGAAAATGAAGTCACCACGCATGTGTACGTATGACTTAGAGTCTCCACGCCGTGGTGTGATCGATATTTCACCACCACCTTACATTGATGGGTATAATAATTAAATTAATATATATATATATATATATATATATATTATTAACGTAAAATTATGTTTAATCTTCGATACTATACACCATACACTTCAATACCATTCAATATTTATGGGAATAATATTATCGCTCAAGTGTGTGTACGACTTACCGTCACCACAAAGCAATGTGATTCATTCTGCATAATCATCATTATAACATTATTATATAACGAATTGAATGAAATAATTATGATATATATTATACTAATACCTTGTTTTAAATGAAATAACAATAACCCAAATAGAGAAATATGATCTTATCTAACATAACATGCATAAGAAGGTAAAGTAGTTAAAACCCAAATAAAGAGTAACAATGAAATGATACTAAGAAACGGATAAAAATATGATCATAAATGTTATCATAAATTTTTTTATGATTCTAGAATAAATCAAAATCATTATTTAAATCATTATATAGAAGGTAAAAATATATACAAATCATATCGTACTTAAGGTGATAGATAATTTTTCAAATCTAATTTTTATCTGTGATAGTTTATTCATAAGTATATACTACAGTATATTTATCATCAATATCCAGGTTTCATAAATATGTATTTCAAAATATTCATTAAATACATATATAAAAATTTAAGGTAAATGTTACCCATTGGTGAATTTTTACTAAATGGTATGAATATAATCATTTTTTGTTTTTGATATGAGGAACTTTGTGACCTTATTGGGAAAAGTACATGAAAAATGATTTATTAACATGTACGGAATGAACAAATATTTACAATTTCATAATTATGTATTTACTTGAATCATAACCAACATGATTACATGTTTATTTTCAAATAAAATTATATCTCTTAAGATTGTGTGACCTTTTGAGGATGGAAAACGTTTTTAATGAAGAATGATTATATTCATCATGAATTAAGTTGAAGTGTTTATCAAAATTATTTTCCATATAAGATGAAATAGTTTTATGTTTGTATCCCTTTAATTTAATTTATTTTATTTTTTTATGATGTAATTATTTTTATAAAATCTATTTATCTTATATTGATTGTGTTATGATTGAATGTTGTTTAAGAAAACCACTTTTTTATGTTCCTTGGGTAATGCTATGGTGAGCGGTTTATGTTTTTTTGGAACATTTAAGAATGATTCCATTATGATATAGGTGGGACCTATATCTCCCTCCAATTCATTTGGAAATGATTTATTTCTCATGAGATATACATGACTAAAATGACAAGTATATCCAGTTCAGTAATACAGGACAAGAACGAGGAGAAAACTCGGTACAGTAATGAAATTTATCCGTTATGATGGTTTTGGCAATGAGTTTTTACTAATATGAAAATTATTTCAATGATAATGGTTGTATTCGAGGAAATTTCATGTCTTATGTTATGACTATTGGGATTACATTCCACTTTTATGATTTATCCCATGACAGGATACTATGACATTTTATATTTAGGATAAGATTTTCAAATGTTATGTTTTTATGATTATTACAAGATTCGTATTTACCTTGTTTAAACTTACTAATCATTTGAGCTCACCCTTAAATATCTTTCCTTTCCCCATGTCATGATGATGGTTATTATGTAAGATAATTAAAAAAGGATTCGTGTTTAGGATAAATAGACATGAGACAATATAGATGATTTATGAACCACTTAATTATGTTTCCCATATTCTAATGACACTAAACCTATAAAGTCCAAGCGTGCTTATTTTTATGATTTGTAATAAGTATTATTCAATATTGTATTAAAATATATATGTAAATAATGGGCCATTATATATGTAATTAAAAAAAATGAATTGTTTAGATTTTAAATCTAATATAAAATAACCATACTAAGATCCCTAAGGTTATGACTATGTAATAGTTACAATCTTAAAAAAGTGGTTTAAGATATTCTTTAATAAACTAGGATAAAATCTATTGTCCTAAAATGAAATTATATTCATGAATTATGGTGTTTTCCATTATGATTATTGTAGCTCACACTGTGCTCCTTGGTTTTAGTCAATGGATAGAACCATAATGAATTGAATTAATGCGTAATACGATGGTAAATGCAATGATTGTACCCCATGAGAAACTAAATGTTATGGGAGTTAGAATGAAATTTTTTTTATCCATTCCCACACAACGTTATCAATATTTAAATCATGTAGGTATTCTAAATGATAAAATTATGGAGAATCATTATACAGAATCCTTTATGAGGTAGTGTCCATCTTAATTCACCAAGTATTCTGATCCATTAGTGGCTGAACAATAGATAAGTACCACTAAAATGAAATTTATAGTACTACAATGATCTAAACATGATTAATTCATCTTAGTAGGATATCCTTTGGATTGTGAGGATGATAAATGATGGAATCTTAACAAGAATACAAGGAAAATAGGTAAAAATGATTCCATGGAATGGGACGAGTTCAAGAAATTATTTCTAAATAAGTACATTCCTCCTATTCTCCAGACAAATATTTAGAAGGAGATCATTTAACTTAAGAAAATGGATGATGAATCCATTGGTACCTATGAAGAATATTTTAAAAGACTTGAAAGGTATGATTTATGTAATTATTATCCAACCATAGTCTAAAATTGACTGATTCTATAGTGGAATAAAAACAAGTCTATAAAGGTAATTAGACATAAGGTACTTTAATAGCTATGAGGAAATTGTTTTCTGTTGTCTCAATGATGAGATGGAGATTTAAGTAACCCATCAGTCATATGGGTTTGATAAGAATATTGTAAAGACCCGCAAATTTCAAGGAAATTTTTTTTTCTTAATTTTCTTTGGAATTTTACAAGAGCGCAGCTTCAGACGGCACCTGATTCCGAGGCCCGGTGTGCCCGGAATCAATTTCCGAAGTTTGGCTCGGGTACGTTCAGTGAACGGACGAGCGGGGTTTTCTATCTTTTGAACCGGTGCCCGGAATCAAATTCTGAGGGCACCGATGAAATCGCAGCGCCGGTATTTGCTTAGAAACGCCTCTTCCGGAGTTGCGTTTGCTCAGACGTGGTTTTTAAATTTTGCGGCTTTAAGTCAGAAATAAAATAAAGTTTGTGCGACAACTTTATTTTATTTTTCACTTAAGCTGCTTGGAAGCCACTTGAAGTCACTTAAAGGCGGCTTGAGCTGAGTTGAACTGGATAGGATGCTATCCAGAAATATCCTACCCCTTGGTAGGATATTTGTGCGGTGGGGCCCGCACGAGCCCCGCCGTTTCTTTCGCTAAGTAACGCACCCGCGAAAACCCGTCAAAGTAACTGAAAAGTCAACCGACGCGTTTTCTTTAATTCTTAACAGACCATTTAATTGGGCGGTTTATTTCGTGAATTAAATGGACTGTTTCTTTCGTGAATTAAATGGGTCGTTTCTTTCGAATTGATGGATCGTTTCTTAACCGGTTTCGTGTGTTGGCATGTTTATAAAATAAGACCAACCTAAAAATCCTTTGAAAGGATTTGAGAGGATCTTGTTTCTTCATCTCCCCGCGAAGAACGCGAAGAACGCGAAGAACGCGAAGAACGCCGGTGACCGAAATTCAACGACGCACACCGAGATCTGCGACGTCGACGAGCTTTACCCGCGACGTTCTTCGGCGACGCCTCTTCTTCCGCAGCCGATCCTCGTTCGGCAACTAAGGTGAGAAACGAATCGTTTGAATTCTCCCTTTTTTTTAATTTCATGGCAACGGATTTAATTAATTAAATTCGTTTGTTCTCGATCCGGAGATTTGCGACGCGACGCCGGATACCGCAACGACACAACGATCCCCCATTCTTCCGCGACGAGCGATCCCGCGACGACCTCTCGTCCGACGACGATGACAAGGTAGGGGTTTATTTTTCCTTGATGATTCATTCCGTGTTCTTATTTCTTTTAAATAAAGAACCGGCATGAATAATTTCAATTAATTAAAAATTGAAATTGCGTTTAAAAGAAAAGGAGTGAACAATTTTTATCCTTGATTAAAAATTGTTGTAGCCTTTCCTCCCGTTGATTATGACTAACGCGGAGGGTGCGGGTCTAACGAACAAGACCCAGCAACCCTCCGCCAATCTTTTGTTGTGCGGATTTGGAGGACGGCGACGAACCGCGCGGCAGGGGCGATCTGTTGATTCCGCAGTGAAGATCGGCCCCCGGGAGGAGCAACGGCGCAGACGGGAGGCAAAACGGGCCACCGGAGCAACTCCGGCGGCCCGCGGAAGGCGGCGGCGGCGCGGGTCGCCGGCAAGGCGGTGCCGGCGACCGGAGGCGGCGGCGCCCGACGCGCCGCCGTGGAGAAGATCCGCCGCGGCTGAAGCCGCGGCGGCGGCGGCCGGTTCCGCGGCGGCCCGGCCGCGTCCGCGTGACAGGCGGCCCCCCGCGGGGCCGCGTTTCGCTTGAGCCGCGGGTCAAGCCCGCGGCGCCCTCCTTCGGCCGCTCGGCCGAAGCCGATCCGGCCGGTCCGGTCGGCCGGGCCGCGCCCAAGCCGGACCGGACCCGGCCTAGCCGGGTCGGGCCGGGTCGGGCCGACCCGGTTCGGCCGACCCAGGGGGGGTTCGGGCCGGGTCGCCCCGGGCCCAGAACCCCCGTTTCGGGCCCTCTTCGGTCTTTCGCCCATATCTTGGGCCTGGGACCTCTGATTGATGAACCGTCAGCGGATACGCGATCCTTGGATCGAGACGGTCGTTTCGGTATATTATACTCAAGGTTTCGGAAGACTTTGGGTTTGGCCGGGTTGGTTCGTACACGAAACCAACCGGGCCCTCGGAGCGGAAACGCTCATAACTTGAGCTACGGACGTCCGATCGACGTACCGTCAGCTGTGGTAGTTTCCTCTAAGTGAGACGAAACTTTTGGCATACTCCGCCCGAGGATCGGATACAGGCGGAGTACGGTCGGGTTGGTTTTTCCCTAAAAACCAACCGGGCCCCTGGGACGAAAATGCCAATAACTCTCAGACCGGGCGTCCGATTGACGCGCCGTCTGTTGCGTTGAGATCCTGTTGTCGATACGGAACTTTTAGATACATCAACTTCGGACTACGTGTCAGTTGATGTATCAGCCTCTCGGCTCGTGGAGCGGACCCTCCTAAACGAGCTCGCTATGTGCGGGAACCCTAGTGCTGGCTGTGGCTTCGACGACAGAGCAGAGACCCTCCGTGGACTGCGACGACGGCAGAGCAGAGATCCTTCGTGGACTGCGGCGACGACTGTGCAAGAGATCCTCAGTGGACTGCGTCGACTACTGCACTCAGCGATCCTACGTGGAACAGTGCTACCGAACCTGTGTGAGCTGAATCTTCTTTTTACCTTGAGCGGTGGAGCGCTTGGGTGTAGCGGCGGACCCGTGGTACTTGACAGTGGTGGTGCGCTTGGATGCAGCAGCAGACCCTTGGCGGTGGAGCACTTGGTTGTAGCGGCGGACCCGCGATACTCTACGGAGTGTGTGCGCCTGGTTGTAGCGACAGACCCGCGACGGTGGAGACGTGCGTGCGGAGTACGGAGACCGTGTAGATGACTGAGACCTGACGACTGCTTGACCGACTCGACTTGGAGTGAGTCGACTAGCCCAGTGGACGGAGCGCCCAGTAGTTGGCAGCAGACCCACGGCGGACGGAGCGCCTGGTAGTTGGCGGCAAACCCGCGGTACTCGACAGGAGGAGTACCTCAGTAGGCTATCTGGGTGAGCGCCCGGTATTTGGCAGCAGACCCTCAGCGGACGGAGCGCCCGGTAGTTGGCAGCAGACCCGCGGTACTCGACAGGAGGAGTACTTCAGCAGTCTTAGGTTAGTGAGCAGTACCTCGGAGTCGTGACAAGACCACTGTACACTTCAGAGATGGGGCTCTTCAACATTTACGGTTTCGATAATGAAAATCCTGGTTGAGCTGAATCTTATGTTACTCTCCTTTGTGGATTGTGTTGAACTATCCTATGTGTATTTACTGTTTACTCTCCTTGTGGATTTGAGTCTTGCTTTCCTTTGTGGATTGAGTTGTCCTTGAGCTCGTGAGCAGAGCTAGAATTGGGGACTTAGGTATATGTATGGGCATATACCTAAGTCGAGTCAGATGTTACTTCGTGATTGCATCTTTCTTTTGTGCTATATCCTTTGTGGATTTCGGGAGACCTTCGGGGGTCTCGGGGTCCTTACTGAGTAGCTTGTACTCACCCCTGCACGGGCTATGCCCGCACCTTGTTGTGTTGGTTGCAGACGACGGACAGCGCTGATCTCGGTTGGGGCGTGCAGCAGGACGGTACCTGGAGGTGGACCACTGGGCGGGACGTGCTCGGAGCGGACGTGGGACCCAAGGAGCCTGGAGGCTATCTGTACCCACCCTTCAGGTGGGATTGCCAGTGGACGACACGAGGCCGCCGTCTTTTCTTCAGTTGCTGTTCTTTACTTTTTTAGTTGTACTTTACAGTTGGGCTTGTATTTCCGGCCCCCTTTACTTTTCTGCACTTTACTTTCCGCTTGCTGACTCTGTGTGGTTGTTACTTATAAAGGCAATGCCTTCCCTGCTTACTGGGATTTTTCGCCTTGGTGCTAGTCGCCAGCCCCTGGCCTATGGAAGGCGGGCTTGGGGTAGTCACGGCACGGGCCCCGACGACGGGTCGTGACAAATTGGTATCAAAGGTGGTCGGTTCTACCGCAGACTCTGATCGTCTTTCTTTTATATGAGAAGCAATAGTGTTTAGTGTATTGAGTGTGGTTATCAGTCCAGGGAGCCCAGTGTTGGTGCGGCGGCCGACGTATCCGTACACCAGGACCCTGACTCCTGATTTCCGACTTAATGCATGAAAACATAGATTGCGTGTGTGTTTCAAGTTTTCTTTGTGATTACTTGTGTCAGCTCACCGGGTATACTGATCTGCTTTATGAAAGTCTCAAGTTTTCCTTGTGATTACTTGTGCCAGCTCACCAGGTATACTGTTCTGACTGTGGTGCTCTTGTTCTCCTTTTCAGGATGGCCCCGCGACGACAGCCAGCTAGGGTTCCGAGTGTAGGGCGCGACGGCAGCCCACCGAGCGACGAGGCCTCGGTGCAGGGCCCTTTGCCAGCAATGGCACCGGCGGTAGCCTTACCCGCCGAGCCACCGATGCTTCCAGTACTAGACGCTGACGATGCACGTCGCCTCAGGGCACTGCATGAGTTTCAGAGCAAGCGGCCGCCCAGGTTTCGCGGTGAGGCGGACCCCCAGGCCGCCGAGGACTGGCTTGAGGCGGTGGTACGGATCTTTAGGCTAGTGAGGACACCAGCGGATCTCATGGTGATTCTCGCGGCGAGCCTCCTGCAGGCGGGGGTAGGACGATGGTGGAGCTTGATGCTCCAGGTGCACGATGAGGCATCTCTTCTTTGGACGGACTTTGAGAGCCTCTTCCGCTCGGAGTTCGTCCCTGCCACCCTTCGTGCGGTGCGTATCCAGGAGCTTCTACAGCTGCGGCAGGGCAGCATGACGGTCGCTCAGTACGTGGCGAGGTTCACCGACCTTTCTCGGTACTCGACAGACATGGTACGGGACCCCTTCTTCCGAGCCCGGACCTTCGAGCAGGGTTTGAGACACGAGATCAGGGCATCGCTGATCTCCCTCAGCATACCGACTCAGGCAGGAGTACTAGAGCGGTCCCTTCTGATCGAGAGCTTCCTTGCTGAGTCTACACCAGCACAGAGACCCACCGTAGGGCGGCACGTAGCGGAGTCTTCGGTAGCAGGTAGCCGACAGATGACTCAGGGTTCCAGGCAGACCAGACCTACCAGTGGGCGACTGCACGACTCAGGCTCAGTTGTGCGGGGAAGCCGGGGTGGAGTCAGAGCCAGGCGTGCCGAGAGTGGGAAGTGCTACTCCTGTGGCGGAATTGGTCACATGGCTCGTGACTGCCCGACCCGCCATGCGGGGGAGCAGCAGACGGTTGAGGAACCACCTAGGCAGAGGCAGAGGTTCGACCGTGGCAGTCTGCAGGGAGGAGACGGACGAGGTAGAGGAGCTGGCCGAGCAGCAGGTGGTGGACGACGCTTTGAGGCTCTACCACCACCACCACCAGGAGGTCCACCCCGACCGCAGGGGAGAGCTCAGCTTCAGGCAGCCGAGGCCTCCGATCATGGAGCCCTGGGAACTGATGGACAGGAGCAGAACTAGTGGACACATCCTTTGTACTTCTGGTTCCTTGTTACTTTTGTGTAGCGTCTTGTAATATGAGCTGCAATAATAAAAGACGCATACCCTTGTGATATTTTCGTTCCTGTCCTCTTTCGTGATGTTACTAGGAGATTCCAGTTTTGGCTGTTGACTTGACCCTCACTTGTGAGACATCTACTGGAGGAGACCCAGTTACCACACACTGATGCCGACAGTGTGACTCAACCCTTGGAGGCGAGAGTAACGGTTGAATCTCTTAGTAGTAGCGTCGAGGCCTTACGACGTCATCCCTGGTATGGATTAGTATCATCCATGTTAGGATTGACTGTTTTAGGCAAAGAATGTGGTTCATCCAGGGGATGAGACCAGATTTCTCTTTTCGGCAAAGAAGAAATCTTGCAGCTCTTGTGGGACCTGTGATGGTCCAGGCCACGACAGAGAAGGTCCAGATCATCCAGGAGAGGATGAGGACAGCTCATAGCCGGCAGAAGTCATATGCTGACAGGAGGCGGAGGCCACTAGAGTTCAAGGATGGTGACCACGTCTTTTTGCGTGTCTCACCTCGACGTGGTTTGCGGAGATTTGGCCGAGGCGGCAAGTTGTCTCCACGCTTCATCGGGCCTTTCCAGGTCCTCAGCAGGATAGGAGAGGTGGCTTATCACCTGGCTCTACCACCTCAGTTGCACCGGGTGCACGACGTCTTTCACGTGTCTCAGCTGAGGAGATACGTGCACGACCCGACGCACATCATCGACTTTGGGGAGCTGGACGTGGACGATGGGGCGACTTTCGCGGAGGTCCCAGTGGAGATCGAGGATCGACAGGAGCGGGTCCTACGTGGGCGGTCGATTCCTCTTGTGCGCGTCAGATGGCAGCACGGGGACCTCCAGGAGAGCACTTGGGAGCGGGAGGCTCAGATGCGTGCTCAGTACCCCCATTTGTTCCCCTAGTTTTTGATGTATCTTTACGGGGACGTAAAGCCCTGAGGTGGGAGTAATGTAAAGACCCGCAAATTTCAAGGAAATTTTTTTTTCTTAATTTTATTTGGAATTTTACAAGAGCGCAGCTTCAGACGGCACCTGATTCCGAGGCCCGGTGTGCCCGGAATCAATTTCCGAAGTTTGGCTCGGGTACGTTCAGTGAACGGACGAGCGGGTTTTTCTATCTTTTGAACCGGTGCCCGGAATCAAATTCTGAGGGCACCGATGAAATCGCAGCGCCGGTATTTGCTTAGAAACGCCTCTTCCGGAGTTGCGTTTGCTCAGACGTGGTTTTTAAATTTTGCGGCTTTAAGTCAGAAATAAAATAAAGTTTGTGCGACAACTTTATTTTATTTTTCACTTAAGCTGCTTGGAAGCCACTTGAAGTCACTTAAAGGCGGCTTGAGCTGAGTTGAACTGGATAGGATGCTATCCAGAAATATCCTACCCCTTGGTAGGATATTTGTGCGGTGGGGCCCGCACGAGCCCCGCCGTTTCTTTCGCTAAGTAACGCACCCGCGAAAACCCGTCAAAGTAACTGAAAAGTCAACCGACGCGTTTTCTTTAATTCTTAACAGACCATTTAATTGGGCAGTTTATTTCGTGAATTAAATGGACTGTTTCTTTCGTGAATTAAATGGGTCGTTTCTTTCGAATTGATGGATCGTTTCTTAACCGGTTTCGTGTGTTGGCATGTTTATAAAATAAGACCAACCTAAAAATCCTTTGAAAAGATTTGAGAGGATCTTGTTTCTTCATCTCCCCGCGAAGAACGCGAAGAACGCGAAGAACGCGAAGAACGCCGGTGACCGAAATTCGACAACGCACACCGAGATCTGCGACGTCGACGAGCTTTACCCGCGACGTTCTTCGGCGACGCCTCTTCTTCCGCAGCCGATCCTCGTTCGGCAACTAAGGTGAGAAATGAATCGTTTGAATTCTCCCTTTTTTTTTAATTTCATGGAAACGGATTTAATTAATTAAATCCGTTTGTTCTCGATCCGGAGATTTGCGACGCGACGCCGGATACCGCGACGACACAACGATCCCCCCTTCTTCCGCGACGAGCGATCCCGCGACGACCTCTCGTCCGACGACGACGACAAGGTAGGGGTTTATTTTTCCTTGATGATTCATTCCGTGTTCTTATTTCTTTTAAATAAAGAACCGGCATGAATAATTTCAATTAATTAAAAATTGAAATGCCGTTTAAAAGAAAAGGAGTGAACAATTTTTATCCTTGATTAAAAATTGTTGTAGCCTTTCCTCCCGTTGATTATGACTAACGCGGAGGGTGCGGGTCTAACGAACAAGACCCGGCAACCCTCCGCCAATCTTTTGTTGTGCGGATTTGGCGGACGACGACGAACCGCGCGGCAGGGGCGATCTGTTGATTCCGCAGTGAAGATCGGCCCCCGGGAGGAGCAACGGCGCAGACGGGAGGCAAAACGGGCCACCGGAGCAACTCCGGCGGCCCGCGGAAGGCGGCGGCGGCGCCGGCGACCGGAGGCGGCGGCGCCCGGCGCGCCGCCGTGGAGAGGATCTGCCGCGGCTGAAGCCGCGGCGGCGGCGGCGGCCGGTTCCGCGGCCGCGCGGAACCGGAGACGGACGCAGCGGCCCGGCCACGTCCGCGTGACAGGCGGCCCCCCGCGGGGCCGTGTTTCGCTTGAGCCGCGGGTCAAGCCCGCGGCGCCCTCCTTCGGCCGCTCGGCCGAAGCCGAGCCGGCCGGTCCGGTCGGCCGGGCCGCGCCCAGGCTGGACCGGACCCGGCCTAGCCGGGTCGGGCCGACCTCGGGGGGGGTTCGGGCCGGGTCGCCCCGGGCCCAGAACCCCCGTTTCGGGCCCTCTTCGGTCTTTCGCCCATATCTTGGGCCTGGGACCTCCGATTGACGAACCATCAGCGGCTACGCGATCCTTGGATCGAGACGGTCGTTTCGGTATATTATATTCAAGGTTTCGGAAGACTTTGGGTTCGGCCGGGTTGGTTCGTACACGAAACCAACCGGGCCCTCGGAGCGGAAACGCTCATAACTTGAGCTACGGACGTCCGATCGACGTACCGTCAGCTGTGGTAGTTTCCTCTAAGTGAGACGGAACTTTTGGCATACTCCGCCCGAGGATCGGATACAGGCGGAGTACGGTCGGGTTGGTTTTGCCCTAAAAACCAACAGGGCCCCTGGGACGAAAATGCCAATAACTCTCAGACCGGGCGTCCGATTGACGCGCCGTCTGTTGCGTTGAGATCCTGTTGTCGATACGGAACTTTTAGATACATCAACTTCGGACTACGTGTCAGTTGATGTATCAGCCTCTCGGCTCGTGGAGCGGACCCTCCTAAACGAGCTCGCTATGTGCGGGAACCCTAGTGCTGGCTGTGGCTTCGACGACAGAGCAGAGACCCTCCGTGGACTGCGACGACGGCAGAGCAGAGATCCTTCGTGGACTGCGGCGACGACTGTGCAAGAGATCCTCAGTGGACTGCGTCGACTACTACACTCAGCGATCCTACGTGGAACAGTGCTACCGAACCTGTGTGAGCTGAATCTTCTTTTTACCTTGAGCGGTGGAGCGCTTGGGTGTAGCGGCGGACCCGTGGTACTTGACAGTGGTGGTGCGCTTGGATGCAGCAGCAGACCCTTGGCGGTGGAGCGCTTGGTTGTAGCGGCGGACCCGCGATACTCTACGGAGTGTGTGCGCCTGGTTGTAGCGACAGACCCGCGACGGTGGAGACGTGCATGCGGAGTACGGAGACCGTGTAGATGACTGAGACCTGACGACTGCTTGACCGACTCGACTTGGAGTGAGTCGACTAGCCCAGTGGACGGAGCGCCCAGTAGTTGGCAGCAGACCCACGGCGGACGGAGCGCCTGGTAGTTGGCGGCAAACCCGCGGTACTCGACAGGAGGAGTACCTCAGTAGGCTATCTGGGTGAGCGCCCGGTATTTGGCAGCAGACCCTCAGCGGACGGAGCGCCCGGTAGTTGGCAGCAGACCCGCGGTACTCGACAGGAGGAGTACTTCAGCAGTCTTAGGTTAGTGAGCAGTACCTCGGAGTCGTGACAGGACCACTGTACACTTCAGAGATGGGGCTCTTCAACATTTTTGGTTTTGATAATGAAAATCCTGGTTGAGCTGAATCTTATGTTACTCTCCTTTGTGGATTGTGTTGAACTATCCTATGTGGATTTACTGTTTACTCTCCTTGTGGATTTGAGTCTTGCTTTCCTTTGTGGATTGAGTTGTCCTTGAGCTCGTGAGCAGAGCTAGAATTGGGGACTTAGGTATATGTATGGGCATATACCTAAGTCGAGTCAGATGTTACTTCGTGATTGCATCTTTCTTTTGTGCTATATCCTTTGTGGATTTCGGGAGACCTTCGGGGGTCTCGGGGTCCTTACTGAGTAGCTTGTACTCACCCCTGCACGGGCTATGCCCGCACCTTGTTGTGTTGGTTGCAGACGACGGACAGCGCTGATCTCGGTTGGGGCGTGCAGCAGGACGGTACCTGGAGGTGGACCACTGGGCGGGACGTGCTCGGAGCGGACGTGGGACCCGAGGAGCCTGGAGGCTATCTGTACCCACCCTTCAGGTGGGATTGCCAGTGGACGACACGAGGCCGCCGTCTTTTCTTCAGTTGTTGTTCTTTACTTTTTCAGTTGTACTTTACAGTTGGGCTTGTATTTCCGGACCCCTTTACTTTTCTGCACTTTACTTTCCGCTTGCTGACTCTGTGTGGTTGTTACTTATAAAGGCAATGCCTTCCCTGCTTACTGGGATTTTTCGCCTTGGTGCTAGTCGCCAGCCCCTGGCCTATGGAAGGCGGGCTTGGGGTAGTCATGGCACGGGCCCCGAGGACGGGTCGTGACAAATATAAAAATGTATTTCAAAGGAAAATATAAATACCACATTGAAAAGAAGTTGAGTTTTCCCTTATGTTCAAAGTGTGGAAAGAAACATGGGGGAAAAATCTGAAAGGTACTTGTATATGTTTTAAGTGTGGAATAGAAGGTCATCAGGAAGTTGAATATAGATGATATGGGAAAAATATGTGTAATGATGATAATAAATAAAAGGCTTCATAGAATGTACTGCCTAAACATCAATGATACAAGTTAAATGAACGGAATAATTATTCCAATCAATTCCCTAATCCAATGGATATTTTTGATGATTTATTTCAACAAACTATTAAGAGAAAAGGCAAAGGAATTTCATATGCAATCACTATCAGTGATGTGGCATACAATAATGAAGTGGTGAATGGTTCACATACCATCCACTCTAAATTATCAAATTATTTATTTGATTGTGGATCCAATCACTCTTTTATTTGTAAAAAAATGAAAGGGTAAAACTGTATTACCTCAACAATTAAATGTTGAGTTATCTGTGACAACTCCTAATGGCATAACAGTCCCATCAAAAGTTTATAATTCTTCATTGGTTATGTTTGTGGGAATGTGAAACCAACAAATCATGTGATCCTTCCTCTCATTTAATTTGATGTGATTAATATCTCAGATTGGAATTCTCTATATGGAGATCATATCAATATCCAACGAATGGATGTCACATTTCATATTCCAGACCAATATATGATCATCTATAGATAAAAGGATGAATTTAACCTTCCTGTTGAAATTTCATCCATCTTATGGGACTTGATTTCTATAAATTAATGTTATTTTTCTCAAATGGTTGGGTAGAAACTCTTGATTAATAATACACCCATTGTACGGGAGATTGATGATGTATTTCCAGATGAATTTCCTTATCTTCCACTGAATCGGGAACTTAATATTTAAATAGTAATCATACCGGGTGTTGGGCCTATTTGAATATACACCATACAGAATGACACCAATTGAGTTGTAGGAATTGAAGAAGCAACTCAAATGGAATTCTAATAAGGGATTCAAATTCCCTAGTGTGTCACCTTGGGGAGAACCAGTTCAGTTTGTTAAGAAGAAAGATGTATCAATGATAGTCTGTATTGATTATCGAGAACCTAAAAAGATCACAATCAATAAAAATATCATATTTCCCACATTGATGACTTATATAACCCACTATGAGGAGCTCAATACTTTTCCAATAATGATCATTATTAAGGATATCATCAAATATGGGTCATCAATGGGGATATACCAAAGACTACATTCCATTAAATGTATGAAAACTCTGAATTTATAGTGATTCCTTTTGGTCATACTAATTCCCCTAAAATCTTCATGGATATAATGAATAGGGTCTTTAGAGACTAACTTGATTAATTAGTGGTAGTAATTATAAATGATATTCTTGTTTATTCAAATAGAAAGGAAGAACATGAAAACCACATTAGAATTATACTGAGCACCCAGTGAACAGAGAAGATTTATGAGAAATTTACCAAGTAAGAATTTTCTCATCAGAAAGATTTATTTTTTGGTCACATAATCTCAATAGCTGGTATATTTATGGATCCATCAAAAATATAAGTTGTTGAATATTGGACAATACCAAAAACAGTAACTGAGATATGACGTTTTCCTAGTTTGGCATGATATTATCGACGATTTGTGAATAATGTTTCATGATTATCTAATATACTCACCAAGTTGAATCAGAATGAAGTTAAGTTCATTTGTACTGGGGAATGTGAAGATAATTTTGATGAGATAAAAACAAGGTTCTTCAGTGTAGCGGTGCTCACATAGCCATGTAGTGGAGAAAGGTATGTAATCTATAATAAAGCAACCATGAAAGGGATAGGTTGTGTTCTAATGCAATATGAATGATGATAGATTCATCCACATGGTAGTAGAAAATCATTGAGAAAAATTACCCAACTAGTGATTTGGACATAGCTGTTGTAATATTTTCATTAATGATATAGAAGAATTATCTTTATGGTGAAAGGTGTGATATTGATAATGATTATAAATGTTTAATGTATATTATCACAAAAAAAGAGCTAAATATGCACCTAAGAATATGGATGGAGTTGATAGAAGATTATGACTGATCAATACATTACCACCCTGGGAAAGTGATTAACATGTAAGGTGCTTTGATTCAATAGGATCATGCTAGCCAATCAATGTTGAGGATCACAAAAGATCCAATATTTTAGGATTTCAAAAGGATGGACATTGAAAAAATAAATCAATATGGGAAATATTATCTTTCTCAAATGAATTTTCAACCATCGATACAAGTGAAGATTAAGGTGGCATTGAATAATGATGTATATCTACAAAAGTAGGTGAGAAATGTAACTAAATTAATACTTTATTCTGATGAAATAATAAGGTTTAAGAACTAGGTCTATATTCCTCCCATAGCAGAATTAAAGGAGCTTTTGGGATGAAGATCATAGTTCATCATTATATATTCACCATGGAAGAAAAAATATGTATGGGGACCTAAAAGTGTATTTTTGGTTGGATGGAAGGAAAAAGAGATGTCACTGAATATGTCTCTTGATTCATAATTTTTCATAAGTTTAAGTCTAAGAGAAAAAATTCTATAGGGATGTTACAACCATTGCACAAACCAGAATGGAAATGGAAAAATATCACTATGAACATTGTTATCAAACATCCCAAAAAAATAAAAATGGATATAATGCTATATGGGTTATATTTGATTTCCTAATTATGTTGTCACACTTCATTTCTATTATATAGGATTTATCTCTTGATCAGCTTGGTAGGATATTTACTATGGAAGTGGTAAGATTTCATGGAGTTCCACTTTTAGCTATATCTGATTGGGATCCAAAGTCTATCTTAATATTCTAGAGAATTCTTCATAATTCTCTAGATATAGAGTTATATTTCTGCACTTCTTATCATCCTCATCTAGATGGTCAGTCTGAGTGGTAAATCCAAACTCTGGAAGACATGTTGAGAACTTTACATTTGTATTTTAAAGGTGGTTGGGATCAACACATACCGTTGGGGGAATTTTCATACAAATGAATGAATTTATGAATAGAATAAATAAATATGTTTTATATTATACAAATACCACACTGTAAATGATATAACTATATCATATAAATAGGAATACTAACTTATCTGACAAAACATGTTTATGAACATAAAGAAGCTAATGCCTAAATAATGAGTAACAATTAAATGTTACTAACAAAAAAAATAAAAATATGATCATAAAATTTATCCAAAAAATTAATATGGCTCTGGAATAAATTAGTAACATTTTTTAAATCATTATATATGAGGACTGGATACATACGAATCATATCAGTCCTATGGTAAGATAATATTTGAAAATATTTTTTTATCAAAGATTGTTTCTTCGTATGTATTTAATGGGGTATATTTATCATCCACATCCATGTATCCTAAATATATATTTCAAAATATTCTATATATCCTAAAAAAATTGTAAGGTAAATTTTAACCATTTTTTATATTTTACTAAATTGTATGAATGGAATCTTTTTTCATTTTCTGTATGAGGTACTTTGTGAATTTTCAGGAAAAGTATGTGAATAATGTTTTTTAAGTTGTACAGAAAGAACATATTTTTACACTTTCACAATTCAATATTTCCTTGAGTCATGCCCTAAAATCATATAAGTTTATATTCACAAAAAATGATTTTTTCTAAAAATGTGTGGCATTTTGAGGAAGGAATTTTTTTTAAAAAATAAACTATATTTTCCTCAGGAATTAAGGTCAAGTGTTTTATCAAAATTATTTTCCATCTAAGATGACATAGCATTATGTTTCTATAATTATTATTACTTTTATTTTCTTGTTTTTATGATGGTTTTTTTTTTGAAATCCATTTATATTATACGGATTAGGTTATAATCGAAAGATGTTTAAGAAACTCACTTTTGGTTGTTTTGTGGGTTATGCTATAGTAAATGGTTTATATTTTGTATAACATGTAAGAATGATTTCATTATGAGATGGGTGGTAACTATATATCCCTCAAATTTATTGGTATATGTTTATATCACTTGTGATAGACATGACTGTAATAGAAAGTAAATATAGTTCATTATTATAGGACTAGAACGAGGAGTGAACTGAGTTCAGTAGTGGACTCTGTCTACTATGATGGTCTTAGCCAATAGACCTAACAAATATGAAATTAGTTTCTATGATTGTTTGAGTTTTCCATAAATAATCATGTATACTAGCTTCACTATTTTTATTACATTGAGAATATATGATTTTTTCCAATACATTATATTATTATCTTATATATGGAGAAACTATTTTCAAATGTTTTGTTCTTATAATTATGATATGATTGATATTTAACATGTTTTCCCTTACTGAGAATTTGATCTCACATTTTCATATGATTCTTTTCCCCATATCATGAAGAAGTGTATTAGTTAATATATGTCCAAAGGAATCTACTAATGAAGAAATAAGTGGAATATAATGAAGATGTTTTCTGAACCAGTTGTTTTTGATTCCTAGTTTATAAAGACACTATAGATATATTGTCCTATCATGGTTTTTGTAATGTTTTTTAAGAAATATTCTTCAATGTTGATGTAAAATATATATGTAACGTGTTGACCGTGATAATATTGATTCAATAAAATCCCAAAAAATAAATAAATTGATCCAATTCATGACCATATCTATGTGGCCGATGGTCAAACATCTCATCCGAACACATCTAACACTGGACTCTATAAAATATATCTTATTTGAGATCACATGTTATGTAGCTATATGAAATTGGTTCCACATATGAATCGGATATTATTTAGGGTGTGAGGTAAATAGGCCAATGTGTAATTCACTAATGATATATGAAATTCCATTCGTAATTAGATTCAAAAATAAATGTCTAGACTAAAATAATAAATATTTTTTATCACCATAGTAATCATAATTAAAACAAATAATCGCATATTTATCCATAAATAAATTACTAGTATTTATTATAAAAATCAATTGGAATACTCAAATTGTAAATAAAAGAACTTCAAAAACCATAAATGTTAAGTTTAAGTTTATTATAAATAAAAAACATGAGTTTTTCATCAGTATAAAACATTTAAAAAATCTATATAGAAAAAAATTACATTTTTCATTTAGAATCACTCTTTCACATACATTTCTGAAAACCATTTAATGAGAAAAATCCAATTACTAAAGATTTAGATATGAATATACTCATGTAGGATGATGATATCAATGAATTAGAAAAACAATAACAGTTTGAAAAAATGAGAAATATTATCAAATTTGAATAATATGAGATAATAAATTTTTTTGTGGGAATTTAAAAGTCAACAAAATTTTTATAATGTTCCAAGGAATCATTGGAAACTCATTAACTCCTAATGTGAGATGATCCTAGATGACACTCAAGAGGATTAAATTGATATCATATGTTGTGTTCCTTAACTTATATCCACCGGAAAAAAAAATCTTTCTTTAGTAGGGAACTCTCTTAAATAAAAAATAAAAAAAATGTGGGCATTATAGCAATCAAAGTAACTGATTCTGTTGTAGTATGAACTTAGAACTGTAAAATTGTTTAATAGGGTACACATTTAGTCTATTAAGTGGATGTGAAAAATAAAAAACATCATATAATTGACACATATATCATGATATAATCCTGATATATAATCCTTATATCATCAATAATAAATCATATGAAACATCCCTTTAACATTCATCCAAGCATTAAAAAATAATTCCAATTATCCCGTAATAAGAAAAGGAAATATATAGGCATATTAAACCCAATGGGACCAAATTTAGGGTGACACACTCATCATATAAATCCTTTTATTGAAATATAAAAGTTCTTTTGTAACAACATAAGGATTCTAATAAATATTAAAATATATAAAACCAATTTACATGAAAAAAATTTATAAATCATTTTAATAATAGAAAATATCATTTGAAACAACATAAAATCTTGATAACTCCATTAAAAACTAGAATTTACCCGCAATAAAGGAGTTGAAAAATAAAAACATATTAAAAAATTAACTACTTAATAAAATTATTATACTCTTTAGAAATAAACCATGTTGAACAACTATTTATCATTATATTCATTTTAAAAAGGGCTATTATGGAATTATTTAAATCACATAGAATTCATAAGAATAATATTTTAGAAAAAAAATTACTAATAATTGGAATAAATGTGTGCCAAATATAGAAATCTTTAACAACATTTTTTAGTCAACTAATGGTGTCATATATAATTATTATTTGAAAAAACAAATTTATACAAATAAATCATTTTTTACATGAAAATTGAATGAATGGAAGAAACCTACATCATCCAAGATGAATCCACTTTTTATTGATTGTAAAAGAAAACCTCTGTATGGAATGTGCTTTAAAAGGAAGAGATAACGAAATTATAAAATTATAACCAACACGAACCATAGATTCAACCACCTTGACTATGAGGATTTATAAGAGAAACTGAAGTCAATAAAAATTGGAGAAAGAGGGAATGATAATAAGAAAGAAGACCTATATTTAAAATTCATAAATAATAAGTTAATAAAAAATAATATAAACTTATAATACAAAGTAGGAATATTCATATGATTTCATCTAGTATTATCAATTTCAATGAGGGAATAAGAGGTTGGAATTGGATAAAATGGAGCAGTGAAAAAAAAATATAAAATACATTTTTAATGAATATGGGTATCTCAAATTGTTTACATACTAAATTTACAAATCTAGGAACTAGTTTTTTTTGGTTTCACATGAATATGATACACAATATCATGATGTTGTTCAAATATTTCACCAATCCATACACCAACTATACATCCCCAAATGAAAAATCTACTACACACTTCCCAGCTATCATTTCATGGTTTTCCATTCCCTGGTCATAATTTATTTCATGGAACCCTATGAAATAGTGTATTTAATATCGTCTACACTAAAATTTAAGGGATATTATAATGGTTCCCCTCAATATGTTATAATTATAAATAGTATAAAAACTTTTTCAAAACATTAAATTTTTAAAAAAACTCCCCAAGCTCAAAAATATCTCGAAAGAGTATAATATATATTTTACAAGTGGAAATGGGGGTGTCAATGGAGTATCACCAAAGCCGTTATATAAAAAATATTCATGGCATCCAAAATATGAATTAACATATAGTGGATAACCACTATGTTTTGGAAGTTAATTATTGGTGTAATTACTTACTGGTGGCTATAAAATATTCTGTGAAATTGAATGTTTAACGGATTTGAGGAATGGGATAAATGTGATTAAATGGTTTAATTTGTGAATAGATGTATTACTACTTTATTTTATTAACTTTATTCTTATATAATTTAGTATAGTTAATTTACCTGGATATATGGGTGTTCTAGGGAACACCCTATAGTTTATATTAAAATATATACCCTCATTACTATATAATTCATCAATATATCTAGATATATTATGATAATGTGTCATGTTACTATATGTTTTTATGCATGTGGCTTGTTAGTTGAATTGGATTTTAGTATACATTTTTAAAGTTATAGAGATGTTATAATATATTATGTTCAATTTAACAAATTATGTCCATATATTACATGAAAAAAAATTATTATACAAAAGTTATGTATTTATGGTCGGGGATATTCATTACAATTGTTTTAGTGATTTTTTGTTTTTCCTTCATATTGATGATGACTTAAACTTTATAGAAAGATATACCCATAGTGAACATCCCCAATCTATGAAAGGATCAAATTTGGGGTTACAAATTGATATTATTTCTAACCCTTATAGAGTCCTAATAATATTAGATCATAAGTATATGATAATAGATTAAGATATTTTAGGATGAATTTTCATCTTGTCACAATTATGTATTGTTATCTTTGATATGGGGGTGTTATTACATAGGAATAGTATCTGAATTACAATAGAGTATCCATCATAAAAAAGGGCACCTATGATCAACATAAGAGACTTATAACCAATGAAATAATTGTAAGTAAATGTTATACTCACTATAATGTATTATTATATGTGAGTATTCATAAATCATATATTTTTAGGTTATGATATTTATGTGGGTAGTGTATCGGTTGACAATAAGTATGGAAGATTATGGCATGATAGTATTGTTAGATGATACAAATGTGTATTCATGGGATAAACTTAGATAGATTGTAAAATTTAAAATTATTAGGGGACATTAAATGGTTATGAAACATATTAATTATTTGAAGATGTTGATACTTACCTATAGTTGGTCATGATAGGGGAAAATTGAAAGGACTGGAGAGGATATCTGTGTTCATGTAGATGATGGTGGGGGGTGAATAGGTGATAATTTCTTTTTATGGTTATTCTATATCAAAACATACTTCTAACCTGGTAATAGAGAAATGTATCCAATGAAACAAAATACATAAGAACACCAATATAAACACAAGAAATTACAAGGTTAATCGCCTAATATGAGAAAATAGTACTTCCTATATATTGGAATAAATCCATTACCACACATCCACTAGAGAAAATTCATTTTTAGTTTACAGAAAAATTGAATAGACATAAAATTGATAGAACTATAATTCTTGAATAACATATTTGATACAAGTATAATTAATATAAAACGTATTTTTTTAGAAAAAAAACCATAACCAATAGGCTTTCATATGTTATTGTTGGGCCTCTTGACTATTCCCCCTCACTTTCCTTCCATAACCATCATATTATTGTAACACAATTTTGAACATTGCAGTAGGCAAGAAACTAATGTTCTATTACATTTCTTTCAAAAACATCATATTCTCTCTCTAAATTGATTTAAAAAATGATAAATCAATATCAAAAGTGAATTAGTTACTTTCTCTATTTCTTCTTCCTATAAATATTTATAAAAAATCATAAATATTGAAAATAAAATTTCAACAAACATGTGATTGAATAATAGAATAAATCCATTAAAAATATAGGTTTTCTTTTAAAAAATAACACTAAAATTTTACCTCTTTAATTCAAAAATTTAGATTCAGTTACATGAAAAATTTCCATATTTTTTAATTTACATACACTTTGAATTTGGTAATGTCACTTATTTCTTGTGTTAGAAATATTATATTAAAAACATGTGGCCAGATAAATCACCTATATAGATGAATTTAATACATGATCAATTCATACATATAGTTCATCGGTGAATGAAAAATCCTCAATGTGAAATATTATATACATGAATCATCTTTGTGAATCAGAAATATATGTGAATCGCCTATGTGAATCACTTGTCTATGTTTATATCCTATGTGAATCACTCAAAACTGAAAATTAACTACATGAATAAATATGTTATGTTAATCAAAAATGTAAACAAATCAGTATTGTAAATCACCTATGTGAATATGTTTTTCTTCAACTCATCTTTAGACTTAACCTCCTCAACTATAAAAGAGTCATATTTATTAAAAAACATACAAACCAATATCTACAATTAATGAATTAGGATTATTAATATCATGATAATTCTTTTTACGAATAACATAGTATATTTCGTAATCAAATCTGGAAAACCATCCAGCTACACATGTAGATTTCTGTTTTGAATGAAATCTGAACTACATAACCCTTTATGTTTCTTAGTAAAAAATTTCTTAAATAATAAAAACCTAAAAAATATTTTTCTCAATAATAACCCCTATGTATTTTTATTTAATTAAATGAAAATAAGACAATAACGCTCTAAAATGCATCTAATGAAATGATATCTAGAAGTTTGAAGCCTATGTGGTTAAAATTTATAAAATAAATATGAAAATTTGGAATTTAAAAATCATGTTTTCTATAATGAAGATATCAATAATACATCCAAATACCATTAATAAGTAATGATAATAATAAATGAAATCAAATATTAATTAAATAGACCCCGTATACAATTCAAGAAACTATAAATCCAATAATTAAACATTTCCCATTAAAATATCAAATCGTCAAAATAGTTCACACATGTTGATGTCATATAATAACCCTTTCAAGGATATAAACTAAATATATGCTCCCACTTGATAGAGAAAGAACATAATAATGGATAGATTTTTATTTTCTCATTTATCCCACATTCATAAGAATATCCAAATACAATAAGGGAGATGGAAAATAAATCACACACCTTAGCTTTCTGATGGATGAGTTTGAGCACCTAAAATTTTCCTCATGTTCTAAAAATATACCATTGATAATTAAATTTTATATAAATAATCAATCTCATCCTCCTAACATATTCCTCATGTTCTAAAAATATCCCATTGATAATTAAATTTTATATACATAATCAATCTGATCCTCCATTAAAATATACAATAGTTATTATAAATTTCTCTCTACAAAAATCATGATATTGTGATATTGAATATCAATGTTCATCCCCTAGGAATGTTGAATGTTTTTCTATGAAAAATTGATAGCACTTTAAAAACCATAAAAAAGAAGAAGTGTCACATCCACCTCAACCTTTATGTATTTTTTCCATGTCTTCATCAAGATTAATTTTATAATATATTTCATTGAAGGAAACAATTATAAGAAACTAATGAATAATGTCACTAAAATCTATTTCTTAATTTAAAAACACATATTCACCTTTGAAAGAAGAAGAAAACTCGACATAAATTAAATATTATATCATTGACAGAACCATCCCAGTCTGAATTACTATATAGAAGAATCTAGATCTTCCATATTATAATATCACAAAATGAAATAAATTGTAAATTTAATATATCTGATAATTATTTTTATAACATCATAATGGATTAGTTTTTCTGCACTTTTATTTGTGGTGAAAAGTGGGAAAACATACACTAAATTTGTCCTTGAATCTATAACATGTAAAATAATTCCAATTCACATAATTGATTATTTTGGATATACGGTAGTTTATTAATAATTTTTTGAATGAAAATTCCCCCTTAATTAGATATGGAAACTGTCCATCAATCAACCATGATAAAACGTTTTAAAATATACTTATATACATCTATTGATAATGTAAAATATAAAATTTCATGGGGGGTTTTGAAATCCATAAATGTATTCTATTTCACCCAGAATTGAAAATTAAAATAATTATTTTATATACTTAGTAATTATCTCACACAATTCTACCACATGAATAGTATATTTAATGTCATATAAATATGTAATAACATGTAAAGATGCCAGTTTTCCATAATTAAAATATTTTTTAGTTTCCTCTATTTCCTTTATTAAATTCAACCACTTGAAGATGGTGTAAATGTTGGAAAAAATACTCTTTGGGATTTTATAACATATAAGAAATTTTTTTAACCTAATATATTGTTTTGTCATTGTTTTGTAGTTCTTTGAAACATGAATTCTAATTTTTAATAATCACTTCTTCCATGTAGTTTCTAATGGAATTATTCATGGAACCAGAAACATCCATCATTTATTCATCCAATGGGTACCTGATTTCTAAAGCCAGGTGTTCGTTATGTTTAAAAATTATGATACTTTGGATCTTACATTGGTCAAGAGGATGGGAGGTCGATCTCATCACACCCTTTTGTGTAGAATTATTGTCTACTTCGGGACTCTCTTTGTAATTTAAGATATTTTCATGTATCTTTATTAATTCAACAAGTATATCATAAGAATCCCTTGGAATATTAAAACACTTATTTACCATGTGAAAAGTTGAAAATCATCAGTTTGTATTATATTTTCATAATTAATGGATATATATGTATGTATTTTAGGTTCTCCATCAATGCTATCCTATAATATACTACTTTGAGATTATTTTAATCATTGTAATGAATATACTGGTTTTTAAGCCACTCAGTGGGGCACATTAGAAATTATTGTCATCCTTGGAGACGAAGGTCTGGTTTGATCTTGGGATGGTGCCCATAAAATGGGATACCTAAGTATCCTTGTAAAAGGAATCCGAACCCTCGTAGTACGGTGCCACTAAATGGGACACATCATACCTTTTAAAGTCATGTGATAAGGATCTAGCCATATAATTTAATGTCATGTTGTATGGAAATCTAAGTAGAAGGTGCATAGTCAAAACATAGTGTCATGCTTACGTTGAAGCATCCCAAGGAACATGTAAAGGATATGAGTTTCTAAGTAGGATCATACCCTTTGGGGATTATGGACCACGAAGAACATGGTGGATTTAAGGTATTGGGTTTGAACCTCAAGGTGGCTTCCAATGTATCCCATATAGATGGGAATCAATGGACATGTAGTTTGACATGTCCCATAGGAGAGTATAGTCCTTTGAGAGAAATGAGTTTGGGATTACATCCTAAAAAGTATGACTTACTAATTTTGGGGGTTTAATTTGGGCTTATTCCTTAGGAGGATGCCCGGATTAAGGTAATTATGGTTGGATTCCGGAAGAGGATATCCAGTTTGCTCGGGCCCTGAAAGGGATTCTTACGTATCCTGGTATGAATAGGAATCATAGTTCTTTTACCTCTTTCCAATTGTGAAAATGTTGTGACCATGACACATATATAAGCCCACATGATTCATGCTCAGTATGAGAAACAAGATTATATCAAAGATTCAACAAATGAACTTTCAAATTTTTCCTCATCCTCTGGGGGATGAGGGCACATCTTCCATTGAAGCGGGCGATGTGACAAGCATTACCTCTATTCTATTTACATTGGACAAGGGTCCAATGTAAAGAGGATGGGATGAAGGTTAGGAGCAAACCCGAGGATGGATGTCCATGGCAAAAAATCACAACAATAGAGGGAAAGAGTATCAATAGTCATTGTTCCCATCTCCCATCTGGTCTTTGGCACCGAAAAATAAAGGAGTAATGATGCCACCTCATGTAAGAAAATATTGGTGATTATGATAATATGGATTACCAAAAATTGATCTTGGTAGGGAAAGGAGACTTCTATTTTTCGTTAATGGAAAATCATGTGTGCACCGTACCTTCCCTACTAGTGACCTGAGGTTCCAGGTCTTAGAGATAATAATGGGAGGAGAGGACCCAAATCCAAATCCTCCAAATAGGGAACTTCCCAACACTATTTCTAGGATAAAGGTTCTTATGACGGTAGATATACAAACCCACAAATATTCCATTTATCCTAAATCCCTTATAAAAGAAATGTGGGAGTCCTTTGACTATGTAAATAAAATCCCACATAGGAGACACAATGATGTTCCTTTCCCCAAGGTTTGATAAGTCAGGAGGTTTTAGTGGTGGTTTAAACTAAGTCCCTTCCAGATAATGGAACCAACAAAAGATATACCCTATCACGGATGAATTTTAAATAGAGTACATAAGTTGGTATGTAGGATTTATTTAAAGCTCTGCCACATTGGTACCTCGTGCAATTATTCTGTGTAGGTACCTTATGTTGATGTACTGCATAGGTCTACTGTGTAGTTATGCTGCACAGCTGTGGCATGTAGGCATGTCGCGTAGCTGTGGCATGCAGGTGTTCCGCATAAGTGTGGCGTGCAGGTGTGAATGATGATTGAAGAATGTGTTTCACATAGGAGAACCAAACCTATGTAAAAATTGTGAAATAATATTAAAACATTCTTTTCCCAATTAATTATCTCTTCTCTCATGTTATAAGAGAGCTACCAGAGACAATTTGAGGGATTAAAGAGAAATATATACACAATGGGGGCTTCAGAGAGTATTTCATCTATTTCATTTCCTGAAATGACGAGCCCAAGGGCTCTATTTATAGGCATGGATGGGGCCTGGTTGAAGGTATGTTTCTAGCATAGGTCCTTCGCATATCTCCTCCATGCAGGTACTCTACGCAGGGGTACAAATATTATTCTTCCATGGAGCTCTACCACACAGGTCTGTCACGTAGCTCTTCCGCGTAGGTCTGTCATGCAGATATATCTCACACGTATTTTGGAGTACTTGACTTTCCATGAACTCTTAAAATCTTATCTGGTGGGTTTGAAATATCCACATCGATCTGCATGATCTTTTTTGTATTCTTATGTAGAGTTAAAAAAATCCCCCTTAGGATTGTATATGATTAGAAAGAGGGTTGAGTCCCAAGGTAATCTTTTGAGGAAAAGACTATGAGTACATTATTGTACAACATGGGTTTGTTGTAGAGCTATTTCACATAGGTATTCCATGGAGCACTATCATGCAGGCATGTCGTGCATGCATGTCGCATAGGTCCTTGGCGGGCTATAAATTGGTTAGATCATGGGAAATTTTTTTCAACCGTTCATTCAAATTTTCCTGGCTCTCATTGCGTAGCTCCATCGCCAAGCCTCAAAGTGTTGTTCTCTCACGTAGCTTCCTTGAAATTTTCTCAAGGTGTAAATATTTGACTGATGGAGCTATGCGGAAAGACTTTGATTAAAGAGTTTCACTTGGACTCTTGTCAAGGGACTTACACAAAGGACCTCATTGAAGGACTTAAACAACATTCCTTCTCAAAGGACCTACGCGAATAGTGACCTTTGACAAATTTTTTATTTTCCTTTTTTTATATAAGTTGAATTTAATGTTAAAATTACAACCTAATAGGAGAAGTTTGGTAATTCGGTTTCGGAAAAAATGGCTCATTTGATGACCTATACTAAAGAAGCTAAGGCTCACCAAAATGAAATGATGAAGATCGTCAGACCAGACATTTATGAAATTATTGAAAGTGCTCTTCCTGGGTTATGGAAGGGTTTAATTCCATACCAATGTTACTATCCACAAAGTCCTTACTTACCCTTGTACATGCATGGGCGTTTGCAAGATTCCCATGTTCCATCTGTTAAGACATAATTTCCAAAGAATTGGTTTCTTCAAGACTCCAATAGTAACTATGTGAATATCAGTGCATGGGGGGATCAGGTACATTAAAGGACGGTCATAATTGGTTGCATCCTTCATCATAGTGGTTTCACTACTGATATGAAGGATCAAATTATAGAGCCAATACCACATTACTATGATTCCACATTTTAGTTTTCTCAAATAGATCAATCTAAGGGTAGGAAATAATAATGGGATCTTTATTCTAGAGGAGGTGTTAAACCTAAGTGGTTGTGGTCATTCTAGGTGTGTCAGACTTATGGAGAATTCAGGAAAGAGTTATAAGAAGTTCATATCTCTGAAGCTACATTGATGGGAAAAACATATGTTTATAAAAATTATTTAATTCCAAAATTACTGAGCTGATGGAGTTTGCAAACAAATTCCTTCCATTTGATGCATGGTGACGTTGGTATTAGTCTATAGGATATTTACCAAATAGCTGGAATTCCCATTCTTGGGGAAATTTATGATAAATTCATTCCACCAATTACATCATGGAGTGATTCTTCCTGAACACCACCATTGGCCCATGAATTATTTAAAATAGTGATGAATTTACCCAAAGATAACAAATATATTCACATCAGATTGAGGATGGAACCCTTCTTGGAACCAATAACAGAGGAAGGTCAAACCTGTGTATATCCTACTATTTATCCTTCTTTAGATAACTAGGGTATTTTAGGCACAAATTTTCCTACACTGGAAATAGGTGGATATAAGAATAGAGGCTATATAGTAAAACCTGATATAGATTCAATGGTATGATTAGATACCGACCTTGCTATGAGACTAAGAATTTACATGCTTCTAGTCTATGAATCCGGAGGTTGTGTAAGATCAAGGACATTTTCATTGCAGCTCAATTGCTAGAAGGGAAGTATATTGGGTTAGAAGCCCTTGTATTGGAAAATATTTACCATCTCCTACTGTATTTATGCAATGGGAAGGATCCATTTAGAATTGCAGGGCCATTCCAATTGTTGTGGGTCAGTATTGCATCACAATTTTTATCATACTCAGTGTGGAATTTAGTTAGAGTTCCCAATGGTCGATCCACCCCCCTTTTTAAATATTCTTTCTGGTATTCAGCCTCTAAATTTGAGACCCGATGTGGAGCTAAAGGCATTGAATGTCTTGAGAAAATTCTGCTTCATTACTTTTGGTAACCCACCGATTGGAACATTTATTGAGGATGGTAATGAAAATAATTATGAACATATATCTTATATGATGTTATTCAGGGATGGTGTGTTATTGACCAGGATTGATGGTGAAATTATTTATGAGGCTTACATCCCTTAGAGGATTTCTTGTTATTTCAGATATGTTCAAAAATAAAAAATTTCCCACCTACGTATGTTATAAATGAGAAGAGCCCAATGGTAGCGAGACAATTATAGATTCTAATAGCTTTAGATGTTTCCAAATTCTCAATTACATTCCCTCTAATAGATGCATCAATCAGATTGGAAGCTGTATATGAAAAATCTCTGGGTTCATCATATCCTCAAGGGTATTTGACAAAAATAATAAATCGTGTGGTGGATACAACGACTATTACAAGGGTAAATCATGGTAATAAGTCTACGACAAGAGACGATACGAAGGTTTAGAGGTTTCACTGCACTCAAAATGTCTTCTATGGTGGTATACCAGAAGAATAGGGCTAGAGAAGCAATACCTCTAATTCTAAGGAGATCATATCACCGCCATCAAACAGAGGTTCCTATTCCATCCATTGAACTCTCTAAAGAAGATAAAATGAGGCCTAAAGAGGATCACCAGTTAGAAGGTGTTTAGTCTCCTCCATAATCAACCATACTGAGATAGAATTATGTGGGACCTTCTACCATTCATAATTGGGAGAGTGTGAGCTATGATCTTAGGGATGCATCGGCATTCTCCCACTATGGAATTCAAATACCAGATGTCAGTGAAATTAAAGAACCATCTAATTTCAATCCGAATAATAGCCTGGCTGAAGTACCAAAGTACATTATAGAGCTGGAGGATTTTTTAAATGCACCTGATAAAAAAAATCCCAGCCTCTAAATGAGTATCTCATATGATGGACTTAGGAGTACAGGAAAGGTTAATTATTAACTCTGAGGATGAGCGATATATTTATGTTCATACTGAGAATGTGTTTTCCTTTTTCTTTTATCTGAACTTCGATTTACCATTTTTCATCATTTATCTTGATAAAAATGTTTTTTTGAATTCTGAATGTAAGGAAGGAAAATCCAAACTAGTTTTTGAATCAAAAATGTATGGGCATGTAGGCTCTCCCATTGATGTAATGAATAATCCCCCCAGGTCTCCAGAACATCCTTTAGGAGAGAGATTTATGATCGGGGTAATGGTGACAAAAAATACACAACCATTACCACAAGTTTCTCCATCCAAGAGGAATGTCTCGATTTCTCCCCAATCTTTTGAAAAGAAACGCCAGAGAGAAATGTGATTAATAAGAAGTGTTTTCTAAAGGATTAAGTATTTATATTGTCTATATTTCATGTAAATTTCTCTACACACTCCAGTAATCAGGTTTCCTCTTAAATGATTTCTGCCTCTATCTTCTCTCAAGGGTCAAAGAGTTGATTCTTCTAGACCAGATAAAGAAACTCCAGGGGAAACCCAAGTTCATATTAATGAATCTGTTATCATAGTAGAAAAATCATCAAATGATTCATCTATACCAAATCCATTCTTTTTTGAGAGAGAGGAAAGCCATAGTATGATTAAATACATTTATCAATTTCTTTCGTCATATAATCCTGAAATAATCAATATTGATATTCCTATTTCTCTATAAGAAAGGAATGTGGATCAAGGGAAATCTGAGATAAGTACTATTGTGGACCAAAACCTAGAAATACCTGATGATGTTTTATCGATTAAAGATTCAACAGAACAGGATGTCAGTGCAGCCAATTTGGGAATCAACCAATATTTGTTAAATACCTTAAATAGTGAGGATTATATAAAATTCCATGATGCATACAATGATATAATGTATGCCCTTAATCCAAATATTGATATTACAAGTTCCAACAAGGAGTTTTAGTATTTTCATGAGGAATTTCAAGGAAGTAAGTACTTATTCTAGCATTATACAAACACATTTTTTCTTCATTACTTGATTAATTACATCAATGTTCACCTTATGCAGTTATATCTGTAGAAAATGTGCCAAAGGGTCTTCAGGAAAAGGTATTCCACTCTATAATTTTGTTAGACCAGGAGAAATTCATATAGAGGATCCTCCATCAGGAGACTCTCTAGAGCTTTCAAATATGATAACTGAGCAAACACAGGGGAATGACCCTTCCCAAGAAACATCTTCTCAAATAACTGAAGTTGAGAATATTGGGGATTAATCCAATCAAGTAGCTGACTTATTATTTGGTTAATATAATCACCTAGCTGAATCATAACTGTTTCTTCCATTTGAAATTGATAATGACCTTGATTTATCATTTTGAGTTATTAGCTCCCAGATTATAAGGGTAAGATTCTATTGTTCCTAGTGATGTAGAACAAGGAAGCTCTTTAAGTGATCTATTTCTAGAGTACATTTTACCTCAGGGTAGTAACTCATATTCAGACATAGAGATACAATATTCTCTTGTCATCGCACGTAAGAAGACATGGCGGCATATCTGGAGCATAATTTCTGAGAATATTTTAGATGAACTAATATCCCATTTTTTTAACACCCAACATTATTATGCATATTTTGATTTGGTGGATTTAATTATCAACCAATCCATGATGCTATGAATGAGATTAGTTTTTGATGGGAGCAGGAGAATAAGCTGCGACATTATTTTGAAGAGGCTAAATGACATAACAATATTGAGGGATTTAATGCTGTAATAACTGAGGCGGAGGAAATTCATAACACAAAATTGAAAGAAATTATCCATAAAATCAAAGAAGCCATGATGGAGTTGTTATAACTTCAATAGTAACAGGATGTTGTTCATAAAAAACTAGAGAAATTGAATCAGATATTGGGAGATACCCAATTATAGGGGATAACTGCCATTTCATCTTCTAAAGAAGCACTTTGTCGGGCCGAGGAGGTTGGATTTTTTCAGCTATATCTACTTCAACAGGTACCTGATAAGGATTATGAATCCATTCAACAAATTAAGAATAATATTGAGATTTTTTTGACACATGATAGAGAGGCTTTGTTCTGTGGATATCCCTCTGATTTCATATGAATAAAAGAAATTTTTTCTTCAATCATATATGTCATCATTCCGATATTCATGATTGAAATATTAAAGGTAATTAGGATAATAACCTTTTTTCTAAATCACTAAACCTTTATATTAGAAAATAATTATTACAATGACAAGAATGGAGTGCTTAACTTTTTTTATATTATGCCAATGTACCGATTGAGCATAATTTAATTTTTCTAGGGTTATATGGACAACCACAAAAATTTCGTAACATTGGAATTTTATTATTACTCAATATTACCTAAATAATACAAAAATGTACATTTAGTGAGCTGGGACTCCACTTTGGTTCAGAGTTCCCTTTGTGGGTTCTCAATCTGGTGTGTACCACAACTCTTATTATTGGATGTTTAGAGTCATGCATGTTGGACTATAAAGGGATAATATTTTGGTTCGAATAGCTTTGACCATAAATTTTGAAATTAGTTCCTTAACAAGACTTAGTGTCAAAGAATTTATTTAATAATTTTAAATATTTCTAAGGTGAATATTGAGACATTAATTTTATGGCCACTAAATTTAAAACCTCTATAAAAAAGGGGGGTCTCTTCTAAGAAAAAATTTACCATTTTTTGACAAACCAATTATGGGGGTTTTGTTATGCAGGGAAAACTAGGGAATATGTTGCATATCCAAATAGTAGAATATCTTGGATGATAGACTTTTTATGTATGAAACTTATGTAAGGCCACATAAGGGAACATAATGAATAGTCATGAAAAAGAGCTCTTGGATGTTTAAAGTATTACCCCTCATAGAGAAGGGAAAATATGATTTGGGTGACATAAGACCATTATGGGTGGTTTTCCCAAGGAAAGGATTCTTATGTATAAAGAGCTATTTCTTGATGACATATGTCATGAATAATAAAACCACTTCAATAAAAATTTGGTGTATGAATAATGGTTGAAATTTATTAGAAAGAGGAATTTTTTATATCATATTGTGCAGTTTTATGTCATGTAGTGAGGACATTGGTACTATTCAGTTTTAAGTCATGCAGGGAGGAAATTGGTACTGTGTAGTTTTAAGTCATGCAGTGAGGACATTGGTATTTTTCAGTTTTAAGTCATGTAGTGAGGACATTGGTACTGTGTAGTTTTAAGTCATGATGTGAGAACATTGTTAATGTGCAGTTTTATGTCATCTAGTGAGGAAATTGTGTGTCTTTAATTTAAGGTCTTTATCTTTGACCAAAAGTATGAGACTCTCCAAATTTCTTGAATTTTTTTTTAGAAATAAACTACCATATCTCGGAATGGAATGGGAAATAGTAAACTATGATTTAAGACTTTCTGAATCCATTGAATGATATGGGAAAGGGATAAAAGCATCGGAGGAAGTCTTTTTCATGAACAAAGTTACCATTATTTGAAAAACCTATTATGGTGGTTCTGTTATGCAAGGACAAATGGGTTATATGTTATATAGCCAAATAGTGGCATCTTTTGGCTGACAGGCCTATTATGTAGGTAACTTATACAAGGCCATGTGAGGGAATGTACTGTATAGTCAAGTAAAAGAGATGTAAAAAATTTGAAATTCTACTGATAAAAACTGAATAAAGTTTATGGAGATTCATATTTTCCAAAGAACAAAGTTTGGTTTATGGAGAAAGATACCTGAATATGGGAAGGGTATTTTCAACCAAGATTTCCAAATAATCATATGAATAGTACTTCTATAAAGGTATAACCCAAACATAGTAGGTGTGGTATCTTTAGATTTAAGTCATAAAACTAGGACCAGAAATGGAAACAATATGTGATATGTCACCAAGTAATTCCAAGGTTATTCCATGTTTCTTTGAACACATGGAGATGGAAATGTGTAAACCATGATCTAGAAGAGTTTCAGATGAAGATAATGATAGTGGGATAGATATACCTGAATGACTATTTGAAAATATAGATTCTTGTATATTTACATCAATGTTTGAAGAGGACACAGTCCCTCTAACCAAGAATGAAATTAAAATCATTTAAAAATCCTGTTATGGGGGATATATTATGCAAGGAAAACTAGGGAATATGCTGCATAACCAAATAATGACATCTTTTGACTTACATGCCCATTATGTAGAAAACATATGCAAGGCCACCATAGGGCATGTGCTACATAGTCTAGAAAAACAGTTCTTAGGTATTAAGAACACTTTCCCCATAAACTGTAAGAAAAATTATAAATGTCTTAAAACATTCATTATTAAGACTGTGAAATATGGAAGGGGGTCATGCCCAATTCATATTAGAAATATTTGATCTAATATGGTCCATGAGTTTGATATCCTTTACATAGATCTAACTAATATGTAAAATGGATACTTTCTTAGTTTTATATGAATTAATATATGAAAGGAATTTTTAAGTCATGAAGTGAAGAAATCTACACCCCAATAAGGAATTGAAACACCTCATTTATATAAATAAGACTTTTACCCAATTCATAATCCCACTTTTTCTATGATCAGTGGGAGAAACAAGTAGTATTAAGGTTTTCATCTATAATACAACAGTGACATAGGTGAAAAATAATGGTGTTAGATTTCCTTGCAGTTTAACATCATACAGTAAAGATGTTAATGAACTGATGTGAAAATAAAGACTTGTTGTAGCTGGATTTTGGGATAAAACCAAAGTGTCACTACATGTCTTGTTGAGTCCATGAATAAATCCATATGTAGTTCTTTAAACATTACTGATACATGTTTAATTCTTATAAAAATAATAGTGGTTTTTTTATCGAGGATAGGACCAAGATTGGAGATATAGGATTCTCAACATATCTCATTGAAAATGAGAATCAATCCATACGTAGTTATTCAAACAATCATTCCTCATGCGAATCGAGTTTGTCAGGAAGAATGGGGGATTTTGACACGTTCTGAGAAATAGTAAAATCATAAGACATAAAATAGTATAAGGACCAGATCATATATCTTAAGGAAAAACTCTATATAAATCAGATTCAAATATAGGATGAGAAAAGAAAATTAATAGATTTTGTGACTGTTGTTGGGCCCAAAATTGGAGATTTAGGTGTCTCTATGTATCTCATTGAAAATTAGAATCAAACTATACATAGTATGTGAAAAAAAAATTCTATGCATATATGACTCACACATAGGAAAAAAGGGACTCCTATGCTACTAAGGAGTAGTGATGTTGTCAATGATGTTTGCTATGGACGCTTCTAATGTTAAATAGAGAAAACGCAAGTCGTATAGTCTAATGTCATTCAAAAAGGAAAAATTATGTCAGGATATTTATTGTCATTTCACAAGGATGAATATACAACTCATTTTAACGTCAGACATCATTGACACTTATGGTTTTTATGCAGTTTAATGTCTTGCATATAGGAATTTTTAATGTGTAATTTTTAGTCTTATAGCTAGGACATGGGGGTCGTGCAGTTTTTAGTCTTACAGTGAGGACATTGTACTGTGGAGTTTTAAGTCCTATATCGAGGAAGATTTTTACAAATACACAAAGTATTTCTTTAAGAATCCTGCATTGGTTGGAGTTGTAATAATCTCTCCAGCCATTGAGATTAAGGAATAAGCTCCATTTGAATAGACATTATGTATGGAATAAGGTCCTTCCAACATTGGCTCAACCTTTTGACGTTTCTTACCTAATATCATTGGAGTACGAAGGACCAATACCAATTATCCCTAAATAAATTAATGGTGGAGAACTTTCATGTTCAATGCTCATGATTTTCTATTATAATATACTTCTAAATGATGCAATGTATGTAATATTTTATCATCTAATCATTTCATCTCATAGAATTGTTTGGGATACCTCTCATCTGTAGAAAACTAATCACAAATTACAACTATTATTGAAGGAAATTTAATTTGAATTGGAAAAACTACTTTGGTTCCATATACCAATGAATAAGAAGTTTATTCGGTGACAGTAAATGTAGTTGTCTGATAATCCCTTAAATAATTCAATAGTTTATCAGGCCATGATTTATTATCTTTATCCACCATCATTTAGAGTATATCTTATAGGGTCATTTTGAAAGCCTCTATCTGTCCATTGGCCACTTCATGAGAGCGATATGAGTGATTGGATTTTATATTCTTCTCCTGATATAACTTCTTTATATCAATCGAACAAAAATTGATTCCATTGTTTGTCAATATAGTATGAGGGACACCAAATCTGGTGATGATGTTTGTTTTGAAAAAACTAACAATACTTTTGGATCTGACTTCTTTGATAAGTATTTCCTTGGCCCATTTAGAAAATAATTTATTAGTGGTAAGGATATACATGAATTCCTTGGCTATGGATGGAGTATAAGGCCCTACTATATCCATTCCCCATATGGAGAATGTCCAGGACTATTTAGATCTATGTAGAATCTCTGGTGGTTGATTAATGAAGTTGTCATGCACTTGGCTGGGGTGAAATTTCAATGAGAAATCTATGAAATTTGGCATCATTAAAGGCCAAAAGTATCCAAGACTTCATATTTGATCTGAGAGTCTGTGCCCAGACTATTCGGCACTAATTGCTCATAAATTTACTTCTTGCAAGATAGCTGCAGTCTCTTCTCCAGCAATACATTTGAAGAGAATTCCATCAAAGCCTCGCTTGTAGAGGATCTTTTGGTGGTCTGGACTATCAATAAGAGTAAAACTAGCTACTAGTCACTAGATCTGTTCGTTTTTCCCTATTTGGTGTAAGTATTCCATTTTGAAGATATTCCACGATGGATGTTCTCCATCCTGTGGTACGACAATATGGCTTAGAAATAGAGAAATTTTCATTAATTTCACCCATTATGGTTTGATAAAAAGGCGAAACCACATGATTATGGGCTATACTAATGATTTTATCATCCCAATATAGATCTTCAAAGGTTGTATCTTCATTATCCAGTGCATCTTCTTGGGCATTTTGGGATTGTGGGACATAAGACAATGTTGGATCTGAAAGAAATTCTGCCAATAACCATCTGATGTAATCACAAAAAGGGATTGATTCTTCTTTTTTGATATAATATTCTCCATTTATTTTCTTGATTACCATTTATGAATCACATTTTACCTTCAAGTGATTCATTTTCACTAGAAGTGAAAATTCCAAACATGGAATGAGAGCTTGATACTCTTCCTCATTGTTGGTTCTACCTTCTAATAATAGTAAGGAATAGGGCTATACATACTGTTCTGAGAAGATAAGGGAAATTACAAACCAAAATTTGTTGAGTTTAGGGTTTTCGATTCTCTTCCCAGCTGGACTTCTGGAAACACCAACAAAGTATTTTTCCCATGTTGGGAAATTATCCTGAATAGAGAAGACCTCTTCATCAGGAAGCTCAGTATTTAATGATACATATTCTGAAGATGGATTCTTAGTAAGGAATTCAACTAGATATTGGCCTTTTATTTCCTTTTGAGAAAAAACTGGATATCAAACTATTGCAAAATAAATTCCCACTGTTCCAGACACCATGTAAGAATAGGACGACTGAGGATAAATTTGGGCAGGTTACTGTGAGATAAAAACTAGACCTGATGATGTTGCAGATAGTGTCTCATTATATAATCCGAAAATATTAATTCGAGACAGCATTTTTTTCAATATATTAATAATGATTTTTCGCATCAAGAATAGTTCCACTGAGATAATAATGCTTGTTTTCATTCCCCGCATCATTCTTTTGATTAAGGAAGGCACCCAGGGATCTCTATAATACTATCACTAAAAGAATAAGCGTCCTTCCATTAACTAGTGGCATTAATATCGGTGTACTCAAGAGACATTTAATGAGGGTATCAAATTCTTCTTGACAGTCTTCGGTCCTTTGGTTGGTGACTCTCTTCATCATTAATCTTGTAAAGGTTAAACACTTCCTTGAAAATTTGGAGATAAACCACTGATTATAGGCCATGTGTCTATGAAGTCCACTTAATTTTCAAAATTTATATGAGGTGACATACCATATATTGAATTTGTTTTCTCAAGATCAACTTCAATACCATGATGACATATAACAAAGCCAAGGAACTTTCCTGAGGTTCCACCGAAAGCACATTTATATGGGTTCATCTTCAAACTGTGTTGCCGAAGTTTATTGAATATGGTCTCCAAATCAGCAATGATATTGTAACGTTGTTTGGATATGTCCACCAAATCATCCAAATAACATTCAACAAACTTCACTACGAAGTGTTTGAAGATATGGTGCATGGCACATTGGTATGTTGAGCCTTCATTCTTTAAACCAAAGGGCATTACCTGATTTCAGAACCCACCTTGAGGGGATATGAAGGCTATAGATTCATCATCCTCTGGGGCCATATGGATTTTATTATACCATGAGTATCCATCCATGAAGGAAATTTCTTTATAACCAGCTGTTTCATCAATAAAAATCCCTGTAATTGGTAATGTAAAATCATCTTTATGACAATGCTGTTTAAGATCTCTAAAATCAATGAAAACTCTAATTTTTCCATTATACTTTTTCACTCAGAAAGTTTTGGACATCCATTTGGGATATTGAACTTCCCTAACAATGATAGCCTTTATAATCTTATCAAATTCAGATTCAATTTTAGAGGCATGAGTTGGGTGTGTTCCGCTTACTACTTGTATGAATCCCTGATGTTCTTTTGGAAAACCCAAATGATGGTTGGATACATCATGATTATGTCCTGGAATTTCTATATAATTACAATAACATATATCTCGATTTTTCTTTAGAAATAATGTATACACCTCTTTCTCTTCAATGTTCATTGTCGCCCTAATTAGAGTGGGGCATGGATCTTCTTATGTACCCAGATTTATTTTTTTGAGCTCATCCATGGTGGTAGAGACACCTTCCTCAAATGATGGAGGAGCATCCATAAGATCTTCCTCTTCTTCTTCATTACATGTTACCAATTCCTTTTCCATTTTCATAGTATATGATGAGTAAAAACTCTCCGAGTTAGAGGGAAATACGTTATTTGAACATCTAGGAGAAGAGGACACCATATCTGACCCTACTGATTATGAAGGGTATTCTTGTCGTAATAAAGAGGGAATCATAGACTGAAAATCAATATATTTGTCTTCATCTAGGATTGCTATAATTTCTTCTAATCTGGTCGACAAATTAGAGGCTTGTTTTAGTTGAAAAGATGAAATGAATACATCTCTATTTAGACTTCCATCATTGTATGGTGGATCGGTAGTTTCTCCCATGTTGTCAGGATCAATTGTTGTAATTGATGTTATGGAATTATTGGATGTGTTCTTGTATTTTATTTTACCTTTTCAATTTGATTAATAGGTAACACGTAATCTATACTCAAATTTATGAATGGATTTTCTTGGATTATTTCTAGTCCATTCAGAGCATTAACTCTAGTTATTTCTTTTTTCATGGACTTCATTCCTTTTTTGTGATAAAAATACCCCCCAATGTATTCATATTCACATGTTTTGAATGGATCATTTTAACCATACAGTGTCCCAATTTAACCATTGAAACAGTACTTCAGACATTAGTGGTATGAATAAGGTATGGCTACATGCTAATGTAGCCAACGCCTTCCAAGAAAAATATTGAAAGTCATGTCTTAACAAACAACCATGAAGTATGAATTTGATACAATATCTCCAAACTAGGTTTTGAGTGTAATCTCAACTAGAGGTTCTTGTTCATTCTTATCATAAGTATGAAACATAAAAGTGGAAAGAGATAAATCAGATTCATTCAGGCCCAATCAATGAAGTGCACGAATAGGAATGAGGTTGTCTCTGGAGACATTATCAATGAAGGCTTGTTGTATGTCGACATCATTGAATTTTCCAGTCCAATACAAGGCTCTAATATGTCCATGTACTACATCATCTTCATCATCATGTATAAAAATATAACTGCATGCCATTCTTCAGGACCATTCATTATATGGTAAACCTCTGCAGTAGCAACATCGGTTTCAAACTCTTGAGGACTTGAAAAAGACTCAACAAGTTTTTCTAGAAGGACATTTGGTAGACTTAAGGCATCCAAAATTGATAACATGGCCAATACTTGGGATAACTGTTTCAATACATTATACTTTTGATCAAGAGGTATGTGTTTCCTAGAATGGAAATGAGGTTTTACAGGTGTCTTAGAAGTTTATGCTTCTGATGTAGATGTACCTCATGTCAGAGCAGAAGATTGAAATACTATTGGATTTGGTAAATTAGACTTACTAGGTCTATTCATTTTCTGAGAAGAAGATGGTGTGACTTCTAATCAGTCCTCCGAAATAATTGTGTCAGAATCAAACCCGTCATGCATGGAAGAAACTCTTAGTTCAGGTTGAGCCAATAGAAGGTCTCTTCCTTGAGTTTTTGATGCATATATGGTTCAATAAGGGGTAGAGATAAAATTGTGATTTCTAGAATTCCCACATCTTCCCCTGTGTCCTTGACTTTGTCCTCTTCCTCTAGTCCCCCAATTAGGTATAAGGAATTCTGGCTCATTATAATCAGAATCAAAATTGGCATGATGATCCATTAAATGAATAATGTTGACCGAAACAAAAATCCATTCTTCATCTGATAGAGATTATGCCTGACTGGAAAATATTGATTGTGCTGTTTAGCAGGGTAGTGCCTGTTCATTTGAAACATATGGCATGAAATCTTCTGGGTTCAAGGATGACATTTTCCTTAAAATGAACTCATCTTATTCTGACCTCTCGTTTTCCTTATGATCACTTAACTTATTTTAGAAATGACCTCTGGATGAAGGAGGTTTTCTTGTGGCGGAAGACAAAATAGGTAGTTTCAAATCTGTTCATAAAATGGCATGAGTCTGGTGGATTGTTTTCCTGATTACCCAATCACAATATTTATGCACATTTTTAATTTTGAATTCCATCCATTCACCATCTTCCTCTAGATCGGTAGCAGTAACACATGCTAGTTGAGCTCAAAAACCTTTCAGTTTCACTTGTCCAGAGTCTACCATCTTTCACTGGAGAACCATGAAAACAAAACACTCCTAGATGGCATGCCCTATCATCTGGTGAAATAGACAATAATTTGGAAGATCTTCAAATCCTTATTTATTTGTTTTATTCGGCCTTGGAAACTGAACCAAATTTTTTTCGAGAGCTAATATATTGTAAAGAGGAACTTTTTAATTCAAGAATGAATAAAATTTATTCTATAATTACTCAAACTGCATCTATATTTGATCTCATGGATCATCTTGACGCAGTGTTCATTACGGCTGATGCTCATGAGGGATACCCCTTTTATTTGATAATGGTCTTGGTGTAGAAGCAGGTAGAGGTTCCTACTGAAGTTTAATTGTAGTAGCTTCTTCATTTCTTATCCTCCTTCCCGGAGCTGATGGAATTACATGAGTTTTAGCCATATTTTCTATAATAGAGTCTTCTATCTATTGAAAGATTGATGCAATGTCTCGAAACCCTCCTGTGTATTTCATAAGGATCAATGGAGTTCACAACTCATCATGTAGATTTTCCACCCAAATTGGAAAAAAATCTTCTTCAGGGAGTGATAGTCTTAAAAAATATATTAATCCTTTCCATCGTGCAATGAAATCAGATACCCATTCATTCTCACATTTTTTTAAATTGTTTGGATAAAAAATATATATCTATGGTAGCTTTCAGCTAAATTGAAGAAGGAATTTCTGATGGAGATCATCGCATCCATTAATTGATCATTATTGTAAACTTGTATACCAAACAAAAGCCTATACTTTTAATGACTGCATGAAACACCTAAGATTTAATGCTTATTTTTGTTGAGGAATTATCATTATTGTATCACAATGAGAAAAAAAATTTGTTAATTGTTGTTCTGGATCACCCGAACCAATAAGGATTGGGAATGTGGTATTCACAAAATTTGGTGGCGGAGGAATTGCATCCACCCATTCAGGATAAGCTCTCTTTTCCGGTTGAACTAGTATATGTTGTTCCTCCATAGCTTCCAATCTAGTCGTTAATGCCTCAATTGTGTTCATAAGAATTTGGGGAATATACGGATGAGCTAGAACCTATCCAGATATAGAAACTGGATCTTGAGCTATGGTAATGACTAGAAAAATCACTAATGGTGGTGCTGATAATGGCATTGGATAACCCACGGGAACAAGACGGTGAGGATATGTCTAATCCCACATTTATTGTGTACCCAGTGGATGGAATTCATTACCCATAACTGTAGTTACTACAAATTATCTTTTATGTTGAGTTCCTATAAGATTTACAATTTGAGGACCTGTTGTGGGAGTACGCCAAACAGAAATGCTGCTTCGAAATAACTACATATTGAGTATTTTCAACTCCTTTATTTCCTCTTATTTCCATGAAAATATTTATTGAAGAAAAAAATATTGACCTTCTCCAGTGGAAAAGTAATATGAAATCTTTCTTTTACCTCTCCCCTTGTTATATGCATTTTAGAGTTGTGGGATTTTCTTATTTGAAGGCATAAAAATATTCTAGGTAAGCCTCTAATTTCGGGTATGCACACCTTCTTCATTTCCCTAAGCGTGTACCATATTATGGACCAGAACATCATCTTCTGATTCCCTTGAACTGGACTCATTTTATAGAGGATATTTTGCAGCGGTGTTAATGACATTCACTGATTCATAATGCATCGATGGCATTGTAATAGTATTTTTGTATGATCTTCTCCCTCTGTATCTTCCATGCCACTTTGTTATCCTATATGATGAATTCATGGGAACTATTTGGGAGATATTAACTAAAAGGGAATCCTTGGATTGTTCATTTGTACACTTTCCTTATGGATTCTTCCCTAATCGGGGGGGAAACCGACTTTCCATGAGGAGGGGATTGTAGATGTGAAAATCCCCCATCCCTACATGATGGGGTTGTTCCTGGTTTTCTTCTTCAAATAATTGAACCTTCTTTAATGAATTTGATTGTTGAATTAAATGAGACACAATCCTTGAAATCTAGGATGATTCTTGAACTTTTATGGCTTAAATTCGTGCAACTACTCTTCTGATTTTGCAAAATTTGGTTCGGACATTAGTTGAGAGAATTATCCGACAACCACTCAAATCACCTGTTTCAGATGATTGATTTTCTATTTCAGTCATTTTCATTTTATAATGGATGGAATTTTCTAAGCGGGAAGCCTTCTCAAGATTCATAGATGCTTGATGTAAAAGTAACTCAACAGCTTCTTTTCATTCGACCTGACTTTGAAGAGAGATGGTTGAGGCCTGTTCTTGAGCATGCATTTGAATACATACAAAATCTATTTATTTTGGTTGACCATGGGAAATAACATGTATGAGACCACTTTTGGAGGAATTTTCTGATTTTTGTGTGTAGTGAAATGCGATGCTCCAAGTGCACCGCATCCTCTGATACACACAATAGATGGGGAATCATAAATTAACTTGCGCAGCCTCTTTAGAGTATTTAGGCATGCACACTAAAGGATTCTATGATATTTTTCAAACTTTGGATGTTGGGAAACTGAGAGAGTCGCTAAGTAAATTTGGCATTGAAACCATTTTATTACCTTTAAATGATTTTTATTTTTATTATATGGTAATAATTTGGTTTTCAAATGATGAAGAGTATTCCATAAGTCAAGGCCGATATCATTAATTCAATCTTCTGCAATCAATTATTGAATATTATACTGAGAATTTTCCAAAGGCAAGAAGATGATTGGTACTTCTCCCTTAGCCAATTGTTTCCTCATGTTTAACACATCTTCGACTTCTTTCACTAGAGGTTTCTCTAGATGGTCTAACCAATATTGATGCTCTATATTAGAAGATAAATGACCCAAGGGAGGTTTGGAGAATGACCATTCCACTGAGATATCTTCTGGTTGAGAAAGTGTTTCACCTATCACTGACAAGGAATCAGACATGACTGGCCTTGTGTTTGAAAGTTCCTTGAGATAGGAGGGATTTCTCGTTGCTACATTACCAATTATCAATTTTTTATGAAAATGATAAGTAATATTGTGGATATGACCTTCGTAGAAAATTCCATCATTGGGAGGATCACCATGGTGGATTACAACAAGGGATAAATCTTCATGCCCCTTAGTCCTTTGGCCACACGGAGGGTTGCCCTGGCTCTCATCTAGAGATAGGATGTCTGGATTGACCAAATTTTCCTGAAGCAAGACTTCTTGATGAAGTGTCTGAGGATCTTCTGAATTACCACAACCACTACCATAATTTGGTAATGAGAGGATATGATCAAGAGCTACAACAGATAAATTTCTGAGGGCTTCGGGAAATCCACCCTTAAAATGATTCAAATCACATCATGAAATTGAGTTTCCAATAGTTATAGGAGAGACATCATCTTGGATGTTCTCTTATACTTTGTTGGGGTGACTAGCTGGGAAAAGAGGTTATCATGGGAAGGTGTATGTGCCTTCCTTGGATGGTTACCAGAGTAGACCGATTACCTTCAGTTTGAAAGGGTGTATGTTCCCAATCTTATTGTCCATATGATATGGGGGAGTATGCCGCATGAATATCATGTACTGAAACACAGGTTTGTATCTATTCCATGATGGCAGGCCGTTGTGTCATCACATTTGTGGGGAAAAGTTAAAGTGTATGTTTCCCCAGTAATACTAATGTTGCTGTTATAATATCCTGGAACACTTCTAGAATATGGGCAGGAATTTGTGTTTTACCTTTCACCATTGATAAGATATGTTTGGTGACTTCAACGGCCAGAATAGGAATATACTTCCATTGCATATCTGGAGTATGTGTATGTGCCTAATCCTATCCTCCTTTTCCTATCAATGGGTATTGACAGTACTCATGTATGGGGGAAGAGTGTTGGGTCTCCCCAAATTTGTCGTTGGATCTTTACGAATAACCCTAGGTGCTACCAAACGAGACTGTTGGTAGACATGATGAAAATTGACAGGTGTATGTTCCTGCTGGCTGATTCCCATTAGTTTTGGATGACAAACATCCATCAATATAGGAATAAAATAATTCTAGCATAATTGGTGATTGTAAAAATGTGTATGTTCTTATTTACCATTTTCCAGCACATTAGATCGAAAGACTTCTTTAAATGCATTCAGATGAGCCTATTGGCTAGCTGATAACTTGTAAGCAGGTGTATGTGCATGTTTATGATTCTCCAAAGGATTAATCTAGTGGGATTTGTGGGTATCATCTACATGATTGTACTGGACAAAAAAAATAGGATGGATGAGTTTAGGAGCCTGTTCATTTTTTTCCATCAATTTAGGTTGATGGGATTCTATAGAAGGGGTATAGGTAAGAACCTTCACCCTGTTGATCGGAAATTGTCCCCGATGGTTCATCTTTCATTCCTGGGTTTGAGAGACCTAGGCCGAACATCCAAAGGCAACACCCCAATCATGTCGGGGGGTTCACTACCGTGTAATTCTGCTGGTAGTGATTTCTATTGGGATTCCATAGGATGGACTCCTATATTCTTGAATTGAGGCCCTGAGTGGCCACTTTATCCACCTCTCTGTTGTTTGAGAGGGATTGATTATTGCATTCTGAGGATAAGGTCCCGAAATGGTTGATGACGGTGGTTGGCACCGTCTTCTTATTAATCATTTTTCATTTTTTGTTGGATGATTGAGGATTGTTATTGACATGGAGGGCCTACCAAGCCACCTCCAAATTTGGGATTCTACCATGCCGACAATATTACTTTACCTACACATTATATACCCAGTGTTGAAGATGATGGGTTGGTGATGAAATCCTTCCCGTGGATGGGGATCCATTTTTAGTAGAGTGTAGGAAGTTCATAGATGTTTTCTTGAAGAAATTCATTTTAGAGTGAAGGGAATTCTGAGAAAAACTGAGAAATAACAAAAAACTCCATTAAAGAAACAAATTTTTAGATGGATACAAGCCTGATAAATTCCTTTTCTATCCTTCCATTATCAATTTATAGGTACCTAATAGGTGGGTAACATTATTAACATGGTTAATGATTCATGTTGGGTTCACCATTTTTGTTTCATAGTTCATTGAAATGTTTATTATAATTTTTAATAATCACTTCTTCGAGCTAGTTTCAATTGGATTTATTCATGGAACTAGAAACTTCAAATACTTCATTATCCAAAGGGGACTTTCTTTCTAAAGGTAGTTGTTCATTATGTTTGAACATTATGATACATAGGAATGTACATTGGTCGAGAGGATGGGAGATCAGACTCATCACACCCTTTTGGGGATAATTAATGTCTACTCCGTGACTCTCTTTGTAATTTAAGATATTTTAATGAATCCTTATTATTTAACCAATTATATCATAAGTTTCCCATGGAATTTTTAATAACTTATTTCGTGTGTGAAATGTTTAAAGTCATTCGTATGTACTAGAGGATCCTTATTAATGGAGAAATCTGTATGTATTAGAGGTTCTCCATCAATGGTATCCTCTAAAACACTACTTAGAAATTATTTTAATAATCTTTGCGATGATATTGGTTTTAAGACACTCAGTGGGGCACTCTGTAATTTATTTTCACTCACGGAGATGAAGGTTTGGTTTGATCTTGGGATTGTGCCCATAAAATGGGCTACCTATGTATCCGTGTAAAAGGAATCCGAACCATTGTAGTTCAGTGCCACCAAATAGGACAAATCATCCCTTTTGAGGTCATGTAATATGGACCTAGCTGTATAGTTTAATTTCATGTGTTATAGAAATCTATGTGGAATGTGTTTAGTAAAAACAATTTGAAGGACTTATGGTGAAGTAGCCCAAGGAACATGGAAAGGATATGGTTTTCCAAGTACGATTAGACCCTATTGGGAATATGGAACAAGGATAAAAGGGTTTATTTAAGTAAATTGGGTTTGAACCTCATTGTGGCTTCCTATATATCCCATATATATGAGAATCAAAACCCATGTAGTTCGATAAGTCTCATAGGAGTGTATAGTCCTTGGAGAGAAATGATTCTGAGCTTAATTCACGAAAGGGATGCCTTAATGATTTTGGGGGTTTAATTTTGGGATTATTCCTAAGGAGGATTCCCAGATTATGGGAATTATGGATGGATTCATTAAGAAGATATTCAGTGAGATCAGGCTCCAAAAAGGCTTCCTACTTAGCCTAGTTTGAAAAAGAATCAGAGTTCTTGTAGTTCATTCCAATTATGGAAATGTTGTGACCATGAAAAATCTCTCATCTCATGTGAATCATGCTCGGTGTGAGAAACATGAGGATATCAAAGAATCAAAAAGGAATTTTTATATGTTTCCACCTCCCCTGGTGGAAGATGGAACATCGACTGTGGAAGAGGGTGAGGTGACGAGAATTCCCTCTAATCTATTTACATTGGATAGAGGTCCAATGTAAGGAGGAAGGAATGAAGGTTAGTGGATTACACCAAGATTGATACCCATAGAGAAAAAGTGCAACTGGAGAGGGAAAGGTTAACAAGAGTCCATGTGCACATCACCCCTCTTGTCCTTGGCACCAAAAAAAAGGAGGAGCGGTGAAGCCACATCCTGCAGGAAACGCTATGGGATTACACAAGGATTTTTACCCTAAAATAGATCCTTGTAAGGGGAGGATACATCTCATTTTCTTTCATAGAAATGATAGTGATAAACGTACCTTCTCTACCAGTGACATGAGGTTCTGGGTTATAGAGAAAAAAGGGGAACATAGAACCCTATCCCTAATCCTCCAAACCAGGAACTTCCCGACATTGTTTCTGGGAGAAAGGTCGATGTGACTATGTGTATACAAACCCATAGACATTCCATGTATCCTAACTCCCTTATAAAACCAATGTGGGAAACCTCTGAATGTGGAAATACAATCCCAAATAGAGGACACACTAATGTGACTTTCCCAATGGCTTCATAAGTCAGAATGTTTTGGTGGAGGCTTCAGCTTAGTAACTTACAGATAAGGGAACTATGGAAGGGAACACCCTACCATAAATGACATTTAAAGAGGGTACTTGAGTAGGTATAAAGTATTTATACCAAGCTCTACCGTGTAGGTACCTCAAGAAAGTAGGCCGCATAGGTACCCCATGTTGTTGTACATCATAGGTCTACCACACTGGTATGTCGCACAGGTGAGGCACGTAGGTATGTCGTGCAGGTGTGGCGCATAGGTGTGCCACATAGGAGTGGCCCATAGGCGTGAATGATGACTGAAGAATGTGTTTCACATAGTGGAACAATGCCTATGTAGAAATTTTAATAGACTTTTAGAACATGCTTGTCCTATTTAAATATCTATTCTCTCATGTTTTTAGAGAGATACCCGACACAATTTGAAGGATATTTATGAAACAGCTATGCAATAGGAGCTATAGAGAGTCTTTTAACTTCTTTGGTCCCTAAAATGGGGAGACCAAGGTCTCTATTTATAGTCATGGATGAGGCCTGGTCGAAGGGATGTTGCCCGCACATGTCCATCATGTAGCTCCTCCATGAACTTACTCCCCATAGGGATACATAAATTATTCAACCACAGAGCTCTTCCGCATAGGTCTGTCGCATCACTCTGCCACATAGGTCTGTCGTGCAGATATATCACATAGGTCTTTTGTATTATTTTACATTCCATGAACTCTTCGGACATTGTCTTTGGATTTTTAAATATCCACCGAGATCCTCATGAACTTTTTGTATTCTTAAGTAGTGTCAACAGTCATTGCCACACATGAAAACACATTATTTCATTAAATATACCTCTTCATCTAATTCAACATTGAGAATGGAATATTTGGCATCCCTCAAGAATATTTTTCATTACATTTTCATAGTAATAAAAATACTAATTATAATGGTTTGAATCTATACAAGTAGTGAAAATGCCTCATCAAAGTCTAATAATTTATCAAATTAATATCCACCAAAAATCATGCTTTTTCCCCCATTACATCCCCATTTCCATTAAATTTGTTTCTAAATAACAACATTATCTAAAAGACATTATTTTCAATAGGTTTGGTTACTAACTCCCAATATTAATTCATTTATATCTAATATAAAAATTCATTTACTGGATCATCAAATTATTGAGGAAAAATAATTTCATTAACATATCTTGGATCAACCTATAAAAAATCATGTTGTGTGATTTAATCAATTATATTCTAGTTTGATCATTTTGGATTTAATCTGCAATGATATTTTTGATCTCTGCATACTTTGTTAGCCATATTTGGGATGAATAAAATTTTCCCCCAAAACATGAAATAGCTGAATCAAAATCATCACTGTGAATAAGTTTAAAATCACCATTTCTATCACAGAATTCAACATTTTTATTGATAGTTTCATCTTCAATTCCACATAGTTATCTAATGATTATGAAACTGTAATATCATAATGTTCAATTACATCTACATAATTATAATAAAAAATACTTCTTATTTAATTGTAATTTAATTTTTTTTCCATTTGGGGATTTTCTAGGAAAGATACCATCAATACAACATTTATCAAACATCCCATTATTCATATAATATTTTTTGTTATATATAAAATTAAAAACATCTTTTAATACTTAATACTTGGATTCTTATTATAAAATATCATTTTCTAATCCTTATAAATGTTATTATTATAGAAACAATGATTTTAAATGTGAACTTATATTCTAATATCTCATTGATAAATGAATTGAGAAGTATCATGTTTAGTTAACATGGTTTCGGATACATCAAACAAATATATATTCATCTATTGAAAAACACCATTATATGTGGTGTCTATAATGAACTACACCCCTAATTGGATAACATGTATTTAAATATATAATTAAATCATTTAATTTGGGTATTCATCACCATTATTAGGTAAAATCATATTTATTGAGTATTCATAATCCTTTTTATCACTTCTATAAAAAAAGTAAAAATATTGAGGGACTCTAATTTTTTTCAGGAACATAATGCACACAATGATTCTGAATAAATCAATAATGGAAAAAAAATTATCTAAATTTTTGGGTTTATTTCTAAAAAGACCATATATGTTATAATGAATATGATCTAATGGGTGAGTTGAATATATATCAACCTAATAATGAACTATGTTTGGAATATTTTCTTTCTAATATATCAAGAAACCAAAATATCTTATTCTAATCATCTCATGGGAAATAAAATTACTTCCTCACCTAGATATCTTGTTCATATTTAATTGGAACATACATCCAATCATTTTATGAAATATATTATTTTTATTAACAATTCCCCGATGACATGAATGCTAAGTATCTACTACCTTAAAATATTTCATTTGTTTCTTCTTCCCCTTGTTACATCGGTAATATATTTAATACTCCTAACTGAAAATCTACATCTACTAAGAACAAAAAATTTTACTTCATCAAAAAGAATTAAAACACTCAAAAAAATTCGAATCCATAAATAAATATATAACATTTTGATTATTTTTTATATTTTTGAATGATACTTTTTTGATCAGTACATCAATTCATTATTTTAGTGATAAAAAATCATTTGTCTTTACTAATAAATATATATGTGTAGATTGTGAAAATAATCACAATTTTTTATGTTAAATAAAATTTATATAATTATGAAATTCTATCATTAGTTATGACATGCTACATTTGTTTCACTTATTCTACCAATGTTTCAACTACCATTGTACTTGTTCTACTACCAGTTATAGTTAGATACCATTTGAAAATATAATTTTAACACAAGTTAATGAAAACAAACACTAGACATATATCATTACAACTACTTGTGGTTTAGTACCATTAGAAGATATATTTTTCTACCAGTTGAAAAAAAATCACCCGAACAAGAGTGCTACTATCAGTTCACAATTTCTACTGTCAGGTTTTTCTTGTAACCACTAGTTGAATTTTCCGACTTTTAGTACAAACACTCTACCCCAATACTATGTATACTTATGTTAGTAGTAATATTCTCCCAACTAGAAATTATTCTATTTTAATTTAGATTCTTCTACCACTAGCTCAGATATTCTATATCTAAATCTGATTTTCTACCGCTTGTCTAAATTTGGTACAACAAGATAAAACCACTACAATGGGTAAACATATGATTTTATTCCTACCGTGATTTATATTTAAATTATTTATCAAAAAAATTATAAAAGTGAATTCAACTGATTGATTTGGTATTCATGATGGTTTAAAACTGAAAATTCATAAAAACAACTACACAGATGCATTGAGAAAAATGTTTGAATTTCCCGAGTTACTATTAGTATGCACATAAACCTTGTTTTAGAATTATTCTAGTATAGAAAATTATTTTTTATGAAATTTTTTAAACCTATGAAACCCCTTCTTCACAATGGTTAGTGGAATACATTTTTCTACTTTCTCAATGGCAGGTTCTACATAAGTTATATTTTTTAAGGATTATGGATTTCAAAACATGGTTTACATCACAATATTTTACTTACAAAAATAAAATTCTTTTGAATAATTTCTAATGACAAAATGATCAAAATATTTAAAAGTAGTCCAAATTAAAGAGATCATTTTTTATCATCTATTTCTTATTCAGAGAAATAATAACCACAACAAAAAAAATCAATATTTTTCTTTTATCATCATTGTTTTATTTATATTTGAGTTGTGACCCATCTATTTGATTAGTCCTTGAGTGTTATCTCCTGATCTATATTAAATAGTTCACAGATAATGTATCTGTATTTCTATTAAAACATTTAACCCATGAATATCTTTATAAGAGACTATGTTTTTCAAGTAATTCATTTGTGATGATGTATATAAAACCCAATCTAGGTTATGTATTATTTAATTTTTATAAAACATTATAGATTACAGTGATCTTTAGGTGGAGTTTATTTGTTATTAGTTGTATAGAGTGCCTATTTAATTAATTTCTAATACATATTCATTGTTTTTTAATTTTATATTAAATAAGATATATTTATAATAATAAATTTAGAAAAATAACAATTTAATAAGTATCAGTATTCATTCTTATATATATTTCTTGATATAGTATTTTTTATATATTATAATTATATTTTAAATTATATTTTAACAAGGATTTGATAAAGTCATTGAGAACCATTTTTAAAAATATAAAATAATATACTTATACAATTTTTCCACTTGGTTGTATTAAAATTTGGGGATTTTTTTTCAAAAAAATGATTTTAATACAAATTTCAATTGGTTACTCAATTCAATACCTTGTTAAGTACCCAACTATTAAAAATGGTTAGTATTAATGGATATTATTTATTTATTATGTATAATTAACTGTAGTCATATATTTCCCCCAAAAGTACCAAATATCTGTTAATTCTAAAATTATATATTTATTGAAGATAATATAACTGAGAGAGTTGCAACTAATAGAAATCATTATTTTAATTGTAATGATTATACTTAGTGGAATGTTAAAAATAATATATATTATTATTGAATGGGTTTTGACATTTGGAAAGTAATACAAGACATAAATGAAAAAGATAAAGCATCTAGAGAAGAATAGAATGATTCCACTAATCAATCGTACTATTAAAATAGGAAATAAATGAATTCCATATAGAGTTATTTGTGTAAATATAAATTTAATAGATATTATTTATGGGAAATTACTTTTAAAATATAAGAAACACAAATTTTTTCTCATGATTGAACATTAAATGTTGTTAAAATTCATGTGAATAATTATAATTCTAAAATAAAACCATGAAAATAAATAATGATTAATTAAATTTTGAAATTTTTCTCGAGTTCAATAAAATTATAAATATTAATTATTCACATGGAATTAATATATATGAAAACAATAAAGTGATTCTAATCCTACACTGGAAACCTAGTCTATGGTGAGGAATATCTCTCTCTAATAGAGAGTCATTAGACTATATAAAACTGGCAGTGAAGGAGATGATTCGTAATATAATGATGTACAAGTAAGTTTTGAATATGAAAAAATACTATGCTAATCCCAAAAATGGTAACATTTAACACATAATGGTTAAAGAATATAATAAAAAATAACTGAAATAGAACAAATAAGTTGGATTAATTGCATGATAATTATGAAGAGATGTCTCATCTATCTAAGAGTTGTATGAAATTATACATGAGTAATAAATTATCTGTGAAATTAAACAACGAAATAAGGTTAAAAAATAGAATATATTAGAGAAGGGTAATCAACAAGGAGAAGTAACGTACTATGACTACATGATAAATGAGACTATCAAATATGAATGTAAAATATTAAATTATAATAAAAAGACTAAGTATAATAGAAGGATACCAAAGAGATATATAATGGAATCATGGAGTCACTATGTGGACAAAATGAGTTAATATGGTTTAGGCAGGGAAGATAATAAATTATGTGATAAAATTTTATTTGTTGAAAAAATTAATAAATTAACAACTTTTAATTCATATTTTGATAATACTCGTGAATCCTAAATAACTATTGACAAATTGGAGGAATGTTGTTCAATTCACTAATGCACTATGAATTACGAGAAACATAAATATAAAATTTTGAAATGGTTACACGTAATATCTGACAAAAATCGTTCATAATCTATTAAAATATAAAGAATAATACATTGTTAAAGTAAAATAATGTGCCTAAATATCATCTAATAATATTAAAGTGGTATAGAATAATTTAAAAATAGGATAGACACTTTCACCATAATTTATGGTATGTATACGACACCAAATTACATAATTGGTATTGGGTACCATCTTGAAGAAGGGGGATTTTTACAATATATGTTTATTGATCAATCATTAACATATAGTTATATAAATGTTACATATTTATATGGACCAAACAATGAGTTTAATTTGAAAACCAATTATTTTTCTTATTTAAAATTTTTTTTAAAAAAATAATCCTAATTTTTTATTGAAAACTTATTTATTCCTAAATGTGTGCGGGTACCAAAATCATTACTCGAATGATTTTTTTATGAGAAATATGATTGAATTATACCTATAAGAATTTATTCTCATTGGATAGTGGCTATTTAATACACATTATTAGTGTGTTTTTATCATTTAAGATCTTTAAAATGTTTGATGGTGGAAATGTAACATTTAAGGACAAAAGGAAATGAAATACAATTATACATTGTCAAATTAGAAATTGTAAATATGGATAAAAGTAAAAAGTTGTATTTATTGATGGTTTAGAGTATACTTATCTTAATATGTCACAATTACTTGATCATGGTAATCATTTATTGTTTGAAAATAATTTTTAATCATATATGATTCCTTGAATCCATTACTTTTTACTAAAATATTAAATGATAATGTTTATGTAGTTGATTTAGATTCATTATTTTCTCAAGAATATTCATTATCAAGTGTCTATCATAATGAAATGTGTTTTTAGAATATAATACAGGCCCACTACAATATTTTTTCCTATAGAAATATAACTAGGAATGGTTTAGATATGGATCTCCTTAATCTATATTTCTTTAAAATATATATTTTCTAACCCCTATTTAAATGGGAAACATCATAATATTTATATCAGAAAAATGAATGATGTTTCAACTTCTCAACCATAGAGATGGTTCACTATTATTTTTTTACCTTATAAAGTTTATATATTAGGTGGAAATTATTATTCCAATGTTCTTATATATTTATGTGTATTCCAGATTTATTTGGTTGTTAATTTTAGCTCAAAAATTGAATCTTGTTCCCATTTTAAAAAATAATAAAAAATCAATAGTAATATATAGTGGACATAAAATTTTTACTTTAAGAAGTGATAATTATAGTGCTTATGATAATATATTCTTTGATAGTATTTTCTCCAAACATGGAAATAATCACAACATAACTAATCCTTATACACAGAAAAAAATACATTAGTAGAATAAAGGAAGTGTAAGCTTCAAGAGATTTTGTAGGAAATTCTCAATGAGTGTTACATATCTATCTATATTTTCAATGAAACTATTAATACAACATATTATATCATCAATGTGGTTCTTATGTAACCACTTTTAATAAAGAACGCATTTTATTTATGTAATTGAAATAACCAATGTTTAATTACTTTAGTGTTTTTTGTTTTAAGGAATTTCTTTTAAACACATAAGATGGTTCATATAAATTTCAATACAAAATTAATGAGTGAATTTTCCTTGTCTTTACAACCACTTATAAATCATATAGGGTGCATATTAAAAGATACAATGTTATAAAATAATTAATTCATGATATGTTTTGGAAATATTTCAACATGAGACAAAAAATTATCCATAAATCTTTGAGGATGATTTTTCTATCATGGATATCAATACCTCAACCAAGCTTACTGATCAACCTATAAAACTTGTCATAGAAAAATCATTTAGTTATAATGATTTTTTAGAACCAACCATTGATGAATAAAATATTAAACCAAGTATTTCCATAAATAGATTCCTAAAATCCCATTGAGGTAATCATCATGATATTTTTGTTACGGTTCTAGATAGTGTTACTTAGACAAGAGATTTTCAATGAAAATCAGTTGAACATCAAACATTCATGTTATATATTGAACCTAAAAACATCATTTTATATTTCAATGATAATATTTTTGTTATGGTTATGTGAGAAGAGATGAATGAGTTGAAAATAAATAATGTTAGGGAACTAGTGTAATAAACTAAGTACTCTACCTCCATTACCACAAAATGGGTGATTGAGAAAAATATTTATGAATATAGATCTATAAAAAGAGATTAATAAAGAAATTATGCATAAAGATATAGTCAATAGGAATGGATATACTATGAGGAAATCATTATATGTGCTTTCCATGAAGCTGTTAGAATGATTATTTCTTATTAAACAAATTTATATTTTAAAATATATCAAATTGATGTAAGTATTGATTTTTATAATGATTATTTTCTTCTTTTTTTATATAACACACAATATATAAAAATACTAATTTTTAAATCATTTATTCATATTATATAAGGTACATTAATTTTTAAAACAATATCACCGATTTTGGTGTGATATGATCATATCTTCCTTGACATCATAAAATTTTTAAATGGGATAAATGATCTATCATTATTTATAAAAAGGATTTAGAATTATTTTTTCTCTAAATATTTACAAATGATATTAATTTTGGATCTTCCAAAAAATCCTTATTTATTTAATCTATAATTATTATAAAAAAATATATTTTAAATTAGTTTATTTTTTGAGTTAAACAATAATTGGTTTTATGATATTTCAAAATAAGAAATACCATTAAATAAAATATATAAAGTATATTTTGAAAATATTTGGCTTGGATAGATAAATTAATTTGATATATCCTTGTGTACCATTTTAAAATTGGATCATGATTAAACATAGAAACAAGTCAACTAATCCACTTATAATGTTATCATGGAGAATTTAATTAATCACATGAAAAACATAAATTATGGTTACTGTGTGTATGTGTGATAATTTTCAAGAATTTTTTTGGGAATATTAATTGAATTATGTCTGATAAAATTTTTAATACATCAACATGACAATTAGTTTTGGATATTGTTTTTGTAGCTGAATTCCATTTGAATTAGTATGTTATTATCATTCAGATATTAGTGGTGAAAAGTTCAATATAAAAAGAACATGTTCAACATGTAAACTATTATGATAGTATCTAGTATCATGGTGTATTAGAAAAGAGGAATTTTATTTCATTATCAACTGTTGATGTTGAGTATGTTGTAGTAGGAAGTTTTTGTGTATCAGATATGTGGATGAAACACACATAACAATACTATGGATATTAATTTAGATATCTCCCATATATACTATGGCATTATAAGGGATTTTAAAATTTATATGAATCTTATCACTCATTATAGAAAAATGAAAAATAATATATGTCATCGCATTTTTTGAAACCGGTTACATTTGGGTGATATGTCACATGGATTTATTCTAACTAAAAAACAATGATCTAACCTTTCGATATATAATTTTAATATTGAAAAAATAAGGTATATTAGGCATGATTTGTTATTGATAAATTCCTCTTAACAACATTTATTTAACTAATTGTTTTTTTGTAGATTTAAGTCACAAGTCATCTATTATAGGTGGGTACTTCCATTTTAAATTATCATTGAGGAGATATGGTCTCATGCTACCATAGGCCTACTACCATTTTTTTACTATTATTCGCATTCTATAATTAGGACCTACCCCCTGTTTCTAGCATTCTAGTATTATATCTAGTTAATAAAGTTGAGAAATAATATTATGAAATACAATAATGTGCTCCTAATAGTTTCTACTATCTGATAATAACATTATATTCTACCAGTATAATATATGCATGTTTTAAATTCATTCATACTACTAGTAATTTTTTAAATTAACTCTTAAATTACATATATCATTAGAATTAAAATTTCTCTACACATAAAATTATTTTTTAACCTTAATGAAAAAAGCACACTTAAGTGCTATAATTAATTCCTCCCACTTGTGTTCCACTTTAACCCTCTTCATTCTCTCTATATCTAACCTTACCCTTTGAACTTTCTCTTCAATCATAACAATTGTGTGTAATGGTGAGGAAAAATGATTTTTTAGCTCCCCAGATGAATTTTACTATCAAATGAAATTGAATAGGGTGTAAACTGAACTCATTGATGAAAAAATCCCCATATTGCTCCAATATTAGTGGTTACTGGGAAAGAAATATATATTACTTTGACGGATTCGTGTAAGTCACTAGTTTGGAATTTTATTCAAGAATATATGGTGGGTATTGTTTCTCAGAAAATAATAAACCATTCACTTTATGATTATCTCTATATTGTGGTCTATATTTAATGTCAGTATATTAATGAGAAATATTTCATTAGGATGTTGTTTGCGGGGAAGAAACTAATGTTTTTTAAGTAGTAAACATTGTTCTTTGGTGTTTTATACAACTTAATATATGAGGACTACCATTTTTCATACCACATTAATTATGATCATTTGTTTTTTGAATATTACACTATGGAACAATGTGGGGATCCTACTATCTGATGTTCAACTGCATTATATTTTTATGTGGAATGCTTAGTTTTCTTTAAATTTATCAAACATAAGTTTTGTCATAATAATCAATAATTCACTAGGATGAGGTATCAATCTATTTTATTTTTTATCTTCTAAAAAATATTTTTATTTTAAAATATTACAGATATCATATGATACATGTGTTATTATAATGAAAATTTTCATATATGTCCAATAACATCCTTGGTTTTAGGTACATGAACCTTTATATATATATATTTCATGTTTATATAATGATGAGGTTTTTTTGGAGAGGTTCAATCGGGTTGGGAACTATGATTGGAATTTTCAAGAGGACCATGGTTGATAACAGTTTTAAGATACCCCCATTAACACTAGGAAACCATTTTAGGGAAAACAGAGGTCACTAGGTAGGCTCATCTTTGGCTCACTATTTTTTCAAACTGTGAATATGACCAGGATAACCCCTGAGATCATAAAATCATTTGAGATTGAATATTATGTGTTTTTAGTACATGGTTATTCTAACTATTTGAACCAATCGTGAGGGGTGTTGGATTGATGTAGCATGAACAACAAGGTTGGAACACAATTTTCCAAACTGTGCACACTAACCATGCGACATAACTTCATCCACCAAAATTTTATGATCTAACTAAATTTAGCATCATATTAACTAGTTTAATCACTAATTTTCACAAAAAACTATTTTTTTATCTCCCAATGTGTGAAAATTGTTTCCCTTCGGTTAGTGAGAAATCTATAGTCATTTCAAAGGGTATATGAGATCCAGATTCATAGGTAAGTGATATTTCTTGGTTTTTATTATTAGATCCTTGATTATTCTCTGTCTCAAAACCATAGATCTATATTTAATCATTATATATAATTGTTTTGGAATGTTTTATGATGAATTCATGTTATTTCAAATGAAGGGATATCTGTTCGTATTTAAAGAAAGATATTCATTGTGATGTTTTCCATTTTATCTCTAGATTGAGAGGTTTGAAGATACCATAAAATTTCCATATGATTAAAACATGAAGTCTTGGATTCAATGATTTTGAATTGATTGATTTTTTTGAAACCCCTTTTTGATTTTATATAATCCTCTTCTGTGATGATTACTTTGAAATTAGGGAAATTGGTCTGTTTTGCAGAAAATGATTTTGGATCATCATTATAAAATGATTTTTAAAAAATTCTTATTTGTGTTTACTTTATTGAATATGTTTATTAAAATTTTTTAATCAAAATAAAATTTCTTTTGAAATTGATTGGAAATTTTTTTGTCATGGAAGTTGGCATAAATGGATTGTGTGAAATCATTTATATTAAACATGACCCAGTTGAAGGGGTGCATGCCCCTAGGGAACATGGTATTGGTTAACATGTAATGTCTTAGTGGATTGATGAGAGACCACTGATGATAATGGAACCATCAATTTAGAATACATGTGTAGATGTGTATAATGCGTACAAAAAAATTATTTTATGATGGGTTTAAAGTATTATTTTATTTATTTATATGGGAAACAATTTTTGATTGAATAAATATTATGAAATTAATATAAACTACTTAATTTTATTAAAATTATTTTATATTAATGTGATAATAACTTTTTCCCTGATTCGTGTGGGTTATGAAGTAATTAGGGAAAACATACTAGGTTTAAACCCACCTCCTACTTTGGAAATAATGTGCATTTTCATATTCAACATAGCCAGATAGAGGGAATGGTAAGGTATCCTAGTTCTATGGTGAATCTTTTTAATACCTATTGATGGGAATGTGGATTTAGAGTTTGGGATAGTTTTGGAGATTCTATTTGGTGTCTTTGGGTTTTTTAATCCTTTGTATCCTTTGGTTATGTTGATTTTTTTCTCTTGTACTCTGATATTTTCCTTTGGTTGGGGTTTTTATTGGATTTTATTTCAGTAATCATGCATCAAATATAGGGCTATTTATTTTTTTATCTTGGTTTTCATGATTTATATTTAATTGGAAAATCATCACCCAATTATTATATGAGGATGATGACATTAATATTCTCCAACTTATATATCGGGGAGGTCACCGAAGTCTTGTAACACCCATCACTTCTTTCCAAGAGAATGGTGTGGGGAGGATGTTACAAATGGTATCAGTTGGTTCATTCATTGTGAATTGGTATTGATTGAGGTTTCTATTTATTGGGATGGTGGAAAAGATTATGATTGTGTAAACATGAAATGTATACCATAAATATGAATAACTATCCTATTTAAGAATAAATTCATGTTACTATGGAGTTTTAGTATATTATTTTTTTAGGACACTTCTTGGTATGTTTTTAGAACATTTTCATTGTTTTGGATAATGATAAGAGGTTTACGTGCATTTACAGTAATGAATTCCCATTATGCTCGCATAATTGATTTTTAGAATTCATTAATTATTTTTTAAAAAGGTTTTTAATATTTATAACAGGTGAAAATTGATTGGATTTTAAAAATCATGGAGGAATTTTTAAAAATGTTTTCAATGTAAACATTTTGGAGTTTTGGAAAACCATGTTACAATTATTTATGTTTTGTTAAATTTGAAATTGTGAATCCTTTAGTTTATTATGAGTGAGATAGAATATAGTTTTTATAGAAAATATAATTGGGTAGGCACCGTAGAAACCAACTAGAGGAGGCTGCTTAGAATGTTGTTTCACTTGTTACAAAGGTGAACCAACAAGTAGTTCAGAGTATTTTCTAGGCTTCTAAGTCCATTTATAGAGATAATATAATGGATAAATTAATATTAGTGGATCATTTGGTCCAGTTCTAAAAATTGATTCAACCATATATTTAGGAGTGATTCACAGGAGGAAAACATTTATGTGTGTATGAATTGTATGAATCAATTAATTTATTTCGTGGCACAATACTGGAGCTAAAGGTAATATTGGAAGCATATTTTTTGGGAGATCTATCATGCCACTAGTGGAATTTCATATTTCATGCTCAATTAGATCAAGACCTTCAATGGGTGGATTTTGAATAATTATTTAACAATAAATTCAATAATTTCACATTAGAATTTATCAAAATTTTGAATTATTTAGTTCAAATAAAGAAAATATCTCAATATTAGATTATGTGGATATGTTTATCAAGGTGGCCCTTTTTTATCGGAATATGATGCAACTTCATCCTTAATGGAATGCAGTTTCATGTTATCATTGAAAGTAGTTATCTTCTCAAAGATTATTTTTCTTTGTATAAGCGATTATATAGAGATAATAAATAGTCAGATGGTGGATTAAAGATACATATTTAGAAATACGGTTGGAGGATTCATTTTTATTCTAACTAGAATTAGTGGGATGTCCAATGCTGGGATGGAGTTATTGATGTACACCTATTCTCAAGGGTAGATAGCATAGAATCAAATTTTTTGATAAGTCTGCCAAAAAAAATTACTGAATAGTATCCATGGATGTTTTAAATTGTATTTTTTGAGATTTTGAAAGGAGATTGTTTGGAACCACATAAAGCATGTCCCTATTGCAATCATATGGAACATATTCAATATTATTGTCATTGTACTCTTAGGTCAGGTGTTAAAATAAGATATCATGTTTCCCAGTCATCAAATTCTTTGACAAAAAAATAATTGGAATAAGTATTTTCATTAGAACCAAAAAATACACAATGATTTTAGGAATACCATGACTCTGAAAATAGTGAAATATAAATAGGTTTTTAAAAAGAAAAGTTCAGTGAGTACTAAATTTTATGGAACATAGAAGGTGATCAAGGATTATCAATTAGAATATCCAATATTGGGATGTATGATTAGTTTTAATTTTACCCATGTACATCATATATATGATATTTTTATGTTCCATTTGTTTATTTCACCTCATGCAACTGAACATATGATTTTACATGTTGAGTGAAGAATTTTATTTTAAACTCCAAACAACTATAGGGGAATGAGATTATAGATCCTTGAAATATGTAGAATTTTCGATAATAATTGATGGGACTATGTTTTTAGAAGATTTAATTATTATATAGATATATTTATATTAAATTATTTTTGGGATGGATTTTTGTTCTAACCTGGAGACTTGTGTCGATTTCCATAAAAGTAATCAAAGTTCCCAATATTCGGATGGTGTTAGACATCTCTTTAAATGAGAATGGATAGTGGATGAAAGCATAGAAAAACCCTTGGAAATGATGGTATGAACAATCTATATATAGTTTAGAGGAGTTTCTTTAAAATCAATAGATGATTTCAAGGATAGATATTTTCTAAAAATAGTCAACTAATTTCTTAATGTTATTATTTACAATTACTTGTGGTTTTCATCCAGAAGGGAAGTGTAGTTTATAATTGATAACTTATCAATGAATATTTATATATAATATATATCTTATAATATGGAACCAATATTACTCTGGGAATTGAAGGATCAGTATGAAGATTTATAATGTAAATAGTTCATCCAACCAAGAAAATCATTATGGGATGAACCAATTCTTTTGTGTAAAAGGTGGATAGAACTATTTTAGAATTTTTTGATAATAATATTACTATCCATGATGGGATAAATAACCAATATATTCATAAATGAATTTATTATCTATTCAATCAATTTAAGAGATCCTAGTGGTTTTCTAAAATTTAATTGCATTCATGATATCACCGACTATGGGTTCCAAAGGATGGTATTTTGATGATATATTTCATAAGAAGATATAACCAATTTGAGTTATATGTTATTCCTTTTTTTCTAAAAAATATACTAAATATATTTTTATAATTATTAATTTAGATATTTAAAAAGGTATCTAGATTCATTTGTGGTGTTTTTTGTAGATGATATACTATTTTATTATTGGTTAAATTTCTATTATGAGAAACACTAGCTTACAATGATGGGTAACATGTAGGAGGATTATATGTATTCCTAGTTACAAATTTATGATTTATGGATACTGTATGTATATTTCTAGGGATATTTAATTTCATAAAAATGTTTTTTTGTAGATACAAAAACTGCAGATATTGTTCTCTCTTAAAGACCTCTAGTGAATTTCTTTTAGATATATAGCTTCATTGTCTTGGAGGAATATTTTAGATATTTTATATTTGATTTTTCACATTTGGTATCATCAATGAAACCATTGTCATGATAGTTTGTTCCCTTTAAATGGAATGATTAATTATAGATATCCTTCCAAGATCACAAGGTTAAACATTCATTCAATCCTATTCAAATGTTTCCAGAGTCTGGATAGGGATATATATTCTATTATTGTTCATTAGGGTATTAGTTGGGATGTTTTCTCATACAGGAAGATCATGTTGTTCATTATGGTTCATGAAATTTATGGGTTCATTAGAAAAAATACCCAAATCATAATTTTAAATTTTCTACTATAGTCTATAATACCCAGAGTAATTATTTTTTAGGGATTAATTCATGGTGTTTACATACCATAAGAGTTGGGGAAACATTTTCTCTCAAATATATTTCAACCTGAGGTAGAAAACATGGATGAAATACCTCCAAATGTTCAAATTTATCATAATGTTCAAATCATGTGTTGAAAATTTGGTGGGGGTGGATTAAGAAAAAAATCATATAATATGTTGGATATAAAAGCTTAAAATTAGTGTAACTTAATTTCAGTCATAGAAAACATGAACCTGAATTTTACCGACTAGGGTGATGTTTCAATTTTCTTCACAGCCTCATTCGATATTAATTTTGATCAGCAAATGAAAATGGATTTGATTTCTGATCCTAAATGAGTTTAATGATAGTAAAACTCATTTTAGGGGACCATTAAGGGATGGAAGATGGATAAGAGGTAGTTTTGATGTTTATAGATCATACCATGGTACTATTGGGTTTTTTAAAAAAACATCATAATGTGTACCATGATTCAATATGGAATTTTTATAAAACGATTAAAAGGAATCCAAAGGAATTCTATTTTTTAGTGGTTCAGAATGACAAAGGAACTGGTAGAGTTTTCTTTGAGAGGCCTCCCCTATCATGAGGTCAAGGTGTAGAATCAATGACCAATAGTCACATTGTAGTATTTACAAATTTCTATGTAGATGTTGGAGAATAAATCCATGGATTTGAGGACATTTTTTCCAATGATGGTGAGGAAATCCTATTTAATATGGGTAGTTTTGGGTCAACTCATAAAATTAGATCATTTTATCCATACTCATAAATCTCATATTGTGGAGGACATTTCCAAAATAGTTATATGATAATTTATAAATCTACATGGACTTCTAGTATAGATTATAAAAGGACAAGGCCCCGGGATTAGGTATCATTATTGGAAATAATTATAGAAAATCCATTGGGAATATATCGACCATAATCATAATGTATCATCCTCAAAAGGATGGATAATATGAATGGGTTATACAATCACTAGAGCAATTTTTTAATCCTATAATGATGAATTTTGGTGTCTCATAGGAGGATAAAATACCATTGGTGAGGTTAATGTATAATAACATTTGTCTTTACATGATAATTATAGATCCTTTCGAAACATTTAATGTGAATCGTTATTGTAATCCAATTTGATTGGTGGAAAGATGTGAGACTTCCCAAGTTTAGTGAAGCCTTGTGCAAGATATAAAAGATAAGATATTTTAGACCAAAAATAGAATTCATTTGGAACAAATTCATGATAAATATTATTTCAATCATTGTTGATGACTATTTTTGTTTTAGGTGAGTGATCAATTATTCATTAGGATCTCTAAAAGGATTGGACATCAATATTTTGGTAAGTGGTGAACATTATCTCCATGATAAAGAGACCATATTAATATACATGAACTAGATGGTGTGGTGAAATATCAAATGTCATTAATTCCAAAGTTCATTTAAATAAACAATGTGTATCATGTATCTCAGTTTAAGAAGGTACATTCTAACCTTGACTATGTGACACGATGGGATCACATTGACATAAGGACACATGGTTGGTTATTTCATGTGATAGTATTGATTCGAGATAGTAAAGAGAAATTATTAAATGGAAAATCATATGTATATTGAGGGTTTTTTAGAAACATGGACGGATTAAGGAAGAATCCCAGGGGATAAAAATTAAATGAGGTAGAAATGTCCACAACACATCAAGGACACCTTTTAATTTCTAATAACTAAGTATAGAAAGGCCACTAGTAGTGAAAACATATAACCCATTGTTTTAGGAACTTGATAAATTATTTATGTATTTTTTATCTATATAGTGATTATATTGTGTTTTGAAATTTTCCAAGCAGTTTAGGAACAAGTTAGAGTATTTTCTACAGGTACAAAATTGGATAATCGTTAATAGAAATTATGTAATACATCTAGAGAATCATGAAAATAAAAATAGTGGTCACTAGGTAGAAACATGATTCGATCATTGTTTATTCATGAAATATATATTTAAGTGATAAATAATCTCATAAGACTATAATTTGAGACAATATCTTATGTATGGTTGGATTATTCTTTCCCTAACAATGTGAGTCATCTATGTGATCTCTTGTCATGAGATAAAAGCAAACAAATGGTTGGTATTGTGTTTTCCGAACCATGATGACTAACTCTGAAGCATATAGTGGGCCGTAAAATATTTATATATAATTTAGTTTATCCCCTTAATCAATCATTTTTCCTTAATCCTCCTATAATAAAAATTCCATTTTCTTCAAATGTTTAAGAGATGTTTTTTCAGTAGTGATCTGTAGGCATTTCAAATGTTGTTGGATATCTAGATTCACCAGTATGTTCCCATTCTTCGACATTAATTTCAGATCATTGATGGTTTTATCTCTCAAATAATGATCTTTTAAATTATGGGTAGATCTATGGGTTTTTTACTTTTAAATAATGGATTATTTTTTATTTAATGAAGGTAATATATGTCATGCTAAAATCTATTGAATCATTGTGACGTTCATCACTTCCACCAATGTTTGAGAGGTGGTTTTATTATTTCTCATTTACTCTTGATTGTAACGTGAGGTCTTAGTTTCAAATTGATTCAATTGACTGAAATAGTTGGAATCGTTTTTTTATTTGATATATCATGCTTTAGTTATTTTTACATGAAAATTATAGAAATTGATTGGATTTGTATAATTTGATTCTAGATCATGATTTTAAAATGGTGGTTTTATTATTATTATTTACTTTTTATGAATGAAATAATTTTATAGAAATAAATTCAATAAAATAAATTTCTTATTGAAATGTATTGGCATGTTTGGATTGAAATGGTATTTGGGAAAACATTATGTTAGTCCGTTTTCATTAAATGAGATACTTTTGAAGGTTAATGTTAAAATAGGGAACCTTGTTTTTGATACCTTATGATGACATGAAATATCGATGAGAGAAAATTCTGGAGTATGCAGTTTTCACGTAGGAATGAATGTGTGGACATAGAGATATGTTGAATTGGTATTCCAAATGGATTGAAGAGTGGTTTTCAAGGATTTTTCTTATTACATAGGAAAATTTATTGGATAGAAAAACTATTTTTACAACAATTAAAATTTCATTAATTTGTTCTAAAATGTTTATTTTAAATTGGGTGGATTTGTTTTCTAGTTGCTTAGGTTTGGATTTCATTGGGAAACCCCAATTGAGTTCAGACTCACCACATTATTGGGAACTATTTTCTATTTGATAATATCATTATATTAAGACAAAGTTATAATAAATGTAACTAATTATATTAGTTATTCATCAATTTATCTTAGGCTAAGAATGTGAATTTAGATCATGGAGTATTTTTGGAGTCGTTGTTTGGTATCTTTGGGTTTTCCATTATTTGGTTCTTTTGGTTATGTCTCTTTGAATCCATTTTTAGAAAGTTATTTTCCTTTGGTTTTGTTTTGGAATTTATTGTATTTTAGTAGTCGTGATTTATATAAAGTGGTGGTTTGACTGGTTATCTTATTTTGATTCTTTTAAATTTAAAGGGATAATAATCCCCTAATTTTTTTATAACTCCCTTCACATATATTGTCATCCTATGGTTTAATTGGGATATCACATATAGCGAGCAACACCCACTGACTCTTCCCATGCTAATGGGAAAGGGGTGAAATGTCACTAAAAAATTCTATTTTTAAACAATGGGTAATTATTCTATTCTGGAAGATAGAGGGGTTATCCCTAGTAGAGAAGAATATGTAAATAAATGATGGGTTTTTTATAATCCATGAAACATGTATAAGGATAAATTTTAATGGGAATCCATAGTATAAAAAGTGGGTGATGGATAGTGAGAGACGATGTGAGATTATTAATCATGTCAATAACACACACAAAACAAATTATTTGTTTGATCCTATATTATATATTGATAATCTGTTGGTTTATTCTTCTAATGATGATCTGGATAAATCACCTATTGAGCTTATGGAGAAAGTTATGGCTAAAGAAGAAGAATTAGTTTCCTTTACTGTTGTATTTTGGAGTGGTCCTAATATATTAAATATCTAAAATGATTCATATAGACCCCCTAAATTTATTATTTCAATTCCCACTAAGTAAATTATGTTATAAGATGATGAAGATTTAGATATTAATATTTATAATAGTGGTGAGTTTGAGGGTTATGTTTGGTAGAGTCCATAGTCATTTAAAAATTTATATGGTTACTGTTATATTATATAAATGGTGAGTATGAGGAAGAAAACAATTATCCCATTATGAAAATTATTGATTATAGTAAGACTCTGAATAGATATTGGTATAGTGACTCCATAATTTTTTTAGTGAAACAAGTTACTAGAATCCCAGTTGAGATCGGTTGGAGTTTATACAAGTGAATATGATAACGTATTTAAAAGGTATAAGTACCCAATAGTATCTATTCTAGTCAAAAAAATATTATAATTTTGATGATTATTGAGATAACGAAGGTAACCTATCAAATCTCTACAGACCTACCATTTTTGTTGTTCAAAACCATCCAAAGGGACCTTTGACGTAATGGATAGACCAGACCATGATTCTAGATATTTTTTCATCAATGGTACATATGAGAGATGAGAATGAATAACTTGAATTTATAGTGAAATATGAGGAATATTTTCCTTAGGTTGTTCCTTATACCATATATAAGAGAACATCTCATTCTCGTCCTCCTCATAATATTTACATAACCCAAGATAACATGTACGCCAACAAGGAATATATTTTTCTAGATCATGGTCATTTTATCCTATATTTTTCATTGATTGATTAGACTCTAATAGAAGACAAAAAATTATTGACTATGTCATTTTTTTACCACATATCCAACATATAATGTATTTTATAATTTGAAATTTGGAATATGAAAACAAGAATATTTATTATTAGGGTTTTCTTATCCATTGAAGACCTAGCTATAATCCTGGTATATTGAGATCTGTCTGTTTCGTAAAGGATAAAATATCATTATACTATATGGTTTGAATCATTTACACCTCCACATTTCTCTGTTAATTCAATTTTTTATACTTATTTGATCAAAATAATAGTTTATGATGATTTATTTAGTGTGTTGGATGATTCTTAAACATCTCATATATATGTCATAAATAAATTCAAATCTCATGATGAGAATATATATAATGTAGCTAAAAACCCCATTAGACTATATTCATTGTATTTATTTTTAGAGTGTAATATGTTACAAGGAATTACATATGGATTGAAGAAATACGTTATTAGTCTTTGTAAACTAGAAATATAGATAAAAATCACTATAAATTTTAAAACAAAAAAAACAGTGAATTTTCTTTGGAAATGAAATTATTCCACTAAGAATATACCTACATATCAGTCAAAAATAACATTTCTATATCCTTATTAAAATAATAAATATTAAAAGGGTGATATCTGATTCTCATTAAGCCTAACCTTACAACATAAGAAATGAATAAATAAGTCACAATCAATATGGAAATCCAAATAATAGAAACTCATGGAATTTAATCAATTATATGAAGAAATTGTTAATAGAGTAAAATATTATCAAATAATTCAATTTAAATAATCAAATGACCTTGAAACATTTCCATTTATATTATATCTGATTGAACAATCACGTAGACTATTAATAACTAAATTCATAATAATGGAATACTTAATGTTGGACACCCAAATAATACCATTGAAGCTTGTCTCAGGAAATATTATACCATTGAGGATTTTACTATGAAATCTTATACCATCAAGGCTTATTCCATGACAACTATATAATTGGGTATACCATGGGCCTATACCATATCTAATTTGAATCATTAGTCATACCGATGTATCAAGGGGATATTGAGGTGCCCACCCATTTATTATGAGGTCTAATGCATTCCTCATATGAGAGGTTCTAAATATAATGAAATTAACATTCATATTTAAAATATAATCTTAAATATAAATACTTTTCCCAATCAATAAACATGATCACAATATTTCTAAAGTAAATTTAATGGTATCAACATTGTACAAACCAATTCAAACTGATCCTAAACTCTTTAGAGATATAATACATAAGGTGTAATTGGATCATATCACTATTAAATCATATGTAACATCAAAAATTATCTTCAAGATCTAAAATTATTTTGAAATATCACATTAAACATTCCTTTAGGAAAATAACCTTTCATTGAAAATATCCCTTTTAATTTTAAAAATATAATTTTTTAATATATTATCAAAATCCATTTAATTGAAAATAATTTTTTAGTAGTATGAATTTATAAAATATTAAGAATTTTTATAATAATAAAATTCTTGAATAGTTTCAAAGTGAGCATAAATTAAATGATGGTAATAATGGTGGTTAATTTCGTACAAGTCATATAAATTTAAAAAAAACATTACCTTTTCATAGTAATGTTTTAGAAAAGTTATTCACTCAGAAAATGACAAGATGATTCCTTTCAAACTATTTTGGAAACAGTTAAACATGAGAGATTTTGTTAAATAAATCATTTGGATAATGAGAAAACATTTGTTAAAACATTTATATAAATCGTGGAGGTGGATGAAAAATTATTTTTCACTGAAGGGATAAGTAATGTTGGATTTTAATGAAAACATTTGTTTAATAATTTAATGTAACAAAGAGAAGAATAATGATACTATTATATTAAAAATATAATTAATAATTGTATTAGAACAAAAAATATTAATATTATGTTATAAATATCATACAATTCCACCATGTAAGACATAATCAAACAAATCCCAAATATTGATGAGATTGTGAAATGAAAACATAACAGAATGGAAACATTTGCATCGTAAACCACAGGAAATAAATATCATTAAACAAAACCAAAAATTCCATTATGATTAATTATTTCATTATATAACATATGGAAATATTATATATGCACCACATATGTGAAATTATTGGTGAATATGGCTTATGTCTCACAAAATTAAAATTGAGATGAGAAACTATTACATCACACTTAGTTTTAGTTGAACATGATTTAACTTCCAATATATTTGTTTTATAGATTTTATTAAATTATAATAAAACCAAGTTAATATTTATAATATCGTATATTTGCATATTATAACATCTTATTATTTTTCATTAAGAATCGTTAATTATTTTCATTGTTATTATAGTTTATTTTAATGACTTCTCATTCATGGTTTTCATAAATGTAATTCTTCTTGTTCATATTATATAGTTAAATCATCTACACAATTATCATAATGACCGAATAATGTCATTTATAAATAAATTATAATTTTAAGACCTATAATGAAATAAGTTTTCTAAGAATTGTCTATGTTACTATCATAGAGGAATTAGGCCATACATACTTATGGGTAATGATTCCATTTATTATTAATAATTATGGAAATTTGGTAAGTATTATTTTATCAATTAATAATGATTAATATATCTTAAATACCAAATTATTTCATTAAATATATTTATATAAAACATATTCGTAATGTGGTGATGAAAAGGGAGTCATATCGCTTTGTAAATATGAAAGTTCATACGAACACAAACAATGTTATCAACTTGAAGTGGGTAAAGTGTTATGAAATAAAAGGTTGTATATTATATTTTTAGATTGATAAATATGTCATGAATATAATATATATGTGTTTCCCTATAAATTGCCTTTTATCTAAGAATTACTATTTCAGAATGTTTTCCAATGGGTTTGTTCATAGAATCAGAAACACCCAATAGTTCTATATCCATGGGTGAGGTGTTTCCTGAAGGTAGGACAATATTAAAGAGTTATTACAATGATTATTAAAAACTCACATTGATCAATAAAATGGGAGGTTGGCCTCATCACTCCCTTTTTTGTGTATTTATTTCCTACTTTGGGGAACTATTATAGATTTAAAATTTGATCATGAATCCTTCATTTATTCCAAATTACGGGGTGGGTCTCCCTTGAATAAATAACTAATTATTTCTATGTATTAAATTTGAAATCATACATATGTATATAAGGTACATAATCAATCGAGATATCTATATGTATCAATGTTTCTAAATAAATGGTATCCCCTTATGTTAAACTTTTATATTCATTGGTCATTATTATGATAATGCTGGTTTCCAAGCCATATAACGGGTTACTCTTGAGTGTATCATCATCTAGTGGGACATGAGTTTTTGTTGTTGTTGGGATCAAACCCATATCTGGGATTCCTATGTATCTTTGTGAATGGAATCAGAACCTACATAGTTTGACACTTATTAATGGGGAACATCAAACCTTTTATGGTCATGTGATATGGATGTAACCATATAGTTTAATGTAATGTGGTGAGGAAAACTAGGCAGAAGGTTCCCATATGAAGTTTGGTGTAGGACTTATACAGATGTGGCACTGTATACCTGAATGTAAGATATATTCCCACGTTGAAATAATCATTTTCAGAAAATTGTCCTTGAGATAATATGAATGATTTGGGATTTTGGATTTAGATATTATGGAGTCTTCCTACATATCCCATATTAATTGGAATCAAATCCCGAATTGTTTGGTTGGTCTTTTAGGGGTTATGACCCATTGAGAGGATTAATATTGGGCTCATTACTAAAAAGGATTCCATGAAAAGGGACCATGGGGGATGTGTCAATACATGGATATTTGGAGGATTGTTTTAGGGCATACTCATAAGTAATATTCTCGGATTAAGGGAATTATTATGGGAGATTACTCCTAAAGAGGATGCCCATTGAGCTCGAGCCTTTATTAGGCATCATAAATATCTTAATTGTAATTGGAATTAGATTTATCATTATTAAATTTTTATCATTGATCATGATGATTTTTTGATCAATATTAATCTCTAATACCATGTGATTTATACAAAATTTTATAAAGAAGAGGATACGGATGATCCGATATACAATACAATATGCTTTTGTCTGCAGGTGGATATGGTGAAAAAATCCAAAAATTGAGGGATGTGGCATTGAGAGTACCCATATCCCCTACCTCGTCTTCCCCTGATGGAAGAGGATGGGGCTATGGTGGAGGAGGATGAGGCTATGAAACATCCCTCTCTTCATTTTTCCAAAGGAGGGGTTCATGGTATGTGGAAAGAGGAAGGATATAACCAAATGAAAGGTGAGAGGGTTGTAGTTCCCATACCCTCTCCAACCCAATATCCATGATGAAATGAAGAGAAAGAGTGAAACGTCTAGAATTAAAGCATAGAGGATTACTGTAGGTGGGATTCCCAAAAAATTGTTTCATAACGATGGAGTAGAATGTCATTCCATGTAAAAAGGAAACACAATTGTAATCATCACCCACTATTCCAGGAACTAGAGGCTATGTGACCTAGATACAAGAATGGGAGGATATGGTACAAACCCTAGATTACATGTCTAGGAGATACCATACACTATCCATATGGTAGGTATACACATTACCATAGGGATAAAAACTCATATTCCTTATGAGGACCCCTACCGGCCAACTGGGGAAGTGCCGGAAACGACTCGTCATAGGAATACACACCCAAATATGAGACATGATGTTGTTCCACTCACCACATTTTGTAAGTCTTGAGGATTACGTGGATGTTTCAACATGGAATATTTTATAATGGGAATACAACTTATGGGGGACCCTATAATTGCAGTCATGGATAAGGTATCAATGGGTGACTTTCACATGACTTTTAAGTCGGTGCAGGGCGTAGGTGGTTTGCACAGTTTTAGTGGAGAAGGCCCTATGAGGAACTGAAGGTGATTCACATATGGGGGACAATCTTATTGGATGTTACATGAGACTTGGACTATATAGGAACTAAATCATGGTTAAATCATTATCCTTATCACCATGGGTATCCTCCGGTGTCCCTAGATGGGTATCAGACATATCCTTTCATAAGGGAGCGGTATCATGCAGATGGTTTCCTGGTAGGGTAAATGATTCCTTGCACAATGTTTTTTGTGATTGTGACACTAAATGAAATTTTATATCTCTAATACTCTTTTAATCCTTCTTATCAAGGACTTTAGAGAGCCACCTGATAAATTTCAGAGTACCTATGTGAATGAATTGCACAACTAGATATTGGGGAATTCATCAAATTGTTTGGTTATGGAAATGGGGAGCCCAAGGTTAATTTTTATATTGAAATGTGAACCCTTGGGAGAAGAAGAAACTCATCATAGGCTATCCACCTATGATATTTGGGCAGTCTATCTACATATTGTTTCCATATAGGCTCTCTATGTAGGATTTTCAGACAATCATTATGTGTAGTTACACAGTAGGATTATTCAAATTAATTTAAAAATTTTTAACATCCAAGATCCATAACTTTTGATCCATGAGTCCTTTTGGGATATACAAATATTAAAATTGAATATTAAAATGATACATACACTTATTGATATGTTGTCTACACCAAATGATCAAGACTGAAATAAAAAATGAATTTAAATGATTCAACACCATTGATTTATCGATCATGGAAATCCAAGACCTACTATTGGAGGGGGGGGTTCTGTCCAAATATACTTCATTATGGAGTTTTATTTTGGAACATGGAAGTCTATAATGAATATTCTTCTATAAAAGACACTCTTATACACTAAACCATGACATTTTTTATCTATTATAGGTTCATATCAAAATTCTTGCGACCAAGTACATCAAACGCATTTTGTGTTTTAAAAAAAGTTCCCCTTAGTGTTAGATTAAATAACAAATAATGTAATATGGTGCCAATGTAACATTAGGTAACTTTGATGCATTCAAAAGACATTAGGTTACATTTAGAGAAAACAATAATTTGGAATAATTCTCAATCTTTTACCTATTCCAAGGGGCCTACGTGCAATGCTTGACTATTTATATGGTAGTATGGACAACCCTAAAAACATTCTGTCTTTTGAGTCATCACAAAAACAATTACTATCCCCTAAATGAAAGACTTAGTTCCAGGGATTTTTCTTTTTCTTTAACAACCCTTTTTAGGTTTTTAGCCTAACAGGTTTTGAGCCCATTTATCTTCATTACATGATTTTACCTAAACCACACAAATGCATGTCTAGATTATTGAGACATAAAGTTATTCAAGATTATTATTTGTGGGTTTTTAATCTAGAATGTCTTGTGTCTTATCCAGTTAATTTTATAGTCATGAAAATCAGGCAACTAAGATTGATTTTTAATTCCAAACATGTTTTACCATAAAATTTTAGATGATAACACAATCAAGGATTGATGGGTATAAATATCTGGAGATTATTCAAGTAGACCATATAAGAAATTGGAGACATTATTTGTGGTTTATGAATGTCAAATCTGATGTTTTAAAATAGAAGATGTCATTTTTGAGGAAAAAAATACCACTAATTGACAAACACATTATCTGTGCTGTTTTATGAAAATCTAAATAGGGTATGTACTAAATTGTCAAATCGTAAAATCCATAGGCTAAAAGACCCATTATATGGGTTATATATGAAAGGCCATATGTGGTGCATGCAACATTGTTAAAAAATGAATTCCTAGATATTACAACTTTCTATTCTTGATGGTCGAAAGGATTTTATGGAGATTCAAATTTCTCAAGGCCACGAAGTGTGGTTAGTCCAAGGGAAGATTTCATAGAAGGAAGGAATAAATTGTATTGGGATAAGGCATGAATGTGAAACCAATCCTATATGAATTTGGTGTGTGAATGAAGGTATATCAAGGTGGGATAACCATTGTTAGTGGGAGGATACTTTCTAAAAAGGGTAAAAGTTTCATGTAGTCACTTGTCTTGTAACTATGACATTAACACTGTATTTTAACATCTTATGTAAAGGATGTTGTTTTACAGTTTAATTTATTTTGACCATTATTTTAATCTATAATGTTTATAGTAGTACAATGATTACATTATACAATGATTTTTATAATCATATATCAAGGACGTTAGAAGGCTATAATTTACATTCTTTATCTTTGAAAGAATGGTTGATGACTCTCTTATTCTTGGAAATTTGTCTGGAAATGTGCTATCAAATTTTGGTTTGAGAGGATAAATTTGTATGATATGATTTTTGGATTCTCATATCCAATTAATGTTATGTGAAAATGGTTTGTGGAGTTATATGAGGTTTATTCTGGGCATTATGTTACAATGAGTTGAGAAACCTATTTTGTGGGATGTTTTCTACAAGGGAAATAGGGGAACATAATTCATTATAAAGTATTTTTATCATTTTTATAACAATCCCATTATGTGTTTTGTTTTATTTAGAGACAACTAGGTTGAATATTTTATTTTCAGGAAAATAATTCCTCACAATGTTTGACATTATATCACTAAAACAGATTGGGGATTTTGAAGATTCAAATCATCACAGGCACAGAGTTTAGCTTATGAAGACAAATTACTATAACATAGAAAGGGCATATCAATTGAAAAAATTCCATAAATGCGGAAAATATTATATATGGTGGTATATCACTTGAATATGGGTTAAGGTTCTGTTAGTTTTAGTTCATACTCCTAGGACCATAACATCATGGAAACAACAGGTGGCATGTGCCATGATGGACCAAGGTTGTTCGGGAATGCATCATGAAAGAGGGAGGAAATTTAAAAACATTTTTTTGGCAGTTATTGGGTTAAAATAATTGATATAGAAATATTATATTGGAGATTACTATGGACTAAATTTTAATCATGGGTTTCAACGTAATGTCTTTAAAGATGTTATGGAAAAAAGAGGCTTCTCCCATGAAAATCGTACGACATATTGAAAAACCCACATTGAGGGATGTTTTTTGAAACGCCAACTAAGCCACATACTACATAGTCAACAATGTCATCCCTTGGATGATAAACCCTAAAATTTGTGATCATCTTATGAAAATGCAACCTTTTCATGTTACACCGTAGTCATGCACAAAAATTATAAGGTATCAGACATTATATCACCTAAAGCTAGAGAAATATTATGCATATCAAAAAGTGTCCAAGAATATAAGTATGGAATACATAAGTGATATTTACAAGCTTATATGAAATTTTTGGGCAGATATGGGCCATAATGTGTAGATTCCCTTACATAAATCATAATCATATATTGAAGTGTAAGATCCTTGTTTCTATAATGGATCCATTTATAAAAGGACCCATGTTGAGAGATGTTTCATATATATGTTCTTGTAGATAATAGGGGGATTTTACCTTATGGTAGGAAATGTGACCCCAAATCTAGGAACCACTTCATATCTCAATGGGATAAAATCAAGCCACATGTAGTTCTAGATGGAATCATGTAGTTTACAGTCATGCAATGAGGACATATCATGTGCCTATTTGGGCCCTGCTGTTATGAACAAGATATCCCCAATGAGAATTGTTATTCCTTACTCATGTGGGGAATTCCATTACAAAACTCATAATCCCACATGTGATGTTCTTAGTGTGACAAAAAATGATCATCAAAGGTTTCTTTTGTAGAACAAGGGATACACAAGTGTAGGATAGAGGAATTTATATGAGGTCATGGTGGGTTTAGGAGATATGATCAAGCCATTACTATGTATATAATCATGATGAGAATCAATAAGAACATAGTTCACGAAATCCCATAAATTTAAATTCATGCGGTAATCATAAGGATGAAATAATGTGAAAAAAGTGAAACATTTTTTCGGGGACATACTATATGATTCAAGTGCCACTACATATATTGTTGGGGAATGAACCATGACATTGGTAGTTTTGAAAAAGGATTCCCCTTGTAGGTTTGAATTGTTACATAGGGAGTAGTGAAACTTTTTTGGGTTAATTATGGATTGACATGAAATAGGAGGCTCAGTAATCAATACATATCATGTTTTAGTGATAATAAATCAACACATTGTTCTTTAAAGGTTCATTGTGCTGGTTTGATCCACACAAAGGGAGTGGGGGATTTTTTTTGCGTCTTGACACAAAATTGGAGATATAGAAATCACCACAAATCGTTCTTAAGCATGAATGAAAAAAACATTGTTCTTGAAAAATTTTCCCCAAACTAATAATTATTCGACATGGGGGAAGGGAATTTAATATTTTCTAGACTTACTGATGGGCTATAAACATATATTCTAGGTGTTACCATGCATCTAGTTGTAATGAGAATCAAACCATATGTTCTGGAAAATTTCCCCTATGTAGATATGGTTTGTACATAGTGAAAATAGGTGTATAAATTATTTTCATCATGGTTGGGCCTGAGGATTGTAATTTAGGTGTCACTATATATCCAATTAAAAATTAGAATCAAGCCAGATGCTTTTCTTGGATAGAGAATTCAATTTACCATCATACAATGAGGATGTTGGTAATTCAATTTATCATGATTTGTTAAGGAAGTGAAAATACAGGGGATTATAACTCCAAAGTGTGCCCAAATTCCACTGTAGAGTGGAAATAATGTATGTGGGGATTTTTTATAGGAGCTTCCCATCCATTATTCCTCATGACTAGACTAGAAGTTATATCATCCCACTGTGGGGTCAAACAATTTTTTTGGGACCAAAACGTGAGATGGATGACAATTTTGTAGGTTCCATGAGGAATATATAAAATCATGGTACTTTGGGGGTTTTATATCATTGAACGAGTGGGAAGCTGACCACGTAGATTGATGTCATGCAGTGTGGTCAAAGTGTGTCTTCTAGTTTCTGGTCACACAGCTAGGACCTAGTTTCATGTAGTTTTCATCATGTAACAAAGGTGATGATTCCACGTTGTTTAATTTCATGGGGAATAAATGAATGTTATGTGATTTACATGAAAAATATATTTAGGAATATTGAATTGGATAGACTCTTAATGATCCCTCTATGTACTGACATCATGGAATATGCTCTGTTAGAGTGGACCTTGTGTATGGAGTAATTAACCTCCCATTTTTACTCAACATATAGAGGTTTATTTAAAGGTATCATTAGAGTCCTAATGAATAATTCCAATTATTCTTATAGGAATGAATGGAGGATGATATTCTTTTCAAATGATCATGTTATCTGATTTTTTAACTGATAGGTGAAATAAGGTATGGCCAATTTTTTCATATTGTGGCTCTAATTTACCCATTATTTTTTGGGATCCATAAACTATGAATAGATGATATCATATGGAAGCAATAAGATGTGGAAACTAAACCTCAATTGTATGGAATTATTTTTTTTGGTACACCAATTTGTTTGGGGTTGCCCATGTAGCAGTATGGGTCATAGTCTAGTAAGCCTATAAGGCTTGTAAGATCTTATCATTCCATGATATTTTATATTTTTCCATCATCATCTGGATTATGATCAAAAATATCTTTTTAATGGCCACTATCAATCCATTAGATAGTATATGATATTTTTATGAATGGAAGGATTTGATTTTGTATTCCATATATAGATTTTCTATGTCAGTATAGTAGGATATTCTACCATTATCTATTAGTATGTTATGAGGGAGACCAAATATTGTAATGATTTTTTAATTTATGAAGCTACCAATGATTTTGTCCCAAGTTATTTGGATCGGTATTTCCCCATCACACTTTAGGATGAAATTAGTAGTAGTAAGGATGTGCTGGAGGTTCTTGGTTACATATGTATGGTATGGATCCACAAAATCCCTTCCCTTGAAAGAGAATGTACATGAGTTTTTTGATTTATATAGAATATTTGGGAGTCGATGGAGGATGCTTTCATGCACAGGGAAGGAATGAACTTTCTTGGTGAAATTTATACTATCTTCAATCATAGTGGGATAATAATACACATGATATTGAATTTTTTTGGAGATATTATGTCAAGACATGTGAGTGCCATAGTATCTAGAATGTACTTCATCCATAATTTTTGGAGTCTCTAATACATCAATATATTAGAAAAGGAATCCATCGAAGCCCCATTTATAGAGGGCTTTCCAGTGGTTTGGGCCATCGTAAAGATTGTTTTTGGTTGATCTCCATCATATTTTTTCTTTACTATCTCTATCCACTGGGAAAATTTTATTTTTAATGTAATCCATGATGTGTGTCATCCCCCTACTGGTAGAACCATAAAATTCATTGATATGGTGGACTTTGTTTATCTCTACCACTATGATTTGAATGAATAGTGTAACTCTTTCGAGACGGGAGATGCAGATAATCATTTCATTCCTCCTGGGATCCTCCATCACTATAGAGGCCTTTTATAATACTTCTTCCTTGTAATTTTGTGATCGTGGGATGTCAGTAAAATTTGAATCTATGTGGAACTCTTCCATCAACCTTTAGACACAATCATGTAAGGGGATTAACTATTTTTGGGATTGTTTCAACCCCATTGACATGTTAGAATAATAAATCTAAGTCCCCCTTAACATCTAGGTAATTAACTAGTATTTTGAGTGCCAATTATATTCCAAAAATTATGGTTTGACATTCTACCTCATTGTTTTACATCCTTTTAATAGTAAAAATGAGTAGGGTTGAATTGCCTTTGTTGGGAAAATGAGGACAATCCCAAATCCAACTTTGTTGGGTTTAGGGGCATCCATTCTCTACCCTATTCATCTCAGGAGTCTTCTATAAAAATAAATTTACCATGTTTTTGGGATATCCTCAATAGAAAAACTATATTCATATGGAATTTTAGTATTTAATAATGACATTTCTATAGATGGGTGTTCTGCAAGAAAAAAATCTAAGGGATGACCTTTTACTACATTATAATGCAAGTTATTTATATCAAACTACAGAGAAATAACTTCCCACCATGACAAATATCCTATTAGAATAGGAAGGTCGAAGATATATTTGGGTGGGATATTGATATAGACCAACTGGACTTCATGGTGCTATAGGTTGTGCCACAATTTCGGATCGCGGAAGATTAATTAAAGGCATCTCATCTCAATATTTTAATTATATGTCAAAAAATCAAGCATGGTTCTAATGAGATAATAAAGGATTTTTTAATTCACTTAATCATTATTTTGTGATTGTAATAAATGTAGTGATCACTCCACATCCATCACATATAAGAGGAGTTGATTTCCAACTACCTGTGGAATTAATTGTGGTAGACATAACATGTATTTTTTAAAGATATAATATTCATCTTGGAATTAACTATTAATTAGATATGTGACTCACTTCTTCATCAATTTTTTGAATGAGAAACACATTCTAATAAATTTTCCTATGAAGTGTTAGATGTAAGCCAATTTTCATTCAATACATCTCAACTCTTTGAGATTTGAAGGAGGTGGCATGCTAAAGATATATTTTTTCTCAGGATCAACTTCGATGTCATGTTGGTATACAATTAATCCAAAAAACATTCATTGAGGTTATAATGAAAAAATATTTTAGGGTGTTCATCTTCAGGATATGATGTCGAAGATTATTAATGATGGTCCCTAGGGAAACAATGTGCTCAGAACATTTTTGGGAATTGTCCACTAGATCATCAATGTATAATTCAAAAAAAAATCCCTACAATGGTTTGATGATGTGATTAATTTCTTGTTGGTATGTGTTTTCAATGCTATTTATGTAACACTGAATAACCCTATATAAGATTACTTCCAGAGGGGCCATAATGAATGTTTTTTCATTATATTCTGTGGCAATAAAAATTTTCTTATACTCACATTATCCATTATTGAGGTAGTGGGATTGGTAACCAGTTATTTTATAAATCAATAGTTCTATTATCGGAAATAGGATTTCATCCATGTGACAGTGCCAGTTTAGATCTCAGAAATCAATGAAATCTCTGATAATCGAGTTCCTCTTATGTACTAGGTTGATATTTCATATCCATTTATGATATTGCACATCTCAGAAGAAGTTTTACTTAATGTGATTATCCCCTTCTCTTAACATTTGGAGGTTTAAGTTGGGTGTGTCTATCTGGATACCTATTTATATCTCATGAGGTCCTCTGGAAGAACTATTTTATAGGGGTCCACATCAGGGTAATGTTTTAAATTTTTATGTAATTTCAGGAAAGTAAATTTTTATTTTTCTTCAGGAATAATACACCTTATATTTTTCCAAAGTCTTGGACGAACTAACCAGATTGGGTGATGGATCTACTTTTGTACCCATATTTATATCTATGAGTTCATGCATAGTATTAGAGACGCCTTCCACAAATTCTATATGGGAGTATTTGAGATATTCATCTACTTCCTCTTAATTAAGCATTAATTCTTTCCCCTCTTATTTAGAGGTAGGTGATGATGTAAGGATCTTTGAGTCTTTGGAGAAATAATCATTTGGTCCTCTAGATGGAAAATTAATCATTTCCATCTCAATTAATGGTGTGAGGTCATTTTGGGGATCCAAAGAAGAGATGAGAGGCTGAGAATGAGTATCTATTTCTTCTCCTATTGATGTGATAACAAATTCCATCATATCTAGTGAAGTAGGGATATTTCTTAGCTACAGGCTTGAAGTGAAGAAATATTCATATAATATTTCATCACTACTCAGAATGTTGAGGAAAAATCCTATTCTTTCAAGTTTAGTTTGGAATACTGAAATTATAGAATCCTCTGAATCGTTTATTAATATTGGCCTCATTCCATACATTTTATTGATTTGTTGTATATACTCTATTATGAGTTGTTTGAATAGAATATATGGAATCAACTCTAGACTATTTATGGAATTGGTCAATGAATGGTCTTAATAAATTGATTATTTTTATATCTTAAGGTAGAACCCAACATCAATGTATTGTGAATCATAGGATTTGAATAGAGAATTTTCATAATGAAATATCCTAACTTGACTGTTGAAACAAAATTCTAAGCAGTGGTGGTATGATGAAGGAATGGATGCATGTTGTAGTAGCCAGAATCTTCCCAATAGGAAATTTAAGGATGTATCCTTCCAAAAAAAGAATATTGACTTGGTAAAAGTATCCCAGAATTGAGTTTTGAGTGTAATCTCACCAAGATGTTCCTTCACAATCATTCCATCAACCAGTTTTGTTATAGTGTAGGGAGAATAGTGAGATTCATTGAATCCCAGTTAGTGATGTGTCTAGACCAAAATTAAATTTCCTACTCATGCATTGTCAATAAATACTTGTTGGATATCAATGTGATTTATCCTTCTAGATATATACAAGGTTCTGGCGTGTCTTTGTTTGAAATCATCCTCATCATAGTCTAGGAATGAGATGGCCACATGGTATTCTACAATATTTTTCATAGCACAATATAATTCAGTAGTAGAAACCTTGACATAAAACTCTTAATGGATTTTTACGGCTAAAATGAGTGCTTCCTAAAATATTTTTATATAAGAAAAGTATGTGTGAATGACAACATAGTCGGTATATAGTCAGGTTGCTTCAAAACATATCTCTTCTAATCTGAGGGTCTACACATCCCAACATGGTATTGTTCATTCAAAGGTTCTTTGGGAGTTTATTTTCATTATATATATGGACTGTCCCTTGGAATAGAAGTTGATGGTGCTTCCTCTCTTAGTGTATTAGGTTGGTTCTGTTAGTCCATGCATTGGGGATGATTAAGTTATGATATGTATTCTAATAAATCATCCATTATGATTTTCTTAGGGAAAAATCTATTATGAATGGGGGAATTCCTTTATTCATGTTGACATTACCAAAAATATCCCCCACACATTTCTTCCATGTATACAATTTGAGTAGGGGAATGGTTGAAGTAGTGACTCCTAGAGTGACTGCATCTTCCTCGGTATCCTCAATTCTGATATCCACTTCTCCCTATTCCCTAATAAATTGTTTTGAATTATGTTTTATAATACTGATCATCTTTTAATAAGTGGTCCATTATGTGAATAATGATAATGCAGTTGAAAATCAACTCCCCATCTGATGCAGATTCCTTCTGGTGGGTGGATTCATATTATTCTATTTAGCCAGGTGGTGCCTTTACTATTCAAATGATGTATAGTATGGTCAAGGCTGAGTTTCTCCTTGAAACAATTTCATATTATTGTTCTTTCATCACACCCTTATGACCATGTATCATTGTGAATGAATAAAATTCACAAGACTGAGATACTAGTGAATATTTTTGTTTTGTAGAGGAAGTAACCAAACACATAGTAAGTTATCTCAGCTATTTCCTTATATAGAGTTGAGATAAACTGGATGAGAAACATCATAAATAGGCCATCTCATCTAGTGATTAAATAAGCCTCCAAAAATTTTTACCACACAATGGATTGTCCTTACCGCAATTTTACAAAAAAAAACCCAAGTTTTACCACCTCCAATAGTTCATGGATACCCATCATGGGATCATAATAAGTGACAACATGTTTCAAATGTTTCTATAGGTATCCTGAGATCTTCAAAAATAGATTTTATTGGTTCCCAATAATTATCATGGGATGAGGCGGATCTACCCATTCAGGGTAAGGATGATTTTTTGTTTTATTGGAACACATCATTCCTCCATGACTTCCAATTGAGTTGTAGTGACCCAATAATTTTCTTAATCATTTGTGGAAATTATGGCTAATCCTAATATTGAATCGGTGTGGTGTCCCATGATCGAACAGGTGCAAAGGCTGATAGGGACATTAGTAGAGGCCCCACTAGTATGTTCCACTTGTAGAAAATAGGGGTAGGCTTTTAAGGATTTTCCTTTCCCTAATATAGCTGGTCACTTGACATATGGAATTATCAATATGCTACCGTGGTATCAAAATATATTGATTTTTAGCATCTCAGACTAAATGAATGTTCTAGGTTTTCATAAATTTCTATAAAAAATCCTCTTTATTTTGGTGTTCTTTCTAGAAGGTCATATAGATTATCTTCTAGAAGAACAAGTATAAGAACAAGGTTTCCTTGGAGTAATTATGCATTGAATCTCCCCAATTCATTCATTTAGTTCTCTCACTATGAAAATATTTCCTCGAGAATAAGAGACTTAACCTCTATAGAAGGATGGTGAGGTAATATCTTAACCATACCCTTCTCACTATGAGATTACTTTTGATGAGTAAATGAATAATTATTCAAGGGAATTACTATATTCAGTGTAGCCTCTAATTTCAGATACACAAAACTCATTTAATTGTTTCTATGCAGACCACATCGGGATCAAATCTTTAGTCCTCTAAATCTTCCACTATACCGGACTTGTGTTTTTTATAATTAGTGAGGGAAACATTGATGACAATCAAAAACAAAAAATGAAGTTAAATAATTATACCTATGTATTTATTATAATATCTTTATTTACTTCCCCTTGAATCATTGACCTCTACCTTTTAGATTCTCTAGGATATTCTTTGAGGATAGTAGTTTTAATAGAATATATAGATAGTTTGGTCATTCACATCCCTAAGAGGGAATAATATAGTTTAATGGGATGAACTGGGAGGATATACATTTGATAATATTCCATAATCATGGGAATATTGAATCATTTTGTGTAAGGGATTATTGAGTTGTAAAAACCCCCAACCATAAATATTGGGGTATTCTAATTATGTATTTAAAAACCATAGGTTCTAGTCATCTCTTCTTGATCATTTGGTTAAAAAATCCACAATCCCTGGATGTTGGGGTTTCTCTCAAACTGTCATGGATGATACTACCATGAAACCTTTTATGATTTTATGTATTTTTTTTAAGGACATGGGCTTGGTGCATCATTCAGTATTCACTTGGATCAACCATTTTTTCATACCATTGTTTTATTTTTACATTTACCTATCTAATGAATGGAAAACTATAAGAGGGAGGTTTTATTGATATTCATAGATTTTTTTAAACAAATGTTTTAGAAAAAACATCTCACTTCTATCCTGACATTAGTGATAGTTTTAAAGGGATATTTTTACTGATAAAATCATCATTCATAGATATTGTCCATTTTTTAGAGCCACCCTAATTCTATGACATTGCATGACACCATGGTTGGTATGATTATTTGATTAAGGGGCATAGTAAAATTTAACTCTCTATTCACACCCAATCCCCTGATAAACATAATAGATGTGGAATCAATGATATGCCCTCGAAAAATCATTAATATAATGAGGCTTGCATATTGAGTGGATCCTTCATATTTTTCTATCATTAGTTATTGTGAATCCAATATAGTTTCCACATAAATTTCACATTTCAAACATTCCATTACATTGAAATGACTTTGATACACATCTTGAGGTAATACATTTTCATTCTTGTGACAGATTGTTTTCAAGGTATTGTGTTGTTTTTTTCTCACAATCTTCCAAAAAATCCTATGCAATGCTTTATTGAGGGGTTACAAAAGTGAAGAACATAAATTATATATCATCTTTATCCAACTATTTACTCGTTTTTAGCATGTCCAAATCATATTTGGCAGGATGTTGATCTATCTGGTCCCACCAAAGTGGATCCTTCCTAACTTGTTTATCATAAGAAGAACGATTATTCGGTATTTCCTCTACTATATTGGAATGAAAGCGATCCAAAGTAGGTTCGTAGAATGACCACAAAATTGGTTTGTCTCCTAGTTCAGAAATGATTTCAACCTCAAATGGAAAGTAACCATATATTAATAGAATTATTTTCACATGTGCCTCATGATAAGAGGGATTTCATGTCACTACATTACCATTTGGATAATTCTCTTGAAATTGTTAAAAAAAAATACTATGGAGAAAGATTTTTCAGTGAATTCCATCATGGGAGGACCACCATGGTGGATTATATCATGTTTGAGACCCTATTTCTCCTTTATTTTATGGATATATAGAAGGATATTGTGGATATCATACAGACATGGAATATTTAGATCAATATGATTGTATACATTAAGCAAGTCTTCCTGGCGAAGTTTCCCTAGAGGAAATTCATAATTACTACTAGTGATCCCATATTGTGGTAATGAGAGGGTAGGATCTTGAGAAACCACATATATGTACAAAGAGCCTCCATAACTCATTCATTATTTCGATTCATATCAAAGATAGACTATTTATTTTACAATTGTTTTTGATGAGGATTCTTCATTTTTGCCTTCTTATGAGCGATCGGTGACACTTGCTGAGGGGGATTGGTTTTCATGGGCCAATGTTTGTGCTGACTTGGGAGTGGCCTTTGGGATAGGCCGATTATCTCTAAATTGATTAGGTTTGTTCTATTAATCCATTTTTCCATATAATATGGGTGATTTTTTTCCATGGACATCCTCGATGGGAGAAGAGGTTTGTATTTTCTCTAGGGTGACATGTTGATTTGTCACCAAACTTGTCGGGAAATATATTTTTTTCATCCCTTGAGAAATAATTTAATCACTATTATGACGTCCTTAAATGTATGTAGAATTTGAGCAGGTATATCTGTCTTCCCTTTCTACATTTTAAGAAAATTATTAGTGACTTTAGTAGTTGGGATGAGGATATATTCACATTATATATTTAGAGTAGGTGTATGTGCATACTTATACCCTACCATTCAAGTAGGTGGACACTAACAATAATCATGCACATGGGTTGGGAGATGAGTGTGCCCCCTTCATTCTGTCAAGACTTCGCAACTGACATATATAGGTGATTCCAAATGAGACTCCAGGAAAACAATCTAAATACCAGTAGGTGTGCATTCCTACATGAAGTATGCCATCAAACATGGTTGGCTGATTTCATTGAATGTTACTAGATGAGTATGCTAACATGGTTAGTGGGTGAATGAATGTGTATGTTCCTAAAAAAGTTATGTCACTGTATTTGGTTCGAGAGTTTCTTTGAATGCCAATAGATGAGTTTATTTCATGTCTCAATATAAGGGTATGGATGTTTTTTCTCATTTGTGGTTTATCACCAAATGGCGTAGGTGGGATTCTATGGACGGGGAGGAGGTATGACCGCAATCCATTTTTTTCTAGTTTTCATCCTCAATGGGCTTTCATGGGTGCCAAGATTTATAGAACATGAGTTAGAGAGTAGTGTAAAACACCCTCATCTTGTTGAGGGTTTACTACCCCATGGTGTTGGAAATAATTCTTTCTAGTAGGAGTCCTTGAGAAGGACCCATGTTTATTTTTGATGAGGATGTATGCGTCCTCTTGATCTATGTCACTGATATATGAGAGAGGTTGGTTGCCATGTTCTGAGTATAGGTTCTTAAAATAATTGATTAAGGTGGTCGACATCGTCTACTTTAGGACCACCAGTCATCATTGACCATATTATCGGTGGGGCTTCAGGAGCTACAGGGAAGGTCAGCTGGCCAATAGGGTCTCGATCATACCATTGTGGTAGTACTCCCAGACTTGTGATTTAGATACCCAGTGTAAAAGATGCTAGGTTAGTGATGGTGTCCTCTCTGTGTAAGAAGACCCGACATTAGCAGTCAACATGAAATGAGTCAATGAATGATGGAAGGATTTCATTGGATTGATGTGATTTCATGGACTGTTGTTCCTAAATAAATTAAAAATGCAAACAAGAAAACCCTATCAATGAATCATCTCATTTGAATGAATACGATCATGATTGATTTTATTGTCTTACCCTCTTTCAATAAGTGAAAGGGGAAAACATATTGGTGAAAAAATTGTAACGCCCCGACCCCAAATTCCTAGAGTCGGTACCTTATTTTAATACATTGGCATGATTACAAGGAATCAAGTCTCAAAAGACCGATCATTTTAGCAGTATGGGAAAACGATTGCATACATGAACATCACATTACACTTTATATCATACAAAACAATAAAAAAAAGAAATCCTTTGATAATTCCATTGTTCCTTTAGCTTAACCTTGCATCTCAAACATAAAACTCTTTTTGGGATCCTGGAAAAATAATACATAAGAAAGGGATGAGCTCATATTCTCAATAAGGGTAAAAAATATAGCGGAAGAAAACATAAATATTAATCTTGGTGAATAATTGAAACCACATTCCTTTACCAATAATAAACATGAATACTTTTATTGAAGGAATATGAGATGAGTAAATAATGACATAATAAAACATAATCATGGGTATTCTACTAGTCGAATGACCACATGAACCATCAATATTATTTCCATAATGATGGAATTTATAATGTCGTGCATTCTGAAACACTCTGTCAAGGCCTCGGCCAAGACGTCTAAAAATGATTAAGGCCTCGACCAAAACCATATATCAAATTGGGAATGGCCTCAGCCAATTCAACATCTAGTTGTCTCATGAGACCTACCGATGCATCGAGGAGCTATAGCGGGCTCCACCGCTCACTTACTGAGCCCAATACATTCCTCACATGAAAACGTTTAAATATAACATAAACATTCCTATTAAAACTAGCATACGAAATGCCAATAATTTAACCATAAACCATGAATGGTATGAAAATAACACATCCACAGTCAAACATATCGCAAAAACATCAATACAATATGGAATATTGGTATCATAATTAATCGACTTCAAACAAGTATAAAATCCAACAAAGGATGTTGACATAGATGAAATAAAAACTATTTGAGAGAAATATCACTTTCTTTTTTGAAATCATTTAAAGTTAAATAATTATAAAATAAAACTTTTATTTTTAAAATATTATTATAAGTTTATAAGGGAAGCTTCGACGATGTTATAATGGAGGAAAATAGCTGCACCCGCCGTATAAGTTAAAAAACATTCTTATATTAATTTTTTCGAAAAGGTCATAATGTACCTTGTTTGGAAAACAATGAAAATAATCCATTCAAAACCTAAAAGGTAAAACAAGGGTATAAATTACTTTTACCCATTTTCTAGTAAATAAAAAAAATGTTTTGAAATACATTTTTTAGAATCATGGATGTGGATAATAAAGAGGCTTCAGTAGATACTTATGTAAAAACATCCTTGGATAATAAAGATATTATAGAAATAACCCTTACCTCATTGTAATCTATCGTTTCATATGAAAAATAGTCAATAACCAATAAATGAATAATAGAATATCATGAATATAAATATAATCATGAAAACATATATCAAATGGTCGTACACAATACACCACATGAAATAAATAAGTGGTGAACAATGGAAATCTCACTGAATTAAAAGTGAGATAAGAAACCCCTTACCTTGTACTTTTCCTTGGTCAAGGGTAGGTTAAAATCTTTAATAATGGTGGAATAATTGTTATTAAATAATACTAGAATCATATACATTAATATGATATCATATATGATCTTTAAACATTTCTTTGTTAATAATATCTTGGTATTATCGTCCTTTCGTGTGTTAACTGATTCGTTTTCCATTATATGATTTGTTATGTAAATAATGATTTTTATGGATACAATGTATCTTATTCATATTCAGAATGATATAAGGTCTTTAAAAATTATTTTTAATCATCTAATGAAAATTATTCTTGAATGGATTATGATGGGGAATGAATCTCATCGTGTTCGTGGAGACGGTAATCGATACGTATACATGTATGGTGACATGTCATTAAAAGGATGGATTGAACAACGAATATGGTTTTACCATATTTCTAATAACATCACATTATATAGAAGATACTGGAGTTATTATTTTATAATATAAACAACAACGAAAGGGGGAGTGGAAGAAGAAAGAAACTTGGAAGAGGTGATGAAATGTTTACCTCTTCTTCAGGTTCTTCCTTGTGATTTGATCAAAATGGATCCTTAGGTTGGATTTATTAATAAAGTAAGGCCCCTAGGATGAAGGGATTATAGTTTATAGTGTATTTATTCAGGGGTTAGCTGATCCAAATCGCTTTGAAGGTGTGAATTAGAGAGAAGGTCGAGTGCCCTTTTATAAGAGGGGTGAGGGGCACCTTAGGAAAAGCTAGAAATATTATTTTATAATAAAATAATATTCGGTTTCTAATAGCTCCAAATTAAATTATTTAATGGATAAGGTTGGTATGGCTCTAAAACCACTCAACCAATAGTTTTTAGACCGGTTTGAGTCACTATATTAAATTTATCTTTTAGATTTAACTCTTAGTTAAATAGATTGACATTTATCGTGTCTCTTTGTATTTTTTTATTATATGGTTAATAAACATACTATAAACTTCTAAGGGAACCCAAAGTGGTTCATTAATTACAAAAATATCATTATATAAGTCTTTTGGCTGAACCTTAGATTTTTAGGAAAATAATAACAATTAATAATATAATATTTGATTTAAAACTATTTTATGTCAATTTTGACACTATTTGGTATTTTGTTTTTGCTAAATTCATAACAGCATTATTAATTCGAAAACGATTCATATAACCAACCCTAACATTTACTATTAACTTATAAAATTATTTAAATTCATAAAAAGTCTCAAATTATATTTATTTGGATATTTATAATATCAATTAATTTAATATTTCATTAATTGGGTAATTATTGTATCATCATTGTGTCATAAATAAATATATTTTTTCAATCTCCAAATATTATAAATAAAATACCATTATTTAGGTAATATTTTTATCTTTCTAATGAATATTTATAGTCGAATGTATCTTCTATGTAACCCTATATTAAAAATGGTTTAGTTATCAAACATTGAATTTAACATTTCTAACTCTTCTTCGTATTAAATAATAATAAATGTCCTAATCAAATCCATGTGGATCAAAGAGGTTCATATTCTATTCCAAGGGTTTTTCCTGTCGAATTATACTTATCCAATATAATTAGAACATGTGTTATGGTAATAATATTATCATTTTTACCCTTAATAACCATATTTATTCTTAACCGTGGTAATTAAAAATAAAAAGTTACTATTCAGAAAAAATTATTTTCATTTTATTGAACCAAATTTTACTTACTGATATAAACCATATCTCTCAAGGTTTTTAAATTCAACTCACAGAAGTGGTAAAATTAAGTTTTATGTAAATTTTCAAATGCTCAATAGAGGTGGATAAAAGACGGTAAAAAGTTAAATAAAATTTTTATATATCTATAATAATTATAAACTTACTCAATTGAATTAAATTAAACTTATATAGGTATTATGTATCAATTTTTACCTAAAATAAATTTAAATAAAATGAATAATATTTTTAATAAAATGTTGTTTTTAAACAATAACTATGTGTTTCTCACTATTCATAAAAACTTTAATGTTTTCGGAAAAAAATACCAAAATTTCACCCTAAGATAATTTTGATATTCTGAATTAAAAAATTAATTATATTTTACCAAATTGAAAACATATATGTTTCATTTATTAATTTAAAATTAATTCCTGTATTCAAAACCACAATCCGTATTTTTAAGAAATAATAACTAAGAATAGATTAATACTTTCTTATGTTTAATTTCAAAGTGAAATTATTTCTAATGAAAAACATTAGATTAAATGGTAAAAATATAATCTATTTATACTTACAAACCATTAAAATGTATAATTTAACACCTCAAATTATTTTTATTAAAAAAAGTTGTTTTCAGTTAAAATATAGTATTTTTCACTATTCACCCAAATATGAAAGTTATCATAAAAACAACAAAAATTTATTGAAACTAAATTCTTATGTCCTGAATCTAAAGAGGAAGTTTATTTTGTTAAATTAATATATAAATGTTTCAAATATTGGATTTCAAAAGGGGTAACCATTAAAAGGCGGTAAAAATGCATTTTTGAAAAAAAATACTTCTTTTATCTGAAAAATGAATTTGTTTTTTCGTTATGTCTAAGAAACTCATAATATGGATTCAAAAATTATAAGTATTATATACAGATTAAAATTTAGTTAATACTATTAATAACATCTTTTTAACAGTTATTTTAGTAAGTCATGGTGCTCTTGAACTCGGTGTTGCATGTAGTGCAAGTTATTGAATTAATTTGAAAAAATAATGTACTATGAAATCTTGGGGCGTTACAAAAATAATATTGGTTAATGATTCATGTTAGGTCAGCAATTTTTTCCCTAAAACTAAATTTTAGGGAAATAATTACTATTTCTTAATGGTTTCCAACCATTTTTTCGTAGAAATAGAAACACACAGTTGTTCTATATCCATGGGTGTCGTACTTTCCAAAGGTAGATGCTCATTAGTATGTTTGACCAATGATTCTTACATAATCACATTGGTCTTGTGGATGGGATTTTGGGATCATCTCACCCTTTTGGGGGGAATTATTTCATACACTATGAATATCTTATAGATTTAAGATATGTTAATGAATCAATTATTTATTCCCATGAATGATGTGGGTTACCCTTGAATTTACAACCTGATAATTGTATTTATAGGATTTAGGATCATCTTCATCAATCTGAGGTTATTCATTAACAAATATATCTGTATGTATCCAAGATTTTATTCCAATGATATCCCCTAAGGTACAAGTTAGAGATTATTTGTTCATTTCTAAGTTTATAATGGTTTCTATCCAAATAGTGGGGAACTCTAGGGTGTATCATCATCCTTATAGATGAGAGATGTTATGGTATTGGGATCGAACACATAAATGGTATTCATATAAATCCTTGTGAATGTAATTACATTCTATATAGTTCATTGATGATTAATCGGGAACATCATGCCTTTTTCATGTGATAGGTACCTAACTATATTGTTTAACATCATTTGGTGAGGACATCTTGGTGGAAGGATCCTAGTTAATTCTTGGTTTGAGACTTATGCAGATGCATCCTAGGGAACCTAGAAGTATGATTGATATCCCAGTTGTATTAATCTTAATTGGGAAAAAGATCAATGCAAATAGTCTTTTATTTTGGATGTTGTGTTTCGATATCATGAAGGCTTCCATAATATCCCATATGGAGAGGAATCAAATCTGGCATAGTTCAGTTGGCCTCATGGGCGAGTTGGAAACTTTTAGAGGATTAAGATGGATCATATTCCTAAAATGGATGCCCTAAAAGGTTCTATGAGTGATGCATCAATTCATAGTGATTTTTAAGCCTTTTGGGTCATACTCCTAATGAGAAAGTCCACTTTATGTGAATTATTATTGGGACTTACTCTTGAGGAGGAGTCCTATTAATATTGAGCCCTAAGTGGGTTTCATACATATCCAGATTATTATAGGAATCATAGTTATCATATTTACATTATAGTCATGGATCACATGGATTTCATGACCACCATTAACCACTAATACCAAATGATTCATGCTCTATGTGAGAAACAATAAGAATATGAGGATCTTAGAAATCACACTGCCTTCTTTTGTCTATAAGTGGACATGGAGACATTGACCAAAGGGAGAGGGATAGAGCATTGAGTGTCCCCACCACCTCCTCACCCTCCTCCATTGATGGAAGAGGATAGGGCTATAGTGGAAGAGTATGTGGTTATGACACTTACCTCTATTAAATATACCCTTAAATGGGTCTAGGGTACATAAAATGAGGAAATAAGGAAGAATGAGAGGGGGGATAAGGCTCAGGATCCCATCCCCTCTATGTCCCAATGTTTTGGAGGCATAGAAGAGCATATGTGAAAACATTAGTATGAAAATAGAAGAGATTAATCTTTGAGGGATTCCTTAAAATTGGTCCTATAGAAGGGGTGGAGGATTACATTCCATGTCAAAATGAAACACAATCCTAATCCTCACCCTCCCTGCCAGGAACTGGATTTTGCAGGTCTTAGAGATATGAAGGAGAGGAAATGTATCTAACCCTGCTGTACTTTACCAGGAGATCCTAGAAACTACCTCTAAGGTAGGGGTTCTCACGACAACAAGGATACACACTCAAATACATTATGAGGGCCCCGATTGGCTAACCAGACAAGTGAAGAAAACCTATAACCATTGCAATACACAACCAAATAGGGGACATGATGAGGTGCCACAAGAAATAGATTTGTATACATGGATGTTTTGGTGGAGGTTTAATGTTTTTCCCTTTTAGAAAATGGTTATTAATATTGAGTAATAATTCCTTTTGGGCATGTATATGGGCTTGAAGGGTGACTTATGCAGGACCTACACGAAGGTTCTTGGTTTAGGTGCTTGGAACAAGTGCTTGGTATGGGCCCTTGGACAAAATGAATGTTCATTTAATAGGGGAAATAACCCTGTGTGAATTTAACTTTCCATGATTGATGAACAACCTGGGAAAAACACTTAGGTAAATCTTTACCCTAAGCACCACAAGTCTCCTCAAGTGTCCCTGGATGGATCATACGATTGTCCTTACTTAATGAAAGGAGCCTCATGCATGTGGTTTCATACGAGATTAATAGGGTTCATCACACAAGTATTTCCACTTAATATATAAAGGGAAAATCGATCTCTCTTCTCCCATTTTTATTCCCCTTATCATGGGTTTCATAGAGCTACTTGATAAATTTTGAATGAGCATGGAAAATGTACTTCACAACCAGAGATTGGGGGATTCATTTGATTTTCTAGTAGTTCAAATAGGGATCCCATGGGTCCTATTTTTTCTCAAATATGGATCCATATGTGAAGTACATACTCTATGTAGACAATTTTGTCTAAATTAGTTGTCCGCACATGCTATCTGTGTAGGATCTCTATGCTGGATATCCCCACAAGAGGTCCACAAAGGACCCCAGTGTGGTGATTAAAATTCATATCAAAAGTATTTTCATCTTTAGAGATCCATAAATATTTATACATGATTCATTTTGGTCTCTAATACTAGTCAAATCTATTATTTCAATGATTTCTACACTTCTTGATAGGGTGAAGACAGCAAAAGTTCTTGAAGGAAATTCAAATATAGAATTTCATTCCTTCAATACCATTGTGTCATCGCTCATGAAAATACATGGCTTAATCATTGAGGAGGTCTTTTCAACATATCCATCATTATGGATTATTCTTATGGAACATGCAAATCCATCCTGCATATTCTTCTAATATGGATACACATCTCTACTAAACCATGAAATTTGTAATCTCTAGGAGGGTCATATCATGAATTTAGAGGAAGATGAATGAAACTTGTTTTTTGTGTCAAAATTATTCCATGTATATCACGTATAATCATTAAAACTATCCATATTTGTTTCCATGAGATTTTTTAGTAACGGAGAATCACATCACTATGTGAGGTGGTAGTTAGGCTTACACACGGGCAATGTTGTCATATTCCCTATAGAATGGAATTGAAAAATAGTGTTATATATGATATAATTAATCCAAATGTATATTTATGTTATAAGTATCATATATATACTACATATATATCATTATACATGTCCTTGAGTATTGGTAATGGGAAAATAATTACATCGATTGGGGATGTGGTAGTCTGTCTTACCCATGAAAGATGATCTTATCATCAATTTAATGGAAGTGGGGGCGGTTGAAGGTAATGTCTATAAAATAATAACATCTATATATATGTAGATACTATGATTGTTATATTATAATTGTTTAATATTAAATAATGTTGTTTTATAATTAACTAAAATACAAACACTTATTGAAGAATGTTACCTCTTGTTTGGGTATACTCTTTAGTGTTTTTGAAAAATATTTCCTTGGATAGATTTCTAAAAAAATAATTCTTCTATGATGTGTTTATTGAATTTAGGAAATAAGTTTAGAGGGTATTTTCCAAAAAATGGGTTTTCATCGTTAATGAAGAGAGAATCTGGGGTAGAATTTTATACGTGAGGTGAGTCTCACTCAAATAATTTTTGGAAAGAAAAAGGAGTCTCACATTTTTTGCATTTTAAATGGATCCAAAATGAAGTATTATAGATACATAGGTATTATAGTGTCTAAATATGGCCAAAAATATATATTTAATAGTTTTTATAGGTCAATTTAACCCATATCATTTTAGTGTAACCCCTGGAAAATAAATATTTTCATTAACCACAATAAATAATTTTTACTTATTTTTCAATTTATTTTGGTAAAAAAAGTAGGCGATACTTGTGATAATATAAACTATTTTGAATCCAAATATTCCATTAATTTTTCTAAATTAAACTAATATGGGCGGCATAATATTATATAAAACTAATATTGCAAACATGATGAAAAAATGGTTTTTGAAGGGAAATTCTTTGAAATATTAAAAAAAATTATATTAAAAATAAATATGAAAATTATTATAATGAAATAAATTAGAATAATTGATATAAAATTGATCTAATTTTACCAAAAAAAGTTCCGAAATATAATTTAACATTACTAATAATTTGACCAACTGACAACTTTCTATTAGAATATTGTATTTTCTACTATTAAACAGAAAATTAAGCCTTTCATAAATATCCCTGTAATTCACACTAATATAATTTTTATATATTTTATATATAAATTAATTTTATTTTTTCAAATAAATTTTGGATTTTTGGTGAAATTTAATTATAATTTATGATATCATTGCAAAAGTAATCTGTGTTTGATAAAAAAATAATTTTTTAGAAAACATTTATTTCTCTTACAAATGGATATTATTTTTTCTATAGTCAATAAATATCTATTTTTTATCCATATAATTTTTATAATATTATTTTTACTATTAGTAACCTCAAATTTAGTGTCTTGTTTATAATATTAATGTTTTAATAATACTATGTTTTTAAGTACAATGTTGCATTAAGGACCAGTGTTGAACACATGGAAATGTATCAATGAGATTGAATTTATTTTCTAAAAATAAATATATATAAAAAATTTTGATATTATATGCCATTATATGCATGGATGTTTGTGTCAAACATGAAATTGAAAAAGATATTTTTTATTGAATCAGATATTCCATGGATTATTTTAGAACATAATATGTATTATATTTAAGTCCTAGCACTAATACGATGTTTCCTTACGATGTCTGGGTGAATGAAATAAATGATGGAAATATATTTAATTTTTTTAGTAAATCACATGAAAAGTTTTAAAAAAAAGTACAATAACTCCCAAATGGGGGCCCAAATCAAAAATTAGATGATATTTTTGAGTTCATAACATAGGTTTTACCTTAGGCCTAACAAAATATATACTGGGGCATGGAATTTTTGGAAATGTTTACATTGAGACAGAAATTATAAATAAAATTAAATAAAATTATTTACTCTATTTTATTCAATAGGATGAAATTATTCCAATTTTTATATATCACTATGGATGTTTTTTTAGGATTGGTCAGTAAACCCTAGAGGCCTAAAGACTATTGGTGGAGACTGTTCTTAGTATTAGATAACAAATTAGAGCAGGATCATGGATCATTGTGTCGATAAAGTTTGTGACTCTCATCAATGATGGAAATATAGTACCATTCATCATAATATATCAATCCAAACTCTAGTTAGGATAATTATTTTCTTTTACATCATATACTTTAATAACGGTTGTACGTTGACCAATTCCATCATCAGAATTGATTTTTTTTCAAAAATTTTAGATTTAATTTTATTTATCTTTATTTATTTTTCCATTGTGTTTTAATCCTCTTGATTATTCTATATCTACTAATATATATTGATATATAATGATTAATGAATGAGGATTGTTATTAAATTTTCAAAGCATATGGATTTCTCCCATGTTTCATCATTCAATCATAGTTGGTATTTTCTTTTTCCAATGCTTTGATCAATACCAAAAATTTATATTTTTCATGAACGTTATTCAGTGAAATTTATTGACACCACATGAATAGATCATGTTGGAGGATGTGATTTGTGAATCAAAAATGGAAGTGGACAATCGTTGGTCGAACTGATAGCTTTGTTAAACCTAATATTTCCAATTTTAATGTATGGTGAAGGATTGACTGACATAAGCATTTTCTGAATTGAATTGAACACATATCCTAGCTAGTAGTGATGAAAGTTCTCAAATGACCGCAGACCATCAGATTTTGGTGAGGGAGGTGTCTCTGATGATTCACATTATAATGTTGAAGTAGATACTAACATATCTAGAAAATCAGGTTACACACATCATGCATTTTGGAAAGACACATCTAGTGAGTCCCCTAGCTATGAAAATCAGGGTTTTGCAGATGTTAATTTTCAATCATCATGTGACATGGTGACACACCGTCTGACATTTACCTAGAGGCTTGGGTTGTATATTAGGGGGTACATAGTCATGACCATCAGTACATAGGCTTTTACTTTCCATTTGTAGGGCAAACCATGTACTCATCCATGGGGATGTTTATAGATACATGTGCATAGCCTGTTGGAAATCGTTGGGTTTCGAGTGACCTGTACAGGACATTTAATTAACTTTCACATTGTGAATGTTGATGTTTACATTTCATGTGAGGATTTACCACAAGTTAATGAAATGGGGATAGTTTTATACACTGTGTACCCTGAGTACATCGCACGTAAACCCCTTAAAGGTTGTCTTTAGACCATTATTTCATTAGTCTAGACCAAAAATGCTAGAGAGCCTTACATTGGCCCATTCCGAGGAGGGTATGGTGTGGTATTAATTCATTATATTTATATTTTGATCCCCTAAAGATGATGAGTCTCAAATAGAGTTCATGGAGTCCCTCAATGAGACTGGTGTGAGGTCATCTATTATATATATACCCAAGTTGGGTTTATAGAATCTGTGTGACCTCATTGAAGAGGGAATTTATCCTTCATCTATTAGGTCATACAAATATGGTTAATGGAACATTGTTTTATAATCCCCTACATAGATGTTTGATCTATATTGGGTTTGTGGTGACCCCGAGAATTTCTGTGAAAGAACCCCTTTTCAGTATCAGTTCCTTCTAAGGTTGTTGAGAATTATATGGCGGGTAATTATAATATTAATATAGTAGATGATTATCTGTATTAATAACATGAATCATGTAGTTTAATACCTATAAAGAGTGTTACATCAATAAAAACCTATGATTAGCAGTTGGTTGTGACTTCTTAGTGGAGCGGTGTCCCCTATGAGTATTTTTTTAGTTTTTTCTATTATAAATTTAATTTGATATCCTTTTATTTAGATTAATGTACATGATTCAACATGTACAGAATTTTTAGGGTGTCCTACAAGGTATTTATATACTCATCCATACATGGGAAATTCCAGCAAATGTCATTTCAGATATATATGAAGGAACTTTTGATAGAATCAAGGGATGACATGGAGAAGGTGGATATTTCATTAAGCATGAATGAAGGAGGTATTAGAGGTATTTTTCATTTGATTTAGTCCTCTCCCTTGGAGTTGGTTAGAGTCATTATAGTTTAAAGTTGGTATTTTATGTGGCCCCTTTTTCACTTTCAATTCCTCACAATCCTACTCAATACTGAAATTATAGATGAATTCATGGATTAATTTCTTCTGTTTTACATTTTGGAATTGTGTGGGCTTGGTGATGTCTTCTTTTGTATACATGTTCATATGGATAATTCCTCCAATTTTTGTTATATGAATACTCGGTGTTCATCTCCAAACTCTAGCCTATTAGAGGCATGCTCAGGGTAGTCAGCGTATGGACCCCGGTGGGTCAGCTCATGAAAGAGTGGTATTAGATATGATTGTTCAACATTATGATTCAATTCAGTGATATTAGTTTTAAAGAAATATTTTAAAGTGTGTAGATTTTATATTTTAGGCAGGGGCTTGTAGTTTGGGAGTTGTGGATGACATAAAAATACACCAGGACTCTAATCACCTACATCTCGACTCTATAAATGTTAGAATTTGTAGTAGTGAATACATTGGTACATTAATCATATTTGAATGAGGTGTGGTTTAAATTTCTTTCTTGACTAATCACCCCAGATACACTCTTTGATCTTGGTAAATATTTTTTATTTTAGGATTCATGTTTGATGATACCCAGCTATTATTCCATTTCATGAAGACAATTATGATTAGATGAGTGATGAGTCATTAGTATAGGGGAATATAATAGATATATAACAGAGGGTTGGTTTACTATCTATATCACCACCCACTGTGAAACATATAGAGCTTTCAATACCAGTACAAGATGTAGGAATGATGAGTGATTTTCCTAAGTTCTAGAGGTAGTGACCACTAAAGAAATCGGGGAAATCAAAACCAATGGGTGGATGAAGACTACCTAGATGAACCCACATGAGTATTCCTCCTCGTTAGGACACCTACAGGTCAGTTTGATTTCATCATATAAAGCCTTCTCCTGGGATATGTAGGGAAATAGTGGAGGTTAGTGAATCAATAACATGATGATACAACACTCTCTTGTTTATAAATTGAGAATCTCTTTGAAGTGGGGTTTTATCTAGACACATTGAGATCAGTGAAAAAAATAAGTGATCCTTCATGTGAGGATCAGAACATTGACCGTGGAGGAGTATTAAAAAAGTCTCTTTTGTTGATCACAATTAGTTTTAATATGGTGTCTGATTCATTCATAAGAGCATCAACCATTGAGCAGGACTTACTCCAGGATATCTGGGATTCAGTGATACCTCTATAAATTACCACCTATTTAGGGGTTCTTGGTAGAGCCTTGGTGGTTGAGGGATTCCAAGAGGAGTCGGAAATGATAGTTCTTTCAGGTTGAGGGAACTAAGAAGATGATACATCATCATAAAGAATATGATGATAGTCACAGGGATCCCAGAACTTTAGATGCTTCAGGAGATAATCCCAAGTCATTGATTTATCAATGAAAGGATCTCAAGACAGCATAGATAAGAAAATAAGGATGTGTGATTTCACTTGTGATGATTAGGTACATCTACAAATGGATTTTATAACCCACTATATAACTGATATGTATATGGTCGAAGGACTACTGATGTAGAGAAAGAGGTGGTAATTGTGTGGTAAATACTGAAACATACATGGAAGATTGGCTATTAGACTGAAAGGTGGTGGTTGGAGTTTTGAACTACTACCACTACCATCCCTAGGTGGTCCATTCCAGGCTTAGTGAGATTAAGGTCAATTATGAGGCCATCAATAAGAAGTTGAGGAATATGTCCCTAAGGATGTAGGTATGTTATTAGGTATGAGCACATTATGTTTCAACTTATATTTATTAGTTATAGACATATTTGAATTTCATTACTTGCTTTATACTTCTTTTTCATGAAACATTGAGATATCAGTTGAGCCATTAGATTGGCCCTAAGATAAATTAAAGGGTGGTGACTTATTGATTGCATGCTTATGTGGGTAGTTATTTATGATGTTTAGAGATGATATTCCTGTTTGGGATCCCTTCTTAACATCGATTAGTCATTTTGATATCATCTTTCGAATGAGATAACTATCCAGAGTTCATAACCATATCGAATATTATATGAAGTGGATTTGTTGTGTTTGTATGGATTGGATGAGGATTTCCTTTGTGTATTTAATGGAACCCTTAACAGAGTAGTACATTCTTATATATAGGATATGGTATCATATTACACAATAAATGGCTAGTATGACCCTTTAGCAGAAGATACTATAAACGACTAGTTTCGTGTGTTGGTGGAGGAGTATCATGATGTATTTCTAGAGATCATTCTTGGTCTACCTCCATAAAAAGATCAAGAATTCATCATTTACATGTATCCTGGGATTCCCTCAATATCCCCACCAACATATTGGATGGATCCCTAGAAGCTTCATGACATAAGGGTTTAGTTTGGGGAATTTCATGAAATGGTAATTGTGAGAGCCAATGATTCCCCCAATGTAGCCCCAGTGTTGTTTCCCAATAATGCAGAAAAGAGATTTATGTTCTATATGGATTACCAACCATTTTACTAGGTTAAAATAAATATTATGTAATATTAATGATGATATCATACCTCCTTCATTAGTTGAGAGTGGAATGATGGTTCTCGATGATTATTCTTAGATGACACTCTAACTAGCTTTAATTATGGGATGATGGTATACAAAAGACGACATGTAGATGTTTCTATAGTCACTATGAGAACAATGTATTTCCATTCAACATGATGAATGTGCTAACAGTGTTCATGGTACTCATTCATCATTCATCATTATTTTTTTATATTGGTTCATAGTATTCTTCATCTAGGATACATAGTGTACTATTATTCTAAGGAGGATCACACCAGACACTTGTGGATGGTCTTCAAAACACTATAAGAGCACCAACATTATGGGAATATCTCAAAGTGGTAGTTTTGGATTCGATAAGTAATCATTCTAGGACATGTCATACTAGAGGAAGGGGTGATAGAGGACCCAGTGAAGGATGAGGAAATGATTCCATGGGAGCCTCGCAAGTCTGTTACCAAGGTGCATATTTTCTTTGGGATTTAAGGGTACTATCAGAAGATTGTACATGATTTTTCCAGAGTGGCTACATCGTTGATAGATTATACCCAGAAGTTGAATCTTATAATGTGTATGGAATGTTTCTTGCATGTATTTTAGGATTTCAGATTTTTGTTGATGAGATATCACATATTATGATTTACAGATAAGGATGTTGAGTATTTTGTGTTTTGTGATGCATTGTGGTTCATACTTTCTTGTATTCTAATGTAGAGGAATGAGATTATTACCTATGGTTGATATTAGTTGAAAACACATAATAAAAATTATGAAACCAAATATTTTTAGTTTCTTGTGGTAGTCTTCACACTATATTTGTGGAAATAGAACCTTATGGGAGAGATATTTATCATCTAATCTAAACATAAAAATATCAATAATGTATTCTATCATAAGGATCATAATATGTGGTAGTGGTGGCTGGTGTATTTTTTCAAAGAATATGAATTTAATATTTTTTATAATCTAGATATGGGGAATGTGGTTGTCAAAGGACTTATTATGACTATATATTCCTATCTGTTGGATGATCCATTAGACTAGTTTGCCTCTTTACAGTTATCCTTAGCGGACAAGGGCGGTGCTTCATATCTAAAGTTGATGGATGTTAAAAAAACAATGATATTTATTTTAAAAGATTCTCCACGTAGATATACCTACTATGAGACCATATATACTCATATATAAAATCAACATTCTCCTGATGGGAATTATGAATATGGGAAGCATGATATCATTCATAGACTGATGAAGTTGATTCCATTTTCATTATGTATGGAGCCAATTAGAGAGTTTTATACAACACCTTTAGCAGTATGTCTTAGTGCTGAGATTTTTGTACTAGGACCACTAATATTAGTTTTTTCAATCCATGAATGAATAGTTTTATACCATAGTTTTCTTCTTAATGGAACACTTTTTAGTAAGTGAAGGCTATGCATTAGGTTCAAATAGGTTTAGTACAACCTCATGAGGTGCTGAATTATATGTGGGATGGGATATCCATGTCCATTGGGATGTGTTTACAATATATTTTCAAGGGAATCAATTCCTTCTATGTGATATTATAATGACTCACCAATTTAGACCACTTCCTAGCCAATCGGGAGTGAAGTTTAGTAGATATATTTGAATCCCAATACATTCAAGAGATAATATGACACCATGGAGTCCCATTATAAATCACATAAAATAGTTATTCTCTCTTCAGGTCATGATTATAGAAAAGATTAAATTGGGTCTTTGGGACTCATTGACAGTTGAGCATGGAGTTTCATCCCCAAATAGATAGCCAGACTATGCAAACCATTTATGTCAGGGAGGTTATGTTGAGGGAATGAATGTGGTACTTTGTCCTTTTTTGGGATGATCATATTCCCTTAGTGGATTCTTCATATAAAAATAGATTTTATTCCACCATTGATATTTCAATATTCAAGGTTTTGTATAGGAATCCCTATAGCTCACCACTTTTTTGTACTGACCCAAGTCATCCATAACTATTGGGCCCATAATTAGTGCAATCTTCTAAATTGAATCTAAAAATCATTCAGGAGTATATTATGAATTCACAAAGCCATCAAAATAATTATGCAGACTACATATGGAAAAATATCTAGTTAGAGGGGGGGCCATGTGTACCTAAGGATCTCACCATGATGTTGATTGTAGAGATTTGGCTAATGATGGATGTTATCTTCGAGATTGATTGGACATTTCTAAATACTTAATAGAGTTTTCATAGTGGAATACTTCTTAGTTCTACCTTCCATGTTAGACTGGGTACATGAGGTATTCCACATACCGTAGCTGAGGAGGCATGTCCACGACATGTCACATGTTAATGACTTGGGTGAGATAGACATAGAGGATGGAGATACAAGTGCTAAGTTCCTGGTAGAGATCAATGATCAGTAGGAGTGGGTCCTTCTTGGATAATCTATTAACATAGTGTATGTCAAATGGAATCATAAGAATCTTTAGGAGAGAACATTGGAACATGAGGCCTTGATGTGATTCTAGTATCCTTATATTATTTATAATGTTTTTTTATTTTCTGTTTGAAAATACATAAGGTGGGGATAATTTAATGAATCATATTTTATTTCAATTATTTTTTGGATATTGTAAAGATTTTTTTACAGACCAAGCACAGAGAAGATGTGTAATTATGAGGCCCTATGTGCTTAGAATAAATGTTTGAAATATATTAGATATATTGAGTATCACATGTACATTTTTTTCCTACAAATGTGGAATAACTTTTGAATGGGTTACCATATTAGATATATGAGGGTACTATTTATTTCAAAATTTGGGTTTTACCATAGTAAATAAAGATTATTTTTCTTCATGTAATATTTTTGAAAGATTTTTTATAGCTGACAAACTAATAAAATAAACTATACCAAATGATTTAATTTATTTTTTAACATGCACCAATAATAGTTGTCATTAAATATTTGACTATGAACATTGTCTCAGGGATGGAAACTAATCCCTGGAGACCTAGAGACCATTAGAGGGGATAATTATTAGTGAGAGATAATGAACAAGATTGGGACCATGGATTATTATGCCAATGGAAATTGTGGATATCATCAATTATGGAAATATTGAACTTCTCATCATCAATGATCAACCCAATGTTTATATAGGATATTGGTTTTTGTTACCATCTATTTAATTAATCATTATTTAATGTGGATCAATTAGGCGAATAGTGTTTATTCATTGATCAATGATAATTTTAATTTTATTTATCTATTCATATTTTTTCATTTTATTTTATTCCACTTAATTTGAATATCTTAATGAAAATAGATTTAGGATGACTGAACAATGGATGAATTTAATTCCTCACTTTTCATGGATTATGGGTGTCTCCCTTGCCTTTTCATTCGATCGTCATTGCTATTTTCTTTATCCAATAGTTCAACAAATTTCCAATATCTGGCCATTTCACGATAGTTTTTGGCACATAATATTTATATCATGTGTTTGACTCATGATGGATGATGTGATATGTTAATTAAAAATAGTGGTGGACTATTGGAGGTGAATTGTATGGTTTTGGGATTCTCGTTCTTCTCGGTATTGGTGAGTAGTGATGCATGGCTCGAAAAAGGTGTATTTTAAGAATATATGAACTCGATTCCAAGATGGAAATGATGCTAGGGATTTATCATCCCCAAATCTATAATTTTTTTGATATTTTTTGATCTGGTTGTTCAAGGGACAATACATAGGAAGATCCTAATAGATATGGAAAATATTATTATACATGGTGTGCATTTTGGTATTACACGCAATATGGCACCCCCTGGATATGGTGTTAGGGTTTCAACGGTTGTTAAACATCACTTCTAGTGTGAAATAGTATCATGATATGTGACCCTTAATTGGAGTACATCCATTAACCTCTGAGGGTATACAAGCATGATCAAAAGTAAAAGGGCTCTGACACATCGTGTATTACGCTTTACATGTAATCATACATGGGAATAGAATGAGAGACATAAGAATGTCTTGATAGAATGGGAAATGTGACATGAAACCACAATAGTCCACTCATTCCACTAAAACACCATGTATGTTGTTGTTTATAGATATTGTGATGCATTACCAAATGAGTATAACTTGGGATTGTTGGAAACGGATTGTACCCTCAGAAAACACCATGTACCCTACATAAAGGGTGTTTGTAACCCTTCATTTCCCTGTCCAGGAAACATATACATAGATTGTGTTCCCTGGGTCCCTTCCCTTGAGGATAAAGTGTTTTACTACAACCATAGTTGTTGATTATGATCCCATTTATAGGATGAGCCCCATATAGAGTTGGTGGTATCCCTCCATGAGACATGACTTAGACGTCTATCATCATTATAACCTAAATAGGGTTTGTGGAGTTTCAATGACATCATTGCGTAAATAATTAATCATCCATATATTAGGACATATAATTAGGGTTTGTAGAATCATTATTTTACAATCCCCAACAAAGCAGGTTGATGAAAATTGGGTTCATGATGTCCCATAGTGGTTCTGCTCCGGACCCGCTATTTGAGTATCAAGGTATTTTTCGACCAGTGAGATTTATTACACTGTATCCAATGAAATTTAACTCTTGGATTAGTATATCTAGTGAAATAATGTCTCATGGAGTGGATTCTCCGTGAATCAGTACTGCTTCTAGAATAATCTTCTGTCTACCATTTGGTTTTGACAGACTGGTGGTGTGGTTTTCTTCATGAGTATATCTATATATTTTATGTTATACATAGATTGTTATTACATTTAATTGTGATGAATATACATGATTATTATTTTTTAGTGTTTTTATGGTTTCCTAATGGGTATTTGTTACTTATCTAAGAGTGGGCTCATGAGGCACATGTAGTGTCTCATACCGATGAAGAAACTTTGTATGGTGTCATGTGATGATGAGGAGTAGGTAGATCTTATCTTGAGCTTGATATACCTAATGTTTTTTTATAAATTTAATTTTAACATATTCCCCATCCTTGAATATGGATGGTATCATTAATTTTTATGGTTATGCCTATATTTGGAACCACTTTTGCTTACAATATATTACTGGCGTACTTTTATGTGGGATTATATATGTATGAATTCATTGGTTTCAGTTTTTTTTCATTTCATCACTGTGTGGGAATATAGATGTGTACATGTGTATTGGAACATTAGGATAATGCCTCCCATATATGGTTTATACCTACTCGATGCTGGTCTCCAACCCCTAGCCTGTAGGTGGAGGGATTATGGTAGTCACGGGTAAGACCCCTTTGGGTAGTGTCGTGATTGAGTGATATCAAAGTAGTTGGTTCTACATTAGGATTAATGTTAGTAATATTGGTTTGGTCCCTAAATGTTAAGTGTTTAAAATTCAAATTCTGTTCTGGGGACTCTAATACTACTGTGGTGACCAATACATCCCTAAAATTGGGCTCTGAACACCTACCATTCAACTTGGTTCATGTAGAAATTTGTTGTTGGGAAAAGATCGGTACATCCATCATATAATAATGTTTTGTGGTTTCCATATACTTATTTAGTCATTTCTCCAAATATAATCTATGACCATAATGCAACTTTTTTATTTAATGATGCCTTTGTGAAGAATGTGAGCTAGGATTCCATAGTGTGATCGTGAGAATGATCTTCCATGTTACGAGGCTTAAGTACTGAGGCATATACTGGAGATAGCATGTACATGTGTTTTACCTGCTATATCACCATCCATTGTGTAGCTGCTAGAACTAGTAGTACTAGAAAATGATGCATGTTAGATATGTTTGGTAGATGATTTCTAGAGGTAGTGACCTCCAATGATTCAGCATGAGCTAGATCCCAAGGTGTACAAGGACTTTCTATATGTAGATACTTGATATTTCTACCTTATCAGGATTCCTTATTGCGAGTCTTCATTAGGGATATAATTAACGGTGGTGGATCTTAGTGACTCATTCAAACGATGTGATATATCTCTCTAATTCAATCATCAAGTGCCACTTTTGGGTGTAATGTTTTCAGCCACATTGTGATCAATTCTCATACAAGAGCATCAACATCTTTAGAGGGGAGGTTTGACTATGGTGGAGTGTTTAGTGATGTTTGCTGACGTCTCTCATTACTCATTAGATATGATGTGATATTCCTTATCTAAATAATAGAATTTTATATAGGTCTTACATTGAGATATTGGAGATTAAGTTATATCTCTATACATTACCACCGATTATGGGGTGATAGAGTAATAAATGGTCATGGAGTACTTCCTGGTAGAGATGGAATCGATAGTTGGTGCTACTAGTGGGACCCCATGAGTGGAGATATTATCCTAAGTTATCTGATGGTAGTCAATGGGATCCAATAATGTTAAATAATTCAATATATTATCCCATGACAAATTAATAAGGGGGTATGGCTATCAAGTTATATCAAATCGATTAAGGGAGAGGTCATGTTTCTCTTACGACAATCAAAGACATCTAGTTTGGGACAGTCTTACCCATCTCATAGCTAATTGAGAGATGGATGAAAGATCTCTAGGGAAGAGACATAAGTAGGAAGATGGTGGTCTGCATATAAGTGTACATGGTAGTGGGTCTTGCAGTGTAACAGGAGGTGGTCAGAGGATTGACTTGTTACCACCACCATGATCAGGTGGTCCACACTATGCTCAGGGATAAAGTGGTAGGGATGGGGATAGATGTAGGATATAGAGGCCTATGAACCCAAGGATCTAATTATTATATGAGGTATGATCTTTTTCGTTTATACATTAGGTGTAGTATTGAAAAATATAGGTGTGATTAATTCTTTCCTTTACACTTTTAATGTTTGAGGCATAGAGTTTTAGGATGAGCCATTGTCTTGACCCTTGTGGTTAGGGACTTGGATAGCTGGTGAAAAATCTATTTTTCTCTTATGCTTAAAATAAAATCTGATTTTTGTTGTCGAAATTTTTTTTATGGGATATCATTGAAGCTATAATAAGGTCGGATGACATATTCATAGTTACAGATTTTATATCCACTATTCTTGTCCAGATAAAATTTTTAGGTAGACGATGAAGTGTATCCCCTAAGATGACACAATTCTTATCTTTTTTAGTGAAATAGAATCCTTATAAGACTAGGATGGGCTCAAGTATAGGGGAGTGTAGAATATTAGTCAGCAGTTCTCTAGGATGACACTTGGAGTAGTATATGTTATGGGATACCAGTTTATTACGATGGTGGGGGAGTATGAGGATGCCCCACTAGAAGAATATATAGGTTTACCTCCACATATAGAACATGAATTATATATTAACAATCAATGTTCAGTTGCAGGAGTGGTAGGAAATGGTTTTAATGAGACACAATTTTTCCCCGAAGGCATGCACCATGTAGATCTCCAAAAGGAGAATGGGATCTTGCAGTTATATGTGGATTAAAAGTATTTGAACTACTTAACCATGATGAATAGGTATCCAATACTGATGATTGATGACCAAATCGATCAGTTTAGAGGGGTATAATGTCATTTAAATACTGAACTTAAATCATGATGTCACCAGCTTTGAGTATGAGATGAGGATATACTAATGAAGGAATTTATTTGTCTATATAGTCAGTATGAGTACTTGGTGATTTGGTTTAGCATAATGAATTCACCAGAAGTGATTATAGGAATGATGAACTAAATCATTCCATCATTCTTATATCATTTAATGTCTTCCTTTATCAATCATATCCTTGTGTAATCTACATCTGATGAGGAGCACGCAAAACACTTGAAGATGGTCATATAAACACTCTAAGAACACCAACATTGTGGGAACCTCTATAAATGTATGTATTGTTTTTTAGATGTCCACATAATGGGACACATCATCTCATATGTATGTGTAATAGTGGACCATCGTTTTGGTCGAGGCAGTTCTTCGTTGGGAGCCCCCAAAGAGCGCAACCAAGGTGCGGGGTTTTCAGGTTCTTATAGGGAATGATAATATTTTTTATTCAATTTCTAAACAGTTGAAGTACACCAGAAAAATTTGAAATATATTTGGAATAGATTCATCTGTATGAAAATAAGCTAATATTTATTTAAGGATTTATGTTAGAGGATGATGAGTTCTCCCATCATGAGATTATGAGATGAGATTGTTGATTATGTGGTTTTATATGATGAATCAAGGAATAGACTTGGTTATGTTATAAGGAATATACAAGAATTGATTACCTATAATTCTCATAATTTTATATAACATGACAATAACTACATGACCAATGATCTTTATTTCATTGTGGTATTCTTGATAATAATTGTGTTGTCACACTACCTGATGAGTGAGCGATTTTTCGTCTACTCTGACCACCTGAGTCTCCAATTTATCTTCTACTATAATGATCCTAGCATTAGTTAGAGAGGCCCTATCCAATGGAGATCTTGTTCTTTGTTTTTGGACAAGATTTTAGAGTATTCATCCACATTGCAGTTTTCCATAGTGGAAACAGACAGTGCTTCATATCTACAGTAGATGGTTATTGCCCCAAAAATTTTACAAATTTTTAGGGATTTTCAATGTAGATATACTGATTGTGAGACCTTACATACCCAGCTATCCATATTAAAGGATGTTGATGGATATTTCTAGTGTGTGGAATGTGTTATTATTTTTAAATGGTAGATGATGGTACCTTTGGAATTTTTGGGGGAGGTGATGAGGGAGTTTCATAATCCACATCGGTGACAAATCTGGGACTAAAAAAGATGTACCTAGAACCCTAATATCTATTTTGGTGTCCTTTCCAGAAATTTTGGGTATCATAGTTTGTTTCTCAATGAATCACTTTTAAAAAAGTGAAGGAATACCGCTTTGTTGTAGTGGGTTTATCCCAACACCTTGAGGTGGTAGAGTTAAAATGGAATGGGATATTGATGGACATAATAATAGGGTTATCACTCACGTCCATGGGAAATTATTGAATCTTGGTGATCATAGAATGACTTACCCAGTCATCCAACTTCCTAGTCATTTGAGAGTAGAGTTCAGTAGTGATCATGAGACACCACTAAATATAGTAGATAGTCCAACTCCATGGATTTCAATCGACTATCCATTATTATCATGACACTTTATTCACATCACCATTATGGAGATAATTACATGAGGCCTCAGGGACTTCATTACTCTTGACCATGACATTTCATCCCCAGACTGACAGCCAAACTGAGCAGACTACAATTGGGACCAATAATGGAGCATGCTACTATAGAGAAGGTGAAGGTCACCTAGTAGATAATGAAGACTGCACATATCCATTAGAAGTCTTATACAGACTCATGAGGGAGTCAATTGGAGTTCGAGGAGGGAGACCACATGTTCATGAGGTTATCACCATGACATGGATTGTAGATATTTGTACAAGATAGCATGTTATCCCTGAGATTCATTCCCCTTTTACAGATACTATATAGAGATAGAAATGTGGATTACGACATAGAATTACCACCATATTTGAACCAGGTACATAATAGCTTCCACATGTCACAGTAGGGGAGGTATGTGTGTGACCTATCAAATGTTATTGAATGTGGAGAGTAGGACATCATGGAAATAACTTACTTTTCTATGTTCCTGATGGGGATAAAATATAATTAATATAGGATCTTTCATGTGTGATTGATTCCCCCAGTGCATGTATAGTGGCTAGATGAGAATCTTCAGCAGATCACTTTGGAGAGAGAATCCCATGTGCGATCTTAGTACCCTCATCTTATTGAGTAGGTTTTTCTTTATTACTAATGAAAATACATATTTTTGGGATAATTTAATATATAATCTTACTTGTGTTATTTTGGATTATATTTGGAATATTTTTATGATCTGGCTCTAAGATGACATGTTATTTTATGGCCCTGTGTTCCATGAATAAATGATTGATATATATTATATATATTGAATAAAAAACTCAAGTGAATTTAAATAAATGTGTAATAAATTCTTAATGGGGGACTATCTCAGCAATATGAGTGCATCGTTGAGTTTTGAATGTGGGTTTTACTATAGGATAATCATCATAGTTATTTGTGCATAGAATTTTCAAAAAGGTTTTCATGGATGAGGAATTAAAAATATTTATTTTATCAAATGTTTAGTATTAGTTTATTCAAGACAGTGAATTTTTTCCCCATTAAATACACAGGTATGGATTTTTTTCTCAGGGTTCACCAATGAATCCTATAGATTCAAAGATCATTGATGTAGTGTGTTGTTTGTTTTCTATGATAAAACATAAGGAGATCACATATTGTCGAACAATGTAGTCGGTAGATCTCATCAATGAAAAAAACAAAGAATTGTTCTATATAAATGAAAAATAAAAACTCCAATTAAGTTGTTGATTCATGTTTTCAATCTCATTCATTAATCACGTTATTTCCCATTTCAATTCCATGAGTATAATTGGTACTCACATTGACGATAGATTTAATTTTGTGGAAGTATTTTAGTTGTACCCTTTTTTTCTCATCTTCATTCATATATCTCAACAATAATGGATTGAGGCTAAATAACCAAAGGAGGAGGTTCATAACTCATTTTTCTTGGACTATGTATTTATACCATGTTTCATCATTCAATCATCATTTGTATTTTTTTTGGCCAATGGCTCAACCAATAAGTAGTATTCATACGTTCTATGACTATTCATCGATGTAATAGATTGATACTAAGGGAATTAATATCATTAGCGGATGAAATTTGTGAATAAATGTTGGTGTTTGATTATCGGAGGAAGATTAGATATATTTCAAATTCTAGTTCTTCCCCATTTTTATGTACGGTTATAGATGGGTCAAATGAGTCATTTTCTAAGAAGATGTAAAAAAAGATCCTAGAATGAAATTATGGTAGGGATCAACTGACCCCAAAATATTAGATTCTAGAAAGGGAGATGGGTTCGACGATACACATGATAATATAGAATTAGTTACCCAAGGATAAGGACAATACCATTATACCATGCATGTACATCATGATTACATGTTTTGTGGGACCCCTTTATTGTGGAACTAGGGTTCCAACCTTATTTTAAATTCACACATCATGTTAAATTGTCATATTCCATGAAACCCATCCTCGAATGATCAAATTTTACTTTTAAGGGTACATTGGAATGACCAAAAGTACACAAGATCTGACACATCATGTACTTGTCACACTATGTACTTGTACATGGTAATGGACTAACAAACATAAGAATATCCTCACCAAATAGGTTGGGTGTTGATAGACCTCTACACGCAATGTGTTTCACTAAAACTTTGTTTATGATGAGTTATAAATTCGATGTGATGTGTTACGACATGGGTAGAATATCAGATAGATAGACACTTTGTATACCCTTTGTACACTATGTTTACACATTTTAAGGTTTTAGGTAGCCCTTAATTTATTTAATCTAGAATATCCATGATTGAGTGAGTTACCTAGTTTTAACTCAACGGTACAATTAAATATTAATTCATTACAAATAAATTATGAACCCTATATTGGATGAGTCTTATATAGAGTTTGTGGCAACCCTTCATGATATCAGAGTGAGATTCTATATCATCTCTATACCGTATGTGGGGATTTTTGAATCAATATGACCTCCATAAGAATGTTTTTGATCCCCTATCTAGTATCCTGTATCTCTAGGGTTCATGGTATTGTTGGTGTATGATCACCTACATAGTCAGTTGATCCTGATTGGCTTCATGGAGTCTCCCCATATGTTCTGGGTGTGACCCCAGTTTTGAGTATCATGGCCTTTTAAGACCAATGATCTTTCGAAGGCTAGAAACAATAATATTCATCACTTGGATCTTTGTCTCTTGTGATATCATGGATTACTGGGTGGTTCAACAAAAAAGAGTACATCATTGAGCAAAATCCCATTGATGGTAGTTGGTTGTGACCACCTGGTGTCTCGATGTGTTTCCTATGTATTTCTATGTGTTTTAAATTATACATTGATTGCTATATATTTTTATGGACATGACTACAAATAATGGTTCATGATATTTTGATATATGATTCTGGGTATTGTTATACACACACCTACATGGGATTTTACTGCACATGGAATTTCTTATGAAAATGAGGACCCTTTTTAGGACGTCTTGGGAGGTCATGGAGATGGTGGATATTAGATTATGTTTTAAAGATCTTGTTGCTTTCGGGGAGTTTTCATTTGATCATATTCATTGTCATTAGAGTATGCTGGTCTCTTTAATGTTTTTGGTTCCACATGTATTTGGTTTATTTTTCTATTTTACTACCTTACGATCATATTCTATTGTGGGATTATATAAGTATGCATGCATTTGTTTTTGTTGATTTACATTTCAAAATTTTTTGGGCTAGTGGATGTTTTCCTCTGTATATGTACACTAGTCTAATTCCCCCATTCGAGGGATATACCTTTTAATGCTAGTCACCAGGCCTTATTATATTGGAGGTATTCTAGGGGTTGATAGGGGTCCGACCCCATTGTGTCGAGTCAATAAATATTTATATTTTTAACTCATTGGATAATATTTTATATCAATTAAATAAATTTTTTCCTCAAATTTTCTTCTTGATATCGATAATTAGGGGTTGGTCATTTGAAAACACCCTTCATGGAATCTCACATTGTGATAAATAAAAAGAATATATGGGATAAAAATAACGAAATATATACATAGGATATCACTAGTGGATACAAAAGATATAGACATGGATGAAATGCATTAATAATGACAGAGAAAAATATATTTCATTGATCACTGGAAGGTGAATGATCAATGAATAGTTAATTAACAATACATACTAAATCCATGTTAATTTATAAAACCATCAGATCAATATAAATAAAGTTATTTGGATAAAAACAATTTTAGTATCCTTTAGCTGGAGTTGAAAAATTTAATTTCCATCTATTTTGTGAATATATAAAAGTATACATAATTCATATCATTTAATTTTATAGGAACAATTAGATCTTATGGTTGTGATTAAATCATTTCCCACATCCTTTTATACTATTAGAAATTATTGTACAATATTAATTTTGTATACCTGAAGCACTATAATCATTTTTAAAATATCATTATATCCCTAATAGAACAGTTCATATCTTCAATATCTATAAATTTTTTAAAAAAATAGAAAAAGATATCCAATATGCATAAATCTATATGTGGTGAAGTAATACATTAATATCTAAAACCTCTTACAATTTTCAAGTTAAATCATTTCAAAAAAGGTAATCCATAAGACCCCCTAACTAATTATGATCCAAAACATAAGATTTAATTTCCTCGAATTTCTGAATGAATCACATCATTAATCAGTTCTAAGGTAGTTAGTACTACATAATTTACTTTATAAATATAAATAATCTATTCTTCCCAAAAAAATTATAAAAACCTTAGAAACATATTAAGGGTTATATTTCCCACCATATTGCACTTTACATGAATTTAAACTGGATAATAAATCATTTTTCATGATCATTTTTCACCATACATTAAATTCTTACAAATCCTTACTGGCCAATTACTACTGTATAGTCCTTATATGATTCTTGAATTAATTTTAGTATAATAATTTAAAAATATATTTCATAGGTACAAACAAACAAAAATATTAATAATTTGGCTTCACATATAATAGTATCATAATTGGGACCTTGACCCCTAAGCTTATCTTGAGGTATTTTACTAGGAAGCTTAGGGAATTCATTGTCATAGTTCCCCATATCCTTATAGTGTAAACATTTCACATTGTACATTCCATTATTTACTATAAAATCATTACCATTGTAGAATAGATCTCTACTCCTGAATAAAACACATTTTCCTTCTGTGCATGTAAGAATAATATTCCTTCCACATGTATCACATGTTGGAAAATTATTCTTTCCCAACTTACCTTTATACATTTTCTCTCTTCCTTCCACTTCATCACATTCTTCCCTTTGATGAAAAAAGGATTTCAGAATTATTTCACATTCTCGATAGCACATGATACTATGTATTTTTAGGATTATAATTTTTTTGGAGAGTAGTCCCCTTTAGTGGATTTTTTTAAGACCATCATTGTAGTTTTAAATATTCCAATTTGGATCACGTATGTAGTTAGTAGAATTCCTTTGTGTCTATTTAATGTTGGCTTCATACCAAGAAAAAATACAACATATATTTGTCTTAGAATCCTGATATTTCTTTCTCAATCATCTCATTTAGCATGAGGAAAATATTTTTCCAATATTATTAACATAAAATAATTTCACTCTATTAATTTTTCATACACCTCATTCTTAGTGTTTTGATCGAAAAATTACCATTTATTTTCTATTCATGAGATACTATAGACCTCCATGAATGTTTTATTCCTTTCACTACTTCCTATAGCATAAAATATACTATAAATGTAGATTATCCATTACTCAATTAACAAATGATTTGTTCATTAATTTAATTACAGAGGATACTAATGCATGAAGCCATCTAAAATTATTACACTATGTGATGGATTATAATTCCACTACATACCTGAATGGTTACTAAACATATCCTGAGTCTTCTACCGCAGTATAATTATAATGGTTACGTTATATCTATGGATCCATCTCTAACTTCATTATCATAACAAGGAGGAAAATCCCTACATGAAGTGTGTTCATTGATATGGTTCAAATTATTTCCATTTGGTTTCATTTCTAAAAACTTGAATACACAAGATTATAAAATTACATTATTAAACATAATTCACAATCTGAAATCTAGTAAAGTAACATAAATTGAAAACATTACCATTGGATAATATCATAACCAAAAACAAAATTCCTTAGGAAGTTCATTACATTCAATTCCACTCTAATTCTTTGTAACAAAATTGTAAATTATCTTAAGAATACCCCCCATGAGTGTCAAACCAGGTGAACAATATTTCCCATTATCATGCAACATGAAAAAATCGAGGCATGCCTAAAATTCCCATTCATATTTATTACCCCTTAGAACCTCTATACTATTAAAAAATCCACTTCTAGGTTCCAAGAAAGGATTTATTTCTAGGAAAATGTCATAATATATTACTTATAAAAACAATATATTATTCCTCAAAACATTTCATAGATGTTTATCATAGGGCTATCTTCTGTAACAAATTTCATCCAAAAATATTTTAGCTTGGTTTCTACAAAAATTCCAATTACACCAATTTTAGATCCTAGAACCCATAATTTTGTAACTGAGGTTTAAATTATGAAAATTGTTAATGATATAAGGAATATTTTCCTTAAGGTAAAATACTTTAGTAGTCCTTGTAAACTAAATTCATATTGAAAATTCACATTACATTTGAAAACATAAAATACCCAATGAATTTTCTGTGACAATTCCATTATTCAATGCATCATCTCCCATCGTATTAATGAAAAATTATTTCCTAGTATCCTAGATAAAATAAAACATTATAAAAGGTTAAGATTATATTCTTAGTAAGGGAAAACGTACAACGAAAGCAATGAATAAATCATCTATAATAAATATGGAAAGGTAAATAATTGAAACACATAAAATTCACTGAATAACAATATTATAATATAGAATAATTAACATGACCTTGAATTTTTACCATGAATATTCTATATACTCAATTTATCATAGTGAATATCAATAACAGAATTTTTAATGATAGATTGTATAATATTATAAATCTAAAACATATCATTGAGGCATGTGTCTATATATCTACTTCCATATATTCTTATGAGATGATATCTATAAATAACTAGGAATGTTTCCAAGAAACATATATTAATGGTAAATTCAATGGCCAAAACCATATCAAGTTTGTCTAATGGGGCCTATAGATTCATCAAGGGGCTATAACAGGCCCCACCTTTTACAAATATGGTCTAATTAATTCTGCATATGATTATAGTGAAACATAATGCATGTATACATTTTTATTTAAATAATAATAAATAATAAAAATTCATTAATAAATAAAAACATAACCATGAACAATTCATATTAATGTAAATTGTAACAACATAGTATATCCCTATTCAAAATTGTCATGTACCATCTGGAGAAATATTAAGGAGGTTATCATTAGAGAATATCCCCATTAACTAATTTATACATCATATACTAGATTAATAGTTGAAAATTAACTTCTAAATATCACTTAGAATATTTATTAATGAAAATAACGTTCCACTTAAAATCACCCTTTTTATTTTAAAAAAAAAGGATCAAAAACGTAAATATACTTTTTAATTGAAATCAAGTGTAAAAATTAATTATTTCAAAAGTATGAAGAAATAATTTTTCAAAAAAAAACTCTTATAAACATGAAAATGAATTTATAAATAAATTATTGTTATTATAGATGTTAATTATATATATGGTGTATAAAGAAGAACATCCCTTTTCTATTTTAAATTTTTTGAAAAGAGCCTTGTGAATAAAATGATAAGAAGATTCCATTTAAACCTTTTTAAAAATTAAGACATGGAAAATTTTATTTAATTAGTCATTTTAATAATGATAAAAACATATTTGAGAATTATTTTTTAAAACATGGTTTTTTATTAAAAAGTGGTTTCTATAGAAGAGATAAATAATGTCGTAATTTATTATAAACATTTTATTCATCATTGTATATACCAAAGAGAGGAAAACTGGTACCATTACATAAAATATATAATGAATAACCATTTTATGTTAAATTTTATATATTTTAATAATGATGTATAAAAACATTAATCAATGGATTCTTAAATAAAGGAATCGTGAATAATGATGAAATAGTGAAATAAACCCTTACCACATAAGTAACTTTAGAATCATAATCTGTTTGAATGAAATAAAATTAAATGCCTCATTTAATACCATGTTATTAATTTAATTCCTTATATAACATAAAAAATATATTTACAAACACCAGAAAAGAGAAATATGGGGTGAATATAGAATATGTCTCATGAAAGTAAATGTGAGATGAGAAACCTTTATCTCGCGATTAATTTAGATTGAACATGGTTTAAACAAATTTATAGATGTTTTAAACATTTTATTAACATATAAAACATCCATATTAATATTTATAATATCATGTATCATTATTTTATTAAATAATATTTCCCTCTCACTAATAATCATTCATTATATTCAATTTTCTAGTGTTAATTTCATTGTTTTCTTTTTCACTCTATATCATCAATGTTATGGTTCTTAATTGAATTATATATTTCCAAAATATCATGATTAATAATCATTAAATATTTATAATAATAGTAAAATAAAAATTTTCATCTAATAATGAAATATGGTCTTGAAAAATTGAATATGTTTGGATCATGGAGACAGTAGGTCGTACGTACACATGGGTAACATTTCAATTTTTCTATGATCATTATCAAATATAGGTAATTAATATTTATTATTTACAAAGTAGTAATAATAAAACATATTAAATATTATGTATTTAAATATAAATTTATATATCTCTCCGCTAGTGTGGTGATGAAAAGAGAGTCTCATAACATTGTAAAGGTGGTAGTCCACGTGTACATGAACGATGTTATCATCTATAAGTGAGTGAAATGGAATGAAAAAAATGGTATATATTATCATTGAAAAATTATATATATATAATTAGTGTCACAATTATTTCATGTATTTAAAATATACTCATTAACATTATCATTATCATTATACATGTAAAGTGTTTGTGAAATATGAATCATATTTCTTCACTAGGTAGTGTTCCACCATACACATGAGCGACATTATCGTATCTCATATAGAATAGAAATAAAAAAAATAATTGATATAATAAATATAGAGGTATAATTGTGTTTTAAATATCTCATATATATATACATTATATCCATGATCATACTCTACTATGATAGGTGGAAATGGAAAATCTAATGGCATCGGTTCGTGAGATGGTAGTCCACTATAAGCACAAATGATTACGTTGTAACCCATGTAATGTTTGTGGGGTGTATATTTTCCATGAAATAACAATAAAAATAAATATTAAATGGATTATATTTAGATTATTTTATCATCATGTTTTGAGAATAATTTAATTTGGTGGAGGAATTTATAATGTCAAAATGCTTATTGGAGAACATTACCTCTTCTTTGGAAAACCTCTTATAGTTTGGACCAAAATGATTAATAAGATGTATTTATTCCCAATGTAATGGTTCTATGATAATTTTATGGATTTATTTTAAATTTATTTATCACTATTTTGGTTGATCGAAATGTACATGATGGTGTGAATAAGATAGGACAAACAGTAACCTTTTATAAGTGAGGAAAGTGGCACACATGTAATTTTTTGAATAAAAATGTATACCAATGTTTATGACATTCCACAAGGTTAAAAATAAAGTTTTATGGGGAATAAATCCATATAGGGTCGAAATAGATCCATTTAATATATTGTACGAAAAAAATTACTTCAATTTAACCATTATCATTTTAGTTTACCACTAGTAAATCCATTTTTACAATTACTATAGTAAACGATTTTTACTATTTCCACTATTTGTGTTGTTAAAAATATTTTGTTGACCATAAATGATAATTTATATTATTTTTATACAAAATATGGAATCATATTTTTAAAAAAATCTAATTATTTAATGGGGAAATTTTAATTTAAAAATAATCTCACAAGCGTGACAAGAAAACATGTTTTTAACGAGAAATAGTCAATTATTTTCCAATATTTTATATCAAAAATTCTATATGATAATCAATGAAATTATATAAAATGGATTATGTTATAGATATTTTAACTAATTTTACATTAAATACAATAAAAATTATTATTTGTCATTTTAAATAATTTAATCAAAAAGGTTTTTTTCAATTAAAATTTATTATTTTTCAATATTGATCAAAAAATAAAAATTCGATACAAATCCACAAAAATAACCCCAAGATAAATTTGATATTATTACATAAAAAATTAAGTTAATATTTTCACATATGTTTTAAATTTTTGGTAAGAAGTAATTATAAATAATTTAAAAAAATCATGACTAAGCCGTCTTTATGAAAAAAATTTGTTTTTCAAAATCCATATATATTTTTTCTTCAAATGAAAGTAATTTTATCTATAATCAGTAGATAGACATTTTATATTGGATTAAACCATTTTATATTTATTATTTATTTAGTATTACTCATACTAACTAACTGAATGGAAATGATATAATGGTAATTTATAAATACCATTATTTTAATAAAGTATCATGTCTTGTTCACACCCAATGTCACATGAATTATAATATATCGATGAGATTTTATTTATTTTAATAAATAATTTAAAATAATATATTAGGATATTATGTTAACTTCTAGGATTTTTGTTGTGTGTTATACCTCTTATTGGATAAGATATTAATATTTTAAAATATTAGGGTGTTATATATTAACATGTTATATATATTTTGAATGAATATAAAAGTGATTGAAAAATATTACAAATGTGATAGAGTATAACCTTTATAACATTTTTAATAAAAACAAGCTCACTTCTCATTTAATATTTTTGGAAGAGAACCTATGATTTTATATTGGTACTTAAATGATCAAGGAAGAGCTGATTCAGAAGAAGGAGTTGATCCCTTTGTTAAAAGTGCTAATGGAAGAGAATACTTACTTAATTATGATTATTATAGATACTTATAATTTACAAAAAATTATATTACATATATTTATGTGAATATTCATTAAATTACACAAAAAATGTATGACGGTCATAATTTTATAGTTCCATTAGTTTCTTGGAAACGTAATCAATTGGTTCATAAGATATTTACATTGTCTTCTACATAGCTAAACAAAACTAGAACACTTTTAAAACATAACACATGTATCACCAATCCTCATTATCAGAGGAAATAAAAATTAGAAACGGTGAGTCAGATGCTATGTAAATGTTGAAAAAGGAAATAATCTATAATAAAATGATAATAAGAGTATGAAAATTTTATCATGACAAATGAAAAACAAAACTTGCATATAAAAGATCCATATCGTGAGTCAAGATAAAATGATTTGCAGTTCTAATTACATGACGCATAATAAAATAAAATAACATGATATATTATAGAATAACATTGAACTAATACATATAATTGAAGAATACACATAAAAATTAAAAATTATTTATTTATTATTATTGGGGAAATTTGAAAACATAATTGTGAAATGGGTTAATGCTCTAAACCATCATAATAGTCAAGATTCAATCTCAAGACCGTTATAGTGGAAAAGGTCCCCTACTAAAATTATTTCACTCCTCATAAAAATATAATTTATCTCATGATATATAAATCATTATCCACTTCAATAGATTTATATATACTCTAACACATCATTTTCTATGACGTAACTGGTGTCTATGGTTATAAAATGACTATTATCATTGGTTGTAATGTATCCTTGAATACTTATGATGGGGTACATATTGAAAAAAATGGTTTAGGTGGTAAGAAATTATATATATTCAATACATATTAAAGAACATTTGATTCACAATTTTGGGAAATGGAATAGAGATTTTTTAAATGATATGATGATTAGATTAGAAAAAATTTTGAAAACATTTTTAGGGAAAAGGTTTTGAAAGAAAATGTGTATTCAAAAAATGAGAAACAAATATGATTTTATTAATAACATTATTTTAAAATATTTACTAAAAAAGAGAGGAGAATAATAGGAAAATATATTCTCATAAAATATATAGAGGGTAATAAATTTAAAGAGTTTATTGAGATTAAAATAATAATTATTCATTTTTGGAAGAATAAACTTGGGAAATCCCAATATAATATGAGATTGTAACAAAAAACCATTATCGCTATGGACACTCTGAATAATATAACCCATGAATTAATAAAGATAAATTAAATAATGAATATCATTAGAATAAACAAATCAATGATATAAAATTTCAAAGGTCATTTATATACATCTCATAAAAGAAGTTAGGTGCATATCATATTATGTGTCTCAAATAAATAAATTTAGACAAAAATACCTTACCTATTTTGTAAAATGTTTTTATAAAACCAAAGAATGAGATATCATAAAATCTATACTTAAATCCACATAATAATTATAATGATATTACTATTATACATTCGTGGGTATTATATACCCCAGATAAAAGAATAAATTTTCCAATATTGCTTGTATCTCACAAAATATTTAGTATAAGAAGAAAATATCTTACATTATGTATCTAATTATTTTGTACAAATTCATACCTACTCTATAATAATGATTTTTTTAATTTGTATATTAAACTACCATAAATATATATCTCATATCATATATGATTTAATTATTACCCTTTTATCATTTATAAAAAAATTCTTATTAAATTCATTTTTCGAGCAACATATCATTTATAATATTTGTATATTTTGATTTTAAATTTTTTGGTCTCATACACTTAAAACAGGTAAAATAATATAGATTATATTATCCATGATATAAATATTATTTTTCATCAATTTATATGTATTTATATTGACCCATAAAATATATAGATAGAAAATGAAACACAGTTCATGGAGCCATAAATTTGTACATACGAATGAATGATGTTTTCATTTTCCATAATGAAAAATAAGTAAACTTATATGAAATTTTAAAATTTAGGAATTATTTTTATGTATTATATATCTCATAATTTTTTTAAACCATCTTTATTACCTTATCTTTAATGTGTTAATGAATCACCTCGCTCTATGAGGAGGTAATTCTCTATAAAAACGAATGACACTACCATATTGAAATAGAATGTAATATAAGAAGGTACAAGTGAAATAATTATTATATATATTACTAATTTAATAAATATAATATATTAAAAATAAATATATATTTATATCCATAATTTGTAGTTTGTGATGGAAAAAAATAACATCTGTTACAGAGGCGGTAATCTGTTATACAGACGAAAGATGATTTTGTAACCCATTTGATGGATGAGGTGAAGGATTTAGGTTATCTCATTAAAATTTTATCATATAATCAAATGAGGATAATTATTATATAATTCCATCATTTTTAGTAATAATTTATTGATTTTGAGTAAGAAATAATATAAAATTATAGGTTAGGGATATTACATATTGTTCAAACAACTTATTTTTGTATGGACAAAATGGTTTCATTGGTTAGATTTATGACCAATATAAGGAATATATGATGATTATAGGTTATTTAGGAAAATATTTCAGTAGGGAGTTCCAAAAAATGTATTTCTAAAGTGTCAATAGGATAGTAGAGACTGTGGCCTTTTATAAGTTAGGTGAGTGGCACATTTGTAATTTTTTGAAATAAAAACATGTATTTGATTTTTTTAGTGGCGAAAAAGGATTCCAAATGAAAAACTATCTATTATAGAAGATTTAATGTTTATATAAGGATATATAATGTGTTTTGGAATTGTTTTTAGTCTTTTTTATGGCTTTACATTTATGTATTATCCCTAGAAAATCAATTTTTACCTTAACCGTGAAAAGTAATATTTACTGTTTTTTAAGAATAACTATGGTTGAAACAGAAAATGTCCTTATTATATGATATAAATTATATTTAGTCAAAATATGGAATCCATTTTTCCAAATTCCATTTAGACAGGTGGAAAATATTAATTTAAAATTATTTTGGCACACATGATAAGAAAGCAGTCTCCCTAAGTTTATGTGTTCAAAAGATTTTAACAATTGTACTTTAGAATACAATATGAAATTTATTCCAATGACCAAAATTTGATTAATATATTTATAATTTAACTAGTTATACATTAAAAAAATATTAAAATATTTTTTATATTTTTAAATTCATAAAAATAATTGAAAATTCTTAATAAAACACTATATTTTCACTATTCATCGAAAAATTCATCATTTTAAATGGTTTTAAAAAATTCACCCAGAGATAATTTTGAAAATATAATTCCGAAAATTGATGATTATTTTTTCAAATACTATAAAAAAGTGAATAAAATTATTTTTAAATAGTTTGGAAAATGCTGGTAAATCTATTTTTTAGAGAATATAATTTTAAGAAAAATATTTGATTGATTCTTATCTCTTGTCTATAAAAAATTAGATTAAATCAAAGTATTCAATTTAATATATAATATATTAATTTAGTTAAAATAATTAAAAAATATATTTTTTTTGTAATTTATTGATGTAAAACAAGTTTGTTATCATAAAAATAGATTTTTAGAAAAAGATTTATTTTATTATTAAATAAATTTAATTGTTATTTCTGATGAATTTTTCCAAAAGGAATTTATTTTATATAAATATTTTGACCATATATTTAAATAATTTATTTAATCCTTTTCACACTAACCATTCCAATGTCTAAGAAATAACTATCATATTCAATAATCATATATTTATACTATGTCATGTTTCATTTAAAATTGGTGTCACATGTATTTCATTTTACACTCTGTGTTTATTGTAATACAAGATAAACTCGTCGCATCATGAAATTAAATATATCGAAACAATTAATTTTTTTGGAAAAAATATATTTCAAAAAATATAGGGGTCTAAGATACTACCCCCCTAAATAAATTATGTCTTCCAAATTTGAACATATGCTCAATAAAAAATGGTTAAAACATTTGAAAAATACCATTATGGGAAACACATATTGTAAAAAGGGACAAAAACATCATCTTGAAACTATATAAAGGGGTTTTAAATGGTCAACTATAATAACACATAATATTTTTCCAAACAGGAAAAAATATGTTGGAGTGCAGATTTTAAATAGAATAAAATTGTAGTGTCCGAATAATGATGGAAAGTGAAAAAGATCATTGATCACAAGAAACTGAATGAATAAGTGATAATCAAAATCATAGAACCATTGAAAATATAGATCTGTAAAAGACAATTCATATTACAAAATTCAAAGTAATTTTTCAAAACTTTTATTTGAAGATCATTTTCCAACAGATGGTGAATATTCATGAGACGATCTACTTACATTGTTCCATTAAATTTAATAAGCGTAATCTCATCAATTAGTTGTTTTTAAATTGATTTACACATTATATCTTACATTAATAAGTGAAGAATGTTTTTCCCCTCAAGCATTGGTTGGTCATAAGATCCATAAGATAAGAATATGTTATTCAATTTTTTTATGAAATTATCATAAAAAAATATTTATCACATGTTATCAAAATAAATCCATTGTTCAACTAAAACTATTTAATGAATAATTAAAATTATGGGTCCTCTATATTTGAAAAAAATAAAAATAAAATAAAAATAATGATGGTTACTAAATTTCATAAATCAATTTAACATTAATCCCAAAAATGATATATATTAACAAATAACGTCTAATAGTAAATACGTGAATACATTGATCTTGTATTTTCTTAAAATATGGTAATAAATATAATTAACATAAAATGATAATGAAAACATACATAATACATCAATATTTGAATAAAATAATTTATAATTGAATATATTCCATAAATACAATAATGTTGAAAAATCCATCAATTATAACATTAACCAATTTATCTGCAAATAATTATTCTATACCATGTTCATTAATACTATCCAATATATTTTATTTATATCCATCATTTCTATATCAAAAAATAAATATATAAATATTAGGAACATATTAAGGGTTATCTTATAAATCATGTGTTTTTTTAAATTTTCACCTTTCTATTAAGTCACTTTTCTATGTCATCAGGAATATTCATCATATTCCTGCAAATCCTCAATGAATACCTTATATCGAACAATACTTATACATTTCCAGATCATTGAATTTCTATAAAAAAACAAATAAACCATTACAATTAATTCTTAAACCATTTACTTGGATTCATTATTTAATCCTTAATACAACATTCCTTTCATAATTCATTTTGAGTCACTCTATTATTAGTAGTATAACCATTACATGCCCCACCTTGGTGATTTTATTCATAAGGATTCCACCTAGCACATAAATTTTCATAATAAACATAAAATACACATTTGAATCACTGAAATATTTATGGAATATTAATGAGACCATTTTCTAATATATTTGGTTAACCCTAAATTATAGTTGCTTCTCAAATTACATGATTTATGTCCATTTTTCCACACTAAAAACATCTTCTCATTCCTATAAGACAATCAATTGGGGTATTCACCCCACATTCATAACATGTTAGAATAAAATAATCTTTTTATATCTTCTAAACCACCCAAACTCTTGATAAACTATATCCTTCTCTTCATTAGTTAGTTAGAGAGTAGTATAAGGCTCATGATTTAAATTATATATAAAAAATTGATTATGAATAACAAAAATATTTTTCACTCCATTCATCATCAAATTTCATTTCTTTTCGTCACATTATATATCATAAATCACATTAATCTAGATCCTTCTAGTTATTACTATTAATAATAATAAAAAATAATTGTTTTAGTAACAATTTTCATTTTGGTAAACGAAATACTCATTAAAAATCACATGTAGGATGTTAAAATAATGTAACCAGGTTTTCAATATATGAAACCTTATGATTATCCTAGGTAAATAATCACCAGTATTTAAATCCATCTTGTTGTTTTTATGGATTTTTAAATTTCAAAAACTTATACATTGAGAGAGTTAAAATATGTGTACAATGAGGTTGTTGTCATAAACTATGTGATGGTTTATTATAGGTAAATATTCCATTTTTAGAGTTATTTCCCCAAGTTACCACTATAGTGGAGTCTCATCCACCTGTAATATCCACACTGGGATATAAATTCATAGAAAACAAATTCTATACCATTTACCAAAACACAAGAAATTTTCCTATAGATTGACACACCCTTAGAATTGTCATTTGACATATTCCTAGATATATACAAGGAAAAATACCTCATTATTTAACTACACTTTTATCATCATAGTTTATAGATGATTAATAAACCTTTTGTCTGATAAGTTTTATAGTGAATCATGGTTTTCAGAAAAAGATATTACATCATTTAGGTAAATATTCCTTAAATAAAACCACCACACATCAGAGGATTATAAAGGTATAATTTCTTTGTAATCATGGAAAAAAATGGTTCATAATAGTTTTATATCATATCCAACATAGTTCCTCCAAAATAGGAGCCATTTAAAATATATAACATGTAATAAAAATAATTATAACACAGGTAGATGATTGTAAGAATGGATAATCATAGATGATAAATAATAAGTAAAAATGAATGTATATAAAAATAATGTGATAATAAGGGTATGAGAACTAGACCATAACATATGATAACTATACTGTACATATCAATGAGCAAAATCAAGAGTCATATAAAATAGATTAGAAGATAAAATGAGATGAATAATCAGAAAAATGAATTACATGATCCATGAGACATAAACATTGAAAAAATAAATGGAATTATGGAATACACATAAGAATAAAAAATAATTTCCAATTTATTCAAGAATCCTTTCCAAAACTATCAAAGTGGATTGGGTTTTCTCCCCAAACCATCGTACTAGTCATGGTTCACACCAAATAATATCAATGTGGAAAAGGAGCCTTACTAAACAGTTTTCACTCCCTATTCCATTCAAGTAGATGTCATGAGATTTTAATCATTACCCAATGAATTGAAGGAAGACATAGGTCCCACCAATATTTGGTTATAGCATAAACACAATCCTCTATTATAACGTAACCACCATCAATGTTTATAACATAACCAACAGCTTTTTTATAACGTAACCACTTTTATATAATTAAAAACATAAATAAGTGTGTCGTAAGATCATAAAACATTGAACATATCAAAACCCCTAAAAAGAAGTGTATTTTGGAAAAAATTCATCATAACAAAACCTTTTGATGTTAAAATGGATTCATAATAATTAAATCATTTAATCACATCATTACCCATGTAAAAATGAAGTGGTATTCAAAATAAATTTATCATGGAATATCCCTTTCAAGAGAAATATGTTTTATAGAAAATATTTTTTTATATTCATAACCATCTAGAATAGATTAATATTTTCATTCATTGATAATATCCCTAATAAAGAATTTTTAACCTCAAAGGATATCATATTAGTTAGAATATTATTTTTAATGATCATGTAAATCGTTTCATCTAGAAAATTACATTTTTTGATAAGAAATATTAAAAAAATTATAAAATATTTATTATATAAATTTCATGTTATTAACCTAAATAATAATAATGTAATCCATAAAAATAATTTAAAACATTTCATAAAGAATATATACTTTACCATTTGAAATATTTTATTTATTTTTTATTTTTAAAAATTATTTTCATGAAAATAACATTTTATAAATATGAAGGAATATTCATTGAAAATATTTTTCATGTCAATGATAATATATATTCATTCTATAGATGTTAAAACAAAAATTAATTTAAAATTATTTGTAAAATATATATGGGAATTATTAGAAAAACCACATAATGATTCATTTCAATACATTTTTTATGAGGTCAAGAATGGGTAAATTATATTTCATGAATTATTGAAATAATTTTAGAAATATTTTTGAATACTTTTTTAGAAGATGTATTTTGGAATAAAAGGGTTTTTGAAAGAAGAGATAAATGAGGAAATTTTTTCATATTAAAATTATTTGTAACTCCTGAGTAAATAAAGTGAGAAGATGAATGAAAATTTTGTATTCTAATGAAATAAACAATTTAGAAAAAATTAATGTGTTTATTGAGAGATGGATCCTAGGAATTTATTAGTGAAGCATAAACATGTGTAATACTGATAAATGAAGACATTTTAACATAATACCCAGACCACTTTTATAACCTTGAATTGAAAAACACATTATATAATAAATTTAAATAAAACATATAATATCATGATAATTAATAAATTCATGAAATTACATATTAAAGTGACCATTTTTTGACCTCATACAAGAAAATATGTCCATAACACAACATATGTCTGATGAAATGAAAATTGAGACCAAAATCCCTTTCCACTTTTCTTAAAATTCGAACAATAAATCCCATGAATGATATATACCCAAATAAAATTTTAAATCCCTATAATTATAAATATATTAATAATTATATAAATTCATGTGTATTATATACTGAACATAAAAGAAACATGAGGGATTTTTTTCTTTACCCTTATAGAAAATAATCGTGTGGATGAAATACCTAACCATAAGAATAAAATTCCATTATACAGGTTCAAAGATAATGTAAAATAAATATAATATTATTATAAATATATTAAGGAAACATACACACACATATATATATATCCTAATAATATACTATTTACATATGACCTTTTAATAACTGATTTTTAACAAAATTCTATATAAAAGTCATGTTTTTTGTAATAACAACTTTCTTTTTCATGTATATTTGGATTTTTTAATTTCAGCCCACATACATTTTTCACTATTAAATAATATATATATTTTCAACCACAATATAAATATCCTATATGATTAGTATACATGTTTTTAGTTTTATCCATAAAATATTCTGATAGTTATTGAAGTATGTTGTTCATAGACACGATCGGTGGTACTTATACATGAATTCTAATTCTATTTTCCCAATATAATGAAATAAAAAAAGATAAAAAATATATTGAAATTAAATAATTATTTCCATTACACATATATAATATAAAATCAATAAAAATATCCTTATTAACTTCCATGTTAAGCGTTAATGAGTCACATCACATTCTGAGGTGGTAGTCCATTGCATACACGAACGACGTTGTCATATTCGCATAGAATGGAATGTAAGAAGGAACATGTAACCCCCAAAATTAAAAAATAAAAATGTTTTATTAATCTTTTTATGTGATGTGAAACATTTATTTTTTATTTTATTACATAAAGCACTATTTTTATCATGTGCAACACGAATGGTCAAATTTTACTCAAGGACAATATACTTTATATATTGTTATTTTAAATAATAGTTATTACATAGCCATTAGAATGAAGAAAATGAGTTGGATTTTACAAATTATTAATATATATATATATATATTTCAAATTTTTAATTTATTAATTTATTATAAATAAAATTAGAATAATTCAAAATTGAAAAAAAAATGTTTTCTAAAAATTGTATTATCCAAAAGACAGTTTAATCTAGATTGGAACAGATATTTTAAATTTAAATTTTTACACATATAGAAAATTTATATTAAAACATATAATTAATTTATTAAAATGGAATATCCAAATTTTCAAAGGGTGGTGTTTTTTTTCTATGATTTTACGTTTTTTTGATGAAAATAAAAAATAATGAATTTTAATTATAAAATGACTATTCATCTAAATAATTAATAAAATTATATAATAAAATTAATTTATTTTAAATTAAAATAGTTAAATTATACCTATATTTATCCAATTTAGTTTATTTAAATCAATTTCATATTTTATTTCTATGTATAAATACTATAAAATTTTGGGCATTTTGAATTTAAAAAACTTTTCTCTCATCATGTTAGCATGATTAGTTTTCAAATAATGTATGCCACATATTTGAATTGAATTTAGAAAAAGTATTTAATATTTTTAATCATAAAAATTTATAATTTTTAATAAGAAAAAAATATTTTTTGACAAAATATATTAGTGAAAATAGTAAAAATAATTACATGGATTATGAGAAAAACAATTTTACTTAGTTGTTAAGCATAGTAAATTAGGTGAAACAATGACCCCAAACTTTTCCAAAACCTAATTTATGGAGTTAATTATTTCTTATAACTTATATTATAGAATATGCACCATTAATTGGGATTGGATTCTAGGAAAATACATCGATGGAATTCACTCTTTCAAAAAGTTACTAGTGTGCCACTCACCCCACTTATTATAAGGCGCCCCTTCTCCCCATTCCTTATCACCATAAAAATTAATGGTTGAATCCATTACCCATCAAAATAACACTATAAATTCCCCAAAATAATCACACATTCCTTATCATTATAAAAATACAACCCATTTATGGTTTTTGTGAAACCCAAAAGAGGATACCTGAAGAAGAGGTAAAATTCATCAAAAAGTGTTTTAATTTAATTTATTTCTCCACATCATTAAATTCATATTATACAAAGAATATATAATATCATAACTACTATCTGTATAGTGATATTTTTTTATAATTTTATAACATAAAATATTTCACACATACATCAAATGGGTTACAAAATATTTTTTCCTCTCTGCAAAATACTACAACATCACAAAATAATATCATTCTTTTTTTGATTACCACCATAAATTATTGGTAATAATGTTGAAGTTTTAGTTTATATATGTAATATATAATATATTAATACAATAATTATAATTCTTTAAATATTATATCACTCATACATCCCTTATTTGAATGTTTTGGGAATTAGATAATGTGGCACATGTGTACAGCGGACTACGACCTCACGAAGTGAAGTGATTTGTTCATGCATTACACAAAATATATAAAAGATAGGTTTAATAAAACAATTGGTTATATATAGAATAAAAAATATACTATAATGATGATATATATATAATTTAATTTTCATTCAATATAATATGAAAATGGTAACAATGTTTATTCGTACGTATGACCTACCATCTCCCGGAATGGGGAATTACAATTTCTATGACCAAATTTAATAGATTACACTAAATTCATATATAATGATTTTAAATTATATTAAAATGTTGTTTTACACTGTGGATAATATTTTATAATTAACTAATTAATTTAAATATAAAAATAACTAGTCAAAACATACTTGAAAACAATGCTATTGACACCAAAAAACATTAGAAATAAAGTATGATTTTTAACAAATGGGGGTAAAATGTTTTGAAAAAATCATATATGCTATTATAAAAATTAATATGGTTTTGTTTTAAGTAAATATAATGTTCAAAACCACTGTACCCGAGGTTGAATCATGTATGACCAAAAATAATGTGTGCGGTAAGGGATTTCATCTTAAATTCCTTTCATTGAGGCATATTGTGATGTGATGAACCTAATTATCTTTATATTTTATATATAATTCCCCATGAAATGTAATTTCATGGATATATAATTCATCACGGAATTTCGTGTTGAATGTTTAATTATTCTATCTAATTGGATTTTAGCTTAAAGTTACCATGTAGTAATGAATGTTCATAACATAATATATTTTAATTGAGTTATATTATTTATTAGTTGTCATAACTGATATATTACTATGTTTATAATTATTTTTTACAATCAATTTTCATATTTTACTTGTTTTATATGGATTAAATTTTGATAAACATAATCTATTCTGTTGGAACCCTTATTTTAATAATTTATATATCATGTTTCTTATTCTATTAATGATTTGTATGTGTTACAGAAAAAATTTATAATATAAGGATGATTGGAGGGAAATTATAAAAAGTGTTGAAAACACCCACTACTATATTATGACTAACAGTCAGAATGTTTTTATGGAAAATTGTGCAAAACAACTATGGTCGAACATGACTCATGGAAATTTTAAAATGTATAGAAAACACACTGCGTCAGATATGATTCTCCCCCATGATAAAAATTTTGATATGTTTAGAAATTACCAACAAATATAACTAATTCACTATTGAATATGAAAATACATATGTAGTGAAATTTTAATAAGAGTTGAGATGACCAGTTTATGAGAAGGCTCAATGCTTAGATGAGTCGATGTTGGCGTGAATCCCCAATATTCTGGCTCACGGCCATCCAATGTCACTCATAGTGTTGTGTCACAATTAAAAGGTGTCACCATCACTATTTTGATTTATTTTGAACTAAATATTCACAAAAAATATATTATCAAATTTAATTATGATGGTTATATTAATGATTTTTACTAATCTATTGAATAGATTAAGGAAAATTTATGGAATTAATCCAGTATGGGGAGAAGAGGACCCAAATGATTCTTCAAACATACTTAAGTAAAATTATGTATAATACTTTCTTATATGATATAAATAGACAGACATGTAGTAGAGAGAGATACACATACAAGAGAGGTTATCTAAATCCATATTGCATGAACCAGAAAAATTTCAATTTCTGAGAGCATATAGAAAGAAACATTCCGAAAAAACTATGGATGATTGAATCTCTAAAAACATTCAATTCCACACCACAATAAGAATAATAACTGATCATTAAACTATATTCTACCTTTATTTTCAAAAATACAACTTGAGCATCAGTTCAAGATGCATTAATGGAGTCATATGTATCAAATCTTATTAGACCAAGAAAAAAAGAATCTTTTCATGTTTTATGTGGAATTTCTCATTATCAATTTTACATTACAATTAGTCTGTTATTACTATATATTTGAAACATGCACACTATCTCCAATACATTAACTAGATGAAATAGTATGAGAAAACTTTCCTTTACCAACAGTTTCAAAATATTGGTAAAGTCTTAACAACCATTGGTATAAACTATACTAATGGTTGTCCAAACCATTGGCTGTGGAGCCATGGGGATACCCATATCCCAATGGGTCTATGTGAACCATCGGTATATGGATTAAAAATGGATTATATACTGATTGTTTCTTGTAACCATTTGTATAAATGTTTACCAACATTTTAAAATAGTTGGAAATAACAAAAATCATGTCTATATTAATGGTTTACAAACCATTGGTATAGACTTTAACTAACAGTTTCTCAAAAACCATTGAAAAAAGTTAAGTAAAAGGATTTATAACAACAATTTTTAAACCGTTCGTATATAATTTTACTAATGGTTTCATATAAATAATTGGTATATGTTCTGTTTTCACACATATGTAAATGGTTTATAACCATTGGCATAGGCTTCATGGTACAATAGTAAGCCCGCCTCCCCCTGTGCACCTACAACACTTCCACCACCAGTCATGCCTCCCCCCTGATTAAAATTCATAAAAAATTATGAAAAACTGTATAATACATACAAAATTATGTATGAATTCTTATATAATTCATAAAACGCATAATTCATATAGAATTATGAATACCTCCAATTCATTATTTAATTAACTTGTATATAAATACAAAATTATCACATAATTCATAAGATAATTACCAGAAGTATACACATAAAACTAGTATACCCATATAGCATTAACACGTAATTCATAAGTTAATTAAATATGTAAATAATTAAATTCAAAATTCAGAAGGCAATTACCAGATGCAATATAGAATTCTTAATTGGATACATAAAATATTGAACTCTCTATAACACATACAGAATTGAATTCAAAATTTAGAATGTAATAACCCCTATATAAGATTATCAGGTTTCCAGGGGGTACAAGGTGTTAGGGCGGTGGGGGTGTCCAGTTGGTGGGGGCTATCTAGGGGTTGGGGGCTGTACAAGGGGTAGGGGGTATCCAGGGGTGGGGGTTTCTGTGGGGATGGGGGTCTCCCATGGGTGGGGGTGTCCAGGGGGGGCGGGGTGGTGTTAGGGGTGGGGGGGAGTTTTCCAAGGGGTGTGGGGATGTGAAAGTGTGTAGGGGGTTTCCAGGGGGTGGGGTGTCTAGGGGGGTCGCCCATGGGGGGTGGGGGGATATCCATGGGTGTGGGGATGTCTTGGGGGTGGTGGTGTCCAAGTGATGGGGTGGTTTCTAGAGGGGTGGTTGCTATACAAGGGGTTGGGTACTGTCTGGGGAGTTCTGTTTTCCAGGTGATGGGGGGTGTCTAGGTGTGGTGTTGAGTGAGGGGGGGGGGCTTCCATGGGGGTGGAGTTGCCCTGGGGGGTTTCTAGGGGGTGTCCAGGGGGTTTGGGTGTTTTCCTAGTTTGTAGGGGGTGTCCATGGGGGTGGGGGTGTCCAGGTGGTGGGGTACTGTGCAGGGGGTGGGGGCTATTCGGGGAGTGGGGGTTATCCAAAGTGGTAGGGGTGTCCAGGGGTGGGGTGATGTCCAGGGGTGGGGGTTGTCTAGGGGGTTTAGGGGATATCCAAGGGTATATGGGGTGTCATGGGGGTGGGGGTGGGGTCCCGGGGGGTTGTTGGGCTATCCAAGGGTGTGATAGGTCTGTCCATGATAGTGTAGTGTCCAAGGGTGGGGTGTACAGGGGTGGAGGGGGCTAGGGGCTATCCATGGGGTTTGGGGGGTGTCTAGGTGGTAGGGGTGTCTAGGGGTGGGGGTGTTCGGGGGGCTGGGGGTGTCCAGGGGTGGGGATCTATCAGGGGGTGGGGTGGTGTCTAGGGGGTGGGGGAATGTCCAGGGGTAGGGGTGTCCAAGGGGGTAAGTGTTGTCTAGGGGGTGGGGTGTCCTGGGGGTGGGGTTGTCCTTGTGGTGGAGTGGTTTCTAGAGGGTGGGGGTGGCTGTCTTGGGGGTGGGGGATGTCAAAGTGGGTAGGGGGTTTCTAGTTGGTGGGGGTGGGATTCGAGGGGGGTGTCTAGGTGGTTTTGGGGCTGTCCAAGGGGTATGGGTGTCCAAGTGGGTGGTGGTGTCCAGGGGGTAGGGGTTGTCTAGGGGGTGGTCCTGTCCATGGGGGGTCCAGGGCGTTGGTTGGTGTCCAGGGGTTGGTGGGGGGGGTCTCCAAGGGGTAATGGTGTACGGGGGTTTGGGGGGGCTGTTGTCCAAGGGTGTAGGGGTTTCCAGGGCGGTGGGGGGTTTCCAGGGGTGGGGGCTGTCCATAGTGGGGGTGTCTGGGGGGCAGTCTAGGAGTGGTTCCGGGGGGGTCCAGGGGGTGGGGTGTCAAGGGTGGGGGATTTTCCATGGGGTGGGGGTGTCCAGGTGGTTGTGGTATGTCCAAGAGGGGTGTCTAGGGGTGGGGGTGTCCTAGGGGTAGGGGTTGCCCATGGGGTTGAGGGGTTGTCCAGGGGGTCGGGGGATGTCCAAGGGGGTAAGGGGTGTCTTGGGGGTTGGTGTCTGTCAAGGGGGTGGGGGTGTCCAGGGGTGGGGGTGTCCATGGGGTTTGGAGGATGTCTATGGTGGGGGTGTCTTGGGGTGGGGGTGGTCCAGGGGGTTGGGGTACAATCGAGGGGGGTGGGGTGTCCACGGGGGTGGGTGTTGTTTAGGGGGGTGGGGTGTCTAGGGGGTGGGAGATGACCAAGGGGGTTGGGGAGTCTTGGGGGTTGGTTGGTGTTTGGGGGGAATACAGGGGGTGGAGGATATCCAAGATGGTTGGGGGGGAGGTATGTCCAGGGGTTATGGGGATGTCCAGGGGTGTAGTTTTGTTTAAGGGGGTGGGGTTGTCAAGGGCGGCTGTCCAGGGTGGCGGATGTCCAGGGGTGGGGGTTTTCCAGGAGGTAGGGGTGTCTAGGGGTTTGGTGGTTGTTCAATGGGGTGGGGGTGTCTAAGGGGGTGGGGTCCAAAGGGGTGGGGGTTTCCATATAAGTGGTGAATCAGTCACAAAATATCATCAAGTCGTGTTTTATTAGTTTTAGAAGATGTTATAAAGATAATGTGACATACCTAGTCACATATATATTCTGGCACAACAAATCATAAAACAACAAATACAATTAATATCACTCAAAAAAGTAATGGGTCAATTTTTCCCCCATCACCATCACTATCATCATCATCATCATTATTCAGATCACAATTGTCCTCATCGTCATCCCCATCATTATCCACTCCCTCCTCGACACCCTCCTCATTGCCCCTATACTCCGCCTCGACCTCCTCCTCACCCTCTTCCTCCTCTACATCGGTCTCCACCTCACCATCATCACTGCCACCACTAGAAACGCCACCTGGTGCACTATATATAGAAATCCTTAGAGACATGTATCCACCAAAAGTTGTATAAGCCTCTGGTGGAAGTGTTGGACAGAAAACTTCCATCGGTTTCATAAATGTAGTCTTTTCCCTAGCATACTATTCTGCTGTATTTGTGGCCCTTTTTTCACCTTGTTCTACTTGTGCCTTAACCTTCTAGAACATAGAGGCACTATAACTCTTACTTAAGGAGGAAAAATACCTCTTCAGGACAATACTCTTCCCAAGTCGACAGTGTACTCTACCAGGTTGCACATTGCTCAATAACTGATGTAAGTGATTGTTTGCCCCAAAATTGTTAGGTTACTTTGAATAAAGGGCCTCTAAAGAATCCTATTAAAAATATAAATAGATTATTATGTTACAAAATATATATTAATATTTTAAATCACCAATGTAAAACATACAATCTGTTTTTGAGCCAGTTCATTAACTACACTTCTATCTTTCTTTCTTCGACTCGAGCAAAATAGTTTTTCTTGAGGCAATTGTCCTTAAATATTCAATTTTTTCCTCTAAAATGACATTGAATGTAGTAAAAAATAATAAAAAATAGGTTACCAATAATGAATTTCTTATATAATATTTTATAACAACAATAGGAATCAAATAAATTAGAGAGTAATCAATAGAAAGTTAAAGTCATAAAGAAAAATTATAAAAAAATTTCATACCTGCTTCTTCACATGATCTGCTATCATCGAAAGTCCCAGTGTGTGGAGTTGTTTTTTAGAATCAATGTTTTTTATATCTTCCGGATGATTCTTAAAATTATATTCAATAATAAGAAAAATAGTATTACTTCAAAAAAATGGAATTCTTCATTTAAATACATCAAATGTGATTAATACCTTAAACTGAGTAGTCGTCCAATTAGTAATCATCTGTCAATACTATTATATTGCACAGTCATCAACAATAGGTACCACCACAAACTTTGTACTAACTCTATCGTTCATCGAATATACAATTTGTGCTTATAGGATCTCTAAAGCTCACCTAAATCCTTTAGATGTGTTGGTCGTACACCCTCACCATCGGGGAAATTAAACCGAATCTGAAACCAAAATATTAATTCATATAATCAAATAAATAATATATTTCATTGAAAAGAAAATATTTTTTTCCCAATATCTCTTCCCAAGAATTATCCTTATCTATATTTAGAAACTGTATCAATGATAGCAGGCTGACATGAATCATGTCGGAGTAGTTGGTGAGCATCAACAAAAAAATATGACATTTCTACCCTATTTTACCAATAATTTGACTATCTTCATCATAGTCCACCATCACCTGTGTGTGGAAGTTCCACACCAGAAGCAGGCGTGTACGCCCCCACCCCCTCCTTCTTCAGCAGATGTATTTGTTATGAAAGAAAATGTAATATTTTTTCAATATATTTTATAATAAAAATAAATAATTGAATTAAATTTTTTTACTGTTCTATAAATATAACTGTGGAAGTCTGATCAATGGGTGCCTCTGGTTCAACAGAAACTAAAGGAACAACCTTTTCAATTGGATTGGGTCCCTATGTATGCTTTGTAGGGATAGACTCTAGTATATCAAGAGTTGATGAATATTGAATATGGAATCTCGAAGTGAAGGAAGTATAAGTAAAAGAAGATGGTGCGTGTGATTGGATGAATGCTATATGGGGAGTGGGAATATTCATCAGATATGGTAAAGATGGGTGAGGAGACTCAGATGTAAAGGGTTTTCAAAACTTGGGAGGCCTAAATATCTCGTGAGCCCCTAATGACTAATCGGGATAAGAATATAGGATAGATGGTATGTTAGTGGGAGGGGAAGGGTCTAATCATGTACACCGACCAGATTAGCTAGCTCCCCCCCAGTATGAACACCCTGAGTAGTGGGACCACTGCTAGGCTGGTCATCAAATAATTTTCACCTAAGAGGTGGATTCTGAAAAAAAAAATTAAAACAAAATTAATCACATGCCATTTTATTATATATATATATATATATATATGAAATAAAATACTCACTACAAAAACTAGTGGTGGAATACCCATTTCATCCATGCGATGATTATATTCCATCAACTTTTTATGTCACCTCTCTTCAATTGGTTTCATTTCCTACATTTTAAAACATATATAGAAGTAATTATAGAAGGATAACTAATTTGTAACCCAAAAATGAGATGTAATAGATGGATTCATGGATAATTTAACTGTGCATTATTTTAGGGGAGCTTGAATAGATATATAATGTATTTAATAAATCGTAGAAGTTATAATAAAGAATTTTAATTTTTAGTATGATGTTTATTCACTATTAAGAAAAAACAATCATGTTCTTATGGGGTAAATCACTTCTCAAAATTAAGGAAAAATTTAATTTCTTTTTCCCGGGTAGATGATGTAGGTTTCTATACATGTTTTGCAGAAAATACAAACGATCATGTTCATTATCAAGTGAAAATGTTAAAGGGATGTCTTAGAGTTATACTAATTTTATACATGGTCAATAAAGCACTGAAATTTTCACCAAGTTAGAAATTTTGTTTTCATAGGTTTGAATATAGTAAAATTACAAATTATAAAATGAAATTCAAATATAATTACATCCAATAAATATTGAAAATTCACATAATGTTTAAGTCCGATATAACATATTTTTAATTAATATTAAATAAATTTTAATAGTACCAACCTTAAAAACCCATGTTTACCGAAACCAAAAGAATTGTGAACATGGATGAATGATTTTACAAATTTTCCACCACAACATCAGGTTCACAGTCAAATTTGACAATTAAGTTATTATAGTTATCAAAAGTAATAAATGGATAGTTTCCAATGGCAGTATGGATGGTGTTAATTTCATCATCGCCATCATAAAAAATATGTCCTGGAATTACTTCAATAATGATACTAAATTCAGGTTGAAGATTATCTTTGATAAAAAAACATGTTTCACCACTGATTCTAACACATAAGGTTCATCAGTAGAAAGAGTGAAAGTCGTTTCAATTACTCGAAATCCACAATCATCCATAAATTTACCATTCCTCATCAATGAGTCAAACCATTGTCATTTCATCATCGTAACTCATCCATGAGAATAATAATCCATTATTATTATTATTTTCAACTACACTATAATAACCTACATTTTCAAATCGGGGTCTACTATCTGATTCACTGGCATAACAGTCTATTGAGGTAGTAACCATAACACCATCATGTTTTTTTCTCATGTTCTTTTCTCATTCAGTGATAATAAATCTGGGCCCATTGTTAATGATTGATTTATAGTCACGAACCATGGTATTAGAACCAAATAAAAAGCTCTTATTTACTCATAGATAGAGCTAGCCATAAAACTCGATACTTGAAATATAAATTAATATTAAACTTAATTAATTATTAAATTAATTATTTTAAATAGTAATATTTTTTCCTTTAATTTTAACCAAGTAGAAAACAATTTGATATGCAAAGTCTCCCTCATTCTCGAAGATAAAGAATGTTTCTTTTTATTTATCATTTCACTATGTTCCCTATAGATAAAAATAGGAATATAGTTTCCGATATATATGTAAGATATAAATAAATTCAATTTACCCACCAGATGTAGTCATCGAACAAATCAGGATTGAACAAAATTATGTGATGTTCTATCTCCCGCTCTTTTATGCTTAATGTCGTCAATGTATATGATCCAGGAATTCCTTCTATTTTCGGAAGTGATGGAAAATTGGGTTCAATTTTCTCATACTTTTCTTCTTCATTTCATACTTATTTGTTCATTCATGTATTGTGATCATTAAAATTCATAGAGTAGAAATCCATACAATCTTGATCCTTGTAATCATTATTGATAGAACATTAGGATGATTCCTATTTCGAACAAAAAAAATTTAATGTGTCTAGATTTCATTCTATTAAATACATCTAATGAAATTAAATAGGTCATCTGGGAAGTATTTTGGTGGGAATACGAACATTCAGATACAGCATGCATGTGAAAATTGATAGTGAAAATATTTTCACTATCTCACACAAAATTAATGGGGCACATGCCAAATTTTTTTTGCAAGAAATACATAGGAAACATCTTATCATAAAGATCTCTAAAAAATTTCACAACTGAAAAAAAAAATCCACTCTTAAATTTTTAGACAAAATATGGTAGAATTATATTGGAATCAACTCATTTAAAAGGACGTGATAATCATAAGTCTTCAAATATTTTAGCTTTAACTCTCTTCTATTGACCCATTTTGATATGTTTCTTGAATATCCATCATGAACATTAATAGTCTCTAGTAAATCCAAAAATTGGTTCATTTGTATATTTTTCATCACATAAGAAGCACATGGAAATTCTATTCATTTTCACTAATACGCATAGAATGCAATTCTAGTCTGTTACCCCAATCCACCATGCCACACCGAAACCATAAATCATCTTATTTTCTTCCATTAACATTTATATGCATTGAAATAAACATTTCACATATATTTTATTCAATGTGCATTATGAATAAGTAATGAAATAAAAAATTTATTGACCAATAAGGAAAATCAAATAATATACTTCTCTTGTTAAAATTGTAATTGGTTTTAGTGGAAACACTCTTTATCATTCCAAATTTCATTTGACCCTTCCAGAATGAATAAATGAAATCTTTCAATTCAATAACAATATTAGTTCCAGACATACGCTGATGTGGATCATCGGTCTCCCTGTAAATTTCAAATCATTGATTGTTATTTCTATATTGATAGTCCATTGACAAGAATTTTCGATGTCCAAAAAAACAAAAAACTACAATAATGTTTTAGTCATGTATATCATGTATTCTTCGTACAAATACGAAATGACATTTTTCCCTTCATTCTCAATCCAGACATCATTTCATATGAAGTAAAATCCTTGATCATCCACATAAGCACAACACACATCTAAAATATGTCTTTCGAACATGCATTGTATGTGCGTACACCCACATCCCAAAAAAGATTCAGCTAATTTATTAAAGGTTGCATGTATAATTCGATATCATTTCTACGATCAGAGGGGCCAGAAATTAGCATAGTAATGAAAGTGAATGGTTGTTTTCATACACAACCTTGTGGGGAAGGATAAAAATGTGTCTAAAAACTAGTCATGTGTTGTGCGAAGTAATCATCTGTCCAAAGGGATTAAAATCATCAAGTGAAAAACCCAACCTCAAATTATGAAAATCATCTTCAAAATCCGGATATCACGCATCAAATAAATTCTATTCAAATATATATTCTGGGAGAACCAACTCATCATTAGTCTTCTTCCTCTCTATATCATTCCATTACATTTTTATTGATATTTAATCAAACAAAAAGAGTTTTTGGAGTCTTACGATCAATGGAAAATGCCACAATACTTTATGTGGCACACAGGATGGTGTTCCATAATATTTTGGTTTCCAGTGAGATGTGTCACATTTTTTACAATCATTTTGTTCAGCAGTTTCCTCCCAGAATAAACTACAATCTTTCGATAAAGCCTAAATTTTGTTTCCTAGAAATTCTAGTTCTCCAAATATCTTTCATGACATATAGTGGTTTGAGAGAATATCTACACCATCTTGAAGTAAGTCCTTCAATACATTAAGAATGTAATCAATGGATGTATTAGAAATCCCATACATATTTTTCCCATGAACAATTAGATTAAAAATTCCAAGTATTACATTTTACCACACTGCCGATATACTGAAGTCATGGAAGCATCATTCAATTTTGTCACCCTGACAACATCATCATTTTCATTATACGCATCATATGTGATCTTATAGAAGTTTCTATGGGTCGGAAACCATTATTATTCTTGATAACAAATAAATAGAAATTGGTCATATAAAAATTCCCCAATCTAGTCTTCTCATTTGGATCATCAGAAATTTGAGAGTTTGTTTTCTTCCCATTGTGATACCATGCATAGTAGTTTCCTTGAAAACCATATTTGGTTATGTGGTAGGTTACATCTCCATGGCACAAACAAGGTCTTCCAACACAATTGTAACATGGGAAGTGTATGTGACCACTATCTGAAGCACTGTGAAATGTAAAATATAAAAAACACTCCAAACTGCTTTGAAAATCACTTGAGATCTAATCAGTTTCATACATACAACTTCTATCGATTCTGAAAAAAAATTTATAAGTCATTTCGTAAAAATAAATTCTATAAGATTGAATTTTCATCAAAAATATATTTAAGTAAATAAAAAAATCAATTTATATCAAACGATAACCAATACGCTACTCTATCTGAGAATTATAATATAAAATACAAAAAAACTATATTTATCACAAAATAACATTGATTAACTATAAATGAGTGTACAAGATCATGTACACTCATGGTGGAGAATTATTTTGGATATGGGTAAATTTTAGATTGAAGGAATTTTATATTTTAGTAGATTATTTAAGTGATCACATACACTTCCAAGGGGTGGGGGTGTCCAGTGGGTGGGGGTGTCCAGGGGGTGGGGGTCCAGGGGTGGGGTGGTGTCTAGGGGGAAGTCCAAGGGGGTAGGGTGTCCAGGGGGTGGGGCTATCAAGGGGGTGGCGGTGTCCAGGGGGTGGGGTCTATCCAAGGGGGTGGGCAGTGTCCAAGGGGAGGGGTGGTTTCCATGGGGGTTGTCTTGGGGGGGGGTTGTCCAGCGGGGGTGGGGGTGTCAAGGGTTGGGGGTGTCTAGTGGGTGGGGTGGTTTCCAATGGGGTTGTTCATGGTGATGGGGGTGTCTAGGGTGAGGGGGCTGTCCAGGGGGTGGGGAAGTCCTTGGGGGTGGGGGTGTCTAGGTGGTGGGTGTGTCCATGGGTTGGGGGTTGGGGGTGGGGGTGTCGAAGGGGGTGGGGGTGTCCACCCCCAAACTAGGTTCGGGGAATCCAATATCTATCCAATTGTAGCATGACTTCAAGCCTATTATAAATGACCTAGAAGACTCATGGTGAAAACCCTGAATATCATTCATATAAATCACAACACACCTAATTGTAAACACACATCCAACTATCATACGTGGATCAAATTTTATCTTCCTCTCTAAGTATCATGCATTATTTATAAAAAACACACTTAATTTTAAACACACCTCCATATTTTGAGCTTTGTATCTAGCTTATTGATTACTTGAGAGGCTAGCTAAGAGCTAATTCCAGGTTCTGATGCAAGGTGTAAATATAGTATTTTCTATGTTTAAAAAATTTTATGTTTGTGTCAAATATGATCCTATGTATGTTCTTTAGCCATATGAGCCATGTTTCATTGGGACACTACTCATGGGAGTATGAACGTCATTATTTCATTAGGTGATATGGAGTTGTATGAATGTTAAATTTGTAAGGGATCAATATGGATAGTGGATAAGAATCAGAGTGCTATTTCTTTGCAGCAATCCCTTCTTCTTTGACGGGTAAGAGTTATAGTTGGTATTGAACTTCAAGAAAAGTATTAATGTTTAAAAGAAACAATAAATTGGATAAATGTGATTCATATTTTTTTAGTGTATCGGAGTGGACAACTGCCTAGATATCCCCCCACCCATACAACCCCTGCCCACTACAGCACCCCCAACACCCCCCCCCCCCACATCTGGATTTCCCCCCACCGCACCCGAATACCCCCCCCCCCTCCCGAGACAAAACACTCTCACACCCTTGGACAGCCCACCCCGCTGGAAAACCCCCACCCCTCCCCTTCTTAGACATCCCACCCCCCCCCACACCCCCCCCCCCACTGGATAGCCCCCCTCCCCCTCCCCCACACCCATGTATCCCCGCAACCCCCCCCCCCCCACACACACACACACAACCCCCATGGACAGCCCACCCACCCCCAGATGGATATCCCCTCCCCACACCCTACCTGGACAATGCCACCCCCCCCCCACCTCCACCTAGACATCACACCACCTCCACTAGGACAGCCCCTACCCCACCTAGATTTCCCACCCCCTCCCCAGATAGGCCACACCCCCTCTCCCACATGGAAAGCCCACCCCCATCACCTTGGATATCACAAACCCCCACCACCACCTGGACAACCCACCCCATCCCACTTGATAGCCCACCCCCTAGACAGCTGACACCCCCTCCCCCACCTGGACAGCCCACCCTAACCAACCAACCCCCCCCCCCCATGTCCTGACATCCAACACCCACTACCCCACACACCTGCATCCCCCTACACCCTTCCAACCCAAACTCCATGGACAACCCACCCCCACCTGGACACCCCCCACAAAGATATCCCCCCATGTATCCCCATTTATTATAATTTTATTTAAAACAATTTTATTATTTATTAAATGAAAAAAATCAGGCATTATCCATTTATTAAAAAAACCCATTCAATTTATCAAAACCTAACAATTGAAATTTATAAGGCACTATGGGTCATATAGGAAATGTCAATGGGGAATGGGGAAATCACTTACATAGTTCATTCCAATTTATGAACTGGACAAAGCACTTAGGATAAGGGGTGGTGTCCATGAGGTGTGATGGTGTCCGGGGGGGGTTGTCCAAGGGGGTGGGGTTTTCTAGGGGGTGGGGTGTCCAGGGGTTGGTTGGGAATCCAGGTGGTGGTGGTGTCAAGGGGGGAATCCAAGGGGGTGGGGTGTCTAGGGGGTGGAGGTTGTCCAAGGGGTGGGCGTTGGGGTTTCTATGAGGGTGGCTTGGGGGTGTTCAGGGGTGGAAATACCCATATAATACCCTAAATTTTTCTTATACCAAATCAAAGAAAAATAAAAATTCCAATACATCACCCAACCAACACCCAATTCATCCTAAATATCACTACCCTTTCCATTATTCCTTGAACAAAAACTATAAATTCAAAATCCAAATCCAATTTTCAAATAAACTAAGCTTCATAGAAACTACCATACCACCACTCTAAAAAATGGAAAACCACATACACCACTACCTAAAACATCCTCAATCCCTTCACATGGACAATCCTTATATCCATCACCCACCTCTAGACAAGATGTAAAAACAACCCCTTTACAATCATTGAAGTGTTGAACAAAAAATAGAAAACAAATCAATGTGTTCAGTATACCATGCCACAGACCACACAGAACACTGAATTAGGCCAAATCAAAATAGAAAAAAGAAAAAAATAGATGCATTACATTAAAACTATGGTAGAACATACTAATTTGAACTGTAGAAATAAAAAATTTCCTAATGGAAGATGTATGTATCGGGTGGAAGGAGATTCATATCCTAGGGTAAAGAGAGACCTGCGGGATCATCATATTAGGGTGCCTGTAATCAGGTAGACTAGGAGATGGGTTGCTGTGAATCTGGGGGAAATCTTTCTCAATGGTTTTTAAAAACCGTTGGCAAATATACTCTTTACCAAATGGTTTTAAAAACCGTTTTGAAATATACACTTTTCCAATGGTTTTAAAAAACTATTTTCATACATAAATATTTCCCAATGGATTAATAAAACTATTGGTAAATGCTTGATTATAAAAACAAAATGGCAGCAGTTTGTATAAAACATTGGGAAATATATCTATTTTTACAGTATACCAATGGTTTCTTCAAACTTTGGGTATAAAACAGTTGGGTAAAAACTCTATTTCTAGTAGTGATACTTAATATCTTATCAAATATTATTTTCATGTATTTCCCATCATGTTTTAGTATATGGTACATGTGTGGCCATTGTATATTTTATTCCCTCGAGTTAGGTGTAAGAGTTACCCAGAGGACTTAGACAACTTTACTATTGATTACCTAATCTAGTTTGTCTATATAACATGACTTTTTCCCCCCATTTCCTCAAATATATTTATACCCTAATGTCATATATCTATTAAATGGTTTCCCTGAATATTCCATTTCATCCGAGAAATTCAATGAATCCTCGGCCCTTCCAAATATGAAATTAATTACATTGTTCAAGGAGAGACAAGATTTAGTTAACATATTTTATAGATTCATTTTTAGTTCATTAGATTTATAGATTATGTCAAGAGTGAGATTTCTCAAAAATAATAATATTATGATACTTTTTTCCTCATAGGTTAAAAAGATTATATCATGGTATAATGCACCCCATATCTACAAGAGATCCTAGCTGTAAAAAGCCAGATGGAATTATGATTTTCATATGAATCACAACTCTCTGTCAGTGGAAATGTGTGTTAGTTTCCTAAATACTCTTTTATCATCTCAAAACCCTTCGATTATTAGAATTCATGGGAATATCATGGGAAGATATTTCTAATGAGATATCCAGACTCTGGTTGTTTTTCATCCTGTAAATACCATAGTTTTTGAGGAATTTTATGCATCAAGAATGCATGTCGAGTATGATTGGATTATAGTGGGTGAAAATTTCCTTTTTAGATATCATGTGGGATATAAATCATGGTTTTATTTATGTTCTTCGTTTAACTGAGTGGGATGTTCAATGGTAGCCTTTAGGCTTCTGTCAAAATAATTGATAAGTATTGGGGTGAGGATATAGGAAGCAGTAACAAGGACCCCAGGTCTACTACTGAGGAAGGTTCATCGGGATAGCGGAATGTGGGTGTTCATAATGAGCATAATTCTTCCAATTTTATTTAATGTAGAATATGAGAAGGTAATCCATTGGTTACATACATTTTTATACAGTTTAAAAGGTATCTAAACATCCCCAATCTTATGTTCATGCTCTGTCGGGGCAAGTGAGTTCTGCTGTTGGAAGACAGTTGGTGTTTTGTTTCCTCTAAACTCTCTTAAGTGGTCATCAAGGAGGGGATATGTGATCTGGTAGTGATCATAACACCATATAATAATAAGAAAAATTTGACAAGGGAGGCTTTAATAAACCCATGGATACAATATATGTTGAGGCAGTGTGTTTGAGGAATGATAACTGTGTTAGAGGTTGGGAAGGGGTTCCTAATTCACCAATGGAGGGTGACCATTTATGTTGCAATGTTTTGGAGCATGATATTAGGGGTGAGTCCATGATCATGATAATTCCAAAAAAGGTGATGCCAGAGATTATGCATGGAATACTTTTATATGTATTTGATAATGTAGATCTGGTTAATGAGTTTGAAAATGCTTTGGTTAGGACATTAATGGATTAAAATGGGCTACTAATAATGAGTCACATTATGAGTATTATTGAATTTTTAGATGATAATGAAGTTGACATATTGAGTAGTATTCTTCCATGTCTAAGGTTAAGGAATAGATGTATGGTAAATCCAAAATGGAGAAAGGGTTACTCATACATGACACTACCAAAGGAAATAATATCAGCCATGCAGTAAAAAAGTTATGTTTTTGGACAATGATCCATTTTTTTAGGTCCTAGAATTATTGTTCAGGAAGACGTTTAGAATTTTGGGGCTCTTTCCCCAATGCTACTTTATCTAGTCCATAGTGGGAGTTCGGTGCAGTGATTGATCATTTATTGGGGATTCGTTTTCACATAGAAGAAGAAATGATTGACCCTTTTCTGGTTATTAATGATACTATATAATATGTTGACAGGATGATGGGAAGGCCTTTAAGGGTGAATACCAATTATGATCAGGGTAGACAGATCTACAAGAAATATCTTAAATAATTAATAGTATTAAGTGACGGGATGATCAATCATGAGGAGTATATTCAAAATTGTAAAAAGCTTGAATATCCTTTCTATGACAATTTAAATGATGACATAGATACTCTGGTAAACATCCTATCCTATAAATAAACTGGGAGATTATACGTGATAGCCTTATTTTATATTTCAATGGATCATTATTTTTCATTATTGTTTGAACCTTATGTTTTCCCTCTTTTACCTTAAATGTGTTTGATAAAAAACTTAATTCCCATTCATCTAGTCATTCCACTGTGTGTTATGTTTTTTTTAATATTTACACATTAAAATGAATTTGATTTTGAAGTGTAAACAAATCCACACATGGAAATTTAGTCTTAATTAGTGATTATATAATGTTTATATTAAGTAAATTGATTTTTAATGTTATAGTAATATTCATATATTATTTTAGATGAGAATTAATCAATCTTAGAGAAATCCATTAATTGATCAGAACATATTTTGATCTTCAATTTTCATTAACTATGCTATTTTAATTATTTTTGGATTCTATTTAAAATAAAATTTACAGAAAAATTTATAATTTATTATAAATTCACCCCTCCCCCTATTATGATTCTCACTCTGACCAACATTTTGTATAAAATTATTTTCAAAATATATTGAAATATTATTTTAGTTTTTTTAATGATATTAAATTTATATTAATCGTAAATTTAATTCTTTAAATTGATAATAGACAAGATGTTTTCTATACATATAGATATCCTTTATTTAATAGAAGTACCTATCTTCAATGGAAATGAAGTATTAATATTCATTTTCAATGAATGGTTTATGAAATTAATTATTTTTTAATAGAAAAATACGAATTAACTACAACTATTAAGGATACATGGGATGATGATACTAAAAATTATTATAAAACTTTTCAAAGGTATGAAGGCCTATTACTGTTACCTAGGAGATGATTAATTCTATAAGATATTTCTAGTAAACCAAATAATTAAATTTTGGGGACCTTATATATTTCACAGGAATGAACTACTATTTTTAATTAAATTATACTGAACACTTCTATAACTAAATATGATACTTTTCAAATAAATCATGATGATGTAATTTCTTCTATGTATCTTAGGTTCAATGAAATAGTCAACACAATGAGCTATTTGAGGAATCCAGTGTCAGATAAAGGACAAATCAGGAGAGAACTCATATGTATTTTTGAGTAATATAGAGGGACATCAAGGTCAATAATAGAATATTATGACATCAGTAAACTACATGTCAAGGATTTTACTAGAATTTTTTAGTGAATAATGTGGATCATATGTTCAATTGTGAATAGGATAATGAACCTATGATAAAATATGAATCTTTTAAGACTACTTCATTAAAAGATAATTAAATGGAAATAATACAAGATGAAAGATCTAGTGATAAAGAATTACTATCTAATAGTGATGATTAAATGACCCATTTGGAAAGCTAGTTTAAGAATTTCCATAGGAAAAAGAATTTATAACTGAATCGGACTTATAATGGAATTTATGATAGTATAAGAACATGTAAAATGGACTATATGGGATATGAATACTAAAATGAGATTAATTTTAATGAATATAAGTGAGAATGACATGTTTATACATACTTTCCTAATATTAAATACTATATTTATGAGGATAAGGATGAAAATTCTATGAAATATATGAAATACAGGGTGCCTTTGAGGAAAAATCTTGTGACAATAAATCAACTGATGAAGATAATCCTAACAGAGGAAATATGTTCATCATGAATAATTCATTTTATGTACGTACTCTATCTCTTTTATATAATTCTGACCATTCTAAAAATGCAAAAAAAATATGATAATATGTCTAAATAGGTAGTGTTAGAGTACTAAAATATTCATGTAGATATATTTAGTAAACACAAATAAAACTATAATTTTATAAATAAAAAAACATGTTTATTTTCTAATATTAATTTTGATCTTGTTGTATAAAAATAAAAGTATTCTCGATAATTAAAAGATAATAAAAATTATATTCTTTTAATGGAAAACTAAATAAATATTTAGAATATTTAAAAATTCAAGAGAATTGGTAAATGAAATATTAGGAAGAAAATTCTCATAATAACAATACTAGCCTAGGGTATCAGCATAGATGAGGAAGAATAATTAAGATCACTTTTATCCCAGAATATAATTCCTGAAATTCTAGTGCTAGTTTTTATTCAAGTGGAACTGATGATGTTTTCATTTTAAAAAATTTAAATTCATCTTATATGTTACCTATAAAAAATACGAGATTCTAGTTTCCTAATTACTAATATATCTGGAACAAAGTAAATTTTAATACAAAAATCCTTCTACATATAAAATTTGTTTTTTATGAAAGCTACTTAAATAGATCCTATAGAATTATATAGTACAAGAATAGGTGATGTTCTAGATATATAACATGAGACTACTTAAGTTTCTATAACCACAAATGTTTGATAATGTTCATTTCATGTTTTGTGACAATGGTAATGATTGATTATTTTCCATGTTCAAATTGGGAACACTTACTAATTTTTAATTTCTAATGTACTTTTTATTGACGGTTTAAAACATAATTTTCTTATTATCTCAAAATCTTGTGATGATAGTCTTAATGTATAGTATGAAAAAATTATCCTAAAGTATTAATGGTAAAATTCATTAGTATTTTCTTCTATTATAAATGAGAATTTGTATGATGATAATCACAATTCCTTGATTTTTCAAAACAATTCCTTCTTGAGTTCCATTCAATGATAATCATGGATTAGTAATATGAAATTAGAACACTATAACATTCAGTTGCATTGAAAGATTACTAAATAAGGTTAGTTAGGGATATAACCAAACATCAATTCCTAAATTAAAAAGTCTTTAAACCATTTTAATAAGGGAAACATCATGAAATATCTTATAATTTAATGAAATAGTTTTCAACATACCAGCCCCTTGATTTGGTTCACATGGACATGTTTTGACCATCGAAAGATTCTAGTCTAAATGGGAAGCAATATATAAATATATACATGTCAATGAATTTTATATTTATAATTTGGTATTCTTTATATCTTAATAAGGTGACTCATGTTCTTATTTTAACAATTATTCTAAATCTATTGATAACCTAAGTGTACATAGAATTAATACCTTAATGATTGACCATGGATATGAGTTTTAAAATCAATTCATGAATTATTTTTCTCAAAAAAATGCTACAACCATAAATTCTATGATCTTTAGACCCCTAAATGGAATCTATTTTTATAAATAAAAAAATTATGACGATAAGAGATAGGTGAGACAATTCTTAATGAATTAGACTTAGCTTTATTCTATTGGGAAGAGGTTATAAACAGAACCTAATATATAATTAATCAAGTTATAATTAGACCTATATTTAAGAAATAAATGAATGAAAATATGAATAATATAAATCCAACAGTTATCTAATTTAGGGATTTTGATTTCATTGCCTTTATTGATAATAAAAATTGTACTCTAGAAAAATTTTCCTACAAAATTGATGACGGAATTCACTTTGTTTTTTTTTCAAATTTAGTAAATACAATCATGTTAGTAATAATTGAACCACACATGTGGAAGAGTGAATTCTTATAATTTTTTATGGAGAAGATCCATATGAACCTAATACAACCTTAGAAAACATGGAAAATGATTTATCTACGTTGAACATAAATTTAAATCCATATGATTCTACTGTAAAAAAATATGAAAAATCATCCAATTTAGAGGAACATCGAGATCGTAAAAATGAACATATAGAGTAGCCTCAGGTTACCATCCCTTTTTTTGAAATGTTAGTACTCTTAATTACCATCCTTTATATGATTTTGTTGCAGACATAGATATTGGTTCCCAAACAAGAGCTTTTCTAAGAAACCAGGTTGATAATAAAAACCTATTGTCACATGTTGATCATATAAACAACCATGGTGAAATAAATGATGAATTACATGTAATGTATAAGAATGAATACCATTATCAATTTGATATAAATATTTATATTAATTTTTTTATAGACCCAAATACACTAGTAATATTCACACTAAATAGTTTCTTAGAAAAATGGTTGATGAATTTGGAACAATAGTAATGAAATATGGATAGAATTTTTCCCAAGGTTATGGTCAATATAAGGGTTAAAAAAATGGAGATACCTTTTCCCCTATTGGAATACATGAAGCTTTTATAATACTTATTTTTTATGTGGAAGATAATTATTTCTAACTTTATATAATGGATTTAAAAAGTGAATTCTTAAATGGGTATATAGTTTCTGATTTTTCAGTTGAAAACCCCCATGTATTTCAACATTCAAATTATCCAACTAGTTTTTTCTAGTTAAAAATGTTTATTTTATTTAAAACAATCTACTTGATCATTGTTTGGTAGGTTCATATCTTTTCTTAATTAAAATTGATTTTCAAAAGATACATCTAATCATAAACTATTTTGAAAAATAATTTCAAAAGATGTTTTATTTTTTCAAATCTATAGAGATGATATCATTTTTTGTATCTTATCTAAATTATTTATGGATATTGTAAAAAAAATTAAATTAATTTGAAATGAATTTAATGTGTGAACTTAAAATACATCTTAGTTTTCATATTTTTTCAAAAAAATAATGAATTATCTTAAATAAAATTTAATATACTATGGAATTTTTAAAATAATTTTTTTTGGATAAAACTATGAGTAGTGACACTATTATGAGTACCACATGTAAATTATATCATGATGAAGTAATAAAATCAGTGGATCAAACCAATTATAGAGGTATGATTGGATGTCTTCTCTATATAACTACTAATCGAACTAACATTGGGTTTAGTGTGTGTATGTGTGCTCATTTTCCTAAAAATATAAAAGAGATAGACATAGAATTTGTAAAAATAATATTCAAATAACTCAAATATACATCCATGTTATGATTTTTCTACTATAGAAGAAATTAATTTTGTCTAGTTATCTCTCCAGATTCTGATTTTGGGGGTTGTATGTTTCATAAAAAAGAACCTCTAGGTGATGCCATAATTTAGGAATGTCAATAGTATCTTGGTGTAGTAAGACAAAATTTGTTGCACTATCTATTTATGAAGATAAATATATATCTATTGGTATCTTTTGTGATCAAATTTTTTGGATGAAACACAGATTACAATTCAATGGATATCAATTATGACATGTCCGTTTAAAATTTGATAATAAATTCCTATAAACAATTCTAATAAAATTGTATCTAACTCTAGAATAAAACACACTAGTGTAAGACATCATTTTTTGAGATAATATTTTCATAAAGATGATATAAATCATGATTACATTGGTAAAAAACATCTTCTTGCAGATCTTTTCACTAGGCCATTGAATTTTTAGAGATTGAACGTCATTAAACATGAATTTGGTATGATAATGTTAAGTTAAACAAAATTTTCATTGACTATTCATTGATTTCTACCAACTATTGAGGTTTAAAAATCATTGGGTTCCACTCACCATTGGTTTTACCCACCGTTTTGGTTTAACCACCATTGTGTTTTACACACCACTGAGTTTTACCCACTATTGAGTTTTACCCACAACTGAGTTTTACTCAAAGTTAGTTTTTCCTACAAAATGTTTTGAACACCATTGGTTTTACTCATTGTTGGTTATACTCACATTTATTTTAACTCATTTTTTTTCACTCGTTTTTTGTTTTACCCACCCTAAGAAATATCATTAATTTCCAATTTTTTCCACTGTAAATTTTAAAGACACCATTTATAATTTATTTATACATGTTATTTATATAATGTTTTCTTTCAATTAAATTATTATTTAAATTTTAGAATTATGAATCACAATAATTCCCAAATGATATAAACCATTCATTTTTCTAATTTCAGACCCTTCAACCACCTATGCGCTTCTCTCAACCCTCACAAGGAACTTTTATCTCCAGAAAATTTTCATTTTTCCAATGTATGATCCTTTTGATTCGATGACAATATCTATATTGAAGAGAGATTATTTTTTTCTTTGTAAGAGTCACATCCATCAATGAAGAAGAAAGGGGAATACTTTCATTCCGAACTTATTGGTCTATTAATCTTTTATATTTCAAATAGATTTGTGGTTCTTGGAAAGGAATTTTTTTTGAATGGTTAATAAATAATAAGTTATAATTTCTATATTTCTTTCAAACAAAGGATGGGTGAAATGGGTTTCATTTAACAAAACACCCTACTATACTTGAGTAGAGCACTATTTCTACCAGCTATTTGAGTTCTATTTCGAGGAATATGTTGGCTGGGTAAGAAATAGAGTAAATAAACTATAATTTATCTTTTCCACAATGCATTGGTCTATATTTTTCTGAGTTCATAATTAAGGAGTTGAAAACTACCATCAAGGAACTATTTTATATGTCAGGTGTAGATTTTTTAAAGAGGATTATTTGTTTTGATTAACTGGGGATACGATAGTGAGAATACCAATTTCGACCAATCTTGGTGCAGGGTGATCATTGTTATTTATGAATATCCAGCATATTCTATGAATATGGAATGATGATTTCTTGAGAATGAGGTATCATGATGTTTTTTTATGTCTTATGAAATAATGCAAAAAAATAAACCAATATATATATCGTATGGTTCAAATTACGGAGATGTGTAAACCATCATCTATATTATATTACATAATCTAAATTAATTTTTTTAGTCATGCTAGAGGCAAAGGGTCTAGTTGATGAAGAAAAAGAAATAGCTATTAAATGTTGTGATTTTTGTGTCACTAGAGTTATTTTAAAAAAACATGAAAAATACATGGAACACATAATAGAATAATAGAGTTGATGATTCATAAATACTCTTTAAATAATTTATTCTTATTAAACATAAAAGTCGAATAAAGAACCATTCAGATTCAGGTTTAGAACCTGATGAAGCAATTGAGTAATCAGATGAGGAAAAGGGGGCTACCACCTGTATTGATGAGGAAAAGTAGTTTCCAAGGGTGGAAGTGACTGAGATTTTCCTCAAGTCTCCCCAGCTATTAAATATTGTTATCCCTATCCACCTAGGTTTCTCGCAGTTAGATAATATGTCTTAAATGAAGGATGTGATAAAGATGAAATATAATTGTCATGTGAATTGAATTTTAAAATATCCTCTAAGACTTTGGAAGAAAATAGTGATCATGAAGAAGAATAAGACGTAGATGATGATGAAGAATGTGGAGGATAAGATAATGATGATTAAAATAGATATGGAGATGGAGAAGAAGCTAAAATGATGGAGTATCTATCCATGATGGACCAACTAGTCATGTTAGATATGTGGATATTGAGATACCTAAGGCTATAATTTATTAAAGATGTTTATCAAGTGTTTATAATTCTAAAGAAAGTCCAATATCTATTAAATAAATGAAAATACCTTATTCATATGAGAAGGAAGAAGTAATTAATGTGGAGAAATCCCCATGCATTGAGATTTAACCAGTTGATTCTTCTATAGATGATGATAGTTTTGGGCCATTAGATGATGTTAATATTTTTCATGAGAAGACTTTTGATGAATAATATGTTGATGTTAATATAGAGGTTTAGAATAAAATTATTGAGTACAAATGATCATCATATTATCTGTTGAGAAGTTGGATTTTTCACATACAACTGATGAGTCTATAGCTAATGAATCATCATATTTTTGGATAGATGGTATATCATCAATCAAATTGATTGAACAAATTTTTTAGGAGTGGATCAAGTACAAAATGTTTTTCAGAATAGGTCTAGATATCATCGATTCTGATGATGGGTGACCTTATTTTTTATAATGAAAGGGATCTTAAGGGATCTTTGGTAGATGAGATTGATTCTTTATGATAATTTTATAGGTTTCCTTATAATGATCCAGTACAATCTATCAAGATATTTTCTTCACCTACCATTAAAACTATTCAAGTGGATATAGTCAACTGAGGTGATTTGGATTTCTAGAAATAATACATTCTAATATTAGTTTTATTTGCAAGAATAGGGAACCTTGCAACACTAAGATGAGTGATGAGGATGAAAGGTATTTTTAGAACAACATCATATTGAACCAAAAATGATTCAACACATTGAAGAGGTGAAAATTGAAAAAAAAATCTAGTGAGTAGGATTCTATGAAAAATGTGTAGGAATGAATGCATAATTAATATGCAAAATGTTTTATTCTCTTCATGAGAGGATTGAGTGTATTCCTTCAAAATATTATTATTCTTATTCTACTTTTCCTCCTCCAATTATTGATTTTTATTTTATCAGATCTGTTATTAGAGAATAAATTTATGTTATCTCATGTGATATACCTGATATACCTTAGGAATGTTTGACCAAAATCAAGAATAACATTGATCGTGTTCATAAGATGGTTAGAGAGTACATTAATGATATGAAATCTAATAGGGAAACCATAATAAAATCCATTAAATATTGTCTTTCTATTATATTATATATGAATGCTATGAATTTTAATTTAATGTTTCTTGTGGAGAACCTATAAATGCCTCTGTTTTTTCATTCCATTAAATAGAAAGTGAATCAGATTAAGGTGATGAATCCAATGATAATTATTTTTATAAAGGAGGAGAATAAATTATTAATTGATATGGAAATAGGTTCCAATACCATTATATATATAATAAATCATATGAAACCATTTTTTCTTGTTTTTGGAAAAGTGGTGGTGGCTCATGATTCCATACATATTACTACCCATCTAAAACCTCTATCTTTTGAACCAGAGTTTTTCTAGCTAAGGGTATATAAATATCATTATAATCCTTTTCATTATCAATTATATCTATTGAGCCTATCTACAAGATAATTAGTTCAATATCTCATACTAATCAGTATTAGTGATCCTTAAAATGTGACTAAAGTTTCTACAACCACTACATGTGTTCCCTTAGGCTATTCTCCTGATCATACTACATTATAATAAGGGAAGGTAGAAGTATATATTGAACCATTAACTCCACAAAAAAAGTTTCAACATTATAATTTTTTGTATGTATTGGGATATTTTTTTATACATTTTTTAATCTTCTCTATAACCAGATTTACTTGATTTTCAATAGAAATTATTTTATTATCAATATTTTGTTTCAATTAATTTCACATTTTTTCATCCTTTTTGAAAATTCCAATAGGGGTAGAATGGATTTATGACATTTAATTCATTTCATTTACAGTAATATACCATTTTATATTATTTTTAACTATCTTGCATACTATTTATATTTAGTTTTACCTGTCTCTAATACTATATCCTTCATTTTATCATTCAAACCAAATTTTTTCTAAGGTGCATCTATTTTCTCTCCTTAGTTTATAATGTTTTTGTGTTATAAAAATACATGTGTTTTGATCATCAAAAATGGGGACATTGTATGTTCCCTAGTTTTAATGATCACCAAATTAGGTTTATTGTGATGTTAATATTTTTTCTGTGTTATGATTATATTTTATAAAATATGGAATATTGATCTGATATTTGAATAACTGTTGAAAACACTCACCATCAGAGTAAAAATCCAATCAGAACAGTTTTATCTATATTTTTAAAACACCTACTATTATAGATGAGTCCAAGATATTGAAAAAGTATAGAAAAACTCTACCTTTGGATATGAGTGAAAAAATTTATTTTAATATGGATAATTATTGAAATAAACTACCTATAGACCTAATTCTCAATTTTAGATGACCATCCACCGGAATGGATATTCAACAATGTGTTGATATGACCTAACACTAAAATGGGAAACTTCTCAGATGAGTCACCATTGGAATGATTCACCACCAACCTAACCCACATGAAGCCTCAATGGTAGTGTTCTGTTAATATTAAAATGAGTCACCATCACTATTTTCTTGTTTTGAATTAATTATTTATAATATAAAAAGTATTGAATTTAATTCATAGAATTATTTTAATGATAGTTATTAATCAATTGTAGAGATTCATTAATGTCTATGTTAATTATTTTAATAGGTGGAGTAGATAATCTGAATGATTCTTCCAGCATGCTACTGTTAAAATAAGTAGAAGAATCCCACATGCGATATAAACATAAAAACAAGTGATTAAGAGAGATACATGTACATCATAAGTGAGATAAATCCATATTTCAATAACCAAAGGAGAGAAACTTGATGATATCTTAGACAAAGAAACATGCCTACAACCAATTTTAAAAGATTCAATCTCCATGAACATTCAGTTCCATCCCACAGTCAAAAAAATCATTCATCATAATCTATTATATAGAAATTTATAAAAACAAAACTGAATTTTATGTTAATGCTACATTAAAGGAGTCACATGCTACATAGCATATTAGACCATGAAAAAATATATCAATTAAATCATTTATTTCCTCTATATATTTATTATTTTTACATTAAGATAAGTTTATTCTTACATTATATTTTAAACATGGAAACTGTATCTAGTACATTAACATAATGTTACCTAATATCTTCTCAACTCTATATTCTTTTTTCCACATGGTGTAGTGGAAGAGGTCCCTATGTGTCCTGTGATTATATTATTCCCACTGCTTTTTAGGAATAGGTCCTTGTATGTTCAATAAATATTAATTTTTAGTTACCAAATCTAGGTTTTTGGATCAAATATTATTTTATTTTATCTAGTAGTTATCATGTGATTTAAAAGTAGATAATAATAAGCCTCATCTTGAGACTTAACCTTGTGTATTTATTTTTCTATTTGTGTTTCTATTTATTTTTATACATTAAAGTGAATTTGATTTTTAAATGTAAACAAAACCACTACATAGATATTTATTCATAATTAATGTTTATATATGGTTTTTATTTAAAAAACTGATTTCAAAACCTAAATAAATATACATATATGGTTTAATTGAGTCCTAATCACTCATTGATATATATTTTAAATGATAAAAACATGTAATGATATTTTATTTCGATTAACTGGGATCTTTTAAATATGGAGGAATTTTTATAACCTTTCTATAGATAAAATTTTTTATTATGTACTCATTTCACTCTCCCTCTTAATATACTCATTCCATCCAATAGATTCATTAATTAATTATCTCATAAGTGTTATAAGTTTTCATGGTTTATTTTAAAATCATATTCTAATTGAGATTATTTATTAATGAGTATCCATTAAAGGAAATAATATGATCATTTTCCAATTATTCCTTTATATTTAATCCCCTATGATTATTCTTATTCTTTGTCAAGTTATAGTACCATTTTTCAACACTTTTGTACTTATAATTGTTGTGAATGTTTTCTAATAAAATGTGACTTCAATTATATCATTGGTCAAAAATATGTTTTCTTACAAAACCATGATTAATAATACAAAATAACCTTTTCTATTAAACATTTCTAAATTATTTATTAATATAAATATTTACCCACGTTGTCTTCTAAAAATTATATATAAATTAATCTCTTTATAGCCTTCTAAAAATGACACTTTTATAATATTTTTACTATAAAAAATGATGGTTCTTTATAGAATGCATGTAATTACCCTCAAACATGGCAATTATTTATTTAAAACTTCATATTCATGTTCAAGAGCTTGTTTATGAATAACTTTTTTAAAAATGATTTCCAATGATATATATTTTCAAAAATAATCCAAATAAAAAGGGTATATTCTTCAAGAACATCATGAAGGATATTTTTAATTTATTTCTATTTGTAAAGGGAAAAACCATTTATTCAAACACCAATTTGTATATGTAATACTATGTTTATACTTATTCATCATATAGATGGTTTATGATCAGTTCGACTAAGGAATGTATTGAAATTAATTTAATTCAATTTTTAGTCAATAAATTTCAATTGAAATGTTCAATTTCCAGTGATGATTAAACATTATATTTATTTTAAAAATCAACATTATTTTTCATGGATATTATTACTTCCTAAATCGTATACTTTTTTTACATATGGTGTTCATGTTGAATTATATTTGGTTATCTAGGTTAATATTGAAAAATCTATATTCTTTTCTCAATACAGAAATTTGATGAGGACCATTGTTTTTGTATTAAATAAATTATTTGCTATATGAGGAATTATTTGGGCTAGAAATGAATGTGTTGGGGATAATTTATTGTAAGAAACATGATGCATCAATACTGTCATTGGATGAGTCATTTGGCTTGTCTCGGTTAAATGGGTTTTTACTAAGTATCATTTAAACCGTCATTTGAATGGTCAAGATGGTAATGGTACCATTTACCTAGGAAACATGGAAGCTAATAATTTCATATTTACATTATTTATAATTTATTTAATTCTATTTAATATATTTTTATAATGATATAATCTCTAGATGAATTTAATTTTAACATCATTGACTATATGACATGTTTTTAGATATTTACCTTTCTATATTGATTGTTGGTTGTCCTGTTATTTAAATGGAATGTGTTCTCACATATTTTCATTACCATATTGGATTTTACATATTTAATTATATAAATGGAATATATTATAAATTATTTATCTTTCCATATTGATTATTCTTATTTAATAATTATTTCCCCCACAGTAATTTACTAGTACTGAGAATTTCATCTTACCATTATTTTATTTCTCTTTTCAAAGGATTCCATGAAGTTTACCATGAATGATATGGATGATAAAAAAGATAGAATAAAGATATTTTTTAAGAAAAATTGTAATTTGGGTAATCCAAATTTAATATAATACTCATGTATGTATCTAGTTTACCAAGACAAGTAAATAGAAATATACTTTAGGATGCGATTCGCTGTATCAAATTATAATATAATGGTAGTGGGCACTAACTTCATGAAACTAAGGTTGGGGTTACAAATGATGGCTTCATTGAATGTTTAGTAGGAACCATAGGAATCATATTTTGGATATCATATATCAGGGAACATAACCCTATTATCAACATTTAGGATTAGTATAGAAGAACTTCCTAAATTGTTATGATGGTAGATATTATGTGGTTCTATCTGTAATATACATCAATGTCTATATAATACAGTTGTAAATGATTCTATAATAGAATTAGATAGTGGTAATGACTTCGAAAAACTGACATCAATCATAACTCGATCATTAACTAGTACCCAATAACTAGACATACTGTGAATTTCGTTTGAAATTCCTAAGGGATACGCTTAAAATAAAAAAAATCTACTTACAAACTATTTATGGAGTATTTTAATAGAAAAGTAAATTAATGAATAAGATTAAACACTAGACCATAGAAGCAGCTATGTGGAAATAATATTAATTATGTACTTATGTATTAAGGATTAAGAATTAAATTGTAGAAGGATTTTTACTATTGGTATTTTGGTTATAGGAATAATTAAACATTGAGAAATTGTGAAAAAAATTAGAATGACATGTGTATTCATAAAAATATGAGTTATGAACCCAATATTGGTTATTATTTTTTGGTTGTTCATATGTTCAATGTCATAACCACCCCTTTGGAAAGTGTGGTTTTTATTAATTTCAAAGGATTGTGGAAATGTTTGATAAATTTATGGAAAGTGTATATTTTCAAGAAGAATTATTTAGGAAATATTGCATTTACATTTTATCAATATAAGATTAAAGGTACTAATAACCATTAGGATAAATATAATATTTAATTACCATGTAAAAATATTAAAATAAGTTTATTACCCTTAATAAAATATGTTTTTTTTTTGAAAACTAGAGTAATAATGGTAATTTAATGATTAAAATTATTTCAATTTTTCCATTAAATTGTATTGGGAAAATTATAGGATATTTATTAATATGGTTTTTGAAAAAGGAAAACCTGAATTTAGGGTGACAACCCAGCGCATCTGGAAGGCAGGGAGGTTTAAACCCATGAACAAGGGATAACATGGGTTTTGAACCTATCACTAGTATACATGATTCCATAGTAAATTGATCAATTATTTATTTAAAATTTGAAAAATTTAAATATTAATGATGAACCAAAGTTACTATATTTGATGCTTATATTTTAATTCATTATAATATATAACATAGTATAAATATATTTGTTATGAAACGTTGTTGGAGGTATATGTAAATACATTTCAAAATTTTAGGATTTTATAATATATTAAAATTAAATTTTAGAACATCATGAAAACAAAATTATTTTCTGGATTTTTTTTCACAAATAAGTGATGAATTGAAAATTTATCAACAAAAGGATGACATTTTTCTTATGAAATGAAAACATTAAAAATAAGTTTTTTTCCTAATATTCATAGATTGTTAAATAATTCCATAACATTATGAAAAGGATCTTGAAATAACAATATATAGTATTTACATAAAAATTATTATATAGATTACCTTTTCAAACCTATTATATTTATGGATTTGAGGAACTTGAGGTTCCATTGATCATTCCGTTGATTTTGATTGAAGACCTAAATCACTCTCTATAAATATATATGATTTTTTTTCATGTTGATGTCATAATTTTCCACAATATTTATCCTACATAGAAACCTAGGTATCATATATTCCATATTACAATTTTACTTCCCATTATCTCTTATTTAGTGAATTTTTTATTAACAATTTTAGAATTTGGGTTTTTTGATAATGGTATATCCAAATTTCAATCCCTATCTTACAGAAAACATGTTTAAATTATGAGGGGAAATTTCTGTTAATTTGGGGATAACTTATGAAAAAAAATATAATAAAATATAATTTCATTCAGTAGTGAATGTGACACGCAACATTGAGTTCATCTTTTATTACATGCAACTCTGAGTTTGGCTTTCATTACACGCGAGGCTGAGTTTTACCAAGCAACAGTATACTATAAATGATATTATATAAAATAATAGTTATTGTTTAGATGTTTGATTGGAATGTATGAATAGGATTAAATAACTTATAAATAATTATATATGTATTAATTTTATTTATGAGTGACTTATATATTATTAAAAAATTATTAAAAAAATAATATTTTTGTGAAAATAATATTATTCTAAAAATTGGTTTTATCATGATTGGGGAAAATTATTTAAATTTTTTTTACCACTTTTATAAAATATATATGAAAAAATAAAATTCATTTTTTGATGTTGAATATAAAAAGTATCTTAGGGTAAATATTTTTCAGTTTCTTGGGAAGTTTATTTTTTTAGGAATAATAACAAAAAATAGATTTTTAATAGAATATTCTATTTTCATTCAAATTGTTTTTGTTAAATATGACTTTGAAATTTTTTAACATAAATATAGGTCAATTATACATATATTAATCAAATTTGGGCCATTTATATAATTTTCATAAATAATTGTGATATACAAACATTATAAAAATTTAAGCATTTTCACTTTAAATGACATTCTCTCTCCTCATGTATGAATGATTAATTTTAAGCCACATTGTTTTTGAATTAAATTTATTATTAAATATTTGATAAATTCTTTGGACAAGTATTACATGGGTTTGGGACCAAATAATGTAAAAAACACAATAAACTGTTAGTTTCATGGGATGAATCAGTTCAATAAACTCAACTAAATGGGTTTTTACCTAATATTTTTTTTAAACCATCTTGTGAGTGGTTAATATGGTTAAGGTATCAAGAACCTAAGAAATATGGAAGAAATTATTTAAGAATTTCATCTATTCAGAGTTTATTTATTACTATCCTTGATACTTTCAGTCTAATATTATTTTTGGATTCATTTCATTTTTATTTTATTGATTAAATGGATTTCTATTTTAAGATATTTACAATTCCATTTTGATTATTTCATTATCTAGTTTTTCAATTGGAATGTGTTCTTAGTTATTTTATATACAATGTTGATTTTTCCTTATAAAATAAATTTAATGGTATGTATGAACAATTATTTCCCTTTCTATGTTGATTATTAACATTAATTAATTATTTCATCCACTATACATAACCCTTAATTAGCATTTTAGATATTTTTTCCATTCACAAGTATTACAAAAAGGATTGTATGAATGATATATAAGGATATGAGAGATGGAATAATGTTATATTCAAAAACAATTATGCTATAATTGGTGAATTCTAAATGCAATGTATGTCTTGTGTAGTTATCTTCTATACCGTGAATATTAAACTAATAGGTCCTTTGGGATTTGAATCCTTATATCTTATGCCAATGTAATTGTAAAAAGTATAAACTCTGACCTACTAGAGTCATGGATACTATAAAACATGTGATATAATGTTGCTAGTAGAATAATAATATAATTAATATAATATAAAAGAAAAAATACATCATTATTTTCAACAATTAAAGGTGGGTATAGAAAATAACTAATTTCAGATTGTGAGGTGGCAGTCCACCACACACTGAATTATGATTTCATACACCCTTTGATGGAAGTGGAGAAGGATTTTACTTGTTTTATAAACATAATAGCAACTTTGTATACAGAAAATATGAAAAATATTATAACAACAAGGTTTAGTTTTAATTGAAGGAGTTGTAGGATGAAATAAAATAAAACACTTAGTTAGGTACATTATCCCTTCATCAAACAATTTCATTTGGTTTTCAATAAAAGGATTCATTTGATGGAATTATGAAAAAAATAAACATACATGGATACGAGTAGGGATGGAATTATTTTATTGGAGAAGGTACTTTTTAAAGAAAATTCCATTGGAATATATGTATAGGAGAGGAGTGGTGGTTACCTTTTATATGTGAGGTAAGTGGAAAACTTATTATTTTTAAAAAGTAAAAGGATTAACCACATTTATCACATGAAAAAAAGCTCCATAATATGAACATATCAATCATAGAAGAGATAAAAGCAATATATATCCATAACATCAGTTTTTCTAATGTTTTTGGTCACTAGTAACCCTTATATTTTTTCTTAACCCATGATAAACCGATATTAACAATAACTCCAGTAAAAATTCATATTAATATTACTATTATTTATAGTCAAAACATAAGTTGACATTAATATATATTGTATAAAGTATTCATGTCCCAAATATGGAATCCTATTTTTCAAAATTTAGTTAATAAAATGGAATATTTTTAGTTTTAAATTATTCCTACTGATGTGATAAGAAAGAGAGTTTCCATTGAGGAAGCAGTCAAAAGTTTTCAAAAATATTATATCAATAATAAATATAAAATTTATTATAAAGTCCAAAATAGGATTAATAGATTTATATTTAAAAAATATTACTCTAATAATCATATTAAATAATTTTTGTTCTCAAAAACATGTTCAAATAAATGAAAATTTAAAATAATAACCTATAATGTTACTATTCAAAGAAATATTAATCTTTTTTGAAAATTCTATAACTTTTTTCTTGAAGAAAAATATAAAATTAGTATTTAAAAAATTATTTTAATTCTTTAAAATATATATTATAATATTGTGAAAAAATAATAATAAAATAAAGGATCAAAAAGATAAAACTATTCATTATAAAAATACTATTTTTAAATGAAAAAAATAATTAATTCTTGTATATCATTTGGAAAAAACATAAGATGAATGTTAAAAATATCATTGAATATATAATATATATAATTAACTAAAATCATTAGACAACTTTTTTTTCTAATTTTATAGAGGCAAAATGTGTCTGTGTGTATAAAAATGTTTTTATAAAATGGTTCATTTTTTAAAAATTGGTTTTTAATTTCAAATAAAATAGTCCAAAAAATAATTCAGTTTTTATACATTCTTATAACATTTAGTTTCATAATTTATTTAATAACATTCATATCCACCATTCTAGTGACTTGTTGATAACTATTATTTTGAATAGTACTATTTTAAAAGAATGAAATATTTCATTTAAACACAGTTTTCCATGTATTGCATGAAACACAATGTGTTTCCATAAAACTACTCTCAACTTAGTGTTTCATGTATGAATAGATAAAAAAAATTAAATATATTTAAAATTTTAATTTATATTATGTTTTTACATATTTTGATTTATGGTGGATGAATACCCGCAAAAGTTTTAGAGATTATGGGGCATTTTCTATATACTTATGGAAAAAAGTAATTACTCCTCCTAGTATCCCTTCTTCAACCTCTATTTCATAACAGATTATTGTACCTATTCATCCTAAATATATTTTGGTCAGTTTTTTGGTAATACTCTTATTTATTCAGTTGGACATCTGTGTCCATTTACATCCAGTATTGTGACCATACTTCTTAAACCTCCTTCTACATATAATTATATATCAACTTTTATAGGAATAAAAAAATCCATAGTTGATCTTACCTCAATTCATGATTAAGATAGATCCAACTATGATTGGGATCTAATAGTTACTTTATTTGTAATTATTCAAAATTAATGTTAACAAAATCAATAGTGAATATTCATATTCTCTTTACATTATCTTCTCATTTATATTTTATTTCATAATCCCGATATGTGGAGAATTAATTTTAATAATGAAAATTCTATGGCATGTATTTTTTTATTTTATAATATTTTTTAAATTTAATTTTATTAATTTGTAAGATTTATTTAATTTAATTTTATACTTCATTCATACATGAAATCCAATATTTTTAATTTCCCATTCAACCTTGATTTATGATCATAAAATAGGAAGAGATGGTTGGATCATCCCAAATGTTCCATGTTTTAATGCTCACAAATTAGGATTCTTTTATTTTGGACAATTTATGTGATGTTGGATATGTGATTCCAAATTATATCTTATACACAAATTTCTCTATGTAAAACAAGCTATTGTTAGTTATAGATTTCTACTAGCAGTTCACTTCTAGACCTGATATTTCATCCACCATTATATTAAGTGGTATAGTCCCTTTTAACCTATTATCAATTATAAATATCCTGCTGCCTCAAGTTGAAGAGTACTTATTTTGGGTTTATTTGATTATCACTAGATAAATTCTACTTCCTTGATAATAGATGTAATGATTCCAATTCAAATTTTTTACCACCAGAACAAGTTTTATATAATTAGTAAAAGCTTACTAAAACTATGATGTTTTTTCTACCATTATATGATGTTATCAATAATTAGTATGAACATAATACCTCTAGGATTAGTATGGTTATGATATTTTAATCCTAATACAAATAGGCCTATTATTGTACCACTGGATATTCTATACTTCCACAAGTTCAAATCATATTCTACCAGTAGAGATATTCTACCACCAACATTAACATTATTCAACCATATCAAACCACTACGACCAGTAAATTTCTGATTTTTCGCATGTTTGAAATTAAATTAAATTTCTCATTCCAATAGATAGGTGACAGAATGTAAGGAAACAATTGTATTTGGTATGAATAAATATATAAAAATTATTATTATTAAAATGGAAATATAGCTGAATTGAAGAAAATTCAACAATTTCTTGAGTTGTTGTATGTACATGGATTTACATTACTATTTAATTATTATGTGATATATTACTATATTTTCTAAAAAAATATATAAATATAAAGAACCCCTTATGAAAAAAGGTTTACTTATTACATTCTTCTACTATAATTCTTATTATATGTGTATTAGTGTGATTTTTGAAAATGTAAGGTATTTTATTATGCCGAATTGAACACTATATTTTTTCAGAAAAAATAGAAACAATCTCAAAAATATATAAAGTAACATCATCCATATATTAAAAAAGAATCTAAAAGAAGAATAAGATCATTTCTGATCACCTATTTCTTTAAAATAGAAACAATAACTACATAAAAAAATTTATATTATTCCATTCCTCTACACTAATTAATTTATAATTGTGTTTCAATTTACTTATATGATTATATCCAAAGAATAATCACTTGTACCATATTAGAGAGTGCTATTATACTCTATCTACATATCATTTACAACATATATATGATAAATATATTTTTTAGTGTCTAAGTGTAGCCTATGAATCTTTTCTCTAGATATATGTAAAATACCATCTAGGTTTTGTTCAATTTATTTATTGATGAACAAGTACTACATCAGCTGATTGTCTAGTCAAGAGGATAATGTCACAAAATGAAATTAAAATTCTTATATTAATTTATACCATGTATTACTTATTTTAATTTAAAAAAATAGATTTATTTTTCATTACATACATATAAAAATAAGAAATTGATAGTTATTTGTAATCATTGTTTTAAATATGTCGTTTTATATAATTACATTTGTTTAAAATTTTAATGTGATTTCAATTTTTTAAATCGGTTTTTATCAAACTTTTTAGATTAATTTTGAATACATCTTATTTTATATTTATACTATTTTAGTTAAATTTGTTATCTTAAAAACTAGGTTTTATTTTTTAAAATAATTTTGAAAGATAAGTTTTAATTGGATACATGATTCACCTCAACATGTGTACTCTACTCTAATAGACTATAAAACATAAAATGCGTTTGATTTTGAGTGTCTCTTCACATATAAACATAAATATTTCCTCTTTTCATTCATTCACATTTTACAACAACATAAAATTTATGGTTACGGTTTAATAACACCCATTTTCTACGATCCAATTTCTTTATTCATTTATATACTTAAGATAAGATTCTATAACATTATCTTTCTTGTAGAATTTTTTATCCCCCCCTTTAGATTTTATGTTTTATAATTAAAAAAAATTAGATAATATATAAAGAAATACTATTTTCAAAATCTCTAGGTTTATTACCCCACAAATATAGAGTTTCAAGAATCTATAATTTATTCTCAATATTTAAATAGAATTATTCATATTATTGTAAAATATTTACCCTTTGAGTAGAATCGTTACCCCTATAATTTAATATTCATTACCTCATATATCCATTAAAATATTTATGATTAAACTAGAACATTTTGGAGGTATTTAAAAAGCCTTCACAACACAAATATTAAACAAAATAAGAATATTTCCCGTTGTGACATTAATTGTTTTCTATAACCATGTAACTATATTACAACATCATTTTGAAAATAAGTTATGGATTTTTTTTTGATCCATTGTATTGACAGACCTTTGATATCGTTATATTTATTGAAAAATCCTTGTAATCCATAAAATATTTTGTAATTAATGAAATTTCATCTTCAGTGTTTTATTTCTATAAAATTCCATATTTATGGAGTTCACTTGTATTAAGTGTATATGTTTTGTTTTTTAATTTATTATTCTTTTGAATAACATAAACCATCTATTTATCCATTGAGGACAATTTTATACCCTTTTAAGATTGAAACAAAAAAAATTGTTTTCATTAACTAGAGGGATTTAATTTTGGATTTTAATAATTAAAAATTCGTCTTGAACTAGTTTTTGTTGAATAAGATCAAACTCTTTCTCATTTACCTTCAAATACTCTTCAAGAATTATGTAAATAAAGTTCCCATCATTACTAAACATTAACAATTATTCAATATCATTTAAAAATTTGGATATTTATTATTGAAGAATTTTTTTTCTCAATATTTTACATGTTTACTATCATTTCATAACATCTAATTGACTTTTTATTGAATTAATATTTTTAGGAGACATTGTTTTAATTTTAGTTTCAGCATAAATTTCAAATGATTTTATTATTCTTATTCTTATTAATAATTTATTCTTCGACTTTTTGAAAAAATCTCATCATTGTCCTTTATAATGAGTATCTTTTTATATCCATCATCAATGTAATTTATTGGTGCAATTTATTATTCAATAACATTATATTACACACATTTGGAGAGAAATTTTATGTTTTTCATATTTAGAGAACTTCCTGATACATCTTTTTGAATAAGGCATTATTTTATTTATCTACATATTTAGGGGGTTTCTAGACCATCCATCATCATCATCACTATACTTTTCTTCCCCCAACAAAAGTTAATTTTAATTAAATTGTTCAATAGATCCATAGTTAATGATTTTTTTTCAACATTCCCTTACACTTCATTGTTCCTCCTTTCCCATTTATTAAAATAAATAAATGAAATTCTAATTTTTTTCTGAATCTATCTTCTGAATGAAAATAAAAATAAATATTTTTTAGTAATAATTTTCTATAGTGTTAATTACTCAATTTTTTGGAATTATATTTCAAAATCATCCTTTTTTATTTATTCATTGAATAATTTTCTTTTATAAATTTATATATAATTTGAATGATATAAAAGTCGTAATCATGTATTTATAACTGATTAATATCATCTATTGATTGAAATTTACTTTCCAAAATAATAGGAAAATTTTTATTAATATTCTCCACAATAGTAGAATCTTCAAATTTTTCACCAAAGCTTATAATGGTACAAAGATTATAACTAACCCTTACAAATAGAACACTAAAAAATTTATCACATACAATTATTAGATCATCATTCTAGAGTCTCCAAATCTATGTAGTCTATTTTATCAACTTTGTGTTCCCATTATAGATATTTTTAATTTTTCCATAATTATTTCATAAATTTTCAATCCATATTCACTTAAGAATTCAGATTCTGAGATAGATAATAGTAATGAATTGTTTGATTCACCATCATTCACTAGATTTCTATTTTTAGTTAATTTTAATTGAGAACCATCAGAAATTAGATTGAATCTATATATAGTATGTACCAAAACCTAAAATAGAATGGATAAAGGATATGTCATCATTATATCCTTCTAGATATAATAGTTTATTCCATCAATGATAGAAATAATATTACTATTAATGGAATTATGAACACCTATGGAAGGATTATTCTTCATTAATCATCAAATATTTCTAAGAGAAAATAGATGAATCCTTCTCTAATTCCAATTATAATCACTGATCCAAAACTATATAAATCTTGATATTAGGGATGGTTGTAATATTAATCAATTATATTTATGGTTTTCTTCTTTAAAAGAAACATTTCCTCTAATTAGAGATAGATATCTCCCTTTAAAAGAATCATAAAAGAAACCCCACAAGAATATAATAAATTAAATAGATAATTAATTAATAATATAATAAACACTGTTGAATGTTTTTGAATAATCCATGGACATATATGCATTATAATACAATCATGTTGTGGTTGGAAAAAAGTAGAAAATATCAATCGCATGCATATCATTATAATCATTCAAGAGTTTATATGATCCTCAAATATATTATATCATGTAAAAATGTCCACAACAACAAAAATAACCTTCACAAAAAGGCTTTGATTTGTTTTTCTATTATTCTTTAGTTTTATTCACACATTCCTTCATTATATACATCATCAAATTCAATTTCATGAATAGTAAATAGAAAGAACCCATACATATCTATTATCATTTTTACTTTTTTTTCTCACACCAACTCAACCAAGATCTATTCCAACTCAAAAAACTAAATCAAAACACTATTTTCAATTTTTCTCATTCTTATCAATTTAGATATTTTGGAAACCACATAAATTATTGAAATAAAACATAAAAATCATAGTTCTTCTCTTCTCCATATAATTTATAAGAAACTGGTTCTTTAATTGATGGAAATGACCCCCACATATGTATGTATATAATATATTATTCAAAAATTGATAATCCAAAATAACCATCATACTAAATCTATATCTATGCATGAAATAATAATGGAATTAAGATAATTAAAATTTCTTCCTCAAAAACATAATCAACCTATTTCCTCTTAGATTATAATATCTGGATTTTGTTATTAGAAAAATTATCACACCTTGAAATTTTTTATATCATGAATTTAGGTACATAATATGTAATGAATAGTGGAAATTTCCATGTTTAAAAATTTATATAACTGAATCACCTCTCTAGAATGATCATATACGTGATACATTCACATATGTATTTTATCTGGGTATATAGATTTTTCTACATTAAATATTTAGCTACATTAATCACCCATGATAATCATAAAACAACATGAATTTATTATGTCAATCACTTGGATATGTTAATCACCTACACAAATCACATGGAAAAAGAAATACACAATGTGAATCGCCCAGCTACCTGAATATCCTATGAGAATATCTTGGTTATGTATATCACCTACATGAATATGCACTTGTTTATCATGTTTTTAGCTTTGAATCACCCATTATACAACTAACGTACTTCTAAAAAACAAAAGAAACAACTTTACAAGAATCAAGATAAAAAATATCATTATATTTGACATTTTCATGAAACATATACATTATATCATCCAATTTAACAATAATTTATTCAAAAATATAGAGTGAAATGTTGAATGAAATAAAGAAACCTACGAAATTTCATTTTTTTAGTTAATCAATTATTCAATAACAGGAAACTTGAAAACTATTTTTCCCAAAAATGACCACCACATTCCATTTTGGTGAGATTATTTCAAGGGGGGATGATTTTTTTTGAAAACTGTTATTTTTATAACCAAATGTGTATATAATCAAAAGTTTTATTTTTGTGAGCTTTTTGGGATACGGTTCTTATAATTTTTTAGTGCTTTGTTATTACTGAAGGGTATTGTAATATAACAATGGAGTTCATCTTTTCAATAGGTTGGAGTGGGTTTCATTAACCTCTGTTATTATTATCATTACCAAATTATTGATGATAAATTGAGATCTCGCCATTTATAGAGATCTTTTGGATAGATGATTCAATGGAATATAACTATATATAATGGCTATATTAGAGATGTTTCTCTCAGTGGTGAATTTATTTACCATTATATGACCATCTATAGATATTTCTTAGCATAATATTTACCTATGTGAATCTTTATTTGAAAGATCACGATTTTAGAATCAATCATTTTTTATAAAGACCATTTTTAGATTCTAGAGAGATTTTATTCCTTGGGTCTGGGTGAAAACAATAAATTTTATTGATAACAAATCTTTTGATAGTTTTCATGCAATGGTATGGGATACTATGAGTTTAAATGACCATTTTTTGTTCAAAAAAAGAGGTTTCAGTAGAGTACAACTATAGATTCACCCCAATATTTGTTTTCCTAGCCTTCTTTGTAGTAGTTTTTTCATTTTAGGAGGATTGATCTTCATTGGGTATAACATTATAGAGTTTTTTAGGGAGGTATTTTCATGGAGGATAATTATTAAATCCATGATAATGTGAAGAATATATAGTAGGTGATGGAATACATCTTGGTTTGTGAGGGAGATAATAAATTAAAAAGGGATAACTAAATGTTTTATATGTTAAATTGGTGAATAGAACTATAGTGTTTTTATTTATTATTTTTATTTACCCAAATTTGGTTTGTATTTTCATTGATTTTGGTTCCTTGTATATTATTATCAAACCATCCCTAGTTCATGAGTTATAATGTTTTTTACAATTTCTATATATATTGTTAATTTGAGTACTCTAATGAGAGATTAAACAATTATGTTTGATTTGGTTTATTTTGACCTATTGACTGGCTGTGTTTTATTCTCTTGAATCCTAGTATTTGAACTTATATAAACTTATGAAATCATCCATATAAAACATTAGTCATAATATTTACCAGATTGTGTGGTTATTTATAGATATTTGGTGACATTATAAAAAATAAAAATGGGTAATGAAATGTTTTTTTGATAAAAGAGATACCTGTTGGTGTAGAGAATGATCGACACACAAATGTTTACATCAATTTTTAAAATTATATTCCATGATCCATTGAGGGAAACATTGAATAGTTTCTTAACATTATCATCATTTATAAATTAATATTTACATAGATTGATATTTATTTTTCTCTACTTTTGGGGACTATTTTTAAATAGATTTATACCCAAGTGTTTCTCTTATTGTTATGGTAGCTTATAATTTGTTACAATATAGTATATTGAGGATTGGGGATTTTGATATGTTATTTATTTTCATGATATTTTATATAGTATAGTGTGACATATTGGATGATAAATTAATGATATGAAATATGTTGGATGGAATCATTGGGTTTTGAATATATAATAGGTTGAATATATAATAGGTTGTTGAACTAGATGGCAATGAGTATTCATTTCAAAATTCTTATGTTATGTGATTTTATTTATTTTTAATGCTGAATTATTGTTATCTATGATCAATTTAGGATATATTTATTACATAAAGGGGATAAAGGATTAATATATCCCAATCAAATATTTATATTTTATGTATCACAATTTAATTTTTTTAATTTTTTTTAGTTTCATGAAAGAATAAATTGTTTTTATAAGGCATATGAAAGGGTTGTTATATCCTTATCTAGAAAATTTATTAATAGTGTTCAATAATGGTAACATAGGTTACTCAAATATGGAAGAGTTTCATATATAGTATATTAGGATGGTATCATAATTATCTAGGTATCATAAACTATATCATAATATTTTTTTTCCAATTCTAGACCCATGAGGCGAATTTCCCATGTCATTTCAATTTTAAGCACATGGTAGTAGTTGCAATTTTTTTGGAAGTGGTAGTATCTTAGGAATTACTAATGAATTTTTTATATATATCATGTATCACTAGCATGGATAGTTATTAAATAATGTATGGAACATATTTTTCATTTATTTTAACATGATTTTCTGCTTTTACCAAAAAATTAATGTTTATACATGGATAATGGTGTGGAAAATACATTTTAGAGCCTTCATGAGATGTTTGATAGCATTATAGTTCCCTAATTACCTAAAGTGGAAATCCTTAAAAAGGTATATTGTGAAACATCCCATTAGTGGTTTAAATTGTATTCTAATAGGAGGGAAACGTCATTTCATACTGTTTTTTATAGTTACATAATAATTAACATAACTAGAATGATAATGATTTAGTGATAATGAAAACAGTTTTTACAGTCAATATTTAAATGGATATTATTTTAAAATCGATATTTTTTATTATATTGGTCGTAATACCAGATATATATCATCTCTAAATAGATATGAATTATAGGAATATCATATTTGATGAGTTAAATTAATATTATGCGTCAAAAATATCATTTTCCCAAAATATTGGTAATATTGGGGATGATCCATTCCAAATAAGTCATATGGTGATATTATTCTAGTAGGATGAGAAATGGAATATAATGTTGTTTTTTGAATATTTATATCTAGGTTTTTAAAAGATTATAGATTGAAATGGTATTTATATGGAAATGGAAAATAAATATTTGTTTAAGAATAATAGAGGTGTATTAGCTTGGAGACCCTATGTTGAATGTGTATATAGTTTGAACAGCTAATGGTGATGATTTTTTGGATTTGTTGAAGGATAAGGGGTAATAATTATTATTATATAGGAAATTAAATGTTTTGAAATATTCCTGGAAACAATATATGAATAGTATTTGTAGTTTATATTTGGTGAATTATTTCTGTAACATAATAATTTATAAATTTTTAAGGAATTAGATTCACTATCTTTAGATAAAGATACATTTTGATGTATTTATATCTTTGTTTTTAATATTCCAATACGTGAAAAAAAACAATTATTTAATATAAGTGATATAATATCATTTTAACATTCAATAATAGATGTTCGATGATATTTCATGTATATTTTAACAATGTTAATGCTCTTATATATAGGGATTCTTGTATTTTTTTGTTATTATGGATTGATTAATGAAGTCACCGCATTCCATACTAATTAATTAATGAAGATAAATGGATAGATTGATGAAGTTTCACCTCAAATTAGTAGTTATGCTTCCTAGATTTATAATGACTATAACATCAGTTCATAAATATTAGTTAAAAATATAGATTTTGGGGGATTACAAAATGATTTCTATACTCAGTTTCAACATTGTACCATATTTCCAACATATGATATCTGATGATTTGGATGATTCATTTACTCTTTTAAATTAATATTAGAGGCATGTATCAGGTCTTTGTAGAATCATAAGTAGATAATATAATGGCTGAGGAATTTTATTAAAATAAATAATATCACATTTTCATTGGTATAGTTTGTTATGAGTATTTTTATCTGCAACATTATCATTTAATTTTATTATTGGTGGAGGTTAGAGAGGTGACTATTATTAGGCTGGTGATGGTATAATATAATAAAAATGAGAATAGATTTTTAATGATCATATATAGATAACATAGATCAATAATAAGTACTTTATGGATTTTAATATTGTATATTGGAGTTTCTTATTATAGATCATCTATTCTATGGATTCTCACAACATAATGGATGATGAAGGTTTTGAATTTTAATTAATCAGTTTCTTAAAATTTTTATACTATTTTCAGTCTGGGATTGTGTTACAGTGGTAATATATTAGCTGATACTCCCTGATCTATAAATGTGAGTTCATGATGTGATTCATGTATCATATATTTGAAAATATTACCATAATACATAACATGTGATTTTTTCAGTGATATTGAAATATATACGGGTATTGTTTTTATTGGTAATCTAGTAGAAATAGAGTATTTTAATGAAAATTTCCAACTTGGATGAGTTATTCAAATAGTTAATTTTTTTTATTATGAATTTTGGTGTAGAGTAAATCATGTAACAAAGGTAATTTTAGTTCTATGCATTGTATCCTGTATTTTTTTATGTTATTATTATTATATTATTATGTAATGATTTATATTAGTAATTAATTATTATGAAATGGGGTTTTCAGTATATTTTTTCCATTTTTAATTATTGATTGAGATTTACATCAAAAATAATTTATATGAAGTATGTATAATATAGAGTATTGATAATTGAAATATTTATAGTTTCAAAAATCCCACATTTATCAATAATTTTTTGTTTATTTGATAAATTTGTAATATTAAGCAATCCTAGAATGAAATTATTAATGCACTATGGGATTTTTATTTAGATTTTTACCCTAGTGTGTAATTTTTCTAATTTTCTATGAATGGTGAGTTTTTTATAATTACATAATGTTATTGATTTTTATTTATTTTCAAATTAAGTAATTAAACTGAATTTATTATATTTATACAATAAATAATAAGATATAAATAATTTCATTTATATATAAATATCAGAGATAATGGGGGGAAGATATTTTATTTGTCAACACATGAGTTTTTTTCCAATTAGTATAAATATGAAGAATTTTCTTTTTGAAATTTATTGGGGTTATTAGATATTTTAGTGGATCCTTATTACATGATTTATAGGTAAATAATACTTTTATTCATTTGATATATCATGAAACCATTAACTATTATCACATTTATAAATATTCTACTCTGAAGGAAATCATTACAGTACATTTGATATGCTTGATAAATGAGGGGAGGATGTAGAAAATGAATAGGTAAACAAGGAATGATAATTGATTATTTAATATCATGAAATATATTAATCTTGGTGACACATGATAATCATTTTTTAAAATATATATTGATCTATCATGATTTTGTTCATTTATATTTTAATGATAATTGAGGATAATATTAGATAATGATTATAGAGGTATATTGAAAAAAAAGAATATGTAAAAACTTTATTTAATTAAATAATTTAAATATATGTGTATTCAAATGTTGTGAATTAATATATTAAAATGTAAATTTTAAAAATTAAATATAAGTACATTTGTTAAATATATTCCAAGATAAGAGAAACTAAATTTTTAATAAATCATGTTAGATTAATGATTAAAATTCATTATATGATACTAGAATGTGAAAATATGAAAACAAATTAATCATTATTAAAATTATTTTAATAATGAAATTTGTAGAAGTTATTATTTATGAATGATTTATTAATATCATTTGATGCTCCATTAATGGTATGATAATCAATGAACAACATGTTGAGGGATATACGCTAAATGGAGAGAATGAAACTCTTATGAAATTCTGTATTTGTTATGGTACTTTTTGTGGGGTTGTTCCAAATTTTATGAATTTCCACAATGTTTTTATATTATACTGCATGAAGATGTAGAGAATTACATATATTTAGGGTCATTTATGAATGAGTACATTCAAAATAATTTTGAATATGAACATTAACACAGTTCAATACTTTAGGGTGGTAATGTTAATACATAACTATTGTTACTTTGATAAAGGGTTATTCCATATTAGCATGAGGGGATGGGTTTTCATAGTAATAACTTCTAAAATTATACTTATGTTACAGGATAATGGTGTATTAAAAAATTATGTGACTACTATATAGACAATACATGGGGTGGATTCCAAATACTCAATTTCTAGTGAACAAGTTGAAAACATTTCTTATAAACATGATTTATGCAATGTTAGGGTAATGGTGAAAACCTCCCTCGGGGTATAATTTTCAAAATTTCCTATTGGGATTCCAAGAAAAATTCTTGATATTATAATTTTCCTAGAAGTTTTAATGTGTGTTTCTAATTAGTGGGATAAATTTTTAGCATGTGTATGAGTATCATTTCAATTCTTGTAATTTATGTTTATATAGTATGTATAGAAAAAGAATATAGGGTTGAGGTTTAAATAAAATTGTATTTATTATAAAATATGATATTTTTTATTTATATAACATGAGATTGTGTTCATGTGGTGATGATGCCTATTTTAGTGTCGAGATTCCAAGAGGGTATACTATCAATAATATCAAGATTCCCCATAGTTAAAAATACAAATAATTAGTATACTATAGTTGAGATGCATGGTTTAGGATGTGTTGTGTTGATGATGTGATGTTAACTATTTTTTGTGTATTAATATATTCGTGGTGGAAAAAAAATAATAATAAATATTTAATGGTTGGTCAACTAGAAACCCAATATATTGTTAGTGAAATATCAACTAATATACCACTTCATGATGATGTATACAATCATGTTCATTGTGAGTGGGAAACATTATGATAATTTAAACTCGTGTCATAATAGTTGGAAGGCTGATAAGTTCATGATGGGAATAGAATTTTTAATTATTCATATGATTATTTTTTATAATAATTGAGTTGGAAATATTTATAGATATGTGTCCTAGGATAAATTTTTTTTTGCGGTTGATTTCTAAAATGTTGATTAATTATTGTTTTTCTTTATTCATTAATGGGTGACTTTTACTACCTCATTCACATAAAAATTTGAGACATCTCGGGAGATACCTATGATTATAATTATATTATCACTTTATATTTATATAATATTTCCAAGAACATATTAATATAGTTTTTTTGTAATAATAGACCTTATATTTGTAAACAATACACTGGTTTTCAAGACATTTTTATTAAAAATTGCTAGTGGTAAAGGTGATATTTTTGGGACATATCAAAATGCCATTATTGTTTGGTCATGTATTGAATAGAATAAATTCTAATTCTATAGTATTCTTATATTCTATGCCATTAATTCCATTTATATAGTTATGGTGATGTGTATTTGTTTCTATTCAATATTTAATGGGATCCATTTTGTGTGATGATATAATCTTGGTATTTTATGCCAACTGTAATAAACCTCATCATTGGTGTTTATTTGGACCAAATGTAGGAGGAATTATAATTTAATAGGAAGTAATGTGAATATTATATTTTGAATAAATCATGATAATAATAAATCATAGGCATTTTTATGTTAGTAAAATATTTGTTCCACATTGTGGAATTTTGGGTATAGTTAGCATTGAATCTATTTAATGAGTGTCATGTAAATTCGGAGAAACTTTTGGTTATATATATAGACCATAAGAATCCCATTTGGTTTCATAAATCCTGATGTGGATATGAAGTTTCTATAAACCTCCCAAATGGTGATCTAGTTGGATTCGTGGTTGATATAGTGGCCTTGAACAACCACAAAAACAATAGTGATATGTTTTTTCATATTTAATTTTTTTATTTTACATTCTATAAAGATTATGGGTTCCATGTAACAAAAATATTGATTAGAATCATTTTATTTCACTTTCAACAACTTTTTTTGTCTATGGTTTTTAAAGTGGGTTTATTACCCATTTTATGTATGAAATCCATTACAAATCCTCCTCTCCCAATCCTTCAACATTATTTAATAATATAAATCAATATATTGTGGATTTTATTTTTATATTCCACTATGTGATAGTTTAATAACCCTAAATATGGTTTTTAGTGGATTCTAGAGTATGTAAGGATATGTTTTTTGTGTGTCATTTACAAAAAATTCTATAGAAGTTATATATTATCCTCATTATTATTTATTTTTCATAAAATTCGGATGAAATTTATTAATTAATTTTTATTTGATTACCATGATTTTTCTCATTATATGTTTAGTTACATGTTGGAAGATATCCACACCCCATGGACTGAGATTTCAATAGTTACAAAGTGGTCAATGATTTTTTAATTTTTATTCCAGATTGAGTATATTATGAATTAAATGTGGAAATAAGTTGTAAATAATATATTATTAATTTACATAGGGTTTTGATAGAAGGGATCACTTGAGATTGTTGACGCTCCTTTCGTCACGGAATCTAAAGTTCGGAAAAGGGAATATCTGAGTTCAAAGTGATTAATCCTTTGAAGAAACATCAAAAATCGACAAAGGGAGGAAAAAGGAGAACATTGCCCATAGGTCGCGCAAGTTCCCTCTTGGTCGCGCAAGTACACTTGCGCGCCGCCTCAACACTTGCGCGACCCCTCATGGTCGTGCAAGGGACTTGCGCGACAGATCTGGTAACCGCCCAGTAACCGCCCGGGGTCTTCATTTGCCTATAAATAGACCCTGTGGGCCCCCCATTGGAGAATATCTCTTTCCAGAAACTCAGATCAAAGCTCCCAACGCTCAAGTCTCTTCTCAAAGCTTCCGGAACACTTCTAAGGTAATTTCTTACCTAGAATGGAAGATCTAAAGAGAAGAAGGAAGGCCCAAGTGTTGAAACTTATCAAACACTTGCGCGCCAACTTAATTCCTTCAATATAACTTGCGCGTCCCTTCTCTGGAAGAACCTCAAGAGGATGGGAAAGGGTTTAATAAAGAGTCGCTCAAGTAATTCAACTCTGGTTGAAAATCGCGCAAGTATCCCTCATGTCGCGCAAGTATACTTGCGCGACCAACACTTGTGCGCCGACGCAGGACTTGCGCGACCTTCAAGACTTGCGCGCCCCTAGCTTTTTGGGTGCCCATCTTGCCCATTTTTACCCCTCTTAAGCCATTTCACCCTTCCTATTCAAGATTCAGTCTTCAAGATACTCTTCAAAAGCCATTTATGGCATGATTTCTTGATTTGACATCCTTATCTGAAAGGAATTCTGTGAAATACCTCTCAAACACCCAGTGATTTAAACATCTTTATGTCACCAAAGATTGAGAGTTCATTCATTTCAACCTCATCCTTTAAGATGAGAGAATCCTAACCTGGGTCTCCTTTTCAGGAATAAGACTCAGTCATAACCTTGGGCTTCCTTTTCAGGAGTAAGCCCCAAGTCCCCTAACCTAGGCTTCCTTCTCAGGAATAAGTCCTAGTCATAAATCTTGGGCATATTTCTTAAGAATAAGCCCCAATCAAGTCCTTTAATCTTGGGCATCCTCCTCAGGAGTAAGCCCCAAACCTTAATCCCTAACCTGGGTCTCCTTTTCAGGAATAAGACTCAGTCATAACCTTGGGCTTCCTTTTCAGGAGTAAGCCCCAAGTCCCCTAACCTAGGCTTCCTTCTCAGGAACAAGTCCTAGTCATAAATCTTGGGCATCCTTCTTAAGAGTAAGCCCCAAGTCTCTTAAAATTTCTTTTAACCAGTCACAAATTTTCTTTGATTTGGGTTTCCTTTTCAGGAATAAAACCCAATCATAAGTCCCCTCATAACTTGGGCATCCTCCTTAGGAGTAAGCCCCAAGATTAGAGTATTCAAATCTCCATGAAGCACATATAACTTTGTGGACCCTGTTCTTGGATTTTCTCCCTAAAAGTAAATCCTAAACTTTCGTCTATCTGGGCAGTCATCTATACATAAGCCCCAAAACAAATTCTTATGATTGCATATTTTATGGCACAATTGTCTGAATTTTACCAATACCTCTTGTTTCTCACACCGAGCATGACTCACGTGAGCTTAGAGTGTAAAAGTAATTATGACATTCATCTTTGAGCCATCAATCATAAAACATCATATCCCATTCCTCGAACTACGTGGGTTCTGATTCCTTTTTCAAAACAAAGGATACGTAGGTAGCCCATTTATGGGTTCGATCCCAACATTGAAATAATCTCTGTCCTTCTGAATGACGATAAACTTCAAGTGCCCCACTGAGTGGCTTTAAAACCAGCCTGGTCATCAAAATGACCAAGAGACTTTTATATAAATGTTTTGAAGGATACCATTGACCAAGAATCTCTAAACAAATATAGATGATTCTATATTGATGAAGAACCTCGAATACATATAAAAGATTCTCTAAATTTCTTGCATATTTAATCATTGATTGTTAAAACTAAAGGAAAGCTCATTTTATACTTGGTAATGTAATAAGGATTCACGAACTTAACTTAAATCTATAAAGAGAGTCCCGGAGTAGACAATAATTCCCCTCAAAAAGGTGTGATGAGTCCGACCTCCCATCCTCTCGACCAATGCAAATTCCTAAGCCTCATTAGCCCACAAGCTAATGAGCACCTGCCTTTGGAAAGTAGGTCCAAACGGATGTGGAATCATTGGATGTTTCCGGTTCTACGAACAAACCCGTTAGAAACCGATCGGAACGTTTGAATCTCCCGTCCAGGAGGTCATCCCCGGATTCCGCGCGAAACAAAAATGGTGAACCCGACGTGAATCCTTAACCAAGTTAAAGTGATGTTCTTCTTATCTGTTAGGCCCTTTGGGCCAACAAGGCAATCATTGACATATGCTCATCCAAAAGATACAGTGGCCGGATTCATCTTGATTATGTCTGTTATATGGAACAGGCACTCTTTTTTTTTCAAGATCTTCTACAAAAATGGCTTTCCTTAAATTCACCCCTGTGAATACTGCTGCTGGGAACACCTCTACTGTGAGGTCTGCTGCTGTGAAAACCAATGCTGCTACTCCTGCTGGAACGTCATCTGCTCTGAGGATGACATCACCAACTCAGCGTCTTCAACGCTGTGTTTCTAATGCACTGGTTAAGGAGTACCGTCGCAACGGTACTATCCCAACTCTGGAGGCCGCTCGTCAAGCCCTCCAAGTTAACAATTCTACCTGGTTGTCCGGACAAAGGCGACCAGCAATCAAGAAGCAGGCGGTGCTGACTACCGTCTCCAACCGTTTCGGGTCGTTATCCCCGGAACGCAATTTCCATTCACTCCCTTACTCCGAGGAAGTGAATGAGCAGGTCCCGCAGGACCTTAATTCAAAAAGACAGGAGTCCTTCTCAAGGGCTCCCATCAACAATCGCCGCCAGACTCGTGCGGTAGTGCGCCCTCAACATGATGAGGGTACCGGCTCCAGGCATTCAACTCAGGTTCCTCGAACCCGAGCAGGCAAGATGAATCACCAGAGACGGAATCCGGTTAATAATAGGCAGGTTGTCATCCCTGCCATCTCCGGAGAAGTCCACCAACCTAACTTGGTGGCAAATAACGAGCAGGCATACACACCTGTTCGTTTTAATCCCGCTGTCCAGCAGACTCGTCTGGCAGCATCCAGCCGATCCCGCCAGGCAATTCCGGCGGAGTACCATAGGCAGGAACATACACCTGCTTATACATCAGCAGTTAGTCAGCAGACTCGTCTGACTACATATGATGGATCTCGTCAACAGCGTTTGGAGAAGTGTAATCAGCAGGCACATACACCTGCTAATACTAATCAAGCCTACCAACAGTCTCGTTTGGTAGCGCACGGAGAAGTCAGTCGGAAAGCCCCGACGACAAACAGGAGGCAGACTAAACTCTCTGCCTCCACACTTGAGTACTGTCAGGATTCACTGACAGGAAAAGGAGGACAGGAGCAGGCACATACACCTACTCCAAGCCCGGAATGGACGTATATCCCTGTTCCGGCGGCTGAAGTCACCAAACATATTTTGTCAATGGTGAAAGAGCAGAAGCAAATTCCTGCTCATATTCTGGATGCTTGCCAGGATATCATAACAGCTTCAGCATCATCTCAGGGACAGACACATAAATCTATCCCTAGCAGTGGAGTGACACATCAACAATTCACTCCGGAACAGACACACACATCTGTTCCAGTCCAAGAGGGTTGTGGGGCCTACTCCCCCATATCATACGGACAACCAAGTCAGGCACATACACCTGATTTGAGCGATGATCGTCAGCCTAACCTGACCATATTTTCTGATCGGGCACATACACCTGCTCAGAGCAATCACTTTCGTCATCAAGTGATTTCTAAAGCGAGTAAGAAGGCATCTAAGAAAAAGATCCACCCAGCACAGTCAGGAGATCAAAGGCCAATCTGCAACAAGGCCTTGCTCGATGCTGGAGTTCTTGAAGCCCTCAGACATTTATCTGTCGGAATTCAAGATTCTACTCCCTCAGTTCCCAATAACAGGAACATTAATCCCGAAGGTCTTCAACAGACACTTCCTCATGAAGACTTGCTTCATGAAAATTCGGTCAATCTTGAAGTTTCTTCTTCAGATGAGAACCACAGGAACCCTCTGTGTGGTCAGAAGACCAAGGAGCAAGAGATCTCATCTTTTGCTGTAACCCATCATGAAGGTCCTCCTCATGGTGATGAACTTCGCTGCGAAAGTCCTCTCCGCAGTAGTGATTCACATTGTCTCGAAAATTCTTCAGAAGGCAATGTAGTGACGAGAAAGCCCTCCTATCTCGAGGCACTTGCAAACGTAAAACCAGTCATGTCTGAAGTTTTACTATCGGCAGGTGAAACTCTTTCTCCATCAGAAGATAGCTTGGGGTTCAGGTTATTCTCCGAACCTTCCCTGGGTCATTCATCTTCCAGCATGAATAGTGATTCCTCTACCAATCTTGTTGAATCCGATGAAGCAACAAGGAAACACCAACTCTGGTCCAAACAGGTAGAAGAATCTTCATTTAATGATAAAGAGGAAATGCTGAACATGAGGAAAAAACTGGCAAAAGGTGAAGTATCAGTCATGTTTTGGCCTTTGGCTGATTCACAGTATGACATTCCAAAGATGTTGACGGATGATGGAATCCATGATATTCGTCTTAACATATGGAAAACTCTTTGTCAATTAAAGAAGAAGGTATTATCTTACGATGAATATGAAAATCATCTTAAGATAATAGAAGGGTTACAACGCCAGATTGATTTGGCATCTCTATCAGTCTCTCGGTATCCGAAGGCTGAAAAGCAACAGAGAACCCTTCAACGTTCATGCCTTGGCGCACTAAGAAGATTGCGTCAGTTAATTTCCAATGCTCCATCTAATGTTCATATCAGAGGATGGGGTATTCACGGAGCACTACATTTCACAGTGCTTTCCGGTCAGCAAAGCCCGCCGAAAATGGTCTCATGCAATGTTATTGCCCATGGCCGGCCACAGTCAATGGGCTTTGTTCATAATCAAAATCTTGCTCGAGATCAAGCTTCAACTAGTTCCTCTCAAAGTCAAGTATATAGAGAACAGGTTGTTGAATTGCTCCTACATCAAGCAGGCGAGAATATTGCACAAGCCTCTCATCTGGAGCAAACACGTCATCAAATGACAGAAGTTTCGGAAATCATCCAACGGTCTGTTGAACCAGGTGATAAAAGTGGATACAGGTTAATGCATCCAGCTAATTTCCGAACTAAGATCCGCAAGATCAAGAGAGATTTCAAGAAGATCTCAGACATAGCATGTCAAGAGACACCCCAGCTTGCCAGACTGGGGACTTCTCTAACCCAACCCTTAGAATCAACGAATGGTATTCGAGGAGTTGAGCGGAAGCAACAGGAACACCCCCAGTCCACCGGACTGGGGACTTTTTCAAATCTTCAATCCCTCCCTCAGAGAAAGTCAGTATTCTCTCGATTAGGGAATAAGCCTCAAGAGGAACGAAGAGCCAAGCTATCAGGAGATTCTCTCCAAGTGACGGTTCACAAAGAAATTCCTGAGGGGTCAAGTCAACGGAATTCCATGTTTCATCATGAACATGGAAGAAGACAATATCACAGAAATGCTGATAGAAAGGATTCCATGAAATATGCATCCATTAATGTCATCACTGTCGTTGCTGCTGATTCACCAGATGAGGCTCAATCAGAGGGATCAGATGAAGAGGTTCCTGCTCAAGAAGTTGCGCACACAGACCTAAATGAAGAAGGTGTGCGCACACGTAATCAAAGGCTTACCCAAAATTTGGGTATTCCTTCAAGTAACCCACTTCCCCCTCTCCGAAAAGGATCCAATAAGGGGAAAGTAAAGAATCAGGTTACTTCTCACCCTTCCTCTGAAGGAGGTCAATCGCTCTCATTAGAGCAAAGGCTTGCACAACAGGAGGAAGAAATGAAAGAATTAAGAAGGTTGAATGCAGAACTACTTCAGAGTAGTCTTCTTCTTAATAATGCTGAAATCCGACAGCCGAAGGAATTTGTTGTAACTACTGAGATGGATCAGGAATATCCTCCTTTATCAGTACAACCACAGAGGTCTAATCCTACGGGTCAAACGCAACAACGGTTGGCAGCACTACCATTAGTTGCAGCACCAACCTCCACGGCTGTCCAAGCTCCATTCATTGCACCTACCCAAAACCAAGTTCAACCTGACGTTTCTCAAAATTTAATAACTACTATTGAGTCATTAACAGCTCGGTTAGAAACTATGGAAGGGAAACGGGCGCAAGTTCAACCTGAAAAGAAAGTTTACCCTGAATGGGTAGATTCAATTTCTCCTCCATCCAGTTTTGGAAACCCTATTTTCCCTACTTTTAATGGATCAGGTGACCCTGAACAACATTTGACGCATTACGTGTCTTGTTGTGATCCTATGATGGGAACTCCAGAGCAACAAGAAGCAGTGAAACTCAGATGCTTCGTGCGAACCTTGCAAGGACCAGCTTTTGTCTGGTATACAAGCTTGAAATCCCGGTCAGTCATCGGATGGGAGGATCTTCGTCAAAAATTCCTTCTTCAGTTCAGCTCAACTTTGCCAAAAATGACAGTTTTCGATCTTACAAACTGCAAGCAAAGGGAGAATGAAAGAGTCTCTGATTTCATTGATCGTTGGAAGGGATTAACGTATTCCTTGAGTTTATCACTCCCTCAGGAGGAATTGTTGCCAATCTGTGTGGCAAATTTGCGTGACGAATTACGCACGCCATTGATCCCTGTGAAATACACAGGAGGGTTTCGAGACCTTACTTCAATCGCTCAACAGATTGAAGATTCCCTTATGCAGGCTAAGGTTAAATCTCGTGTAATTCCATCAGCTCCAGGAAGAAGAATGGGTAAAGTAGAAACTGCTACAGTTATGCTTAAACAGGCACCTGTACCTATTTCTACTTCAAAACCTTCATCTTCTCGAAGGGCTCCACCTCCTGAACGCCAACAACAAAGGCTGTTTCGTCCAAATGATCACAAAGATCAACGACGAAAACAATTTGAGGATATGAAGAGTAAAACATACTCTTTCCGAAGTGAGCAAGTTCCTGGTTACTTCATTTCAGCTCTGGAGAATAATTTGGTTCAATTACCAGTGCCGAAGAGACCAAACAAGGAAGGAGATGAAGACCGTCCCAATTATTGTCCCTTTCATCAAATGTTGGGGCATCCCATCCAGGAGTGTTTTGTCTTTAAAGACCTCCTACAAAAGATGGTCGACTTGGGACAAGTCAAATTGAAGGGTTCTTCAGCTCATGTAGCGTGTATTACCGCTACAGATCCAGAGGAAGGAGGCGAGTGGCAGGAAGTCAAAAGCAAAACTGCGAAAAAATATGATGATTGGATGGTCAGAAAGACAATCAATCGGACCCATTCCATTTTGCGAACACAATTGAAGAAGCCAATTGTGTCTCCTACAAAAGCTGCAGTAAAGCCTCCATCAAAAGACAAATCCTCAAAAGGGCAGAGCAATTCAAAGAAGAAAGAGGAATCAGAAGAAGATGAGTATGTATCAAAGCCTAAATTGTCTTTGACTCTGGCAGATTTCATGCCATCTACTTCAAAGCAACGGGCACCGCCCCATCAAACGGCACAGCCTAAACAGGCTAATCAGGCAGAGTCTTTATCAGACGAAGAGTTAATCTTTGGTTCTGTTTAATTTCAATGGATGGAGAACACATCACGACTCCAACTAATGCCAGATTTCTGAAGAAGTATTTTGTATAAACACAAAATATTGTTCCTAGAACCAAGACTTACAATTGGTTCATACACCAAGGTCCGGTATGACCTTAAACTACACCAAGGTCCGGTATGACCTTAAACTACACCAAGGTCCGGTATGACCTTAAACTACACCAAGGTCCGGTATGACCTTAAACTACACCAAGGTCCGGTATGACCTTAAACTACACCAAGGTCCGGTATGACCTTAAACTACACCAAGGTCCAGTATGACCTTAAACTACAACTTCGTCCAACATGACGTTAAACTGTGTCACATTCAATGTCCGAGATGACATTAAACTAAATTTTGTCCCTGCAACATGACATTAAACTGTGCAGCACCAATAGTCCTAACTGCAAGACTTTAAACTGCATAGTCCCTGATTTTGTCCTACATGACAATAAACTGTATAAGAAGTTCCTATATTTTGTCCGAGATGACATTAAACTATATTTTGTCCTAGCGACATGACATTAAACTGTGTGGCACTTTCATCGTCCAGCATGACGTTAAACTGTGTTAAGTCCCTTATTGTCCTACATGACACTAAACTGTATTCTGTCCGAGATGACATTAAACTATATTGTGTCCTAGCAACATGACATTAAACTGTGTGGCACTTCCAACGTCCAGCATGACGATAAACTGTAAAAAGATCAGAACTGATATCCTCATATTGATTCACCTTAGTCTTAGCTACATGACTTTAAACTGTACAGCATCAGTTCGTCCTTTCTATATGACGCTAAAACTATACAGCAATGGTCCAGTATGACTTTAAACTGCAACTTCGTCCCACACGACATTAAAACTGTGAAAAAGTTCCATAAACAGTCCAGCATGACCTTAAAACTGCATCATTCCTGGTCCATGTATACGACCATAAACTATTTGCAAATATGTCCAGCAAGACGTTAAATTGTGACGTCCTAACTACATGACGCTAAACTGTATAAAAGTCTCTCACGTCCGGAAAGACGTTAAACTATATAATCATCAAAAGTACAGCATGACATTAAAACTGCACAATCCCCCTTTCGTTCAATATGACGTTAAACTGTATTGTCCCCATCGTCCTAACTACATGACGCTAAACTGTACAGAAAATCCTTGATATGTCCTACATGACATTAAACTGTGCATCGTTAAGGTTGTTATTACCTCTTGTTTCTCACACCGAGTATGACTCACGTGAGCTTAGAGCGAACATCAACCATAACACTCCCTTTGGGCCACTAACCATGTGTAAGTCCCAACAACATTTTTTTTAGATCATTGTCCACAAGAACAACTTGATCATTAATTCATTCTTTAATTGAACTACACAGACTTTGATCCTTGCCCTCCAGGCTGGGTATGTAGGCAACCTCCCAAAGGTTCAAGCCCAAAAACAATCTCTTCACATTGGTTCACCACAATCTCATATGATGATGATTTGTGAAACCACCCTTGGAATCAATATCTTTACATTGATTCACTTTCGTCCTTGTTATATGACGTTAAACTATACAACACTTTTGTCCAGTACGACAATAAACTACAATATTCTTTGATTTCCTCATTTGAGAAGGAACCATTATTAAACATTGATTCTTTTTCAATCATGGTTTTCATTTTCAAAAAGACTACGTACATACATGGTAATGCCTAAACTTTTTATCTTAGGTTAAAACCATCATTGCACTAAAGTCCCTTTTCACCCTTCACATGTACGAACCAAATTTGTACAAAGGGTAGTTTCTAGAACTACGTGGAATTGATTCCCATCTTTATGGGATACGTAGGAACATTCGAGTGTCCCTCGAATCCAGTCCCAAGTCTTTTGGGCCTAACCCCAAATTTCACTTTCAGTCCCTTGGCTGAAAAGTCCTCATGAAAACACACACTGTGTATTCATTATTATGGTCCGAATTCTATGACCCCAAAAACTAAGATCACTCATCCTTTCGTCCTGCACGACGTTAAACTGCATTTCAAGAACTACGTATGGCTTGATTCTCATTCTTATGAGATACGTAGTGAAGTCCAAGTTCCAATTCAGGACCCAGCCACAACATGATTATGGTTTTCATTGACCTATGTATCTCTATATACATTGGACAATACCCATCTTTATGTGTTATAATCCTAACCTTAAAATATTTTCAGATCTTCATAACCCTTTTCATGACTTCTAGTCACAAAAATGTCAAACTTCTGAGAATTCTTTTGCCTGACTATGCAGCACGTGCCCATAGGTGGCCTTGCATAAACAGTCCACATAACAAACTTGTCAGCCAAGAGATGCTATTTATTTGACCATGCAGCCAATGCCCATAGGTGGCCCTGCATGTTTTCAACCCCCTAACGGGTTTGTTAAATAATAGTAACTTCATTCTTGGGAAGAATGCCTCTTTTGTCCTTATTTGTTTTAAACGACAGTATGTAGGGATCCGCAAAAATAGCCATCCTTAACATATTTGTCCCATATCCTTTTTCATGATCTGAAAGTATTCAAGTCTATGGTTTATTCTTCTTCCCTACGTTTGGGTCAGACCTTCGTAGGAGTGATATTCATCCAGTTCTTCGATATTCTTGTTTGGAAATATCTTCTCCATATTCAAGTACCTCTTTCCATACAACAAACTCTATGCTTTAAAAAATTTGAATCTCCATAAACTTTCACTGGCTTTTAGCACTAGGAAAGTAAATTTCTGAGAGTTCTTTTGCCTAACTATGCAGCACGTGCCCATAGGTGGCCTTGCATAAACAGTCCACATAACAGACTTGTCAGCCAAAAGATGCTATTTTATTTGACTATGCAGCCAATGCCCATAGGTGGCCCTGCATATTTCAACCCCCTAACGGGTTTTGTCAAATAATAGTAACTTCATTCTTGGAAACTACTTCTTCTAAATGCTATTTAGCTCTTTTTCATATCATTCCTCAGATTCAAATATTCTTAAGTCATAGTTTACATATTTTCTCTCATACTTGAGTATGGTAATTTGTTTTCAGATAAATTATCAAGGAATTGAATCCATTTTAATCCATTTTTCGGTCAAAGCTATTTCGACCTTAAACATTAGCCTCTTTTTGTCCGGCTTGCATGACTTTAAACTGCCCACACAAAAGACAGAGGAACTATGAATAAAAGTCAAAGTTCCAGCTCACTAAATATACATTTTTTGTATGATTTAGCTAATATTGAGCAATTAAAAGATTCAAAGTTTGTAGGGTTATTTGTAAATAATCCTAGTAAAAATCAAACTATGATTACTAGGCCCATTGGCTTAAGTAAATTTGAAGCAGGTAATGAAAGAATGCAGGTACAAATGATTGGAGACGAAAGTGTTTTTCATTGATACACAAGAGTTAGAAGGACATCCACAGATTGGAGTCTCTTCTCTTTTTCAAGAATTACAAGAGGCTTTCAACATAACACTTCATTTGATTTACGGCATCCCGAGCTTCATCAGCAACCACCTGGAATTCATTCATTCAACTGGAAACAAAAAGGAGATGCAGTGATACCAGCTCTTCTTGGAACAATTGTAAAAGGATGTTCTTGAGTGCGGTTTGAGAAAATTTTCTGCTGATCAAACAGTGACTCTGTTTCTGTCCAAGAGACTTGGAAGATGGATACATGGATTTGATAATGGAGCATTGGAAGTAAAGAGCCATTTGAAGAGAGTACTCTTTTCAGATATTGCTCTAATACCATGTTTGTCTTCTCTCCACCAACCGGTAGTGGAAAACATTTCAGCCCATGGGTTTTCCATTTTTATATCTGCAAGGAAATGGCATGCAAGGAGAATTTGAAAGTTCACACCATTGTTGTTGCTTTTAATGCACAGCATAACCGAAATGAAGGAGTAGCAGCGCAGCTGCATTTCAGGTGTATAGTTGTTTGCATTTTGAACACTGACTCCTTGCAAGTGACCATGACCACATAGAGACAGGTAGATGCTTTGTGGGAAATTAAGATGATATTTCTTCAAGTACTTAGCCAAAACTGGAAGAGTGCTGTCGCAGGTATCATAGTAATCAGGGCCAATGATGTTCATCATGTCATCAATCCTCTTGCTAGCCAGTTCATAAGTCGTTCCAATTCCCTTGGGAACCACTGAATCTGCACAAAAGATGAATAAACTAACTCTTAAATGGGTTTATTTTTCATAAATTTTGTGAAGAAATTTGAAAAAATGGCTAAGGCATTAAGGCGCGCAAGTCTACAAAATGGCGCGCAAGTGATCACGTGTCGCGCTAGTTTTCATCACGCAAGTATAAACCGCGCAAGTACGAATACCTTTACAGGAGCGCGACATCAAGGAAAAACAGAGCAGACTTGTGCGGCTTAGGTGACCTGCGCGGCGAGAGCTCGAGAAGGTATGAGGTCCGGAAATCCGGATACTTGTACGGAGGTGAGACCGTATATTTATAGGCCAGGAGGCCTACCTGCGCGCCATACCAGAGGGTTTAAGGCCTGCGCGACGCAGACTTGCGCGCCTCCCTCTGCGCACTGAAGACTTGCGCGCCGCCCTTTTCCTTTAGAGGGATTCGATTTCCTCAGAGTCAAATCCTCATTTTCTCTCCGGATCCAACTCTGAGGGGGGACTTTTGTTGACGCTCCTTTCGTCACGGAATCTAAAGTTCGGAAAAGGGAATATCTGAGTTCAAAGTGATTAATCCTTTGAAGAAACATCAAAAATCGACAAAGGGAGGAAAAAGGAGAACATTGCCCATAGGTCGCGCAAGTTCCCTCTTGGTCGCGCAAGTACACTTGCGCGCCGCCTCAACACTTGCGCGACCCCTCATGGTCGTGCAAGGGACTTGCGCGACAGATCTGGTAACCGCCCAGTAACCGCCCGGGGTCTTCATTTGCCTATAAATAGACCCTGTGGGCCCCCCATTGGAGAAGATCTCTTTCCAGAAACTCAGATCAAAGCTCCCGACGCTCAAGTCTCTTCTCAAAGCTTCCGGAACACTTCTAAGGTAATTTCTTACCTAGAATGGAAGATCTAAAGAGAAGAAGGAAGGCCCAAGTGTTGAAACTTATCAAACACTTGCGCGCCAACTTAATTCCTTCAATATAACTTGCGCGTCCCTTCTCTGGAAGAACCTCAAGAGGATGGGAAAGGGTTTAATAAAGAGTCGCTCAAGTAATTCAACTCTGGTTGAAAATCGCGCAAGTATCCCTCATGTCGCGCAAGTATACTTGCGCGACCAACACTTGCGCGCCGACGCAGGACTTGCGCGACCTTCAAGACTTGCGCGCCCCTAGCTTTTTGGGTGCCCATCTTGCCCATTTTTACCCCTCTTAAGCCATTTCACCCTTCCTATTCAAGATTCAGTCTTCAAGATACTCTTCAAAAGCCATTTATGGCATGATTTCTTGATTTGACATCCTTATCTGAAAGGAATTCTGTGAAATACCTCTCAAACACCCAGTGATTTAAACATCTTTATGTCACCAAAGATTGAGAGTTCATTCATTTCAACCTCATCCTTTAAGATGAGAGAATCCTAACCTGGGTCTCCTTTTCAGGAATAAGACTCAGTCATAACCTTGGGCTTCCTTTTCAGGAGTAAGCCCCAAGTCCCCTAACCTAGGCTTCCTTCTCAGGAATAAGTCCTAGTCATAAATCTTGGGCATATTTCTTAAGAATAAGCCCCAATCAAGTCCTTTAATCTTGGGCATCCTCCTCAGGAGTAAGCCCCAAACCTTAATCCCTAACCTGGGTCTCCTTTTCAGGAATAAGACTCAGTCATAACCTTGGGCTTCCTTTTCAGGAGTAAGCCCCAAGTCCCCTAACCTAGGCTTCCTTCTCAGGAACAAGTCCTAGTCATAAATCTTGGGCATCCTTCTTAAGAGTAAGCCCCAAGTCTCTTAAAATTTCTTTTAACCAGTCACAAATTTTCTTTGATTTGGGTTTCCTTTTCAGGAATAAAACCCAATCATAAGTCCCCTCCTAACTTGGGCATCCTCCTTAGGAGTAAGCCCCAAGATTAGAGTATTCAAATCTCCATGAAGCACATATAACTTTGTGGACCCTGTTCTTGGATTTTCTCCCTAAAAGTAAATCCTAAACTTTCGTCTATCTGGGCAGTCATCTATACATAAGCCCCAAAACAAATTCTTATGATTGCATCTTTTATGGCACAACTGTCTGAATTTTACCAATACCTCTTGTTTCTCACACCGAGCATGACTCACGTGAGCTTAGAGTGTAAAAGTAATTATGACATTCATCTTTGAGCCATCAATCATAAAACATCATATCCCATTCCTCGAACTACGTGGGTTCTGATTCCTTTTTCAAAACAAAGGATACGTAGGTAGCCCATTTATGGGTTCGATCCCAACATTGAAATAATCTTTGTCCTTCTGAATGACGATAAACTTCAAGTGCCCCACTGAGTGGCTTTAAAACCAGCCTGGTCATCAAAATGACCAAGAGACTTTTATATAAATGTTTTTAAGGATACCATTGACCAAGAATCTCTAAACAAATATAGATGATTCTATATTGATGAAGAACCTCGAATACATATAAAAGATTCTCTAAATTTCTTGCATATTTAATCATTGATTGTTAAAACTAAAGGAAAGCTCATTTTATACTTGGTAATGTAATAAGGATTCACGAACTTAACTTAAATCTATAAAGAGAGTCCCGGAGTAGACAATAATTCCCCTCAAAAAGGTGTGATGAGTCCGACCTCCCATCCTCTCGACCAATGCAAATTCCTAAGCCTCATTAGCCCACAAGCTAATGAGCGCCTGCCTTTGGAAAGTAGGTCCAAACGGATGTGGAATCATTGGATGTTTCCGGTTCTACGAACAAACCCGTTAGAAACCGATCGGAACGTTTGAATCTCCCGTCCAGGAGGTCATCCCCGGATTCCGCGCGAAACAGAGATATAATTTATTTATTTTTGTTGTTTTTTATAATGTTGGGGAATCTATTAAAATGTAGTTTTTTATGAATATGGTCCTATATAATATAGTTATCATAAATGAAATTTATATGTATTTCATGTGATTTAAGATATGGTACCTAGGGTTGAGTGACATGATATTGATTCATATATGGGTTCCATAATGATTGGTGGGGAAAGTAATCATGTTAGGCCAGTAACAATACCTAAGAGTGTTTGGAATATCATATAGCTATCGATGGATATTTTACACATATAAGAAATTGGGATTGAATATAATTGGAACTCTAAAGAGTTAGAGATAATCACTGATGTATTTAGAGTCCAAGGAATTCCTTGTGCATTTTTGTATGATTTTATCCTGGGGAATATTCCTACTAGTGAAGTTAGATGAATTTATTTTTAGAAATATTATGTGTTATGATTTATGGGTTTTTCCAGTCGAATGACATATTCTCTTTATGATAGATTATCAATAGTATTCATAGGTGTTTTTTTGGATATCTAGAATCTTAAACTAATGATAAACATGTGTTAACGTCCCCTAATAATGATTTTTTATTAAATTTTGGTGTATGGTTAGGGTTGAAACAATACATTAATAACTATCTATTAGAGTGAGGGTTACCAGTTGTAAGATAAAGGGTTATGTCCTGATCAATGATGATATTCAGGATTCTGAGATATTTCCAATTGAGGGAAATATATAATATGGTTATCTATGATAGCTCAATATCATTTTTTATGCTTTTTCTGGGGTGTGCAGTTCCATCTGTTTAAGGAGGATGGGGACGTGATGACGGTTGCCCCACATTCCTGCTTTCTAACACTGGGATGCATCTATCGCTTATTCATGGACATTTTTCCTATATCTAAATGGGATAATGGGTTATTAGTTCTTCCTTTAGTGGATTACTCCTCGTAAATCTTCACAAAGGATGGGTATCCCTTATAGATTAAGATTTTTTTTATGAAACTCTTCCCAGTTCCATATATTCATGAATGACAGTTAATTAAACTACTTCAGTTGGGACATTACAAGGGTTTTGGACAAGGAAGCAACCTTCGGTCAGGGGACTATTCATGTTGGATGTCACAGGTGTGTCTGGATGCTGGAACAATGATGCATCTGGGTTTCTTCCCCTTATTATAGGTCATCTCAGGGGCATGAAAGCCTGAGGCATCCCACATCGAATGTGGGGAATTATATTCCCTAGGCATGTCACTGAGGTTTTACTCAACTTCCCATGTTTAACACAGGGTATGTTGGGAGTTTAACGTCTTGGAGAGATGGATCAGACTAATCAGAACACTAATTAGAGTGGATCTGATTGGTGAATCCACTGGAATGAACACTAATGTTAGGAGTTGAACTGACTTGTTCTCACCGAGATGTGGAGGCCGGCTAAGAATCAAGATGGGTAATGGATGGTTAAGTGAAGTGCATGAAGAATGAGATGGATTCGACTCGAGGGAGACAATTATATTGGTCCTAAACCTTGAAGAGTCTTCCAATGTATCCCCATGGTAGGGAATAAAAGTACTCATAGTTCGAGATGGGGTATAGGATCAGGGTGTGCGCAGAGGATAAAGACTCGATGATATACTTGGGAATGCATGTGGTTTGCTACCCGAGGATGGTCTGATGCCATTGGGATGGACCATAGATATGGGTCCCAATGGAAGGGATGAAAATTCATTGCCACTAGCTTTGGGTTTACAATGTCTTACTGCTGAATGAGGATCAAAACGGCTTAAAACAATGTGAGGTTCACAACTGCTTACTGTTGGATAAGGAATCATGACGGCTTACCGCTAGATAAGGGACAGTTTAGTGTTATGCAAGACAAAAGGGGTGTACAATTCAATGTCATAGAGGACGGGGGTAAACCGATGTGAATTGGTCAGAATAATTGGGTGTTGGGCTTGAACCTCAGGGATGCCTCCCACGTACCTTGCCTTGCGAAGGATCAAAGTCCACATTTTTTGAGAGGGGTGTGGTGAACCGGCGTTAAGAGAGTCAGGACCAATGGTTGTTGGGCTCGAACCTCAGTGAGGCTTCTTACGTATCTTATCATTTCAAGGATCATAGTCCATGTAGTTTGGGAGGGGTTTATGGGGGAATACACTCTCGGACGACTAAGGCGAGTGTTGGGATCAAAGCATAATCTAATCCCATGTGAGTCATGCTCGTTGTGAGAAACAAGAGGGAACAAAGACCCGATGATCATATCATGAAACATGCATTAGTGGGAAGTGGAGTGGGTCTTACATGTGGTTAGTGTCCCAAAATGTATATAGGGGTTTACACGTCATTAACAACCTAGGGAGATTGAGATTGGGACTTACTCTAGTATGGAGGTCCCATGGTGATAAAGCCCAAAGGGAGAGGGATTTGTCATGTTAGAGAAGAGGAATATGGTGGCCAAACACACTCTCTATTTCTTGGCCAGGATTAAGATAGGAGGAGCATGGATACTGCCTCTCGCAAGAAAGGGTAGGAGATTACACCAAGATGGTTTCCCTTTCCCCATGGACAGACATCTCTCCAATAAAAAGGATCCCATTCTATGTGGGGAAGATCTCACTAATGTGGAGATGAGTGGGTGTAGAGAATTTCCAAGACAAGGAACCCCATGTAGAGTGCACGGGGTGAGGCCATAGTTTAACGTCATGTGATGAGGATGATGGAGCATGGAAATTTAACATCTTGCAGCTCGGAAGAGGTGGGTTTACACTGCACCCGTAAGACATACATGACTTATACCCACCCGTCTGTGTGGAAGGGATGGAATCTGAAACACCATGGTGAGGGGATATTATAGTGTGATACAATGAGGGTTACACTTTAGTGTGGTTGTGCAAAGAGTCAATTTCCATTAGCATGTATGGGTGTTGTTAAGGAGTGGAAATGGTGAATGATGATTATACAATGAAGCTTCCCATATGCTGCTACGGATTGGAGACGATTGATGGGGCTTATGCATTGAAGCTTCTTGGAGGTCATCCTCATGTCTGGCCATGAGGGAATCCCGAATCAGTGGTGGGTTGAAGCATATAATTGGGGGCCAACACAAATTCTCAAGTTGCCAAGTGGGATAAGGCCAATGGCATTGGATTCAGTCCGAACAATGGGTGATGAAAAGTTTGAATCACATGCTATAAATTCAGAACGTAGTGAGGGTGGTGTGATGATGGAGGATAACTGTTGACCACAATTGAATCAAAACATCCATATCGCATTAGTCTAAAATGGGGACAAACATATGAGAGTCGACTATTGATAGTGTTCGAAACACGGGACATGACTAGAAGTTTCGTCCAAAGACATTCGGGGCGTTATCCTAGGATGGTAGATGAGTTGAGGCGGCATGGGACCAGACTGTTAGGGGGTCCCTTCAGACATGAAAGTGTATGAAGATTCGAATTAAGGACATGAAAAGCATGAGGTGGAGTGTTTCATGACCTGAAACTACCCAGGCTCAAGCCGCAACTACCCCAAGCCTACCTCCATTGGCCAGAGGATGGCGACCATCATCGAAGGCTAAAAAACATGGGGAGGCCTTTGCCTAAGTACCTGTACATACACACACAGCCCACTCAATGTAGAAGTGCAGAGTAAAATAAAAGACAATTAAAGTAAAGGGAAACTGCTTTAAATAAACCACAGATGTTCATCGACCCCTAAACAGTACCAGGTTAAATCTGAAAAGAAATGGGGAAAAACACACGCACAACCAGAAAAGTGCCACAACCCGGAAACAGGTAAACAAAAGTAAAACAGCTGGGAGCGTCCCCCACCTGGAACCCAACTACAACCACCAGACGCGGTCCAAGATCCCAAAATCCTAACCTCCTCTGTCGTCATGACCAACATGCCCGTCATCTGCAAGGTAAAACAAAGTGTGGGAAAATCCCAAGAAGCGGTGAGTATAAAAATTCTCAGTAGGATACCCCGAAGGCTCGAGGGAGCAACAAAGGAGGTACCCAAGGGAGAGCAGTAGATCGAACAGGAAAAGTAAAGGAGTACAACCGAGAGTGCAGTAAATATTACAGTAGAGAGTCTAGCTCAACCCAACAACAGAAAAAAGGTAGACTCATCCAGACACAAGGAGCTAGAAATAGTGTGAACATGAAATTCCCATAGAGTCTTCGCTACCTATAGCAGAAGAGTAGACTCATCCAACCCCGAGAAGCTAGACATGGAAAACACGTGGCATACCTCGCGTGTCTTCATCTCTCCTAGATGTAGAGTAACCAAAACCAAAGGAGTGGGTACTGGAACAAGGTATATAGATATATATATGCTCTTTCAAGAATCCCGAACAAGATCGTAAGGGGATATCCATCCTGTAGATCAGCCCAAGAAAGTGAGTAGCCAACAGTCCCAGAAGTGAACATCATCGATGCTCTGCATCCCACACGTCTGCCCTGAACTGCAAGTCAAGTGGCTCAAATCACCGCACCTTGATACTATCCACTTTGGGTGGAACTGACTCGCCTGTATGGTTTTAGGTCACTTCACAAGGAAGCATCTCGGTGGGGAATTCTCCCCTCGTACTTGAGAGTTATGGGGAATGTCGAGCCACACATCATTACTGCCCTGCAGTCAAGAGGTCTTCTCAAATTAAATCCATCACAACACTGACCTGTACAACCAAGGGTCCCACTCCTGAAGTCACAGAGAAAAGCCACAGACTAGCCTATTGGAAAGGACTGAGTCTGAAAAGTCAACGGGTGACCTACTGCCCAGCCCTGCTAGAGGATAAATCATAATAAGATATTGGGTGACCCACTACCCAGCCCAGCTGGTGGGTAAACCCTAATACATCATAATGCAACCCACTACCCAGCCCTATTGGAGGTTAAACCTGGAATAAGTCGACAGGAGACCCACTGCCCATCCCTACTAGAGGGTAGACCTGGAAAAAGTCGACGGGCGACCCACTGCCCTGTCTCTACTGGAGAGTAAACCCTAAGTGGTTGTCGGGTGACCCACTGCCCAGTCTCTGGTGGTGGGTAAACCCTAAGAGGTCGTCGGGTGACCCACTACCCAGTCTCTATTGGAGGGTAAACCCTCAAGAGTCGTCGGGTGACCCATTGCCTAGTCTCCGCTGGAGGGTAAACCCTAAGAGGTCGTCAGGTGACCCACTGCCCAGTCTGTTCTAGAGGGTAAACCCCAGAAGTCAGTGAGCAACCCACTGCCCAGTCTCTGCTGTAGGGTAAACCCGGAACTACTCTGGTCATCCCTACTGGATGGAACAACACTGGCCAACAGAACACGAAGTCGGTGTCGTGCAACCACCCAACTCCAGAAAAAAACTAGGGGAAACCACTCAACTCTGCTGGTCTAAACCATCATGAGAAGGAGGACCCTCTATGTCGTGATAGGTTAAAGGTACGTAAAATAGAACATTACACACACATGGGGCCCACACGACGTTTGGCCCCAGCTCATCTCCAATCCAAGCACAAACGTTCTCAGGCACAAACAACCACATGTACCTCTAAGAGTTCACATATACTCCTAGAGTATACCACGTTTCTAGCCCAAAGGCTATCGTTCACACGGCACCCAATGTCAACATGATGGGTTGTAAATGTAACAACTCCAACTTGCCACCTCAACGGCTCAGGCATAACCAATTACATCTCTTCAAGCATTACATCACTCACACGAGAGTGCACGCGATCACACACCAAGGGTTCACTACAATCACCATAGGATGAACCTCCGCCGGTACACCTTTCATGCTTCCACATTTAAATGAGTTCTCTAAGGAGCCTCCGTACATCCAAATGGATCATACCATTGTAATTCTCGCGGAAAACATGCGAGATAGGTTATTTAATCGCCTCCAATGGATATCCAATGGAAAAGTCTCCAACGCCACTTTACGCTCGAATGACATCCCGTGATCCCGATCCTCGGCCCCGAAAACAGTCGAGTGCATCGCACCATTGCGATCCCCTTAGGAAAACATGTCAAAATTACTGCTCACTTGAGTGCAACAGATATCCAGATAAAAAGATGCATTTCGTCATACCGCACATGAGCGGTTCTATATGGGTCCTGTACCCTGGTCCCAAAGCACAATAAACGGATTGCACCGTTGTGATCCAATCAAAAAAAGTACACAAGATTGACTATTCACTTATCCAAAATGGACACCCGGGGAAAAAGCTGGAAATCGTCACCAACTCCGAAAACAGCCCTCGCGGGGCCCACACCTGTGTTCTGAATTAAGTGGGCGGATAGCACCATTTTAATTCCCTTGAAAAAACACCCAGAAATGACTGCTTGCATGGCCCGAACGGATGTCCGATGAGAAAGTGGTAAAATGGTGCACGCAGCTCGAAAGACGGCCCTTGGGGCCCATATATCAACTCCGATTTCAACGCCCGAAACCACCCTGTAAAGATTATCCTCAGCGCCAGGGTCCCAATGCCTCTTACGGCACTCAATTCATACATCGTATGTGTCTGCACCGTCCAAACAAGAACCCCTGAGAAAAATGACAATTCACTTAAAGGAGTGTCACGCCTCCAAGACCCCTTGTCTCGGGAATTAAAATTCCCAAGACCATCTCAAAATGTTCTCCTCGACACCTGGAGTACTCTACCGCAGACAGCAAGCAAAACAGACACCCATAGCGAAAGATACGGGTGTCCTAAGTCGAGGGGACAAAGCCCCTTGGGCTGGATCGGCCTGGGCCGGCCAGTCCGCCCGTTCTGGGCTGGCCCGCGCCGGCCGGCCTAGCTCGCAGCGCTGGCCCGCGGCTCCACCACGCGGGCCGGCTGTGGACCCACGGTCCTCCCATGGACTGTCCACGAGGTCGGCCATCCCGCCGCGTGACGACCCGCCGAAGTTGGGTCGTTGTTCCCCACGAGGTCGCACGCCGCGACCCCAGTTCACCCGAGCGCCGACGCCGCTCGCCCGGCCTCCTTAATCGTGCCGACGCCCCGCCTGGAGTAGCCACCTGCAGTCGAAGACCCACTGCGCACCGCCTCAACTAGCCAGCACCACCACTTGACCATGAGCCCCAGCTGACCTTCGTCGCCTGGACTCACACCGTCATCGCCGTAGCACGCTCCGCTGCCGTCTGCCGCTGCCCCAGACCGCCAGAAATCACCCCGAAAGTCACCTAAACTTTGTCAGACAGCCACAGACTCCTTGGAACTCGGAATTAAAAATCGTAAATTGTGTCAGAAAGTTTAAAACGATTCCTACTCATGTATGGGCTTCCCTTGACGATCGGACAACAATTCGGCATAGGTATTTTAATTGGATGAAGATTTCGGGAATTAAAACTATAAACACGAGCCTACTTCCTGGGCTTAGCCCGAAGCTTCGTGTGCGATCCGCCGAAAGTTGCAACACCTTGGAGAGGAGGAGGAGAGGAGGAGATCCTTGGTTGAAACTTCATCCTCCAGGAGGTGCAAACCATGTAGAGGGGATGGGTTAGGTTTAAGTACGGAATAAAAATTAATTAACTAAAATATAATTAATTTCATCTTCAATTTAACCCGTATTCGAAACTCTCGACGGGATCAAGGTTAAGCCTGGCCTGGGGTAAAATTTACCTCCTGAGCACAACGGAAGTCTCAGAATTTAAATCTGAGGCCCTGTTCAAAAGTTATTAAACTCAATGCCTGAGGCTGCCAAATTGTGAAAACGTCCCTGGGGTAATTTTTCACAGAAGACCTGCACCCGCGAAAGTTACACCCCTTATAGGGTAAACGGCACGCTCCTACCTAAAAGGTGCCCTCAGTTTTCCAATCCAAGCAACCTTTTAAGAGATTCTTGAGTTTATCCATTAAACGAATAAATTAATTAATTTATTTATCAGTTTAATGTTACGATAACAGGAGAGGGGTCCAAACATCCCGTGCCGACATTCTTTATGTCATTCCTAGGGTAAACACCTCATTTCAGACCCATACGTATACTTGGATCTCTGATCCAAAACACTGTTTAGGATTTATCCCATATATTTGGTGTGGCCAATGTGAACGCACTGAAAATTTAATTCCGGCCACACCAAGGCTCAGAATCGCACGCCGTCTGAAGGTGTTTCCCCGAAATAGCATCAAGAATATTCCAAAGTATTTTATAGAAAATACCGGGTTCTTACATCATTCCCTCCTTCAGGATTTTCATCCCCAAAAAGAAAATCAGGGAATAACTCAGGGTACTAAGCCCACACCTGGCTCTCCCATACCCAGAAGAACTATTGCACAGTCCTACGTCACCGCACATGGACCAAAGGATGTGATCTACTCACGCGAGGTTTGCCCTCATTGATGATGTGCATAGGAGCACACACACTTCTTCTCAGGTGAGTCACATGGGAGACGTCATGCACCCACTCCAGACCTTAGGGTTAGGGAAAGGTGTTAGGGAACCTCGTCATCCCTTTTCACAATGGCCTGAAGGACCTCGGGGGTAGCTCACCTCCCCAATCGAAGATCTACGTTGCACACTGCGACTGGAATCACTGCCCGCACCTAGAACAAGTCCCGGTGATTCCCTCCTTCACAATATACATATGGTGGAACACCCAAGGATATTTGGTCATGCAAGTTTTAATAGTCGATGTCTCGCAACCAAGACTCTCTTACACGCTCGGAGAGCGAAGAAGTTGACACAATCAACTAAAGAAAAGGTCATACGCCATTTAGTTTACCAACACATGGTTACACCAATGCCTCGTGACACCCTGGTAACACCTCAAACAAGGATAAGGGAGAAAATCATTTCACACACAGAGTCAAAAAAATCTATTGAAAAAAGTATAAGAGCTGTAGAGCGTACCTATTATCACCTCATGCTCTGCAGGATCATAGACATCTAAACCTTACGGCTATCTGTGGTCCCTAATGTCAGCTCTCAGAGCCTGATGTGGGCCGCCTAGTGGTGATGGAAAGACCTTGTAATGCCATCCCCCACTACCATCTCCTCACGCTCCTCTACAAGAACCACCTCTCAGGGTGCTACTTCGATCACTGTGCTACCTATGTCTTGGTGGTGCACCTGCTGCCTTCCTGATATTCTCAACACGCCTGGTCGGGCAGTCTCATTCCAAGTGACCTCACCCATTGCAAGCATAGCACTTCCACTCTTCTGGCAGCACTGGTGCCCTCCAAATCCATGGTGGTGTACGACCACGCCCCTGAGTCTGGTTATCAGAAAGCCACGTGCGTCGAGGTTCTGCTTGCTGAAGCCCATGAGTTGTGGCAGACGTCTCTGCTCTATCAAGCCTACTGTCACCACAAACTGTAGAACGCGACATGAATCTCTCTTCCACCAGTGCCTACTCTAGCACCCCGACATATATGATAATTCCCAATGGTACTATGATACCACAAATATCTTGGCGAAGACCCTACTCAAACTCCTACGCTCGAAAGTTACCATCATGGACCACGTCCGGGTAAAAGCGTGCACGGTCTACGAAACTAGTCACGTACTTGGCCACCGTCATCCCTCCCTGCTTAAACTACAGGAGCTCCTAAATCTGAACAGAGCATAAGAAAGAGAGGCAAAACTCCTCACAAAACAACAACTGAAAGTCTCCCCACAAAAGCGATGAATCGTCATGAAACTTAGTCACCAGACTCCACCAACGCCAAGCAGCCCCGCAGAAAAGGTTGGTGGCCAAAGCCACCATAAGATCTGCTGGTGTCTGCACAAGACTAAAAAGGCGATCCACTCTCTCTAGCCGCACTTCTACTACCTGAGGGTCTAGCTCACCACTGAACCTCAGTGGTCTCTACCTCTAGAACTCACTGTGCAAGCTCAACCTGCGCTCAAGCCCCGCCTGCTCTACTAGAGCTATCTGCTGCTCAATAGGTGGGGGGTGCTGCTACCGACCCACCTAGAGAAAGGGGCTCACATGATGGTTCCTAGAATGAGGCCTCGTAGCTCATATGGTCATCTTCACGAACCAAAGCTGGTATCCTAGATGGCTGTCTTTGCGGAAACATACTGAATATTATCAAGGAGTTCCACGGTCAGATGAGCATATAAGTATATAAAAGCAACAACAATGGGGATCTGACTCAAGAAGGATAGTCAAAGACTCAATCCTATGTGATGAACAAACCAATTTTCCCTACAACAAGTGTCTCAGCATGTCGAGTCGACAAGCGGGTTATCAGGGTCCTGGTGAATGGATATGTCGGTCGTCGCACCATCACTGGACTCCCTGGCCAGAGAGCCACTCTCAAGACACATTAACACTATTTCCCTAAATCCCAACCAATTCCTTTTTTAGGGACATCCGAGCAATGTCCCAAGGAACGAACCACCTTTAATACCACTTGTCACGACCCGACCCTACCCAGGCTCGCGCCGCAACTACCCCGAGCCCACCTCCATAGTCTAGGGGCTAGAGACTAGCACCGAAGGCTAAACAACTCAGGGAGGCCTTTGCCTAAGTACCTGCACACACACGCAGCCCAATAAATGTAGAAGTGCAGAGTAAAAGAAAAGACAGGTAAAGTAAAGGGAAACTTCTATAAATAAACCACAAATTTGCATCGACCCCTAAACAGTACCATGTAAATACTAAAAATAAAAGGGGAAAAACACACGCCCAACCAAAAAAGTGCCACAACCCGGCAATTGGTAAACAAAATTAAAACATCTGGGAGCGTCCCACACCTGGAACCCAACTACGACCACCACAAGCGGTCCAAGCTCCCAAAATCCTAAGCTCCTCTATCTTCATGACCAACTTGTATGTCATCTATAAGGGCACACCTTGTGCGGGCAAAGCCCAAGCAGGGGTGAGTATAAAAATACTCAATAGGATACCCTGAAAGCTCTAGGGAGTAATAAATGAGGTTCCGAAGGGAGAGCAGTAGATCAAACGGGAAAAGTAAAGGAGTACAACCGAGAGTGTAGTACAGAGTATAGTATAGAGTCCAGTTCAACCAAACATGATAAAGGCGGTAGACTCATCCAGACACAAGGAGATGGAAATGCTGAGAATATGAACTTCCCATCGAGTCTTCGCTACCTATAGCAGGAGAGTAGACTCATCCAACCATGAGAAGCTAGACACGGAAAGCACATGGCATACCCCGCGCATCTTCGCATCTCCTGGATGGAGAGTATCCAAAACCCAAAGAGTGGGTACTAGAAAAAGGTATATATATATATTCTTTGTCAAGAAGCCCGAACAAGATCGTAAGGGGATCTCTATCCCATTGCTCAGACCAAGAAAGTGAGTAGCCAACAGTCCCAGAAGTAAACATCATCGATGCCTAGAATCCCACACGTCTGCCCGGAACTGCAATTCATGGGGATCAAATCACCGCACCTTGATACTATCCACTTTGGGTGGAATTGACTTTCCTGCACGGTTTTAGGTTCCGTCACAAGGATGTGTCTTGGTTGGGAAAGCGCCCCTCGTACTTGAGAGTTCTAGGGAAAGTCGAGCCACACCTCGTCACTGCCCTGCAGTCGAGACGTCTTCTCAAATTCAAGTTGTCACAATAGTAACCTGTAAAACCAAGGGTCCCACTCTGGTTGTCACGGAGAAAAGCCACATACTAGCCTAGTGGAAAGGACTGAGTCTGAAAATCCAATGGGTGACCCACTGCCCAGCACTGCTGGAGGGTAAATCTTAATAAGATATCGGGTGACCCACTGCCTAGCTCTGCTGGAAGGTAAACCATAATACATCATCAGGTGGCCCACTGCCCAACCCTTCTGGAGGGTAAACTTGGAATAAGTCAAAAGGCAACCCACTGCACAGCCCTGCTGGAGGGTAGACCTGGAATAAGTCGACCGGTGACCCACTGCCCAGCCCTGCTGGAGGGTAGACCCTCCAGAGTCATCAGGTGACCCACTGCCTAGTCTCTGCAAGAGGGTAAACCCTAATAGGTCGTCGGGTGACCCACTTCCCAGTCTCTGGTGGATGGTAAACCCTAAGATGTCATCGGGTGACCCACTCTCCAGTCTTTGCTGGAGGGAAAACCCTCAAGAGTCATCAGGTGACCCACTGCCCAGTCTCCGCTGGAGGGTAAACCCAAAGAGGTTGTTGGGTGACCCACTACCTAGTCTCTGCTAGAGGTTAAACCCCAAAAGTCAGTGATCAACCCACTGCACAGTCTCTGTTTGAGGGTAAACCCGGAACTACTCTGGCCATCCCTACTGGATGGTACAACACTGGCCAACATAACTCAGAGTGGGTATCGTGCAACCACCCAACTCCAGAACAAAACCTTGGGAAACCACTCAACCCTACTGGTCTAAGACATCGTGAACAGGAGGACCCTCTATGTCGTGAGAGGTCAAAGGTGCATAAAGTAGAACACAACACACAAATGGGGCCCACATTACATGTGGCCCCAACTCATCCCCCAACCAAGCACATGCATTCTCAGGTACAAAAAGCCACATGTACCTCTATGCGTTCACAAATACTCCCAGAGTATACCACGTTTCCAGCCCAAAGGCTATCGTGAACATGACACCCAACATCAACGCGAAGGGCACAAACGTAACAACTCCAACTTGCCACCTCAATGGCTCAGGCACGGCCAAATACATCTCTTCAAAAATTACTTCACTCACACGGGAGTGCACGCGATCACACGCCAAGGGTTCTCTGCAAACACCACAGGAAGAAACTCCACCGGTACACCTTTCATACATCCACATTTAAATGAGTTCTCGAAGGAGTCTCTGTACATCCAAATGGATCATACCATTGTAATCCTCGTGAAAAAACATGGCAGATAGGCTATTAACTCGGCTCCAATGGATATCTGATGGAAAAGTCACCAACACTAATTTACGGCCGAACGACATCCCATGATCCCGAGCCTCGGCCCAAAAAATAGTCAGGCACATCATTCAATTGCGATCCCCTCACGAAAACATGTCAAAAGGACTTCTCACTTGAGTGCAATGGATATCCGTAGAAAAAGACGCATTTTTTCGTACCACACACGAGCGGTTCTATGTGGGACCCGCACCCCGGTCCCGAAGCACATCGAATGGATCGCACCGTTGTGATCCTCTAGAAAAAGTACACAGGACTGATAATTCATTTTTTCAAAACGGACACCCGGTGATAAAGCTGGAAATCCCTGCCAACTACCAAAACGGCCCTCGTGGGGCCCGCATCAGTGTGTTGAATTAAAGCGGGATGATTGCGCCATTGCAATGCCCTCGTAAAAACACCCATAAATGACTTCTCGCACGCCCCAAACAGACGTCCGATGAGAAATTGGTAAAGCGCTGCACGCAGTTCGAAAGAAGGCCCGTGGGGGCCATGTCTCAACTCTGGTTTCAGCACCTGAAACTACCCTATAAAGCTTCGCCTCGGCGCCAGGGTCCCAATGCCACTGACGACACTCAATTCAGAGATCGGATGTGTCCGCACCATCCAAACAAAAACCCCCTGAGAAAAATGTCATTTCACTTACAGGCATGTCGCGCCTCTGAGACACCTCGTCTCGGGAATTAAAATTCCCAAGACCATCTCAAAACATTCGTCTCGACACCTGGAGTACGCTTCCACAAATAGAAAGAAAAACGGAACCCGTAATGAGAGATACGGGTGTCCGAAGTCGAGGCGACAAAGATCCTTGGGCTGGACCAACCTGGGTCGGCCGGTCCACCCGTTCTGGGCCGGCCCGCACCGGCCGGCCTGGCTCGTAGTGTCGGCCCGCGTCGGCCGGCCTGGCTCGCAGCGCCGGCCCGCGTCTCAGCCGCGGGGGCCGGCTGTGGACCCACGGTCCTCCTGCTGACCGGCCATGAGGCCGGTCATCTTGTCGCGTGAGGACCCGCTGAAGGCGGGTCGTTGTTCCCCACGGGGTCATGCGCCGCGACCCCTGTTCACCCGAGCACCGACGCCACTCGCCCGGCCTCCCCGATCACGCTGATGCCCTACCTGGAGCTGTCGCCTACTACCAAAGACCTGTCGCATGCCACCTCCACTCACCAGTGCCACCGCTCGACCATGAGCCCCGGCCAGCCGCCGTCGCCTGGCCTCGCGCAGCCGCCGCCGTAGCCCGCTCCGCCCCCCTCTACCACTGCCCCGGACCGCCAGAAATCACCCCGAAATTCAGCCAAACTTCATCAGACAGCCACTAATGCCTCAGAGCTCTGAATTCAAAACCATAAATTGCATCAGAAATCATAGAACGATTCCTACTCGGGTATGTGAATCTCTCAATGATCAGATAGCAATTCGACGCAAGTATTTCAATTGGAAGAAGATTGCGGGAATTAAAACTATAAACACAAGCCAACCTCTTGGGAATAGCCCGACGATTCGCGTGCGATCCACCGGAAGTTGTAATGCCTTGGAGAGGAGGATAAGAGGAGGAGATCCTTGGTTGAGAATTCATCGTCCATGAGGTGAAAACCAAGGAGAGGGGATGGGTTAGGTTTAAGTGGGGAATAAAAATTAATTAATTAAAATTTAATTAATTTCATCATTAATTTAACCCGCATTCAAAACTCTTGACGGGGTCGAGGTTAAGCCTCCCCTAGGGTAAACATAACCTCCCATGAACAACGGAGATCTTAGAATTTTAATCCAATGGCCCATTCAAAAGTTATTAAACTCAACGCCTGAGGCTACCAAATTACCAAAACGCCCCTGGGGCCATTTTTCACAGAAGACCCGTGCCCGTGAAAGTTACACCCCTTCTAGGGTAAACGGAATGCTTCGAACTCAACAGTTCCCTCGGTTTTCCAATCCGAGCCACCATTTATGATATTCTTGAGTTTATCCGTTAAACGAATAAATTTATTTATTTATTTATCCGTTTAATGTTCCGCTAATGGGCGAGGGGTCCAAACGTCCCGCGCCGACATGCTTTATGTGGTTCCTAGTGTAAAAACCACATTCTCAACCCATCCGTACACTTAGATATCTGATCTGAAACATCTTTTAGGAGTTATCCCATTTTTTTGGTGTGCCCAGTGTGAACGCACTGAATATTTAATTCCAGCCACACTGAGGCTTGGAATCGTATGTCGCCTGAAGTCATTGCCCCGGAATAACATCAAGAATATTTCAAATCTTTTATAGGAAAAATAGGGTTCTTATAGAGTGATTGAATGTTCTAACGGATTCCAAAACTCATGAAATTACATCACTATAATCATGGAATGAGGCATCTTATGCTTAGCACATAAGGCTTCTCTTATTTGGAACAAAAGGCATCCTATAATGGAATTATAGGGAATACTGTAGTTTATAGTCATGTAGAGAGGATTGTTGGCATCTTATTCTTTTTTCATAAGGCATATCTTATTTAGAGAAAGCGATATCCTATATTTGTCATATAGGGTGTACAATAGTTTATAGTAATATAGAGAGGTCAATTTGAATCTTTTGCTTGGTGCATAAGGCATCAATTGTTTGGAGAAAGAGGCAGCCTATATTTGTGTTAGAGTGTGTACTATAGTTTATAGACATGTAGAGAGGACTATTATGCATAAGGCTCCTAGTAATGGCAGGAGTTTGGGATTACTCAAGAGCGGCCCTTTCTGCATCAACCTAGTCTAAAAGTAAGGTGATGGGGTTTGGATGAGTTTCTTGAGGAAAGGTTCAAATCAAGGTACTCGGGGAATTGATGATAGGAATATAAACTCCTGACATGGGAGACAAACTAAGAGGAATATGTCAACTCAAGGTGTTTCATGGTGTGTGGAGGTGTATCTCAAATTACGGTATTCCATAGGTGGAAGGTAGATGCGCATAAGGGCGCAATGGAAAATGTTGGCATCCCGACCAAAAAAGGGAAAAATGGTGTGCAATAGGGGAGGCTTGTGCACAATTGGGAGGCTTGCACTCAATAGGGGATTTGTGCATGAAATAGGGGGTTTTGTGCTCAACATGGAAGGAATTGTGCATAATAGTGGAGGTTGGGGTGAAATAATGGATCTTTGTGTGCAATAAGGAATGTAGGCATGCAATTGGATAGGTGCAGCACTAGTGCATGAAAAATTGGGCATAGTGGTACTGTTTCACACAAAAATAATGTTTTGCATGCAAAATTGGTCATGTTGGCGCTTTTGCACACAAAAGTGATGTTTTGAATGCAATATGGGGGTTTTAAACGTAGGCGCGGAAAATGCGGACCTATGCACATTAGAGCTGTGGCCGACCTTTGGGGGCCCTTCGGGAAGAAGGAGGTGCACTTGTATTTATAGGTGAAATATTGAATGTTCATGCGGGTAAAATTCCATTCCAATTTTATGTGTAATTCCATTATGTGTGAAAGATTCCTTTTTTATGCGCGAGAATCTTTTTTTGGGCGTAAGATTCCATTTTTACATGTAAGATTCCATTTTTATGCCTAATATTCTATTTTTACACACAAGAATCCTTTTTTATGCACAATACTCAATTTTTGCATGAAAATCCAAACTTTTCCCCAAAATTGCCCTTGATGTCCATTCCCATCAGTACACCTTCAAACAGTCATAACTTTTGATCCGTAACATCGTTCGGGCTCTACTACATGTCAAATCGAAGCCTGTAGAATGAGATTTTCTCTGAAATCATGCCTCTCAGCATTTTTTGAATTTAATAGATGCATTTTCCAGTGCCAAAAAATTCCCTCCCCCCATGAAAGGGGTCCAACGAGGACCAGGAGGGCGAGGTGGACTATGTTCTTCAGGAACAATTATGGAAAACGCCTCTATTGGAGTCCTTTTTATCTCGATCACTTTGAGGAAATGGTCGGCTAACTCTCTATTCCCGCATGAGAAATGCATGGTGATGGAAATAGATAATATAAGGTAATTCACCTATATGAGAATGATAAATAGTGGATGATGTGAGAAGATTGGAATGGGACATAGATCACCATTGGGAGTATCCTAAACGAGAGAGGGTTTATATATGGACAACATGGATCTCTTGACGGCTGACCTACATCTCCCAGCATGCTCTGGTGCATAAATAGAGTAATTCTAAGGGTGTTGGAATTAATCTGAACACAAGGGAGTGGAATGTCTGAATCACAATACCCAAAATTTGGAACACTATAGGGATAGCGTGACAATGAAGGATAACTGCTGATCATTTTCGAAACACAGTATCCATGTTGCGTTAGCCTAAAATGGGGATAATAAATTTGGTTCGGCCACTGACCATGTTTGAAAAATAGGGCCTGACACGAATTGTCATCAATTATTATTTCAGAATGTTAGCTCAGGATAGTAGGCGATCCATAGTCCAAGCATCCATACTGTTATGGGGTTCCTTTAGAAATGAAAGACGATGAGGGTCAAAATAAAGGGCACACAAAATGTGAAGGGTGGAGTGAAAGGTTGTTCAAATGGAATACAAAACTCCTGAAATTACGCCACTGTGGTGAAGACATGTAAGGTGGGCGCATCTATCAGATCAGGTATCATAACTACATCCAAACATGACCTCTCTGGTAAGGACCTAGAATGACATGTAGTTTTACATTGTACCGATAAAGATGATAAACATGTATTTTAAATGTCCTACAGTGAGGAAGGTGCACATAGATTAAAGTTCATACTATCTGGACTAATGATAACAGTTTAAAGTCATGTTACATTGACTATATGATCATATTTTAAGGTCATAGAGAGTGGACCATGATCAGGGCCGAGGGGCCCAAAGGGTTAATGACCTAAGGGCTGGGCCCAAGGTGAAATTCTTGGGCATCACTACATGTCCAATAAGGATGAGAATCAAGCCAAACGTAGTTCTTAAAGCACTATCTGGTCAATGACCAATGATGGTAGGGAGAATCCTCTCTTGTGAGGAAACTGACACATCCCATGATTAATATGGGGCATCCTGAACTTGTTTAGGGTAGAACCACATTTTAGTATCATGCATTGAGGATATATGGAATCACCTAGTTTAGCGTCATACGATATGATGGGGAGTGAAAGGGAATATCCCAAGAAGGGATCACATTATGTGGTAGCCATAAACCCGATGCGAATGAGGATATAAGAAGTCTACAATACACCACGTATCCCTGGATGATGTTTTTTCAGGTCGAGGGACCAAAAGTGAATGTTAGGCTTGGCCTGAACCAAGGTTCTTGGATGTTCCTACGTACCCCATTTGGATGGGAATCAAGCCTCATGTAGTTCTGAGATCACAATTCGATGTCATGTGGGATGATGAAAGGCATGTTTGGCATGGCAGTGCCAGTACACGTCCTACCAAAAATACTAAGCCCACATGAGCCATGCTCGATGTGGGAAACAAGGAATAGTGATGGGGATTTCCTAGCATAAGAAGGCACATATTAGGGGAAGTGGGATGCTAGGTGAGTGATTCCCCCATAATTCTGACATGCCTACTTAACGCACCTAGATGCGTGAAGTGGTAAAGCCGAGTATGTTTAAATTCCATAAAAACAAAAGGAAGTGACAAAATGTTAATCATGATGCTCAATATCTGGCCCACAATGATTATGGTGTGAAGATAGGGGATAATTGTTGACCATGTTAGAAATAAAATATCCATATTCCGTTAGCATGGAATGGGGACAACAAATGAGGGTCGATCGCTGCCATGTTCGAAACATGGGACCAATCAAAAATGTTTTCTTGGGTCATCAGGGACATTGGCCTATGATGGTAGGTAAGCCAATGTAGCATGAGACCAGGCCTTAAAGGGGGTCCCTTCAGATGTGGAAGAGGATGAGGATCCAAATAATGGGCTCACCATGCTTGGACATGGAACGAGGGGAATGTCCCGAGGAAAATTCAATACTTCAGGCTCTTTATCACAACACATCTGACTTTGACAATAAGACATATCAGATAGAGGGAGTCGATTCCCCCTCTGAGGACAAGGGTCTTGAGGTTTCATGCTTCCAAAATAATGGTCATTGGGTGGGGAATTAAGGGGATATTGTTTTAATGGACTATGTGAAGGGTGTAAAAGTAGGCAAACCAAATGCGTAGTTCCCATAGGGAGATCTTGGTTGAGGGTCATAGAACTCAGAACTAGTTGGGAAAAGAAATGGAAGGCACATGGTGTAGCTGTTGCAAAACCTGATGTGAATGAGAACCCATGAGGTACTCGACACACCACATTCTTCTGAAATAATTAGGGATAAGGGGATAAATATAGGTGGTGGGATTTTAGATTCCTAGGGCTGGACCTGGAGACCAGATTCCTTGGAATTCATATATATCCCATGGGGATGGGAATAAATTCGTACGTAGTTCAGGAAGATGTCATATAGTTTAATGTCTTTCGGTAATGACATGGAGTGGTCTTATTTTATGTTCATATAGCTTAGAACATAGATGGAATTGGAGCAGGGAGACATGTGGTGTAGTAATTACTAAGCCCAACATGAACGAGGATAGTAGGAGTCTGTATCACCAAAATGTGCTCCCTGGGAAAATTCTAGGTCAGGCGACCAAATGTTAATGTTAGGTTGTTCCCAGGGAAAATTGTTTGGGAGTTCCTATATAACCCATGAGGATGGGAATCAATCCATACATTGTTCAAGAGGTGGCATGGTAAGATACCAGTGCCAGAGATAACAAGGTTGTGTAGGTCTATCCCTCGCACCAAAAGAAGTGTCATTTTATAGATCTTGTTTGTATTTTTGGATAAAAGTTTTGTTTTTTGTGAAGAGATGGAACTGGAATTGAAATTCTAGGCCTCTCCACAAGAATCAATCCTTATGCAGGCATTGAAAAATTCTATGGTCTGAGACTAATACCAAACATGATGTCCTCTTGAATTAGGACACCATGATGCAGTTCCATTTTTTTTGTCATGCATCCAGGATGATAAGGTCATAGTATTGGGCCATTTTATGGGCCTAGCCATGCATTTTAATGTCGTGAAGTATAGATGAAGTAGTTTAAATTCATGTGGAACTAGGAAACATAGTTTAATGTCATATGGATTAGAAATATTCAGGAGAGATAAGGTTCAAGAGGGGATGCACACGGCGTGATAAAGCATACGTGAGGTGATTGAGGATAAAGTCAACATCACACCGTGTGTGGTTACAAGAAAGAAACCATGGACCTAGGGTCCAGAAAAGGTTTGGGAATATGGGGATGGAGAGACTAGCTCTCATAAGGGAAGTACATGGTTCTGATTTGGAAAACCTTGTGTGAATGAAGACATACATCCACACATGCCACACCATGCAATACTATATGAGCTATACCCAAAGACGAGATGTTTTGGTCATTCCTCTGTATCCAATGACCTTGTTAATTATTCTAGATATAGTTCTACAATATGATGTGTAATAATATCTTAGTTTATGGTCTTATTGCTTGGACCACGAAAAATTGAAACTCTTCCTAGTGAGCGCAGACCTTGATTTGGTCCATAAGCCCACATGAGTCAGACTCAGTGTGGGAATCAAGGGTGGAAGAGGTCTTTGCAAAACATGGGATACACATAAAGCGGATGTTGGTGCGGATCCACGAATGACGCCTTACTATGACTTTGTCCTCCTAACGTGCAAATGCGCACTGAGGGATAGTACCAAGAGTGTCAAAATTCTACTTGTACATGATGGGGTGGAAAATGATGTGAATCATGTAACTAAAATTTAAGTCTTTATGGGGTTGGCCTGATGATGGAGGATAATATTTGACCGTGTTCAAAACACAACATTTATATCCTCTGACCTAAAATGGGAAAAACAAATGAGTGTCAACTGCTGACTGTATTCACAATGCGAGACTTGTATCAATTTTTTGTTAGAAATCCTCAAGGAAATTGGACAATAATGGTAGGAGAGCCCTTGTTCCGAGCATCCAATCCATTTGAGGGTCCCTTCGGATGGGAAAGATAATGAAATCCCAAATTTTGGGGAACAAAAAGACTAGAAATTGGTGAACGCGTGTCTAGGTAGTATCTGACACTCCAAGATCTGATCCAGAGTACTCCTGGGCTCATTGGAGAATCACCTAAGATGGTAGAGTGACCCAACATAAGATAATCTGACTCAAAAATATGAGTGTGGTGCATGGGAGAGAAGGGATATCATGAGAGAGAGGTATGTGGCATGGTTGTTAAAAACCCGATAGGAATGTGGTCACAAGCCCATACCACACTGTGTAACCCTCCCTTAGAAGGACTCCATCTAAGAGGATATAATTATAGGGAGTTTTCTCTGAAATTGGTATGGGCCCAAAGACTAGACGTTCATGCAGTCCTACGTATCCCACAAGGGTGGGAATCAAGACACGTGTAGTTCTTAGGAAAAGGATGGTGTGTAGTTTATCATCATGTAGCAAGAGAACAAAGAGGGCATTAGTACCCCAACTAAGGATTTGTATAGTGTGATGAGTAGCCTAAGGTGAATGAGGTTATATGCTCATACCCCATCATACAACCCTGAATGAACACTCAGGCCAAGGGGACGAGAAGGGTGAGGGACCTGAGGTTGGGCATCCTGGCCAAATGTAGTTGTATGACCTATCATGTCGGCATTGCCTTATCATAGATGATATATATGTGATATATGTGACACATTTGAAACAAGTGATTGATTGATAAATTGGGTGTGTGACATAGACAAACACTCTAAATACCCACAGGGTCCTAGACATGATGTTCTAGGACCTCGTGCATTCTTGAAATTTTATGGGATATAGACAGATGCTCCGAATACCAATATTGTGTGGGACATGGACTAATGATCCAAATACCGAAAATGTCTAAGATAGGGAATGATGCTCCAAATACTCACATGGTTCTGAGCATGATGATCTACACCTAAAATAGTGGTATTAAACCATGTTTTCAATTAATAATATCATGAATTGAAATTAAATGGATATTGAAATCCCATTTTTTTATAAACAATGTATTGATAATGTGAAACTTTTTAGACTCCATCACAGGATGAAGCAGGTATTGAGGTTCTGATGTCCACAGGAAAACGGGGGTTTATGTGATTAATTAAAGAATAAATGATAATGTTATAACTTCTTACCAATGAATTTTTAATGACTCAATCATTTAATAATGGAAATTCCTCTTGATATAATTAAGTGTATTGTTATGTAAAATGGATATATAAAATATAAACTTCATTGGTTTTAAGATATTTATTTTTTAAATATTGTTACTAATTATAACTATTTCTAATAAAGTTGTCAAATAGTGATCACATGATTAGTATAAATATAGGGACTTAACAAATTCAATTTACTTAGACAAAGGAAGCGATGTCTTAATCAAGTTGACTTGCTTCATATGAAGCTCATTTGTCGAAGCTCCAAAAGTAGGTGGCATCATTTGTATTTTCTCTTGACCAAGTCCAACCCATGCTTCAACATGTTAAGCTTGAACGGAACTGCCTACGGGATAAGTGAAAGTTGAAAGAGATTACCACTCAAGCGATGTCTTCTGAGCCACCCCATGAGTCTCTCACCCTCACACACCTTACACTTCGGTCTTATGTTGTTGTTATAAGGTGTAATGTAAGAAGACCTTAGCACTTAGATTTTTAGCATTATTTTTAAATATAATAAAGAATATACATTTATTTTATATTTTTTAATTTGTATATAGTTTTTATAGAACAAATCATTTTTTTAATTAATATTCAATTGTGGAATATATTTTGATAAATTATTCAATTTTTAAATTAAATAAAATTTTAAAAAAATATTATTATTATTAAATTACTATTTATGAAGTATAAATCATTGAATAATTTTTATTAATACAATTGTAATTTTTATTAAGGTTTGAAAGCTATTTTTTTCAAAACCCTTGAATTTTTTATAAATGTCAGTTTTTTATTTTAAAATGGAAAATTCACATATTTAGAAAAATATTTGGATGAAATTAATATTATTTTTGGAATCATGACGTCTAAATTATCTAATGATGAATTTTTCATAATTTTCTGAGACAATTAAACTTTTTGGTTAAAATTAAATACAATTTAAATATATTATGCATTTTATGACATCTTAATGACCCAATAGGGATTTGATAAAATACTATAAACATTATGTTCGGCCAATATATTATTTACTATTAAAATAATGTGATTTTAGGTTTTACTTATTTATTTTAAAATGCCTGGGTGGACCCTCCATGACTTTTAAAACATTTTAGATTTTTAAATTGATTTCCTTGAGAGTGTGGCTCACCTCCACATAAGAAACCATTTTATATTAAGAAGTTAGGACATTGGAATTATAAAATATTGTCCTACACACCCATTTGGAAAAAACCATGGGCAAAAAACATGGTCCGGTTTGTGGTTTTGATTAGTTTAATGTGTGTTTTCCCAAACCTAATTAAAAAATAATTCCCCCTCTATTCCTATATAAACACACCCATGCTCCAACTTCCTCATCACTCAATTCCTTTTGCGTTCATCCAACCACTTCAATCCTCTCACTAGAATCCTCCCATGTCACCCCAAGCTCCCAAGAAGCTTTTCTCAAGCTTCTCCCAAGACTTAATTTTGATATGCCCTTCTATTTTCAATTATTAATGATGGGGTATGATTTCGCACCTCCCCCATACATCCCTATTTATGTTTGAATAATGAGAGACCCATTTCTCTCTCATTAATTCCTCTCATGTTCACCTGTTACCATTCCAAAATTCCATTTAGAATTTCTCTCCCCTCATTTACATTCAAGCAATTATTTTGTATTAAGAATCCAAATTCCATTACTTATATTGGGTAATGTATCTATATGACCCCATTACTTTTGATTTCTTGTACATATGATGATACACCTTTTCTCTCTCTTCAACTATTTTTATGAACTCTTATGTCATGTCGTTATGCTACCGAAATTGTACAGCATTTTTTCGAGCTAAAGTCATTGTGTAGTGAATACTATTCCCATTTCTCTATCAAATGTATTAACCTTTATGAAAATTTAAAAAATGATTATAGAGTTTCATGTATGAATTCCACCTTTTTTTATCGTTGAATAAATGATGATTAATCCATGTTTTATGATCCCTCTAGCATACTTATGCATGAAATGGAAAGTTTATGAAGGGTGTGCCCTGATAGCATTCTAATGCATTGGGTAATGATCTGTATCATGATAAGTCAAGTGCAATTAGGATTTAATCATTCTAATTCAAATTAAATGAGGGTTTACTCATGCATCATGTGCAATGAGCCTTGGATTATTTTAATTCCATGTTAAGTGTTGTTTTCACATTTCCAGGTTATAATAATCATTCTATATCATGCCTTTATGTCCATGTTTCTTTAATTCTCCATTTATATACCTATTTCCTAACCTATATTGTATTCTTTATGTTATGCCTTTTTTTACTCCTTTACTGGTCTTTATAGATCACCCTTTTATCATTTATGTCCTCATGTTATCCCATGAAATGCAAAGTCTAAGGGAATGGAGTGGTCATGTAAAGGTTGTTTTCAATAATGAGTTTGTGTGTTTTGTGTTTTTAGTTTTTATGTAATGTTACAAAGACAAAAAGACACTATAACTCTTGATCATCCATGTTTTATCAAGTGAAGAGTTTATGTAATAAATCATGTTTAAGTGTGTAATAAAAAGCAGGGTTGTTATAGTTGGTATTAGAGGATAGGTTTAGTTATTTTGGGTATTAGGATTAGAAAACCCTAGTGATGCCTTATAGACAATACTAAGTATAATAAAAACATTACTAAATTTTGGTGATTATTGATTAAGTGGTCTATTAGGAAAATTCATCCTTGTATTGGTATAAGTAGGTATAGGTGGATCTGGCACAGATGTACCTAGGAGTGAAAAATCCAATAAGGAGTGTTGGGCTTGACTATGGGTATCCCAGTACACAAAAATGGGCCTTGATGAAATCTAGGTTATGAAACTCTCAATGGATATTCTTTGTTAAATTCACAAGTATAGAATGATCCATTATTAAGGGAATTAAAAAAGTTCCTCTAAGGATTTATGATAGAAATTAGATCTTGGATAACATAGATTAAAGCCTATAGATTCATATGTTATAGAAATAAAAGTTTTTTATAAGTCATATGTTTTGTCATTGGATTAACATTTATGTGTTACCCCTAACATTACTTTTATTCCAAACAATGGCTGGTAATAAGAGGTCTCGGGATAACAACCGATATGAATACTAATGTCATTTCTGTTCTAATGAGATGCCCAATCTCATGGGAGAAAGAATGATGAACTTTTTCATGATACACTCTCAGTTAAATCAATATTTGAATAGAAACATGGGTCAAGAGAAATGTTCACCCCCCCCCCCAAGAAATAACAAGTCGCAATCAAGTGTTTCCTGAGGAAAAGGCCTCCAACTTTTAATGGATTATCTGATCCCTCAATCTCTGAACAATGGATCAATTCTATTGAAAATATATTCTTCATCATTCATTGTTTTGAACAAAAGATGGTTCTTCTGGTTGCTTATCGTATGGAGGGTGAAGCTGATCAATGGTGGACATTGATCAAAAATAAAAAACATGAGGAGGAGATCGAGGTGTTGGAATGTAAGGATTTCAAGAAAATTTATTTCAATAAATATTTCCCTTGCACCCTCTGGAATAACATGGAAAGGGAATTCCATTCCCTAAAAAAAAGACGACGAATCCATCGGAGAGTACGTGGTAAACTACACACGGATTGCACGATATGCCTCCGTCTTTGTCATTAACCCCGAATTCATGGTAGACAACTTTTTTGGTAGGCTAAAACCGTGTTGTGGAAAGCCCTTGTGATCCTTGACTCTAACATCTATGATGAAATTGTTTGATGTGCCCTCAATTTCTAAATGGATATCAGAGAATATCATGGGTATCATGGGGATATGAAGTGTAAGGTGGAATTCAATTCTAGAAGTCTGATGGGTAAATGAAATGGTGCTAAGAAAATTCATCACCCCACTTTCCAATGGTGTGGAAAGATGAACCCCTGAAATTTTCTGAAGGGGATGAGGAAATTCTTTTGGTGTGGAAGATAAGGGAACCTAGCTATTAAATGCCAACAAGAAAAACCTGTGACTGCAATAGAGGAGAGGAACACTCTATTATAACCTCAATGTGTTGTTCATTTCATCAACTGAAAATAACCAGGGCACCTAGTAAATCAGTGCCCTAAGCCAAGGGTTTTCAGAGAAAAACAAAAACCTCCAATGAAGTAAGGGAGATCTTTGTTCATCACTACTAGTGAAGTGAACCCCCAAAATTAAGCGGTGATAGGTATTCTAGTTACTCATTCAAGAATAAAAAAACTAACTTTTTTATTCTGGTTCTATGCATTCTTTTATATCCTGAAAGATTAGTATAATAATCTCGACACCACCCAAAATCATGGAAGTAAAGATGTCAATGGGTATGAAAAATGGGGAAATCATTGCATCCCATGAATATAGATCCTCCCCTATAATAAATTGTGGATTGAACTTCTTGGAGAACCTCTTCATAATACCTCTAGTGAAACTTGATGCAATTATCGGCATGGATAGGATTTACTTATAGGGTGCCAACCTAAATTTCTGTGAGATTGAAATCACTCTCCATATGGAGAATCAACCCCCGATTCTATACAAGTGAAAGGAGGAAGATGAATCTTTTTTAGCAACATCATTTCAAGCATGGATACTACTTCTCTATGAGCACATGTATCTAGCTCATATGATTGAGTCTAAGGAAGCAACCATCCTTGAAGACATACCTATTGTGAAGGAATTCACTGAGGTGTTTCTTGAGAAATTGTATGGTCTTCCTCCCAGAAGAGATGTGGAATTCCCAATTGACCTTGTACCTGGGGAGTGAAAATATCCAAGACTCTTTATAGAATGGCTATTTTGGAGCATGAAAATCTGAGAAAACCTATATGAGAATTTGGATAAAGGGTTTATATTACCATGTGCTTCACTAAGGGGTGTTCCGATCCTCATCATCAAGAATGAGGATGGGTCGATGGGCCTTTGCGTTGATTATTGTGAGCACAACAAACCCACAATAAAGAACATGTATCCTATGCCTCGAATTGATGACTTTTTTCATCTGCTACATGGATCACAATACATCGTCAAGGTAGATTTGAAGTCAGGATATAATCAAGTAAGGGTGAAGAAGGAAGATATCCCCAAGACTACATTTCGTACAGGATACAGACACTATGAATTCCTAAAAATTCCTTTCGGACTCACTAATTCTCTATAAATCATCATAGTCATTAGGAATCAATTATTTGGAGATTACCTGTACAAATTTGAGGTAGTCTTTATAGATGATATTCTAATATAATACAAAACCAAGGAGGATCATGAAAAAATATATGAATTGTACTAAATAACTTTCGAAAGGATGGGCTCTATGAAAAGTATAACAAGTGTGAGTTCCAGTTTAAGGATGTCTAATTCATAGGTCATATCATCCCAAGAAATGGGATATCGTTGGATCCCTCCAAGACAACTACAATTGAGGGATGGGTGAGGCTGACATTGGTAACGAATAACTATAGATTCTTGGGGTTAGCTGGATATTATCCACGATTTTTGATAAATTTCCCATGATTGTCCAACCCTCTTACCAAGCTAACTTGTAAGGGATTAATGTTTTCTTGGAGTGATGGATGTGAAGAGAGCTTCAATGAGATAAAAAAGTGTCTTATTAATGTTCTCTTCCTCACATTACCCACAAGTGGAGAACTTTTTGTGGTATTTGTAATTATTCGAAGAAGGGACTGGGTAGTGTGTTCATGAATAATGATAAAGTGATATACTATCCCAAAATTAAGCTTTAAATACATGAGAAAAACTATCCCACGCATGATCTATAGGTGGAGGATATGAACATTGTGTTGAAAATCTAGGGACATTATCTCTTAGGGGGAATTGTGAGATATATACTGATCATAGGAGCCTCAAATATATATTCACACAAAAAGAGCTTAATATTGGCCAATGTAGATGGATAGAACTCATCAAGGATTATGGTTTCCCAATACACTACCATCCCGGTAAGGCAAACAAGGTGGAATATGCTCCAAGTAGAAAGGATCATGCATCTTTATCAATGATTAGAATTGAAAATGATCCAATCTTCATAGATTTGGAATGGATTGACATGGGAATCATTAAGGGAAGAACATCCTCAATCCTTTCTCAGATGATTTCTCAACCATCCCTCATGGAGAAATTAATGGATACTCGAAGAAAGGATGTGGAAATTATGAAAAGGGTGGAAGCTATTAGAAATGGGAAATCCTCAGAGTTCATGGTTAGAAAGGATGAAATTGTGAGATCTGGGTCACAATTACGTGTACCATTAGATCCAGAGATAAAGAAGGAGCTTCTAGATGACGTGCATAGTTCAACCTTCTCTATTCACATGGGGAGTACTAAGATGTATCGAGATCTTCATGAAATAATTTGGTGGGATAATATCAAAAGGAAAATTGTGGAATTTATATCAAATCGGCTAGTATGTTAGCAATTGAAGGCTGTGAGACAAAAGGCAAAGGGGATGATGCAACCACTGCCCATACTAACATGGAAGTGGGACAACATTACCATGTACTTTCTCACTGGACATCCAAGGAATCTAGAGGAAACAATGCTATATGGGTTGTTTTGGATCGTCTTACAAAGACAGCTCACTTTATCATGATTCAAGAGGACTTTTCATTGGATATAAATTCATGGATTTACATCCACTACTGGAAAAATGACCTATACCCATGGTTCAAAACCATGGGTATATCCCCAAAACCGTGGGTATAGTCTATACCCACGGTTTTGGGAACCGTGGGCTGGAATGGCGTCGGTATAGGGGTCTCAGCCTATACCCACAGTTTTTCCAAAACCGTGTGTATATGCTTGTCAAATGGTAGACCATGCTATTCCAGCATGGCACATAGCAGAACCCACGGTTTTCAAACCGTGGGGTATTTAAATTCCAAAAATCCGATGCTGGGGAGACTTGAACTCATGCTTCACGTAGCGCCTCCCAGCAACGCTCACCAGCAAACCACCCGAGTTTCCTATATTATTTGTTATACATAATATATCTAATTATATATATTAACATACACCACATTTAAAAAATTAAAATAAACCGCGTTATTGAAAATTTTGTAGATAGCTGGATTCAAACCGCGCCTGACAACTCGCCTCAACACAGCGCTTCACCAAGGGACCAACTGGGTTAACAATTTTATTTGTTATACAAACATACAGCAACGTATATATATTAATATCATCCACATTTCGGAAAAAGTCTGAACATAAGGATTTGAACACGAGACCAATTGCAGGTGCCGATAGTCGTTTACCAACCAAGCTATAGAATTTTTGCAAATATATATTTATATTTATGTAAATATATTAATCAAAACCGTGAATAAATTTCTTCCCGCCAAATTGTTTTCATGTCCCGCCTAATTTTCTTTCCCCACCATAAGCTATACCCACAGTTCTGAAGAACCGTGGGTATAGGTCTTTAAAAAAAACCCAATACCCACGGTTTTGATGAACCATCAGTATATGTCTTCAGAAAATACCATATACCCATGGTTTTCTCCAAAACTGTGGGTATAGGTATTAAAAGAAAACTATGCCCACGGTTTATGGCACAACCGTGGGTATAGAAGGCCTATACTCATGGTTCTGGAAAACTGTGGGTATAGGCGGCCTATACCCATGGTTTTCCAGAGCCGTGGGTATAGGTTCACACACTATACCTATACCCATAGTTTTTTGCAAAACCATGGGTATAGACCCATTATCCAGTAGTGATCAAAGAAGTGGTAAGGCTGCATGTAGTATCACTACCTATTATATCTGATTTTGATCATACATTCACCTTGAAGTTTTGGAAGAGTCTCTAAAATGATTTAAGCATAGAAATGAACATCAGTATGGCCTATCATTATCAAACTAATGGAAAATATGAGCGAACTATTCAGACATATGAATATATTTTATGATCATGTTCTAAGGACTTCAAAGGAGGAAGGGACAAACAACATCCACTGGTTGAATTCTCCTACAATAATAGGTTCCACTCAAGCATCCGAATGGAACCATATGAATCAATTTTATGGGAAAAGGTGAAAAATGCTGGCATGTCAGGTTGAATTCGGTGAGCATAAGCTTCTAGGACCTGAAACGGTCAAATAAATGTTGGAGAAGGTGAAAAACATTCAACATCATATCAAGGCAGCCCAATATTGAAAAAAGAGTTATCAAGATAACCTTTGATGATACCTTGAGTTAAATGTTGGATACATTGTATCTCTACGCATATCTCTGTGTATGAAGGACATGTTGTTTGGAAAGAAATGGAAGTTATGTCCTAGGTAGATCATCCCCTTTGAGATTCTTCATCGTGTTGGGGTTGTGGACTATCGACTAGCACATCCACTGACCATGTATGAAGTACATGATGTGTTTCATGTATCCATCTTATGGAAGAACATACCAGACACTTCACATGTACTGTCTTCAGAGGTAGTACACTTAGAGGATGATCTTTCTAACAAGGATCAAGAAGTGAAGATCATAGATCGTATAGAAAAATTTCTACGAAAAAATAAAATTCCCCTCGTCAAGGTGTTGTGGTGAAACTACAAGTTTATAGAATCGACCTAGAATTTGAGGAAGTGCTAAGGTAGAGTTACAAAGGTCTCTGTTATTGTGGGAAAAATAAATGTCTAGTGTGAAATTTCTTAAGGTGGGTGACTGTAACAACCCAAACATTTAATAATGGAAATTTCACTTGATCTAATTAAATTTATTATTATGTGAAATGGTTATATAACATATCCAATTCTTCAATTTTATTATTTTGGATTTTTAAAATACCATTATGAATTGTGACTGTTTCAAATATAGACATTGAATAGTGATCACATGATTAGTATAAATATATGGATTTATCAAATCCAATTTACTAAGACAAAGGAAGTGATGGCCTCATAGAGTAGACTTTCACCTTATGAAGCCCATTTTTTGGAACTCAAAAATGAGGTGGCATCATTAGGCTTCACTCTTGACCAATCCCTAGACAAGCAACAACCTGTTAAACTCGAACAGAACCTCATATGGGAGAAGTGGATGTTGATAGAGATTACCACCCGAGTGATGTTATTTGATCCACCCAAGATTCTATCACCATCGCATACCTTACCCTTCAGTCTTATGTTGGTGTTATAAAGAGTTATGTAACAAGACCTTAACACTATTAATAGGTGCATTATTTTTGTATATAATAATGAATATACAATCATTTTATTATTGTTACCTTGTAAAAGGTGTTTAAATCACAAATAGTATTTTTAGTTAATATTCTACATTAGAATCTATTTTGATAAATTAATGAATTTTTTAATTAAATATTTTTGTAATAAAACATTATTATTATTATATTAATTTTTATTAAGTATAAATTATCGTATAACTTTTATAAAATACAATTATAATTTTTATTATGGTTTGAATGTTGTTTTCTTGAAAACCAATGAATTTTCAATAAATGTCATTTCTATTTTAATAGTGTAAATTCACATATTTATAAAATTACACAGATAAAATTAATATTTTTTTGGAATGAAGACATCAAAATTATCCAGCAGTGAATTTTTTATGATTTCCTGAGATAGTTGATCTTTTCGGGTAAAATTGAATACCATTAAAATATATAATGTGTTTTATAACATCATAATGACACAATAGTGATGTTATAAAATGTTATAAACAATATGTTTGACCAATATATGTTTTAAAATTAAAATAATGTGATTTTATTTTATTTTTTGATTTATTTCACATTGCCTTATTGGACCATGCAAAACATATAAAACATTTTAGCTTTTTAAATTTATTTTCTTTAGAGTGTGACTAACTTCCACATAAGCAACCCTATTATTTTAAAAAGTTTGGAATTTTTCCAAATAAACTATTTTTTCCCCTCCCCTTTGGCTAAAACCATGGGCCAAAACCATGGCTAAGTATGTGGTTTTGATTTGTTTAATGTGTGGTGTCCCAAAACTAATTAATATGGAATTCCCTCTCCTTTGCAATATAAACCCTCCCAATCTCCCACTTCCTCTTAACTCAAAGACTTTTGAGTTCATCCAACTTCTTCCCTCCTTCCTCTAGAATCCTCCCAAGGTGCCCCAATCTCCCAAGAATCCTCACTCAAGCCTCTCCCAAGCCTTTGGGATCACACTTACAAGTAAGGGATTCCTTCCTTCCTCATTTTTTCCATGTTTCTTAATATTGTTATGCCCTTTTATTTTCAATTATAAAAGTTCTGGTATGATATAGGACTTCCCCAATACTTCTCTCTTTATGTTTGAAGTACGAGAGACCCATTTATCTCCCATTAATGCCTCCTATGTACCCCTGTTACCATGAAAAAATTAGGTAAGAAATTTCTCTCTCTTGATTTACATTCAACCAATTCTTTTGTATTATGAATCCAAATTCCATTACATAAATTGGGAAATATATATATATATATATATATATGAACCCATTAATGTAAATTTAATTTACATGTAATGATACACCCCTTTATCTTTTTTCAACCATTTTTATAAAGTCATATGTCACGTCGTTATGCTACTGAAATTGCACCACATTTTTCCCAGCCAAAGTCATTCTGTAGTGAATACCATACCCATTTCTCTATCAAGAGTATTCACCTTTATTATAATTTACTTATTGATTATATAGTATCAGTTATGAATTCCACATTCCATTATCATGGAATGAATGATGATGAATCCATGTTTTATGATTCATGTTCCACACATATGCATGAAACGAACAGATTAAGAAGGGTGTGCCCTAATAGCGCTCCAATGCATTGGGTAAATATTAGTATCATGATACGTAATGTGAAATGAGTATTTACTCATGCTAATTCAATTGAAATGAGGTTTTACTAATGCTCAATGTTCAATTATCCTTGTCTCATGCTAATTCCATGTAAAGTTTTGTTGCCACATTTCAATGTTCTGATAATCATGCTATATCATACCTTTATGTTTCTGTTTCTTTTATGCCCCATTGATATGACTATTTCCTAAAATGTATTGTATTATTCATGTTATTCCTTGTTTACACACTTACTGGGCTTTATAGATCTCAATTTTCAGATGTATGTCCCCATGTTATCCCATGCAATGATATGTATGAGGGAATGTATTGGTTATGTAAAGGAATTTTTCAATAATGATGTTGTGTATTTTATGTTTTAAGTTGTTATGTAATGTTTCTAAGCCCCAAAGACAAAATATCTCTTGATCTTTAAAGTTTTATCAAGTGAATAGTTTATGTAATAAATCATTTTTACGTGTGTAATAAAAATAAGGGTTGTTATAGAATTTTAAATATTTATTTATACAACTACATACACTATTATTGACTACATATTTTTTTAGACGCTATTAGTGGGGGACAAATGAGTTTTACTCACACCCGACTCATAATTTTGGATTATTGAAAGAATAGATTTCATGTTTGTGGGATTTGATATTGGAAAAGGCCCCGTGTTAGATGGCTGATTTGGGGATGGATATTTGATGAGGGAACCTGATGTGGTTTGAGACACTCTAGTGAGTTTTTTGCGCCCTACTTTGGAGTATTCATTTAGAAACGTAGAATGAATTTTCATTTAATTTATACTATAATATTTTGATATGGTATTTCATGTTTTTTTTCATCTTTTGATCTTAATATTGTTCTGTTAATGGATATTTGTTTTTTATTTATTGTTCTTATTTCAGTTGGTGCATCACTCTCACAAAATAGTGTATAGTCTTCCCATGATTGATATTAGACCCTTGATGCTAGTTGTTATTGTTTTAAGTATGAGGATGAATGCTTGAGGTCATGTGGAGAACCATCTTCGTGAACCTGTGTATGGCACCCGGGTCGAGTCTTAATAATTTTATAACAAAAATGTTTTCTTTCATATGAGTGTTGTTAAAGTAAAAATATTAGTTATTTAAAATTGAAAAGGATATTATCATAAAAAATATTCTAATGATATTTCTAATTTATTTTGAATTATGTCAACATACTATGACAAATTTTATTCTTTATTGGGATCATTCCATCATGGTAAAATCTACCATATTTAATTTGTTTTATTATGATTAGTTTGACTAGAGATGTTTTATTCTAATACCATTCTCCATATCACATCGGATGGGTTATGAGTATGTTTAATGATATAGGAAATTATTAAATTTTAATTAATGAGTTCAAATATGATTTTTTGTGTGGATTATGGTTCACCCCTTTTTATGAGAAATTAATTTAACTTAGTATGTGATGAGAGAAACCACTATAGCCACTTGATGCATTACTAGGTCTCATGAGACAAAACAACACTAGTATTGGTTGAGTGATTATCCTATTATGTAATATGTCTTGGATAGATCCCTTAATAGTTTGTTTATGATTCTATAATTATTAATTTCACTAATTATTATATTATTTATTCATTTTACTATGATCAATTGATTCATTATGATATCTATGCATAGTTTTTAGCTCATATTATTTTTTATATAGAAGTATTATATTTTCATTTATTTTCATCTATATTATTCATGCCTTATTTAGTATTCATTATACTCATACCCTTAATGATAATTTGATCTCACCGTTTTCCTTATATTTACCTTATGATACTATGATTTATATTTACATATATATTACGGTAATAGCTATTAAAAAATTGTATTATGAACGTAATTACTATGTTGTATTTTATGTTTTCAATTTTTATTTATTTTTCAAGTATGTATCTTGTTTTCCAAGACTAATTAACTATTTGTTCATTGGGATGAGATCCTGTTATCTAATGCTAATATGATAACTTAACCACCATCTCTTTGATATTATAGATGGGTGTATTTATATAGAATATTTAATAAAATGACATGAGGATACACTTGATCTTGACATATCATATGAAATAATTTAGATAAGATCATGGATAAAAATTTACTTGATATATTGATAAAATGTTCACCATTGTATTTTTTAGTAGTTATAATAACTCATTGACCATTTCCTAGAGGATTTGTTATGATACCTTCAGCACTAAATTATTTTTTGGTGGTGATAACCGATTCAACAGTATTTTCATTTGTTGCAATGATAAACCATTAAAATTTTCCTATTGTATTTTTCTTGACCAATTAAAAATTTAATTATTCCATAGAATAGATAATAGTCAAACCATTTATCATTTAGGATGATTAATTATAAGATTTTTAACTTTTAATCATTTTATGGAATTTATTAATAATTCTCTATTGTATTAATTTTTTGGAATGTTTATTACTCGCTCACCATTTAGATATCTGATATTATTGATAAACATTTCACTATTTTATTATTTTCACTAATGATAATTAGTACACCAATATATGGGGGGATTTTTTATATTCATTTCATAGTACCCTTAATAGTTAAAGGGCCTGATCCATATACCACATTATTTTTTATGAAGATTTGTGATTAGATATTTTTCTAATTACTTATATTATAGAGGTAAAAATAGATTCCCCAAAATATTATATTGGAGGAATAGTGATGTTTTGTTAATAATTTCTATATAAATTTTATCTAAAAAAACATTCCCAATAGAATAATTATATAATGATTAGTGATAAAATGTTAAACCATATCCAATGGATGGTTGATGACTTAATTACCCTTTTCTTATTATAATATAGGTGATGAGACATTAATTCTTCTATATTGGGGAATTATTGTACCCTATTCAATATTTGATGTGGTGATATACTATTAAAAATGGTATTTGGGAAACTCTATCCCAATAGAAGAACCAAATATTTTTGTTGTTGTCTAACATTACTATTATGGTCAAAACATGGAAAATAATGTCTAATTATAGTGATAAATGAATCGTTTATGATTTAACCATTCAATTATCATTGTTATCTTTACATGTTGTAATTAGTGTATTATTGAGATTATTACAACATCATTTCATTTAGTATATTAATACGTATTCATTATTTTTATTATTAGGGACACTACTTATAGTGGAATATTGTATTTTGTGATCACACCATGATTATGGACCTTCGTTGGAATGTGGACCGTATGTGTAATATGTTGATCATGGAATATAAATTGTATTGGTTAGAGATATTGGGTCATGGTGGAGATTTTATGATAAGTTGTAGTCAATGATAAGGATAGTGTAGTGATTCAGTTTTTGTATATTTATATTTTATTTACTCTTATAGATTATAATATATTCTTATTAAGAAATATTTCATTAATGTTTAAACATATGATATATATGGTTTCCATTATATTATAGTTTCGTAGTATTGTTAATTATGGAACTCTATACACTTAAATTATATATTTATAATATTATATTCAATATTAGCTAAAGATGATTAAATTATTCATATGTTCTTCCATATGAGGATACAAAGAGTACAATATCCCAAAAATGTTGTATCTGACAAATGCAACAAGTTGGAAGCTTCAAGGGTATATTGGGTATTATTGAGGTCCTGTAGTTATCTAAATCAGAAAATATTAAGGTGAATTTAACTGAGGAAAATTAAATTTAGTATTATGGTGGTGTTTTTTTGTTTTATAATGGGGGATATGATATATGGAGCAAGGAATATAGATAATTTGGGTTTGAAGATGTATTTATGTTTATAATACATAGGTTTGAGTATAAATCCTTTATTCAGGGAATTTTAAAGTTATGTTCCAACATTTTGGGGTTATAGTTGAGCTATTTTGATAATGTATATTTTTCATGAGTTCAGATATGTATATATATATATATATATATTTACTTATATCTTAGTGGAAAGAGGAATGATACATACAATATACTTGGCATGAATGACAGTATTATATTTGTATGATTATATGTTATTTTAGAATGGTTGGAAGATAATGTTACTATGGTTTTGTTAATAATTAATAATAATTTATTAAATATTTTTCAATTATGATGTTCGCAACCCTCTACTTACCAGATCCATGTTTTGATGAGCTTTGAGATATAAATTATTAGAGAGAAATATTATTGAGATTTACAGGGATGTGATGATAATGACCCTAGGGTTGGTTTATTAAGTATACGAAGACCTTATATTGATTAAAACATTGTATGGGTGTATATAGACATGGATTAACTTACGATATTTCAGATAATATAGTAGATGTTGCATCTGAGTTGTGGCCATGAGGGGTGTATGGATATGGAATTTTTCGAATGAATCCTGATATTGTGTTATATAACTTATTATATAGGTGAGTCAAGTTGGATAATATGGTAATTGGGTAATAAAACATTTCTTGATTATATAGTTTATGAGATAATAAGTTATCCCATGAGAGTTGGGGTTGCTTATTCATGTGGGTTTCATTAGTGTTATAATGTAAAATAGATTATTTTTTGGCATATGAATGGAACATAAGTGTTTAATTATTTTTTGATGGTTTTTGGAATTATTATTGCATTGGGATTGTTTTGGGATTAAGGAACACGTAGTGTATTATTCAATAAATATTATTGACAATAATGGGAGGCATGGTTAGTTATTTAGTTTGGAACATAATCCTAGGATCAAGGGAATATGAATCATAATGGAAATATTTAAGTAGTATTTTTTTGGTCTGATATGGATATAAAGATACTGAAATATGAGTTTTGATTAACCAAGGTGGCAGCTATGAACTATTATGAGAATATATTTAGGGATAATCTCATTACATGATAACAAGATTTTGATTATTTACTCAATATACTTGGTATGTGATTTTGAATTACCGTGGATGCACCTTGGAATAGGGTGTTTTCATGTTGGATATCCCTAATAATCCTTGAAAAGAATGCGATTAATGATAAGGGGTAGATGTAGGGATGATATCTAGTCTATGGATATTGAGTTATGGGGGTACATTTACTCCAAGATTAATGCAAATATCATAAATAGTGATGAATTTTGACTAATATGATTTCTTATAGGTGTGAAATATTTTGACATGGGGCGTGTGATCAATAAATTAGAAATTTTATGAATTTTATGTGCTAATATAATCATCCGTGTTGTAGAGTAGTCTAGGACTGAACCGTTAACACTAACTACATAATGTTATGTCATGGGATTGCAATGAGCCACTCTGAATAGTCAAACATTAGGTTTGATCTCTTTTGTGAAAAGTAATTAAATTTCTGAGACACCATATCATGATAGGGAAATGGATTTGGTGTCGTCCTTTTTGAAAATATATAATATCTAGGTTAGTTAAATATCTTATCTTAGTCTGGTAAATTGTATATTTACTAGAGAAAATGTGTTGACCATAGTTTGGTCAGTGGAATAGATATCATATCTATAGGATTCTTGTGAAATGATGTAGTTTAACTGATAATTTTGATTAGAAAATAATAGTTAATCCATATAGGTGATGAGTTTAATTTTTTTGATGAACATCAAATAAATCATGGTTGTAATTGAATTATATAGAACACCAACAAGACTAGTAGCATGGTTTAATTATTAAGGAATAATTATACTTCATTAAATGTAAAGAGATTTTTAATATGGTAATTCTGTAACTAATAGTGGAAAAATGTAATAAATATAATATATTGGAATGTTTGTGGTATGAGTTCGTGAGTTAGGATAATGATTTTGACAGATATAAAATAGAATTATAATGATGTAGTGATATATCATTAATTTATTTAAATAGTAGTAGTGGGGATAAACACAATATCATAGTACCTAGATCAAATATAATAGTATTATTATTTTTTAAAATATTTTTTATGGAATAATAGTTTCATCATTTGAATGACGATGGAATATGAAATGGTCAGTGACCACTGATTTGGAGTAAATGAAATTTTATTGGTATGACACTTATTAATGATGGATTGGGGTAGGGTACTAGTTTTAATGTATTTATGAGAACCATGATGATGATATTTATGTTGAACTCAAGGTAAGATGGGATTAGGATTAGAATAGATCATGGATATAAGCAAATTTTATATGTTATGAAAATAAAACTAATTAGTTATGTGTATTGACTATTGAATTGTTTTGGGCCAATATGGTCAGTAACTAATTAGGCATGAAATTTTATTAAGAATTACGTGTTATTACATGTTGTAAAATTTGGAATATAGATTGTTTTTATTGTCAAATTGGATTATTTAAATACTCTTAGGATTGGTGATGAAATATTTAACAGTGTGAGGTTTTTTAGAAGGATTATGTTTGAAGAACAGAAAAACAATTATTGTTGTGTATAATTTTGGGAAAAGTTTGGGTCAAATGTTGAGGGATTTTTTTTCTAGTTCAATCCATTGACAACATTTATTTGGGAAATGTAATTAGAATTTAGGTAAAGGGAAACTTTTACAATGATTATAATAATTTAGATAAGGTATTGGATTATGTCAAAACCTCCATGCATTTGGTTGTCTAGTTTATAGAGGAAATTAGTGTAGTAGGCTACCAGTAATCATGTTTCCCATACAATAATGTGTGATGACATAGATATGGATAATAAAATTTTATTCAAGGGGTGATATTAGTTTATGAAAAATTATATGAAGTGTCATCTTTAGATTATACTATTTTACCTTTTCATGTATAGTGTTGTGTTTCATAACAAGAATGATGTATTATAATATGAGAGTGAATTTGATCTCAATGACTAGAATTGTTCACTATTGATACATGGGGAGGCTTAAAAGATCATTAACTATATGGTAGGGAGTTTTTAATTACTCATGTCATTAATGGATTGTCAAACTAGGGGAAGGAAAAAATCCAGTTGAATTAGGATTATTATGATTTTTTTACAATATTAGATACTTAACTTATATAATAATATTATATGATTTTTTTAATGTCTGTGTTTATTTAGATAAGTTAGAGGTTTATTTTTTCGCATTCTGAGTAAGGGAAGAGTTTAAGTTTGTTACATCAGTAGTCAACTAGAACCCTAAAACAAGCTCTACAACCTGGGATTGTTGGGAAGTAATTTTGAACCACACCAATAAGGGTCTAGTTGTGGTTTATTGGACCATATGTATCCAATGAATGACTAGTATATTTCACAATAATTTTGGTGAAATTTTCCTACCCTGTATAATTAGAATCATGTTTGTCCATTTCAATCCATTTTTATTCTATACCCTTCTAAGGTTGTCCTTCCTCCCAACCAGAATTAGAGGGTGAAAACCTTAATTTAACTTTGTTATTATTCCTTATACATGTATATTTTAATGAAATTAGAATATAATTTTTCATCTCATGAGGAAATTAATAACTATGATATTTTATTTTATCCTTTTATTAAATATTTTCTCAAATTTTAATTGTTGTTTTAGAGATCATAGTGGGTCATTTCACTGGAGCATGGTTAAATTACATCAATTCATAGAAATTTTGATTTCATAAACTAGTGGAAGTTGGGAGAGTCTTTTTATTATTATTTGAAATTTATTTCACTTCTCCTAATAAATGAATTTTATTATTCATTTTTTATCAAAAAGTGTGGAAACGATTTGATGATTTTTTCTTATTTCAGGGATTTTATCATAATAGGTCAAGATACATATATATAGTGATAAAAAGCTATGGATTCTTTTTTAAGTGAGTATACACAAGATTATTACATTTAGTAGTTTTTTAATCATTGATATAATTATGAAATAAATAAATAAAATACTAATAAATTAATTATAATTGATTTAAATTTTTTGAGTATTGTGATGTGATTACATGAACTTATAAATTTAATTGTATGAAATTAGATAATGAGGAAAATATCCTGATAAAGGGAATTACTATGTTATGTGAGTTTCCAGGCTCAATATTAAAACATTATATTAAATTTCAATGTATTTCATGATTTTTTTATTTGAGTAATGTGGTGTTGAATACACAATATGTATTTATTGGTATGGTCTATAAGGATAGATTTCACTATTTCTGTTGTTAGGTGTATAGAGGGACCACATTGTTTAATTCATGATCATATATCCCTGTTTGGAAAATTTTCATTAGTGGGAATGATTAATAAAAGGGATTTGGAAATTTAGAGGATATTGGGGATTATGTTATGGTTCTAGTGACTATGGGATTTATTTTGTACCAATGTATAACATTCACATATTGAATTTTGATAGAGATGATAATATATGAGGGTCATTATAAAATAATTGTGGGTTTTATAGTATCAAATATTTTTTTCATATAGTTTAAAGATTGGGTTATATATAATATTCATTAGTGGAATATTTGGATTGGAATGAGGATTACATCATGATTAGCATAGAGAGATGGCCAATAATCAATATTTTTTATAGGGGTGATAGAGTATGGTTAGGGTTGTGAGATGTGTTACTTGTCTATGTTATTGAATGATTTTTTAATAATGGGATGAGAAAATGTATTGTCTTAACAAAAGTAGATCATATTGTTGTATGATTTTTGACATACTTTGGGTAATATATTTCATGATTATCAATACTTTTACTACTTCTAAAACTAAATAATTTGTTTTATTGAATATATATTATGGGTTATGAAAAAGGGTAATGGGTTGAACCTGGGATGGATAATCAGTAGCGAGTAAGTTTCTATACATAACCCTTATATAGTGGATAGTGATGTCAGATAATGGTTAGGTGTTTTTTACATTAAGACTTTTTTTATGAGGTATGGTTGCGAATACAGGGGGTCCAATACATGGGATGTAAAATACAATGGTTTTTCTTGTTATTACCACTTTAAATATTAACTATTGTGTTTAGAAAACTGAATGGAGGAAAAATATATGGAAAATATTTTTATTTGTTTGATATTTATAGGGAAAATGATGTATAATTTTCAATTTTTTGAAATATTTATCCAAATATAACAATGTTATTCATAATAATATAACATCCAAATGATGAATTTCATTCCTACGTGGGTTTTTTTGTAATTGAAGTAGGTGATAACTTACAAACAAATGTATTGTTCGTAAGTGGTGTTATCCATTTAACCTATATTTGTAGGATTAGTGATGAACCTTTCACCAAAACTTATTAGATAGAGATGATGTATTATTAATTATTATGGTATCATCTTGGGATATAGAATATTTTTTTATAAATTAATTTTATGTTTGAAATCTTGTTTCACAAACAACACCAATCAAAATTAGCAAGAAACATATTGGATGGATATTATAAGGAAATTTTAAGAATAATAATTTCTAAACTATATAAAAATAATAATCATTTATAAATGCATAAAAAATAGGATTGAGAACACATAATGAATTAAAATAAAATTTTCATCAATAGAAGACGTTTCTCATTATCTACGTTATTTTCATTTCATTTATAATTTTATAAAATTTATATTGTCAATTTAAAAAATATTAATTATTTTTTCAAATTAATTATTTCAATATTATATTTAGATGAATTTTTTTATATTTTTCTAGTGTAATTAATTTTTAGTTTAATAGTGATAAAACATTAACTTTTTTAATATTGTCGCTTTGATTAAATTTTCATAATATTGGAATGATTTAAAAAGTTATGGATATTTTTTCCTGGAAAAATATATGTTTATATATGTAAATAAAAAATTATTACAATTCCTATTATTTTAGGAGTATTATGTTTAAGGATTTAAAAACATAAATAATATTTTAATTAACAAGTGTTTTATCCATTTATTTAAAAAATCACAATTCAACACTTTTATAAATTAAATAACAAAATTTGATATAATATATTAGATAAAAATTTTCAAATTATTTAATAAATATAATTTATTATATTGGAATTAAAAGAATATTAATTTGTATAATTTTAATTACTGCTATAATGATAAAATTGTTGTTTTAGAAGAACTGGTTAATTAAAATTGCGAACTTTTTATTTAATAAAATAAATTAATCCCAAAAACATTGAATCTAATTTATGTTTTAAAAATATATATAAAAATTTTATAATTTCATAAATATTTAATCAATATTAAATAGATTCAAAATAATTAATGATAAAAAACATTTTTTTAGCGAATAGTTTTTCAATATATTATGTTTTAAATTAAAATTAAATTTTATATTTAAAAAAAATTATATTATATTATATAGAAAGTAAATAAATTATTACGAGATCAAAATTTTTTACAAGGGTTGCCTTATATTTTTTAATAAAATATAATCTACTATTGATAAACAATTTACAAAGTTAAAAAAATAAAACATTATTATGTAAAAAATCATGTAACAAAAGATATTTACTATTTGTGTCAAAAGATTAGTTGAAGAGGATATATGAACTTTTCTCACAAATAAAACCATTATTATAATATGTTTGAGCCATTTAACCAAAAAATTTGGAAATCCATTATTGGAAAATTATTTTTATTAACAAAATTCCTCTTTTTATCACTTGTAAAAGGGGAACACTTACACCCATTCATGAAATATTTTTTCCATTCATTTTATTCATAAAATAATTTCATATTTATCATAATATAAATATATACAAATTTAAAAAACTAGTTTTCTCAAGTATATAACATAATCCCTTTATTCTTAATGATACTTTCAAGATAAATTTCATGGTCCCTACATGATTACTACTGTTTGATATTTTTTATTTAAAAATAAATTTAGTGGTAAAAGTGGGAAACATTTGAAATTCAATATATAACACATCAATCTCCATAACCGGTAAAACAATTAGTAAATATATATACATTATTAGAGGACATTACAATATATAAATTAAATTAAATTAAAAGTAAATTTATACCCATATCATCGTTGATGAGGACATCACATTGATAAGACCTCTTATCCCAAGGACAATTGAATTCATCCATGTTTATTATCCTTAAATTGAATCCATTTTTCAAAATAACTTCTCTTTTATCAATCCAAAAAAAATAATTAATTTTTTATTCCACTTATCTTAAGGAAATAAAATAGTTTTAATTGTTTGTACAAAGGACTACAGCCTCCATGAAATGAAATTTCCATTTTTCAACATATTATTTCATATATGGTAACAAGGATGGATTTTATCAATTAATATTCCTTATATTTCTAAAATTTTAATATAAAATGATAATATATCATACAATCCTATTATATCCCATTCATTGATAACAGGAATCGTTAATCACGCATATGGTACACTACCACCTTCATTAATGATGATTTTTTAGTCATAACCACCCTTCATGTATGGTTCTAATAGAAATGAATATATATGACATTTAAGAAATGTTATTATTATATAAACAATAAAATAACATTATAGTAAAAGTTCCCTTACTCATTTAATCATTATAGCATGCTCTAATTTGGGATGGTTTTATCACTGATGTGAATGAAGTAATAATGTTTTTTCATGAAGGATAATAGAATTATATATAATCATAATATTAGTTCATAATAATATATTTATTTCATTTTATTGATTCTATAATTTTGTTATTGATATTTAATATATTTTTAAATATATCATATTTCGATCAAAAACATGCTGAAATGAGTTCAGGGATATTTAAAATTTTATTAACCAACAACATTGTCATTCAAAAAATTAAGAAAATGATATGATTACTCAAATAAAAAATGACTTGTTTATATTATATAATTTAGGAATGACGATATTTTTTATTAAACATGAATCAACAACTACATTGTGAACTTAATTTGAAATAATCAAAAAGAGGTAATGATTGAAACAAAATAAAAACAACTAATATATATCTATAATAAAAGGAAATAAATGAATTATATAAATGGAAAAATGTGTGAATATGTTTTTATAATAATTGATTATGATAGTTATTATTATTATATATGAGGTTAGAGTATATTAAAATAAACATGAATAAAAGGTATGGGGTTCATTTTCCAAAAATGAACTTATTGAGGTATATTTCATATTATAGACCTTCATATCCTTAATATTATGTGATTTCATTATAATAAATTTATTCTTCGATTTTCATTAAATTCATGTGGTTTCATGAATGGTAAAATGATCATTCATTAAATTTACTTGGATTCTTATAATGGTTATTTTGGGTCATTTTTTAATCCTTGAGAGGTGTTTGATATTGTACTCCTTGATTTCATTTACATGGTCTATATTCTAGAAAATTTACATCATTATTGTTAATGTATTTAATTTCATAATATTATATTATCTCTTTAATTGTAACCCACTTATTTTTATGTTATCATTACCACAATGTTTTGGTTAACTAAGTTCTTATTCATTCATTTAAAATTTTATTATTTATTTACTTTAATATATAGTGGGTACTTTCTTTTAATTCATTATATTATTGATAATAGTCATTTTTTCAATGGAATATAATTTATACAATAAAAAAATTCTAAATGGTTTTTCATTCCTGATTTATGATATCTATATTGGATTTGGAAAAATCAAATTTACCATTATTGAGTAAAAATGTAAATCATTAAACATTATTCTTTTTGGTTTGATAAATTATTTTATTCCATATTTTAAATGATATTTCATCTTCTATGTCATGGGAAAATTATATTTTCACATAAATATTTTTTATTGATACATTTTTTTCTTATAGTAGATGAACTCTTTTATGAAAAAATTTAAACTCCTTTAAAACAAAACATTCATCATTTCCCATGATCATTATTTCAAAAAAAATCCTATATTTTTATAATAATAATGTGTGTTTACTCAAGTGACTATTATATCATGTGTTATCACTTTTTTAAATGGAGGTTCTACTCCCTATGCATTCGATGTGGGTTTTCATAAATGGTATCTCAGAATATTCAGAAGGATTTTTATACTATATAAATCAAATTTTTTTCCTTTCAATACCATTTTTTTGATTGCCATTATGTCTTTTAAATGATATAATATATATTATTTCTTATGAAAGAAAATAATTAAAAAAACCACTTCACCTTTTTAAAATTATTGTTTCCTTTCGATGTATCCTTTATTAAATATTATTTTTTAAAAATTAATCATTTCAAACAAATGTTACGATAACTTTATTAAATATATATTCCATTTCTGGGTATCTAATTATAAAATATCCATTTAAAATTAAATATATTTCTAAAAAATTTATTAAAACATTTCTAAATATAAATTCAAAATCAGTATAATTTATTCTTCTGTTCCAAAGATAAACAAGAATTCTATGAACTAAAGGACTTCTGAACCATTTTTCACATTTTAACGTCTATAATTCATTTAAACTTATTTTTTACTAATCAACCACAAAAATATATTATTAAATAATATTTTGGGATGAATGATTATTATTTTTCCCCAATCCTAATTCACTAGTATAAAGTTTATTTATACCATTAGAAAATGTTGTCATACACAATTTATATTCATGTTTTCTTAATTGTGTTCTAAATGACTGTTTTGAAGTGGAATTTTTTTGTCAATTGATGATGGGTGTGATCTTATACCAACCTTAAATGAATTTTTTATGATTTTATATATCATGAGATGATAATTTTGTGTGTTTATATGAATGATTTTTTTCATATGTTTTTTAATCGATGTGATTATATATAGAATTGATTAAATGACTATGAACAAACATAATTGTTTATTGTCTTGATAACATGATGATGGTTGAACAATATAACATATATCTTTGTCCACATGATTTTTCATGTACATGATATCATATCAAAATTTCTAAATATTTATCATTAAATGATCATGTATGGATTTGGTCACATAATGTTGCATGGACATGATTCCATGTAGAATTTTTCAAAAGATTAGGTTTGGAGGTTATTAAAATTGAACATTATTTAAATGAAATGGTTTAATACACTAATGAAAAATTTCAATGTGATATTCATATGATTATGATCCATGATTCATGTTTATTACCTCACACTCTTTCTCCATGGTACCTATTTTTTGAGATTACATGTCCTTCTATAGTTTCTTTTGTAGAATCCATGTTGTTCGATTTTCTTTTAATAATATGATTCTTCCGTGGAACTATTTTATAATATTAATATATTCTATTCTATGCTACCATGATAACAAAATATTCCTTATTGATCATTCAATATCACCCATTCCTAATATTTTCATTCCCTAGGTAAGAAATATTTTTATTACATATGAAATTTCTAGAAAAGGTATATTTTTTGGAATGTTTATTGAATAATTTTAATAATTATTATAAAATTTGTTTTATATAGAATTAGTCCACAAATATACGAAACCATCCATTCCTAGGATTGGGAAATGATTTATGAGTAGAAATATATATAATATTGTAATATTGTTTTTTCATTTTAGTTTATATCAATTGTAGTGTTTAAATAATGTATTTAAACAACGATTTGCATATTTCAGGTCTGTGGTTTCCCAATTTCTCATCAGAGTGGGTTTTAGTTATTTTCATGTTTTATTTTTGTTCTTTTAGTGATTAGGATTAATGAAATTTAGATAAAACCATGGTGGTGAGTATAGTTATAGGATAAAATCCTAGAATAGTTTTACTATTTAAATTATATTATATTTGTAGAAATTGTATTCCCGTTTGGTTATATTAATGTGGATGTGGATGTGTAATAGATGCACCTATGGGTAATCACCCAAGAAAATTTTGGTTGAGAATAAATTCAATCATCATTATCATACACGTTGAGTTGGATTAAGACTACTCCCTTGGATGAACACTGTTGGGGGATATTATTTGGATGATCGTATTCCCTGTACAAATCATTTTGAAGTATTTATATCATAATTAGTTTATTAAAACATCCTAAGGAATTTGAGAGAACCCAACACAGTATACCATGATTTAATTGATGCAGAGTTACGTTGAACTGGAAGCTAATGATATAATTTTAAAGAGTAAGTCAAATTTAGGTTCAATTTTCTATCCTAAAATAAATCTCTAATGGTGTTAATATTTTATCACTTGTGATTAAAACCTTATTGTTTTAGAAATAAATTAATCTTGAATAATCCTACTGAATAATGGATGGAATGGACTTTCTAGATATAGTCCAATTGGGAAACATATTGGTATAGAATCATGAGTAAAATTCATGTGGTTTTGCATGCCCAATTATACCATGTCATTATTAATTTCATGAATAATAGTAAACATTAAAACACGTGAATTTGATAAAGAAGGATTTTAATAAGTATTTTGGTGATGAAGATGATGAAATAGTGTATATTCATCATCATACATGTCCGGAATGGGGGTAGAATCATCATAGGTAATGTCTGAAATAAAAATTAAAAATTTTCAATCATGGAATAATTTAATTTGAATATAAATATTTTCAAATTGTTATAAATATCTATTCTAATATTGTGGTAGGTTTAATTGACCGAACCTTATAGATTATTAATTTTCCAAAAATATGATATTTGAGATATATGGGGTGCTTCTTGGAAATATTATTCATTCCAATGCTGGTCCATTCCTATAGTTTTCCAAATTTAGATTTTTCTAATAGTGAGTCATTCCAACGTTGTGTTATTCCAATATTTCTACAAATTTCAATTTTTCTAATGGTGTTTCATCCCCAAAGAGATCCTCATTTCATGTTTTCTAATAGTGATTCAATCCAACGGTGTGGTATTCCAACAGATTTCCTAATTTCAGGTTTCCCAATTCAGAGTCATTCTAATGGTGTTTCATTCCAAAAATTGGACAAATTTACTATTTTACAACATTGAGTCATTCCAATGGTGTTTCATTCTAATAGTTTTACAAATTTCCAGTTTCCTAATGGTGTTTTATTAAAACAGTTTTCAAAATTTCTAGTTTTTCAATGGTTTGTCGTTCTGGTGATATCTCATCAAAGAGGTTTCTCATCCTTATAGTGGATAATCCCAGAGGTGGCCCATTCTACATGTGTCTCATTCTGAAAGTGGATCAACCTAGAGGTGTATCCTCAAGGCAGTGCCTCATCCTAACAGATCCTCATTCTTGTGGTGACTCATCCTGACATTTTTTCATTTTCCCATAATTTTCTAGTTTTTCAAAATAACTACAAACTCACCATTTTATGTATTTTATGATGAATTTTTTTAATGACATAATTAATCTTTTTAAATCATTTTTCGAATAGAACAATCATTTTATGAGTTTCTAAAATAATCTGGTTGACTTTAAAACATTTAAAATGTGTGTTTTTAATGAGATCATATTTTAATGGTCAACTAAACCTTTTTAAATCCCATTATTTTTAGATCATGTATTTATAAAGATTATATATTCACTTCATTAATTCCATATTTTTTTCTCTTGATATTGGATGTTTCAGATTATTTTATATTGGAGTTCTATAATGTGGTTCTATAGTTGGATCATGTCCCCCTGAAGCAGTAACTTCCAATACACAACTCTTGTTTTGGAGTCTCATGTTGGTTAAATTATACATCATTCTAGGTGGATTTTCAATTATTTATTTTCATGTCTATCATTTGGGGGGGTTTATAATTTTTATCCTTATGGAGATGGTTAAAGCTGGACTAAGAATGATAAATTATTGGTATACATTAAATATAATGGTGTTGGGGAATTTGATGTGTGATCTTATGAATTCATTGGTATTTATTGATGTTAAGAATTATATGGGATATGTTACCCACTGAAAAACATATATGTTTTTGGTCCTTTCTTGTACATCTATCACATGAAATTTTGAATTCATGTTGTGAGGTTACTGACAAACAATCAATAAGAAATTGGTTAATCACATATAGTCGGTTAATGAATTAAATAATCCCTGATCAAATTATTTTAAGATAACACCCTCAATTAATGAGGTCAAATTTAATAATAGATACCTTGATAAATATGAAAATATATTGTGTTTTGGTAGGAGAGATAATGTGTGTTGGGGCAGTGGGCATGATATAACTGTGTGGGATCTCGATATTATTGTTAAGGACATATTGAACATCATCCCAAATCTTATTCTGGATGAGGAGTCACAAGAGAGGCATCTTGAGGAGGAAATCCAGCATTTTATCAATTATGAAGTTATACCTTTTTTGTTTCCAACATACATTGATATTTAGTATAAGGATGAGGGGATTGACCATATGCACTCACGAGGGGGTTTCTATGGGAGGGGAACCAATATGGGTCAATAAGGAGAAGAGTTATCAGTAGCAGGCCCCAGGTGGTGGGGCCTTCAAGGTTTCGACCAGCTAGTAGTCGACCTCGACATGTTCCATTTACACCTTATAGTTTTTATACAATTATTCTAGGTTTGTGGAAAATGTGTTTCTTCTATGGGGTTTTTAGAGATATTCATGAAAATATCCCAATGGTTGATGAAGCATAATTTGGTCGAGGTTGATAGGTTCAACCTCAGCCTCAGGAGAAGTTACCAGCAATTCCATTCCAATAGAAGGGGTAGCATGCTTATGGTCTAGAAAGGGAATATGTGGCAGATAGAGGCTGACCTCATGATGTTACATGAGCTTAGAGGCCTCAACCTAGGCTTGGTTTTGGAGGCAGTTTTCAACAGAGAGGTAGTGGATCTAGTCATGGTTAGTTTCATGCCGCAAAGCTAGCATCCTAAGATATTATAGAGATTGATATTAATATGATTGGTTTATCATCGACTAAAATATTTTCTTTGTTCTATTCGGGATCGTTTTTGTCATTTTTTCACCATCTCTAGTCCATCCTCTTGGACTACATATCGAGAGTATTTTCATGGACCTACTATTTACTACCCCAATCAGAGGCCAAATGATCTAACTTGATGTGTGTCAGGGATGTGCCCTAATGATGGGACATCATTAGTAATCTATGATCCTTATCATATAATATATTCATCAATACATTGTAATACCCGAAATTTAATGGTTTTATTATTTTTGTGCTATTGTAGAATTATTTCGTAGGATAATAATTTTCTCGGATTTGGATGGCTAGATGGAAGTTTTCAATGGAGATCAGAGATGTCAGGTGGTCAAAAGGAATGTAGAGTCCCTTCATTCATTGGTGGAATAATTTTCTATAGAATCAGTAATGACCTGGATTGAGTAGGATCTGTGGTTTTTCATTTAATTCCTGCATTTTTTCCCCGAGGTGGTTGTTACACTACATCCATGATCGAATGTTGAGTTTGGGATAGACATGTAGCCCAGTGATTCATTGGTTTCAAAGGATTAGTATCATATGAGACCTTCTATGTTATGGTAGTTGATGATTTAAATATATGATCTCATGGATATGGGTTTTATATGACAAAGTGTGTCATCATGGGGTGCTCGAGGGTTGTTCCTCAGGAAGTCAGATGGTATTTTAATGCTATGTTTAGTATATCTAAGGTTGAATCAGGTGAAAATCATGAACTATTACCCACATCTAAGGATTACTGATATTATTTACCAATTGTGATGGGTGAGTATGTTTTATAAAATTAACATATGATATGGATATCACTAGATAAGAATAAAGGAGTGTGATATCAGGATGATTGCATCAGATGCATGTATGGGTACATTGAATTTTTATTCATGTTGTTTGGTGTTACGAATGCACTGTTCATGTTCATGGGGATCATGCATTTTTTACCTCATGAGTTCCTAGACATGTTAAGTATCATGTTCATTAATGATATCTTAATCTAATCAGTGTCATAAGAGTACCATGTCGACCATCTCTGAGAAATCTTGCAGGTTCTTCGATGCCACCAGTTATATGGATATTTTTGCATGTGTAAAATTTTGATATGAGAGGTCCATTTACATGGATATTTCATGTCTCAGCAGGGTGTGGCAGTTTAACCAACATTGATTATGGTTGTTTTTTCTTGAGCATCCCCCAAGAATGTAGCATAGGTTCATCACTTGGACTTATATGCTATTACCAGAGGTTTGAACCTGATTTATCTGAATTTTCATCCGCATTGATTGAATTGACAAGGAAAGTACAATATATTTTTTTGAACTAATTAGTTTCTTGAAGCATTTCATTACATAAAAGATTAGTTGTTCAGTTATCTAGTGCTTCAGCTACTAGAAGAGGTTGTATTTTAGGAGGATTTCTGTGACGCAACCCTTCTAGGGCTAGGGTACGTCCTCATGCAGAAGAAGGAAATGATCTCTTATGGGTATAGTTATTTACTCCCTAACAAACATATCTATGCCTCTCTTGATATAGAGCTAGTATTATTTTTGTTTTCAATAGTTTTTTTTGCAACATTACCTCACTGGGGAGTTCTTTCTGGTCTCTGCAGATCAAAATAGTTTGAAGTTTGTATTTTCTCATCATGATCTAAATCCACATAAGTGAGTCTTGAATGATTTTATTTAGGGATACGATTTTGAGATCTCTTACACCTCAAGGAAGGGAAATTTCTTTTATGATTCTTTGAGTATAAATTTATAGGAGGATGTTGTTTGGGTGTCTGTAGATTGTTGGACATCGATGGATGAGTTGTAATCCCTTCACAAAGATGCAATGGTGGATAGTGTTTGAGGTTGTGTGTTTCAAATGATATTTCAGTCTTCTCTAATGCATCATTTGTCAGAGTCTCATTGGTGAGACTTATAGGAAAAGGTGTTTCAATATCAGGTTGGGCATGGTAATTATCTAGAGGGGTTGTAATATGATAGTTAGAACTAGATGTTGTTTCATAGGAGGATGTTTGTTATAGTAGAGATACATGAGGGAGACCGTCATGGGTTCTATAGATCACCTTTTTTAGAAAACCACATAGTTTCCAAAATGTACTAGGGCATGCAGATACTATTTTGGTGTCCTGAGATGAAACGGGAAGTGGCCAATTGAGTGGAAAAATGTATTGTTTTCCAAAAAGTTAAGGTTGAGCATCATGTTAATGGTGTTGTGTTGTAGCCCATAGATGTTCTATAATAGAAATGGGATAACATATCGATATATTCATTGATAGGGTTACCCATCACTCAGGGAGGTTGAGATGATATCTGGGTTGTCATGGATTAGTTGATAAAATCAGCAGACTTCTTACTGATAAAGGAGTCGAGATCAATATATGACTCAGATAAGAGGTATGTGGATGAATTTTTGAGGCTAAATGGGGATCTGATTTCCATTATCTCAGATGTTATTCATTTTTTACCTCAAAAGTTGGGAGGGTATTCAATCATGATTTTGACAATTAGTTCCAACTCAACCATTATTTCCACCCTCAGATAGATGGTTAGTTAGAATAGACCATCCACATGCTAGAGGATATGTTGTGGGAATGTGTCTTAAACTACAGTGGAACATTTTCACAACACCTACCCTTATTCATGTTCACTTATAATAATAGAAACAACTATTACATTACTATGAATCCTTTATAGGCATTGTACGGACGATCATGTCATTCTCTGTTGTGTTGTATTGAAGATTGAGATGCAATAGTTCTTGGACTTAATGTATTGTAAAGAACAAAATAGATGGTTTAGTTGGTTTATGTGAGGATGAAACAATAAATAAACCTAAATAAGTCTTATATATATCACATGTGGAGGCCCCTAGAGTTTGGGGTTGGACTACCTGTGTTCTTGATGTTTTCCATTCAACATGGGAAGTATAGATTCAGGAAGGGGAGTAAGCACTCACCCTAGTTTGATGTTTTATTTGCGCTATTGGGTGGAGTTTGCGAGGTTGTATATCTGTTGGAATTTCCACTATGGTAGTGATGATTCCATGATGTCTTCTAAATCGCTCATATCCATAGATATCTTCATGATGAAACCCATTAATTAGACTAATTAGAGTTGGAAATTAAGGATGAAGCCATGTTAATTGTGAAGCAGTTTAGATCCCATGCTACTGAGAAAATGTTATGAGAGGATGTAACATTCCCTTATATTGTGTTCTATAGAGGTATGGTGTCCTAGAGGAAAGTACATCCGAGCATGAGATACAGATGTGATCTTATTACTCGGAGTTTTTTTATTTCCCTTATTTATTTTCATTATGATGTGTTGTTAGTACCCTTGTGTTTTATGAAATATATTCACTTACCCATGATTTTAAGTCTATTGTGTGATATGTAATGATGCGATAAAAATAGAAAAAAAAATTGAAGACATGATTCCAAATCAAGACAAATATTAGTTCTCTAAAATTAAACCAATGTGGTCGAGTCAGTTCTAAATTGTGAGGATGACATGTTTACATGTATAATGGAATTAAATTATACATATATTCATGGAAGTATATTTTTTTAGTTTTTTGGGTGTTTAGGATATAAGGTTTGGTATATGTAAGTATTTCATTGTATTTAGATCATTGAGAGGGATCTAGAGAGATGGTTGATTATAATATTATATCATTTATTCCATGTTATTTTTAAATTCATGAAGGATGAAATTAGTTTGTGAGGTATCTAGAATATTGGAATAAACCTTAGAGACCATAAATAACTAAAAATATGAGAGTTGAGGTGTTTAGGGGGAGATAATGGTTTCTTAAGACCTGTTGGTCATTCCAATGGTGTTCCATTCCAAAAGTTTTCCAAATTTCATTTTTTTCAAATAATGAGTCATTTTAGTAGTGTCTCATTCCAAAATATTTTCAAATTTATAGTTTTTTAACGGTGATTCATTCTAATGGTTAGTTGAAATTTCTAGTTTTCCAATGATTAAACAATATAACAGTGTGTCATTCCAACAGTTTACCAAATTTCTAGTTTTCCAGTGGTGAGTCATTAAAATAGTGATTCATTCCCATATTTTAAACAATTTCCCATTTTTCCAATGATAAATCATTAGAATAGTGTGTCATTCTAACAACATTAAAAATTTCTAGTTTTTCAATGGTGATTCATTCAAAATATGGTTCATTCCAATAGTTTTTTAAATTTCTAGTTTCCAATGTTTAGTAATTCCAATGGTGTGTTATTCTAACTATTTTACAAATTTTGATTTTCCAATGTTGATTCATTATAGTGGGGGATAATCCTGGTTGTGGCTCATGATGGTATTGGCTCATCCAAGCTGTTTCTCATCCTGGCAGTCACTCATCCTAGTGGTGGCTCAACCTAGTAGTGGTTCATCCTGGTAGTTTCTCATACATGAATTGGACCATCTTTTTGGTGGGTCATCCAATTTGTGGCTCATCCATGTGGTGGATCATCCTAGAGGTGGCTTATCCTAGTGGCAACTCATCCTGACTAATTTCCATTTTTCTAGATTTTTCAATTTTTTTACAAATAACATAATCACCCTTTTGAAATATTTTATGATGAAAATGAGTTTAACAAAAAAAATGATTTTTAATTACATTTTTAAATAGATCAATCATATCATGAGTTTTAAAATTAGTATATAATTGTTTAAAAGGTATTTGTTTATGAGATCTTCCATTAAGGGTCAACTAAACCATTTCAAATAACACTAGTTTCGTATATAATCTTTCTAAGGAGGATACCATTCCTTCATTTGTTCCTTATTAATTCTCTTGGTATGAAAGGTTCCAAATCAATCTTCCTTGGAGTCTAATAACATGTTGTTATAGGTAGATTGAGTCCCCCATGAAACAGTCTCCTTCTGGGCACATCCCCGGTGCAGCAAATTGCTAAAAAATTTCATCCTTCATAGTAGGATTTAATTTTTTTTCATTTCATGTGTATCATATGGGACATATTTATAATTGTTATCTTTGGAGATATGGTTGAATATATACTAATAAAGATAAACTAATTGGTTTAAATTAAATACAAATGGGTAGAAGAATGTGATGTGTGGTATTCTGGTTTCATTGTTATTTATTGATGTTATGAATTGTATAGGGTAAGCTACCCACTAATAATCATGGGAATTGGGGGAACTTTCTTAAAAGTTTATCTTATGATCTAGGGATTTTATGTTTTTTGGTTTCTGAAAAACATGTAATATAAAATTGTTTAATAGTGTATGGTAATTCAATGAATTAAATCACCATGGATCTAGTGGATTATGTGATAAAAAAATAAATTACTGAAGTGAAATTTAATAATATATAGTTTTATAAATATGAATAAATGTTTTGTTGTGGAATGAGATATGATGTGTGGGGGGCAGTTGGCATGATATAGTTGAGTATTGGGGTTTCTATGGAAGGTGGTGGTGGATGTTGTTGTGGGCCAATTTCAAAATGCTACATGATTTGTTTTGTTTTGTTTTAGGTACTAGATTTTTATGGAAGGTGATAATAATGAGCTTCAAATATAACCGGATGTACATGTTTTGGTGGAACAAGTTAGTAATGAAGAATATGGAAAATGTTCTAATAATAACTAAAGACTCAAGAAGAACAGTGGATTTCATTGTTTTTATGTGTGGGTCCTCATTTAGTACTGGAAATAGACATGGGGACATTGATAATTGGTTGGGGATCAACTTGTAAACTAGTGGGTGGGATTTTTGATTCTTTATATGTATGTAAGTATACATTTTATTTTCCTTGTGATTTAAATACACACCCCACCTTCAAAGATAATCATGTGACGAAACCCAAAAAACATTTGGGGGTGTCTCCCAATATCCTTGTGGGAGGATAGGTGTCTGACCACCCACTATGCCCTTCTCCCTATTCTAGGTGATAACATCCCATGTTTCTTCAGGTGAGAATTGTGGTGTGGGAACATGTTTCTTCAGAATGATTTGTGAAGTGTATTACTAGGTGTATTTAGAATGAGATTAGATTTGTGTCCCGAGTGTGTGTGGGCATGATGTGATGTGATAGGATGTGATGTGTGGCACAGGTGTGTTCGTGCAAGATGTTCGGTTAGTTGTGGCCCAGGTGTCTAGCAGCTGGATGTGATGTGATATATTTGGAAGAGGTGGTAGTTCCCATGTGTTTTCTGTTGGGGTGTGAGAGAGGATAATCATTTGAAGATGGGTATAGGGTTCCCTATCATGAATATTATTAACATTATATTTCATTTTTTGGACATTTTATTTATTGAGAAACCCTTGTTGAGGTTGGGGTTATGTTTAGTCAACCTTTTAGGTTTTTTTTGGTTATATTGTTTTATCAGGTGTGAATTCATATGCTCCTTCCACTTGTGCTTGAGATGCATTGGTTTTCCTTCTGAGTATTCCTTTATTCTCAACCAATATATATAAAAACTTTTTTCAGGTTTCCAAGAGTATTACAAGGACCTTTCTTGGAAAAAAATCTATGTCCTTGGGATATTTTTTGTTTGGATTATTATTTTTTTGGTTATTTAATCACGTGAAATTTTATCTATAATAGTTTCATACATTCATGAATTTTAGGGTGGATTTCGGTTTTATTATATATATATTATGGAGTTTATTTTCTTTGAGGTATCATATATCCAGATGTTGTTACCATACAATGGGAAATTGCTCCCATATTGTGGGATTTGTACACCTTGTGTGCTAGTCACTAACCCGTGGCCTACTGGAGGTGGGACTTAGGGGTCATTATCTCTCTCTGGTTATTTGTGTATCATTAGTGGGAGGGGGTTATTATATTAGTTCTTAGGGTCCCAACTGATACACCATCCCCACATCAATATTTCAAATACATCGAGTTAAGGAATTATACTAACCAGTGATCAAATCTGAGGTATGATTGGGGTTCTATGTATCAATGACCTTCTAGACAAAGAAATTAAAGGAATTACAATGAAAATAATACTAATTAAATGGATACTAGTAATTAAGAAGTGTTAGGTATTAATATATCTATATTTTTGGGCATATAATGCCAAGTACAATCCCCCAACTATTACCTAACAACTTTTAAATGAAAAAACCTTAGGGGTATTATTATTGTATCTATATAATATGAATCTACATAGTTGTTTTTGGGAATATTGTTAATATATTTCATATTATCCATCATGTAGATGAATTTGATGTGATTATAGAAAACAAAAATTATCTTTCCATAGACACCATACTAGTTACAAATATAGAGATATTACCATTCATGCTAGCCTATGAAATTTCATTATTATAAGGATGATTATTATTTTTATTCAGAAAAAAATATTTATTTGAATATTCTATACATACTGAATAGGGATGTCTTCCTTATATGTATATATAAATATCAACATAAGTAATAATCCAATTCATATATAAATTATATGTTCTCTATGTTTGTAAGGATGGTCTTTCTTAAGAAATAAAACCTTATGTGATGAATTACTTTTGATACCTATAACTAGTATCACTAGTATAATATAGTTAAAATTACAAGGACGAAATTTATTTAAGGGGTGGGGGAATGTATCACCACCAAATTATGAAATAAATTATATCAATAAATTAATATTATGATCAATTGATAATTCCAGAAGTAACATTTAATGAACATGATCAATGATATATTAGATAAATATTTTCATTACAATTTATTAATATAAAATCCACTAGAAAATAAAAATATATATATTATAAATTATAACATAATAATATTAAAAACATATAATGTAACAACCAAGGTAAAATATAATAATTAATTTTCAAACATACATGCTTGCATTATATTGTTATATTAGTTATAAAAATATTAGGTAGATTTTAATGAAAAAAAATTGTTTTAATTAAGAACTTTTCTTATAAGTTCTTATAAAAAATCTTAGTTATTAATTTTAGAATTTTAACTTGATGAATTGAATATTATATTTCAAAATTGAATATAAAAATTGAATTTTGGTGAATTTTTTGTGTATTTTGAAAAAAAAAATATTTTTCATTTAATAATGAAAATAATAATGTTTATAAAAAATGAATTATTTTAATAAATTATGTAATTAAAGTGTACCAATATTAATTGAATATGTTTTAATGTGACATAACTATTGTTTTTTATATTTTATCCTCATAATAAATTTTTACAAAACAATATATTAGATTTTTATATATGATTTTTTTTGTATTTAAAGAAGGGTTTTTTCAAAAAATTGTTTTAAAATGTGTAATGTTAATCATTTTTAATTATTTCAAAAAATCAAAATTGATATTTTCATAAATGAAAAATATAGAATATATAATTTTAAATATTAATTGTTTTCATAAAGTTATTATTATTTATCATTGAGTTAATATAGAATCACCATTAAAAAACTCTTCTTAAAAACCATTCTCTCCCAGCGACTGTGAGATTAATGTTACAATTAAAATTTCCCACATCACTGATTTCGGTTTCTAAAAAAATCATATTTGGTTTAATAATTATTAATAATTTATAATATGGTCAAAATAATTGTTTACCCATTTGATTATTAAAAATCAATTGAAATTAATCCTAATGATTAAGGTAAAAATTTGAATTACAAAGTCAATAAAGTTTAAACATAAGAATCTAAATGACCATGAAACAATATAATAAACCATTGAATGGATAAATTTAGATATTATCCCTTATAGGAATGATTTTGGATCATTATGGGAGCCTATTTAAAAGGAAAAACATTGTGGGAATTATGTATTCCAAAAATTTACATGTTTTCCAAAAAACCTCCAATATAAAAGGCCTCCACCTCTCATCCTATTTTAATACATCCCAATCCCTTTGGATTAGAAAATCCCAGCCCAAAAAAATAAACAAACCATAACTAATTATATATTAAAATGTTAATTTATCCAAAAAAATAATTCCCTTGGTGCGAACTACATGGAGTCAACCGAAGTAAAGTTAATGTTCATCAACATGCGTTTTTTTATTTCTCACTCCACCCAATTAAAATTTTCGTATTAAGTGTTCATATAATAAACATAGTATTTTTAATATAATTATATTCTATTATTTGATTGTATTTATGTACACTACCACACAAATTGATCAAATTGGATAAAAATCACCATTCAACTATACAAAAGACTACCGCTTTACGAAACAATGTCATTTGTTTTTTCTATTATGACCTATCATGGTTTGAAATTGTGATGGGAATACCATTTTTATATAATATTTTTTATATTTTTAATATATATAAACATTTTAATTCATTATATATTTTACACCCTTTTTACATTTCAAACCCAATGGTATATGACAACATCATCCATGGGTATGATGGACTACCACCTCACGAAACGTTGTAATATTTTCTCAATAATGTGTTTCATCAAATGTAATAAGGGTATATATAATGATATGAATGAAATAATTATGTTATTAAATATATAATAATTATTATGTAAATATAATATATCATTTTCTTCTTACATTTTGACACACTGAAAAATTGATAACATCTTTCTTGGACGTGTGGACTACAACCTCCCTGAAGCAATGTGATTCCTTTTTTTCATCACAAAGTCACAAGAATAATATAAATATGTGTATATAATTAAATAATATCATATTTCAGATATAATTTTCAATATATAAATAGAAAATTTTGTTAATTTGTTTCCATTATGATCACTAAAAAATCAGAGTGTTATATATGCCTAAAAACAACCTAATATCTCCATGATCAAAATATTGGTTCATTTTTCATTACCATATATCATGAATTATTTTTAGAATTTTTTAAGGTTGAATTATGATAATTATGTCTTCATTATTATTTTGGATATATTTAATTAATTACCTCATTAACATTATTTTACCCACCAAAGTATGTTTTGAAATATAAGCTGCATATGGTCAAAACATCTAATATAAAAGTAATTGATTTTATAGTTGTATATAACTTGTCCATAAGTTAAAAATAATAATAATCATATAATAATTTATAAATAAATTATATAATTAACATAATTTCATTATTTCATAAGATAATGAAAAATGTGACTTGTCGGATTCAAGGTAAGGTCCCTCATCTCAATTTTCTTTTGCTAAGTAAAAACCTGAGATTATGTATGTTTATTATTTTCTATGGTGTATATATTGACCATTTGAAATTATATATTAAAATTTTATAAGTTATCATGGTAATTAGTGTTTTTTCTCATGTCATTATTTAATGGTTTTTAGTATTTAGGTGTTTCTCATTTGAAAATGTTCGCTTTGTTGAAAAAAAATCATCATTTAATGTTTTCCTTAAAATTCCCTTTCTCTCCCATGAAAGTATTTTTGAATTAATTTTTAAATTTATTACTATGGAGTATAATATTAATAATTATTACTTTATTTATCTCTTAATTTATTTCAAATTTATTTAAAATTATTCTAATTAAGGTTTTTTAAATGGAACATTTTGACAATTGACAATTAAAAAGTATAATTTTTTAAGTATGGTGAAAACAAATATCCATGTAATTGAGACATTTATTTTATTTCTAACTTCATGTTAATGGTTAAATAAACTATTGAATTAGAATATGATTAATTTATTTTTTTTGGTATCATGGTAGTTAAAATGGTTTTTTAATATGTATTTTATATTTAAAATAGACTTTTAAAAGAATATTTGTATTGTATTATCTGAAGGTGATTCACATAAAATTTTTAAAAGATATTTAAAATGAAGAAATATATTATTTAATATATTTGTTTGTATATTTTTATAATATGTTTTGACCCAAATATCTACATGTGATCTCATTATATTATAAATGATGAGTGTGAATAAATAAAACTCCAAATATTTGGGTAATGGTTATATTTTATAGAGAATTATATTGGATGTTGGTCTTGGGGTTATTAAAATATATAAGGGTTATTCAAGGGTTCCATGAGATGATGTTACAAAGTACCTTTATGAATTTTCTATATATTTAACTAATTTTCTGGGAAATGAATTATTTTCAAAAGTTAATGTAAATTATTGTTTTAGGAATGATATTTCCATTTATGGGTAAGATATTATCTTTTCAAGAATGAGTTTTTAATGGGATTTAATTTTTTCCTATTGACTATTGGTTTTTTATTTCTTATCCCTTATTGTGTTTTTTTGATAAGTGCACCTTTTTAAATATTTTTCATAGGAATTAATGATAAGAAAGGGATTTGATGAGGTCAAGTTAAAACTTAGGAAGACTATATAGGAATAGATATCAAGAATTATTTTAAAAGTGTTATATTATGGGAAAACTATATACTAATTTAAAGTTTCCACCTTGTATTTTATGCTTTAATTTTGAATTATTTATGGCTCAATTATAAAAAACATTAAACGTGGAAAGATCCTCACTGTGAAAGAAATTAATATTATTTATTAAACTAAATATTATCTAATTTATACAGATATGGGCTTATAGTTGGTATGAAATGAAAGATTTAGATATCTATATAGATTATGGTAATGATAATGCAATGAACTTGAGATATTTAACTTTATGGTCATGTTAACATGTTATATAATCTGAAGATTATCGTGTTGCTACAAAAAACTATATTTTTTTAGAATGTGTTTCTGTAGACAACATGTGGATGAGGTAGTGATAAATCTTGGAGATGATGATACCCTTCCAAATTAACATCTTTATATGGATGGAATTGGAAATTAATAATTTTTTCAATAATGGACCCTTAGAACCTGGATATAAATGGTTCTAGTATCCATGCAAGAGAGGATCCCAAAATAACACAAATAAACATGTCGATGGAATAGAATTTTATGAGAAAAAATAATCATTTTTTAGTATATAATCTGTTATTTTTATAAATGAAGGATTGATAATTTATCTAGATAAGATTTTTGATTTCATCTAATATTGAAAATGTTAAAAGGTAATTATTTCCATTTAGCATTTTAAAGGTGAATATGATCGATGGTTTCCATTATTTATGAGTACCCTAGAGTAAGATGATATTGATTCCATGGAATGGAAGACATTCATAAATATTTTCCTATATAAATATTTCCCTATGGTTTGTCAACTCCATGAAACACCCCGAGATATTATGAAATATTGTCTTGAGTTAATTTAATATTTTTGATATTTTCTATTTCACGCATCACAGAATATAGGTTTCTTTATATTAATGAACAATGTTTTAATTACGTTATATGAAATGAAATGTTAATCATGTACTATAAGAAAATAATGTTTATATTTCTTTAAATGGAACACTATGGTTAGCTGACATTACATGCACAACATACTTTCCTCGATGGCCAGCATAACATGCAAGACCCAGTGTTACCAGACAATAAAATATTATTAAAAATATTTGAATTTAATATAATAAGATATATAATAACCATTAATTTTCAGGATATTAATTGTATTAATTATCTTATATAAGTACATGTATGAATTCATTTGTTAAAAATGAATTAGATATGAATATAAGAACTAATTGAATATAAAAGGAATATTTTATAGAAAAATGTTTCAACACTCCCAAAGCTATTTTATCCTAATAAATTAAATTAATTACAATTATTTAGTTATATTAATATAATATATATATATATATTATCAATTAAATTATTTTTTGTATTTATACAAAGGGATTAGATTAACATATGATAAGAACAATCCTAATTTTAAATACTAAAACTAATATTTGTATTAGGTCTCTTTTAATTCCTTGTAATGGAGAACATATTTTAAAAAAATCTTATTATATAAAACATATATATATATATATATATTTATATTTAATATATTAAATAAGAACATAAAAATAGGTTAGGGTGTAATTTTTATATTTTAGGTGATTATTCATATTATGATAAATATTGAAATCACTGAATTCCAATTCAAATATACTTTTTAATATAATTTATTATACCATAAAATTTTGTTTTTAATTGGTTTAAATGTTTTCTAAGATTAAATTTTTTCCAACTAATCCAATGTAGGTCATTTTAATCAATTTCACTTTGAAATTTTATATGAAAACCTATTAAATATTTTAACGTTTTGACATTAAAACCCCACATTCTTATCCAATATATGTGATTCCTTATAAATAAATTTATAAAACATCAGTGATTTTTATTTTATAAAATGTATCGAATATTTGGAATTATGATAATTTATAATGAATAATATGTTTAAATTATTTTTTAACTAAGAAATTAGTTAAATTAATTAAAATTAATAGCAATGATTTAGGAAATATTTCGCTTATTAGTTAAATAAACCATAAAATATAGGGAATAAATGATCAAGAAAAATATAAAGCACCCCATTTATGGCCATTATTCTTCCATTTACCTTCCATTATTCATTTTTTTCTGTTGTGGAATGACCTTTGTTATGTAAAAATGTAGGGACACCTAAATTGATTTGAAAAATACCAAGTGAGTCATTTCCCTGTCCTATACAATGCCACAACCTATTTCCTTCCTTACACATCACAAAATACTTAATATAGGACAATATCAAAGTAATAAAATTCTAAACATCAATTCCTTCCTCCTTAAATCCTCCCTTTGGGTAGAAATAAATCCAATGATTCCCTTTGTGGAAATCCCAATGGAGTTACCTAATAAAGAAGCATCATCCTCCCTCAATCTCATATATCTTATTTCCATTCTTCACCCCATACACTCTAATTATTACATAATTATACAATAACAAACATTTCCAAAATATATTAAGATTTTTCATTCTAAGGGTTCAAAATATACTTAAACACACTTCTATGAATTCAGAACAAATATATTATTTATGTGTACGACAAACAATCACATCACAAAAATGACGATTGTTCATTATTCCTTTACCACCTATAATGGTTGTAATTATGATGGAATATATTTTCATATATAATATATATGATATTTATTATTTATTTAAAGTTATTTAATTATTTTTCATCATATTTCCTTATACTTTTCATTTTATGTAAATACTGTAATCTCATTAGAGGAAGTGTATACTACCGCCCCCACAAAGAAATGTGATTATTTCACACATTAAATTGAATATATTATTTATTGGTTTAGTAAACATGTATGATATATATTATATAATAATTCTATTATAATAATGAAATATAAACATATACGTCTATTTTTCTTTCAATACAACAATAAAACTGAAACAACATTCATGCGTGTGTTCGGACTACTGTCTCCATGAATGGAGTTTTCCATTTAAACATTTTATATTATATATATTAATTTAAAAAAATATGCATAATATACATTATATTTATATCATGTTTTACATTCTAGAAATAATTATGTAAGTATAGAGAAAAAACATGTTATGACACATGTGAAAAACAAAGGGAATATTAACCAAGTGAAACCTTAACATAGAATTGTTAATAAGTGGGTAATATAATATCATAATAAAACCATAAGTGCTAATAGATATAAGAAAATAGATCTATGATATATTTAGAATAAAAACATTATTATTATACATGAATTTTATGATTATGATGGGAGTCAAGGTACAAGATAAGTCCATTTCATCTCACTTTTTATTTTGGTAAGATTCATACATTATTCACCTTTATTTAATTTGTTTGGTCTGTACAAATACCATGAATGTATTATATGGATATTTTTATCAAATATATGAGTATTTATATTTCCATTATATTATCTTTCTTTCATGGGTTTAATGACTCAAATGTTACCAAATTGTTAAGACACTTTTGTGTCAATTTGTCTTATCTGAGACACATATATTGTAATGCACCAACATTATTATTCGCGGTGTATATAAATCAATTTAAAAAGTATATATCTTGAATATAATTATATTAATTATATATTACACTCCATGTAATTTCAATTTTCTACATGGGGAGTATTTTTCAATGTTAATAAGTGGTACGAGTTTGTAAAAAAATCTTATCATTTATCATGATTGATTAGGATTCTTCATTCATTGATGAAATTATAGGTTTAAAATATCATGAACTCTCATTAATTTTCATAACCTATGGTCATTCATATAATATCCATGTAATATTATAATTTTTACTCTCTTTTGTACATAATATAGTTAATAATGTTTTATAATTCTTGACTTTACCCTCTCATTTTTTGTAAATTTCTTTTTATTAAAATAAATTTTTCTTTAAAAATAAAGATTAATTTATATTTTTTATTTATTTTCAATAAATATTTATTAAAAAAAATTCAAATCTATTTTATAATATTTCATGGAAAATGTTTTGCAATATTTTTTCAAGGATTCATTATAAGTTTTCAATGTGTTTCAACGAAATGGGTTTCAAAAATGTTTTCAAAAATTTGTTCTATGTTTTAAAAGTATTTTCAAAGATAAATGTTTGCAAAAGGGTTTAAATATTATTTTATATGTTTATAGGTAAAATTGTTCTCAAATTGAGTTCAATAATTCTTTATATGTTTAAAAAATAATTCCAAAAAATGGTTTTCAAAATATTTAATGTTTTAAAAATCATTTTTCCAAGAACAAAGGATATTTTCCTCAAGAAATATTTTTAGAAGATATCTAAAAATTATTTTCCATCTATGATGAAAACCATAAATATTACTCACTTTATTCAATAAAATTATCCCATGGTTCCATTAATATTATTTCTCTGAATAGTTATTGTTTGATGGCATGAAATTTATGAAAAATTGTTTCTATTTCATGGGTGTTATGTTTATGAATAATATTACTTTTCCATGAGTTGTATGATTATAATAATTTTTTCTCTTTAATGTGTTATGAAATGATAAATTCTTATGAAACCCACTTAAATTAATTGGTATTATAGTATTAAATGACTATTAATCCTATATATTTTCTTTAGATTATTATTTGATTAATTGTTTTATACTGATTCACTTTCATGGGTTATGATATGATCTATTTTAATGGGTCATGATATGATCAATATTTTGTTATCTGGTCTCATATGTATGAATTATTTCAATATGATGTGTTTAGGACATATATCTCCAAATAATTAATTTATTGGTGAAATGTTATATATGAGTTCAGAGGGTACATAGGTTATATCCCAATCCCAAAAACAATAATGTACATTGGTCGTAGCCTTAAAATTAAAGTAAGATGGTAACTCGGTTGTATCCCATACCCAAACACAAGATGGTATAAGGGTTTTATCCCGTGAATGATTATATGGTTGTACATAGGTTGTAGCCCATTACCAAACACAAGAAGGTACATTGGTCGTAGACCAAACCTAACATGTTGTGAAGGTCTTGGAAGATAGCCATGACATATTATTTAACATGATTATGTTTTTGAATCAAATCCCATTTCTTATTCCTATGTTTTTTTTCATGGATTATGTTCTTTATTTCCATATAAATCATGTCTTAAGAACATCCATGGTTTATGATATGATTAATGTTTATGATATTTGATATACAAGGTATGATATTCTAATGTTATGATCACAATACCATAACCCTATACTTATTTTTATTCCTATAGTTATCCTTGTTTACCCTTTCTAGGAATATGAGCTCACCCCTTTTATGCCTCATTCCCTATGTTATGAAAATATGTAATGTGTCTTATCCTTCTAATATGGGTCATAGTCATGAGGAACCTTGTGTGAGATCGTGTACCTTGGTTATATACCATTGTTTACGTTACCATGTCCCCAAAGGCAAAAATAATAATATGATCTTTGGACATCCATTGGTATAATGTTTTATGTATTATATAAAAGAGATGTATTTTTAATGTTTAAGAAAAAGGTTTCAATATTTGGTATCAGAGGGATGGATTAGTCAACCTTTGGAATCTAGGATGAGAAAAAAAATTAGTGAGGTCCCTAGATGTATTTCTAATGTTTTGTATAGGGGTGTATCTATATTTAAGTATAAGGATAAGCCTAGGTTTAATAAACTATCTTGAAATTTTTGGTAACGGGTAGAGTGAGTATTTTACTAGAAAAAAATAATTGTATTGATACTACATGTGGATGTGGTTCTCGCACAGATGTACCTCGAAGTAACAACTATGAAAAGGTTTTTCAGTCCTGAATCGACATACCCATGTACATGAAAATAATCATTATTTCAAAAATGGTTTGACACTCTTGAGTTATATACTTTGGAAATTAAAACACATCATTAAACATCATGAAATATGTAAATGGATGTTGGATGTGAATAACCTTGGATAAAACTTAGGTGCCTTAGTTGATGAAAGGTTTCATAATTTAGATAGGACAGAATTGGTTTTAATGATTATGTGATTCCTTATTATGGAAATCATCCTTACTCAATTAATACTAATTTTGGTCAATGGGGGGAACTAGATTAACAATAAGTATGATGGGAAATATATTGAGGATAAATCAATTCGGATAAACAATATTGAAGGATGTTTTTGTTATGCCTAATAAATATTCAAGGAGCATGATTAAAAAATTGTACCTCAACCAAATATCAGACTCAGCAAGGATGAGAAGAAAGGATTTCACTAAGATTTTAGGTAATAGAGACCATGTAGGAAAAAAGATTCAGTTTATCTTTTTTATAGAATAAAGAATGAATCTCCGAACATAATTTCATAGTAGAATAAGAAGGTTTTCTTATTACAGAAAATAATGATACCAAACATGTAACATCAAATGAAAAATTAGGGGTTTAGTTAATTAAATGGATGAAAATATAGGTCAATGTAGAACATAATAAAATTTAAATTGATTTAAATATGAAATTAATGTTCATTATGAAAATTGTTGTCTTAATGGGGAAGATACTAAATGTAATAAGAAAGGTGGTACATGTTATGGATATATTGATGGTGATGATGATGATGAGACTATAATTGAAATGTAAAAGAAAATAGGTATTAAATTATAAGATTAATTAACCTGATTATTGATTATCAATTATGTTTAATAACCAAAGTTTTTATGTATTTATATTTAAAAAATGGGTCATATGAATAAAGAAATATACACGGATTGTTCTACTTATGTTTTTCAATTGGTATTTACAAATTTGTGTTAACTATTTCTGATGGACTGGTAAAGTGATTTAATGGAAATGTAATATTTTGAGTAAGGGAAGATAAAACTTAATATGTTATTTATTTTAAGATTATTTGTTTGGATAATGATATGTGGGATGAATAAGTAAATTGGATGGCACTGATTACCTTAAAACTAATTAATGACTTGTTGACATATGTTTTATTCCATCATTGATGATTTTATAGCATTTTTGGATTTTAGGGATAGATCCATTATAATTTTGAATAATGAAAATGCTCATTTTCAATAAGGATTAATGGTAATTCTGGTCATTAACATGTTTCAAGGGAATACATAATAAAGTTATTCACTTGTTTGGAATGTATCAACCAATATCTACTTTGTGATATATGAGGGATCAATACTATGTTTACTTCATGACCCTATTAATGTGGTTTTGGATTTTAGATTTCATTTGGGTTATAAGGATAATCATTCACAAAATATTTATGTTTAAATTTTGATGATGTATTTATGTAATGAGATTGTGATGAAAAGATTCGTTAAAAGGATATTCAATGATTAACATTATTATAAGTATTCCCATGATATTAATTTTTGAAATTATATCAATGTGGTTTTAGAAGAGAAAATCATGTATGTTGGGGTATATCCTGTCATTTACAGTAAGGATGTTGGTCTTAAACCCTTGACAAAAGAATGATAAGTTTTTCATTTCAACAAATAGCCTACGTGATGTACTGGATAACGTGTTATTATTTTTGATGAATAAATATTAATGATGAATAAGTAATGTTACTTTTTTATTAGAGATTAAATTATCAAAATATTTATTTTTAAGAATAGTTACCAAAAAATAGTTATAATTTTCAATTTTTTATGGGCCTCAAAATTTGGTAAAAGTTAATTTTAGTTCGTTATGAATCGTTGTTAATTTAAGAACATCCATTTATCAAAGTAATGGATGAATTAAATATTTAAAAAAGCACAATAAAATAAAAAAAATTATATATAAATATATCATGTAATTATATTTCCTTATATTATTGGTCAATAAAAGATTTTCTCAACACTATGAAATTGAACAAAAATATAATGTTTTCCTAATATCTGAAATTTAATTTAATTGATGGCCTCTTAAATCATTACAGATTTAGGAATTTTATTACCTCATCATTTCGTTGATCATACATTTTTTTCTAATATATGACCTAAATCGCTTCAATTAATATTTAAAATTCCATCTAAGTCCATGTTTTCACATGAAAAATATATGCTATTATGTGGAAAGGTAATTATATTTTATTTTGTGTAACTATTATTTTTCCAACTTTACCATTTCAAATGATGTTTTAGGATTCAATTTTATGATGTGGGTTTATATGAATGGAATTTTCATGTATTAGTCCTTTTAAAACCCAAAAAAATCAAGGGATAAATTCAATTTGGTGGGGAGGGGTAGAATATAACACCAAAATATTTTGTGAAATATACTTTTTGAATTAATTTAATATTTTTGATATTTTTCATTTCATGCAACACTAAAAACAAATTATATTATATTAAATCAGAATTTTGTCTTTAATTATACAAAATTCTTGGTTAATCGTTCACTACACACAATATAATGTTTATATTTCTTTACACAGAACACTAATATGAGTTTAAGGTACAGGGAAAATGGACTTTCCTCGATTTATTGTGTAACATGTAAGACCGGGTGTTACCGAAAAATAATATATAATTAAAAATATTACCATTTACTATAATAATATATAACCAATATGTTATGTAGACGGTTATGAGTTTGATTAATTAACTTTGGAAAATATATGGTTGAACTAATTATCTAAAAATGAATTAAAAATATGTACGAACCAACTGAATGTAAAGGTAATGATTTTATAAAAAACTATTTTTATGCCCACAAAAAAAATTTATCCTAATAAATATAATTATTTAAAATTATTGAGTTTTATTAATATAATATATATATTCTATATCCAATAAAATATTTTTTCTATTCATAAATTGTATTTGATAATCATAATACATGATATAACCTAATTTAAAACTTAAGAACCAATATTTTTATTAAGTCGCTTTTACCCCATTTTAATGGAGATCCTATTTTTAAAAAACAATTTGGATATTTTATATGGATTTTATGTCAAAATAAACATATCCTTCATAAGTAAAACATAAAAATTGACTATGTGGTATTTTTTTGTATTTTTCTATGAAGTTTCATATTGTAATAAATGCTAAAAAATAATTAATTGTAAATCAAAACTACTTTTTAATATAATGTATTTATATGGATTGATTATTTTTTTAATAGGTTTAAATGTTTAATTAGATTAAATATTTTTCAATGAATCCATTTTAGTTCATTGGAATCCATTTCACATTCCAATTGAATATAAAAACATAGGATATTTTTGAATTTTTGGATATAAAAAACCTGCATTGTTATCTTGTCTGCCAGATTAGCATTAAATTAATTTATGAAAATTTTGTGGATTGAATTTGGAAAAATGTATTCCATATTTTGAATATGAGTAATTTATAATTTATTATATGTTCAACATAGTTTTTACAAAATAAATTAATGAATGTAATTAAAATTAATTAAAATGATTAAAGAAAAATTAAGATTAACAAGGTAACAATCCATAACATTAAGGGACCAAATGACTTAGAAGCCTGTAAAAATCCAATTATATGGAGATTATTCATCCATGAACCTTCTATTATTTATTTTTTAGATTTTTTATTAATTTTCTTGGTAAAATGTGTGTATACCTAACTTGTTTTCAATGATACAAAGTGAATCATTTCCCTTCTCTGTAAAAGGAAACCACTTATACCCCTTACTTGATATTTTTCAAACCACTTAGGTTCAGAAAACATATTCCCAATATAAGTCCCAATATCCCTCCTTCCTTGAATCCTATATTTTTCAATAATTCAATCCACAGAATCCCTTTGGAGAAAACTAATTGGAGTTACCCAAATAAGATATAATATCCTACCTCAATATATTTTATCATATTTTCATTATCCACCCCCGGCACAATAATTACGTCATTATAATACAAAAAATTATCCCAAATATTCTGAAATGTTTTTATGATAATGGTTCAACCTAAATTTACCCACACATCCATTTAATGGGTAATGAACTTACTAGTTATATGGATGGTGAACTACCCGCACATGAAATGATGATTGATCATTCTTCCTTTTCCACCTATCATGGTGGGAATTTTTATTGAAAATCTATTTATATATAATATATATTATATATATTATTTCTTTTATATTATTTAATTCTTTTATAACACAAATACTTATATGATCCATTTTCTGTAAATATGATAATTTCATTTGAGAAGTGTGGACTATTTCCCCCTCAAAGCGATGTGATTCATTCAAACTTTACATGGAATTAGTTAGGAATGGCTTCAATAAACATATATGATAAGTTAAGATATAATATTACTTTTGGAATAATTATATATATATATATATCCCTCTTTCTTTTTATAATACAATAAAAGAGAAAAAACGTTCAATTGTGTGTATGACCTACCATCTCCACAAATAGTGTCTGCCATTTCATACTTATATATTATATAGATTATTATAATATAAATATACTAAATATAAATGATATTTATATCATAGCTTAAATTAATTGAATTATGATATTCCTATAAGGAAAAAAAATACAACAAATTAATACATAAAAAAACAAAGCGAATATTACCTGAAGTGATACCTTATTATAGAATTGTTAATAAGTAGTTAATATGAAGTCATAATAAAAAATATTTTCTATTAAATATAATAATATGGTTTTTAATGTATTTATAACAAAAAAGTATTTACTATACAAAAATGTTTTATGAGTATGATGAGAGTTAAGAGACAAGGTGTCATATCCCGGGTAAATGAAGAATAAGAGTTTTTCATATTTATTAATATTTGTGAATTAAATATTATTTTTACTTTAAAAGGGTTGCAATGTTTGATAGCGTACCCGATACACAACAACGGGTTTCTTTGAAATCTTACGTTGCACACTAATTATATAATATTATTATTTTAAGTGGTAGTTAACTCCAAGCTGTTGTATAGGCGGGAGTGAAAAAAACTAACTATAATATGATTATACATGTTTGTTAAATGAATTTACATTTATCCTATAAAATTTAGCATCTTAAAATATGAATGAATCTAATTTTAAGAAAAATTTACATTAAATTGTTGATTTACCGCCTTTTAATGGAGAACCCTCTTTAAATATAGTTTTGGCCATTTTTATATATAATAGTTGACCAAATAAAATTATTATTTATATTTGGGGCATCAAATTTTACTTTGGATAATTTTTTGGTATTTTTCAGATAAAGTTCATTTTTTAATGAATAGTTGAAAATATTTTATTTTAAATCAAAAGTGCCTTTTAATATAATTTATTTATATGTTTAGATTATCTTTTTAATTTGTTTTAAAGTGTAATTAGAAGATATTTATACCATTTAATCCAATTTTGGTCATTGGAATTAATTTCACTTTGAAATTGGACATAAACAAGTGTTAATCTTTTGATAGTTATTATTTCTTAAAAACACGCTATTTGTTGTAACAACACGAATTAATATTAAATTTAATTAATGCCACTTCTATGTTTTTAGTTTGGAAAAATATACATCATTTTTGAATTAGGAATATCAAATATAGCTTTGGAGGAATTTTTGGTATTTTTCTGAAAAACATTAATTTTTGATGAATAGTGAAACCACTTAGTAGTAGTTAAAAAAACCGACTTTTTCATTTAAATGAAATTTTACCACTTATGTGAATTGAATTTTGAAAATCCGACATACATGGTTGTTATCAAGAAGTAAAATGTAGTTCAATAAGATGAAAATAATTTTTGGTGAATAATAACTTTTGACTTTTATTTACCACGGTTAAAGGTAAATAGGGTAATTCAAGGTCAAAAAATATTATAATAATTCAAAATTACCTTAACACTTGTCCAAACCATATTTTATGAGTCATGGTCGACCATGGACATCTTTGGGTCGATTTTGAGACCCCATGGAGCCACTTATGAAAGATAATGACACTTTAGATTAATTAATTTAATGTAAAGGCAAAAATGACATTAAAAAATCATTTAGTAAATTTATTTTTATATGGTGTTATATAAGTAATTGTTTTGCCTATAAATATTCATTAGAAATATAGAATAATTTCCTACATCATGGTATTTTTTTATAATTTTTAGACATCAAATAAATTAAATTATTTATGACACAATAATAATGTATTATTTACCTCATTAATAAAAGATTAAAATAAATAAGATTATAAATATTAAAATAACATCAAAAACCTATCCAATTCTTATTGGATGATATTATTTCGACTATGAGTCGTCTTTTATTCTACTTTAATGATTTTTGGACCTTTTTAAACTGATGATATGTTTATAATAAAATAATTTTTTCACACTTTCCTAAAGAGCCCCTCCTCCCCCTTATAAAAGGAGACCACTTCTAACCAATTCTCCATACCTCTCATGCCTTTTAGATCATCCAAAATCTCCCCAATTAATCTCCATACATCTATATCCTCCTTTTAGAAGCCTCGACATTGGCATAATGCACTTCAAGAATTCCTTTGATTCAAACCAAAGGGGGTTACCCAAATTAAAGGTAACAGTTTCTCTTAAATTGTTTTCTTTTATTTTACTTATCCAACCCCTAAAATATTTTTATTACTTTATTTTGTAACAAAACCAGTATCCCCAATATACTAGGATATTTTTATGAGATTTATTCTAACTACACTTACACACACCTCCATCAAACGGATGAAGAACATAATGATTCTGTGGATGGGAAACTAATGCTTCATGAAACGATGATTGTTCAAATATCTCTAACCACCTCTCCTGGTGGACATTATGATGGAACTATATTTATATATGATATATTTTATTTTTATTTTTTCTTTATTCTTCTATAATTTCCATTTATTGCATACTTTTATGGTTTCCATTATTGGTAAACGTGATAATTTCCTTTGAGGAAGCGCGGACTACCGCCCCCTCATAGTGATATGACCCGTTCATACCATATGTGGTATGTAAAAAGGATAGATTTAATGATATTATATATGATACAATAATTTAATTATAATACTACTATGTATCATTATGTTTTAATTCCATTAAATATGTAATAGAAATGGAAGTAGCGTTCATGTGTACATACGGCTTACCGTCTCCATGAACGGTGCATTTCATTTCTTACCTCTAAATGTTATATAATATTCTAAATACATGTATATGCTGGATATATATGATATATATGATATCCAAATAATGAATATAATTCTGGATATAATGAACTGTTGACTACATGAACAACATGTAATTATAAAAGTCTATTTTTTGACTCAAGTACCAAATATCGACAAAACGAACATTATTAACTTAAATTATTACATAATGTTTATAACATGGTAATAATTGATAAAAAGGGACTAATAAACATGAAAAAGGTTCTTAACAAAGTATAAATTAACATTAGTTTATTATTTATGAGATTAATGAACGATCGAGTCAAGCCGAACATGAGGAAAGGAACTTCTTCTCAATCTCCTTTCATTGAGCCATATTTTTATAATATATATACCTTATTCTTTTACACGGTGTATAGTAAAATTATTTGACTTCTACATTCATTCAAAGGGACTATTTTTCTACAAATAGTTTTACTAAACGACAAATGGAATGTTTTTATCATTTGCGGCGACAATGACCTCTCCGCCGTTGTAATCGTTATTTGGCTTCCTCTATAAGCCTTAATGTATTCTAAAATGAAAAGTAAATACCTTATTCTGTTCTTCGGTGTTTGGATAGTGAAAAAAAAATTTAAATTGATTTATTATTTCAATATCTTGAAATAATTTCTGGTTGTTACAAACTAAATGTTATTAGTGAAATGTTTATATTTGCAATATTTTATGTGTTATGCTTTTATAATGGAACTTGGACATTTGACAGGTGGTTGCATGATAAACCAAATGATAGGTGGTGCCATGAATACTAGGACTGGTGGTTATGTTATAATCTCCAATGCATTGGGTAATGAATTCGGTCGTATGGCTATTCTATTTAGTGATATCTGTGGAAGTCGTCTGTATAGTTATTCCATTTAAGTATGTTTATGTCCCAAATTACCTTTATATGTTATGTGTTATTTATATGGGTTTATGGTAATATTTTGGTTATGAAAGGGTAAGTAATGATCTTTTATTTATTGAAGATTATTTACTACTTCCTAAAGGTTAAAAGTATTACTAATGATAAAGTATTCATGGTTTACCTGTTGTTTTGAAAAAATAATAGTTTTCCTTCATTGTGTATCCCTTACTGAGCTTTTTATTCTCATCCCAAGTTTTTGAAATGATTATCACAGGACATAATGTGGAATTGGTTCAAGGATAGGATCAATGAAAATTCATGTTGTCTTAAACATAGAACTAGACATGACTCTTTTTTTCAAGAGTTCATGTTTTGTAAAAAAATGGAAACTGTGTAGAAGTGTCTACTTTGTAATCATTTGAGATGTAATAGTTATTTCTTAATTCTCTAAAACTCTACACCTGAAAAGATCCTCAATGTGATTTATTCATTTAATTCAATATTATGTAAGGTTTAAGGATGGGTCCTTACAGTTGGTATCAGAGTTCGGTTTAGATAACATTAGGAGTTAGGGTATTGTTAAATTAATATCCATAATGTAATTTATGTTAATATTGAAATGATATAGAATTTACAGATTACCATGTTGCTTCACCTAAGATATTTTTGTGTTCATAATGGTTTTCCATAGAGGAAACAAGGTAGCTATGTTGGGATGACATCAGGAGGAAGACAACTTTCCAAATCAGAAACCTGAGATGGCCGGAATTGGAACTGAACAGTTTGTTGCAGTGATGGAATAGTTGACTCAAGATATAAATGGTGGTGGTATCCATTCATGAGATCAGCCAGATAAACTACAGAGGAACATGTCAGTAGTGAAGCATCTCATGAGGCAACATCCCCCATCATTAAGAGGATCATTTGACCTTGTGCTAGTTGAAGGGTAAATTAAAGCACTGGAAAAGATTTTCAATGTCATGGGTTGTTCAGAAAATCAAAAGGTTAGTCTCGTTGTTCACCGTTTTGAAGGTGAAGCTGATCAGTGGTGGTTGATAGTGAAAAATATCATGTATGGTTAGAAGATCGATGCTCTTGATTGGGATGACTTCAAATGTATGTTTCTTGAAAAGTATTTTCCTAAGGTGTTTTGTCTTTGGATGGAAAAACAATTCCTAGAATTGAGGCAGGAGGATGACTCAGGGGCTACTTATGAAGCAAAGTTCACTCGACTGGCATGGTATACAAAAAATTTCATCCAAGATCTTTATAGTAAGATAAATAAATTTTACTTAGGACTGAATCCATGATATCAAATATTGTTAGCCTCTCGTGAGTTCAAAAGTTATGAAAATTTTGTTCGATGTGCGGAGAAGGTGAAAATGGAGTTTCCATATGATCAGGTGTTCTTTGAAAAACAACAGAATAAGAGGTCTAGTTGGCAGTAAAAGGGGAATAATTCATCAACAAAGCCTGGAGGTAAGAAAACTAAATATCCATCTTGTGATAATTTTTGTAAAAATCATCTTGGATAATGTTTATCAAAGTCTGGAAAGTGTATACGGTTTGGTAAGTCGGGTTATATTTCTTGTAACTGTAAATAATATGATAAGATAGGAAATGAAAAGCCATCAGTAATATGTTTTAAGTGTAATGAAATGGGTCATTATGAAAATGAGTGTCTAGAAAAGAACTCAACTGAGGGAAAGCATCCTGACTACAAGCAGAAAGGGGTGGTGACATACTTTGTAACTACTTCAGCAGATGTTGGGCCATCGAATAAAGTGGTATCAGGTATACTGTTTGTTTGTTTAGATTGTGCCAATGTATTGTTTGATTCAGGGTCTACACACTCTTTCATTTCTGATATGTTTTCTAGTAAATTGGGAATTCCATCTCATTATATGAATACTGAACTTATGGTGAAAATACCTGGAGGAAATATTGAGATAAAAATAAATTATAAGAACCTTCTTGTCCTTGTGTGCTGAAACAACCTACCTACAAACCTTATTGTTTTTCCTTTAGTAGTGTTTGATGTTATTTTGGGAATGCATTGGATTTTTGTTTATCATTCTAAGATTGATTGTAGAGCTAAAGGGTTTTTTTCAAAAAGATCTACAGTTTGTGTACAATAATGAAACCTTTCTTTTGATAACATATCAGGAAGCTGAGAAACTAGTAAAAGATGGAAATGAATGTTACCTTGCACATATTGTAGAAAATAAAAAGATTTGTTCAGATTAATGATGTGCCAGTAGTAAATGAGTACCTTGATGTTTTTATTGATGAGTTTCCTGGTATAATACATGATCGAGTAGTTGAATTTACTATTGAATTAATTCCTGATGCTAAGCCAATTCCAAAACCCCATTATCGAATTGCTCAAATTGAACTTTTAGAGTTAAAAAAGCAACCACAAGAGTTATTAGATAAATGTTTCATTTGACTTTTCACATCACCATGGGGTGATCCTGTCTTGTTTGTTAAAAAGAAAGATGGTTCAATGGGACTTTGAATTGATTATATAGCATTGAATAACATCACTGTTAAAAACATGTATCATTTGCCTCATATCGATGATTTGATTGAGCAGCTCTAGGGAGCTCATTATTTTTCGAAGATTGACTTGAGATAGGGGTACCATCATTTGAAAGTAAAGGAAGAAGACATTCCGAAGACCGCATTTCGTTCTAGATATGGGCATTATGAATTTTTAGTTATTCCTTTTGGTTTAACCAATGCACATTATGTATTCATGGATCTTATAAATATAATTTTCCTTGAGTTCTTGGATAAGTTTGTGGTTTTGTTCATTGATGATATTTTGGTTTCTTCCAAAAGTAAAGAGGAACAAGAAATTAATTTAAGGGTTTCCTTGAAAAACATAAAAGAAAATAAATTGTTTGGGAAATTCAGCAAGTGTGAGTTTTTTTTACAACAAATTTCATTCCATGGTCACATTGTTTCAAAAAAAATTCATAACGGTTGATCCTACTAAAACAAAAGATGTTGAAGAATTTCCAAGACCCACAAATATAACCGAGATTCGTAGTTTTCTAGGTTTGAAAGGTTATTACCAGAGGTCTATTGAAAATATTTCACGGTTATCTAGTACAATGACTACGTTAACTCAAAAAGGTGTTAAGTTCTTCTATACAAAAGAATGTGTTGATTGTTTTCAAGAATTGAAAAGGAGATTGGTGAATGCTTCTGTTTTGGGACTAATATCCAGAAATGTTGAGTTTGTTATCTACAGTGATGCTTTGTTGAAAGGACTTGGTTGTGTCCTAATGCAGAATGATCAGGTAATTGCTTATGCTTCACATCAGTTGAAACCACATGAGTTAAATTACCCTACGCATGATTTGGAATTAACTGCTATTTTTTTTTGCTTTAAAAATTTGGAGGTGTCATTTGTATGGATTAAAATGTGACATATATACTGATCACAAAATATTAAAGTATATATTCACTCAGAAATAATTGAACTAGAGATAGAGGATATGGCTTGAATTAATCAAGGATTATGATTGCACGATCCATTACCATCCGGGAAAAGAAAATAATGTGGCTGGTGATTTGAGTCGAAAAATTAATGCTCTATTAAATATTTTATGTTTGGAACAAGATCTTTTTGTTTTTGATTTGATAAACTTTGGCGTAGAAATTTTTGGTATAGAAAATTCTTCTGTTTTCTTTAAGGCGTTGGTGAAATCAACTCTATGAGACAGAATAAAGAAAGCACAGAAAGAAGATAGTGAGTTGTAGAAAAAGGTAGAGTTGGTTAAGAAGGGTAAGTTGGATGATTTTAACATTGATAATGATTGTGTATTGAGGTTTAGGAAAATATTATGTGTGCCTCAATATTCACAGTTAAAGAATGAGTTGTTATGTGAAGCTCATAGTTCTCCGTTTTCAGTTTATCCTGGTAATACTAAGATGTACAGAGATCATCGGAAGTATTACTAGAGGGATGGAATGAACAGAGATATTGTTGATTTTATTGTGATGTGTTTGACTTGTTAGTGGGTTAAAGCAGAGTGGCAGTTACCAAAAGGGATGCTTCAGCCTTTACCAGTGCCAGAGTGGGAATGGGATAATATATCAATGGACTTTGTTGTGGGATTACCAAATACATCTCGAGGTAACAATTCAATCTGGGTTATTGTTGATCGATTGACTAAATCTTCTCATTTCCTTCCTATTCGGGATACATTGTCTCTAGATCAACTATCTCGGTTGTATGTTAAAGAGATAGTCAGGTTGCATGGAGTTCCCCTCTCCATTGTATCTGATCGTGATCCCAGGTTTATTTCTAACTTTTGGAAAGGCCTTTAGAAGTCGTTAGATACTAAATTAAATTTTAGTACAAATTTTCATCTTCAATCAGATGTGAAATTAGAATGAACATTTCATACATTGGAAGACATGGTAAGTGCTTGCTTGATGGATTATCAAGGAAGTTGGGAGCAACATCTTTCTTTGGTTGAATTTTCATATTATAATAGTTTTAATTCTAGTATACAGATGGCTCCATTTGAGGAATTATATGGAAATAATTGTCGAACTCTAGCTTTTTGGGATGAACTAGGTGAATGGAATATAATGGGACCAAAATTAGTAGAAGAGATGGCAGAGAAAGTTCAGTTGATTTAGAATCACATGAGAAGAGCTCCGAGCAAACAGAAAAGTTATGCAGATAAATGGAGGAAGGATCTCTCTTTTGAGGTAGGTGATCGTGTCTTTCTCAATGCTTCCCCATGGAAAAGTGTGATGTGTTTTGGTAAGGATGGAAAGTTGAGTCCAAGGTTTATTGTACCTTATGAAATTCTGGATAAGGTTGGATCAGTTGCGTACAGAGTGGATATACCTCCATGTTTATCCCAGTTATACAATGTTTTTCATGTTTTGATGTTGAGAAAGTATATGCCAGATCCATCTCAGGTTTTGAGCCCAGAGGTAGTTTAGATGGAAGAGAATATATATTATGAAGAAAAACCCATTCAGATTCTTGACTGTATATAGAAAGTGTTGTGGAATAAGGTAATTCACTAGGTAATGGTTTTTTGGAAAAACCATATGGTTGAAGAGGCACCATGGGAATCTGAAAATTCTTTGAGGGATAAATACCCCCCACTTATTTGGATAAGTAAAATTGTGAGGATGCAATTCCCAAAAGTGGGGAAGGATGTAACATTCCAGGTAAATAAATAATAAGACATATTTCATATTTATTAATATTTTTGAATTAAATATTAATTTTACTTTAAAGGGGTTTCTATGTTCGATAGCGTACCTGATACGCAACAACAGGTTTCTTTAAAATCATACATTGTACACTAATAATATAATATAATTATTTTAAATGGTAGTTAACTCTGAGCCGTTGTATTGGTGGTAATGGACAAAACTAACCAAAATATGATTATACATGTTTGATTAATGTATTTACTTTTATCCAATAAAAGTTATAGGTTTAAAATATTAATTAATCTAATTTTAATCATAATTTTACATTAAAAGGTCGATTTACCGCCTTTCAATGGTGAACCATCTTTAAATATAGTTTATATGGATAGATTGTCTTTTTAACTGGTTTTAATGGGTAATTAGAAGATATTTTTACCATTTAATTCAATGTTGGTCATTGCAATTAATTTCACTATGAAGTTGGACATAAACAAGTGTCAATCTTTTGATAGTTTTTGCTTATTAAAAACACGCTATTTGTTTTAACAACGGGAATTAATTTTAAAATTAATTAATGTCACTTCTATGTTTTGAATTTGGAAAAATAGACTTCATTTTTGAATTCTGAATATCAAATATAGCTTAGGCTGAATTTGTGGTATATTTCTAAAAAACATCAATTTTGATGAATAGTAAAACCACTTAGTAGCAGTTAAAAAAACTGGATTTTTCATTTAAATGAAATTTTACCACTTCTATGAATTGAATTTTAAAAATCAGACATACATGGTTGTTATCAAGAGTTAATATGTGGGTTAATAAGATGAAAATAATTTTTGGTGAATTGTAACTTTTGAATTTTATTTACCGCGATTAAAGGTATATAGGGTAATTCAAGGTTAAAAGAATATTATAATAATTCAGAATTACCTTAACATGTGTCCACACTATAACGACCCAGACTCATCCTGCCACCCGAACAGTGATGAACGGGTCAGGTGTTACGACCTTAGGTGCACCTCCCCAAACGCCAAAGGCTACCGACTAGCAGAGAGGGTCTTATAGTTATAGTGGGGAGGCTATACCCCCTTGGAGGATAATAATAACGGTACTAGTCCGATTATAACAGTAGAGATGCAGCGGAAATAAATGACTCAGCAGACTCAAACAACACCCGCATAGAGGAAGCATATCAAATATCAATAAACCAGCGGAAGCGATATAGAACAACAGTAGCAGAAAGTATACAGAACAACATGCTAGTAATCAACAACAACTACTACTATAAACAACCAAGGCATGCATCGAAAAAAAGTCACACATCTCAATATATAATGGTGCCAATGGATAACCAACAGTTGCTATATTACAAAGTAAGCATGATGATACAAAAGGAAAAACTAAACAAGGTAACTCCAGCAAGGCACGACCTCAAGGTCCATACCATCTCCATGCAACAGCACTATGGTACAGCTCCTAAGGCTGACCGTCTACATGCACGCAATTTCATAAAGTCTACACGTGTCCTGAAGGGCCCCTGTAGGGTGTGAGACAAATCTCAGTAGGATACAACCCAAGGGTGCATACCTAATATAAGTGTTTAGGCATACATTCTTATATAAGAAAAATAGTAAACAGTGAAATGCCCAAAAGTAAACACAAACTTCACTGGTGCTCAGTAGCCACGAGGAAGTGTCACCTGCTTCGGCTAGTGCCAGAATCTTTGGATCTAACTCGGCACCACGTGCCACTTGACAATATGTTTCTCAAGTACCGACGTCCTGAAGGCACGCCCAAAAATCATAACCCAGCTCGAAATCTCAACCTTCCCATGGAACAACATCCGGAGGAACATCGATACCTATCCTCAAAAGATAACCGGAGGGACAGGGATGTCTGCCCTCAGATCACGGCGAGCCTCTTTCCCAAACCCAACCACCTCAAGCTGTCTCCTGAAGGCTCCTCAACTTCCACGTGGCTTCCTATGCCAAGCACCCCCAAACCAAATATACCTAACCGCATCTACCGGGGGCCTCTACCCAACGAGTGGTCGTACCACCTCATCTTGGAGTCTATCTATGTGTACACTATTCAAAAGTACCTGGTGAGTGGTAATCACCTTATTATGTCCCAAGCCACAACATCTCGGACACCTCATGTCGCTGCGAACCTGTCATTCAAGTCTGATGACCTCGTCATCCAAGTAACCCAGGCCAAGCCCAACCTGACAGTCCGACTACCTCAACCGACGTCCATGACGCCCAATCCCATGGTATCAATCAACCAAAGTAACCCAAACCAAAGCCCCAACCTGTGATCCTCACCACTCAACAAATATCCAGTCCACTCCCAACACAACGAGCAGTTCAACACAGATAATATCACACATTTCCAAACTATACTCAAGCATCACTTGAACCAGAAAATTACTAAACAATTAATTGCAGTAATTTACACCAATCCATACCAGCAGATATGGTCTTAAATGCCTTAAATAATTACTAATATTCTTTAACAAATCAAACTAAGCAGTTTAATACAACAACAACAAAAGCAGTCTAAAATTAGTAGTTTAAAAACTGGTCCAAATCATACGCATTTCGGCACCCTCGGCCGAATTTCCCCAGATGATCCATGACTTATCACCCGGCCTTACTCAAGCACAACAAGGGTCAGGGAATACCAGAGGCATTCCACAATGAAAATAATTAAATAACAACAAATAAACAGGGTTTCTCTCAACACCTGACGTCATGCCCGGAGGTAGAAACCCCCAAAAGTCTACGAAAACACAAAAGAATTTATGAACCACCTACCTCATACTCGTACGATGAAACTCCTTTGATATCAGCCTCTGAATCTGTCTAAATCGCGGTAGATCTTCATTTCTGTCAAATCTGGAAATTTCGTTCAGATGGAATCTGTGGAGGAACAGAAGAGGGATCAAGGAAGAAGAAGGGTGCGTAGAGTTAGCCTTTCTGATGCGGTCCCGCTTCCACTAACGGATCGAAAAATGGAGGTTGTATGGAGATTCAGGGAGGGTTTGAGTATTTCGGAGGTTCTCGGATGAATTTTTCGTCCAAAGGGGAACAAGAAGAGAATTCTAGGAATGAGACGCGACGGCGTCTCGATCGCTCAAATAAATATAAAAGTACATGACGTGTATATCCAAATTACATGCTGTGTAGAATGATTTCCATACTCTGACTTAAGCGGAGTCCAGCACACGGCTTGGACTGTGTACACAGTCAACACACGGCCAGGGTCTCGGCCTCTACATGGTAAAAAGGTACATGGCGTATCAAGGAAGGCTACACACCTTGTAGATTGAAATTTATACCTGGGCACCAAACGACATGTACTTTTCCTTGCACAGGTAAGGGTTACACGGCATGTCAATAATTACACGCTGTGTAGTAAGAATTTTCTACATGGTCATCACACGACATGTACTCGATAAGCACACAGCCGGTCACTCGGTTAACACATACACAGCATGTACATAAAGTACATGGCGTGTAGTCTGGAAATTTCCCAAAACTGCCCAGATTTTCCAGACATCTCATAAACTAGTCAAAAAATTTAAACAGGGTCAGGATTTGACCCGTTTCTAAAAAAAACATGGGTTCTTACAAACTCCTCACCTTAACGTAGCTCATCCCCGAGCTACCAAATGAAACCAGGAGATGGCACCGAACACGCCCATCCTGGTTAGACAACCCGGACTACCCCGGTCTCAAAGTTCTTGCTAAATTCCTAAAAGGGCTCCCCACCTTAAGAATTTCCTACTCGGTCTCAACCCGAACAAAGGTCAAGAAAAAAATAAACAGTAAAGGCCCAACAACCTATTTCTCGGACCCATGGTCCTCCCGTGATGCATCGTCACACCTGCACCTCCTCAGTGCTCACATGTCGCTTCTGACACCCAACGTAACCCTCACCGCATCGGTGCCTGCCTCCCTGAGGTCGTCCATCTTATAGATTCTAAAATCAAACCTGGTGCCATGCAACTCAAGTAACCCGCATCCATGATTCCCCGATGCCCACGGCACCTCAAGTAACCTGCATCTTTGATGCTCCTGATGTCACGCATCTCAAATATATAATAAAATATATAACGCATCTGATATGATTCCAATCCCACTAACTAGTCTCTATTCATTCCACAAGTAACCTGTGAAACTCGTGCACTCAACCAGAAACGCCTCAAGAGGCCATGCCAAAAGAAAGCCAAGAAACTCATGGCCACACCTGCGGTGTACCTGCCACAGTCATCGGCTCTCCTACCTACTCAATCCCTGGCACCTCCACAGCGTGCACCTGGACTGAAGCCTGACATCTGATGCCTGACCTCCTGGGGGTGCTGCTCCAGTCACCGGCCACTGGCCCTTCAGCTGGATCCCGCTATCCCTGTCATGTCCTCCGAGTGCAGCTGAACCTCAGCTACCCTCTCCAGGTACCGAACCTGAACTAGCTTCTAATGCCATAGTCTGTCCGGGTCTCGGCCTGTCAGTTGTCTAAGAAGGCTGCCTGCAAAACCTCTCCACATGCCTGACCTGTCCGCACACCCAGAACTCCTTTGGGGGCCTATCGCACTGAGCCCCAACATGTCCCGGCTGTCCGCACTAAAAGTAAACCACCGATGAACTACCAGGAGGTGGTCTAGCTTAGTCCTTGGCCTACCTGCCATGCTGGAACTCATCTCTCCCTTGCTTCCTGTGGTCCGGACCGTCACTTGAAGCTGTCACCCTGCCAAAATGAGATTTCTCTCTCTCTTTGCCCTCGGATATGAGCGCTCGGTTCACTGCCTCGGAGAAGGAACCCAGCCTGAAGATGTTCACCTGAACCCGAATGGCATGTCATAAGCTATCCTCGAAGCACCTCACCATAGTTGCGACATCGCTCACCATACCAGGTGAAAAACGAGATAACTCGGTGAAGGTAGTTGCATAGTCCATGACGGACATATCTCCCTACTTAAGACTCATGAACTCCTAAGCTCTCTTTTCCCTTAGTGTCTCTGGATAGAAGTTCTCAAAGAACATGTCCTCGAAGTCCTTCCATGATAGTCCCTCATGCCTACGGGCCTGAACCTGTACATCCCACCAACGCTTCACCGGTCCTCTCAGCATGTATGTTTCCAGCTTGACCCTCCGCCCTGGAGGCATCTCGAGCTTCTCGAAGATCATCTGCATACTCTTTATCCAGTTCTCTGTCGCCTGAGGACCACCCTCGCCCTGAAAAAGCGGTCGGTGCTGCGACTGGAACTCCCTCGCCAGATATGCCATAGAAGGCTCTGTACCCTATGCGCCTCTGTCAATCCCCTGTAAGAAACGTACCAGGCTAGCTCAGAGCTGCTCATCAAGCCATGGTCCGAACGCTGCCAAACCTGATTGTTTCCCTGCCTGCACTGGATCCGGAACCTGATCCTGTCCATGAGCCTGTACTTGCAGCTCATGCTCTGCCTGCACCGGATTCTGAACCTGATCATGCGGTGCCATATCATCTCCTTCATGACGCTCCATCGAGTCGTGAAGGAGTAACCCGTGGAATACCATAAATGGTCAGACAACCCATATATATATGACAATATATTCTACGCAGATAGGGGAAGCAGTAAAAAGGAAGTGTATAACAACTACCCTTACTCTCCCCTATCGTAACCCATTCCCTCGGCATCCCGACCTCACGGCCTCCTTACCCACCCTCAACAGAGCCAAGCATCAATAGTACCTCAGGCCATGCCTTTCTTGACAATCAACGTTGCCTCAAACCCGACGACCGAGTCGCCCAATCCTGACAGTTACACTGCCTCACCCATAGTACCAGTCTGCTCTCATAAGAGCCAGACCCAAATATCCTGCACCTGAAATTATACCAAATAAAAAGCATGGAATACACATTGCAATAAACAAGAAATTATATTAGTAGTTTCACCTATTCACATTTCAGAGCGTACATAGCACGACAATTGATTTTTTATTCACATGGTATTATCACTTCACAAATCATACGTGCAGTTATGAAATTGAAATACCCTAAAATGTGCCTATCAAAATCCAAACAAACAACCTTGGCCATACTGGCCAAGGTTTACATGTAATAATCAATAAAATCACACAACAAGTGAGCCACCAAGGTGGAAATCATATAAATCATAATCTGAGCAAAATCAAATAGAAATTCCCACCCACGGCAACTCAATCCATCCCTCATACATGGGGCTATAGGCACCCAAGAAGGAGTTCAAAATTTAGTTCCAACAAACACCTATCTCCAGTCTACCATATCCCAAATAGTAAAACCATCAGAAATAAAAAGATACGTCTCTAACTCATTAGTAGCAAGAAAAAATCTACTACTAAATCCATGTCAAGAACTCTTCTAATACCACTTTGTAATGACCCGGATCTGACTAGCCACCCAAACAGTGCCGAAAAGGTCGGGTGTTACGACCTTAGGCGCACCTCCCCGGATGCCATAGGCTGCCGACTTGCAGCGAGGGTCTTATAGGTATAGTGGGGAGGTTATACCCCCTCAGAGGATAATAATAATGGTACTAGTCTAATTATAACAGTAGAGATGCAGCGGAAATAAATGACTCAGTAGACTCGTACCAGACCCGCATAGCTGAAGTATATAAAATATCAATAAACCAGCAGAAGCAATATAGAAAAACAGTAGCAGAAAGTATACAGAACAACATGCCAGCAATCAACAACTACTACTTCTGTAAACAACCAAGGCATGCATCGAAAACAAGTCATACAGCTCAATATATAATAGCGCCAATGGATAACCAACAGTTGCTACATAACAAAGTAAGCATGTTGATACATAGGGGAAAACTAAACAAGGTAACTCCCATAAGGCACGACCTCAAGGTCCATACCATCTCCATGCAATAACACTATGGTCCAGCTCCTGAGGTCGACCCTCTACCTACACGCAATTTCATAAAGTCTACACACATCCCGAAGGGCCCCTGCAGGGTGTGAGACGAATCTCAGTAGGATACCAGCCAAGGGTGCGTACCTAATTTAAGTATTTAGGCAGACATGCTTATATAAGAAAAATATAAAACAGTAAAATGCCCAAAAGTAAACACAAACTTCACTAGTGCTCAGCAGCCACCAGGAAGTGTCACCTGCTTTGGGAAGCACCGGAATATCTATATGTAACCCAGAAAAACGTGCCACCTGACACCATGTGTCTCAAGTACCGACGTCTTGAAGGCACACCCAACAATCATAACCCATCTCGGAAGCTCAACCAGCCCATGGAACAACATTCAGAGGAACAATGATACATGTCCTCAAAAGATAACTAGAGGGACAAAAATGTCTACCCTATGATCACAGAGAGCCTTTTCCCCCAACCCGAACACCTCAAGCTGTCTCTCGAAGGCTCCTCACCTTCCACATGGTTTCTTATGGCAAGCACCCCCTAACCAAATATACCTAACCGCATTTACCTGGTGCCTCTACCCAGTGAGTGGTCGTACCAGCTCATCTTGGAGTCTATCTATGTGCACACTACTCAAAATTACCCGGTGAGTGGTAATCACCTCATTATATCCTAAGCCACAATACCTCTGACACCTCGTCTCCCTGCGAACATGTCGCTCAAGTCTGATGACCTCATCATCCAAGTAACCCGGGCCAAGACCAACCTGACAGTCTGACTGCTTGAACCGACATCCATGATGCCCAATCCCGTGGTAGCAACCAACCAAAGTAACCCGAGCCAAAGCCCCAACCTATGATCCTCATCAATCATCAAATATCCGGGCCACGCCCAACACAAAAAGTAGTTCAACACAGATAATATCACACATTACATAACTATACTCAAGCATCACTTGAACCAGGAAATTACTAATCAATTAATTGCACTAACTTATACCAATCAATACCATCACCTAAGGTCTTAAATGCCTTAAAAAATTACTAACATGATTTAAGAAATCAAACTCAGCAGTGTAATCCAACAGAAACAAAAGTAGTCTAGAATCAGCAGTTTAAATACGGGTCCAAATCCTACGCATTTCGGCACCCCCGGCCGAATTTCCCCAGATGAGACATGACCTCTCACCCGGCCTTTATCAAGCACAACAAGGGTTAGGGAATACCCAGAAGCATCCCACAATGCAGATAATTAAATAACAATAAATAAACATGGTTTTTCTCAACACCCGATGCCGCGCCCGAAGGTCGCAACCCCCAAAACTCTACAAAAACCTGAAAAAAGTTATGCACCACCCACCACATACTTGTACGATGACATTCCTTTGATATCATCCTTTGAATCAGTCTGAATCACGGTAGATCTGCATTTTCATCAAATCTGGAAATTCCGTTTGGATGGAATCTACGGAGGAACGGGTGAGGGATCAAGGACAAATAAGGGTGCGCGAGGTTAGCGTTTCTTATGCGGTCCCACTTCCACTGACAGATCGAATAACGAAGGTCGTATGGAGATTCAGGGAGGGTTTGAGTTTTTCGGAGGTTCTTGGATGAACTGTTCGTCCAAAGGGGAAGAATAAGGGAATTTTGGGAATGAGATGCGACTGCATCTTGATCTTTCAAATAAAAATAAAAGTACACGGCGTGTATTTCCAAAGTACACGCCGTGTAGAATGGTTTCCGTATTCCGACTTAAGCGGAGTCCATCACACGGCCTGGACTGTATACACGGTCAACACACGGCCAGGGTCTCAGCCGCTACACACGAAAAAGGTACACGGCGTGTCAAGGAAGGATACACACCATGTAGATTAAAATTTATACCTGGGCACCACACGTCATGTACTTGGCCTTGCACGAGTAAGGGTTACACGGCATGTTTATAATTACACGCAGTGTAATAAGAATTTTCTACACGGTCATCACACGACATGTACTCGGTGAGTACACGGCCAGTCACTTGGTTAACACATACATGGCGTGTACTTAAATTACACGGCGTGTATTCTGGAAATATCCAGAAACTTCCCGGATTTTCCAGACTTCTCAGAAACCAGTCAAAAAGTTTAAACAGGGTCAGGATTTGACCCGTTTCTAAAAAAAGTGGGATCTTACACACACCTTATTGGATGATTCATGTCCGACCATGGGCATATTTGGGTTGATTTTGGGACCTCATGGAGCCACTTATGAGCGACCATGACACTTTAGATTAATTAATTTAATGTAAAGGAAAAAATGACATAAAAAATATTTTAGTAAATTAATTTTTATATGGTGTTATATAAGTAATCATTTTTCCTATAAATATTCATTGGAAAGATAAAATGATATCCTAAATCAAAGAATTTTTTTTATAATTTTTAGACATCAAGTCAATTAAATTATTTATGACAAAATAATGATGTAGTATTTACCTCATTATTAAAAGATTAAAATCAATAAGATTATAAATCTTAAAATAACATCCAAAGATTGTCCAATTCCAATTGGATGATATTATTTCGACTATGAGTCATCTTATATTCTACTTTAATGATTTTTGGACCTTTTGAAACCAAAGATATGTTTATAATAAAATAAATTTTTCATACTTTCCCAAAGAGCCCCTCCTCCCCCTTATAAAAGGAGACCACTTCTAACCAATTCCCCACACCTCTCAAGCCTTTTGGCTTGTAAAACCTCTACCCAATTAAGCTCCCTAAATCCCTATACTCTTCCTAGAAGCCTTACCTTAAGTAGAATGCACTTCAATAAGTCCTTTGGTTCAAACCAAAGGGAGTTACCCAAATTAAAGGTAACAGTTTCTCCTAAATTATTTTCTTTTATTTTACTTATCCAACCCCTAAAATAATTTTATTACATTATTTTGTAACAACACCAGTATCCTCAATATACTAGGATGTTTTTATGAGATGTATTCTAACTATAATTACACACACCTCTATCTAATGGATGATGAACATAATGTTTCTATGAGTGGAAAACTAATGCCTCACGAAACGATGATTGTTTAAATATCTCCAACCGCCTCTCTTGGTGTCCATATGTGGTATGTATAAAGGATATATTTAATGATATTATATATTATAAAATAATTAAATTATAATAGTAATATGTATCATTATGTTTTAATTCCATTAAATATGAAATATAAATAGAAGTAGCGTTCATGTGTACGTACGACTTACCGTCTCCATGAACGGTGCATTTCATTTCATACCTCTAAATGTTATGTACTATTATAAATACATGTATATGCTGGATATATATGATATATGTGAAATCCAAATCATGAATATCATTCTGGATATAATGAAACTTTGACCACATGAACAACATGTAATTATAAGAAGTCCATTTTTGAATCAAGTACCAAATATCGGCAAAATGAATATTATTAACTTAAATGATTACATAATGTTTATAAAATGGTAATAATTGATAAAAAAAAGTTCTAATAAACTTGAAAAATATTCTTAATCAATTATAAATTAACTTTATTTTATTATTCTGGAGATTAATGAATAATCGAGTCAAGCCGAACATGAGGTAAGGGACACCGTCTCAATCCCCTTTCATTGAGGCATATTTCGATAATATATATACCTTATTCTTTTAAACGGTGTATAGTAAAACCCTTTGACATTTACTTTCATTGAAAGGGAATATTTTCTATAAATAGTTTTACTAAATGACAAACGGAATGTTTCTAACGTTTGCGTCGACAATGACCTCTCCACCGCCGTAATCATTATTTGGATTCCTCTATAAGCCTTAATTTTTTTAAAAAATGAAGAGTAAATCCCTTATTTTGTTTTTGGGTTTTTTGGTAGTGAAAATAGTTTTTGATATTTATTGATTATTTCAATATCTTGAAATTATTTCTGGTTATTACAAATTAAATGTTATTAGTGAAATGTTTATATTTGAAATATTTTATGTGTTATGCTTTTATAATGGTACATGGACATTTGATGGGTGGTTACATAATAAAACAAATTATGGGTGGTGCCTTGAATACTAGGATGTGTGGTTACATTATAATCTCTAATTCATTGGGTATGGAAGTCAGCCGTATGGCTATTTCATTTAGTGATATGTGTGGAAGTCAACTGTATGGTTATTCCATTTAAGTATGTTTATGTCGAAAGACACCTTTATATGTTATGTGTTCTTTGTATAGAATTTATGGTAATATTTTGGTTAAAAAAGGGTAAGTAATGATATTTTATTCAGTGAAGAGTATTTACTACTTTATAAAGGTGAAAAGTATTACTAGTGATAAAGTATTCATGGTTTACTTGTTGTTTTGAAAAACTAATAGTTTTCCTTCTTTGTGTATTGTTTACTGAGATTTTTATGCTCATCCCAAGTTTTTGAAATGTTTTTCACGGGACCTAATATGGAATTGCGTCAAGGATAGGATTAAGGAAAATTCATGTTCTCTTAAACATGGAACTAGACATGACCCTTTTTTCAAGAGTTTATGTTTTGTAAAAAAATGGAAACTGTGTAGAGGTGTATACCTTGTAATATTTTGAGATATAATAGTTGTTTCCTAATTCTCTAAAACTCTAAACCTGAAAAGATATTCAATGTGAATTATTCATTTAATTAAATATTATGTAAGGTTTAAGGTTGGGTCCTTACAATTGGTATCAGAGGTCGGTTTAGATAACAAAATAAGTAAGGGTATTTTTAAATTAATATCCATAAAGTAATTTATGATAATATTGAAATGATATAGCATTTACAGATTACCATGTTACTTCTCCTAAGATATTTCTGTGTTTAGAATGGTTTTCCGCAGACTAAACAAGGCATCTATATTGGGACAACATCAGGAGGAAGACAACCTTCCAAATCAGCAACTTGGGATGGTCGGAATCAGAACTGAACGATTTCTTGCAGTGATGGAACAGTTGACTCAAGCTATAAATGGTGGTGGTATCCATGCATGAGATCAGCTAGATCAACCGCAGAGGAACATGTCAGTAGTGGAGAATTTCACGAGGCAATATCCCCCATCATTCAGAGGATCATCTGACCCTGTGCAAGCTGATTGGTGGATTAAAGCACTGGAGAATATTTTCAAGGTCATGAGTTGTTCAGAACATAAAAAGTTTAGTCTCTATGTTTACTATTTTGATGGTGAAGCTAATCAATGGTGGTCGATGGTGAAAAATATTAGGGATAGTGAGGAGATTGATGCTATTGATTTGGATCGATTCAAAGGTATATTTCTTGAAAAATATTTTCCTAAGGTGGTTCATCTTAGGATAGAAAAACAATTCCACTAATTGAGGTAGGAGGATGACTCAGTGTCTTCTTATAAAGAAAAGATCACTCGACTGGAAAGGTATGCACCAAATTTCATCTGAGATCATGATATTAATTTAAATCTATTTTACTTAGGACTCAAGCCACGATATCGAATAGAGTTAGCCTCTCATGAGTTCGAAAGTAATGAAAAACTTGTTCAATGTGCGGAGAAGGTGGAAATGGAGTTTGAAGACGATCAGGTGTTCTTTGACAAAGAATAGAATAAGAGAACCAGTTGGCAGGAAAAGGGGAATAATTCATCAAATAAGCATGGAGGTAAGAAAACTAAATATCCTTCTTGTGAGAAGTGTGGTAAAAATCATCTCGGAGAATGTTTATCAATGTCTGTAAAGTGATTCTAGTGTGATAAGTCAGGTTATATTGCTCGTAACTATAAATAAGATGATCAAATAGGAAATGAAAATCCATCAGTAAAATGTTTTAAGTGTAATGAAATGGGTCATTAGGAAAATGAGTGTCTATCAAAGAACTCAACTGAGGGAAAGCATATGTACTACAAGTAGAAAGGGGTGGTAAAATCCTTTGAAACTACGTCATCAGATATTGGGCCATCAAACGAAGTAGTATCAGGTATACTGTTTGTTTTTTCAGATTATGCAAATGTGTTTTTTGATTTAGGGTCTACACACTCTTTCATTTCTGATAAGTTTTCTAGTAAATTGGGAATTCCATCTCATGATATGAATACTGAACTTATAGTAAAAATACCTTGAATAAATGTTGAGACCAAAAGAAATTATAAGAACCTTCTTTCCCTTGTGTTCGGAAAGAACCTACCTATAAAACTTATTGATTTTCCTCTAGTAGAGTTTGATGTTATTTTGGGCATGGATTGGATTTGTTTTTTTCATGATAAGATTCATTACAGAGCTAAAGAGGTTTATTTTCAGAAATATTTACAGTTTGTGTACAATAATGAACCCTTTCTTTTGATAAAATATCTGGAAGCTGAGAAACTTGTAAAAGATGGAAATGAATGTTACCTTACACATATTGTTTAAAATAAATGAACTGTTCATAATAATCATGTTCCAGTAGTAGATGAGTACCTTGATGTTTTTTCTTAATGAGTTGCCTGGTATAATACATGATCAGGAAGTTGAATTTACTGTTGACTTTGTTCTTGATGTTAAGCCAATGTCAAAACCTCCTTATCAAATGGATAAAATTAAACATTTAGAGTTAAAGAAGCAACTACAGGAGTTATTAGATAAAGGTTTCATTCGACCTAGCACATCACCATGGGGTGCACCTGTCTTGTTTCTTAAAAATATAGACGGTTCAATGAGACTTTGAATTGATTATAGTGAATTGAATAAAATCACTATTAAGAACAAGTATCCTTTGCCTCATATTGATGATTTGATTGATTAGCTCCAAGGGGCTCAGTATTTTTCGAATATTGACTTGAGATCAGGGTACCATCAGTTGAAAGTAAAGGAATCAGCCATTTTTAAGACCGCATTTTGTACTAGATATGGCCATTATGAATTTGTAGTTATGCCTTTTGGTTTAACCAATGCACCATATGTATTCATGGATCTTATGAATTGAATTTTCCTTCAGTTCTTGGATAAGATTATGGTTTTTTTCAATGATGATATTTTGGTTTATTCCCAAAGTAAGAAGGAACCTGAAATTCATATAAGTGTTGTCTTGCAAACCTTAAAAGAAAAGAAACTGTTTGGGAAATTCAGAAAGTGTGAGTTTTCGTTACAAAAAATTTCATTCCTTGGTCACATTGTTTCAAAAAATGGCATAACATTTGATACTACTAAAACAAAAGTTGTTGAAGAATGGCCAAGACCCACAAATATAATAGAGATTTTTAGTTTTCCTAGTTTGGTAGGTTATTACCGGAGGATTGTTGAAAATTTTGAATGGTTATCTAGTACAATGACTACGTTAACTCAAAAAGGTGTTAAGTTCATCTAGACAAAAGAATGTGATGATTGTTTTCAAGAATTGAAAAGGATATTGGTGAATGCTCCAGTTTTGGAACTACCATACAGAAACGGTGATTTTTTTATCTACAATGATTCTTCGTTGAAAGGACATGGTTGTGTCTTAATTCAGAATGATTAGGTAATTGCTTATGCTTTACATCAGTTGAGACCAGATGAGTTAAATTACCCTACACATGATTTGGAATTAGCTGTTGTTGTTTTTTCATTAAAAATTTGGAGGCATAATTTGTATGGAGTAAAATGTGACATATATACTGATCAAAAAATTTTAAAGTATATATTAACTCAAAAATAATTGAACATGAGACATAGGAGAGGGCTTTAATTAATCTGAGATTATGATTGCACAATCCATTACCATCTGGGAAAATAAAATAATGTGGCTGATGCTTTGAGTCGAAAAATTAATGCTTCATTAACAATGTTATGTTTGGAATAAGATACTTTGGTTTTTGATTTGATAAACTTTGTCATAGAAGTTTTTGGTGTATAAAATTCTTCTCTTTTGTTTTAGGAATCAGTGAAATCATCTCTATCAGACAGAATAAAGAAAGCGTAGAAAGAAGACAGTGAGTTGCAAAAAAAGGTAGAGTTGGTTCAGAAGGGTAAGTTTCCTGATTTTAATGTTGATAATGATTTTGTTTTGAGGTTTATGAAGAGATTATGTGTTCCTTGTGATTCACAGTTGAAGAATTAGTTGTTATGTGAAGCTCATTGTTCTCTGTTTTCAGTTCATCCTGGTAGTACTAAGATGTATAGAGATCAATGGAAATATTACTGGTGGGATGGAATTAAAAGAGATATTGATGATTTTACTGTGATGTGTTTGACTTATCAGCCGGTTAAAGTAGAGTGGCAGTTACCTAAAGGGATGCTTCAACCTTTAATAGCGCCAGAGTAGAAATGGGATAATATATCAACGAACTTTGTTGCGGTATTACCAAAGATATCTTGAGGTAATAATGAAATCTGGGTTATTGTTGATCGATTGACTAAATATGCTCATTTCTTTCCTATTCAGGATACATTTTCTCTAGATCAACAATCTCAGTTGTATGTTAAAGGGATAGTCAGGTTGAATGGAGTTCCCCTCTCTATTGAATCTGATCTTGATCCCATGTTTACTTATAACTTTTGGAAAGGCCTTCAGAAGTCGTTGGGTACTGAATTAAATTTTAGTACAACTTTTCATCCACAAACAGATGGGAAATCAGAATGAACAATTCAGACATTGGAGGATATATTATGTGCTTTCTCAATGGATTATCAAGGAATTTTGGACCAATATCTTTCTTTGGGTGAATTTTCATATAATAATAGTTTTCATTCAAGTATACAGATGGCACCATTTGAGGCATTATATGGAAAGCATTGTCGAACTAATTCATTTTGGGATGAAGTAGGTCAGAAGAAGATGATGGGACCAGAATTGGTAGAAGAGATGGCAAAGAAAGTTCAGTTGATTCAGAAGAACATGAGAATAGCTCATAGCAGACAGAAACATTATGAAGATAACTAGAGAAAGGATATTTATTTTGAGGTAGGTGATCATGTGTTTCTCAAAGTTTCACATTGGAAAAGTGTGATGCATTTTGGTAAGAAGGGAAAGTTGAGACTGAGGTTTATTGGACCTTATGAAATTCTGGAGAAAGTTGGATCAGTTGCGTACAGAGTGGATTTACCTCCATGTTTATACCAGCTACACAATTTTTTCATGTTTTGAGTTGACAAAGTATATGCCAAATCCATCTCATGTTTTGAGCCCAGAGGTAGTTCAGTTGGAAGAGAATCTCTCTTTTGAAGAACAACTAGTTTAGTTTCTTGACCGTAGAGAGAAAGTGCTGCAGAATAAGGTAATTCACCAGGTAAAAGTTTTTTTGGAAAAACCACATGGTTGAAGAGGCAACGTGGGAATCTGAAAATGCTATGAGGGATAAATACCCCCACTTATTTTGATAAATAAAATTATGAGGATGTAATTCCCAAAAGGGGGGAAAGATGTAACATCTGAGGTAAATAAAGAATAAGACATAGTTCATATTTATTAAAATGTGTGAATTAAATATTAATTTTACTTTAAAGGGGTTACTATGTTCGATAGCGTACCTGATACCCAACAACGGGTTTCTTTAAATCTTATGTTGCACACTAATAATATAATATTATTATTTTAAATGGTAGTTAACTCCTAGCCATTGTATTGGAGGGAATGAACAAAACTAACTACAATATGATTATACATGTTTGTTAAATGTATTTACTTTTATCCAATAAAAGTTAGAGGCTTAAAATATTAATGAATCTAATTTTAAGCATAATTTACATTAAAAGGTCGATTTACCGCCTTTTAATGGAGAACCCTCTTTAAATATAGTTTTGGTCATTTTTATATGTTCTATTTGAAAAAATAAAATTCTTCTTTAGATTTGGGACATAAAATTTTTCTTTGGGTAAGTTTTTTGTATTTTTCAGATAAAGTTCATTTTTTAATAAATAGTAGAAAATATTGTATTTTAATTCAAAAGTGCCTTTTAATCTAATTTATTTAAATGGTTGGATTATCTTTTTAATTGGTTTTAATTTGTAATTAGAAGATATTTTTACCATTTAATCCAATGTTGGTCATTAGAATTAATTTTCCTATGAAATTGGAAAAAACAAAGTGTTAATGTTTTGATAGTTATTGTTTCTTAAAAACACGCTATTTTTTAACTACAGGAATTGATTTTAAAATTAATTAATGCCACTTCTATGTTTTGAATTTGGAAAAATAGATATCATTTTTTAATTCATAGTATCAAATATATCTTAGGCTGAATTTTTGGTATTTTTCAGAAAAACATCAATTTTTGATGAATTGTGAAACCACTTAGTGGTAGTTAAAAAAACCAAATTTTCATTTAAATGAAATTTTACTGCTTATGTGAATTGAATTTCGAAAATCAGAGATACATGGTTGTTATCAAGAAGTAAAAATGTGGTTCAATAAGATTAAAATAATTTTTTATGAATTGTAACTTTTGACTTTTATTTACCGCGGTTAACAGTAAATAGTGTAATTCAAGGTTAAAATAATATTATAATAATTCAAAATTATCTTAACAATTGTCCAAAACCTATTGGATGAGTCATGGCATACCATGGGAATCTTTGGGTCGATTTTGGGACCCTATGGAGTAACTTATGAAAGATAATGACACATTAGATTAATTAATTTAATTTAAAGGAAAAAATGACATCAAACAAATCTTTTAATAAATTAATTTTAATATGGTTTTATATAAGTAATATTTTGGTCTATAAATATTAATCGGAAATCTAAAAATATTTACCACATCATGGTATTTTTTTTTATAATTTTTAGACATCAAATAAATTAAATTATTTATGACATAATAATGATGTAGTATTTACCTCATTAATAAAATATTTAAATAAATAAGATTATAAATATTAAAATAACATCCAAAACCTATCCAATTCCTATTGGATGATATTATTTATACTATGAATTATATTATCTTATAATTTAATGATTTTTGAACCTTTTAAAAATGAATATATGTTTATAATAAAATAATTGTTTCACACTTTCCTAAAGAGCCCCTCCCCCCCCCCTTATAAAAGGAGACCACATCTAACCAATTATTCACACCTCTCAAGCCTTTTCGCTCATCCAACCTCTACCAAATTAATCTCCCTACATCCCTCGCCTCCTATTATAAGCCTTACATTAGGAATAAGGAACTTCAAGAAGTCCTTTGGTTCAAACCAAAGGGAGTTACCCAAATTAAAGGTAACAATTTCTCTTAAATTGTTTTCTTTTATTTTACTTCTCCAACCCATAAACACTTTTTATAACTTTTTTTGTAACACCATCAGTATCCTAAATATACTAGGATGTTTTTATGAGAAGTATTATAACTACACTTACACACACCTCCAACTAACGGATGAAGAACATAATGTTTCTATGGATGGAAAACTAACGCCTCACTCAACGATTATTGTTCAAATATCTCCAACTGCCTCCCTTGGTGGCCATAATGATGGAACTGTATTGATATATGATATATATTATTTTCATGTTTTTTTATGCTTTTTTAATTTCCATTTATATCATACCTTTATGGTTTCCATTTTGGTTAAACGTGATAATTTCATTTGAGGAAGTGCGGACTACCGCCCCCTCAAAGTGATATGACTCGTTCATATCATATGTGGTACGTATAAATGATATATTTAAGGATATTATATATGATACAATAATGGAATTATAATACTACTATGTATTATTATGTTTTAATTCCATTAAATATGAAATAGAAATTAAAGTAGCGTTCAGGCGTACGTACTGCTTACCGTCTCCATGAATGGTGCATTTCACTTCTAACCTCTAAATGTTTTATACTGTTATAAATACATGTATATGAAGGATATATATTATATATATGATATAAAAATCATTAATATCATTCTAGATATAATGAACCTTTGACCAAATGAAGAACAACATGTAATTATAAGAAGTCCATTTTTGACACAAGTACCAAATATCGAAAAAATGACAATTATTAACTTAAATGATTACATAATGTTTATAACATGGTAATAATTGATATAAAAGGACTAGTAAACTTGAAAAAGGTTCTTAAGAAAGTATAAATTAACTTTAGTTTATTATTCAGGAGGTTAAAGAACGATCGAGTCAAGTCGAACATGAGGTAAGGGACTTCGTCTCAATCTCCTTTCATTGAGGCATATTTCGATAATATATATACTTACATCTTATACACAATGTATAGTAAAACCCTTTTACTTTTACTTTCATTCAAAGGGAATACTTTTCTCCAAATCTTTTTACAAAATGACAAACAGAATGTTTTTAAGGTTTGCGGCGACAATGACCTCTCCGCCGCCATAATCGTTGTTTGGCCTCCTTTATAAGCCTTAATGTTTTCTAAAATTAAAAGTAAATACCTTATTCTGTTTTTGGGTGTTTTGGTAGTGAAAATAGTTTTTGAAATGGATTTATTAGTTCAATATCTTGAAATTGTTTTGGGTTATTAAAAATTAAATGTTATTACTGAAATGTTTATATTTGCAATATTTTATGTGTTATGCTTTTATAATGGTACTTGGACATTTGACGGGTGGTTACGTAATAAACCAAATGACGAGTGGTGCCGTGAATACCAGGACAGGTGGTTAAATTATAACATCCAATTCATTAGGTATTGAAGTCGGTCGTATGGTTATTCCATTTAGTGATATGTGTGGAAGTCGACCGTATGGTTATTCCATTTAAGTATATTTTTATCCCAAGTTACCTTTATATGTAATGTGTTCTTTATATAGGTGTTATGGTAATATTTTGGTTGAAAAAGGGTAAGTAATGATATTTTATTCAGTGATGAGTATTTACTACTTCATAAAGGTGAAAAGTATTACTTATGATAAAGTATTCATGGATTACCTGTTGTTTTGAAAAACTAACAGTTTTCCTTCTTTGTGTATCCCTTACTGAGATTTTTATGTTCATCCCAATTTTTTTGAAATGTTTTTCACAGGACATAATGTGTAATAGGGTCAAGGATGGGATCAAGGAAAAATCATACTATCTTAAACCTGGAACTAGACATGACTCTTTTTTTCAAGAGTTCATGTTTGGTAAAAAAAATTGAAACAGTGTAGAAGTGTCTATATTGTAATCTTTTGAGATGTAATAGTTATGTCCTAATTCTCTAAAACTCTAAACCTGAAAAGATCCTCAATTTTAATTATTCATTTATTTCAATATTATGTAAGGTTTAATTTCAGGTCCTTACATAAGGTAAGGGAATTTCTTATCACATTTTGTTTTCTTGAGATTCATGCATTATTCACCACTTATATCATTTCAGTTGTGTGTATACAGACAATGAATGTATTATATGAATATAATTATTTATTATTTTGGTATTTAAATATCCATTATATGATCATTTCTACATAGGGTAATTTTTTTAAATATTACTAAATCAGTAAGACAGCTTTGTCTAAATTTTCCTTCATTGAGACACATGTTTTGTTATGCAGTAACCATTCTTTTTTGGGTTGTATATAATTCATTATACCTTGTTATATCATGAAAAAAAGTTATTTTAATTATATTTTAGGGTAAATATTTATTCATTATCGTATGTGGGGAGTATAATTAAAAGCTACAAGGTGGTAAGATCTTGCTGATAAAATCCCACCATTTTTATGTTGTTTATGCTTATGCTTTCATTGTTGAAATATTATGTTCCATCTCTCAAGAACTCAAATTAATTTGTTTAATTAATGATTATTCATGTGATATATAATCAATGGTACCATTCATCCAAACATTGGTAATTTTGATATCCAATTTGTTTTTAAGAATTCCTTACTTTACAATCTCTTCAGTTAGAAATCCATGTTCTTTAATACCATGTTTTCTAAATACATTTTTGTGATTTTGATTATTTATTTATGTATACGTCATGAAAATTTTAATTTTTATTTCTTTTTTCCTTTTTTATTATTTTATAGTATATTGTTTGTCAAAATTATTTCAATCATTCTTTATATCTTCTAAAATTGTTTTTAAAGAAATGGTTTTTGAAATGTTTTCAAAAATCGAATCTATGTTTTCAATTTATTTTAAAATAAAAGGGTTTTCAATAGGTTTTCGATATTGATTTATATATTTTCAAGGAATAAGGTTTTCAAAATTATTCCAAGCCTTTTTTCTATGTTTTCAAGGTTTCTTCAATGAAAATTGTTTTTAGAAGGTTTTATGTTTTAATAATCCTTTTTCAATGAAGAAATATTTTTTCCCTCAAAGAATGTTCCTAAATTATTTCTCAAAATTATTTTCTATTGATGTATATATCTATTGATGTTACTCATGCCTTTCTGGGAAATGATCCAAATGTTCCATTATTATTTTTTATCTAATTTTTTTTTGTTTTGATGGATTTTCTTTTACGAAAAATCTTTTTTCTATCATGGGTTATAAGTTTAAGAACGTCATTCCTCATCCATGGGTTATACTATTATAAAACCCATCTATATTCAATGGGTTTTCTAATGATTAATTCTGATAAAACCAACTTCATTTTAGGGTATATTAAATAATGAAATTATTATCAAAGATATATATTTTCCATATGTTATGATATGATTAAATGTTTATGATACACATATCATTTCATGGGTTAGGATATATTTTCATAAGTCATGATATATTATAATTGTTTTATTATCTTGTGGAACATGTGTGTAAAATTTCCTAATAATATGGTTGATACTTGTATATCCCTCCAATGTAGTGGGTAATGTTAATTTGAATTTGAGTTCAAGGGGTACATGAGTTGTTTCCCAAGTAAAAAAAATATGTTACTTGGGTTATTGCCAAAGACTTAATGTAATAGGGTTATAGGGGATGTAGACCAATACCAAAAAAAGATGGTACATGGGTTGTAGCTAAATATTGAATTTAATATGGTACAAGAGATGTATCTCATACTCAAAAACAAGTAGTACACTGGTCTTATACCAAGGCTAACATGTTGTGGAGGTCTTGGTAGGTAGCCTTGAAATAAAATTTTAGATATTTATATGTATTCCAACAATCTCATATCGTAATCTTATATAATTATATAATGAACATTTTATTTTTATCTATATTATTCATGACTTATGAACTACAATGATTTATTCTATAATTCAGTTTTTTGATCGTTGATATTTATGAAATGATATTCTAATGTTATGATCATGTTCTCATAACCTTATGATTATTTTTATGATTACATGTCTCCCTTGATTACCCTTACTAATAATATGAGATCACCTGTGTTTATGTCTCCCTTCCCAGGTTATGCGGATTTGAATTAATTATAATGTGTCTAAGAAGGGTTCCTGTCACAATAAAACTAGTAGAAGATAACGTAGCTCGCTTTTGTACCATTTTTTATGTTTCCATGTTTCCAAATTCAGTAAACTAATATGGTATTTTGGTCAATATTTGTATAATATTTTATATATTTTGAAAAAGTTATGTAATTTTAATATTTGAAAAGAGAGGGTAGTTCTACTCAAAATTAAAAAATAATTCATCAAATTAATGAAAAATTATGAATATTATGTAGTTTCATATGTAGATAACTAAAAAAATTGGTGATGTATAATCCTGATTTTTTGGGAGACTTATAGAAATATTAATACCTTTTACTCATGAATAAATCCATGTCTATGAGGTGATTTGGACACACAATAATTTAAAATCTATGAGATAGTTATTGGTTATGTTGAAATATTTTAGGTGTAGTTTCCTGACACTTATGTGCCTTGTGATAATGAATGTAAGAATTTTATAGTATTTCGAGTAATGGGGAAACATACATAAATAAATTATAGAGTGAAGTGATTAATTTCTTTGTCTTGAGGTAATTTTGGTAAAAATAACATTGTAGAATTTTTTATAATGTTAGGGAAGTGTAACTGATTTGGAATATTTTTCCACATTATCCTGGGATGAAAGGAAAACAATATTGGGGAATCAATCACTAGGGTAACTGATTACCATTAAATTGTAATATGTTTCAATTTCAATGAGTTAAGTAATTGTAATAATGTGTGTTCAATGTTAGGCACGGTGGATGGAAATATTCATGATCGAAAAATGGTGTAGTGAAGTTATTTTATACAACTAATGTTGATGATGGGAAATCAAATAAAGTGACAATAGGTATGTAACTTGTGTTTTTAAATTATTCCACGATCATATTTGACTCGTAATCGTAACATGTAATATAAAATTTGTTAATCTTGTATGGTAATTCAATGAATTAAATTATCAAGGATCTAGTGTATTGTGTGATAACAAAGTAAATTAATGATGCGAAATTTAATAATATATAGTTTTATAAATCTAATGAAATGTTGTCTTGTGGAATGAGATATGATGTGTGGGGGGTAGTTGGCATGATATATTTTAGTAGTGGGGTTGCTATGGAAGGTGGTGATGGATGTTGTTGTGGGCCAATTTCAAAATGCTACATGATTTGTTTTGTTTTGTTTTAGGTACTCTATTCGTATAGAAGGTGATAATAATGAGCTTAAAATATAACCTGATGTAAATATTTTGGTAGAACAAGTTAGTAATAGAGAATATGGAAAATGTTCTAATAATAACTAAAGACTCAGACGGAACAGTGGATTTCATAATTCTTATGTGGGGGTCTTTATTTAGTATTGGAAATAGACATGGGGGTCATTAAGAATTGGTTGGGGATCTTCTTGTAAACTAGTAGGTGGGATTTTTTATTCTTTATATGTATGTATGTATAAATTTTATTTTCCTTGTGATTTAAATACACACCCCACCTTCATAGAGAATTATGTGATGAAACCCACACAATTTTGTGGGGCTATCTCCCAACATCCTTGTGGGAGGATAGGTTCCTGACCACCCACTATTCCCTTCTCCATATTCTAGGTGATAACAGCCCATGTGTCTTTAGGTGAGTATTGTGGTGTGGGAACATGTGTCTTTAGAATGATTTGTGGAGTGTTTTCCTAGGTTTATTCAGAATGATATTAGATTTGTGGCCCAAGTGTGTGTGGGAATGATGCGATGTGATAGGATGTGATGTGTGGCATAGGTGTGTTCATACGATATGTTCTGTGAGTTGTGGCCCAGGTGTCTATGAGCTGTATGTGATGTGATATATTTGGAAGATGTGGGAGTTCCAATATGTTTTGTTTTGGGGTGTGAGAGAGGATAATCATTTGAATATTGGTATAGGGTTCCCTATCATGAAATAGTTAATATTATATTACATTTTTTGGACAAGTTATTTATTGAGAAAGACTTGTTGAGGTTGGGGTTATGGTTAGTCTACCTTTTAGGTTTTGTTTGGTTATATTGTTTTATCAGGGGTGAATTCATATGATCCTTCCACTTGTGCATGAGATACATTGGTTTTCCTACTGAGTATTCTTTTATTCTAAACCAATATATATAAAAACTGTTTTCAAGTTTCTAGGATGATTACAAGGACATTTCTTGGTACAACAATCTATGTCCTTGGGATATATTTTTTTTTTGGTTTCATATTTTTTTAATTTAATCATGTGAAATTTTATATATAACTGTTTCATAAATTCAGGAATTATGGGTTGGATTTTGGTTTTCTTATATATATATGGTGGAGTTTATTTTCTTTGAGGTATCATATATCCGGATGTTGTTTCCATATAATGGGAAACTGCTCCCATATTGTGGGATTATTACACCTTGTGTGTTAGTTGCTAACTCGGTGCCTACTGGAGGTGGGAATCAGGGGTCATTATCTCTCTCCCATTATTTGTGTATCATTAGATGGAGGGGGTCATGATATTATGTATTAGGGTCCCAACTCATACACCATCCCCACATCAATATTTCAAATACATAGAGTTAAGGAATTATACTAATCAGTGATAAAATCCAAGGTGGGGTTATAAGTATCAATGACCACATAGAAAAAGAAAATGAAGGAATACAAAAAAAATAATACTAATTAAATGGATACTAGTAATTAAGTAGTGCTAGATATTAATATATCTATATTTTCTAGCATAAAATGTTAGGTACAGTCCACAAACTATTACCTATCAACTTATAAATGAAAAACCCATAGAGGTATTATTATTTTATCCATATAATATGAATCTACATAGTTGTTTTTGGGAATATTATTAATAAATTTCATATTATCCATCATGTAGATGAATTTGATGTGATTCTAGAAATAAATTTTTTATCTTTCCATAGACACCATACTAGTTACAAATATCAAGATATTTCCATTCATGCTAGCCTATGAAAGTTCATTATTGTAAGGATGACAATGATTTTTATTCAGAAAAAAATATTTATTTGAATATTCTATACATAATGAATAGGGATGTCTTCCTTATATTTATAGATAAATATCAACATAATTAATAATCCAATTCATATATAAATTATATGTTCTCTATGTTTGTAAGGTTGGTCTTTCTCAAGAAATAAAACCTTATGTGACGAATTAATTTTGATACCTATAACTAGTATCACTAGTATAATATAGTTAAAATTACAATGATGCAATTTATTTTAGGGGTGGGGAATGTATCACCACACAATTATGAAATAAATTATATCTATAAATTAATATTATGATCAATAGATAATTTGAGAAGTAACATTGAATGAACACGATCAATGATATATTAGATAAATATTTTCATTACAATTTATTAATATAAAATCCACTAGAAAATAAAAAATATATATATTATAAATTATAACATAATAATATTAAAAACACATGATGTAACAACCAAGGTAAAATATAATAATTCATTTTCAAACATACATGTTTGAATTATATTTTTATATTAGTTATAAAAATATTTGGTAAATTTTAATGAAAAAAGAAAATTGTTTTAATTAAGCACTTTTCTTATAAGTTCTTACACAAAATCTTGGTTATGCATTTTAGAATTTTAACTTGATGAAATGAATATTATTTTTAAAAATAGAATATAAAAATTAAATTTTGGTGAATTTTTTGTGTATTTTGGAAAAATTTATTTTTCATTTAATAATGAAAATAATGATGTTTATAAAAAATGAATTCTTTTAATAAATTATGTAATTTAAGTGTACAAAATATTAATTGAATATGTTTTAATGTGACACAACTATTATTTTTTATATTTTATCCTCATAATAAATTTTTAAAAAACAATATAATTATTTTTAATATATCATTTGTTTTTTATTTAAAGAAGGGGTTTTTCTAAAAATTGTTTTAAAATGTGTAATGATGATCCTTTTTAATTATTTCAAAAAATAAAAATGTATAATTTCTAAAATGAAAAATATATAATATATAATTGTAAATATTAATTTTTTTCATAAATTTATTATTATTTATCATTGAGTTAATATAGAATCACCAGTAAAAAAACTCTTCTTAAAAAACCATTCTCTCACAATGACTATGAGATTTATGTTACAATTAAAATTTCCCACATCAATGATTTCAGTTTTTTTTTAAATCAAATTTGGTTTAATAATTATTATTAATTGCTAATATGGTCAAAATAATGTTTTTAATCAATTTTATTTTTTAAAACAATTGAAATTAATCCCAATGATTAAGGTAAAAATTTGAATTAAAAAGTCAATAATGTTTAAACATAAGAATCTAAATGACCATGACACAAAATAATAAACCATTGAATGGATAAATTTAGATATTATCCCTTATAGGAATGATTTTGGAGCATTATTAGAGCCTATTTACAAGGAAAAACATTGTGGGAATTATGTATTCCAAAAATTTACATGTTTTCCAAAAAAACCTCCAATATAAAAGGCCTCTACCTCCCATCCTATTTCCAAACATCCGAAGCCCTTTGGCTCAGAAAATCCCAGCCCAAATAAAAAATAAACGACCCATAAATCATTATATATTACAATGTTAATTTAAAAAAAAAGGAATCATTTGGTGAAAACTAAATGGACTCAACCAAAGTAGAGTTAATGTTCGTCAACATGCATTTTTTTATTTCCCACTCCACCCAGCGTCAATCCTTTTGCTCAGTTTTGGGTCGGAAGCGGACTTCATCCTAGCCTGGTGTAAGGCTCCTCGCTGTTGGGTTTGGTGGCGTTTCAGTCTGTCCAGATGGTCCATGGAGGCTCAAAAGGGCATGGATTGTTCCCAAGAAGCGGTGTGGATCAGCCTGTCGGATCTCCCTCTTCCTTTCCAGTTTGCTGCTTTCCTCAAAGCCATTGGCGACTCACTTGGGGTGTTCCTCTTCTCAGAAATTCGTACAAGCAGGGGAGAAGTAGTTGTGGTGGCTAGAATCTGCCTTGAGCTCGATCTTTCGCAAACCATCCCGGAGAAGCTGGAACTAAAGGTGCATGGTTCTTTTGAATGGAATTAGGAGATCTCTTCCCTGGTGTTTCCCAGGTACTGCTCATATTTCCATCTTTAGGGGCACTCTTTGTAGGTCTGCAAGAAAAGTCTCTCGGCATCTCGTTGTCACACTAATCTTGGATCTCCCGAGCCTGTTCCCCCAGCGGCCAAGGCTTCTTCTTCGTGCACCTCTTCCAAGACGCACGAGAAGGGTCCCTTGCATGAAGAAAATGGTTCAGTATCCTCTTCTGATGGCTCTTTCATTCTATTTTCAGATTCGATTGCCTGCCTCGAGTCCAGTGTAGCAGCTCCCCGCTGGTCTTTTTGTTTCCCGCTGGCTTTCTACCGGTGCGTTTGTCTTCTAACTGGTTGTGGGAAGGCAGTCTTCTTAAGAGTTTTATCAGACCGTCCAGAAGGATTCAGGATCCCTCTATCTCTATTCCTCTAATTTCAGAACTTTATGCTTATCCAGGCATGCAGTTTAAACCGAGTCCTAGTGCTTTAGTACAGGTTCAAGCTGTGGGGGGGCAGTTATCAGGATGTTTTTTCACGAATTCCGGATGCTGGGGAGGTGAGTCCTCCTATCGCAGTGCCCGACCCCCCACCAAATGTTGTCGAAGGAAGAGTGTCACTTTCTCCTCCTTTTTTGCATCAGCCTCCCTCTGCGTCGCTAGACCAGAGTCCAGGCATGTGTTCCAGGTTTCTCCAGAAGCTGAAACAGCTACAAGACCAGTGCCCCCTGTCTTCTCCTCTCTACAAGGGCCTTTCGTTTGGGGCCAAATCCAGACATTCTCGTCTCAAGGTTTAAGGTCCTATTTTCGAACTCTCGGGGTCTATGGGCCCAATCCAAATCTGATTTTCTTTCCAATGAAATCTTCAGCAACTCAGTTTCCTTGCTGGTGATCCTTGAACCCAAGTTGGCTTCGAGCCAAATCTGGGAGTATGCTCTTCGCTTCAAAACCCACGGCTTCATGCACGTGAATCCTCCGAACTCTAAAATTTGGATTTTCTGGATGGATCATATCAAAGTCGAGCTTCTTAGTGCATCGTACCAATAGCTGGTTACAAAGGTCTCCTTTGGTTCCCATGAGGTCTATTTTGCTTTCATCTACACCAAGTGCAACGTTATGGAGAGAGAAGACCTTTTGCGGGACTTGGAGGATCTCATCTTTGATAACATTCCATGGGTCGTCGGGGGTGATTTTAACATTATGGCTAACCCAGAGGAAAATCAGGGAGGTGGTTCATTCCCCAAGAGTTCTAGTCATTCCTTTGTTTTGTTTATGGCTAGAAGCGGCCTCCTAGATGTGGGCTTTGAAGGCGATAGTTTCACTTGGTGTAATAACCAACAGGGGGAAGGCGCCCCTGGTGCTTCCTAGATAGGTGCTTTCTTAACAAAGATTCCATTTATATTTTCTCCATCACTGAAGTTTCTCACCTTGTGCGGTGGCTCTCGGATCATTCCCCACTGCTCCTCAATATGGGGTCTGGATCCTTACAGGAAGTTCAGACCCAGTTTTTGAAGGCATGGGCCGAGGACTCTGGTTTCTTCGACCTGGTCTGTGACGTTTGGTCGCTCACTTACCCAGGGAACTCGTGGATATCCCTCTTCAAGAAACATAGGCGGCTTAAGACTCAGCTCGATAGCTGGAGGAGATCCATCTATGGCCATGATCGGGATCTTCATCGTCTTAGTGGGGAGGTGGAGCGCATGGGGACTTTCCTTGAACAGGGATGGGATGAAGCTCTGTTTAATGAGCTTAGATCCATGAAATATCGCTTATCCGAGATCCTCATGAGGCAGGAGCGGTTGGCCAGAGAGAGTGCCAGGGTTCGCTGGCTCCACGAATGTGATAGGAACACATGTTTTTTTCAAGCTTGTATCAAAGAAAGAAGAAGAGGTCACAGTCCTAATATTCTCATAGGGGACGGTTCCTTCTCCAGCGATCGGGATGTTATAGGAGGAATGCTTCATGATAATCTCAAAGAGATTCTAGATGGCCCTAACTCTACATTCCATACAGGCTATCCGAGGGGGCCAGCAGAGTTTCTTGAGGATATCCATGCCTGTGTTTCCAGGGATAATGATAAGAGCTTAAGAAGAATTCCCGACGATGGCGAGGCGCATGAGGCAGTCTGTTCATTGAACCAGGATAGCGCGCCAGGGCCAGATGGCTTTCCAGGTTCTTTCTATAGGCTGGCATGGGACATTGTTAAAGGGGACGTGATTCATGCACTACATGACTATTTTTGGTGATGGAACCTTCCGTGTGTTGTGTGTGCTACCAAGATGGGCTTCCTCCCGAAAGTTGGAAATCCCCAATCCATTGATCAGTATCGGCCTATCAGTATGTGTAACTTCCATTATAAGGTACTCACTAGTATCATCAATAGGAGTATGGCAATGTACTTGGACTCTTGGTTGGCCCTAGAGCAGCATGTTTTTATCAAAGTTCAATCCATTCATGGGGAAATTGGCCTCGCTCATGAAATGACCAGTGACATCAACCACAAGATCTTTGGTGGAAACCTGATTGTGAATTTGGACATGAGAAAGGGTTTCGACCTGATGGAATGGAGCTTTGTTCTCAGGGTTTTGGCCAGCATGGGTTTCTCTCACTGGACTAGAGACCTCCTCTTTCACTACTTCAGTTCGGCTTGGATCTCATCCTCGTTCATGGGGAAACAGTTTGGCTTCTTCAAGGCATGTCGTGGCCTCAGACAAGGTGACCCCCTCTCCCCCACCGTCTTCATTATCTCTCAAAATTCTATTAGTTTCTCTATCAACCAGGGTATCCATGCTGACAAGGTCACCCCCTACAAGAACTGCTATAAATTCTTGAATATTTCGCACCTGATGTTTGTCAATGACTCCATATTTTTCTGCAATGGTAGTAGGAGATCAGTGCAGGGCTTACACAAAATTATTTAGGAGTACTGTCAGTGGAGTGGATAGAAGGTTAACAGGGAGAAAATCTTGTATTACACTACCGAAAAGATCTCTGGGAGGAGGGAACTTAATCTTGATGCCGGTCTGAACATGAAGAGGGGGAAATTTCCCATGGAGTATCTTGGAGCTCAGTTCAGTCCGTACTCTCCGAGAGTGCATCATTTTGATAATCTTGCCAATAGGATCATGGGTCGTATCTTTAACTAGAAGAACAAACTTCTTTCCTTCAGTGGCCATATTGTGCTTGTGAATCATGTTCTTGTTTCCATCCTCATGCATGTGTTCTCCACCCTTAAGGTTCCTAAAGCTATTATTTCCAATCTTGAAAGAATCATGGTATCCTTTGTTAGGGATGGGAAAAAGGAGGGTTGTTTCCACTGGGCTTCTAGGGACCGCAAGTCGAGATCCATCCAGGAAGGCGACATAAACATGAGGAGTGTTCACATCACAATGCAGGGGCTTTATGCCAACTTCATGTGGGATTCCTTAGTTGGACGTTCTTTATGGAGAAGGTCCATTCTAATTCGTTACGGTCGTGGCTTGAATTTGCAGAGGCCTCACCCCTCTACGCTTTGGATGTTGGTTCACCCTCACATCGATCTGTTGTTTTTCCACTCGAAGCGGATCGTGGGTATAGGTGATTTGATCTTCTGGCTCCATGATTGGGGCGTCGGCCGGCTGTGGTTCCCAGACTGCCCTGCTCCTTTAATTTCTTTCTGAGAGGCAGCTCATTACCCTCTATTTCTCCAGGTGGTTCTGAATGAAATCCAACTTGTTTCCTTCAATAACATCATTCCTAGTGAGGAGCCGGACAACTTGATCTTATCTGCCTCTCCTTCAAGCTCTTTTGTTGTAAAGGACTTATGGCGGCTGAGAGCGGCTCCAACTAGGGGTGATCAATTGGGGGAGATGTTGTGGTGTAAGGAGGTTCCATCAAAGATCAATTTTTTTGCTTTGTCGGGTGCGTCACAATGCCTTGACCACTGACAATAAGATTTAGTGCCTCAGCATTAGCCTCGCATCGAGATGTTGGTGCTGCAACCATCCTCTACTTGAATCGGTCAGTCATCATTTTTTGGGCGGTGACTGGGCGCGTAAAATCTGGCTTTTTTCTAGGCTCCCCTCTAGCGAACAACATGACAATGTTGTGCTCGACAACACTCTCTCCTCTTGGATCATGGGTTCAGGTGTGCAAGGGTCGGAGAGGCTTGGACGTGTGCTGATTATCCTAGAAGGGTGTTGGACAATTTGGAAGGCAAGGAATGACGCATGTCATTGAAACTCTCCAAGAACGCTCACCAGCATTTTTTTCAAGATGAGGAACACCCTTATGTACTTGGTTATCCTGTTTAAGGGCTACACGGATGCACCTTCAATCAGAAGGTTTAGGACAGATCCATTCGTTTCCAAACAGGTGAGCATGTAGGGGCAGGGGCATTGGGTGTGCTGGCTTCCTCCAAGAGAAGGATTGAAACTCAACACGGATGGCTCTATTCTAAACTGCATGATGAGAGGAGGAGGGGTTGTTCGGGACTGGAGGGATTCCATCATTGCGGCATTTTCGGCCTGCTTTGGTGAGGGTGACATTTTTCTGGCAGAAACAATGGCCATGGTCACCGGGCTCGAATTATGTTAACAAAGGGGCATCGGGATGGTAGAGGTGGAGACAAACTCCCTTACCCTTTATAATTTTCTTTTAATGAAGGTCAAGGGCCCATGAAATATAACTTATTGCATTAGAAAATGCAACCTTCTCTTGAGAACAAGGACCGGAATTTCCCACACATGGCGGGAGGGGAACATGGTGGCAGACTTCTTGGCCTCTAAGTCTCCATTAGATCGAGTAACTGCCTAATTCTTGAGCCTGGGTTCCTTTCCCCTTGAGGGGGTCCATTTATTTGTTAATGATGCTCTCGGACTCCATTACTTTCGGCCCCCATGACTCTTCTTTTTTCTGGCCTTTTGGTCTCTTGATAATCAATAAAAAGTTTATTTTCAGGTCACGTATATAACCTGTCAATAAGTTAAAAAAATAAATAATATTAATCTAATATTTTCTAAATAAATTATATAATTAACACAAGTTTATTATTTCATAAGATAATGGCATATGTGACATGTCAGATTCAAGGTAAGGTCCTTAATCTCAATTTTCTTTTGCTAAGGAAAAACCTGAGATTATGTATGTTTATTATTTTCTATGGTTTATATAATGACCATTTGAAATTATATATAAAAATTTTATATGTTCTCATGGAAATTAATGTTTTTTCTCATGTCATTATTTAATGGGTTTTTCTATTCAGGTGTTTCTTATTTGAAAATGTTCGCTTCATTGAAAAAAAATCATCATTTAATTTTTTCATTAAAAATCCCTTTCTCTCCCATGTAAGTATTTTTGAATTAATTTTTTAATTTATTACTATGGTTTATAATATTTATAATGATTATTTTATTTATCTCTTAATTTATTTCAAATTTCGTTAAAAATATTCTAATTAAGGTTTTTTAAATGGAACATTTTGACAAATGACAATTGAAAAGTACAATTTTTTAAGTACAGTGAAAACAAAAATCCATCTAATCGTGAATTTTATTTTATTTCTTGCTTCCTATGAATGATAAAATATAATATTGAATTAGAATATGATTAATTTATTTTTTCTGGTATCATGGTAGTTAAAATGGTTTTTTTAAAAATATGTATTTTATATTGAAAATAGGCTTTTAAAATAATATTTGTATTGTATTATCTGAAGGTGATTCACATTCAATTTTTAAAAAATATTTAAAATGATAAAATATTTTATTTCATATATTGGTTTGTATATTTTTATAATATTTGTTGACCCACATATCTCCATGTGATCTCATTATGTTATAAATGATGGGTGTGAATAAATAAAACTTTAAATATTTGGGTAATGGTTATATTTTATATAGAATTATATTGGATGTTGGTCTTGGGGTTATTAAAATATGTAAGAGTTATTTAAAGGTTCCATGAGATGATGTTACAAAGTAACTTCATGAATTTTCTATACATTTAATTAATTTTCATGGAAATGAATAATTTTCATAAGATAATATAAATTATTTTTTAGGAATGATATTTCATTTTATGGGTAAGATGTTATCTTTTCAAGAATGATTTTTTAATGGGATTTAATATTTTTTATTGACTATTGATTTGTTATTTCTTATACCTTATTGGGTTTTTGTGATAAGTGAACCTTTTTAAATATTTTTCATAGGAATTAAGGATAAGAAAGGGATTTGATGAGGACATGTTGAAACTCAGGAAGACTATTCATGAAAAGATATCAATAATTATTTTAAAAGAGTTATATTACGGGAAAATTATATACTAATTGAAAGTGTCCACCTTGTATTTTATGGTTTCATTTTGAATTATTTATGGCTAAATTATCAAAAATAGTAAACCTGGAAAGATCCTCACTGTGAAAGAAAGTGATGTTATTTATTAAACTAAATATTATCTAATTTATACGGATATGGCCTTATAGTTGGTATGAAATGAAATCTTTAGATATCTATATATATTATGTTAATGATAATGTAATGAACATGAGATATTTTACTTTCTGGTCATGTTAACATGTTATAGCATTTTAATATTACCATGTTTCTACCAAAAACTATATTAGAATGTGTTTCTGTAGACAACATGTGGATGAGGTAGTGATAAATCACGGAGAGGATGATACCCTTCCAAATTAACATCTTCATATGGATAGAATTGGAAATTAATAAGTTTTTCAATGGTGGACCCTTATAACTTGGATATAAATGGTTCAGGTATCCATTCTAGAGTGGATCCCAATATAACACAAATAAACATGTCGATGGAATAAAATTTGATGAGAAAAAATACCCATAGTTTAGTAGATAATCTGTTATTGTAATAGATGAAGGATGGATAAATTATCTAGATAAGATATTTTATGTCATCTAATATTGAAAATGTTAAAAGGTAAATCATTCCTTTTAGCATTTTAAAGGTGAATATGATCGATGGTTTCCATTATTTATGAATACTATAGAGTAAGATCATCTTGATTCCATAGAATGGAAGACATTCATGTATATTTTCCTATATAAATACTTACCTATGGTTTTTTAACTTCATAAAACACCCCAAGATATTATGAAATATTGTTTTGAGTTAATTTAATATTTTTGATATTTTTTGTTTCACGCAACACAGAATATAGGTTTTTTTATATTAATGAACCATGTTTTAATTACATTATATTAAATGAAAAGTTAATCATGTACAATAAGAAAATAATGTTAATATTTATTTAATTGGAACACTATGGTTTGCAGACATTACATGCACAACATACTTTCCTCGATGGCCAGCATAACATGCAAGACCCAGTGTTACCAAACAATAAAATATTATTAAAAATATTTGAATTTAATATAATAAGATATATAATAACCATTAATTTTATTGATATTAATTGGATTAATAAAATTATATAAGTACATGTATGAATTAATTTGTTATAAATGAATTTGATTTGAATATAAGAACCAATTGAATATTAAAGGAATATTTTATAGAAAAATGTTTTTACACTCCCAATGTTATTTGATCCTAATAAATTAAAATTACAATTATTTAGTGATATTAATATATATATATATATATATTTTCAAATAAATTATTTTTTGTATTTATAAAAAGGGATTAGATTAACATATGATAAGAACAATCCTAATTTCACACACAAAAACTAATATTTGAATTAAGTCTCTTTTACATCCATATAATGGAGAACCAATTTTAAGAACAATTTTTCCTATTATATAAAACATATATGTAAAAATAAATTTAATATATTAAATAAGAACATAAAAATAGGTTAGGGTGATATTTTGGTATTTTTGGTTATTTTTCATATTATGATAAATAGTGAAATCACTAAATTCCAATTCAAATATCCTTTTTAATATAACTTATTATACCATAAAATTTTGTTTTTAATTGGTTTTAGTGTTTTCTAAGATTAAATTTTTTCAAACTGATCTAATTTAGTTCATTTTAATCAATTCCACTTTGAAATTGAATACAAAAACCTATAAAATAATTTAACGTTTTAACATTAAAACCCCACAATTTTGTCCCGTCTATGTGATTCCACATAAATTAATTTCTAAAACATCAGTTATTTTTTTTATAAAATGTATTTAATATTTGAAATTATAATATTTTATAATAAAAAATAGGTTTAAATAGGTTTTTAACTAAAAAATTAATGAAATTAATTAAAATTAAAAAGCAATGATTTAGGAAAAATCTCTCTTATTATTTGAATAAACCTTAAACTATTGGGACTAAATGATCAATAAAAATATAGAACACCCCATTTATGGCCATTATTCTTCCATTTACCTTCCATTATTCATTTTGGTAGGTTTGGAATGACATTTGTTATGTAAAAACGTGGGTACACCTAACTTGATTTGAAAAATACCAAGTGAGTCATTTCCCTACCCTATACAATGCCACCACCTATTCCCTTCCTCACACATCACAAAATACTTAAGATCGGACAATATCAAAGCATTAAAATTCTGAACATCAATTCCTTCCTCCTTAAATCCTCCCTTTGGGTATAAATAAATCCAATGATTCCCTTTGGGGAAATCCAAATGGAGTTACCCAATGAAGAAGTATCATCCTCCCTCAAGATCCTATATCTTATTTCCATTTTCCACCCCATACACTGTAATTATTACATAATTTTACAATAAATTTTTTTTCCAAAATATACTAAGATTTGTTATTCTAAGGTTTCAAAATACACTCAAACTCACTTCTATGAATGCATAACAAACATATTATTTATGTGTACAACAAACTATCACATCACAAAATGATGATTGTTCATTGTTCATTTACCACCTCTAATGGTTTCAATTATGATGGAAAATATTTTTATATATAATATATATGATATTTATCATTTATTTAAACTTATTTAATTCTTTTTCATCAGATATCCTTATACTTTTCATTTTATGTAAATACTGTAATCTCATTAGAGGAAGTGTATACTACCGTCCCCACAAAGCAATGTGATTCATTCACACATTACATTGAATATATTATGGATTGGTTTAGTAAACATGTATAATTTATATTATATAATAACTCTATTATAATAATGAAATATAAACATTTACATCTATTTTTCTTTCGATACAACAATAAAACTAAAACAACGTTCATCCGTGCGTTCGGCCTACTATCTCGATGAATGGAGTTTTCCATTTCAAAATTTTATGTCATATATATTATTATAATAAAAATATACATGATATATATATCATGTTTTACATTTCAATAAATAATGACATAAGTATAAAGAAAAAATCATGTTATGACACATGTGAAAAACAAAGGGAATATTACCCAAGTGAAACCTTTACATAGAATTGTTAATAAGTGGGTAATATAATATCATAATAAAACCATAAGTGCTAATAGATAAAAAAATATGGCTCTATGATATATTTAGAATAAAAATATTATTATTATACATGAATTTTTTGATTATGATGGGATTCAAGGTACAAGATAAGTCAATTTCATCTCACTTTTTATTTTCGTAAGATTCATACATTATTCACCTCTATTTCATTTGTTTGGTTTGTATACATACCATGAATGTATTATATGAATATTTTTATTAAATATATGAGTATTTATATTACCATTATATGATCTTTCTTTCATGGTTTTAATGACTCAAATGCTACCAAATTGTTAAGACACTTTTGTGTCGATTTGTCGTATTTGAGACACATATATTGTAATGCACCAACATTATTATTCGTAGTGTATATAAATCCATTTAAAAAGTTATATCATGAATATAATTATATTAATGATATTTTACACTCCATGTAATATCAATTTGATACATGGGGTGAATTATTCAATGTTAACAGGTGCTAAGAGTTTGTAAAAAAATCATATCATTTATCATGATTGATTGCGATTCTTCATTCATTGATGAAATAATAGGTTTAAAATATCATGAAATCTCTTGAATTTTCATAACCTATTGTCATTCATGTTATATCCATGTAATATTATAATTTTTATGCACTTTTTACATAATATAGTTAATAATGTTTTATAATTCTTGACTTTACCCTCTCATTTGTCGTAAATTTCTTTTCATTAAAATATTTTTTTTTGTAAAAATATATATTAATTTATATTTTTTTGTTTATTTTAAATAAAAATATCTTAAAAATGTTTTCAAATCTATTTTATAATTTTTCATGGAAAATGGTTTTCAATATTTTTTCAAGGTTTCATTATAAGTTATCAATGTGTTTCAATAAAATGGGTTTCAAAAATGTATTCAAAAATTCGTTCTATGTTTTAAAAGTATTTTCAAAGATAAATGTTTTCAAAAGGGTTTAAATATTATATTTTATGTTTATAAGTAAAATTGTTCTCAATTGAGTTCAATATGTCTTTCTATGTTTTCAAAATATTTACAAAAAATGGTTTTCAAAATATTTAATGTTTTAAAAATCATTTTTCCAAGAACAAATGATATTTTCCTCAAGAAATATTTTTAAAAGTTATCTAAAAATTATTTTCCATATATGATGGAAAAAATAAATATTAATCACTTTATTCAGTAAAATTGTCCAAAGGTTCCATTAATATTATCTCATTGAATAGTTATTGTTTTGATGGAATGAAATTTTTGAATACTTTTTTCTATTTCATAGGTGGTATGTTTGTGAATAATATTACTATTCCATGAGTTGTATGATTATAAAACTCGATCCTCTTTAATGGGTTAGGACATGATAAATTCTTATGAAACCCACTTCCCTTCAGGGATATTATTGTATTAAATGATTATTAATCCTATATATTTTCCTTAGGTTATTATTTGATTAATTTTTTTTTATACTGATTCTATTTCATGGGTTATGATATGATCTATTTTTATGGGTCATGATATGATTAATGTTTTGTTATCTAGTCACATATGTATGTATGGTTTCAATATGAGATGTGTAGGACATATACCTCCCTATAATTCATTGATTAGTGAAATGTTATATATGAGTTCAGAGGGTACATTGGTTGTATCCCAGTCCCAAAAACAAGAATGTACATTGGTCGTAGCCTAAGGCTGAAAGTAAGAGGGTAACTGGGTTTTATCCCATGCCCAAAAACAAGATGGTGTAAGGGTTTTGGCCCATGAATTAATATAAGGGTGTGCATTGGTTTTAGCCCATTACCTAAAACAATAAGGTAAACCGGTCGTAGACCAAACCTAACATGTTGTGAAGGTCTTGGAAGATATCCATGACATATTATTTAATATGATTATGTTTTTTAATCAAATCCCATTTCTTATTCATATGTTCTGTTTTCATGGATTATGTTCTTTATTTCCATATGAATAATGTCTTAAGAACATACATGATTTATGATATGGTTAATGTTTATGATATTTGATATACAAGGTATGATATTCTAAGGTTATGATCACATTACCATAAACCTATACTTATTTTTATTCCTACAGTTTTCCTTGTTTACCCTTACTGAAAATATGAACTCACCCCTTTTTATGCCTCATTCCCCATGTTATGAAAATATGTAATATGTATTATCCTTCTAATAAGAGTTATAGTCATGAGGAACCTTGTGTGAGATAGTGTACCTTGTTTATATACCATTGTTTACGTTTCCATGTTTCCAAAGACACAAAAATAATATGGTCCTTGGACATCCATTGGTACAATATTTTATGTATTATATAAAAGAGATTTATTGTTAATGTTTAAAAACCAAGGTTTTAAATATTTGGTATCGGAGGGATGGATTTTTTAACCTTTGGAATCTAGGATGAGAAAACAAGTTATTGAGGTCCCTAGATGTATATCTAATGTTTTGTATAGGGGTGTCTCTACATATAAGTATTAGGATAAGCCTAGGTTTAAGAAACTATCTTAAAATTTTTGGTAGTGGGTAGAGTGATTATTTTACCTAAAACAAATCTTTGTTTTGATACTACATCTGGATGTGGTCCTGGAACAGATGTACCTCGAAGTAACAACTATAACAAGGTTTTTCAGGCCTGAATTGACATACCCATATACATGACAACAAGCCTTATTTAAAAAATGGTTTGAAACTCCTGAGGGATATACTTTGGAAATTCAAACACTTCATGAAACATCATGAAACATGTAAATGGATGTTGGATGTGAATATCCTAGGATAAACCTTATATGCCTTAGTTGACGAAATGTTTCATAATTTAGATAGCACAGAAGTGGTTTTCATGATTATGTGATTCCCTTTTATTGCAATCATCCTTACTCAATTCATCCTAATTTTGGTCAATTGTGGGAACTAGATTAACAATAAGTATGATGGAAAATATATTTAGGAGAAATCAATTGGGATAATCACTATTGTGAAGGATGTTTTTGTCATGCCTAATAAATATTAAAGGAGCATGATCAACAAATTGTACCTTAACCAAATATCAAACTCAGCAAGGATGAGAATAAAGGATTTCACTATGATTTTAGGTAATGGAGACTATGTAGGAAAAAATATTCAGTTTATATTTTTTCAAGAATAAAGAATGAATCTCAAAACATAATTTCATAGTGGAACAAGATGGTGTTTTGATTACAGAAAATAATGATACCAAACATGTAACATCACATGAAATATTAGGGGTTTAGTTAATTAAATGGATGAAAATATTGGTCACTTTAGAACATAATAAAATTTAAATTTCTTTAAAAATGAAGTGAATTTTCATTATGAAAATCGATGTATTAATTGGGAAGATCCCAAATATAATAATCAAGGTGGTACATGTTATGGTTATATTGATGGTGATGATGATAATGAGACTATATTTGAAATGTAAAAGGAAATAGGTATTAAATAATAGGATTAGGTAACCTGATTATTGATTATCAATTATTTTTAATAACCAAAGTTCTTATGTATTTACTTTTAAAAAATTGGTCATATCAATAAAGAAATAAACACAGATTGTTCTACTGATGTTTTTCAATTGGTATTTACAAATTTATGTTAACTATTTCTAATGGACTGGTAATGTGATTTAATAGAAATGTAATATTTTGAATAAGGGAAGATAAAACATAATATGTTATTGATTTTAAGATTATTTTTTTTGGATAATGATATGTGGGATGAATAAGTAAATTGAATGGAACTGATTACCTTAAAACTAATTAAGGACTTCTTGACATATGATTTATTCCATCATTGATGATTTTCATAGAATTTTTGGATTTTAGGGATAGATCCATTATAATTTTGAATAATGAAAATTCTCATTTTCAATAAGGATTGATGGTAATTCCGGTCATTAACATGTTTCAAGGGAATACAAAATAAAGTTATTCACTTGTTTGGAATGTATCAACCAATATCTACTTTATGATATATGAGGGATCAATACTGTGTTTACTTCATGACCCTATTTATGTGGTTTTGGATTTTATATTTCATTTGGTTGATAAGGATAAAAATTCAATAAATTTTAATGTTTAAATTTGGAGGATGTATTTATGTAATGAGATTGTGATGAAAAGATTGGTTAAAAGGATATTCAGTGATTAACATTATTACAAGGATTCCCAGGATATTAATTTATGAAATTATATCAATGTGGTTTTAGAAGAGTAAATCATGTATGTTGTGGGATATCCAATCATTTACAGTAAGGATGTGGGTCTTAAACCCTAGACAAAAGGACGATAAGTTTTTCATTTCAAAAAATGGCATACACGATGTACTGGATAATGTGTTATTATTTTTTATGAATAAATATTAATGATGAATAAGTAATATTACTTTTTTTATTAGATATTAATTTATCAACATATTTATTTTCAAGAATAGTTACCAAAAAATAGTTATAATTTTCAATTTTTTATGGGTTTCAAAATTTGAAAAAAGTTAATTTTAGTTCTTCAGGAGTCGATGTTAATTTAAGAACATCCATTTATCAAAGTAATGGATGAATTAAATATTTACACAAACAGAATAAAATAATTAAATTTTTATATATAAATATATCATGTAATTATATTTCATTATATTCTTGGTAAATAAAATAATTACTCAATGATATGAATTTAACAAAAATATAATGTTGTCCTAAAAGCTAAAATTTAATTGAATTGATGGCCTCTTAAATCATCATAGATTTATGAATTTTGTTACCTCATAATTTCGTTGATCATGCATTTTTTCTTATAGATGACCTAAATCACTTCAATTAATATTTACACTTTCCCTCTAAGTCCTCGTTTTCACATGCCGCATATGTCCTATTATGTGGAATCCTAAATTTATTTTATTTTTTGTAACTATTATGTTTCGAAATTTACAATTTCAAATGATGTTTTAGGATTCAATTTTATGATATGGGTTTATATGAAATGAATTTTCATGTATTAATCCTTTTGAAACTCAGAAAAAATTCAAGGGAGAAATTTAATTTGGGGGGGGGGGGGTAGAATATAACACCACAATGTTTTTTGAAATATTCTTTTTGAATTAATTTAATATTTTTGATATTTTTCATTTCATGCAACACTAAAAATAGATTATATTATATTAAATCAAAATTTTGTCTTTAATTATACACAATTCATGGTTAATCATTCACTGAACACAATATAATGTTTATCTTTATTTACACAGAACACTAATTTGAGTTTAAGGTACATGGAAAACAGACTTTCCTTGATGTATTGTGTAACATGTAAGACCGGGTGTTACTGAAAAATAATATACAATTAAAAATATTACCATTTACTATAATAATATATAACCAATATGTTATTTTGATGGTTATGAGTTTGATTAATTAACTTTTGAAAATATATGGTTGAACTAATTAACTAAAAATGAATTAAAAAATATGTACGAAACAACTGAATGTAATGGTAATGTTTTTATAGAAAACTATTTTTATGCTCACAACGAAATTTTATCCTAATAAATATAATTATTTAAAATTATTTAGTTTTATTAATTTAATATATATATTATATATCCAATAAAATATTTTTTCTATTCATAAATTATATTTGATAATCATAAGACATGAACTAACCTAATTTCAAACATAAGAATCAATATTTTTATTAAGTCACTTTGACCCCATTTTAATAGAGATCATATTTTATAAAACTTTTTTGGATCTTTTATACAGATTTTATGTCAAAATAAACATATCCTCAATAAGTAAAACATAAAAATTAACTTTGTGGTATTTTTTGGTATTTTTCAATGAAGTTTCATATTGTAATAAATGCTAAAAAAATATTGAATTATAATTCAAAACTGCTTTTTAATATAAATCATTTATATGGATTGATTATGTTTTTAATTTGTTTCATTGTTTAATTAGATTAAATATTTTTCAATGAATCCAATTTATGTCATTGCAATCCATTTCAGATTCAAATTGAATATAAAAAAATAGCATATTTTTGAATTTTTTGATATAAAAAACCTGCATTGTTATCATGTCTGACAGATTAGAATTAAATTCATTTATGAAAATTTTGTGGATTGAATTTGGAAAAATGTATTCCATATTTTTAATAGGAGTAATTTATAATTTATTATATTTTCAACATTGTTTTTACAAAATAAATTAATCAATGTAATTAAAATTAATTAAAACGATGATAGAAAATTTAAGATTAACAAGGGAACAATCCATAACATTAAGGGTCCAAATGACTTAGAAGCCAGTAAAAAAAATCCAATTATATGGATATTATTCTTCCATTAACCTTATATTATTGATTTTTCTAGGTTTTCTATTAATTTTCTAGGTAAAATAAGGGTATACCTAACTTGTTTTCAAAGATACCAAGTGAGTCCTTTCCCTTATCTGTAAAAGGAAACCACTTATCCTCCTTACTTGATATATTTCAAGCCACTTAGGTTCAGAAAATATATTCCCAATATAAATCCCAACATCCCTCCTTCCTTGAGTCCTATATTTTTCAATAATTCAATCCATGAAATCCCTTTGGTGAAAACCAATTGGAGTTACCCAAAGAAGAGATAACATCCTACATCAATAGATTTTATCATATTTTCATTGTCCACCCCCGGCACAATAATTATACCATTATAATACAAAAAAAATATCCCAAATATTCTGAAATGTTTTTATGATAATGGTTCAACCTACATTTATACACACATCAATTTAATGGGTAATGAACATACTAGTTATATGGATGACGAACTACCCGCACATGAAATGATGACTGATCATTCTTCCTTTTTCACCTACCATGGTGGGAATTATCATTGAAAATATATTTATATATAATATATGTGATATATATTATTTCTTTTATATTATTTAATTCTTTTATAATACAAATCCTTATATGGTCCATTTTGTGTAAATATGATAATTTCATTTGAGAAAGTGTGGACTATTGCCCCCTCAAAGCGATGTGATTCATTTAAACCTTACATGGAATTAGTCAGGAATGGCTTCAATATACTTATATTATAAGTTATGATATAGTATTAATTTTGGAATAATAAAATATATATATATATATCCCACTTTCTTTATATACGATAATAAAAGAGAAACAACGTTCAAGTGTGTGTATGACCTACCATCTCCACGAATAGTGTCTACCATTTCATACTTATATACTATATAGATTATTATAATATAAATATACTTAATATAAATGATATTTATATCATATATTACATTAATTGAATTATGATATTCGTATAAGGATAAAAACACAATAAATAAAGACACAAAAAAAAAACAAACTGAATATTACCTGAAGTGATACCTTAACATAGAATTGTTAATACGCAAGTAATATGAAATAATAATTTAAAATATGTGGTATTAAATATAATAATATGGTTTTTAATGTATTTATAATAAAAAAGTATTTATTATACAGAAATGTTTTATGAGTATGATGAGAGTTAAGACATAAGGTGTAACATCCCAGGTAAATGAAGAATAAGATATTTTCATATTTATTAATGTTTGTGAATTAAATATTAATTTTACTTTAAAAGGGATTCTATGTTTGATAGCGTACCTGATACGCAACAACAGGTTTCTTTGAAATCTTACGTTGCACATTAATAATATAATATTATTATTTTAAATGGTAGTACTCTCCTAGAATTTGTATTAGCAAGAATGAATAAAACTAACTAAAATATGATTATACATGTTTGTTAAATGTATTTACTTTTATCCAATAAAAGTTAGAGACTTAAAATATGAATGAATCTAATTTTAAGCATAATTTACATTAAAAGGTCGATTTACCACCTTTTAATGGAGAACCATCTTTAAATCTAGTTTTGGCCTTTATTATATGTTCTATTTTACCAAATAAAATTCTTCTTTAGATTCAGGACATCAAATTTTACTTTGGGTAAATTTTTGGTATTTTTCGGATAAATTCCATTTTTAATGAATAGTAGAAAATATTGTATTTTAATTCCAAAGTGTCATATAATCTAATTTATTTATATGATTAGATTATCATTTTAGTTGGTTTTAAACTGTAATTATAAGATATTTTTACCATTTAATACAATGTTGTTCATTGGAATTAATTTCACTTTGAAATTGGACATAAACAAGTGTCAATCTTTTGATAGTTATTATTTCTTAAAAACACACTATATGTTTCAACAACGGGAATTAATTTTAAAATTAATTACTGCCACTTCTATGTTTTGAATTTTTCAAAATAAACATCATTTTTTAATTCTGAATATCAAATATAGCTTTGGCTGAATTTGTGGTATTTTTCTGAAAAACATCGATTTTTGATGAATAGTGAAACCACTTAGTAGTAGTTAAAAAACTGAATTTTTCATTTAAATGAGATTTTACTACTTCTATGAATTGAATGTCGAAAATCCAAAATTTATGGTTGTTAACAAGAAGTAAAATGTCATTCAATAAGATGAAAATAATTTTTTTTGAATAGTAACTTTTGACTTTTATTTATCGCAGTTAAAGGTAAATAGGGTAATTCAAAGTTAAAAGAATATTATAATAAATCAAAATTACCTTAAAACTTCTCCAAAACATATTGTATGAGTCATGGCCGACTATGGTCATCTTTGGGTCAATTTTGGGACCCCATGGAGCCACTTATGAAAGATAATTACACTTTAGGTTAATTAATTTAATGTAAAGACAAAAATGACATAAACAAAAATCCTTTAGTAAATTAATTTTTATATGGTGTTATATAAGAAATATTTTTTCCTATAAATATTCATTGAAAAAATTTAAAAATATTTCCTACATCATGGTATTTTTTTAATAAGTTTTAGACATCAAATAAATTAAATTATTTATGACACAATAATCGTGTAGTATTTACATCATTAATAAAAGATTTAAATAAATAAGATTATAAATATTAAAATAACATCCAAAACCTATCCAATTCCTATTGTATGATATTATTTAGACTACGACTCATCTTATCTTCGACTTTAATTATTTTTGGACCTCTTGAAACCAAATATATGTTTATAATAAAATAATGTTTTCACAGTTTCCTAAAGAGCCCCTCCTCCCCCTTATAAAAGGAGACCACTTATAAACAATTCCCCACACCTCTCAAGACTTCTGGCTGGTCCAAAATCTTCCCAATTAGGCTCCCTACATCCCTCTCCACCTCTTAGAAGCCTTACCTTAGGTAGAATTCACTTCAAGAAGTCATTTGGTTCAAACCAAAGGGAGTTACCCAAATTAAATGTAACAATTTCTCTTAAATTATTTTCTTTTATTTTACTTCTCCAACCCCTAAACTCTTTTTATTACATTATTTTTTAACAACACCAGTGTCCTAAATATGTAAGGATGTTTTTATGAGAATTATTCTAACTACACTTACACACACCTCCATCTAATGGATGAAGAACATAATGTTTCTGTGGATGGAAAAATAACGCTTCGCAAAATGATGATTATTCAAATATCTCAAACCACCTCTCTTGGTGGCTATTATGATGGCACTGTATTTATATATGATATATATTATTTTTATTTTTTCATTATTCTTTTGTAATTTCCATTTATATCATGCCTTTATGGATTCTATTTTGGGTAAACGTGATAATTTCGTTTGAGGAAGTGCAGACTTCTGCCCGCTTAAAGTGACATGACTCGTTCATACCATATGTGGTACATATAAAGGATATATTTAATGATATTATATATGATAAAATAATATAATTATAATACAACTATGTATCATTATGTTTTAATTCCATTAAATATGAAATAGAAATGGAAGTAGCGTTCATGTGTACGTACGGCTTACCGTCTCCATGAATGCTGCATTTCATTTCTTACCTCTAAATATTATGTACTATTATAAATAAATTTATATGATGGATATATATGATATATATGATATCAAAATAAAGAATATCATTCTTTATATAATGAACCTTTGACCACATGAACAACATGTAAATATAAGAAGTCCATTTTTGAATCAAGTACCAAATATCAAAAAATGAACAATATTAAATTAAATGAATACATAATGTTTATAACATGGTAATAATTGATAAAAAAAGACTAATAAATTTGAAAAAGGATCTTAATCATGTATAAATTAACTTTAGTTTATTATTCAGGAGATTAAAGAATGATCGAGTCTAGTCGAACACAAGGTAAGGGACTTCGTCTCAATCTCCTTTCATGAGGCGTATTTTGATAATATATATACCTTCTTCTTTTACACAGTGTATAGTAAAACCCTTTGAATTTTAATTTCATTCAAAGGGAATCTTCTTATACATATCATTTTACTAAACGACAAGAGGAATGTTTTTAACTTTTGCGACGATAATGAACTCTCTGCCGCTGTAATCGTTATTTGGCTTCCTCTATAAGCCTTAATGTTTCCTAAAATGAAAAGTAAATCCCTTATTCTATTTTTGGGTGTTTTGGTAGTGAAAATAGTTTTTGAAATTGATTGATTAGTTCAATATCTTGAAATTATTTCTGGTTGTTACAAATTAAATGATATTTTTGAAATGTTTATATTTGCAATATTTTATGTGTTATGATTTTATAATGGTACTTGGACATTTGATAGGTGGTTACATGATAAACCAAATGATGGGTGGTGCTGTGAATACCAGGATGGGTGGTTACGTTATAATCTCCAATTCATTGGGTATGGAAGTTGGCCATATGGCTATTCCATTTAGTGATATGTGTGGAAGTCGACCGTATGGTTATTCTATTTAAGTATGTTTATGTCCCAAGTTACCTTTATATGTTATGTGTTCTTTATATGGATTTTATGGTAATATTTTGGTTATAAAAGGGTAAGTAATGGTCTTTTATTCATTGAAGAGTATTTAATACTTCATAAAGGTGAAAAGTATTACTTATGATAAAGTATTCATGGTTTACCTGTTGTTTTGAAAAAATAATAGTTTTCCTTCCTTGTGTATCTCTTACTGAGCTTTTTATGCTCATTCCATGTCTTTGAAATGTTTTTCAAATGACATAATGTACAATAGGGTCAAGGATAGGATCAAGGAAAAGTCATGTTGTCTTAAACAAGGAACTAGACATTACTCTTTCAAGAGTTCTTTTTTTGTAAAAAAATGGAAACTGTGTAGAAGTGTCTACTTTGTAATCGTTTTAGATGTAATAGTTATTTCCTAATTCTATAAAACTCTAAACCTGAAAACATACTCAATCTAAAATATTCATTTAATTAAATATTATGTAAAGTTTAAGGATGAATCGTTACAGTTTGTATAAGAGGTCAGTTTAGATATCTTTAGGAGTTAAGGTACTGTTAAATTAATCTCCATATAGTAATTTATGTTAATATTGAAATGATATAGCATTTATATATTATCTTGTTTCTTTTCCTAAGATAGTTCTATGTTTAGAATGGTTTTCCGTAGAGGAAACAAGGCAGCTATGTTGGGACGACATCAGGAGGAAGAAAACCTTCCAAATCAGCAACCTAGGATGATCGGAATCAGAACTGAACAGTTTGTTGCAGTGATGACATAGTTGAATCAGGCTATAAATGGTGGTGGTATCCATGCACGAGATCATCCATATCAACCGTAGAGGAACATATTATTAGTGGAGCATTTCATGAGGCAACATCCCCCATCATTCAGAGTATCATCTGACTTTGTCCTAGCTGAAGGGTGGATTAAAGCACTAGGAAGATTTCTGATGTCATGGTTTGTTCATAACATCAAAAGGTTAGTCTCGTTGTTTACCATTTTGAAGGTGAAGCTGATCAGTGGTGGGGGATGGTGAAAAATATCAGGTATAGTGAGGAGATTGATGATCTTGATTGGGATGAATTCAAAGGTATGTTTCTTGAAAAGTATATTCCTAAGGTGTTTGGTCTTAGGATGGAAAAACAATTCGTAGAATTGACGCAGGAGGATGAATCAGTAGCTGCTTATGAAGCAAAGTTCACTTGAGTGGAATGTTATGCACCAAATTTCATCCGAGATCTTGATAGTGAGATAAATCAATTTTACTCAGGATTGAAGCCACGATATCGAAGAGCATTACACTCTGAGATCAAAATTTATGAAAAACTTGTTTGATGTGTGGAGAAGGTGGAAATGAAGTTTGTAGATGATCAGGTGTTCTTTGACAAACAATATAATAAGAGGTCTAGTTGGCAGGAAAAGGGTAATAATTCATCAAAGAAGCATGGAGGTAAGAAAACTAAATATCCATCTTGTGAGAGGTGTGGTAAAAAGAATCCCAGGGAATGTTTATCAAAGTCTAGAAAGTGCTTCCAGTGTGGTAAGTCTGGTTATATTGTTCGTAATTGTAAAGAAGATGATCAAATAGGAAATGAAAATCCATCGGCAAGATGTTTTAAGTGTAATGAAATGGGTCATTTTGGAAATGAGTGTCTAGAAAAGAACTCAACTGAGGGAAAGCATCTGGACTACAAGAAGAAAGGGGTGGTGAAATCCTTTTCAAATATTTCAGCAGATGTTGGGCCATCAAACAAAGTAGTATCAGGTATACTATTTGTTTCTTCATATTATGCCAATGTGTTGTTTGATTCAGGTTCTACACACTCTTTCATTTCTGATAAGTTTTCTAGTAAATTGGGAATTCCATCTCATGATATGAATACTGAAATTATGGTAAAAACACCTCGAGGAAACGTTGAGACAAAAAGAAATTATAAAAACCTTCTTGTCCTTGTGTGTGGAAAGAACCTACCTACAAACCTTATTGTTTTTCCTCTAGTAGAGTTTGATGTTATTTTGGGCATGGATTGGATTTATTTTTATCATGATAAGTTTGATTGTAGAGCTAAAGATGTTTATTTTCAGAAATATTTACAGTTTGTGTACAAGAATGAACCCTTTCTTTTGATAATATAACAGGAAGCTGAGAAACTGGTAAAAGATGGAAATGAATGTTACATTTCACATATTGTTGAAAATAAAGGAACTATTCAGATAAATGATGTTCCAGTAGTAAATGAGTACCTTGATGGTTTTCATGGTGAGTTTCCTGGTATAATACATGATCGGGAAGTTGAATTTATTATTGACTTAGTTCTTGATGCTAAGACAATTTCCAAACCCCCTTATCGAATGGATCAAATTGATATTTTAGAGTTAAAGAAGGAACTTCAGGAGTTATTAGATAAAGGTTTCATTCAACATAGCACATCGCCATGGGGTTCTCCTATCTTATTTCTTAAAAAGAAATATGTTTCAATGAGACTTTGAATTGATTATAGAGCATTTAATAAAATCATTTTTAAGAACAAGTATACTTTGCCTCATATCGATGATTTTTTTGATCAGCTCCAGGGAGCTCAGTATTTTTCGAAAATTGATGCGAGATCGGGGTACCATCAGTTGAAAGTAAAGTAAGAATACATTCCAAAGACAACATTTCTTACTAGATATGGCCATTATGAATTTGTAGTTATGCCTTTTTTAACCAATGCACCTACTGTATTCATGGATCTTATGAATAGAATTTTCTGTGATTTCTTGGATAAGATTGTGGTTGTGTTCATTGATGATATTTTGGTTTATTCCAAAAGTAAGGAGGAACATTAAATTCATTTAAGGGTTGTCTTGCAAACCTTAAAATAAAATAAATTGTTTGGGAAATTCAGAAAGTGTGAGTTTTGGTTACAAAAAATTTCATTATGTGGTAACATTGTATCAAAAAATGGAATAACGGTTGATCCTTCTAAAAAAAAGTTGTTGAAGAATGTAAAAGTCCCACAAATATAACTGAGATTTGTAGTGTTCTTGGTTTTTTAGGTTATTACCAGAGGTTTGTTGAAAATTTTGCATGGTTATCTAGTCCAATGACTACATTAACTCAAAAAGGTGTTAAGTTCATCTAGACAAAAGAATGTGATGATTTTTTTCTATAATTGAAAAGGAGATTGGTGAATGATCCTGTTTTGACACTACCATCGATGAATGGCGAGTATGTTATCTATAATGATGCTTCATTGAAAGGACTTGGTAATGTCCTAATGCAGAATGATCAGGTAATTTCTTATGCTTCACATCTGTTAAAACCACATGAGTTGAATTACCCTACACATGATTTGGAATTAGCTGCTGTTTTTTTTGATTTAAAAATTTGGAGGCATCGTTTGTATGAAGTAAAATGTGACATTTATACTGATCACAAAAGTTGAAAGTATATATTCACTCATAAATAATTGAACATGATACTGAGGAGATGGCTTGAATTAATCAAGTATTATGATTACACGATCCATTACCATACAGGAAAAGAAAATAACGTGGATGATGCTTTGAGTTGAAAAATTAATGATTCATTAACTATGTTATGTTTGAAACAAGATCCTTTCATTTTTTATTTGATAAACTTTGGCATAGAAATTGTTGGTGTAGAAAATTCTTCTATATTCTTTCAAACTTTAGTGAAATCATCTCTATGAGACAGAATAAATCTATAGTATAAAGAAGATAGTGAGTTACAGAAAAAGGTAGAGTTAGTTTAGTAGGGTATGTTTCATGATATTAATGTTGATAATGATTGTGTTTTTAGGTTTATGAAGAGATTATGCATGAATTTTTATCCACAGTTGAAGAATGAGTTGTTATGTGAAGCTCATAGTTCTCCGTTTTCAGTTCATCCTGTTAGTACTAAGATGTATAGAGATCTTTAGAAGTATTACTGGTGGGATGGAATTAAAAGAGATATTGTTGATTTTACTGTGATGTGTTTGACTTTTCAGTAGGTTAAAGCAGAGCGGCAGTTGGAAAAAGGGATGCTTCATCCTTTACCAGTTCCACAGTGAAAATGGGATAATATATCAATAGACTTTGTTGTGGTATTACCAAAGACATCTTGAGGTAGTAATGAAATCTGGGTTATTATTGATCAATTGACTAAATCTGCTTATTTCATTCCTATTCAGGATACATTGTCTCTAGATCAACTACCTCAGTTCTATGTTAAAGAGATATTCAGGTTTCACGGAGATCCCCTCTTCATTGTATCTGATCGTGATCCCAGGTTTACTTCTAACTTTTTGAAAGGCCTTCAGAAGTCATTGGGTACTGAACTAAATTTTAGTACAACTTTTCATCCTCAATCATATGGGAAATAATAATGAAAAATTCAGAAATTGGAGGATATGTTATGTGCTTTGTCGATGGATTATCAGGAAAGTTGGGACCAACATATTTCTTTGGTTGAATTTTCATATAATAACAGTTTTCATTCCAGTATATAGATGGCTCCATTTGAGTCATTATATAGAATGCATTGTCAAACTCCATCTTTTAGGATGAAGTAGGTGAAAGTAGCTGATGGGACTAGAATTGGTAGAAGAGATGGCAGAGAAATTTCGGTTGATTTAGAAGCATATGATAATATATCAGAGTAGACAAAAAAGTTATGCAGATAACCGGAGGAAGGATCTTTCTTTTGAGGTAGGTGATCATGTATTTCTCAAAGTTTCTCCATGGAAAAGTGTGATGTGTTTTGTTAAGAAGGGAAAGTTGAGTCCGAGGTTTATTGGACCTTATGAAATTCTAGAGAAAGTTGGATCAGTTTCTTACAGAGTTGCTTTACCTCCATGTTTATCCCAGGTACCCAATGTTTTTCATGTTTTGATGTTAAGAAAGTATATTCTAGATCTATCTCATCTTTTGAGCCCAGAGGTAGTTCAGTTGGAAGAGAATCTCTCTTATGAAGAACAAACAGTTCAGATTCTTGATCGTAGAGAGAAAGTGTTGCGGAATAAGGTAATTCACTAGGTAATGTTTTTTTTGAAAAACCATATGGTTTAAGAGGTAGCGTAGGAATCGAAAAATGCTATGAGGGATAAATACCCCCACTTATTTTGATAAGTAAAACTGTGAGGATGCAATTTCCAAAAGGGGGGAAGGATGTAACATCCCAGGTAAATAAAGAATAATACATATTTCATTTTTATTAATATTTTTTAATTAAATATTAATTTTACTTTAAAGGTGTTTCTATGTTCGATAGCAAACCTGACACGCAACAACGGGTTTCTTTGAAATCTTACGTTGCACACTAATAATATATTGTTATTATTTTAAATTGTAGTTAACTCCTAGCCGTTGTATTAGTTGGAATGAATGAAACTAACTACAATATGATTATACATGTTTTTTAAATGTATTTACTTTTATCCAATATAAGTTAGAGGCTTAAAATATGAATGAATCTAATTTTATACATAATTTATATTAAAAGGTCGATTTACCTCCTTTTAATGGTGAACCCTCATTAAATATAGTTTTGGTCATTTTTATATGTTCTATTTGACCAAATAAAATTCTTCTTTACATTTGGGACATCAAATTTTACTTAGGGTGATGTTTAGGTATTTTTCAGACAAAGTTCATTTGTTAATGAATAGTGGAAAATATTGTATTTTAATTTTAAAGTGCATTTTAATCTAATTTATTTATATGGTTAGATTATCTTTTTAATTGGTTTTAAAGTGTAATTGGAAGATATTTTTCCATGTAATCCAAATTTGGTCATTTTAATTAATTTCACTTTGAAATCGGACAAAAACAAGTGTCAGTATTTTGATAGTTATTGTTTCTTAAAAAACACTATTTGTTTTAACAGCAAGAATTAATTTTAAAATTAAATAATGACACTTCTATGTTTTTAATTTGGAAAAATAGACATAATTTTTGAATTCAGAATATCAAATATATCTTAGGCTGAATTTTTGGAATTTTTATGAAAAACGTCAATTTTTGATGAATAGTGAAACCACTTAGTAGTAGTTAGAAAAACCGACCTTTTCATTTAAATTAAATTTTACCACTTCTATGAATTGAATTTCAAAAATCATACATACATGGTTTTTATCAAGAAGTAAAAATTTTATCAATAAGATGAAAATAATTTTTGGTGAATAGTAAATTTTGACTTTATTTACCGCGATTAAAGGTAAATAGGGTAATTCAAGATTAAAATAATATTATTATAATTATAAATTACATTTACACTTGTACAGAACTTATTGGATGAGTCATGGTCGACCATGGGCATCTTTGGGTTGATTTTGGGACCCGTGGAGCCACTTATGAAAGACAATGACACTTTAGATTAATTAATTTAATGTAAAGGCAAAAATGACACAGAAAAAATCTTCTAGTAAATTAATTTTTATATGGTGTTATATATGTAATAGTTTTTCCTATAAATATTAATTTTAGAGATAAAAATATTTCCAACAACTTGGTATTTTTTATAATTTTTATACATCAAATAAATTAAATTATTTATGACATAATAATTATGTAGTATTTACCTAATTAATGAAATATTTAAATAAATAAGATTATAAATATTAAAATAACAACCAAAACCTGTTCAATTCCTATTGGATGATATTATTTCTACTATGAGTCATATTATCTTTTACTTTAATGATTTTTGGACCTTTTTAAACTGAAGATATGTTTATAATAAAATAATGTTTTCACACTTTCCTAAAGAGCCCATCCTCCCCCTTATAAAAGGAGACCAATTATAACCAATTCCCCATACCTCTCAAGACTTTTGGCTCATCCAACCTCTTCCCAATTAATCTCCCTACATCCCTATCCTCCTCCTAGAAGCCTTACCTTAGGAAGAACGCACTTCAGGAATTCTTTTGGTTCAAACCAATGGGAGTTACCCAAATTAAAGGTAAGAGTTTATCTTAAATTGTTTTCTTTAATTTTACTTCTTCAACCCCTAAACTACTTTTATTACTTTCTTTTTTAACAACACCAGTATCCTCAATATACTAGGATGTTGTTATGAGAAGTATTCTAACTACACTTACACACACCTCCATCTAATGGATGAAGAACATAATTTTTCTGTGGATGGAAAACTAACGCCTCACTCAACGATGATTGTTCAAATATCTCCAACCGCATCTCTTGGTGGCCATTATGATGGAACTATATTAATATATGATATTTTTTTTATTTTTTTTATGATTCTGTAATTTTCATTTATTTTATACCATTGTGGTTTCCATTATGGGTAAACGCGATAATTTCTTTTAAGGAAGTGCAGACTACCGCCCCCTCAGAGTGATACGACTCATTCATACCATATGTGGTACATATAACGGATAGATTTAATTATATAATATATTATATAATAATGGAATTATAATACTACAATGTATCATTATATTTTAATTCCATTAAATATGAAATAGAAATGGAAGTAGCATTCAGGCGTACTTACGGCTTACCGTCTCCATGAATGGTGCATTTCATTTCTTACCTCTAAATGTTATATACTATTATAAATACATGTATATGATCGATATATATGATATATATGATATAAAAATCATGAATATCATTCTTTAAATAATGAAACTTTGACCACATGAACAACATGTAATTATAAGAAGTCCATTTTTGACTCAAGTACCAAATATTGAAAAAATGAACATTACTAACTTAAATGATTACATAATGTTTATTGGATGGTAATATTTGATATAAAAGGACTAATAAACTTGAAAAATGTTCTTAAGAAAGTAGAAATTAACTTTAGGTTATTATTCAGGATATTAAAGAACGATCGAGTCAAATCGAACCCGAGGTAAGGGACTTCGTCTCAATCTCCTTTCATTGAGGCATATATCGATAATATATATACCTTCTTCTTTTACACGGTGTATAGTAAAACCCTTTGAATTTTAATTTCATTCAAAGAGAATATTTTTCTCCAAAGCGTTTTACTAAATTACAAACGGAATGTTTCTAATGTTTGCAGCGACAATGACCTCTCCATTGCCATAATCGTTATTTGGCTTCCTCTATAAGCCTTAATATTTTCTAAAATGAAAAGTAAATCCCTTATTCTATTTTTGGGTGTTTTGGTAGTGAAAATAGTTTTTGAAATGGATTTATTATTTCAATATCTTGAAATTATTTCTTGTTATTACAAAACAAATTTTATTGGTGAAATTATTTATATTTGCAATATTTTATGTGTTATTCTTTTATAATGGTAATTGGACATTTGACGGGTGGTTACGTGATAAACCAAATGAAGGGTGCTTCCATGAATACCAGGACAAGTGGTTACATTATAACCTCCAATTCATTGGGTATGGAATTCGGACGTATGGATATTCCATTTAGTGATATGTGTGGAAGTCGACTGCATGGTTATTCCATTTAAGTATGTTTATGTCCCAAGTTACCTATATATGTTATGTGTTCTTTATATGGGTGTTATGGAAATATTTTGGTTATAAAAAGGTAAGTAATGATATTTTATTCAGTGAAGAGTTTTTACTACTTCATAGAGGTGAAAATTATTACTTATGATAAAGTATTCATGGTTTACCTATAGTTTTGAAAAACTAATAGTTTTCCTTCTTTTTGTATCACTTACAGAGATTTTAATTATCATCCCATGTTTTTGAAATTTTTTTCATAGGAAATAATGTGGAATACGTTCAAGGATGGGATCAAGGAAAACTCATGTTGTCTTAAACATGAAACTAGACATGACTCTTTTTTCAAGAGTTCATGTTTTGTAAAAAAATGGAAACTATATAGAAGTGTCTACTTTGTAATATTTTGAGATTTAATAGTTATGTCTTAATTCTATAAAACATTAAACCTGAAAATATCCTCAATTTAAATTATTCATTTTATTCAATATTATGTAAGGTTTATGTTCGGGTCCTTACACAAGGTAAGGGAATTTCATATCACATTTTGTTTTCTTGAGATTCATGCATTATTCACCACTTATATCATTTCAGTTGTGTGTATACAGAAAATTAATGTATTATATGAATATAATTATTAATTATTTGGGTATTTACATATCAATTACATTATCATTCATTCATTGGGTTAGTTTTTTAAATATTACTAAATCGGTAAGACAACTTTGTCTGAATTTTCCTTCATTAGGACACATGTTTTGTTATGCACTAACCATTATTTTTGGGTTGTATATAATTCAATATACCTTTTTATATCATTAAAAATTTATTCTAATGATATTTTTTGGTAAATATTAATTCATTATCTTATGTGGGGAGTATGATTCAAAGGTACAAAGTGGTAAGAGGTAGCTGAAAAAATCTCACCATTTTTATGTTGTTTAAGCTTATGCTTTCATTGTTGAAATATTATGTTCCATCTCTCAAGAAAACTAATTAATTTGTTTACTCTATGATTATTCATGTGATATATAATCAATGGTACCATTCATCAAAACATTGGTAATTTTGATATCCAAATTTGTTTTTAAGAAATCCTAACTTTACAATCTCTTCAGTTAGAAATCCATGATCTTTAACACCATGTTTTCTAAATACATTTTTATGATTTTGATTATATATTTAAGTATACCTCATGAAAAGTTTAATTTTTATTTCATTTTTAATTTTTTATTATTTTCATATATAATATTTTTCAAAATGTTTTCAATCATTCTTTATATGTTTTCAAAGTGTTTTTAAGGAAACGGTTTTTGATATGTTTTCAAAAATTGGTTCTATGTTATCAATGTATTTTTAAATAAAAGGGTTTTCAATAGGTTTTTGATATTCATTTATAAATTTTTAAGGAATAATTTTTTCCAAATAATTCCCATTCTTTTTTCGATGTTTTCAGGGTTTCTTCAATGAAAATTGTTTTTAGAAGGTTTTTTGTTTTAATAATCCTTTTTCAATGAAGAAATTTTTTTCCCCTCAAAGAATGTTCTTAAATGATTTATCAAAATTATTTTATATTGATGTATATATCTATTGATATTACTCATTCCTTTTTGGGAAATGATCCAAATGTTCCATCATTATTTTTTATCTAAATGTTTTTTTTGTTTTGATGACTTTGCTTTTACGAAAAATCTTTTTTTTATCATGGGTTATATGTTTAGGAAACTCATTCATCATCCATGGGTTGTACTATTATAAAACACATCTATCTTAAATGGGTTTTTCAATGATTAATTCTAATGAAACCCACTTCATTTTAGGGTATATTAAAGAATGAAATTATTATCAAAGATATAAATTTTCCATATGTTATGATATGATTAATTTTTTACGATACACATATCATTTCATGGGTTAGGATATCTTTTCACAAGTCATGATATATTATAATTGTTTTATTATCTAGTGGAACATGTATGTAAGATTTCTTAATAATATGGTTGATACTTGTATATCCCTCCAATGTAGTGGGTAATGATAATTTGAATATGAGTTCAAGGGGTACATGAGTTTTTTCCCAAGTACAAAAAAAATATGTTACTTGGGTTATAGCCAAAGACTTAATGTAATAGGTTATATGTAACGAACCGAAATTTTGAATAAATCTTTTTCCCTAATTTTGTGTGTTATTATTTTTTTTATACTCAATAAAATTGTTTCATTGGATAACATGAGTATATTAAAATGAGACTATTGGGTTTTGACTGTTATATGACCATTGGTCAATATGACTGCTGGAAACTAAAATTTTTGATATTTGTCTCTAAATACAATTGATCTTGGTTAATTAATATAGAAAGAAGATTTGATAGCCTCACCCAGTAGTCTTGGACCAATCGAAGCCCATCTAACAGAACTTGGGAAGGAGTTAGCACCACTGGGCTTTGCTCTGGACCAAACCCAAGCCGAACTTCATCGTGTGATGCTAGAATGGAATCGCCTTCGCGAGAAGTTCAAACTGATAGAAATTACTACTCGTGCGATGTTGGCCGAGCCTCCCTCAGATTATCTCACCTTAGCACACCTTACACTTAGGTCCTATGCTGGTGTGATAAGGGGCTATGTAAGGAGACTGTAAATGCCTTGTGTAATCATTTATTTTAAATAAAAATTTTGATTTATTCTTATGATGAAGTTTATGATTTTTCAAATGTCCGGATAAATATAGTATGCATATTTTTGGTGAATTTTAGAGAAAGGATATTTTAAAAAAGTGTTTATGTAAACCTTAAATAATTAAAAATGTGTAATTATTTTCAAAAAATGGTCTTCTACAATTATGTTCAGTACGAAATTTAGAGTCTAATAAGATCAACATAATTTTTGATGAATAGTAAATTATGAATAGTGATTTTATGCTTTGGATTAGTAATGTGACCAAATGTATTAGTAATCTCACTTAAATAAAGCATTAATATAATCTAGGCACCTTGATTAAGTAATGTGATTCAATAAAATGGTTAAATAACGGTTTCATAAATTATTTGTCAAGTATTAGTTTTTTCAGGTGAATAGAGTTTTTTAATTAAAAATTTAATTAAAAATATATAGAAAATTATTTTTATAAAATGTATTTCTTTTTTGAACTCAAAGCATCGATATTATGTTAAGGTAATTTTTTGGGGATTTTTCTGAAAAAATGAATTTTCAGTGAATAGTGTATTTATTTAAAAATTAAATTAAAAATATTTAGAGAATTATTTTTATAAAATGGAGTTCATTTTTGAAATCAGAGCATCGATATTTGGTTAAGGTAAAATTTTGGGATTTTTCTGAGAAAGTTGAATTTTTGATGAATAGTGAAAATGCAGTTTTTAAGTTACGGGTGTTTAATGACATCATTAAATGATGTATTAAGTATGTAATAAATATGGTCGGTTTTTAAGTTACAGGTGTTTAATGACATCATTAAATGATGTATTAAGTATGTAATCAATATGGTAGACTTATTAATAGTAATATAAGGTATGAGGTGTCCCAAGTGTCCAATACCATGGGCAAATACCATGGGCAAGCCCATAGTTTTCCAAAACCACTAATGAGGTGTCCCTTGGCCATTAATGCCTTGTCCCCTCAATTTCCCTATAAATACCAAGACATCCTCTCATCCATTCGACTCCCAACACTCCCCCAACGAAGCTCTGGTCTCATTACCTCCCAAGGAGTCCTTCCAAGGTGCCCCCAAGACCTCAAGGTCCCAACCTTTGAGTTTTAAGAGTTACGTTTTAAGGTAAAGGATCCTACCTCCCTCTTTCTTTTCAAGTAATCTCTTTTATGTCATTTCATTTATGCTCCATGATCTTATGTTGGAGGATGTTCTTTTATATTCATCTGACTGTATTTTTCATTTTCATGTGATGAGAGACCCCCTATTTCTATCATCATTTCATTTTAATAATGTTAAAGTGGTGTCGTTAGGCTGCCGAATTTTTAAGGGATTCATTCACCTTTCTCATATTTCAAAGTTCTACTTTCATGTCAAGTCTTTCAAGTTCCTTTTTATTTTGTTGGGGGTATGATATCTATATCTATCATAATGATCTTTTATGTTCATATGATGATATACCCTATTTGATCTCTTCAATTCAATATTTTGAAGTAATAAGGGGCGTTGTTAGGCTGCCGAATTTTTAAGGGATTCGTTCACCTTTATCATTTTTCAAAGTTCTACTTTCATGTCAAGTCCTTCATGTTCCTTTTTATTATATTAGGGTATGATATCTATATCTATGATACTGATCTTTTATGTTCATATGATGAGAGACCCTATTTTATCTCTTCAATTCAGTATTTTGAAGGTTTAAGTGGCGTCGTTAGGCTGCCGAATTTTTAAGAGATTCTTTCACCCTTCTCGTTTTCAAGATCTATTTTCATGTCAAGTATTTCATGTTACTTTTTATTATGTTGGGGTATGATCTCTATATCTATCATACTGATCTTTTATGTTCATATGATGAGAGACCCTATTTGACCTCATCAATTCACTTTTTTTGATGTTTTAAGTGACGCTGTTAGGCTGCCGAATTTTCATAAGAGAAATCATATTTCTGTCTTCCTTCCATGTTTTTCAATTCATATGGTATGTCTTTAAAATTTCATTATCATGTTCATATATCCTTCATATTCTGTCCCTATACTGTTTTATGGGTCATTTATGAATGTTTGACCCATGTCCCCTCTCTTTTCAATGTTTTCTAAAACCCCAAAACATAGTCGTTATGCTGCAGAATTTCTGTCTCAAAATGCCTCTCTGTTTTTATAAAGTTCTTTTATTTTATTAAGTGAATACTCAAAGCTCTCTCTTCTATAGGGGTATTCACATATATACCAAGTTTTTCTATTTTAAATTCTGGGATTTACATACATGAGACCTGCTTTCCCTTTCTGTGGGTTTAAAGTAACACAAAGATCATGTCTTTAAAGAAGTTTTTTAAAACGTTATGATTATGAAATGAAACCCCTTCCTTTTCTGATATATGGGTTGTTTATGAAATGATTGATGATGATATATGTGGCTCAAATTATAATAAATACATGTCAAGGGTGCGCCCTCATAGCGCTCCAATGCATTGGGTAAAGACTTAATCTCTAGATATGACTATTTTTAACGACGCCTTGGAAAATAACCTTGGTATTTTTTAATGACACCTTGGGGATGGACCTTGGTGAAACAGAAATGATTTTCAATATTAAATGTTGTAGCCACATCTTCATGTTCTGAAAAACTTTATTTTTATTATGATATGCCTCATGATTTCTTTCTCATGCCTTAAAGTTATTTTACATGACATTGTTGATGTATCTCAAGTTCACATGTAAATGCTTCCCCTTGTTTCCCTTACTGGTACTTCTGATCACCCTTTCTTTTGTTGTATGTCCACAGGTTATGAGATGCATTAATGAAACTTGGATGAACATAATAAGAATACTTTCAAGTGTTTAAGAAGAATGTTTTATGTTTTCATGTTTTAAGTTCCTGGTTTCCAAGACACTAAACCTTAAAGATCCTCAGTTTTGTAAAATGTAATAAAAGTTTTTGTGATAAAAAATCAGGATGATATAGTTCGTATCAGAGGATGGTTTAGTTATTTGTGGAAATTAGGATATGAAAACTTTAGGAAGAACCCTATATAAAAGTTCAAATATAGGAAACCTTCTTGGTATTTTGGTGATTATTGAGTAAGGGGTTTCCAAGCAAATATATCCTTGTCTGGATATGAGCAGGTAGAGGTGGATCTGGCACAGATGTACATAGGGGTAAAACCCGAAAACACCGCTTTGATCTAGACTCGAACGGGAACCGGTACACGACAACGGGCCTTGCTGCACTCTTGTTTACAACACTCCCAGGGGATATGCTTTGGTAAATTCATAAGCTTAGTATGAACCATTATTAAAGGAACAAAGATAAAAGAAAATAAAGATTCATATAATAATATATTATCATGGATAACCTATATTGGGACCTAGGGGATCACAAGTTAGGTTATACCTTTCTTATACAAGTTTATCCTTCTATGCTTTAAGTTTCCTTTTAATGATTATTGGATAAGTATTTAAGCCCCTAATTGTACTTTCTTTCCTTAGTTAATGTTGGGAAATGGAAGAACATGTCCCAACAACCAATGTGATAGGAAATGTGATGATTTCCTTATTAATATGACAGAGATGATTAGGGTACTAAAAGATGATTATTATTTTGAAATACATTCACTATTTTGGGAACCCTATTTGATCGAGGTAAATATATTACTACAGTATTTTCTTTGAGGAGTAAAGGTTGAATTATATTTTGAAGAATCAATGAATTTAAGGTGAACTTATGGTATTATAGGTTACTTATGGAAATTATTGACCTATATTGGGGAAAATATGTTTAGGTTAGTTACTTTTGTTGTAAGATGTTAGGATTGGTTGATGTTGTTTGGATATGAACGATAATGTTTATCTTGGAAGACTATGTTATCAAGTCCTTCTTGTATTTGGGTTTCAATCTTAGTTAGGGTTATTTTGAGGAATTTTAAGGATAGTTATTTAAGGAATTGTCTATGATGAACTCTGGGTAGTACTGTGGAACTTTGAAGGTTTAAAAGTAGTTTCCCTTCCTATGGGATTCTTTCTTTTTAAAGAGTTGTTTTATCTTACCCTTTCTGTTTTTGGGATTAATGTTTAAAGATAGATAGTTTTTCTTTTGTGGAATACATGATTATCTAGAATATTATTGTTGTGCTTTTGATGAGACCAAGTGTTTTTGAATGCTCATCGTTTGGAGAAAAGATTAGTTTTGGTAGAAACTTATTACAGGGTTAAACTCTACTTGAAGGTAGGTATATTTCCTTATGATTTTATTCTATGTAGTAAATGAATTCCTCAAAACTATGAAAAGGAACATAAAACAAAAAACATTGTCTGTTAACATTTCCTACTAGGAAATCAGATACTGTTTGACCCATCATAAGTTTGTGATTTTCTTGTTGTTAACTTTCTCCTAATAATGTTTTCTATCACTCTCCCTTAGAACGTGACCCTTAGTTTTTTCCTCCATGTCCATGTTATCCTACATGGGATCTTTGTATGGGTTAACTCAGGTGACCTTTTTACTTCCCTTTCATTCTTTTAAAGTAATAGTTTTACTGACTCCTTTTCCGATGTGGGAATTTCAATGAAATTTCAAAACCCAGTTTTAAAAATTGCGAGGACGCAATTTCTTAAGGGGGGAATATTGTAACGACCCGAAATTTTGAATAAATCTTGTTTCCTAATTTTGTGTGTTATTTTATTTTTTTTATACCCAACAAAACTGTTTCATTGGATAACATGAGTATAATTAAAATGAGACTATTGGGTTTTGACTGTTATATGACCATTGGTCAATATGACTGTTGGAAACTAAACATTTCAATATTTTTCTCTAAATACAAGTGATATTGGTTAATTAATATAGAAATAATATTTGATGGCCTCACCCAGTAGTCTTGGACCGATCGAAGCCCATCTAACAGAACTTGGGAAGGAGGTAGCACCACTGGGCTTTGCTCTGGATGAAACCCAAGACGAACTTCATCGTGTGAAGCTAGAACGGAATCGTATTCGCGATAAGTTCAAACTGAGAGAAATTACTACTCGTGCGATGTTGTTCGAGCCTCCCTCGGATTCTCTCACCTTAGCACACCTTACATTTAGGTCCTATGCTGGTGTGATAAGGGGCTTTGTAAGGAGACCGTAACTGCCTTGTGTAATCCTTTGTTTTAAATAAAAATTTTGATTTCTTCTTATGATGAAGTTTATGAATTTTCAAATTTCCGGATAAATATAGTATGCATATTTTTGGTGAATTTTATAGAAAGGATATTTTTAAAAAAAATGTTTATGTAAACCTTAAATAATTAAAAATGTGTAATTATTTTCAAAAAATGGTCTTCTACAATTATGTTCAGTACGAAATTTAGAGTCTACTAAGATCAACTTAATTTTTGATGAATAGTAAATTATGAATAGTGATTTTATGATTAGGATTAGTAATGTGAACAAATGGATTATTAATCTCACTTAAATAAAGCATTAATATAATCTAGGCACCTTGATTAAGTAATGTGATTCAATAAAATGGTTAAATAACGGTTTTATAAATTATTAGTCAAGTATTAGTTATGTCGGGTGAATAGTGTTTTTTAATTAAGAATTTAATTTAAATATATTTAGAAAATTATTTTTATAAAATGGAATTCATTTTTGAACTCAGAGTATCGATATTATGATGAGGTAATTTTTGGGGATTTTTCTGGAAAAAAAATGAATTTTCAGTGAATAGTGTATTTATTTATAAATAAAATTAAAAATATTTAGAAAAATATTTTTATAAAATGGAGTTCATTTTTGAAATCAGAGCATCGATATTTGGTTAAGGTTAAATTTTGGGATTTTTCTAAGAAAGTTGAATTTTCAATGAATAGTGAAAATACAGTTTTTAAGTTACGGGTATTTCATGACATCATTAAATGATGTATTAATTATGTAATCAATATGGTCGATTTATGAATAGTAATATAAGTTATGAGGTGTCCCAAGTGTCCAATAACATGGGCAAATACCATGGGCAAGCCCATGGTTTTTTCAAAACCACTAATGAGGTGTCCCTTGGCTATTAATGCCTTGTCCACTCATTTTCCCTATAAATACCAAGCCATCCTCTCATCCATTCGACTCCCAACTCTCCCCCAATGAAGTTCTGTTCTCATTACCTCTCAAGGAGTCCTTACGAGGTTCCCCCAAGCCCTCAAGGTCCCAACCATTGATTTTTAAGAGTTGCGTTTTAAGGTAAGGGATCCTACCACCCTCTTTCTTTTCAAGTAATCTGTTTTATGTCATTTTTTTATTCTCCATGCTCTTATGTTGGAGGATGTTCTATTATATTATTCCTAATTACTTTTTCATGTTCATATGATTAGATACCCTCTATTTCTCTCATAATTTCATTTTAATAATGATAAAGTGGCGTCGTTAGGCTACCGAATTTTTAAGGGATTCGTTCACCTTTCTCATTTTTCAAAGTTCTACTTTCATGTCAAGTCTTTCAAGTTCCTTTTTATTTTTTTGGGGTATGATCACTATATCTATTATACTGATATTTTATGTTCATATGATGAGAGACCCTATTTCATCTCTTCAATTCATTATTTTTAAGTAATAAGTGGCTTTGTCAGGCTGCCGAATTTTTAAGGGATTCGTTCACCTTTCTCATTTTTCAATGTTCTACTTTCATGTCAAGTCTTTCATGTTCCTTTTTATTATATTGGGGTATGATCTCTATATCTATCATATTGATCTTTTATGTTCATATTATGATAGACCCTATTTTATCTCTTCAATTCAGTATTTTGAAGTTTTAAGTGGCGTCGTTAGGCTGCCAAATTTTTAAGAGATTCTTTCACCCTTCTCGTTTTCAAGATCTATTTTCATGTCAAGTATTTCATGTTACTTTTTATTATGTTGGGGTATTATCTCTATATCTATCATACTGATCTTTTATGTTCATATGATGAGAGACCCTATTTGACCTCATCAATTCACTTTTTTTTAAGTTTTAAGTGACGTCGTTAGGCTGCCGAATTTTCATAAGAGAAATCTTATTTTTTTCTTCCTTCCATGTTTTTCAATTCATATGGTATGTATTTAAAATTTCATTATCATGTTCATATATCCTTCATATTCTGTCCTTCTACTGTTTTATGGGTCATTTATGAATGTTTGACCCATGTCCCCTCTCTTTTCAATGTTTTCTAAAACCCCGAAACATAGCCGTTATACTGCAGAATTTCTGTCTCAAAATGGCTCTCTCTTTTTCTAAAGGTCATTTATTTTATTAAGTGAATAATCAAATCTCTCTCTTATATAGGGGTATTCACATATATACCAAGTTTTTATATTTTAAATTCTGGTATTTACATATATGAGACCCTCTTTCCCTTTCCGTGGGTTTAAAGTGACACAAAGCTCATGTCTTTAAAGCAGGTTTTTTTTAAAACGTTATGATTATGAAATGAAACTCATTCCTTTTATTCTATATGGGTTGTTTATGAAATTATTGATGATTATATATGTGTCTCACATGATAATAAAGACATGTCAAGGGTGCGCCCTAATAGCACTCCAATGCATTGGGTAAAGACTTAATCCCTAGAGATGACTATTTTTAATGATGCCTTGGTGAACAACCTTGGTGATTTTTAATGACACCTTGGGGATGGACCTTGGTGAAATAGAAATGATTTTCAATATTAAATGTTGTATCCACATCTTCATGTTATGAAAAATGTTATTTTTATTATGATATGGCTCATGATTTCTTTCTCATTCCTTAAAGTTCTTTTTCATGACATTGTTGATGTATCTCAAGTTCACATGTAAATGGTTCCCCTTGTTTCCCTTATTGGGCCTTCTACTCACCCTTTCTTTTGATGTATGTCCCCAGGTTATGAGAAGAAGTAATGAACCTAGGATGAACATAAGTAGAATCCTTTCAAGTGTTTAATAATAATTTTTTATGTTTTCATGTTTTAAGTTCCTGGTTTCCAAGACACTAAACCTTAAAGATCCTCAATTTTGTAAAATGTAATGAAAGTTTATGTGATAAAAAGGCAGGATGCTATATTATAGGGGTTGTAGTCCAAGACCAAAAAAAATATGGTAAATGAGTTGTATATAAATCTTGAATTTAATATGGTACATGAGCTGTATCTCATTCCCAAAAACAAGTATTACACGGATCGTATACCAAGGCTAACATGTTGTGAAGGTCTTGGTAGGTAGCCTTGACATATAATTTTATATGTTTATATATATTCCTAGAATTCCATAACATAATCTTATATAATTATATAACGAAATTTTTTTTTTATCTGTATTATTCATGACTTATGAACTAAAAATATTTATTCTATAACTTAGTTTTGTGATCGTTGATATTTATGATATGAAATTCTAATGTTCTGATCAAGTTCTCATAACCTTATGCTTATTTTTATTCTTGCATGTCTCCCATGATTACCCTTATTGAGAATCTAGGCTCACGCATGTTTATGTCTCCCGTACCAATTTATGGGGATTTGAATTAAGTATTATGTGTCTAAGAAGGGTTCTTGTCACAATGAACCTAGTAGAAGATAATGTAGCTCGCTTTTGTACCATTTTTTATGTTTCCATGTTTCCAAATGCACTAAACTAATATGGTATTTTGGTCACTATTTGTATAATATTTTATATATTTTGAAAAAGTTATGTAATGCTAATCTTTGAAAAAGAGGGTAATTATACTCAAAATTAAAAAACAATTCATCAAATTAAGGAAAAATTATGAAAATTATGTAGTTTCATATGTTGATAACTAAAAAAATTGAAGATGTATATTCCTGATTTTTTGGGAGACTGATAGAAATATTAATACCTTTTACAAATGAATAAATCCATGTCTATAAGGTGATTTGGACACACAATAATTTAAAATCTATGAGATAATTATTATTTATGCTGAAATATTTTAGGTGTAGTTTCTTGTCACTTATGTTCCTTGTGATGATGAATGTATTAATTTTATAGGATGTCATGTGATGGGGAAATATCCATCAATAAATTATAGAGTGAAATGATTAATTTCTTCATATTGTGGTAATTGTGGTAAAAATAACCTTGTATAATTTTTTATTATGTTAGGGAAGTGTAACCGATGTGGAATGTTTTACCACATTAGCCCGGGATGAAAGGAAAACAATATTGGAGAATCAATGAATGGGGTAACTGATTACCATTAAATTGTTATATGTTTCAGTTTCAATGAGTTAGGTAATTATTATAATGTGTGTTCAATGTTAGGTACAGTGGATGGAAATCTTCATGATCGAAAAATGGTGTAGTGAGGTTATTTTATCCAACTAATGTTGATGATGGGAAATCAAATAAAGTGACAAATGGTATGTAACTTGTGTTTTTGAATTATTCCAATAGCTTATATGACTCGTAATCTTAACATTATTTCATTTCTAATAGATTTTTATCTAAATTAGAAATATCACCTATTGAATTTATGGTATATCATTTAATGAAATCTCTGGGTGGGAGTATTAAATCCACCTTGATTAATACTAATATTCTTATTGTTATTAGAGGGATAGTCCTTCCAACAATTCTTATCAAACTATGCATAGTGGATTTTGATATCATTCACGTTATGTGTTGGATTTAATATTATAATGGTAATATAGATTGAAAATCTAGTAAATTTGTGTTCATTTATATCATTCCTTTGATAACTTACTAATAAGTCTAAAACATTACTTGATATTTATATGAATGTTAAATAGATCATATTATTTAAAATAGAGAAATTATTCAAACTAGGTATTTATTAGTATTTAATGATCAAATGGATGTTTATATTAATGATTTTCATGGTGTTATTGTTGATCGAGAGGTTGATTTTACTTTTGATTTTGTTTATAATTCTAAGGCTATTTCAATCACCCATTATCAAATGGATCATGTGAAACGATTATAATTGAAAAATAAAATGAATAACTAACTAGATAATGGTTTCATATAACCTATTAAATCTCCACGGGGTTCTACAACCATGTTTATTAATAAGAAATTTAGCTCAATGAGACATTTAATTTATTTATAGATATCAATAAAATCAACGTTTGGATAATGTTTACATTGCCTCGTATCAATTATTTTTTTATTAGCTCTACGAACCATGATTAGCCACTAAATTAGGAAAATATTAATTGTTAATATATATAATATTCCGGTGTTTTATTAATCTTATACACCATTTTAAGTGAATTTTACACATCGAACATTATTTCATGTTATAATTGTAATTCCTTCTTAATATGCACTACTACATGGTACATTTTTGAACACCAAATAAAGTATACAATGATCTTGATTATATTTTAATATTAATTTTTTAGGTTCCTAAGTACATTGGGAACAATTAATAATTTTTTAGTACTTAATGATTTATATTGGAAGACCACTAAAATGGGTTTTTATGGCATCACATTATGGGAAAAGTAAACTAGAGAACAGCCCAATAAAGAGACTGTACCATCCAATATCCAATCCCAATGATTCTCAACATTTATCTGAATATAGATTAAATAATGTGGAATATTTCATCCAATTGTGACAAGAGCTAGTTCGGATGTTTTAATACAGTTCCATGCGGCACAATTTGCAGATAAAATTATGGGCCAGATTATGCATCCCAGAAAAATAGCCCACCATGTCAACCATATATTGAAAATCAAAATTCTATTTCAGCTGAAACATTACTGCCAGTTAGGCGAAATCTGGAGTCTCATTTTCACCTTTTATTGAATACTCCAATTCTTCCATCTAGAAGCTAATTTAGGTGCTTCTGTTTTTTCGGATACAAGTTCGATGTCCATTTCGATCAAGGGTGGAAAAGTTTAAATTCCACAAACATTCCACCACCCTAGTCTAACCATACACATGAGGGAATACTTAGAATATTGGGGGATCGAATCAAGCCTCTTTAAATGCCTATTTAATTGTGTGTATGTGGAGTAGTTTATCATCATTAGTTATTTGTTTCATTTAAATGTTATGCTTCCCAATTGATGTTATATTGTTTTTTATTAATTTCTATGTTGTTAGAATCACCTTAGTATTCAATAAAAATTATCCATCTTCTCTTATTATATTCTTCTTATTATAAAATTGATATTGTTTCTTCATGTTCTGAATTTATTCACACAAAACCTTTTGAAATTATTCACACAACGGTGAAGTGATTGTTTTCTTCTCATTATTTTTCTTACTTCTTAAAATCCTCCATCATGAGTCTACTTCCCACTTCCATTGAACCATATAATCAATGGAGGGATATCCCTCTTATGGGTTGTTCCAAGGGAGTTTTAAGGGGATATATTGGATATTATTTCTCACTCTATTTATTTATAATCAATTCTTTTAATTGATAATTTTATTTGAATATTTTAAAACTTATTTCTACTTTGGAATTTTAAGGATTCACACTTCAAGTGATGATATGAAACTTTAACTTGGAGTACTCAAAACATTGATCCTACAAGTGTATAGGTGAAAATTATTAGGGTTTGTTGGTATTAATCATGGAAGCTATGATGTTGTTTTATCTAGTTAAATGAACCCATCTCAAATATAGGAAAATGAAATAGGTGAAAAAGAAATTCATAAATTTCACACCAAGTGATAACCTAGGATTAACTCATTATTTTAAATTGAATTAACTTAATTCTATTCATGTTCAATTAAACCCACCTAAAATCTACCTATGTTGTATGGTTAATATCCAAAAACAATCTATATAATGTATGTTATTGTAGGTTACTTCTTAGGTCTCTAAGGATTCGACAAACCATTCTAAACAACAAGAGACCTCTAAACCCTAAAATCTTGGGTAAATTTTGGTGAGACCAAATTTTGGCACTGTTTCCTTGGAACTAAGTATGTTATATTAGAAAATATCATCTTTTTCTAACACCAATTTCTATATTCTAACACCCGTTCCTCTTAACTTTTCACCTTTCTATTTGGGTGTGTCCTAAGAATATCAAATCCCAGTTTCAATCTACTCCAAAGGAGTCTCATCAACATTAACCAATCAAAAACTCGAGTTTTAAAGAAATTGGAAATCATTATTGGGAATCCCCTAACTAAGTGCATTTATTTTATCAATCCTTGAATTATCACCCCACACTCAGGGATATGCACAATCAATTAAATGGTGACTGTTTAGAGGATAAACTTCCTGCCCTCTAAAGGATGGTTGAAGAGATCAATATTGGGGAAGTCCATGATGTTAAACCTCATACAAATTCAATTCCTCAAAAATTTACTGAAAAATTGTGTAATAAAATGTGGATAATGAATTCTTAGGTTTGATCTTTTAGATTAGTTCAATAGTGCATTAATACATGTGAGGATCTCATCCCAACACCGATTGTCCCTTCCATAACCTTATGTGGAGTGTCTAGTTGCCCAAAAACCTCTCATGAAATTTTTGAAAAACCAACCTTTGTATTTTGGGTAGGGGATGTGAATAAAGAAAATTTTGAATGGTGTATAAATCAAGAGGAAATTGATTTCGTTTATTCACAACAGGGAAATTGGACATCCTGGATTGAGTTAACCTATTATATCTCCATTAATAATTTTTCAGAAACACAAATCACTTCAACATTGTGAGAAATCACAAATATTGAGTCCATAACCATTCAAAACAATATTTTTTTCGAAATTTGTGGTTGAATCTTCTATTCAATAAGAATGGATTTTGTTGAGAAATTGGGAAAATAAAACAATGTTAGATTCAATGTCTCGAACTATTTCTATATGTTTTATCCATCCCAATCTCAAAATAATGGACCACCCTTCCCCTCCCAAGTTATACATCACAGGGGATAACAAAAAATAAACAATTTTCATTTCACCCTCTATCAATGATAATGATAAAAAAAATTCTACATGATGTCTTAAGAAATATTAGGAAAGAAATTAGATGGACTCTTTTTGATATTCTAGGATTATCCATTTCACTATGACCTATATGATTTTTCATGAATTGATTTCTCAACCTTTTTTCCAACCAAAATGGGGAATAAATTATGATCTAATGGAATTGTTGAAATATATAATCATTAAGATGCTGAAAATTGGTATTTGGTATATTTGGGGGTGCATGTCGAGCTATCAATATTAATATAAGTGATTTTTGGGAGGCAACCCGACTTCCTTGTTGATTTTATTTTATTTTATTGTGATTATTTTTGTGTTTTTTTAAGAGTCCCTCATGGGGTTTCATTGCTCTCTAATTGTTCTGGTGTGTATGATTTTGGGGTTGCGGAGATTCTTGAATATTTAGGAGAATCACTTATGCTTTCAAACCCAGTATTCCAACAATGATGAGGTGTCTTTGAGTGTCATGGAGATCAAATAAGTAATTAGAAGCATCATAAACATAAACTTAAAAAACTAGGTGACTTTGTTCCAAGTTTATTATTTAAAATTCTTTTTATAAATCCCATCTTAAACCTCTACCCCCTTCTAAATTTTCTTTCCTTTAAACACTGGTGACATTGTTATTTTATGTTGTGGGGGATATCAAATAAAAAAAAATTCTTTTGTGTCCAAAACAAATGTGTAGAAGGAAAAATTTCATTAACATTGAATATGATAATACACATTGAACACTATGAAATTGAATATCAAATAATTTAGCATGGCCTAATTATGATTTCAATCCATGTATAATTTCATGATCATAGATTTTGGAATATGTGGATATCTAATGTGATATTTCATCATTTATATTTTCATCCAAATTAAATAAATCACAACGCTTTTCCTTTGGATAGTGGGTTATTAGTTTGATTTGATGGGGTCCCCCAAATAAATATCATAGTTTCTTGTGATTATTTAAGTTTTAATAGGAGTATATAATAAAAAATAAAAAAACAATAAATTTGCACATAGAGCAATGAAATGACTTAATCTGTGGCTTTCGTCACATACGGATCATGAATCCATAGTTTTCTGTCCTACAGATAGTAATTTTATCATTATTTGTGATAATTTTACATTGTTTTCTACAGAGATAACTTGACATTATTCCTGAGGTTCTGGGATTCACTTGGTTCCCTTTGTTCTTTGAGCTTAGGAGTCATCAGTATAGTCTCGCTACATGGGTTGGCTATGTTGAGTGAAATTTAAATTACAATGGAAAATTTTCAAAAAAAAAACAAAAATAATAATAACTAGAAAAATAAAAAAAATAATGCTCATATTAATATTGAAATTTGATTCCACCCAACACTTCCATCATTTTCCTCTTGAATAAAGATGAACCCCCCATGCCTATTGTGATACCAACACATCATCATTCTTAATTGACATTAGATGAAATATGAAGATGAATTTGAACAAAGTAATAGGATTGGGATTGGGATATGCTTATGAAATATTCTTGTACTAAAATATTTTTATGGGTTTCATGATGGTTTGGTATAAGGTTTTTTTAAGATTATTGTGTATTAAAATGTTTTGGGAAAGGGAATTCAAATTTCCTATTTTTGGGATATATTTTTCTCATGACTATAATAGCTCATGTTGGGGGTGTTATTAGAGACAGAATTTGTATAAAATTCATTGTAAATATATATAATATTCATGTTCTTTGTTAATCATAAACACCATTTTAGTGCATTTTACACTTTGAACATTATTTTATATTATGATTGTAATTCCTTCTTAAAATGAACTATTACATGGTACATTTTTGAACACCATATAAAATACCCAATGTTATTGATATAATTTTAATATTTAATTTTCAGGTTCTTAATAACATTCGAAACAATTAATACATTTTTATTAATTGAAGATTCACATTGAAATACCACCAATATTGGCTTTCATGGAAACAAATGTTTGGAAAAGTAAACTAGACAACATCCTAATAATGATATTATAGTGCCCAATATCTAAGCCCAATTATTCTAAAATTTAATTTAAGATAGATGAAATCATGTTTCAAATATCATTGAATAGTTATAGGAGCTAATTCAGATGTTTTAATGGAGTTCCATGCAGCCCAAGTTACAGATAAAATTCTGGTCTAGATTCTGTGGCCCAAAACACAACCCACCATTTTGCCAACATCTCGAAATTTATAACTCCATTTCGGATGAAACATTTCATACAGTTAGGGGACATACGGAGATTCATTTTGTTCATCTATTACTTACTCTAATTCGGCCATTTAGAAGCTCATTTAGGTGCTTCTATTTTGTGGATGTGAGATGGATGTCATTTCAGGTCATGGGTGGAAATGTCTAAATTCCACAAAACATTCCACCACCTTAGGCTTATCAAACTCAAGTGGGTGACTTGGAAACTTTGGGTCTTGACCCAAGCCTGTCGAAATACCTATTTAAGGTAGTGGTTATGGAGGATTTTATCATCTTTAGTTCTTTGTTTCATTTAAATGTCATGCTTCCAATTTGATGTTGTATTGTTCTTCTTCATTTGTATGTTGTTCGAATCACCCTAGATTTCAATAGAAATTATTAAACTTCTCTTATTCTATTCTAATAATTATAAAATTGATACCTTTGCTTCATGTTGTGAATTTATTCACACCAAAACTTGTAAAATTATTCACATAATGGTGTAATGATCGTTTTATTTTCCTTATTTGTTTAATTCTTCAATTCCTCAATTAAGAGTCTACTTCCCGATACCATTGAAACAATAGCATTAATGGAGGGATAAACCTCTTAAGGGTTGATATAAGGGAGTAGAAATGGGATTTATTGGATTTTATTTTTCACTCTATTAATTTCTAATCGATTATTTTAATTTAGAATTTCATTTGATGATTTTAAAACTTCTACGTCCTTTTTGAATTTTAAGGCTTCACACTTCAAATGCTAATACGAACCTCTACCTTAGGGTTCTCAAAACATTGATCCTCTATGTTTATAGTTGATTAGTATTAGGTTGTTTAGGAATTAAACTAGTAAGTGATAATGTTTTATGATCTTATTAAAGGAACCCATCTCAAATATAATAAGTTGAAATAGTTGAAAAAGGAATCCATCAAATCCACCCCAAGTGATAACCTAGGATCAACTCATTCTTTTAAATTGAATTCAACTAAATATATTAGTGTTATATTAAACCCATATAAAATCAACCCATGTTTTTCAACACATGGCCAAAAAAATCCAAATAATTTATGTGTACGTAGGTTACTTCTTAAGTCTCTCAGGATTTAACATCCCAAGAAAAACTACAAGAGACCCCTTAACCCTAAAATCTAGGGTAAATCTAGTCGATACCAGAGCAAAGTATTTTTACATGTTTTTTTTTTGAATTTGGAGTAACATCAGTTGAAATTTAAGGAAGAATACACTCCAAAAATAAAATTCTACATTAGATATGGGAATTATGAATTATTAATAATTCTGTTTTAGTTATGTAATCAAACAATTGAATTTTTAGAAATTATGAATAGAACTTTTCATGAATTCTTGGATAATATTATGCTTTTTTATTGATGGAATTTTGGTATACTATAAAAGAAAATAGTTGAATGAAACAGACCTAAGAATTGGTTTGAAAACCTTAAAATAAAATAAATTATAATAGAAATTTAGAAAAGTTGTAATTTTGTTTGTAATAAATTTCATTCTTTTAGAAATATTCTTCCTAAAGCTCTCATAATTGATGACCTTCCTAATATTAATGTTATTTAAGAATGGACAAGAAAAAAAATATCATATATATTCATAGTTTGTATATATTACTGGGTTACTACAAGAGGTACTTTAAAAACATTTCTTGGTTGTCTAGCCCCTGACTATGTTAACTATAAAATGAGTTAATTTGATCACAAAAATTTAATGTGATTAACGTTTTTAGGAAATCAAAATAGTATTAGTGGATTCTCTAGATTTGGAACTACCTTAAAAAATGGTTATTTTTTCATCCATAGATTCGTTTCATTGAAAGGAATGTGTGGTGTTCTAATGCTGAATGGTCATGTAATTGTCTATTCTTTACATCAATTTAAATCTCATGATTAAAATTACCCTAAACATGATATGGAATTAGATTGTATTTTTTCATTAAATATTTGGAGGTATTATTTTTATAGGGTAAATTTTGAAATATATACTAATAAAATTCTTGAGGTATATATTCACTCACAAAGAATTGAACCTTACACCTAGAAGATGGTTGGAACTTATCAAGGAGTATAAAAAAAGATTCATTATCATCCCTAATATTCATACTAAATAGATCATGCTTTCAGTCAAAAAAGTAATTCTACATTAATAATAATATTCTTGGAACATGACCCTTTATTTAAATAATTGAATAATATTTTCCTAGATGATGTGGATTTAGGGAAAACATTTATTTAGTTTTAGGCTTTGGTATGGTATAATTTGTCCGAAATAATTAAGTGAACATTAAAGGTGGATCAATCATTACAGAAAAAGATAGAATAATTAATAAGGGTATGTTTATTGATATTAATGTTGAGGAAGAAGGTGTTTTAATATTTGAAAAAAATTAAGTTTTACTTGGGATTCACATATGAGGAAAGAGTTTTTGAATGAAATTCATAGATCTTAATTTCTATTCATTCGGGTGACACTAATATATACATAGGTCATCAATTATATAACTAGTATATATAACAAATATAGATATTTCTAAATTTTGTAAGAAGTGTTTGACTTTTCATAAAGTTAAATCATAGTAAGAGTTACCTAAGGGGATGAATGTACCATTGATAGTGTTAGAGTGGGAATTTGATACTTTATAAATTGATTTTATAATAGGATTTCCAAAGAGTTCTCTTGAGAATGATGAAATTTGGGTTTTTGTTTATCTATTAAATAAATCTAAAAAATTTCATCCCATTTGAGATGTAATGTATTTAAATAATCATTCCTAACTATATGTAAAGGTGATTTTTAGGTTATATGGAGTGTGTCTCTCCATTATATCATACAATAATCCCATGTTTACATCCAGTTTTTGGAAAGGTATTCAAAATTCATTTTTCCTAATTTATTTTTATTTACAAATTCTCATCCTCAATATGATGGAATATATGGGTGTCAAATTTAAAATATGGAATATATTCATTGTTCTATCTAAATGGGTTACTAGGGATATTTAGATCAATATATTTGTTTTCTTGAGATTTCTTATAGTAAGTGTTTTTTTAGTATATAAACTGAACCATTTGACATATTATATGGAAAGCAGTGTTCGACACTAGTTTTTTGAAATTATATAGGAGATTGGATGTTTAGAGGACCATAGATGGTCTATTATATAGTAGTTAAAGTTTAGTTGATTCAGTGACACATGAGGAAAACTCGTAGTAAATAGAAAAGTTAGGCTGGTAACCGGAGGAATGGTCATTCAATCAAGGAAAGTGATCATGTCTTTATCATTGTTTCTCAATGGGAATGTTTGATGAAGTTTGTAAAGAACGGGGATAGTTTTAAATGATTCAATAAAACATATGAATTCTAATATAAGGATGAACCATTTTCCAATAGAGTGTCTATACCTTTGACTTTATCTCAGGTACACAATATATTACATGTTTTAATGTTAAGGAAATACGATCCAGATTCAATAAATTTATTTAGAATAGAAGTATTTTAGTTGGAAGAGAATCACTCTTATAAGGAATAAATATTAACATTATTGACCATAGAGGTCCAATTTATTGGAAAAATTAGATTTGTCATGTTATGGTTTATGGGAAAACCATATAGTTGAAGTGGAAACATAGTAATACGAAAATACATTGAGGGATAGATATCCCCACTTATTTAATAACTGAATAAAATAGAAAAGTTGAAATTTCTAAAAGGGGGGAAGAATGTAAAAACCTAAGTAATAATATAGTAAATCATTTTCATTATTACACATTTTAACAAGATAGTTGTATAAATTATAAATATGTTATGTAAATTTTAATCAAAAATGAAATTGTTGTAACTAAAGAATATTTATATAAGGATTTATTTAAAAGTTTAGTTTCTAAATTTTAGTATTTTAATTTGATAAAATTAAAAAAATTATTAAATGATAATATATAAAAAATTGGGTAAATTTTGTGATTTCATTTTAGAAAATATAAATTTTCAATGAATAGTGAAAATAACGATATTTGTATAAAAGTCATTTATATTAATAAATTATGTAATTTAATAGTCCCAATATATTATGTATATGTTTTAAGATAACATACTTTTTATTTAGTTGTATTAAATCCACTTGATTACTTTGAATAAAAATTATATTTGTTTTAAATGTATCTTTTATTTTGTTTCTAAATATGGGTTTTTGAAAAAAAAATATTAAAAAAAATGTTTAATCCATTACATTAATTAAAATAACCCCTAATGGGGATTGTTTTAATTTATATGTATCAAAAATATAAATTTTAGTTTTAATTTCACTTCATAAAATTATTATTATTAGTCATATATTTAATATAGACTCATAATTTTCTAAAACAATACTCCTCTTCAAAACATGCAGTCTCACAACAACTACAAAATTAATATTAAAAATAAATTTTCGCAAATTTTTTTAATTAATTTTTAAAAATTGATTAAGTATTTGGAATCATAATAATATATAATTTATAATATCTTTAACTTATATTTCGACCAAATTTATTTATGAAAACAATTAAAATTAATCACAATGACTAGGTTAAAAATGAGAGTTATAGTGTGAATAAACTTTACAATAACATCTAGGATATAATTTTTTGAATTATTGGAGCCTCCCCACAATGAGAAAATCTGGGGGGAATTCCCTCTTTCAAAAATTTACATGTTTTCCACTCACCCCCCTTAAAAAATATATCCACATCTCATCCTCTATACACACCTATTAATCCCATTTTATCATCCAATACCAACCTAAATCACTTATACACATCCCTAAACTCCTTCTACATTCCTTAATTTGGGCATAAATCCAATCATTTAAGTCATTTGGTGAAAAATAAAAGGAGTTACCTAAAAAATAGGTAACTTTCATCAACATTCGTTTTCTGTTTGTTATCATTCTACACCACCACAAATTTAAATTATTCCACGATTTTATAATAAATTATGTGTCCTAAATATAATTTTTTTAATTTTACTTTAAAAACTAACTCTCTTACATACTTCTGCCAAATGGGTTATAAATCATCATTCATTTTCATGGTATAATACCGCCTCATGAAATGTGCCACTCATTTTTCCACTAACGCATCTCATGGTTAGGAATAATGATGGAATTAATATTTTTATATGATATTTATGATATTTATAAAATAATTATACATTTAGAGTCATTATATCATATACACCATTTTTTTACATTTCATATCATATGGGATATGATAACATCCCCAATGTGTATGGATGACTATGATATCAAGAAGTAATATTAAATGATTTCCATGAACATTTTAAATGGAAGGTAATAAGGGTAAATATAATGAAATATATGGATTTATTATGGTATTCATGACATAATTAAATTTTTTTAAATGTAATATTTCATTTACTTCTTACCATTTCACACACTGAAAAAGTGGAAACATCGTTTGTGGACTTGTGGACTACCACCTCCTCAAAGCGATGTGATTCTTATTTATTCATCACCCCATCAAAAAGATTATTATATAGAGTTATATGAAAATTAATAATATGATATTTATTATATTATTATCCATCGGTAATGATAATCATCACTTACCATCTTTCAATAATGATCATCAGAAAATTGGACCACTACTCATGCATAAGTATGGCCTACTGTCTCCATTATCAAAACGTTGGATCATTTTTCATAACTATATTTCATGAATAATTTTTAGTGTATAATTGATTTATAAATATTATAATTATTTCATTATTATTATTCTGTGTAGGATTAAATAATCACCTCATTGACCATAGTCTAGCTATAAAAGTAAAATTGGAAACATAAGAGGAATATGACCAAAACATCTGACTTTAATTGAAAAAATAGTTTTATATAAATCTCTAGTAAGTGAAATAAAATTAATAATAAAGATGAAAAAATTTCTCAAAAAATTAAATAATTAACAGAAATTTTATATTCAAAAAGATAAGGAACACAAGACAAGTCCCACTAATGGAAATTGATATTATCTCAATTTCCTTTCATTGAGGTAATTCATGTCGTTATACCCCTTTTTTATATTATATGTTGTATATATAGCCTGTTTGAGATTATATCCAATTAATTTATCTATTTTCAAGAATTTTATATTTTTTTATTTCATTATTTAATGGGTTTGATGATCTAAGTATTTCTCAGCTGATAATGGGTTTTTCTTTGAAAACAATCATTTTTTAATGTTTTCCTTCAAACTCCCATTCCTTTTTGTGTCCATGTTTAAATATAATAAAAATATACATTGGAATAAAATATTTATAAAGTTAATTTTTTGTCTATTTTAATTTATTTCAATGATTTTCCAAATGAATTTTTTACTTTTTCAAATTGTTTGATTTTATAAACGACAACTAAACTAAACTGTTTTTAATGAAAGGTGACAGTGACTTTTCATGTCATCATGATAATTATTTGATTTCTAGATTACAATTCATGATTAAATGTATTATTAAATGAAAAAAACTCATTATTTTTTGGGTATTTTGGTATTGGAGATGATTTTTCAAAAATAATGTGTCATTTTTATTAAAAATTGGTTTTTGTAAGAAAATGGTATATTAATACTAGAAAGTGATTTTCATAATAGATTAAATGATTTTTTACAATGATTAAATGATTTGTTTTATGTTTTTGTACATGGGAATTATATGGGATGGGTGTTCCCAGATAGCATAGAGTGAGACCATTATAGCATAATTGATGGGTGCATCCAAATAGTGATCCAATTAATTTTTTATTGATTATATTCTCCAGATAATTATATTAGATGTTGTAGGTGTGGTTATTCCAACTTGTAAGTGTTCTATAAAGGTCCTATGAGATTATTTCCCAAGGTACCTTCATGAATGTTCTATATATGATAATTTTTTTCATGGTAATAATTTGTTTTCCAAATGTAAAGTAAATGTTTTTTTGAATGATATTACCTTTTATGGGTAAAATTAAATGTTTTCAAGAAATTAGTTTTCATGGAATGGAATGATTTTCATTGTACTAATGGTTTCAATATGTTTATCCCTTAATAATATTTTCATTCTCATCACAGATATTTAAATGTTTTTTAAAGGATTTATGTATGGGTATGGTAATGAAGTGGTTATGTTGAATATTTTAAATAATTTTCATGAAATGTGATCATATATTATTTTTAAAAAAATATATTATTGAAAAAATGGATACTAATTGGAAGAGTCTACTTTTTATTTAATGATTTCATTATGTAGGAGTTATGTCATAATTATCTAAAACTATAAACATGAAAAGATCCTTATTGTGAAAGAATTTAAAATTGTAGAACTAAAAACAATATTTTTTAATTTTTATGAATGTGGTCATATATATATAGTATGAATTGTAATTTTTTCCATTAAAACATTTTTCCCTAAATATTGTATTTTTATTTAAAAGATAAAATTAAAAAAATTAGAATATTAATTTAGAAAAAAATCATTTATGGAATAATAATTCCAATATAATAATTTGATTAATTTTTAATTTTTTATACAACAGATGATTTTTAGGTGTAATGTAAAAGTACATAGATATTCCTAATATTATCATTTTTAAGAAACTATCATAATACAAAAAATAATGATAAGTTTAATAAAATTATTTCTGTTAAAAATATATATTTTAAATTTGAAGTAAATAAATATAAAAATAAAACACTTTTTCGGTTAAGAAACCAATGCTTGTCACATTCCAACTAATATAAAATCTTAAATAAAAAAATTATTAGGATAAATTAAAAATAATTGTTCAGCACATTTATAAATTATATATAAAAAAATGGATTAAATATTCTAGAAAAACAATATCATCTTATATAATAATATTAATTTCACACTTAGTCATATAAACATTATCACTTGGATTAATGTTAATTAATTCGATAATGGTAAAATTGTTATTTTCAAATAATTGATTTATAAAAATCATGAAATTTTTAAATAATAAAATAATATAATATATTTAAAAATCATTAATTGAAATTTTAAAATTATATATATATACATTTTTAGATAGTCGATTAATAGATGATTATAATTAAGATTAATATAACTTAATCATAAAAACCACATTTTTTTTCAAAGCCAATTGTTCAATATATTTAATGTTCTAATTTTAATATCAAGATTAACTTATTTATAGGAATTATTTCACTACGGTTTCCAAATTTAATTATAAAACATAATAATTTTACTATAACTATTACCTTATATTTTTACAAAAATATAAACCACCAGGGTTAAAGCACGTTGGAAAATTAAAAACCAAAACGGCAATCATTAAAAATAACACATTAAAAGGATTTAAAACAGTTTACAGCAAGTGAAAAAATGAGTTTTGTGGGATTTATTGAAATTGGCTACCCCATAATCCATTATTTTATGATTTGTTATCCCTTCAGCCCAGAATAGTGTCTTTCCATTAGTGAAAATTAATGGGTATTTACAAATGGTCAATTTTTGTTCCTAAATAAAAGGGGAACACTTCCACTACTTTATCCCCCCATTATTACATAATCCATAATCCTAAAACAATTCTATTTCATCTCATTTAATCCTCTAAAAATTTAATAAGAATCTGTTCTGAATTAATTTGCGTAATCCCTTGATTTACAGTGGCTCATAAGAAATGTTCAAGGCCATAATGTGAGTATTATATATTCATTAGCATTTTATTCTCAATTTTTCACATCCAAACCTATCATAACAATATAAATATAATGTTATCATAATCATTACTATAATTACCTATTATATTATTAATTGGATAATATTTATTTATAAATTCCCATGTAGATATAGAAATAGTAAAATGTTAATAGTTTGTATAGTGGACAACTTTCTCCATGAATTGATGTTGGATGTTTCTTATAATTACCTATCATGGTAGTTAGAAATGATCATTTTGATGAATTAATATTTTGAATATTTCAAAATTATAAATATGAACTGATAATTTATCATAAATATGTATTTTATCCCATTTTTTAGGAAATTGAAATAATAATATTGCATATGGTGGACTACAACTTATATGAAAGATGAATTTTATTTTTCATAACCATTATTAATGGGTATTTATAATAATAAATTTAATACATATATATGTTATTTATGAAATTTGTATGCTTCCTTAAAAGTTATATTAATATTGTATAAAACAATATCTTTACTTATGATATCATTATAATATATTCTCTTTTGGGTTAGTTATACCACCTATGTGGGAGATGTTATAACATATATGTCATGAATTTTTAGTGAAATTAATATAATGACAATACAAGTTAATAATAATGTATTTAATATGTTTTAATAATTTTAAATGGTGTTATAAATAATTAATATGTTTATTACAATATCAGTGTTCGATCATTAAACATATTGAAACGGGTTCTCCAAAATTCCATTTTCACATTCCATACATTTACAATTAATAAACTAGATATGAGATACAATGGATATTTTAAAATCAAATATTAATGCTTCATTTTTAAAATATATTTTATTAAATTTTTATTAATAAAAACCAATCTAAAATTTCATTACAAAACTAGGGAGAAATAAGCAATCGATGTTTCAAGCATATGAGGATGAATTACACAATAAAATTCTAATATATTTTTATAAAATAGTTATAAATTATTTTTATAAATGTAAATATATATGAATCTATTTATATTACAATTGATTATTATTGTTATGTGTATTTTACCGGCGGTTAAACCTACTTTAAAAACAAAGTATACACGCTAAGGTGCTATTTTTCCCAAATTTATCTTTACAAGGAATATATTTATAATTCACCATGATGTCCATAATATGGTGATATTAGTTTTTTAATAAATATTTTTTGGTATTTATGAAATTAATTTTGTTTGAAGATAATTTTATTTTTCATTCATTAAAGGTCAGTTGGTTAAATAGATATGAATATTTTTAGGGTTTCCTAGCCCCATTTTAAAATTTTTAAGGAATATTTGATATTTTGAACCATAATTACTTTTTAGTGGTTAATTAACTTACATATTTCCATAAATTGTAATTAATATCTTCCATTAAATGATACTGGAAGTTCTATTTTGTGGTATAATTCTTATTCATACATTACCATTATAGTAAGGTTTTTTGTTAAAACAATTATCATTCATTAAGTAATGATTGGTCTTCTTCATATTATTTAATATTAGATGGTTTTATTCTGATATTTGACTATGTTATCAATGATTTTATCTTTTAATCTATGCAATTACATATCTACCATCGAAACCCCTATCTAAATTCCACTTTCTTAATGAATTATGATATTCATAATGGATTTTTTAACTCAAATTTCATTTAATCGAGTTAAAATTTTAATTGTCATGTATTATTATTTTGTATTTGAAAAGTTTTAAAATATTCTATTTAATAAAATATTTCATCTTCTCTCTCTGTGGAATATTATTTTGGTAACTCAAAAAAATCCCTTAGAATTCCAATCTCATAATAGTGAAAAATAGTTATGAAAAAATATCATATCATTTATAGATAGATTTCCCAAAATTTTCATGTTCATTATACCCAAAATTGTTTTTTATTTCCTTTTATAATAAAAATATGTTTTTACACATGTAACCTTCTTATTTACCATTTCCAAATTTTAATTTTATTTTTTATTCTACTTATTATGATGTGGGTTTTCAACAATGGTATTTGAAAATATTCAAATTTTTATTCATGTATAGAATATAAAATGATTTATATTACACACCAAATTCCTTTTATGTCACCCATTTTTTATTTTCAATATTTTTTTAAATTTAATTTTAAAAAAAACATATCACCTTTATGAGTCCTCTTTTTAATTTAAAAGGATAAATTGTTGAATATTATTTCTATAGTGGTAAAAGTTAACATTATATTATTATTCACCTTTATAAAATATTTATATAATTTCTAAGGATTCATGTTTCAATGTCCATTTTAAAATTAAATATATTTCTTCTATTTTTATTTTTCCTATAAAATATACTATTCAAAAAACTATAACATCTTCTTTTACGCTAACTATAAAAGTGTTTTCTAAAATCCGTGTTTCATTTTTTCTATCATTTTTTTATTTATATATAAGGCTATATTTTCCTAGAAATTATTTTTCTATAATAAATTTCTGAATGTTCTTATGAAATAATATTTTTTTGTGATTTAATTATGGGTATCAACCATTAACATTTTTGGGGTAAATTTTTTTGATAACATAATTTAGAGTTGCAAAATCCATTTTCATCCCATGGGTTCATAATGGTGTGAGGAATGATAGTTTTAAGTGGAACACTTTTGTATGGATGAATCAATAATGGTGTCCATTATCTCTCTTAAATGCATTGGTTATGATTCAATATCACTTAATATAACAAGGATATGTTTGGAAATGGTCTCATTTTCATTGTACATATGAATTTGCATGCATATGATCATATATGTTATTGTTCACATTATTGTTCATGGTAATTACTATGGATAATTTTTTTGATATTGTGTTCAATGGACATGTTAGAATATATATTTTCACACATGATTTTTCATATAAATCATTTCATATATATTTTTCACATGATTTTGGGTGTACATGATCACTTATATGTTTTTCACATGATTTTTTGTGGAAATGATCACATATAGGTTTTTATAATGATTTTATGTGGGATGGATTTCATTTTTCTCCTAATGTAATGTTTTACTATACTTATGACATATTTCCATATCATATTCTTATATTTTTTATCCATGTATCATATTTATTATCACACACTCTTATTCAATTTTACATGTTCATTCATTTTAGATTCTATGACCTTAAATCAAGTGTTATGGTGGACAATTATTTTTTTATGTTCTTTAAAAAAGATATTTATCCTCTTCTCATGTTTTATCATATTCTCATTATCTAACACTTCATGAAATATTGATATGTTTTCACTTAATTATAATTCATGTTCACCACATATTATGCTTTCTTCCCCCATATTATAAAGATGTCTATAATAAAAGAGATGTCTAGAAATTATTCTTGTGTGGTTTGAATATAGATGAATAGTCACAAGTATTATAAAATAGTTTTCTAATATTACTGGTATATAAAGACACAAAAACATCCATTAATAGGTTTTTGAGGTAACTTAGGAGTTGTAATGCGTAACATATGTTAGTGTTTCAAAATAAATATAGGTCCATATTACATTTTATCGAAGACAATGTTCTAGGAAATTGTTTTTAGCATGTCACCCAATTGTGTCGGTTGAGGGTTCCTTAATTTTACTAGTTAAGATGATTGGCGATAACTGAGTCACCATTATAATATTTTAATGTGGTGATATAATAATAAAAAATTTATTGTTTAGGAGAATTGATGGACCATTAAACATAATGTTTATGATATATAATTCCACATTCACCATTTCCTTATTTAAATGACGTGATAACCAATTCATAAGTATATAATTTTAAAGTATTATTCATAACCCATTCACCATTCTCATTAATTTTTTAGGTTATAAGAAATCTCCCATATATTATTTTGTATTATGGGTGATGACATATACACTCTTTCATTATTCTAAATAGGTCATAATTGAATCACAAAAGTAATACTTATGAGTAGTAAAGACATGTTAACCATTACCAAAGGAATTTTGGGTGATCCAAAATTAATTTATGTATTAAATAGAAGTGTTTATACATTCACCATTATTATCTTTTAAGCACTCATGTTGACCCATTCACTATTTAGATAACTTATGGAGGTGAAAAATTATTCACCTTTATATTTATTATGAGTATTGGGGATGACCTCTTAACTATTTCTTTATTTAATAGTGGTCATAACCCTTTAACATTAACATTGTTGTATATTGATTTTTGATTAATTTTTAACCCCTTTATATTGGATTAGTGATGTCCTATTTGCCCATGCCATAATATATGATAGATGATGATGTATTAAAAATACATTATTGATGAAAATTTATATCTGATTAAATTTTATAAGAGGTGTTACTCCATTCAACACCAATGTAGGGGAACTCATTACCACAAGGAATAATGATACTTCAATGGTGGTACAACCTTATTATTGTGATTATATCATGTTAAATTTCATCTCATTTTAGCACTAATGAATTTATGTATGATTTGAATGTCATTTTTTCTTCTAGATCACCCATTTATGTGACGTGTGTGTGATTCAGGTTTTTATATCTATAAATGTTTTAGTATATGTATAAAAATATATTATTACTTTTATTATTGTTATTGGGAATATAATTTTTATATTCATATATAGTTTATTCTAACAGAAGGAAAGTGTACTTTTATAGTGATTAAAATATTATGGATAACCTATAGTTCAACACATGGACCCTAGTATAGGTGTGATTGATAATGGTTCTTGATAGGTATTTGATGATATAAATGAGGTGAGACTCAGTATTGTTTAGTAGTCCTCCTTTAATTAAATGTCTTTCATGTTACATATATATGATCCTCTCATTAGGTGATCCTTTATTGATTAATGACCAGATGATCTCCATGGAATATTTAATGATACATTATAGTGATATTATTCATTATTTTATTCCTTTTAATGTAATTTAATTAGATACTATAATGTTATACTTTTTTTGGGGGGTACTATATTAATTAATTTATCATTCCATGTGATGATACTGAGGGTATAGTTTTCTCATATCATTTTATAAGAACTTTTTCTTATTTAATATACATTAATGTATATGGAATAATGATTTGGGTCATATAATAAACCATATATATTAATATTACACTTAAATTAACATTGTTTTTTTTACAATATCAGGGTATATTATATATGGGATTCAAGGGTGGAAAACTGATCTCATTGTCATCTCTTGCGGAGTCCCTGGATAGTTGGTTCCTGAAATTTGTATTGTAAAGTTATTAATTATTCATTAGTATAATATTTTTAAATTATGAATATAAGTCCAATTTGTTTTTATGTGATTAAGTTTATTTTTAAAAATTTCAAACCAGTCATATAAAAAATTATATGCTATGCTCATTTTATGATTTAGTTTTTTAACAAAAAAAATATTTTTTCTAAGGAATTAAATAATAATTGTTGGTTATGTTTTTTAAATAATATGTGTCATGAATTTATTATAATTTATATCTATAATTATTATATATTTATCAATAGTTAGAATTGGGACAAACTTATAACAGAGGTATGAGCTTTAGATATGTATTGAAATTTTTGGGTTAGCTACCTATCACAATTCTCATCCTTCTACCATGAACCTAGTCATATAACACAATGGATATCTTGCAATCCTTCAATTTACATCGTAGCACACTAAATTATATTTCCCATAGGGGTATCTGATCATACTAATGACATTCCCCACAATAAACACATATTATTTATAATTATATTTTTCCTCAATCACAGACACCATGGTAAACATCTAAAAAGATCACACATCCTAATCACTACACAACACCGTGCATGATTAACTATAGAGTTCTATTTGGGAAGGATCTTGAAAAGAAAGGTTCACATTGTTCACATGGGTAGTAAAATTTATCCTTTTATGTCTCACTTTTCCATGGGTATTACACTCTCCACCACTTTAAATCAAAATTTCCTCATTGGGAACCCCACATACCAAACCCAGGAAGTGCCAGTATTCTTACGGTAGTGTGTTAGCTCTCGTAAAACTTGGAAAACCCTATCACAATAGTCCATGAGCATAGTAATATAAACCCATGTGTATCCTATAATACCTTGGATTCCTTACCATCACACCATATGTTATTACCCATCAGGTTCACCAATCATACTAATGGCATTCCTCATAGACCAACACATGTTCTCATCATTGTGCTTTGTCATCTCCCGCACACACCCAAGGAATATTCCTAGATATACATCCATACCGATCACTAATGCAAAATAAGAATGATTAACTCTTGAGTTATATTGAGGTAGGTTTGCAAAAATAAAATTACACATTGTTGAAATCGGTAGTAACATTTCTATTTTTAAGTCACACATTTCTAGGGGTGTTACACTACCAATCACATAAGAAATATCTTATAGGAATTTTATTTTTTTATGATTATAATACCATACCAAAATACTATCTCATATAACTCATCGAGGAAATAAATTTAAAAATACATAAATATATTTATATTTTACTATGGGTATGTCACAAAAATCATCACTTCTATAATGTGTTATTCATAAATATACTAGGAATCATTAAATTAGTATAGAGGAATATGATAAAAATTTATATCTTTGGAAACGTGAATTTCTAGAGAGAATGTGTGAAACAATAATATGATATTTTAGAATATTATTAATAATTTTATGTTCCAAATTATTTCTAAATAAAAACATTTAATTTCCCTGATCATCCAAATGTGTGAGTTTATCTTAAATATATGTTCCCATGTATTATCATGTATAAGTCATAGTAGATATGGAAAACCATAAGAGTTAGGTAAAAATGAATCATTATGTGATTTTGGCCATACATTGTTGGGGAAATGTAATATTAAGGATATTAAAAATATTAAATTATAAATTATCCATAATATGTATTAGGGAAAAAATACATGAAACTAACCAAGAGTCATAAATATTGTGATAGAAATAATATTTGGAAAAATAATATTTCTATATCAAATTATATAGTTAATTATAATATTATCTAAAATATATACCATAAACCACTAATATAAGTATATTTTATTAATAATTTCATTATTTTAAGTTAGAAAATAAAATAAATATTTTTATTAGTTAAATGGATAAAAAATAATTATATATCAGAAGATTATATTGTAGTTTAAAGAGAATCAACATAATCAATTATGAATTAAAGATAAATTTTGAAAATTGATAATTTTAAAGGATGGATCTTCTATGACATTAAATGAATCATAAGAAAAATTATTAATTGATAAGAAATTTTTTATGTATTATAAAAACAACATAGTGATCATATAACTCTTAAAAAAATTCAATTAGGGGATCTAGATTCTTGATTTAAGAATAAAATTCATTTCCATGATTTATATACTCAAATTATTATATCAATAGTTCCCATGTTATAGATGAGTCATTAGAAAATGGGTTTGTTCATTATGATAGATAACTATAAAAGGATATATCAAAAATTGAAGATGAAATATAGAAATATGGTTTTAGAAATTATTTTTAATTGACAAAGTGATAAGGTAAATCTAGTCTATACTTATATACTCAAGATTATTGGCTATGATACTGACATGGAGTTGTTAGTATTTAAAGAACTTTTTTGGGATCTAAAATACAGAGGTCATGGAATGAAAAATACATAGCCTCATACACATCCTACGATCACCCGTGATTAGTAACTACTTCCATGGGATAAATTTAATCTTTTTAGAATGGCTTATCCCAATATACCAAACAAATAAGTTAGATATATATGTACAATTTCCTTTTAATATACTAAAATATTATTCAAATACATATTGAATGTGAAATATCCAAATAGAGTGTCAGACAAAATAAATAGACCCATTCCCTAAAACAACATGAATACCAAATAGATTATTCTCATTTAATGAGCATGGTTAAACTCGATTATTATATATTTAAACTCTAAAAAATCCACTAATAATTCATCTAGTAATATCCCTATTATAAACGATTCAAATACTTTCCAATATGTACATTAAAATAAATGGAATTTATATTCACATCGAGATTTTTGGGTAGTGGTGAGTATGATTACCCATTAAGGTTTCCCCAAATCATTCTTATGGAATCACTTAATAGTCTAATTTCCAAAAATGTGACTAAATATGTTATAAAATTTATACCATTAAAAATAAAAATAGTTTTATCACAAGTCTATATAAAATAAAATTAGTAGATGAAATTAATTTCACTGATTATTTTATAAAAATGTAAATATTCTTTGTTCCACCCAAACATTTCATCAGATGATCAATCCATATAACTAATGTGGACATGTGAATCAAAAATAAAGATAACATAAATTCTTCTATATGATCAAATTGTAATTCTATTGTGGATCATCACCCACCATTGTGGTTTTTGAATTTACCTTTTAAATAACAAACAATTATAGAACTTCCCATACATATAAATTATATGTCCCATCTATTCCTATTTAACACATCATGGTTGTTTCTTATACTTAAAACATTATATTACCACAGAATTTTCAATCTGAAAATAGTTTCCCTAAAAACAATAAAATTGAAATATAATAAATTTCTCCAATTTAGGCACCACAATTTTTTATTTTCATAAATACATTTTTGACAAACTAAATCCCATTGTATTATCCAAAAACCCAAAACATTAATTCATTCCCAAAACAATAATTTCCAATTCATATAAAATCTAAAACTCTTAGTTGTAATGTATATGTATAATAAATATTTCCTAATCCCAAAAATGTAAAAAATGGCTTAAAATCACAATAATAAGATATGAAAGAATTCATATAAACTAAGGAAGACATAAGAGTAACATACCATAGATAATGTTTAACTGACTTTATATAGACATTAGGAAAAATATTGAATACCAACATCTCAACCATTAAACAATATAAAAAAGAACACAAACCCATTATTAATCCATTCATGATTAAAATTCTTGATCCAAAACCCAAAATATATTACCAAGGTATTGATCTACCAAAAAAAGGAAAATAGAAGAATGATAAATAGATAGATCAAAGACTATATGAGAGGATCTGGATAAAACAATATGCTTGATTTTGGTCTATCAAATCCTCAAGAGAAAGGAATCATTTAGTGATAGATAATCTATAATTATCCCAACCATATGAATTTCCATCTAGGAAAAATTAAGAATATATATCCTTAAACATTATGAAAATTAATTTAATATATGATCCCTTGTCTATATAATCCTGAATTGAATTAGTGCATGTTGAAAAAAAACTCCTACCACAAAAATACATTTTTGAAATAATATTTTTTCTAATGTGTTGAAAAATTTAAAAAACACTTCCATAATGTATTCTAATGTTAAAAATCCCATAAATCATATGAAATAACAAGGGAGGTATATGGTTTTTACATTCATATATATGATTCCTGGAACACATTGAATACTCTGAATAAAAATTCATTTTTTATTATTGAAACACTTATAATGGAAAAGTGAGAAACCACCATTACAACCAAACCAACAAAACAAAAAAACCAAAGCATAACCAGGCTCTGTCTCACCCCAGAAAATTCATCGTGCTAATAATCCATCACCAATGCCTAACCAGCTGACAAGAATTACGATGCGAAATGCACGGCTACCGAACCGATGGCATTATCCATACCCTCTCAATTGTCCATTCAACTATCATGCAGAAGTGGTGTCCACATGCTCTGAACCCCATCTGACACAGAACCCAGTAAATTTTTGGGAACCCAAACAGCACCTCAAGCCACATAAAGAGAAAACTAAAAGAAAACTTCAAACGAACCGAAATGTTTCCAACCCAGGACCAAGACCCTCAAAGTTAGAAATGCGCATTAAAAAGTAAAGTGATATTACCTATAAATGGCTCCCTGAACAACTTCCATGAGATAGAGGTTACTTTTCTTGGAGACATCGTCATCATATTATCAATCTATAAGGCCAACCGATCCCAAGACTATATGTACTCGTCAATGATAATAATCCCTCTGTTGAATACCCCGACAAGAATACTGACTTTCTTGTCAACCCAGGAAAATTGCTCCTCATTAAGGGATGCTCTAAAAGGTCTCCCCATTATTTTAGTTGCCTCCTCTTCAGACACATTAAGAATTAAGACCTGCTCAACTGCTTCCTCCTAAGATCATAACAAAAGCTTCGAGCATTGAACCCCCTGAACCCCTGACCTCTGAGTATCCACATCTTGAAGGACTTCCTTTTTGGTGTTTGCCTTTCTAGCCGATCGGGTCACAAAAGGTGGAGGTAAAGAAGAGTAGTCCTCCCTACCCTTCCCCCTCCTATTACCCCTACTAATTCTTAGACTTGAAGCTTCACTAGACGAGAGGCTATGAATATCTTATCTGGATTCTTCCACTCACCCCCCAATGGCCTTCAAGGAGAGAGCATGAGCATAGCTCAATCCTACCTCAACCAGCCCCTCGAACCTGTTTCTTAAATGAATAGGAGACCAGTTTCCTGCATCAGATCCCCCTGGAATACCAGCTTCACATGGCAGGGCTATCTCCAGGCCAAGTCCTTGCCTCCTTCCCCACACATTATCTCTATCTGAGACATCCTCCTCTCTGACTTTCGTTCGCATGAAATATAATTCACCTCTGGTTTCCTTGTGACCAACACAGACGTTGTCTTTATTAGTCCCCACTTCCTCCCTCACTCCATCGTTGCAATCAGGTGGTCCATCCAAATCCTCCTTCAACCTGTGAAAAACACTTGAAACTGTTAGGTTGACTTGAGAGGCCCCCAGCAAATGAACACCAGTGTCCAGTCATACATCCAGCACAGAAGTCCATCTAGCTTTCATAGACAACTCGTTGTTTTCAATGGTACACTTCACCCACTGTAATCCACACATAATCAAACGGGACTCTTGAAACATCTATTTCAACACATATACGCGGATTAATAGGATGAAAAAGGGTCGCGGTGTGGCTGTTAGAACACATATTCCTACCAATGAGGTTCCCTAGCATGCGAAGAACTGCGGGATTTTGGAACGGAAGAGGAAGATTTGAAAAGCTAACCCACGTCACCTTTGAAGGTATATAGTGGTTAATGTGAAAATAGAAGGACCAACGACACAGATAGAACCTGAAGTCGTTCAAGTTGTGAGGTGCACTTAACCAGGCCTGATTGAGGTCGGCTTCCGAGGAAAATTGAATCATAATTTGGCGACTATCCAGAAGGCCCACAGTCACCCTATCTTGCAAACCCCATGCACCATAGACATGCCTATCAAAGGAATCAATAGAAGTTCATTGCTGATAAAATCTAGCCACCATGGTATGCTTCAGGATGTCCGAGGATTCCGAGAACTCCGCAGTAGACAACGACAGGTTAGGGAAGCTATCGAGCAACTCTAAGACCTTCGGACCAATCGAGATTTGAGGAAAATGGGGAAAATGTCGGGGTTCAAAAAGGGTATTAAGTAAGGTTTATAAGTGGACAATGAGGGTACCCCCCCCCCCAGGGGTGGGGGGGGGGACTGACGCAGCAGTCATCATCGGCACGGTGGAGGATCCCCTTTGGGTTTTGGGAGTAGCCCCGCAGCAGCCCCGTATCCTTACCAATTGTCCAACACATTGTATACTCAATAATACTCTATTTTATTCACTATGTGGTAAGACACATGTAAAATTTTATTGAGTTAAGTAAATATAAGCACATACTGGAGTGTCAATATCTATTTATTCAATAGTCATCTATACTCAGACCATGGATATACATTGGATAAATCTCTATCACTAACCATAAACATCATGTTCCTCTCCGAATAATCATAATAAGGCATGTACTAGGTTTGTGATATCATTAGTCTATCATTGATTAGGTATACTAGATATTTTATCTATTATACAATTATGGGATATCAATGTAATCTTTCTCTTTATTATTCCCAAAATAATTGTGATCATCATTATAATCTATAAAATACATTGAATGAGGTTATCTTAATTGATAATTTATAGTAATTATTTTATATAAAGTCAACAAAAGACACATAAAACTTCTAGGGTGTTTGAAAAATTACTTTAATACATGTTCTTTATATTATACATGGAATGTGTTATTTTATATTAATCCTATTGGGTATAAATTATACTCATCAATTGAAGAGTAATAATTATTTTATATAATCATTTTTAAAATAACAATGTAAATTGAGGAACTATATATTTTATGATCAAATAAAAACCCAATTAATCCAAATAACATCATCGTTATACTTAAAACCCATGCCATGAAATGATAACATATCCCAAATGTGTATGATGTAGGGTAACATTGTGATTTGATCCATAATCTACCACACCATACCACACAAATCAGTGTTTTTAGGAAAATATTCATGAAAGCCATTTTTTGTCCTCCTAGTACCATGTTTGAATATAAAAAAGGCTAAAAAAGTCCAACCAGTATATGAGGTTGAACCATTATCTACTAATAACTCAAGCATCGTGATACAAAATTGAAAACATCCCTCTTTATCCCTTCCTTCATGAACTATCATTTTATATTGTGACACATAATTGTTTCTCTATAGTGAACTTCACAATAAGAGTAATGGATTATAACCATTATATCCCTCTATAGAGTGATATAACTATAATTCCATCATGAAAATAGTGTATACAGTCATATTCCAGTGATCACTTCTCTATAGCCTTCCAAATATATTTGGAGTCATTAGAAATATAATATTTATAAAAAATCATTTACCCCTCTATTAATTTATCCATAAGAACAAATATGATTCTTTTCTGAGTAAAATCATTCCTCATCACTCTTCACGTGATTCAATATGAAAACACTCTATAATTACCCTTAGTTTTCAGTACTTATTTCTTCATTTTTTATTTATAATTCTAGATAAATGTATCTAACAAAAAATTTCACTTTATTTCCACATATAATAACATAGTACTAAATTTATAAATGTACTACACCCATATTCACTTATCCAAGATGAAACATCATGAAGAGATGATATATCTCATATTTCTATAACCCAAATATAATATTATCCTCCCACTGAATGTGTATTGTCTCCACGAATTTTGGTTATGAACATTTTCTATAAACTCTATATAATGTGTGATATAGTTCTTATAAAGTGGTTGTAAATACCTTGAGACATATGCTATAAACTTATACCCTAACAAAAACACAGTCTACATTTCACCGTAATGTAAAACTGAATTCCTAGAATAACCCTCGCCATATTCATGAAATATTGTCCCCATTGTGGATTCAATACACATCTTCAGGTCATCGTAATAGCGTTTTCACTTCTTATCCAACTCATGATTAATTCCTTCATAGAAAATGTTGTCATCATAGATGATAAATGGTAAAATTATTGAAATTAAATATTAGTAATATCCATCAAAACTGAGGAAATTTATATTCTTATTTAAATTCTTATGCCACACCCAATACATCACCACCACAAAATTATATGGATCCACATAGAAACCCTTCTAAAAAATAACATTTCCCATGAATATAACTTATCACATACAAATATAACTATTAGATTCCTTCTCAAATACCATATTAACAAGAATGAACTCTAATATAGTCTTAAAATACATTTAATGATCCTATTTCAATCCAAATTTAACTAGACTATAATACAAAAATGAAATGTTGAACATGTCAAGGTATTTTAGTAAAACAGAATCCCTCAATGTAATAAAAGTATTGTTAGTAACCCTAAAAGACAATACTAAAAATCCATAATTCTTCTTTTTACTCTCAAATGAAACGTTTTGAATGTTTCCCTCCATCACCCTCATCTATTGATTTCCAAATTTCAATTCTATCTCCAAAATCAACATAAATCATGTAAGCACTTTAATGAACCCACCCAAATACCCTCACAGACTTGTACCCATCCCAATCCTCCAAATACTATATGCAGGTTAAAAATCCCCAGAGTCTATAGAATATTACCAGGGATTCAAAAAAAAATTTGGGAATGATTTCACCAAACCTGGAGTGAAAACATATAATATATACACACAAACTAAAGAAATTTATATTGTAAAAAAGATAAATAAAAACCCAAATAATACAAAAAAATATAGAAGAAAGCCTCTAAGAGAAAATTCCAAACAAAAATGGACAAAAACAAAATAGTTACTCTATCAACTCATTGTGATAATGTGGGAAACCTCCCACCTTATCACTACAAGCTACACAAAACCTTGAGGACTAAAAACCTCATAGCCCCACTATAAAGATTATTTATTTCCTACATTTAATAAAATAACTAGATCTATAAACCATTGAAGGGGTACATAATGTGTGAGATAATAGGATCGATTGAGTCTTACCCAGGAGTTCCATATAAAATCTATGAACAATAATCAAGGAATGCTCAATTTTAAGGAAATCTAGGAATGATTACATTTTAATAAATTTATATCAAAATAATGGGAAAACATTTTACTTTTCACTTTTCCCACATTTTCAAATAATAATGGTAAATCAGTTTCAATTAATTTAATAACCATAAATGACATTAGAAACTTCTTTTTAAAATAAATCATACACCACATATCATAAAATTATATGTCAGAAAAACAAAATTGAACATGTTGAATTAAAAATAATATGTAACATCATGCCAGGGATAAAACTCAGACATGATATCTAAGACACACGTACATATCAAATAAAATAAATTATGTTTCCATTAACTAGAAATATGTATCCATTATGGAGAGAAGAGAAAAACTCCAATAAATGACCCCCAATAGGTCTAATAATCCCCTAGAACAGTAGGTCTATAGAGATGTGATAAGACCCATGATAAAATACCCTAAAAGTGGATGAAACTTATAATGATTCCTTACACTAAATTACCCATGTTTTCCCAAGATTTATTTTTTCCAATCTATTTCAACAAAAATTATTCATTTATTGATTTCAAGGCAATTTCAAAAAAACCATTTAAAATTTCCTAAAATAAACCATTCAATGTTCCAAAATAAGGATAAAATCGTCATTTATAAAAAACTAAGTTCCACCCACTAAAAAGTAATGTCTATATCAAAGAATTAATTTTAATAAAATAATTTCTCAATAATATGATAAATAATTTTCACCAAAATAGGCTAGAGACAGATCCACCTAGCTAAAAATTCAGGTCGAACATGCAGGCAATAGAAAAGACTATAATAAAGGATTCAACAATGACAATGAAATCCCTAGAATAAATATTCACATATTCAAATTGTTCTAATTAAACTAAAGGATTAGCATAGGAGGGTAAAAAAACATACCTCAAGAACACACACCCTCCACATAACAACGAACATGTGAAACAAATACTCAAGAAAGATCACACTATAGATAAAGAATGAAACAAGAGGTAACATCACAAAATATCAACAAATCAAACATCATAATGAAAAAGTATTACAATGATCCAAGGCAACGAAGTTGAAGAATGTATAACTCACCCAAAAAGATAAAATCAAGTCATAATGGAGATCAATCACTATATGAATGAATCCTAATTGAATAGAGATGAAAAAATCATCGAAGATGGGCTGGAAGTTGACAATAAAGAAGGATATTGATGAATTAAATTAAAAATAAATCGAACAGCATCCTAAAATGCCTTCACATAAAAATTACACTTTGTATAATCTTTTTACATGTTTTGTAATCCTCAAGAGTAAGATATAACAAAAACATAAATGTGTTTTATATTAAAATGACCATTTAACATTATGTATTGTGTAACTATTACACCGAATGTAATCACTTCACACTATATAACAGATTCAATGAAACTTCCCTACATGACATAAATTTCTTGTAATCACGTTATAAGGAATGTATTTCTCACACATAATCTAAAATTTCAAGATTATCTAAAAATAGATCATGTAAACTCATTATTTACTTGAACTTAGTGATAACCCTAAAAATAAACAAAATTATACCTTGAATCCATTTATTTGAATAAATATCCATCCCAAAACATTAGGTTATTTTAATCAGAATATTTTCCCCATATTTGGGAGTCTTTATATGAACTTAATTAAATAGGAAAACATTCTAAGAGATGTAAAATATCTGAAAGAAGGTAATGGGATGTCACATTCTCCCCACCACGTGTCTTTCCATCATCGAAAATGCATGTGCAGTAATTATGTTTGGATAAAAGGTAAGGCCACATCACCCTGATCCATGACTTACTCCCCAATGTCATTGAAAATTCCACTCCTCTCAGTTATAAGAGGACCCCTCCATAACAAACCTATTAAATTATCATCTCAAATTTTAATTAATCCCACTAAACTATCATAATTTATTATTTTATATTTAATTCAGACTTTGGGATGATTTTGGTTCCTATAGATTTCCCCATTTCCATAAAAATGAATAATGGTTCTAATATGAGATATTATTTGTTCATTATTAAATGATTTCATCTTATCATTAATTTTCATTAATATTAATAATCCAACACCAAATAAATTTTCAATTATCTATTTAATAACACAAAATAATATCATTATCCTTCAATAATGTTGATATTATAATTAATTCAGTTCATTAACATACTAATCCATTGATTATAACATGATCTTGTATGGGCCGGTATACATGAATGATATTATAAACATTTATCATGGTTGATTATGGATACTTGATTACATGTATATTATTATTTTAAGAAGTAATTAGTATTTGGTTTTGGTTTTTTAATGGTGACATAAATATGTAACACAATATTATTATACAACATTTTATTCATTATAAATCATTGAAACACATGTGAAATTGATTTCATATTGCATAATCCCACAGGAAAATCCCATGCAATGGACATAAAGCATAAAAATAATTTATTAGAACATATTACAGTAAATTTCAGATTGTATAGAGAACGAACACATGAAAAGGGTATTCTAATAGAAGCTATTATATCAAAATAAATAAAGAATGGATAAAAAAGTATTACAAATAATTAATATTAAATAAACATAGATTATAACAATTAATAAATTTATATAAAATATTAATATAAAAAATTATAAATATGAATCAATAATTGAAAAATATTTTTAAAAGTTCTATGGTTATTTTATAGGATGTTATTATTCTTCTAATAAATATGGATATAAGGTATGAATTTTTTTCAAAAAAAAATATTTTACTTTTGTCAGAAAAGTTTTACCTTGATAATACTAATTTATATTTTTTATTATGATATTTATCTATTATATATATATATATATATTATTTTACATTTTTGTATTTTTAAATTAATTCTTATGATTAATAAAATCTTCATTGATGGATTTCATTCTTTATAAGAATATGATGTTTTAAGAATAATTGTCTCCCATTCTAATGGATCTTACAACTCTGTATAGAAATTATTTCTTATTAAAAATCATTTATTTTCTTATAATCAAATTCAAATATGTGTTTACTAGTTTATTGATAACATTTATCTTTATATATTTTCAAAATTAATATTTTTTACTCTTTATTTGATGTATGTTTTGTCAAATATCCTAAAATATAAGAGGCATTAATTTTCTTTCTCATTATTTTTTATCTTTCAATACAAATTTATTTAGATAAAAAAAGTTATTACAGTTTCTTTTATTGGGGATTCATTTTAATTTATCTTTTATAATATCTTACAAACACCTTCATTGAAAGTAAATTTAAAATTGACTTTTATATTTACAATCATTATTATAATATAGAGGATTTCCGAAAACACTTATTATAACATGACCTTCCATTTTCCAATATAACTCTAAAAGTTATAACCATTATATATTAATATTCATGATCATCCTCAGAATTAATTTATAATCATTGTGGGTTATTTAATTTTAGTTATCCACATATATACTCTATATTTTATGTTACATGATATTATTTGGAAATTATATCAAACGCATTTTCATTCATAACGTTGTTTTATGATTTGTTGTATGATTTATTTAATGTAGAACATATATATATATTATATCCATATGACATGGACAGATTTATTAAATATATCTAATGAATTGGGTAAATAATTATCTCATGATACAATCATGTTATGAATGTGAATAATTGTGTTTTCTCTTACATAAACACACATGTATGATTGTGTTTAACTATGTTTACATCTATATGACTCTTCAAAAAAGTTAATCTTATTGATCATTTGATATATTTACCAAAATTTACAATTTTGTAGGGATATTATAAACATTAATATTTTAAAATGTAATATATTTGTCATAAATATTATGGGAGATGTTTAAGTGATTATTTTCAAAAAACTTATATATAGCTAATCTCTAAAGACACTAAATTGTTGAATGTCGATTTTACAGGAGTTATCTATGAGATATAATGTATAAAAATATGGATATTTTATAATATATATATATATATTAGTTGTATATTTAGTAGGAATTTGATTATGGTTTTGTTATTTTGTGGAATATTATAAGAAATAAAAGAGAACACATCTGAAAGTAAACTTGGTTGTATTGAAAGTGTAATCAAATAGAATAGAGGTGTCGTATAGTAAGGAATCTTTTAATGTATTTTTAAAATTCATTTATTTGATTAATATGAATTTATAAAGGTGTTTTTGTATAATTATCATGTTAATAAATTAAATTGTCGTAAATATATTGAAACATTAGGAAATGAGTATAAAACAGGTATCAATAAAAATGAAATTGTTATCTGAAAGGGAGACTTAATGGGATGGAAGGTTTAGTGTATAACTTAATGTAAATGACCTCTCAGGTCCCAAAAATTATCCTAAATCATGTTGAGCATATAATTTCATCATTAAAGGAGAAACATGGAAATGAGTCCATTATGAAATAACTTCTTACCTACTATAATAATTATTCTAACCTACTAAATACTGAACAATTTTTCTATATTATAGAACAAATATTTTCCTTTCTTTAAGGGATCATATATTGAAAATGTTTCATTTTCTATTTAAAATTCTGAAGGATATGTTAACCAATATTGGGATCTCTATAATATAAAATCTCAAAAGTAATAAGTGAGATCAATTTAATTCATGTTTAATTAAATATTCATCATTAATTATTTTCACACAAATCCTTCTCAAAAAATTGACACATAATTATTAGAGTGTAATCCAAAGGAATTTATATATATGAGTAACAATTAATATACATTCCCTTAAATTACAAGATAAATATAATATTTTACTATTCATTTAGAATGGATGGTCGATTTTATGGTGGTCGAAAACCATGTTATTTAAACTAATTTACTACAAGAGACTTTGTAAGCTATAATTAAATTTATTGAGGTAAAATTAACGTGGAAATGTAAATTATAGTATATAATTATTCACATGGAATTTTTTATATTAAAATTATAATAGGAATTATATGGAATATAAAATTATAAATCATAGGGGGAAAGAATAATCAAGTACCTATAAAAAAATATTGGAAGAAGAATAATAGAAATTAATTGAAAGGGGATAAAAAGTGCGCTAAATTTTGAAACGCAAAACATCATGGTCATGGATATCGATGTTATTAAAGAGTCTATTCAATAATAATAATAATAAGGATTATAGGGTTCTATTTAATTAATCCCTCAAACTTAAATTCTTCAAATTTATGTAGTTTATATACTACTAGAATCAGTTCCAAAATATGAAGGACAATGGGGAAAATAGGAATAAATAAATTGTATGGTTATGGGAATATACATGAGACTATGTAATATTTTATACTAGAGTGGACTATGATAGTAATGTGCTTAAAGTTTCACATATTCAAAAATCTAGATATTCTAATTTTTCATTTAGTCCTTGTTATTTTTATTCATTCATATAATTTAGGTTTTCTCGGAATATTGATTCACCATCTTATACTATGGATATAGAATTATTATTTAAAACAACGATATATTTTATTAAAAAGGAAAAATCATTTTATTTCCCAAATTCACCAGTTATCATATAATCCATAGATATTGTGAACAACTTTTGGATACATCTTCCATAATATGGAACGTCATACCCATCGAAGGGGGATACATGTCTCATGTTTTTTCAGAGGAAATCGATATAGGTGAAATGGAAATTAAATGAGATTAGATTGATTTATCACTAAAGAACTATCATGAATTATAAATTAAATAGAGGAAGAGTTTTAAATTAAACACAAGCTTGGAACTACACATATATCAAAGAGTCCTTAAATGATGATGCCAAAAAATTGAAAAATTGATGAAGAAAATTTTTGAGAAGAAAGATAATATTTTAACATGACCTTGTTTATCACAATGGGACACCCCAGTACACACTATTATGAAGGATTAAATTTTTTTTTGATTATCTTGAGCACAAAAAATAATGATATTGAAAATATATTCTTCACCTTGTTTTTTTTTGTTTCTAAAATATTTAGCGTCAAACCAATTGTTGAATGTTTATATTTCAAATTGATAAAATTAGTTAAGAATAAAGAGAGAAGATATTCTGAATAATTCATTTCATATGTGATATGGACACATTGAAATCATAGTGATTCATTTGGAACATAAACATTCCCCTCCTATATTCCTATAAATTATTAATAGAGTCTTTAAATATTATGCCTAAACATTTTATGTTCTCATTATTGACCATGTTGTCATATATTATAAGTGCACGAATGAACATGAAGTGAAGTTTTGAATTGTGATAAGTACCATATGAAAGGAGAAACTATATGATATGTTCTTCAATTTTTAATTTTGGAACCAAGGGTTCCATTATTGATTTATTTAAACTCATGTATGTGTATATATTTAGATCTCTGAAAGATAATGTTAATTGAAAATGGGTAAAATAAACCATTTTTATAGAGATCTATTTTTTTCTTTTTTTATTTTGTTATTATTGATGTTTTGAAGGAAATTTATCACAACTATAAAACTCTCTAACCAAGTAAATTTATAAGGATGTGAAGTTAAAATGTGTTTAAATGAATAAGAGGGTTTCCATTAAACCTATTCTCACTTTACCCTACATTGGTAAATAGTTTTTTATGTTCAATGCTACTTTGAGGAATGAATTCGAATGTGTTCTCATGAAAAATTAAAATCAAATAACTTATGCATAATTTCAATTAAACTACTATGATATTGATTATACCACATATTATATGGAGATATATGTAAAAATATTACAATTAATTATATTTGTAATTATCTATATATTAAAAAGAGTGATATATATAATGATCAAAAAATTGGAATTATATATTCAAGTAAAATGAGATGAACATAAATCAATATATATTTTTAATGTTTATCATATCCAATGATTTATTGATATATTAACATAATGAAAAATAAAAAAATTTGGGGGAATCACTATGTAGAAAGGATTATTCTCTAATAACCTTGATGAGGATTGAAAGGGACCCAGTATTTATAGATATTTAAAAGATGGATATGGAAATAATAAATAGTTGAATTAGATTTATAATTTCCAAAATGATTTCAAAACTATCATTCTATATTAAGATCAAGGATTATAAAAATGATGATATAGATTAGTAGAATAACTTTGGAAATACATCAATGTTCAAAATTCATAATTAATGAGTTATAAGATTAGGGAAATGAACGCCTTTCCCATAAAAACCAAAATTAATGGAGTTATTATATAATGCACAGTGATAATTTGTCTCCATTCATCCAATAATAAAAAATATGTATAGGGATAATATGTAAGAGATCCAATGGAAAAACATGAATAGGTATATTGTGGAGTATAAATTTGAATACATAATATGGAAAGATGTAATGGTAGAACATCAAAAATATAATGGGATAATGAAACCATTTATTGTATTACTATGTAAATGGGTGAAAATAACTATGTAATTTTTCAATGATTTACCTAATATTATTAAAGGAAATAACTATTGAAGGGTAATACTGGATCAACTGAAAAGGCAATACAATTATTAAAATTTGAGAGTTTTTCTCACATTATCATGTTTCTAAATTATAAATAATGAAACTAATAATAACCTATTATTTTATATTGTATTTTTATTAAAATAAATTTATTTTCTATAATAGCCTGCATTACACACAACAACCTATTTAAACAGAATGTGATATACTATTTAAATACTATTATATATATGTTAGATTCATAACTCAGCCATAAAATTATGTGGTATGTGTTAGAGTAAACAATTATTTTAATAAAATTAGAATTTATTTATAGTAATCAACTATATTTTTTTAAAATATATTATATACATTTAAAACAAGTTTTATACATAAAAATGGTGTTTATTTAATTTTTTGAATTAACAATATAATTAAACTATACCACTTTTTGAAATTTTATTTTATAAAATTTAAATAAATTTCAAAAGACTTTTACTAAAATTAAATTAGGGTGAAATTTTGGGATTTATAAAAAATGATTGATTTTTCAATGAATTGTGACAATTATCAATTTTTTCAAATACTCACATTTATTATTATTAAATCACCAAATTTTACACTCCCATTATATTTTAGATTTTTTTTAATTTAAATGCAATAAATTTTATTTATAATAGTCTAATTAATTACATTTTTATCTATAAATTTCATTATTTTGGTTTAATATTATTTTTATTCCACAAATTACATTTTTTAGTCATATTTTATGTTTATAAAGGATATCAATATTTATTAATAAAAATAACCCCTATAAATGATTTTATGAAATGAAATTAATAAATTAAATATATATATATAGGAATTTATTTTCATATAATTATGTTTTTAAGTGATATAGTTAATATATGATAATTTATTGGTTGAAAATTCATTTTACTAAAAACTTGACATTTTTAATCTTTTTTTGGTATAATATTAAATTAAATTCTTCTAATTATATAAGTTCAATTTTGAAAATTGGTTTTCAAATTTTTGAAATATAGGTAGAAATTTGGTAAATATGACATTTTTTAGTTATATTGAATAGTATCTATTGTATATAATTATCAGCATGCATAGGTAAAATAATGTAATTATGGTTAAAAGTAATATGGTTAGGTGTAAATCTTTACACTTACACTTTCTTTAAACTATTGCGATGATTTTAGTTAGTCCATTTATATCTGTTTATCAAATATATGGATACATTATGCCAAATTTATTACAAGATTAGTTTTATATTATGTAATTAAAAGATAAAAAAATGTCACATTATCACTTTTAAAAACTAGAATATTTTTTGAAATGGTTAAAAAAAATATTTAGTTCTAAATATTAATTTTTTTGTATTCTATTTTTATCATTAAAATTTATTTATCTAGTAATGAGATAATTTACTTCAATACATAAGATATGTTAACAGAGTATTTATTCAAATAAGAGAAAAATAATAAATGAATTTGAAAATATTAAAGTTAACATTAATTTATTTAATTATTTTTTCAATGAATTTTTTAAATAATCATAAATTTTAATTGAGGTTTTGAAAATTAATATTATAATTTTATTATTTTAAACCCGTTTTGATTGTCAAATTAAATGAGCAGTTCCATTATTGATTGTAATTATATTCTATATTATATAATATTTTATTAAATGATTTTAAATTTATAAAAATAATATCTTATACTAGGTTATATAGATATTGATTAAAATATTAAAATGGTCCACTTATTTACAAATTTTAATATAATATTATCTATCAAAAACCCTAATGTGTAAAAACATCGTTTTCATGGTAATTATCAAAAAGGGTTAATGTTTTTTCAATCAAAGAGATAAGGGTAAAAATGTAATTATAACATTTCAATTTTTAATTTTATGATAGTATTTCAACAAGTCCTCATCATATCAACAAATTATTTTAATTAAGAGATTTTTTCACAAAAAAAATAATTTATCAAAATTTAGTATTTTAAGAAATTCCTAATATAGCCATCCCCTCAATTATGTATTGGAACATCATATTCTATATTAAAATATTTTATATGTAATTGTTTCATCCAATACCTATCCAAATACTTTACTTTTCTTCTAATGACATAGATTCCATTTTTTTTAGAAAACCTACTAAAAAGTCTTTCATTTAAACCCAAAGATTTTTTATGAAGAATGTGTATCATTATTAATCGATTGTTTTTATATTTCATTGTTCTAAATCCTTCACAAAATATTGGATCATCATAATATAATAAAATACATATATTCTATATAGTAATATATTATTTTGTTGATTTTATAACCTATAATAATATTGAATTTTAATCAAAAGGAAATGAAAAAATCATTCATGTGTATAGAATAATACCAACTAGCAAACTGAGGAAATTCATTTTCCATCATCTTCTATCATTTCTATTTGTTATTATAAAGTTTATTTATATTTATTAGTATTTGAAATTAATATATCATATTATTTCTTAAAGTTCCATTCATTGAATGATGATAAAATCATTAGGGAATATGTGTGGATTAGCACCTCTATAATGAAATGGGAGTAATTGTTTTGTTACCATATAACATTTATGGTATATATAAGTGTATTTAAATAAATTATATGATATTTATGATAAATCATCATAATTGAAATATAATATAATACTTACCTTCATTCCATTATTACCATTGAGAAAATGTGGTATTACTTATGCAAAAGTGCAACGTACCATCTCCACGATTATAAAGTAGTACATTTTTCATAACCATATAAAATTTTTGATTTTAGAAGCTTATTTAACGAATATAAATAAAAATTATGCCATGATTACGATTCTATAGAAATTGAAATATTTATTTCATTTACCATTTTAAACCATACAATGTTATTTTGGTCTTGTAATCTTAATATCATCAAAACATCCAATGTGAATTAAATAATTAAGTAATTAAATATAAGATAATAATATATAAAATATAATAAATAAATAAAAGTTTAAAAGGTTATTAATAAATAAAATAATCAATATTATTTTATTATTCATGAAGATAATTAATGTAGGTGTTGTTTTGGACTCGGTGTAATGGAATTAAAACTAAAATATTCCCTTTTATAGTCTCCCTTCCCAAAACTTTTCTTATGTGTCAATATCATTCTAATGGTTTCAGTAAAATACTTATTTTATGAATAAAGTGTTTTTAATGGTTTTTTTTACATTTTATTAATTTAATTAATTTTTTTGTGAAAATATTCTTTCTTTATAGTATTATATAAGGGAACCTATATTTTAGAAACATAATTTTTAATGTTTTTGTTTTTTATTTTCTAAATATTTATTTAGTATTTTCATATTTATAAAATTATTTGTTAATTTATTTATATAGATATAACTTAATTATAAAGATCATTTTATATATATCTTTGCATTCTTTCAACGGTTTTAAAAATAAATATTTTTCCATATTATATTGGAATATTTTCATTTTCATTCCAAAATTAAAAATAAATGTTTTATTTTAGCATATAAGAAATAAATTTATTTTCATGACACCACAACCATTATTTTTTATTTGGATATCTTTATAATCCACAATTTTTCTTTGTATAATTTACTTATTGCATTGATTCTAATAATTTCTATAAATAGTTTAAATGCAATATATAACTTAATATATAGAATTTTTTTTCTTATGGGAGTAAATGATCTCTCAAAGAAACCATTTTCATTGGGTTATGAAAACATTCTCTCGAAATCACACTATCTCTATACACCATATTGTGTAGTTATTTTAAATTAGTCTTATTTGTATATCAAATACCTAACTATCTTACACTCCCTTACTTTAATGGGGTAATACATTCATTATTTTCGTTTCCAAAATTCATTCATTGAGAAATATCTTTTAATTATGATATAAAATAAGTCTATGTAGCTAATTTTCATTAAAAGTGTAATTATTATATTTAATCCATTTAACAGATTTCCATTTTTTATAACATGTAATCAAGAATAGGTTATGATAGCTCCACTAAGTAAACACTCTAATTCATTCAGAAAATATTTTAACATGTGAAAAATTATGTATGTGATTTAGGGAGTAAACCTAATCCACTCTGAGACATTTTCCACAAAGTAATCTTGTCTTTTTAGTTATCAATGAATTATTATTATCTCGTATTTTTTTGGTTCCACATTTCTTATGATGATCATATCTTAAAATAAATTTTTCTTTAATGTTATGATCCCATGTGATTACTCATGATCTTATGATTAAAAGAATGAATAGCAAATATCATTGGGGGAAAAGGAATAATTTATTGAAAATATTTTCAAAAAAAATCATGAATTGGAATGATCCTTAATTTTTTATCATTCCTTGAACATTTTTTTATAAAATGTGTTGTGATAATATTTGTTTAAAAAGTTGATTTCTTGGACAAAAAAATTGTTTATTTTCAGAAGAATGGTTAATTTTGAAAAAGAGAACCCTTAAAAATAAATTCTAGAAGTAATAGGATTAATTATTACATTATTCATGTCTTTTACTAATAATTGTTTTCCCATAAATTGTTTTTTAAAATTATTGATTTTTCATGGAATAATGATAATTAAAATATTTTCTCAAATATTTTCATTTCTTTTCATTAAATAATATAGTTTAAAAGTCCCATTGTATTTTGAAAGTCATATTAATATAAATTATTCCTCATTTTATTTTTAAAAATTCTATTATTTTCATTCAAATTATACATTTTGATTATTTGGTTATATATTTATTTTTATCCATGAAAACAATGTTTTCAAAAAACTACCTTTAAATGCACAAACATTACCCACATTAGCTAATTTAAATATCCAAAATTAATTATTATTTAATTGAAAATTATATTTTTTTATATTCATTTTTATTAATAGATAATTATTTAATCATGATTTCTAGTTATTCAATTTATATATGACCATCTATTGGTTGAAATATGTATATTTTTAAAAAACTGATTTTTATCATGTATTATGGGTATAATTTTAAATTACATTCTACCCATTGTAAAAATTATATATTGAAAAATTGTTTTCATATATTGAATTAGTTGCCCCAAATTTTAATAATAATATCATAATATATTTAATTATTATAAATAGTAAATATATTAAATAATTTACACCATGATAAGGCTAAATTATGTGATTAAGGTTAAAAATAATTTGATAATGGCTAAACATTAAACATAAAACTATCCTTTATCAAAATTAATATATGAATTTCAACCACTCCCCTAAAATACATGAATATATGTCCACATGGTTCCTTATTTCTCTTATTTTGACATTTATGATATTTTAGAAAATTATAAATAAAAAATTCCACTTTCTTACATTTAATATCTTTAATATTTTTCGATAGTGATAAAAAACATCTATTTGGGGTTAAATATTCATTGGAAATATAAATTATTTTTTCTTGTTATTTTCATTTCTTATGTTAGTACTTAAATAATTACCTTAAAATCATATGAAATGCTAATACAATATTTATTCAATTAATAGAATAATAAAATAAATTATTTTAACAATATCAAAATTAATATAAATTGAGTGAATTATTATGATATAATATTTTTTAGATAAACATATCATGTGAGTGGTGTTTGAAATGATTATATTTGAATTCAATTGCATTATTGTTTTTCTCAAAATAAAATTTAATGAATTTTTCAAAATATGATATTATTGATATTTTATAATAAATAATATTTTTTTTAATGATTTAAAATTTAAAAAAATAATATAATAATATAATGTATTAAAATATGATTTAAAATTTCAAACATGGTTAATTTATTTTCTAATTTTCATTTTATTTTGTCTATATAACTGATATACATTAAGAACATTTTTATTATAAGAATTTCAAAAAGTGTTAATAGGAGTTAAATGAAATATATTTTGGAAAAACCAAATATAAACATTTATAAATTTTATTTTATAACACTATTTCGGCACATAATCATCATATATCAAAATTATATCAACTTGGACATTTATTCAGGGAAAATAATTTATTAATATAATAGCTTTATAAATTCCATATATACCTCTCCCCACACATATAAAATGGAACCACCTATCAAATTTTATTTACACTTAAATGGTCTTTTAGTTTAGTCGAACCCAACCTCAATTGCTTTTTAAATTACAAATACGCATCATAGAGAATTTTTTTGTTAGAATTCCCTCCTTGGAAGGGTTTTGGAGTAATCACCAAGAGGATGTACAATGAAATGGTATTGATTTTAAAAGAGGTTTTTTGTTTTATTTCCCGATTCACATCCTTCAAATCTCATTAAACCATTCAGTCATAATAACATAAATATCATTAGTGTGTATGTGTGTATTACCACCTCCATGAAGCGATGTGATTTAGTTTTCACTATCGCATCACATAGATGGTATATATAATTTTATTTAAAAATAATAATAAATTTATGATATAATGATCATCATTGAAATATAAAATAATATTTAACATCATTCCGTCTATATCGTTAAAAAATTTAAATGTAACTTAAGCATATGTATTGCCTACAATATTCGTGATTGTATCATAGTTCATTTATCAAAAAAAATCATGGTTTGTTTTAAAATAATAATGGTTTTTTAAAAAATTTAATCATTACATGATTAATATTAATTAAATGATAACATAAAGACCTCATTAACTATATTTAACCTTCTAAATTCATTTGGATCTTATGTGATGAATATTATCAAAATGTCATATGTAATATAAAATGATTAATTTATTGAATATAACATCTTAATAAATAATAAAAATGGATAATAAAATAGAAAAAGGTTTTTAATCATCTGAATAATTAATATAATTTTGTTACATATAATGATAAAGAATGTATTTGATGATTAATACTCAATGTAAGAGATATTCTAACAAAAAATCCACTATTATAGTTTCTATTGCAACTCTTTCTCATCGATTTTCATGGCCTTATAAATGTTTCATGAAAATTATTATTTATAAAAAATGGATTATAAATTTAATCATTTCCTATATTTGGAATTATTTTATTTTTTAAAAAAATAATCTTTTCATACATAAGGAACACATTATATCAAAAACCTCAATAATATGTTTTAATTATGTATTTTCTAAATCATTCCATTTCATGATATTATTTTTTAAATTATTTTATTAATGTATTTATGTGGAATAATAAATTCTAAATGAAATTTATGCATTTTGTTCCATTATTTCTATGTTTTTTAAAAGGAATCAGTTTCATTCATCAAAATTAATATTTTAATTTCACTATAAAAACATATTTTATGTTTTATTTTATCTTTTAAATCACCAAACACATTAACCATAGTTGCAACTTTTATTTAATGTTTTTATTAATTTATAAGAATCCTTAGTTTAATTAAATATAAAACATCATTCCTTTTTACTATGTATATTTAAAAAATATTTTAAATTGATGAAATATTTTTATATCTAGAAATGTTATAATAATAGCTCCAAGGTATATCTCCAAACCACCCATTTCATTTGGTTATGATTTTTATATCGCTAAATAACTTTATATCCCTCTTTAATGTTGAGTAATGCTTCTAAATTCTATATATATGACTCTAATATATATATATATATATATATATATATATATTCCTAGATTACTCTTCCTTCCTTTTTGGTGGTAATACATGTCTTATGATCATTTATCAAATTTCACCCATAAGAAATATCATATGATTATGATATGAGATAAGATTATGAATCCAATTAAAATTTATTATGAAATTATTTAGTTTATATATTATGATTGATTAAATTTTTATGGAAATCATAATATTGGACACATTATGATTGTTTCACCAAAATAGTTCTCTAATAAATCAAATATGATTTTGTATTATGATATGTTAGGTATGGGATTTAGGGAGTAAACCAAATCCATTGTGGGACTTTTTCTTCCTAGTAATGATGTCCTGAAAGTTGTAGTTAATTAATGATTATTTAATTTTTTGTATTGTTTCCACATTTCTTATTCCTCTATAATAATTTTATACATTTTTTATTATATTATCCTCCCATGTAATTACTCATGAGTTTAGGTCTAATGGAAATTATATGATTTATCATGAGGGGGAAATGTATAACATTTTTTGAAAATGATTTAATAACTTTTTTCAGTATTAAAAATTATCCTTTATATATTTTATAAAACATTTAATATTTAATATTAAATTTATTATAATAACCTCTTTTCTATAATTTTCTTTTCACTGATCATAAAATATTTATTTTGAGTCCAATGATTAATTTTGACAAATATAAATCATGTATAATTTTCCATGAAGAAATAGTTTTCATTCTCCCTTTTTATATTTCCCATAATTAAATTTTCCTTCCTGAATAATCTTTTAAAAATTTTCCATTAATTTTTAAAAATTAATATAGAAAAATATTATTTCAAGATGAAAATTTTGAAGGTATATCATGAAAATAAAACATTTTATATCATAAATTTTTTCACTAGGAAAATTTGATATGACGTTGATGTTCCCAATTTTTCATATAGTATTTATTTAAATACTGGTGATGAAATAAATATAAAAAACCCATTAAATATAAAGGCTTGGAAAACAAAGGAAATTATTTTTTGTCCTAAAAAATAATATTTTGTAATGTTTATGGATATGCCATTATATAACTCGTATAGTTACCAGAAGCACCCCATCTAATTATACATGATATGTATCTAAGTATCAATTTATTATTCTATGTAATTATTTAATAAAAATTGATACATAACAAATTTTTGGTAAATTTGATCATCATCGGTCTGATGCTCAATATATATTGACCATTCCAATATTCGACGATATGGTAATATCATGATAATTGGATTTCAAAAGAATATTATATCAAAATCTTCCTTTTGTTGAGTTATCATATAATAAGAGTTCCCACTCTACAATTCACATGGAACCATGTGAGTCTCTGTAGAGGGAGCATTATATAATGTTGACATATTGGGATGTAGTCAATTATAATGTTTTGTTATCTTTTTAATGAAATTATAGATAATGATAAAATCGTTCTGTGAAATAAGAGTGAAAAAATGTCAAAAAATAGATATAATGATTTTTAAATAAGTGATCTAAAATTTGATTTTTGTGACATGTTAAAAAATGAAATTACCCCTTGTAATAGGGTAATAAGATACAAGAAGAAGGTAAATTGATGCCTTAAATACATTATTCCCATCGATCTTATTGACTTTTCTTGGACTGTAACATATTTCATAACACTTCCAAAAAACCATTATAAATTAAATGATATGTTCCCTATATCCCTAATTATAATGTTCAAACCATATCCACCACATCTAATTAACTCACATGATTTGAAATTGGAACATGATCTCTATTTTGATGAAAAACCAGTGTAGATAAAAGATCAAATAGAAAATGAATAATTGGAATAGGCCATACACATAGTAATTGTTCAATAGTGAAATGAAAAGCATGATGAAGCTTTGTGGTATCAAAAATATTAAATTTTATGAAATTCCATTCAATTATTGTTATCTATATAACTCAATTTTTAGGTATAAATCATTTTAAGGCGGTATAATGAAAAAATATATGATTTTCTTATATAAATATTTTTAATATTATTTTTTTTGTCCAATTTCTTGTATAAAATGCCATACCAAATTAATATAAACAGAGATATTTTATTATGATTATGATGTCCCAACTCGGATGTCACTATATGGGTGCTCCCAATCGGTGGTCCACATTGTATGAAGAATTATTTCCTATAATATAGAGTGTTCCGACTAGCCGTGAGGGACTAGGGTGTTTCCATGAAGAGACTATTAAATTATATCAGAGTGGGTCATGGTGGATATAATAATAAAATACAAGTAACAATAGAGTATGTACTATATAATGGCTACAGAATATGAGGATAAACATTGAAGCACTAAATAATAATCAAAATATGGAAACTAAATTACATAAAAAAATTTAATGTCATGTCATGTCTCTATAAAACTATAAATTAGGTATATATGGAACCTATAAGTACATAATATACAGAAGAATAAACATTTATCTAAAATATATCAATGAATATGGATCAAAAGCCCGATCATCTACTACCATGGTACATCCTAATGTATATAATCATGATCTAGGGTCCAAAGTAAAATACGTCCCCATATCAAAATACACATACAAATAATCTTTCAGTGTAACAACGAAGGCCTAGATGGGTGTGGGATAAGTCTTGGTTGGACACCACTAATGGTTTCTATTCAATCCTACTAATGAATATAAATAGACCATTTGTAGGTTAATATAAATATAATTAAATTATAAAATTATAAATGATACTAGATTCATCCTCAATTGGTAATTTATCTGAACATGTTATCATTTAATTAATTCATTTAATATTATTTTATAATGATAATAGAGATTATATGTAATAAGAAAAAAATATATAATAGGATATTAATAAAATAGGTTCCAAGTAATCCTTGACCTAAGGTTTTGGCCAACATATAGTAGTATCTCAAGCAGTTTACAGTATAAAGGGTTAGAGTGTATTCCTCTGGGAATTAGCTGGGTAATTCCACTATAAATATTTCACACTAAGTCTAATTATCTCATCCCATGTAAAATTTGATATCAATTTATAATCCCAATGTTGGTAATCAATAGAACCATGTGTCAAATATATTAAGATGGATCGAAGTATTATTTCCAATAAATACTAATATCATGATGATAGTGATAGAATTAAATAGAATCATGTAGGGAATCCACCAGTAGAAAAGTACAATGTTCCAATGTGGGTATCCCCCATAGAAACTGACTCCAAGAATCAGAATGGTTTCCTTTTATATCAAAAGTAATTCTCTCTAGAATCCAAATCTAGATCATGTCTAACCACTCCTATAAAAATAAAAAGTTAGATACTCATAAGGAACCACATACCTAATTCATTTTTAATTAACTACATGTAATATTAATGAAATTTAATAATTCAAAACGTTCATTCAAATTACATTCACACTTGGTTAAAAAGATAATTAAGACATGAATCAAATTACAAATTTATTTTAGGAACATTTAAATGGAAAATTCCATGGAGGTCAGCAAACCAATTATTACAATGGTTTTATTTTAAATTAATAGGTTTGTTATTTTCCATTATATAAGAATGAAATGGTAGGATATGGACATGAAACCATCTGCTATTAAATTATAAATATCGATTCCAATTGATATATATAGATATACATTACATTTAAATGTTTTAGGGTTCATGAAGTAGCTGTAAAATTTACATTTGAATTGTCATTTGAAAATTATACCTATTCTAGCCATTAGTGATTCATAATTAATTTAATTTAACAGGTATTACTATTAGTATGGTCAAGCCACACATATTAACGACGTCTAAGATAAACTCAGATGGATTACCATGTAATAAATTAATAATCACCCTACTTTGGGAGGAAGTTATTGAGTTTATAAACTCCATCATAGAATAACATATATATAAAGGTATATAGAATAAAATCATAATGATTATAATCATGGAATTTACATTTGGAGAGGCACCACCAAGATATTATAGTGTGCACCCAATGAATATAGTTTTCAAAATGGTTATTATTGTGAAATGAGTCATAGAAAAACCTACATCTTTCCTATAAAATTTCTATTGTCCTTATATTGTCCTAGATTGGAAGAAAATAGAAGAATGTTTCAACACCCTGAAAAAAATGAATATCATCTCGTATCAAAATGGAATCATTGTGAGATTTTAAATGATGAACTAATAATAAAATATAAAGAGCCTACCTTGAGGAATCAAATGAGGCCAATTTGTCTTCGATCGGAATATAGATGGTGATTATATCAAGAATCTATTGATTAGAGGCTCTGGATCACTTTAATAGAGGAAATGGAGGCCTCATTTTAGCTAGACGATAAAATGATAGTAGGGGTGTGTGTGAAATTATATTTAATGGTAAAATGGTCATTTATCCAAAAATTGTTTGGTCACATGGTCTTTCCTCATGGTTGGACAAACGGTGCACCGTCCATGAACCTCCCACTAACAAAGGATGTATCCCACATGGTTTTGTGCACACAATTTTACAATTTGTTCACAAACCATTCTACATACCTCCAATAAATATTATTGAGAAACATGTACTATAATTCTACCCTGGCAGGATATTTTCTCCAAACTGTGTGGCCTCTTGATTAATTTTATTAATGCATGGTATTTTTATGGAAACAATGCAGATGGGCTCGCAATATTTATACTAACCATGATGGATTGTACTATGTTAACCGACCATGGTTCCATGCCTGAAAAATCCTCGGACATCCCCAAAACATATGTGACTTCATTAGGCATCCAAATTAGGTCTAAAAAACTAATGAAACATAAATTTAGAATAATCATTACCCATAGAAAAACATTGTTTTTCAATATTACAACCTTTATGGAACTAGTCCTTGATTTCTCCATTCAATGGAGGTAAAATCTTATCTAATAAAAAATCATGCCATTGAGAAGACAGGTCTGATACCCACTCCCAATTATCATCCAAAATAAGGTTGTGCTTCCATTTTAACTATAATAATAAGACATATAATCTATAAGGATCCCTCTTTCTTTAGTGAAGTATTCATATGAGATACTCTTTAAATAATGTATCAAAATCTAACTTGACCAACTCAGGATAAAAAGTATGTGATGGGTTGGAATGATAATGGAAAAGCTTTTTTAAGTAAAAGATGTCGTAAATGGAATAATATCTAGGAGGTAATAAATAATAATAGAATACCATACCTATAACATCCTAGGTAAATCAAGAATAATATATTTTCATATTTATTAATATTTGTGAGTTAAATATTAATTTTACTTTAAAGGGGTTGCTATGTTCGATAGCGTACCTGATACGCAACAATGAGTTTCATTAAAATGTTACGTTGCACACTAATAAAATAATATTATTATTTTAAATGGTAGTTAATTCCAAGACTTTTTGTTGGACTACAATATGATTATACATGTTTGTTAAATGTATTTACATTTATCCAATAAAAAGAGTCTTAAAATGTGAATGAATCTATTTTTAAGCATAATTTACATTAAAATGTCGATTTACCGCCTTTTAATGGAGAACCCTATTTAAATATAGTTTTGGTCACTTTAATACATTCTAATTGAAAAAATATAATCCTTAATTAGAATAAAGACATCAAAATTTACTTTTTGTAAATTTTTGGAATTTTTCTGATAAAGTTCATTTTTTAATTAATAGTGAAAATATTGTATTTTAATTCAAAACTGTGTTTTAATATAATTTATTTATATGGATAGATTATCTTTTTAATTGGTTTTAAAGTTTAATTAGAATATATTTTTACCATTTAATCCAATTTTGGTCATTGGAATTAATTTCACTTTGAAATTTGACATAAACAAGTATCAATATTTTGATAGTTATTGTTTTCTATTATTTTACTTCTCCAAACCCAAAACTCTTTTTATTCCTTTATTTTGTAACAACAACAATATAATAAATATACTAGGATGTTTTTATGAGAAGTATTCTAACTAAACTTACACACACCTACATCTAATGGATGAAGAACATAATGTTTCTGTGGAAGGAAAACTAACGCCTCACGAAATGATGATTGTTCGATTATATCCTACCGCCTCTCATGGAGTCCGTTATGATGAAAATATATTTATATATGATATATATTATGTTTATGTTTTATTTATCCTTCTATATTTTCCATTGATATCATACCTTTATGGTTTCCATTACGGTTAAACGCGATAATTTCATTTGAGGAAGTGCGGACTACCGCCCCCTCAAAGTGATATGACCTGTTAGTGCCATATGTGGGACGTATAAAGGATGGAGTTAATGATATTATATATGATATTATACTGTAATTATAATATAACAATGTATCATTATGTTTTAAATTCATTAAAATAAGAAATATATATATGAAAGTAGCATTCATGCGTACGTACAGCTTACCGTCTCCATGAACGGTGCATTTCATTTCTTACCTCCAAATGTTATGTACTATTATAAATACATGTATATACTGGATATATATGATATATATGATATCTAAATCATGAATATCATTCTGAATATATTTTAATATTGACCACATGGACAACTTATAAATATAAGGTGTTCATTTTTGACTCAACTACCAAATATCGACAAAATGAACGTTATTAACTTAAATGATTAAATAATATTTATAACATGGTAATAAGTGATATAAAAGAAATTATAAACTTGAAAAAGGTTCTTAAGAAAGTATAAAGTATCTTTCGTTTATTATTCAGGATATTAAAGAATGATTGAGTCAAGTCGGACACGATGTAGTGGACTTCGTATCATTCTCCTTTCATTGAGGAATATTTAGTTTTATACTTGAATTTATTTTATACAGTGTATAAACCCCTTTGACTTTTCATTTCATTCAATGGGAATTTTTTTATACGAATCATTTTTCTAAACGACAAAAAGGAATGTTTTTTTAACGTATGCAGTGACTATGACCTTTCCACCGCCGTGAGTATTATTTGATCTTTGGCTTCCTTAACAAGTCGTAATGTTTTTAAAATGAAAGATAAATACCATATAATATTTTTAAGTATTTTGGTACTGAAAATGATTTTGATAATGATTTTATTATTTGAATATCTTGAAATGATATTTTTTTATTACAATGTGGAAATTTCATCTTTCCTTTATGCTTATGTTATGTGTTAAGATCATGTTATGGTTTTGGAGAATTATTTATTCATACAGGTGGTTCTGTAATAAACCTAGGGTGGGTGAGCCTGATATAGCTCTCCAATGAATTGGATAACGTGACGGAGGTAAACGTGAATGTTTATCCTAATAGATTTAGGGAATATACTGTGATGGGTATTCCAAATTAACTCCCTTTGTAGTTGTGATAGCTACAATGTAAGTATGATATGAATTCCAAAAGGTACCTTTATGATTTATGATATCTATGTGTTATTCATAAATCTTATGTTTTAATGAGGTAAGTAAAAGAGTTTATGTTTTGTATGTTTTAATGAAAAAATGTTTTCTTTCATTATTTTATAACCCTTACTAAGATTTTTATGCTCATTTCAAGTTTTGAAATCTTTTCACACGACCTAAAGATGAATATGGTCAAGGATGGGATTAAGGAAAAGTCATGTTGTCTAAAACATGGAACTACACATGACTCTTTTTTTCAAGAGTTTTTATTTTATGAAAAAAAATGGAAACTGTGTAGAGGTGTCTACTTTGTAATCTATTGAGATGTAATAGTTATGTCTTAATTCTATAAAACTATAAACCTTAAAAGATCCTCAATGTGAATTATTCATTTAATTCAATATTATGTAATGTTAAAGGTGAGGTCCTTATAGATGGTATCAGAGGTCGGTTTAGATAAATTTAGGAGTTAGGTTATTGTTAAATTAATATCCATAAGGTAATTTATGTTAATATTGAAATCATATAGAATTTACAGATAACCATGTTGCTTCACCTAAGATATTTCTATGTTTAGAATGGTTTTCCACAGAGGAAAAAGGGCAGCTATGTTGGGACAACATTATGAGGGAGACAACCTTCCAAATCAGCAACCTGAGATAGTCAGAATCGGAACTGAACAGTTTGTTGCAGTGACGAAATAGTTGACTCGGGCTATAAATGGTGGTGGTATCCATGTACAAGATCATCCAGATCAACCACAGAGGAACATGTCAGTAGTGGAGCATTTCATGAGGAAACACCCCCATCATTTAGATGATCATATGATCTGGTGCGAGAAGAAGGGAGGATTAAATCACTGGAAAATATTTTCGATGTCATGGGTTGTTTAGAACATCAAAAGGTTAGTCTCGATGTTTACCATTTTGAAGGTGAATCTGATTACTGGTGGTCGATGGTGAAAAATATCAAGGATAGTGAGGAGATTGATGCTCTTGATTTGGATGAGTTCAAAGGTTTGTTTCTTGAGAAATATTTTCCTAAGGTGTTTCGTCTTAGGATGGAAAAAAATTCCTAGAATTGATTCAGGACGATGACTCAGTGGCTGCTTATGAATAAAAATTCACTCGACTTGTAAGGTATGCTCTAAATTTCATACGAGATCTTGATAGTAAAATCAACCATTTTTACTCAGGATTAAAGCCAAAGTATCTAAGGGATTTAGATTCTACTAAGTTCAAAAGTTATAAGAAATTTGTTTTTTGTGTGGAGATGGTGGAAATGGAGTTTTCCGATGATCAGGTATTCTTTGAAAAACAATATAATAAGAGGTCGAGGTGGAAGATGAAAGGGAAGAACTCTTCAAAAAAGTCTGATGGTAAGAAACTTAAGTTTACAGTCTGTGAAAATTGTGGAAAAAATCATGTTGGGGAGTGTATTTTGAATTCTGGTAAGTACTACTAATGTGTCAAAATGGGTCATAAGTCTCATAATTGCACTGAAAAAGATTAGGGTAATGGTAAGAAAAAATCTGATTTACAGTCAGTAAAATGTTTTAAGTGCAATGAAATGAGTCATTATGCAAATGAGTTCCCAACAAAGAACTCAACCAAAGGAAAACAGCCAGGCTACCTGCAGAAAGGGTTGGTGAAATCCTTTGGAACTACTTCATCATATGTTTGGCCATCAAATGAAGTTGTATCAGGTAGACTTTTTGTTTGTTCATATTATTCCAAAGTGTTGTTTGATTCAGGGTCCACACAATGATTCATTTCTGAGAAGTTTATTTAAAATTTGTAATTCCATATTAAGATATGAATACAGAACATAGGTTAAAACACTTGGAGGAAATTTTAAGACAAAAATGAAACATAATGACATTCATGTCCTTGTGTGCGGAAAGAATCTACCTGCAAACCATATTGTTTTGCATCTAGTATAGTTTGATGTTATTTTGGGCATGGATTGGCTTTCTGTTTATCATGCCAAGATTGAATGCAGAGCTAAAGAGGTTTCTTTTCATTAATATTTTCAGTTTGTATACAAAAATGAACCCTTTATTTTGATAACATATTAGGAAGCTGAGAAACTAGTAAAAGATGGAAATGAATGTAACCTTGCACATATTGTTGAAAAAAAAGGAACTGTTCAGATTAATGACGTGCCGATGGTAAATGAGTACCCTGATGTTTTTCCTGATGAGTTGACTGGTATTATACCTGATCAGGAAGTTGAATTTATTGTTGACTTAGTTCCTAATGCTAATAAAATTTCAAAACCCCCTTATCGAATGGCTCAAATTGAATGTTTATAGGTAAAGAATAAATTGAAGGAGTAATTAGATGATTGTTTCATTCGACCTAGCACATCACCATGGGGTGCTCCGGTTTAGTTTGTTAAAAAGAAATATGTTTCAATGAGACTTTGCATTGATTATAGAGAATTTAATAACATCACTGTTAAGAATAAGTATCATTTGTCTCATATCAAGGATTTGTTTGATCATCTCTAGGGATATGAGTATTTTTCAAAGATTGATTTGAGATTGGGGTTCCATCAGTTGAAAGTAATGGATGAAGACATTCCGAAAACCATGTTTCATACTAGATATAGACATTATGAATTTGTAGTTATGTGTTTTGGGTTAACCAATGCTCCTACTGTATTCATGGATCTTATGAATAGAATTTTCTGTGAGTTCTTGGATAAGTTTTTTGTTGTTTTCATTGATGATATTTTGGTTTATTTGAAATCCTTAAAAGAAAAATAAACATTATGGGAAATTCAGAAAGTGTGACTTTTGGTTACAACAAATTTCATTGCTTGGTCACATTGTTTCAAAAAATGTCATAAGTGTTGATCCTACAAAAAAAGTTGTTGAAGAATGGAAAGAACCACAAGTATAACTGAGATTCATAGTTTTCTTGGTTTGGAAGGTTATTACTGGAGGTTTATTGAAAAGTCTTCATTGTTATCTAGTTCAATGACTAAGTTAACTTGAAAAGGTTTTATGTTCATCTAGACAAAAGAATGTGATGATTGTTTTCAGGAATTGAAAAGGAGATTAGTGAATGCTCCAGTTTTGGCACTGCCATCCAGAAATGGTGAGTTTGTTATCTATAGTGATGCTTTGTTGAAAGGACTTGGTTGTGTCCTAATACAGAATGATCAGGTAATTGGTTATGCTTCATGTCAGTTGAAACCACATGAGTTAAATTACCCTACACATGATTTGGAATTAGCTGCTGTTATTGTTTCTTTAAAAATTTGGATGCATCATTTTTATGGAGTAAAATGTGAAATATATATTGATCACGAAAGTTTAAAGTATATATTCACTCATACATAATTGAACATGAGACAAATGAGATGGCTATAATTAATCAAGGATTATGATTGCATGATCCATTACCATCAGGGAAGGTAAAATAATGTGGTTGATGCTTTGAGTCAAAAAAGTAAAGCTTCATTAACCATGTTACGTTTGGAACAAGATCCTTTGGATATTGATTTGATAAAATTGGGCATAGAAATTCTTGGTGTATAAAATTATTCTGTTTTGTTTTAGGCATCAGTGAAATCATCTCTATCAGACAGAATAAAGCAAGCGTAGAAAAAAGACAGTGAGTTGCAGAAAAGGGTAGAGTTGGTTCAGAAGGGTAGGTTTCCGGATTTTAACGTTGATAATGATTATGTTTTGAGGTTTGGGAAGAGATTATGTGTGCCTTTTGATTCACAGTTGAATAATGAGTTGTTGTGTGAAGCTCATAGTTCCCTGTTTTCAGTTAATCCTGGTAGTACTAAGATCTACAGAGATCTTCAGGAGTATTACTGGGGGATGGAATGAAAAGAGATAATGTTGATTTTACTGTGAAGTGTTTGACTTGTCAGCAGGTTAAAGCAGAGTGGCAGTTACCGAAAGGGATGCTTCAGCCACTACCGGTGCCAGAGTGAAAATGGAAAATATATCCATAAACTTTTTTGTGGTATTACCAAAGACATCTTGAGGTAATAATGAAATCTGGGTTATAGTTGATCGATTGACTAAATATGCTCATTTCTTTCCTTTTCGAGATACATTGTCCCTGGATTATCTTTATTGATTATATGTTATGGAGATAGTTAGGTTGCATGGAGTTCCCCTCTCTATATTATCTAATCTTGATCCCAGGTTTACTTCTATCATTTGGAAAGGCCTTCAGAATTCATTGGGTAAGGAATTAAATTTTAGTGAAGCTTTTCATCCTCAATCAGATGGGCAGTCAAAATGAACAATTCAGACCTTGAAGGATATTCTACATGCTTTTTCACTGGATTATTAGGGAAGTTGGGACCAACATCTTTCTAGGTTGAATTTTCATATTATAATAGTTTCCATTCCAGTATACAGATGGAAATATTTGAGGCATTATGTGGAAAGCATTTTCAAAATATAGATTTTTGGGGTGAAGTAGGTGAAAGGAAGCTGATGGGACCAAAATTAGTAGAAGAGATGGTAGATAATGTTCAGTTGATTCAGAAGCACATGAGAACATCTCAGATCAGATAGAAAAGTTATGCAGATAACCAAAGGGAGGATCATTCTTTTTAGGTAGGTGATCATGTCTTTCTCAAAGTTTCTCTATGGAAAAGTGTAATGTGTTTTGGTAAGAAGGGAAAGATGAGTCTGAGGTTCATTGGACCTTATGAAATCTTGGAGAATGTCGGATCAGCTGCATACAGAGTGGCTTTACCTCCACGTTTATCCCAGGTACACAATGTTTTTCATGTTTCGATGTTGAGAAACTTTATGCCAGATCCATCTCATGTGTTGAGCCCAGAGGTAGTTCAGTTGGAAGAGAATCTCTCTTATGAAGGACAACCAGTTTAGATTCTTCACTATATAGAGAAAGTGTTATAGAATAAGTTAATTCACCAGGTAAAGGTTTTTTGGAAAAACCATATGATCGAAGAGGCAACGTGGGAATCTGAAAATTCTATGAGGGATAAATACCCCCCACTTATTTTGATAAGTGAATAAAAATTGAGAGGGCCTAATTTCCAAAAGGGGAGAAGGATGTAATATCCCAGGTAAATAATGAATAATAGATTTTAAAATTTATTAATATTTTTGAATTAAATATTAGTTTTACTTTAAAGGGGTTTCTATATTCGATAGCGTACCCGATACGCAACAACGTGTTTCATTGAAATCATACGTAGCACACTAATAATATATTATTATTATTTTAAATGGTAGTTAACTCCTATACATTGTATTGGTGGGAGTGAAAAATACTAACTACAGTATGATTATACATGTTTGTTAAATGTATTTAAATTTATCCAATAAAAAAGAGGCTTAAAATGTGAATGAATCTATTTTTAATCATAATTTACTTTAAAAGGTCGATTTACCGCCTTTTAATGGTGAAACTTCTTTCAATATAGTTTTTGTCACAATAATACATTCTAATTGACCAAATAAATCCTTCTTTAGAATGGGGACATCAAAATTTACTTGGTTTAAATTTTTGTAATTTTTTTGATAAAGTTCATTTTTAATTAATAGTGAAAATATTGTATTTTAATTCAAAACTGAATTTTAATCTAATTTATTTAAATGGTTAGATTATATTTTTAATTAGTTTTAAAGCATAATTATAATATGTTTTTACCATTTAATCCAATTTTGTCCATTGGAATTAATTTCACTTTGAAATCGGACATAAAAAAGTATCAATCTTTTGATAGTTATTGTTTTTTTATTTTACTTCTCCAACCCATCAACTCTTTTTATTCCTTTATTTTGTTACCAAAACGGTATCCTCAATATACTAGGATATTGTTATGAGATGGATTAGAACTACACTTACAAACACCTCCATATAATGGATGAAGAACATAATGTTTCTGTGGATGGAAAACTAACACCTCATGAAATGATGATTGTTCGATTATCTCCTACCGCCTCTCATGGTGGCCATTATGATGGAACTGTATTTATATATGATATATAATATGTTTTTATTTTTTTTATTTTTTTTTATTTTCCATTGATATCATACCTTTATGGTTTCCATTATGGGTAAACGTGATAATTTCATTTCAGGAAGTGCAGACTACCGACCCCTCGAAGTGATATGACTCATTAATTCCATATGTGGGATGTATTAAGGATGTAGTTAATGATATTATATATGATATTATACTGGAATTATAATATACCTATGTATCATTATGTTTTATTTCCATTAAAATAATAAATAGAAATGAAAGTAGTGTTCATGCATACGTACGGCTTACCGTCTCCATGAACGATGCATTTCATTTCTAACCTCTAAATGTTATGTACTATTATAAATACATTTATATACTGGATATATATAATATATATGATATCTAAATCATTAATATCATTTTGGATATAATGTAATATTTACCACATGGAAAACTTGTAAATATAAGGTGTTCATTTTTTACTCAAGTACCAAATATCGACAAAATGAACGTTATTAACTTAAATGATTACATAATGTTAATAACATGGTAATAAGTGATATAAAAGGAATTATAAACATGAAAAATGTTCTTAATCAAGTAGAAACTAACTTTAGTTTTGTATTCATGAGATTAAAGAATGATCGAGTCAAGCTGAACATGAGGTAAGGGACTTCGTCTCAATCTCCTTTCATTTAGGCATATTTAGTTTTATACATGACTTTATTTTATATGGTGTATAAAACCCTTTTACTTTTCATTTCATTCAATGGGAATCTTTTTATACGAATCATTTTACTAAACGACAAAATGGATTGTTTTTTTAACGTAAGCAGTGACAACTGCTTTTCCACCACCGTGAGTATTATTTGATCTTTGGCTTCTTTAAAAAGCCGTAATGTTTTTAAAAGGAAAACTAAATACCATATACTCTTTTTACGTATTCTGGCATTGAAAATGATTTTAGAATGGATTTATTATTTCAATATCTTGAAATGATATTTTGATATTGCAATGTGGAAATGTTATCATTCCATTATGCTTATGTTATGTGTTATGATCATGTTATGGTTCATGGGAATTATTTATGTATACAGGTGGTTTTGTGAAAAACCTAGGGAGGGTGAGCTAGAGATAGCTATCCAATGCATTGGGTAATGTGATGGAGGTAAATGTGAATGTTTCTCCTAATTGATTTAGGGAAAATATTGTGATTCGTATTCCCAAGTAACTACCTTTGTACCTTTGATAGCAACAATGTAAGTATGATATGAATGACACAAGTTACCTTTATGATTTTTGATTTCTATGTGTTATTCATAAATCTTATGTTTTTATGATGTAATCAATAGAGTTTATGTTTTGTATGTATTAATGAACAAATTTTTTCTTTCATTGTTTTATAACCCTTACTGATATTTTTATGCTCATCCCATGTTTTGAAATGTTTTCATAGGACCTAAATATGAATATGGTCAAGGATAGAATCAAGGAAAAGTCATGCTATCTAAAACGTGGTACTAGACATGACTCTTATTTTTCAAGAGTTTTTATTTTTTGAAAAAAATGGAAACTGTGTATAAGTGTCTACTTTGTAATCTTTTGAGATGTAATAGTTATGTCTTAATTCTCTAAAACTCTAAACCTGAAAAGATCCTCAATGTGAATTATTCATTTAATTCAATATTATGTATTGTTTAAGGTCGGGTCCTTATAATACCAACACAATCAAAAATTTATGAATAATTCACATAATTATGGGACAACATCCATTTCCACTGTATACAAATATTCCCACATCGGGGTGGTACCCAGAGGAAAACACAATCCCCAACCTCAAACACTAGAGGCCATCAACAAAAATCGACACATTATTTATGTCTATATAAGTCAATATAAATATTCTTACTGATTAGATAAACCTATTTTTAAATCTCTTGAACTAGAAAATGACATATTTGCAATGTCTCTCCTACCACTATACAATATTGGGTTGAACATAACAACCTACCTTACATGGCCTCTTATTTTTTAAACTGAATCATCAATTAAAATATATTACTGAAGGAGAACATTATGAGAGGGATATGATTCTATAATGAACTAAAAAAATCAAGGACGCATGCCCAAATCGTTTCTTCCAAAACCTGCATCATCTATTTTGATTGACCATTTTTCTGATGGTGAAATTATGTGCTCAGGAGCACCAGTGTACCCACAGCTCTCTATATCTGATTCTAGAACCTTAATATGGTATAGGAATACCTTTCTAAAATGATAGTACAAGGGACCCTACATATCCATATAATCACAAATACATAAACTGTTCCCAACTCATCAAATGATAAAGTTCCTTATTAGAAAGGAATTTGTCAACAATATTCAAACAATCCACGACTACCCAAACTACATCGCTACCACAAGGTGACCTTGATAAGCTAACTAAAAAATACATAGCTAAATCTCACCATTTCAAATATGGTAATGGTAACACATCTAACAATACTATAGGTAAATGGTGCTCCTCCTTCTCCTATTGATAGGTTGAACACTGAGAAATAAAACCTATTAAATGATATTTCATTCAGGGCCACCAATACTGGTCTCAAATTTCTTGATACATCATGGAAATACCTAGATAAAACAAGCCTTCTGTATATATAAATTTCTTGATCATTACCATATCTAGTTTGGAATAAGTAATAGTTAAGGAAGTAAGATAATACTTCCCATGACTCTAATGGAACTCTAGATTTATCTCAGAAAGAACGGACATCAATTTCTCTTCACTACTTACTTCATGAATGTACTACACATGAGATTTTCAACTTATTGCATAATCAACAAGATTTACCTTTCTAGGTGTAAATGATTTCTCAACATCAAAAGGCTGAAGGTATTCAACCCATATTTACTCTATGAGATTCGATTCATGGTACACAAATATTTATTTGAGGTTGTTTCTTTCAATATACACCCCAAATAATTCTCCAATCATATTGTGTCTCTATCATCAAAAGGCATGGAAAAATACTATTAGAACATGGTCATGTGTTGTGTAATTTATTTTGAGTGGCCTCAAATTTATCGACCTATGCAAAATAAATCTATCCACCTTTATCAAGACTACACCTAGTACAATACTTGATGGATCATAGAACAATGTACAACTGCTTCTTAGATTTGGAAGAATCAGAATCAGTGCCGAGGTAAGTCATATTTTTAGATCCTATATGGATTTCTTGTGTGATTATGACCAAATTAACTTCACACTCTTTATTATAATATAGGAATAATATGAATCGTGGAATGAAAATTCTGTTATGAAATGCATGTAATATCCAAAAATCCCCATGAAACTCCATATATCAACCATGTTCTTGGGCTTCTCCCAAGAAACCATTGCACTAAACCTCTCTAGTTAAATGGATACTCCTAATTACAAGATTATATGACCGTAGAAGTGAATATTTTCTATCTATAATTGTCACTTTTCAATCCTAGCATAAATTTGATGATTTCCCAATGTATTCTAAATTATCTCAAGATGTATAGCATGGAATGTATGAGTATCATAATACACTATGATGTCATCGAAAAATACCCAAAGAGGAACTTATATAGGGTTGAAAAAATGTATTTATCATATAAGTGAAAATAGAGGAAATGTTTGCAAGATAGAATTGTTTGATGAGATACTATATAAACCATACAAACCACTAAAAAAATTGTGTGGTATATCTAATGGTCTGACTCCCACATGATGATAGCTTGATCATAGGAAGATCTTGGAGAATACAATGGATCCTTATATTAGGTCAAATAGATCATCTATTAAATGTAGTGGAAACCAGTTCTTAACTATATAAAATCTCAACAATCAGTAATCAGTTTTTAGATAATGTATCCCATCAACCTGCTTAGGGAAAATAATGGAAGAAGTCCAAGTTGATTTATTATGTTGGATAAAACCTTTAGACTCCATATATTCCAACTATCGCTTGACCTCATAGTGAGAAATAGTTTCTATCCTATATAGAATAATGGGCATTGAAGCTTTTTCTAGAATGAGATCAATCATGAACTCTACCTCTCTCTCATGAGGTAATCTAGAATAATCTTAGAGAAATATATTCATAAAATTATCTAATTATGGTGGAAAATATTTCAAATTTGTTACCTTATTCTATATGAAAAGACTAGAAACATGTGTTTCCACTCAATCTATCCCATGTTTCTCAAGTCCATTTCTAGTGGCCTATAAATACAACTCACGTTTTTTGAGGTAATTATTTTCATCAAGTGTTTTAAACGATACCATATGAAGATAGTAGTCAACATAGGTGTGATATGGAACCAAAAAAATACATCCCTATAATTACAACAAGGATATTCATCATGGGTATGAAAAGGCCCTATAAGAAATGATAAATTCATATCTCAAGGTGGATGTCACTAGATTGGTGTATTCCATCAGACTGTGCACCCGACGGTGTGTCCAGGGTCATCACTCCATGGAAGTACTAAATTTCAAGCCTGAGGATTTTTGTGGTCAATAAAGTGATAAAGGGTTGGTAAGAAACTATATAGAATAATGTAGATACAACTATAGGGGATTTCAAAATAGTACCTCATAATATCGCAGTTCATGCACTCTGATGCTCAAGTATCTGCTGTAAAGAAAAACAATTATTTAATCCTTTCCCTTGTTAAGAAACTTGACTACCTTGAGTAGGTCATCTCTGCCTATAAAAATAATAAGAAGTATGGATACAATGGACACAACCTCCTCCTCAGCCTGTTCTTTTGGTGCTACTCAAATAAAATTCCTAACACTGTGTAACTAATCTCATCCTGGAATGTATAGATTTTGAATATCCTCATCCAATGTAAATTAGTGGAATTGTCTGATATTTTTCATGGAGATGACCCGTATAGATGAAAGAAAGAGACTTAATATGTTATATATCACACTAAGGAATCAAATTTCTATTCTATCCACACTTTTTCTATATAATGGAGTTTCCATTATCGATACTATGGTCTCCACTTCTCTAAAATAAAACCTCAAGGATAACCTCTCAACTAACAAAAGTACTAATACAGTTCCTCGACACCATATCTATATTTCTGATACTTTCATATTCTCTTAGTTTCAGTTCATTTATAATATCATAATTTATTTTCTTAGTGAGTTCAGTAGGATAAAGACAATCACATCTGGATTGACGGAATACTTGTGCCTATAGTTGAAACTTCTCGCTTATGATACTTCATTAGATGATAGAACATGTGAAAACCATTGAAACTCATTAAAATGAAATGAGTGTTATATAATGGAAATAACACCCTACTCTAGGTGCATGAACTATCTAGAATGGTCGTCTCTTAGCATCTAAGGGATGAAGTAATCACATATGTAAATCTATAAGTCTACCCAAAACATGCCCTAATGATGACCAACATGTGTAATCACATCCCATCAGCATTTTGAAAAATCACATAATATATAAGTAGAATTATTTACCTTCCACTCTATAGCCATCATAATATGATCAGTGGTTGAAATAGTGGCCACTAGGAAAGAATCAATACCCTTTGGACCTCTATTACTCAAAATGATGGGAGGATACTACTGCGTGAACCCAGAAGTCTAATCATCCATTATTGGTGCATGTCATAGATAACCCTCATTGACAATATCTTATGTAAAAAATCATATCAAAATTAAGTGTAAGTTCTCTATTCATGGATAGTAGGTGGTGCCTCAGGTGGAGCTATAAGAGGAATCACGGGTGGACCAGGGCGCACCACCTCTGGAGCGTGGTCGTCACCACTATCCTAGTGCACAATTAGAGGACGTCATGATGGAATATCTATATAAATTCCAATAAAATTCCTCATAAAAATATTTTATAAGTATATATAAGAACTTTTAAAACAATATCATATGAATAATTTCTCACTACACAGGTTACTACCCACTTAGAAGGCTAAGGTATTGGTAAGTGTTCAAGTTTAATTTACAAAGGATCCAGTAGGTTAAATGAAAATTTCATTTTGACTCTTCCTTTTATAGAATAAATTTGAATTAATAATATAATAATATCAATTAATTATTTCATTTGATTATTTATATATAACGAGGATCGGTCAAATAGCTCATCTTCCCCATCTAATAAAGGCCCTTAACATTTATAAATGAAAGTGTCACCTTTTTAATTTTAATCAATTCATGTCTACATTTGGTATCCAAATATAACATTATATATAGAATGGATTGAATCTATAAATTAACAATTAAAATTTATGAGGGCCCTTACAACTCATAAATTAAAACTGGTAGTCAATCAATCTCATCCAAAGAGAAGCTCATGTGTTTGGAGGTACAAAACTGAAATGGGAAAAAACCATCCATTTATGATACCATCATAAACCTATAATGACAAATATTTTTTAGATTGATGCTGAAACTTTAAAAACCATAATCTATTACCCTAAAAAATATAGTAGAGAAAATTCATATATGAAATCCATGGAACACTCAAAAATAAAATGAAATAAAAATAATGGAAGAAGTGGAATACACATAAATTGCATGGAATATTCATGGAATGTGAATAGTTGGTGCCTATGATGATGTATAAAACAATTATCATTACCTTATATGAAAAAGGAAAAAATCCATAATGTGAATCAAAATATCACAATTCATTTGTGTCACACAATGGAGAATGAATATCAATTGTAATATACCAAATTAAAAAACAATTTCCTATTCCTAGGAAACATGGTATTTATCTAAAACATAGGTTATCCACTCCTAAGAATAGATGATAATTAGGTTACAACATTTTATTAGTCTCCTATATATATTTCCCAAAAATAAAATAAAATAAAATAAAAATATCCCTCATACCACTTTGTTACGTCCTGAATCAGAATATATTTAAAGGGTTCCACAAGTCGATTGGTGACATTTCCTCAAGCATATCGCCCATCATGGAAGAGGCTACCAACAATAAGAGAGGGACTCATGTGAGTTCATTGGTAGACTATTCCATCATGTCAGAGTAGAGTACAAAGGATATAATCTTGACAGATGGGTAATAAAATAGGAAGTAGTGAAAATATGTTAGGGGGATATATGGATAAAAATCCATAAATTTTATAATAATAAAAATATGGAAAATGAATCATATAAAATTGGGAATGTCATTTAATGTATCTATAAAATTGGAAAATATTTATACATAGGAATATACTTTACATGACATAAATAATTAGAAAAAATGTATCCAAAAACCATCAAAGCGCCCCGAGCACTGGCCCAATCATTTCTACCAAGATCCATCCTAGTAAAAGGAATTAATATTAGGTGTGAAAATCAGGAATCATCCACTAATAAAATCCATCATACACATAATATAAATTGGTACAATCTGTTTCTTTGATAGAGTGTGTGATACATCTTAGTAAGCCACCACCAATGATGTCTATATCCTATAGAAAATGAATATAAACTAACATCTCCCAGGTATAAATAAATATAAATAAATGTCGTACAGATAATTTATACTATCTTCTGCCTTAGCTGGTAAAATATCTAAACATTTAATTATTTTATTTATTCTTCTAAATTTAGTTTATATATATAATTATTGTGACATTTAAAAATTCTAACAACAGAGCAATAGAATAATAATAGAGGATCCAAGTTATATCCAAAGAATCCCTTACCTTATGAGTTGGAAAAATCATAGTTGTCACTCATGCAGTCTAGTAGTAAAATTGTTCTGAGTGTAATCCATTTGGCATTGCCTATTTCTTTCCATAGTAAATAGTTTGGACCAAGTCGAAGGATTTATTCCAATGTTAAACAGACATAGCATGACTGGGGCCATTGGTGTTAATCCACAGTCCCACATGTTAAAAACATCAAGATGGATTTAGGAACTGTATCCAAGGAATCATAATATCAATAAGATAGTGAGTGGATCCTAATATATCATGTCAATAATCCATTAGAAGAAAGTACCATGTTTCATGGTTGGTATCTACTTTGGAAACCGACCCTTTGAATCGGAATGGAGTCCTCTGAGTGTTGAAGGCGCACCATCATGAATTAAAGGACTACTCATGTATGAACCCTCCTATAAAGATAAAAATATAAATATAAAATATTCACCTTATACATAATTCATTATCTAATTAATTCCATGTAATATTCATTCTATTTAACAATTCAATAGGTTCATTAAATATCCTTTCATACAATGTGACAAGGATAATTTAGACATGAAATAAATTATTGATTTAGTTTATAATAATTTAATGTGTTAATTCTATCAAGGTAATACATCCAATTATTATTTTGATTACATAATACATTATTAATTTCTTTTCCTTGCCTTTTAGAAAGAGGAATAATCGGTCTAATTACATCTAACCATATTCAATTCAATTTTAAATATCATTTCGAATTGACATCTTTAGATATACATTAAATTAAATAGAGTTAAGGTTCAATAATTATTTATAATATTTTATTTATAAGGGTTAAGTGGTAACTATACATGTAATGGGAATTATAGATTCACAATTAATTAAATTTTATAGGGTTTTCTATTGGTTCGTTCAAGAAAAAATCTTGAACTATGTCACAGATAAACCCATGTGTGTTACTAAGGAATAATTAAATAAGAACCATACCATTTTTGGATGACATAGAGGTCATATCCTCTAACAATAAAGAATATATATATAAAGGGAACTAAAGTATAAGCCTAATGATAATAATCCTAGAGTATGAATTTTAATAAGAATTGCCCAGTGATTGTGACACTCTCAAAACCCAACGAGTTTACAAAACGGTGAGACTTGATGGATGAGTCATATACCACTTACATATATATTATATCAATATCCTCATCTAGTAGCTACCCTATGTATGCCCTGGATCAGAAGATAATTAATAATGGTTCAACACCCTAAAAATAGATCATATTATCATTCATCAAAATAGCATTTTGAAGAGGAATAAATATTATGAACTCAACTTAAGGATTAAATATCATGCATTGAGCAATCCAATGAGACCAATGGTGCTTCGATCTACAATCCATTTGAGATGATATAAAGACGCGGTATGAACCCCAATTTTGAGGATATCAGGAATCATATGTTTTGGAGGATTTAGAGATCTTCAATGAAGGAATGGAGGCTTCCTATTCTCTGGTTGTAAAAATTAGAGGTGGTGTGAGGATAAAATAAATTTATGAGAAAATGGTTGTTTTACCAAATAATTAATTTTTCACAGTGATTCAATACATGGTTGTCCCAACGATGCACCAACCATTCCCCTCCCACTAAATAAGAAGGGACAATGAACAGTTTAGTGTGCATGATTTTACTAACCATGAAGAACCTGTGTTTTATGGAACTACAAAAATTATAGAGCAACCCACAATTGTGTGATCCCGTGGATGATTGGATTTCCTAAACCAAAGATCCTCTTGAATCCCTATATCTATCCCTCACATTGTATGATAAACAATATAGACGTGATCTCATGGTTTCTACTAACCATAATGTGTATGAAAGTCTCCACCACCCTTTTTGCGAGCTCCAAACAGGCCCGAGACACCCCGGAATAATCCATAGACTCAATAGAAATCCATATTAGGTTAAAAAAATTATTATAATAAACGTTAAATGATACACATATCATATAATATCTAGGATAATATACTATTCTACCCTTAAAAGAGAACATCCATAGTTCACCTTCTATGTTCCACAAAACACTATCTAAGAAACAATATAGCCACTGAGCATGTACATTTGACTCAAACTATCATGTATCATCTTGAACATGGCCTTACTTCCATTTCAACCATAATAATGGGATAAATAATCCATAGAGATCCTTTTATTCTCTGGTCAATGTTGTTTGTGGGATAATACTCTAATGAAGAATGAACATATAAACTAACCTCATTAGGAAAAAATATTTGAGACTAATTATTATGATAATGGTGATGATATTAAAAGAGGAAGACAATGTGGATGGAATGAAAATTTTATGGTAAAATAAACTGAGATTCTGCAAATAGGAATGTATAAAAATACACAAATATTCTGAAATAAGGAGTTGAAAACATCCATTTCTTATGAATTTTTCTGCTCCCATGTTTGGGTGTTACCCACAACAAAACGAGATCCCCAAACTGAAAAACTAGAGGTCTTATACGGTGATAAAAATATGATTTTTATCTAAAAATATTACTATATGTACACTTTCTGATGAGGTGAAACTACTAAAATGTATCCTAAATGAGATGGGTACCCTATAGAACTACCTATCATACCTCTCAACAGCACATGTGTGGATGATCTAACCTACCACTCAAGGGATCATATAGATCCATATAAATCATCACCTTAAATCCATTATTGTAGGAAAACATGACGAGGGTTATAAGATTCGTACAAAGAATACCAAAATGAGGGACACATAACCAGATCATTTCCTCCAAAACCTATATCATTTTTTCTAACTGGATTTCATTATAAGGGTGAAAATATATGATGATAAGAACCTAAGAACTCATAGCTTTCAATTACCCCATCTTGATCCTCAATATGAAATAATAATCCCTATCTAAAATTATATTAGGGGGATACCATGTAATAATATAATATCATAGTCATAGTTACATCCAAAATCATTGATAATATATGATATATGGTAAAACGTTGGCATTATTAATCAGTGAACCCATTACTACCCAAGCTACATCGCTATTATGAGGTGAACTCAGAAAGCTGACTACAAGATCCATAACTACATCATCCAATTTCAATCTGAGGACTAGAAATAGTTATAAAAAGTATATAGGTCACTATTGTTATGACATCACATATTGTCATGTTGAAAAAATATTAATAAAACCTTCTATCCTACATTTAATCCGAGGGAACCAATATTTGCATCATATATCCCAATATATCCTGGAAGTACCTGGATGGACTTCCCATTGAGAAGAATCAGACTATCACATCAGTTACTAACTCGTGTATATAGGAACCATGATTATCCCATGTATATGTATGATGTTTCTTCCTTCCACATCCCAATTCCATGGTGGTTCCTTACCAAAAAAACACTCCCTGAGAATGAAGCCTTTATGATCTGAAACTGCATGCTCTTGTGTCTAAACAGGATGGAAGTGGTAACTAGATATACTGTAATATAAAACTATTTTCTTTATTCATGAAACAATTTATGTAGGTCAGAAACAAAATAAATCAATTTCCATTCAACACTGTATTCCTTAATGGAATATGCCTGTGTTTTATGGATACTTAAACAAGCTTACACATTACCTTTTCTAGTCATATAAGCATAATAAAAACTAAAATACTGAATGTATTCGACCCATATTCTCAATATGAGATTCATGTCACTATGTAAAAAGAAATATTTTATGATATTGTGGTCTTTATATGCCACAATGTTCTCACCCAACAGATAGTTTCCCTAGCAGCGTAAGGCATGGACAACTGTTGTTATCTCAAGGTTGTTGTTCGGGTTATTTCTCTCATGTGGTCTCAACTAGAGAGAATTGTATACAATGAATATATCCTATTACATCATAATTATTCCTAGTATGTTCCCTAATGCATCACAGAGCACTGTATAACCTCTTCCAGGTTCTACATGAAACAATATTAATACTGGTAGGCCTCTATTTTAGCTCTAGAAAGAATTTCTCACATGCTTCTAACTAAAGTAACTTCACATCCTTAATGATAAGACTTGTAAGATGTGAAAAAGGAGTGGGAAGTAATTTATTGAATTAATTTAATATCCATCCTCTAATACTCCATGATTTTATAATATTTCTCCTTTTAAATTTAATATCTTCAATAGATTACATTTCATAGAACACCACCTTTAAATGAACAATGTTATAAAATTAAATATGATTATTTTAACATGATGGATATAACAGAGATGTTTAACTAGTGGGAATTAATAGTATTAAAAAAATTATGAAATTTGAAAATTATATATTTAATAAAATTTTTTATATTCATCAAAATTATTTTATATCCATAAAATATGATTAAATCCAATTTTACACATTAAAAGATTATATTTTCCAAAACACGGTTTTACAATATTTCAATGGAAGACTAATTTTAAATATATTTATTGAATATTTATATATTTTATTTAAAAATAATCAAAATTGTCTTTTAAATATGAATATAAAAAATTTACTTCGATTATATTTTTGTTATTTTTATTATAAGTTTCATGCTTTGATGAATAGTGAAAAATACAATGTATTAACTTAAAAAATCATCAAAATAATTTACAGTGTTAGATTATAATTTTTATTGGTTATAAATAATAATTAGATTTTGTTATTTTATAACCCAATCTATTTCATTTGAATTTATTTCATATTTAATTTTGATATAAAATCATTTCAATCTTTTGAATTTTTCACTTTTAAAACTCATTTTCTTATTCTGTCAATGGGATTAATTTTATAATAATTTTTTCAAATTAAATTTTTTGAGATTAAAAAAATGGGTTTCATAATTTTCATAATTGGGTAGTAATTATCGAAAAAAGTTTCCTTTATTTTGGGGCATATGAATAGTAAATTTAGTAATATTTTAATTACCACGGTTAATGGTAAATTAAGTAATTTAAGGTAAAAATATTAGTATAAAATTAGCCTTACACATGTCCTAAATGTATTATAATAGATATAATCAACCAAATTATTCTTTTGGTTAATTTAATTTCCTTTTGAAGCCACTCAGATGACATTAAATCTTTTATACTATTTTATTCAATGGAATGTCCAATATGTCACACTCATGTTCTAATAAGTATAACATTTTTTTATATGGTTATTTTGTGGATACAATGGAATATATATATATATATATTAATTTTAAAGGTAAAATTTTTATTTTAATAATGTTAATTTATTTATAAATTTTAATATAGAAATAATTAAATTAAATGTTGACATAATAATGATGTTGTAATTTTTTTATTAATGGAAGAACCAAATAAATGATATTTAAAATATTAAAATAAATATAATTTGATAAAATTAATCTCATCCAAGAATTTTCTAGATTACATTGACACATTATTTATTGTTAAGAATATTGTTTTTGATATATCATGTTGTTATGATATTTTTATAAAGTCATGTACTGAATAGCTTCAGAATTGACAGTAATGGTATTTTAAAATAAATAATAAATTATTAAATGATATAAAATTCATTAGAATATAAAATTTTTCCAATGTATTGGGATGAAGTTAAATATTTCATTAATGGAAATTTTTGGCTTGTTTGGAATTTTATAGAAAATATATTAACACTTAAAATGTAGTAATCCAAGTTGTCATTATAAGAGGTAAAGTGTTTAACTATAGGTTAAAGCTGAAAAATAAGGGTAACAATATCTCCTAAACATGTCTAAAAATTAATTTTTGAGAGTATTACATCCCATAATCATATTATATTATAAATAAATCACTTTTGAGACATTTTATTATGAAAACAAAGATATTTTAATTTAGTATTTCAAGGGTTTCCAAAAGTACCCCTCACCTCAATTATAAAAGGGCACCACCTCCATCACTCATACCACTATGAGACTTCTAAATAAAAAAACATTCCCAAATAGTGTCCCAAATTCCCTATATTCATACTATAAAAATACATTTGGTTATAATTCCATACAAGGAATCCCTTTGGAGGAAACCAAAAAAAAGTTTCCCAAAGAAGTGGTAACATCTTTCCTCAAGTTCATTAGATTTATTTTCATTTCTGACCCCCTTTGCACTCCATATTTCATTATTATATAAAAACAAAATTATCCTAAATATACATAGATTTTGATATTATAATTTTTTATCCTACACTTATTCAAAATCAGATTTAATGGGTAATTAATATATTGTTTATGTGCATGGAGAATTACCTCCACACAAATCGACAATGGTTCATTTTTTCTTTTACCAGATTTAATGATTGAAAATTATGATTGAAAATTTATTATATATGTTTTAAATGATATTTATTTTGTTTTTATGCTTTTATTTTTATTTTTTAACACATGACCTTATGCATTCCATTTTTATAAATATAATAACATCGTTTTTGAAAGAGTGGACTACCACATCCTCAATGCGATGTGATTTGTTCACGTTATACATAGAATGTATAAAGGATGGTTTTAATAATAATTTCAAACATATATGACATAAATATTATAAATTAACAAAATGATATATATATATATATATATATATATATATATTCATTTATTTTCATCATTTTAATATGACACAAAAATTAAAGGAGTGTTAATGCGTACGAATGACCAACCATCTCCATGAACGATTCATTTCATTTATTGTCTCTTAATATTAGATAATTTTTTGAATATATATATAATATATATTATAATGAAATAATTTTATACATTATGGATATGATGACATAATTATCAATTTAATAAGAAGGAAAAATAACATGTCAAAACTTACTCGAAAAACTTGGCAATTAACACCTAAAATAGTGAAAATAATGAAAGATTACTAATGGGTGTTAAAATAAAATTTAAAGATCGTATATGATATAATAAACATGAATATGGTTATTGTTTAATTTTATAGAATTATATTATCAATTATAAATATTTTTAATTCATTTAGAACTAAAAAGGATGTGTGAGGCAAGACTTTTCTCATCTCAATTTTAATTATGTGAGATATATTACTTGTTTACAACTATCCCTTATATATAGTGTATACACTAACCTTTGATATATCATATCTTGAATATCCTTATTCTAATAATATTATAATATTAATTTAATATTATTCTTTTATAGGTATTAAGATTAAAAAATTTCAATGTGGTATGGGATACTATGTAATGATTGTTTATTGTTTTCCGCAAGGGCTTCTCAATGATATACATTAAACGTATCATCATCTATGTGAACATACTTTGTTTAATATTTTAATTAATTGTGTTTTATCTCTTATGATACATTAAACTATATTTTATTAATGTTATTATTATTATTTTTAATATGAATTTTTTATACTATTCATTGTTTATAGTTAATGTATTCAAAACATGTATGCTAGTTATTTAATACAAATGTTTATGTTGTTTTGGTTTTCATATTTGTAACACCCCGATATTTTATGATATAGATTATTTTAATTTCATTTTTTTTGTGTTGTACGCTGCACGAAAATTATCTTTCGTTAGACAAAACACAATATTAGCTTTCAGTATATGCAACCCTATTCCTGGCTTGTGTTACAAGCAATTTCAAGTTCATTAGATAGAATTTATTCCACACAACACCGAGTATAGATTTTCTTTAATGTATAAATTAACTATGTTTTTATTATGTTATACACAACACCAAATGAATATTTCAGTACACGCAACAATGACTTCGCTTGCGTTACATGCAAGAGTGACCTTCCTCGATAGCTTGCGTTGTTTTCCATACTGAGTTTCAGTAAACCATGATATACAATTAAAATATTATTATTTTATGGGATATAAACTCTCTTTTTTGAATATTATTAACCAAATTTTTAATTTTATAATATTATCATTCCTCTTACAGATTTTCTAGAACATGATATGAGAACAAAATAAATTTTTTGGATAAAAAAGTATTTTTTTAAAATGCAGTTTTACCAACTTTTGATGGTGCACCCATTTTAGATCTAGTTTTTGAAACTTTTATAAGGTAAATATGACATGATAATCTTCTTATTTGGAAGTGGTACATAAAAAATTACATTTTTTGAATTTTTTGTATTTTTGTGATAAAATTCAATTTTTAATGAATAGTGAAAACTACTGCATTTTAATTCAAAACTACCTTTTTATCTAATTTATTTATATAGTTAAATTATATTTTTAATTTGTTTTACAGTGTAATTAGATTATATTTTTGTCATTTAATGAAATTCTTTCATTGGATGTAATTTTAATTTTAAATTTGACATAAACAGAAGTTAATCTTTTGATAGTTATAATTTCTTAAAAACCAACATTTTGTTTTTCACAACATAAATTAATTTTAAATTAATTAGTACTACATCTATGTTTTCAATTTGGAAAAATGGATTCCATATTTTTGGATTCATAAGTTTCAAATTGTGTAAATAGGTACCTTCTGTTTTTTGGACATAATGAATAATAACTTCAGTAAATATTTTATTTACCATGGTTAAAGGGTAAATCTAGTAAATAATTATAAATAATAATATTATAATAATATTAAACTACCATAACACATGTTTTAATCCTATTTTATGAGACATTTTCAACCGTGGGTATCCCTGGGACGATTTTGGGACCCCATGGATTCACATGGATGTAAAAATGACATTTTATACGAATTAATTTAAAGTAAAGATAATTATAACACAAACATATATCTTTTATTAATCTATTGTAATACAAGGTTATATAACAGATCATTTTTTATATAAATAGTCTTTATAAATATAAAAATATTTTATACATCATGGTAATTTTTTTGATTTTTAGACATTATATAAATATATTTATTTATGACACCATTATGATCTATTGATTACCTCATTAATGAAATATTCGATTAAATGAATTTATTAATATTACAGTAAAGTTAATATGAACATTTTGACTCTATACACAAATTTTTTGGACGAAATTGAAATATTAGGGATAATTTATTTCCTTTTTTGAAGGAATTGGGTTATGTATTTTTTAAAACGTCACGTATGAATAGTTTCCAAAATTGATATAATTCCTGATATAAAATATAAAATAGATTATTAAATGATATTAGGTACCTAAAAACTAATATTAGGAAGAATGGTTAATATAAGTCCATATATGTCATAAATAACTTTTTTTTGGTTTTTGGATGTGATATGGTAATTACCATAACCCACAATGTGTAAAAAACATGATATCATGGTACGATTAAAACGGTAATATAAGGGTCAATCCAAAAAGATAACAATAAAAAAATATTACAAACTTGTCTAAAAACTATTTTATGATGGGTATTCGAACCAAAATCTTCTTATCTTTTAATTAAATATGTTTTGTACAATTTTAAAAAGAAATGGAATTTATAATAAATTAATATTTGATGAATTTCATAAAGTGCCCCTTTCCTCTTTTATAAAAGGGAACTTCCACCCTCTCCTCTTCACTCTTTTTGATCCTTAAATCTTGGCCAAACCCTACTCATTAATCTTATCATATTCCCTAGTTACATTATATAGGTGAATTTCTTCTCAAAAGGCCTACCCTAGTACCCTAAGATGAAATTTAAAGGAGGCCTGTTGAGGAAGAGATAATCCCTTCTACTGATCCTTTCAAATTTCATTATTCTTCTACTTCCTCTTCATCAGATTTTTCATTATAAAGTAATAACATAATTACCAATCATATAATTATGTTTTATTATTAAAATTAAAGTACATTATTTCACCTTCTATCCATCCTACTAAAACTGAAATCACCACGCCTGCGTACGTACGACTTACCGTCTCCACGCCGTGATGTAATCTGTTTTTCGGCACGACCATACATGGATTAGAATAATGGTGGAAATAATAACGATATATTATTATTATTATAGAATACTAATTCTAAGATATTATACACCTTCCACTTAAATACCATTCCACAATTATGGTAAAGATATCATCGCTTGTGCGTACGTACAGCTTACCATCTCCATGACGCAATGAGATTCATTCTTCACGTTAACCATTCATGAATGATTATAAAGTATATATAATAAATTATCATAAAATATATGAAATAATAATTATACTGGATTTATATATATATATATATTTCATTTACATACTTCCATTCAATTCAATAAGGAAACGAAAACAACGTTCATGTGTATGTACGACCTACAGTCTCCATGAATAGTGTATTACTTTTCATTTATCTATCTATTATATATATATATACTGAATATATATGATATATAAATCATGTTTTACATTATCTATGTAATAAAATAATGATATATATAATAATATCAATAATAAAAATTGAAAACAAGTATGATAAATAAAATGATTATTACCCTGAACGTTTTTTTACATAGAATTCACAAATGAAAGGGAAATATAAATTCAAATGTTAATCATATATGATATCATAAATATTATAATGGTTTGGTTACAAATTAATAATACGTTTAAACACCCAATAATTTATTTTTGGACACATACGAAACAAATCGGACCCAAGGTATGGAATAACTTGGATAATCTAGTTTTTATCAAAGATTATTTATTCGTAAGTATTTACTGGCGACATATTTATCATCCATGTACATGTTTTCTAAAAAGAAATTCAAAAGATGTTTTCTATTATTTTTTGTATTTTTAAATTCATTTTAACTCATTTATTGCTTTTACTACATGGTATGGAAGTAATCATTCTTTTGTTTACCATATAAGGCATTTTTTGACTTTTCTGAAAAAGTACAAGGAGAATGGTTTTTCTAAATTATACGAAATGAACTGATTTTTACACTTTCATAATGCATTATTTATATGAATCTTACTTTAAATGATTTCATATTTATTTTCAATTAAATTCTTTTCATTTAAAATATCATGACATTTTGAGAAATGAAAATGTTTTCGTAGAAGAAAAGATATTTTCCTCAGGAATTAAGATCAAGTGTTTTGTTTAAATTATTTTCCATATTAGATAACATAGGTTTATGTTTATATCCCTATTATTATTTTTATTTGAATGTTTTTATGATGGAATTATTTTTATGAAGTCTATTTATGTTATATGTATTATGTTATGATGAAATGATGTTTAAGAATCCTGTATTATTTCATGGGTTATGCTAAGATCAATGATTTATTCTTTTTGGAAATTATATGAATGATTTAATTATGAGATGGGTGGGGCCTATATCTCCCTATAATGCATTGGGTAAATATTTATATCTCATGATATATACATGACTATAACGACAAGTAAATATAGTTTATTATTATAGGGATGGAAGGTCATGTAAATATGATTCAGTAATAGAGGGGTTGAACGAAAAGTAAATCTAGTTTAGTAATACAAGGCTAGACCGAAAAGTAAAATTAGTTTAGTAATGGAATTTTTCCACTATGATGGTATTTTCAACAATGCATTGGCTATTATAGAAAAATATTATGTGCTTAACTATTTTCCACAATCCCATGATTTATTCCAATTTTGTTTTATGGTTAATGTTCCATTATAATCTATTCCTCACGAATTGCCATGATTTATTCCATGACTTATGATTTTGATATTTAAACATTATGTTCAAGTTTTTACATTCTTCTGTTTATGGTTGGTTTTATGTTCTCAATGATTACCCTTACTGAGCATTTTAGATCACCCTATTTATGTTTTTTTCTCTAGGATATAAAGAAATATTATAGGTAGGAAAAAAAGTGGAAGATCTTTATGGGTGATGTTGAAGATTATTCACCATGATTAGAAAATCATATTCTGATAATCCAAATACACTAAACAAATATGGTATTTGGGTATCTGTTTGCATCATGTATTAATTATTCTGTAAATTAAATTTAATATCATGTTTGGGCCTCCACATATTCTATTAGAGTGAACGTATAGTCAACCTTTGGAAACTAGGATGAGAAAACATTAGTGATATTTGTAGAGATATTTCAAAGGATAATTCTAGGGATTTCCTTTGGATAAGTCAAATATAAGTTAAATCCTAGGGTTTTTGTGAGAATCATGACTAACCTAGGGTTAAATATAAAATATAATAGATTAAAATATTATAAGTAATTTACCTTTCTTATGTGGCTCTAATATATGATATTTTTTTCTCACACTTTTCATTTAAATCTTATTCAATATCCAGAACTACAAAAAACTTAGTAACCCATTGAATTTTTCAGATGTGAAAAGTATGGTAATTATGAATATATATTGACTAAGTGGAAATTTCATGAAGAGAATCATAAAGATGGTATGAGTATAGGTTATATTGTTAAAGATTAAGATATTATAAATGACATGTGAATGTTGTGAGAAGTACTTCAAGTACTTTTTACATTAAACTTAAGAAGCTGGAGTATGAGAAACCTTAATAACTGATTCATAATTTAGGGAAGACAAAAATGATGGATCCTATGTAATGATTTAGGAATAAAGTTGTATGACTGATATGTGTATGTTTTGGATTTCAAATATTATGTTATATGAATTTGGAAATATATAACTTTTTTCAGTATAAGTATTTAATTGAGGATTGTAAAGGCTATGTTGAATAGTTCTATAGAGACAGAAATGAGATTTAAGTGTAAGGTGATATATTTTGAGAGCACATGATTAAGTGGAAGATAACCCTTAATATGTCCCTAATGTTCAGATAATGTTGTTTGGATGAAGATATGATGGATTTGAATAAGTAAACTGGATGATGCTTGTTTCTTGGGAACTAATTATAGTGTTATTGACAAGTGGGTTATGCTATCATGGATGAAGTATACAACTATTTGGGACTTGAGGAAATAAACCAAATAAGATTTGTAACATGGAAACATGAATGTTTTCAATAAGGATATCAGATAATTGATGTTTTAACCATGAATCAAGAGAATAAAAGATGAAGGTGTTCTCAATTTTGGAATGTGACTAATGAGAGATATATCTTATGATTTATGGGGGATAAATGAAGGTATTAACATTCTTGTTATATGTACTTTATTGTAATTTCTATTTTTTGTAATGTGAGTTTGGAAAAGAAGTTTTTTGGATAAGTCTAATGTCTGGAATTCATTAAGTTAGACATAATATAGTATTGTTTAGGGGTATAACATTCTTTTTTAATTTTATTTCTCGAATGATATAATAATATAGTTTTAGAAAAAGGACATCCTACAGGATGGGTGAAAACCCATCCCATCGGACAAGGCTGTGGGGATGGAACCCACAACCAAAGTGAAAAAGACCTTTTTCACATACCACTAGCCTACGGGAAGTCCTTGGTTAGTATAAATTAGTTTCATTTTATTTAAGTGGGATGATAGATGAATTATAAGTCCATTTTTGGAACCATAAATGATCAATCACACCATTGATGGACTTATGTGTCCTATCCTTTTTTTGATAGATACATATAAAATGACCTATCACTCTATATCATGATCATCTAACACTTCAAGAATGAAAAATTTTACATTATTTATTTAAATAAGATATGAAGTGTAAATTGTTAAAGGCACGAACAATGATGAGATTATACCAAAATTAAGTACATATTTCTTCTCATGAAAAATTATTCAACATTAGGGAAAGGATTTTGAAAACCAAAACTGTTTTCAGAGTACCCTCTTATCTGATGGTTAGGATGGTCCCTAAAATCAACATATATTTATGGATTTATGGTGGTTAACTTTCTCCAAACCTTATTCTCAATCACTATCCATCAAAAATTGATCTTTAGATTTCACTTCCATATCCATGTTTTCACTTCCCAACTATGTCCCCCTATGTGCAAACCCAGTGAGGAGTTAATTTGGGTAACCATTATGGTTCAACCATTCCATTTTAAAACAATGTTTTAGAATTACTTTTAAATATAGGGGGTTCTATGAAAGAAACATTCATGTAGTAAACCATTTATAACCGTGACGAATTTCGAGGAAAAAATCATTTTAAGGGGGGTAGAATGTGACACCTCGATATTTAATGAGATGGTTTCTTTTAATTTATTTGATGTCTTGTGTTTTACACTACAACAAGATTATATTTCTCTATACACAACATCATGTTAGCTTTCAGTATACACAACACTATTCTTGTCTTGTGTTGCATGCAATTTCTAGTTCATTTGATAGAATTTATTTCACACAACACTGAGTATAGATTTTGTTCAATGTAAAAATAAAAAAGTTTGGATTGTGTTATACATAACACTAAAATAATCTTTCACTACATGAAACACTTACTTGCGTAAGAACTCAGATCTTCTGTTTTAGGTACGGATCTCTTTTATGGGATTTTTAAAGAAAAATGAAGTTTTTTGAAATTTTTGAAGTACACGTCGTGTACTCTTTTCCCGCTCGAAGCCGTGTGTTGGTTGTGTCTGGGCTACACACACGGTGTGTAGGGGTGATGTGGAGGCTGAATTTGGCGAAGTACCCAAAAACCCACTACATGTTGTGTACTTTAAAAGTGCACGCCGTGTACCTTTTTTTATTTCATTAATCGGACCGGGGTTGCACCAAATTATCATAAACATATTCTTCTCCACCTAATTCCTTCCAGAGCATCCGAGGAGGCCGATTCTTCTCTGAGCCACTGATCCGTCACCAGTTGTCTGAATCTAACTCTGTCGATTGTAGAATAATCACAGTGGTGAGTTCTTGGTTCTTCTTTGGCCTTGTTTCCTGATTCTTTATCTCGTGTGAGTTATCTGAAGTTGAATGTTTTAGATGATTTTTTAGATCTACTCCATTCTAGGCCGATTCACGGGCTGGGGTTCAAGTATATCGATCTTCGTGGATTGAGGTAGGTGGTTTGTTGCCCTACATTTAAGTTCTTTGAGTTTTGGTTGCAAAAGTTTCAGATACCCATGTATCGGGTATCCCGGGTTGAGGATTTTGATCCTATTGTTTATTTTCCCTATATTTCATGTTATCTTTTGATTAATTGTTTCTAATATATGCTTGTTTGCATGTTTGAGGATCACCCCACTGGTGTTTCTCCCCCTGTTTGGTTGTTTATCGTCGTTTAGCACCGTTTTCCTGTGAGGAAAACCCTATTGCAATTGTTAGTTTACTTGTTATCACTGATTTCATGTCTTGCCTACTGTTTAAATTCTTTTGATGTATGGTAGCTATTATCCAAGTAGTTTTTCAACTTACTTAGGGCTAGCAATAGTCGATTACGCGTGACTGGACTGCTCAGGGCTGTGAGAACCTGGTGCGGGAGATCAAAGAGGGAATAGATGATTAAGTGCTTCCTTAAAGGGTCTTTTGGTTTAGTTTCATACGCATGACCTACAGGAATAGGAATTTGTGCTTCCCAATAGTGTTCTTAGTTTACACACGCATCGATACCACAAGAGGAATTAGATATAAGTGCTTCCTCAGAGAGTCTGTAGCTATTATTGCAAGACCATAGGGGAATTGACGTAAGAGCTTCCCAGAGTGTCATTTCCTTGTTTGATTACTAGACTATAGGGGTCTACTAGTTAGATCCACCCAGAGAGTCAGTGTGAATTTTTATGGTTGGTTGTGACAAGTCCACCAAGCCAAAGAACAAGCTTGGGTTTTGTACTGCTTGTGTTTAGGTAGTCTTTTGTGATACATGTTGTGTTAATTTCTTACCTTGGAATAGATGGCCTTGTTAGTTTTTTCCTAGTAGTTTAGTTAAATGAATATGAATGGTAATTGGCAGGATTAATTATTATTGTACTCTTAGTTCAGTACTTTACTTATTTTCCTTTACTTTTTCTATATTACTCACTGACAGTAGGGAACAAATATTGTGGTGATTGCCTACTAGGATTAGTCTCACACCCTGATTGGGTCCTACTTTTCGGACCAAACAGATTATATGGTTGTAGGTGTAGGTAGGGATTTTGGTCCTTCTACCTCGAGTACTTGATTTCTGGTTGGAGCTGGAGAGCATAGGACCGGGCTTTGGCTCGCGATGCTGTTGGAGTTGCCATTTACATTTAGTACTTTGGTTTTAGTTGTATTTCAGCACGTTTTTTGTTTACTTCTTTCCATAGATACATGTACCATTCTGCATGATTATTATATCAGACATTGCTTTTACTTTTAGTTCAATTGTGTATGCTATTTACTGCTTCCACTATTTATTATCTTTATTCTTCCGCTGCATACTTTACCAAATGAGGGCATAGTTTCCCCACTGACTCACCAAGGCCCTTGATGCTAGTCAGCAGCCTCTGGATTTTGGGGAAGCACGCTTGAGGTTATGTGGCGAACTGGGTACGGGACACCAGTATGTGGCTCCGGATTTAGGTCGTTACAAAGTGGTATCAGAGGAGTTTTTCTTCTTTTCTATTTCCTTACTGTTTTGCGACAATAGACAGGGATAGGAGGAAATGGGTAGTTAGTACTTAAATGTGCCTGGGAGTAATTAACCCGTGTACAGGGAAAAGATATATTACCTCATAATTGCAATTTTGAGTTTTTGTAAGTGTTACAGTTTATTATATTTCACTGTTGGGTGATGCACATATTTTGTGCTGTTACAGTTTATAAGATTGTGGTTCTATTTTTTTGCAACCCGATGAGATGAGGGTGTGCCATCTCATGCATCATATAAGCACTGGGTAGGAAATCACATGTCATGCATTTTACCATGCCATCTAGGGTGCATTATAATTTCATGCTGTTGTGATATATGTCGTGATAAATTATGCATGTTGTTGGGATAGTTGTTGTGACGAACATACTTGTTATGATGTTTTACTTGATATATGCAGTTTTATGATACCAACCTTTGATTCGCGGGGAGTATGGGCCCCCACGGATCATAATTTGGGGCATAGATGTTTGTTTTTCTGTGTTTTTGGCTTTCAATGCTGTTTCTGAGCTACTGCCCGGAAAAACCCAGAATACACGGCGTGTACTTTATTAATACATGTCGTGTAGTTTTTTAAACTGTGTTACTGACTGTGTGAACAAAAACACGGGGTGGTGGAAAGTCTTCGGGGACATGTCGTGTACCATAAGTACATGTCGTGTGGTAGTCAACCATGTACCTGGTCGTGTCACTAACAACATGGGTTGGGGAAACTCAGGTAGTACACGTCGTGTTTTGTACGAACATGCCGTGTAGTTTTCTCCTAGGTACCCATCCATGTCATGAACAACACGGGTTGGTGTTATCCTCTCCTATACACGTCGTGTTTGTTTGGAACACGCTGTGTAAGGGGTTAGCCGTGTGGTCGGCCGTATAACCTGCGACACGGGTCACCGAGCCTCTCTAGTACACGTTGTGTGTTATAAGAACACGCCGTGTAGTTTTTTTCTGGGTACCCGGCTGTCTCACGAACAACATGGGTCGGTATGATCTATCCTTATACACGCCGTGGTTGTTCGGAACATTCCATGTAGTTGGCCGTGTAACCGCTACACGGGCCGCTGAAACCTGTCTAGTACACGTCATGTCTTTAGTGCACACGTAGTGTTGTTTAGGATTAGGAGGACCATGTAGGTTAGCTGTGTAAAGAGACTCAGGCAGGGGAGTGGAGTTCAAGTACATGCAGTTTTTTGGGAGAACACACCATGTAGTCTAGGATGTTTGTAACGCCCCAAGATTTTATGAAAAATATTCTTTTTAATTTCATTAATGTCTTGTGTTGTACGCTACAACAAAAGAAGCTTTCACAATACGCATCCTTGACTTTCCTTCCGTTACACGCAATCGCGACCTTCCTCGATAGCGTGTGTAGTACGCAATACTGAGTTTCACGAAACAACGATATGCTATTAAAATATTATTAAAACTAGCCGTTATGAATAGTAATAACCACTTTTTGGAAATTTTGTAAATTTTATTTTTCAAAATGGAATTCATTTTTGGATTCGGAGTATCGAATTTAGCCTAAGGTGAAATTTTGGTACTTTTCGGATAACTTTCATATTCTAATGAATAGTGAAAATTACTAAATTATAATTAAAAAAAACTTTTTTAATCGAAATAATTAATAGTGATAAATTATTAATTTGATTGGTTTTAAAGTATATTTAGAATATATTTTTACAATTTAATACAATGTTGGTCATTGTTTGAAATTTCACATTTAAACCAGACATAATCAAGTGTCAATCTTTTGATAGATTTTGTTTCTTAAAAAAACACGCTATTTGTTTTAACAGCGGAATTTAATTATAAAATTAATTAATGCAACTTCTATGTTATGAATTTGGTAAAATAGACTTCATTTTTGAATTCGGAATATGAAATATAGCTTAGGATGAAATTTTGGCATTTTTCTGAAAACTTTCAATTTTTGATGAATAGTGAAACCACTAAGTGGTAGGTTAAAAACGGAATTTTGCATAAAACTTAATTTTACCGCTTCTGTGAATGGAATTTCGAAAATCCGAGAGACACGGTTAATATCAAGGACTAAAATGTGGTTCAATGAGATGAAAATAATTTTTTGGTGAATAGTAACTTTTTACTTTTTTTACCACGGTTAATAGTAAATAGGGTAACTAAGGGTAAATATGATATTAATATTACCCTAACACATGTCCTAATTCTATTGGACAAGTGTAATTCGACCAAAAACAAACTTAGGAATAAAATATGACCATTTAGGCCCACTTGGATTAGATTAGGACATTTATTATTAATTTATTTAAAGAAGGGTTAAAATAGTTAAAATCAAAGTTTAATAAGTAAATCATTTTTAATATGGGGTTATACATAAGCTAAATTCGACTATAAATATTCATTAGAAAGCTGAAAAGATTTCCTTCATGATGGTATTTTATTTGTAATTTTTAGACAGCATATAATATAATTTATTTATGACACAAAGATGATGCAGTAATTATCTTATTAATGAAATATTGACATAATTGATAATATAAATACCAAAATAAATGTAATTTAAGACTTTTTATGAATTCCACTAATTTTCTAGGTTACTATGATATATTAGTGTTGATTTAATCAACTTGGTTCGAATATATAATTCTGTTATGACTTTCAAAAAAATCATATATCAAATAGTGTCAAAATTGACACAAAATAGTTTTTAAATCAAATATTATATTCTTAATTGTTATTTTATTCCTAAAAATCTAAGGTTCGGCCAAATGACTTAGATAAGGATATATGTATTAATAATATACAATTTGGGGTTCGTTTGGCATGTTATAGTAAGTGTATTAACCATATAGTGAAAGAAAACAAAAAGACACGGTAAAAGTTAAATTATTTAACTTAGAGTTAAATCTAATTGATAAGGTTTAAAATAAGATCCAAACATGTATAAATTTGATTGGTTGATGAGATTACAACCCTATCTCATCTAAGCTTCGAATATGAGTCATTTTTGGAGGTTTTTAAGTGGGGTTATATTTATTATAAATTAATATTTTTAAGAATTCCTAAGGTGCCCCTCTCCTCCCTTATAAAAGGACACCTCCTCCCCCTCCTCCTCACACCAATTTGAGCAATCAAGCTCGGCCAACCCCTGCCAAAATCCCTTCTCCACTTCCCTATCAAAATCCTAGAGGTTCTGGTCTTCCTCAAAGACCAATTCTAGTGCCCTAAGAGGAGGTCTCAAAGAGGCACTTCAAAGAAGAGGTAATTACCGTTACCAATTCTTTCATCTTTATTTCTTCTTCCACTTCTTCTTCTTAGGTTGTTTCATTATGAAGTAATAACATCAGTATCACTCATATACTGATATGTTATTATAAGTATGAAACAACCCTATTTCACCATCTATCCATCCTACGGAAAAAGAAATCACCGCGCGTGCGTACGTACGGAATACCGTCTCCACGCCGTGGTGTAATCTATTTTCCACCACCACCTTACATGGATGGGTATAATGGTGTAAAGAATAACTATACATAGTTATTACAACATCATAATGATTCTGATATATTTTATAATCCACTCCAATTCAATTCAATATTTATAGAAATGATATCATCGCTCGTGCGTACGTACGGAATACCGTCTCCACGACGCGATGAGATTCATTCTCCATGTTAACCATTTAAGAATGATTATAATGTATATATAAGAAATAATAATGGAATACATGACATTATAAAGCTACTGGATTTATGTATATATATACATATGTATGTCATCTACTTACTTCCATTTCAAGACAATAAGGAAAGAAAAACAGCGTTCATGCGTACGTACGGACTACCGTCTCCATGAACGGTGTTTTTCATTTTATTTATCTATCTATTATATATATATATATACTGAATATATATGATATATAAATCATATTTTATATTCTGGAAGTAAGTAAATCATGATATAAGTAATAATGATGTCAAGAACAACAAGTCAAAACACCTACGATAAATGAAACGATTTTACCCAAAACGCTTCTTTAACATGGAATTTACAAAAGAACGGGTAATATAATGTCATAAGTGAACCATATATGATATCATAACAATGAATATGATTCTGTAATAAGTCAATGACATTATTTAAATCATTATACAGGAGGTTCGGACACATATGAAGCAAATTGGACCTAAGGTAAGGGAAATATCACAATCTCATTTTTATCTGAGATTGTTTATTCGTAAGTATTTACTGGGGTGTATTTTATCATCCACATCCATGTTTCATCAAAATGTAATATTATTTCCATTCACCTACAATTGTTTAAATCCATTTTTACCCTTCGGTGAGTTTTTAGTAATATGTATGAAAGGAATCTTTTGTCGTACGAGGTACTTTTTGACTTTTCCGACAAAAGTACGAAGAATGTTTTTTTTTAACTTATACGGCACGAACGGATTTCTACTGTTTTATAAAGCCTTATTTTCATGAAGCTTCCTCTAAAAGATTTCATGACTATTTTCAATAAAATCTCTTTCTTTTAAAGTTGCATGATGTTTTGTGAAAAGAAATTGATTTTGAAGAAGAAAGAATATTTTCCTCAAGAATTCAATTCAAGTGTTTTATCAAAATTATTTTCCATCTAAGATAATAAAGAGTTCTGTTTCTATCCATATTTTTACATTGATTTGACTATGTTGTGATGGAATTATATTTATGAATTCCTTTATCTTATATGAATGGTTTTATGATGTCATGTTGTTTAAGAATCCCATTTTTATTACATGGGTTATGAAATGATGTATGATTTATGATTTTGTGGCACACATAAGAAAGGATTCATTAAGAGATGGGTGGGACCTATATCTCCCTCCAATGCATTGGGTAAAGATTTTATATCTCATGAGATAGACATGGCTGGAATGGTAGGTTATACCGGTTCAGTGAAACAGGACTGAAACGAGGATTACTCGATTCAGAAAGGGACTTTGTCCACTAAGATAGTCTTGGCAATGAGTCTTGACTAACAAGAAATGATTCTCTATGATTATGTGTGTATGCCACAATGAGTAATGTTTTAAGTTATGATTTCATTTCACTACTATGATTTATCCCATGTTATGAAATTATGCTCTCTTTTGCAGGTTAAGATTTCCAAAAATGTTATGTTCTTATGAAAATTATGTGATTGATATTTCCTTTGTTTACCCTTACTGAGCATTTGAGCTCACCCTTTTATGTTTTCTTTTCCCCAGGATATAAAGAAAGGTTTTAGGTAGAAAAAAAGGGATGACCTTTATGGGAGATATTGAAGAACTTTCACCACGATTAGAAGATTACGTTCCGAGTTTCCAAAGACACTAAACTATTACGATCCTTTAGTGTGTGTTTTTGTTATGTACTAAGTATTCCGCAAATGTAATGTAATGTCCATGTACGTCAAGATACGGGTCTCTACAGTTGGTATCAGAGGAAAGGTTTAGTCAACCTTTGGAAACTAGGATGCGAGAACTTTAGTGAGATCCCTAGAGATATTTCTAAGGTATGTCTAGGGATGTCTCTAAGGTTAAGTATACGTATAGGTTATGGTCCTAGAATTACGCTAACGATCTTCGAATTTAACCTAAGATGTTAGATATTGAGGGTACTAACCCTTTATTATGTTGTTTTCCCTAGCATGATTTTTGCCTCTCACACAATTCTTTTGGGGTTTTAGACGATGGCTGGAACCCGAAGGAACCGTGTTAATGCGGAATGTGATGGGCAATGCAATGATTGTACCCCTGAGCAACCAAACGATATAGGAGCTGGAATGCAAAATCTTGTAGCCATGCTCACACAACTTTCTCAAGCTATGAATCATGCAGGACTTCCAAACGAGCAAAGGAAGGAGCAACATTCTGTTGAATCCTTCATGAGGCAGCGTCCACCTTCTTTCAGTGGGTCTACTGATCCATTAGTTGCTGAACAATGGATTAGTACTACTGAAAAGATATTTTCAGTTCTTCAATGTTCTGAACATGATAAAGTCATCCTAGCAGTGTATCGTTTGGAAGGAGATGCTGATCAATGGTGGAATCTTATTAAGAATACAAGGCAAAGGGATGAAATTGAGTCTATGGAATGGGACGAGTTCAAGAACTTATTTTTCAATAAGTACTTCCCTCGTATTCTTCGAACAAAGATGGAGAAAGAGTTTCTTGAACTGAAGCAAAGGGACGATGAATCTGTTGGTACCTATGAAGCAAATTTTACAAGACTTGCAAGGTATGCTTCTGGAATTATCATCCAACCTGAAAGTAAAGTTGATCGATTTTTCAGTGGCTTAAAACCAAGTCTTCGAAGGGCATTAGCTATAAGAGACTTCAGTAGCTATGAAGAAATTGTGCGTTGTGCTACCAAGGTAGAAATGGAAGTTGGTGTTACATATCCATCTCATGGTTTTGACAAGAAACGAAAGATGGAGTTCAAGGAGAAATCTCAGAATAATGGTGAAAAGAAGATGAATGTTTCCTTATGCACAAAGTGTGGAAAGAAGCATGGTGGAGATTGTCTAAAAGGGACTAGAAAATGTTTTAAGTGTGGAAAAGAAGGTCATCGAGCAGCTGAGTGTCGAAGTAATGGAAAAAGGGTTTCTAATGATAAAGCAAACACTGCAGAGAACGCACCGCCAACACTTCAATGCTTCAAGTGCAAGGAAATGGGGCATTATGCTAATAATTGCCCTAATCCAAGGGTTAGTGATGATCAACATGAGAAACCACTGAAGGCAAAGGACAAAGGGAAATCACATGCGATCACTATTGGCAATGTTGAATATGACAACGATGTGGTGGAATGATTAAGTGTTTATGTAATGGGATTCCAAAATAATGTTGTATCATTGAGTATTGCAATATTTATTGATGTGGTATTCAAAGTGATTGAGATATTTTTTTTGGAAATAAGATGATATGCGCATAATGAAGACGAGAAAATGAAATGTTTAATAGTATTCATGAGCTCATGATTGATATAAGGACTAAGTGATATCATGGTTTGAGTATAAATAATTTTGAGGATTTTGGTATGTGTAAAGTGTTAACTTTTAACTGCATTCAAGTTTTCACTAAGGTTCAATGGGTATTCAAGAGTATACATGATTAAGGACTTTGAATGTTTGGAATGTGACCAAAAAAAAAACATATCTTATGATATATGGGGATCAACGATGATATTAAATCTCTGGTAATTGTTTTCACTATGTTATGAGAGTGGACTGCAGTATTATGGATAAGCCTAAAGATTGGAATGGATTGTGTTGGACGATATTATTGATGGGATGTTATAGTAGTTTTGGAAAAAGGACAACCTGCAGGACGGGCGACAGCCCATCGCTTCGGACAAGGCTGTGGGAATCGAACCCACAACCGAAGTGCGACTGGCCTTTATCGCCTACCACTGACCTACAGGAAGTCCCTGTTTAGTAGAAACTAGTTTTATTATATTAAGCAGTATGATATATGAAGTATAAGTCCATTTTAGGAACCATATATGATTAATCTCACTATAGATCGACTTATGTATATAAGTTTTGCTAACCTTTTGTTTGAGACAGATGGAATGACCTGTCATTCTATCACATGATCTGCTAACACATCACGAATAACAAATTCAACTTCATTTATTTAAGAGATGAAGTAGAAATTGTTCAAGGCACGAACAAAAGTGAGATTTTACCAAAATAAAGTAAGTATTTATTCTAAGCAAATTTTCAACTTTAGGGAAATGATCTTGAAAACCAAAAATGTTGTCCTAGTGATCTTATACCTGATGAATCAGATGGTACCTTATATCATCACAAATCTATGGATTTTTGATTACTGGATTTTCCATAGCCATGTTCTCTACCACTCTCCATCAGAACATGATGGTTAGATTTTTCTTCCATATCCATATTTTCACCTATGTGGAAACCCAGTGATTAGTATATTTGGGTAATCGTTACATTTCATACTTTAGTTTTTAAATCCATGTTTTGGTATTCCTTTTTACGATGTGGGTTTCTATCAAAGAAAATTTTGAATAGTAAACCATTTATAACCCCGACGAATTTTGAGGGCGAAATTCATTTTAAGGGGGGTAGAATGTAACGCCCCAAGATTTTATGAAAAATATTCTTTTTAATTTCATTAATGTCTTGTGTTGTACGCTACAACAAAAGAATCTTTCACAATACGCATCCTTGACTTTCCTTCCGTTACACGCAATCGCGACCTTCCTCGATAGCGTGTGTAGTACGCAATACTGAGTTTCACGAAACAACGATATGCTATTAAAATATTATTAAAACTAGCCGTTATGAATAGTAATAACCACTTTTTGGAAATTTTGTAAATTTTATTTTTCAAAATGGAATTCATTTTTGGATTCAGAGTATCGAATTTAGCCTAAGGTGAAATTTTGGTACTTTTCGGATAACTTTCATATTCTAATGAATAGTGAAAATTACTAAATTATAATTAAAAAAAAACTTTTTTAATCGAAATAATTAATAGTGATAAATTATTAATTTGAGTGGTTTTAAAGTATATTTAGAATATATTTTTACAATTTAATACAATGTTGGTCATTGTTTGTAATTTCACATTTAAACCAGACATAATCAAGTGTCAATCTTTTGATAGATTTTGTTTCTTAAAAAAACACGCTATTTGTTTTAACAGCGGAATTTAATTATAAAATTAATTAATGCAACTTCTATGTTATGAATTTGGTAAAATAGACTTCATTTTTGAATTCGGAATATGAAATATAGCTTAGGATGAAATTTTGGCATTTTTCTGAAAACTTTCAATTTTTGATGAATAGTGAAACCACTAAGTGGTAGGTTAAAAACGGAATTTTGCATAAAACTTAATTTTACCGCTTCTGTGAATGGAATTTCGAAAATCCGAGAGACACGGTTAATATCAAGGACTAAAATGTGGTTCAATGAGATGAAAATAATTTTTTGGTGAATAGTAACTTTTTACTTTTTTTACCACGGTTAATAGTAAATAGGGTAACTAAGGGTAAATATGATATTAATATTACCCTAACACATGTCCTAATTCTATTGGACAAGTGTAATTCGACCAAAAACAAACTTAGGAATAAAATATGACCATTTAGGCCCACTTGGATTAGATTAGGACATTTATTATTAATTTGTTTAAAGAAGGGTTAAAATAGTTAAAATCAAAGTTTAATAAGTAAATCATTTTTAATATGGGGTTATACATAAGCTAAATTCGACTATAAATATTCATTAGAAAGCTAAAAAGATTTCCTTCATGATGGTATTTTATTTGTAATTTTTAGACAGCATATAATATAATTTATTTATGACACAAAGATGATGCAGTAATTATCTTATTAATGAAATATTGACATAATTGATAATATAAATACCAAAATAAATGTAATTTAAGACTTTTTATGAATTCCACTAATTTTCTAGGTTACTATGATATATTAGTGTTGATTTAATCAACTTGGTTCGAATATATAATTCTGTTATGACTTTCAAAAAAATCATATATCAAATAGTGTCAAAATTGACACAAAATAGTTTTTAAATCAAATATTATATTATTAATTGTTATTTTATTCCTAAAAATCTAAGGTTCGGCCAAATGACTTAGATAAGGATATATGTATTAATAATATACAATTTGGGGTTCGTTTGGCATGTTATAGTAAGTGTATTAACCATATAGTGAAAGAAAACAAAAAGACACGGTAAAAGTTAAATTATTTAACTTAGAGTTAAATCTAATTGATAAGGTTTAAAATAAGATCCAAACATGTATAAATTTGATTGGTTGATGAGATTACAACCCTATCTCATCTAAGCTTCGAATATGAGTCATTTTTGGAGGTTTTTAAGTGGGGTTATATTTATTATAAATTAATATTTTTAAGAATTCCTAAGGTGCCCCTCTCCTCCCTTATAAAAGGACACCTCCTCCCCCTCCTCCTCACACCAATTTGAGCACTCAAGCTCGGCAAACCCCTGCCAAAATCCCTTCTCCACTTCCCTAGCAAAATCCTAGAGGTTCTGGTCTTCCTCAAAGACCAATTCTAGTGCCCTAAGAGGAGGTCTCAAAGAGGCACTTCAAAGAAGAGGTAATTACCGTTACCAATTCTTTCATCTTTATTTCTTCTTCCACTTCTTCTTATTAGGTTGTTTCATTATGAAGTAATAACATCAGTATCACTCATATACTGATATGTTATTATAAGTATGAAACAACCCTATTTCACCATCTATCCATCCTACGGAAAAAGAAATCACCGCGCGTGCGTACGTACGGAATACCGTCTCCACGCCGTGGTGTAATCTATTTTCCACCACCACCTTACATGGATGGGTATAATGGTGTAAAGAATAACTATACATAGTTATTACAACATCATAATGATTCTGATATATTTTATAATCCACTCCAATTCAATTCAATATTTATAGAAATGATATCATCGCTCGTGCGTACGTACGGAATACCGTCTCCACGACGCGATGAGATTCATTCTCCATGTTAACCATTTAAGAATGATTATAATGTATATATAAGAAATAATAATGAAATACATGACATTATAAAGCTACTGGATTTATGTATATATATACATATGTATGTCATCTACTTACTTCCATTTCAAGACAATAAGGAAAGAAAAACAGCGTTCATGCGTACGTACGGACTACCGTCTCCATGAACGGTGTTTTTCATTTTATTTATCTATCTATTATATATATATATATACTGAATATATATGATATATAAATCATATTTTATATTCTGGAAGTAAGTAAATCATGATATAAGTAATAATGATGTCAAGAACAACAAGTCAAAACACCTACGATAAATGAAACGATTTTACCCAAAACGCTTCTTTAACATGGAATTTACAAAATAACGGGTAATATAATGTCATAAGTGAACCATATATGATATCATAACAATGAATATGATTCTGTAATAAGTCAATGACATTATTTAAATCATTATACAGGAGGTTCGGACACATACGAAGCAAATTGGACCTAAGGTAAGGGAAATATCACAATCTCATTTTTATCTGAGATTGTTTATTCGTAAGTATTTACTGGGGTGTATTTTATCATCCACATCCATGTTTCATCAAAATGTAATATTATTTCCATTCACCTACAATTGTTTAAATCCATTTTTACCCTTCGGTGAGTTTTTAGTAATATGTATGAAAGGAATCTTTTGTCGTACGAGGTACTTTTTGACTTTTCCGACAAAAGTACGAAGAATGTTTTTTTTAACTTATACGGCACGAACGGATTTCTACTGTTTTATAAAGCCTTATTTTCATGAAGCTTCCTATAAAAGATTTCATGACTATTTTCAATAAAATCTCTTTCTTTTAAAGTTGCATGATGTTTTGTGAAAAGAAATTGATTTTGAAGAAGAAAGGATATTTTCCTCAAGAATTCAATTCAAGTGTTTTATCAAAATTATTTTCCATCTAAGATAATAAAGAGTTCTGTTTCTATCCATATTTTTACATTGATTTGACTATGTTGTGATGGAATTATGTTTATGAATTCCTTTATCTTATATGAATGGTTTTATGATGTCATGTTGTTTAAGAATCCCATTTTTATTACATGGGTTATGAAATGATGTATGATTTATGATTTTGTGGCACACATAAGAAAGGATTCATTAAGAGATGGGTGGGACCTATATCTCCCTCCAATGCATTGGGTAAAGATTTTATATCTCATGAGATAGACATGGCTGGAATGGTAGGTTATACCGGTTCAGTGAAACAGGACTGAAACGAGGATTACTCGATTCAGAAAGGGACTTTGTCCACTAAGATAGTCTTGGCAATGAGTCTTGACTAACAAGAAATGATTCTCTATGATTATGTGTGTATGCCACAATGAGTAATGTTTTAAGTTATGATTTCATTTCACTACTATGATTTATCCCATGTTATGAAATTATGCTCTCTTTTGCAGGTTAAGATTTCCAAAAATGTTATGTTCTTATGAAAATTATGTGATTGATATTTCCTTTGTTTACCCTTACTGAGCATTTGAGCTCACCCTTTTATGTTTTCTTTTCCCCAGGATATAAAGAAAGGTTTTAGGTAGAAAAAAAGGGATGACCTTTATGGGAGATATTGAAGAACTTTCACCACGATTAGAAGATTACGTTCCGAGTTTCCAAAGACACTAAACTATTACGATCCTTTAGTGTGTGTTTTTGTTATGTACTAAGTATTCCGCAAATGTAATGTAATGTCCATGTACGTCAAGATACGGGTCTCTACAATGTTACACGACCAGTGGTGGCAGAAGTACACACCCATGTAAATGGCTTTAACAAACACATCGTGTAGTTTAAATACACGTCATGTAGTCGCATTTTCCAAACTTAAGTGTTTCTCTCTCCTGTTCCTATTTTGTACCCTTGTACTTTCTGTCCTTGTTAATCCTAAATCTGAGGTGTGTTTTTGAACTTTTAGGGTTATGGCACCAAGATGTCCTCTCGTGGCATGTCAGGAACCAAGTAGTGACCGTACGCCTGATGCGGAAGACTAGGGACTACCAGTAGTTCCGCCAATCGTTCCGGACATGGCTCCTACAGTGATCCCAGACACTGGTGTCGACGCTCAGTTCAGAGAGGGTTTCATGGGGCTCATGAAAACCTTCTATAGAGCTCTGCACCCTGCCCCTTCTATGGCAGAGCTGACGCGAGTCTTCCAGCATCAGAAACCTCCCACCTTCACAGGGGATGGAAGACCTCAGGCTATAGAGTCATGGATAGAAACCATGCTTTCTATCTTCGAGCATCTGGAGACACCCCCAGACTGAAGGGTGAAGCTTGCTACTTACATTCTGTGATATTCTGCCAAGATATGATGGGATGTAGTCTTGCAGGCAGGGCACAAGTGGACTATGGCTTGGGACGAGTTCCAGCGTACGTTCTACGACTACTTCTATCCGGAGAAACTGAGGGCCAACAGAGCCAAAGAGTTCATGAACTTGCAGTAGGGTACTCTTTCGGTTATGGATTATTCCTCCCGCTTCACCGAGTTACTGCGTTTCGCTCCCATTCTGGGAAATGACGGGCTGTTTTTGGAAAGGAAGTTTTAGCAAGGCCTCAAACCAAAGGTCGGATCGCAGGTGAACGTCTTCCAGTTGACTTCTATTACCCTAATAGTCAACCAGGCGCTGATCACCGAAAGAAATCTGAGGGAGACTAGAGCTGTTGACTAGGGCGGTTCAACATCCAAGGCTGACTCATTTCATGCTGACAACAGGAAGCACCACCGAGAGTCTACTCAAGGTGACTCGAGGAAGTGAGGTAATTCTTCTGGAAGACGGGATCTTCCTTCTGGAAACCTGTTGGTGTGCTATCAGTGTGGAAAGAGCTGGAATAAGAATCCTCAGTGCCCTAGAGATCCAGTAGAGTGCCGATCTTGTGGAAAGATAGTTCATCTGCAGCGTTTTTGCAGGGTTCTTCTTCTAGCATCTAGTGAAGGAGGATCGGTTTCTACTCCTCGTATAGAAGCAGGATTACCAGTTCTACAGTAGACGAGGGGATGGAGTCCTTAAGGTTGTTTAGTCTAGGGCAGAGGTCATGGATGCGGTGGTCAAGCTCATGGAGGATCAGCTCAGGGATATCAAGCTGCTACACAGGGTCGCGGTACTGGTCAGACATTTGTAGTAGAGCAGATTCATCGAGAGCAGGATCCTGGACCTTCCACAGTTCGAGGTACGATCCTAGTAGCCTCATTCTTATCTTCTTCACATTTTGATACTTGAGCTTCTCGTAGCTTTATTTATGTGCACACTGTGGAGAGCCTTGGACTTACTATATTACTTCTGAGGATACTTTGGCACTAGACACTCCTTTGGGACATAGAACTACTAGTGTGCGTCAATGCAAGGAGTGCCCCCTTGAGGTTGGTGGGTGTCACTTATCATGGGATCTTTATGTCCTTGAGATTACGGGTTATGATTTCATTCTTAGAATGGACTGGGTAGTTCTTTTTCAGGCCTTTTTCACATGATATCGCCACAGGGTGAGTTTTAAGTCACCTAAGGGCGGATCTTTTCTTCATAAGGGAGAATGGGATGTCTAGGAAAGCCGAGCTGGACCATAGCATCATGTGTTGGGCAATGTTATAGCCCAAATTTCTAGTTTATATCTAGATGATCAGGGGACCTCTGATATGGACTTCCCTCCAGTAGTTGACCATTTTCTGGATGTCTTTCCAGAAGACTTTTCAAGGTTGCCTCTATAGAGTGAGGTTGAATTCTCTATTGAGCTTGTTCCAGGATTAGCACAGGTATCCATAAATCCTTATATGATGGCTACGCCTGAGTTTAAAGAGCTCAAGAAACAGTTGGAGGAGTTGCAGGCGAAGGGTTTTATCCGACCCAGTACTTCCCCTTGGGGTTCGCCTGTGTTGTTTGCGAAGAAGGCAGATGGTACCTTACGGCTTTGTGTGGACTATCGAAAGTTGAACCAGTTGACGGTCAAGAACTGATATCCTTTGCCGAGGATTGATGATCTTTTTTATCAGCTTTGAGGAGCCAGGGTATTCTTGAAGATCGACTTGAGATCCGGCTATCATCAGTTGTGGGTCAGACCATCTGATATACCTCTCACAGTCTTTCGAAGCAGGTATGGTTTGTACGAGTATCTGGTTATGCCTTTTCAGTCTCACGAACGTGCCGGAAGTTTTCATGGCGCTGATGAACAGATTTTTCCATCCTTACTTGGACTCTTTCGTCATTGTCTTTGTGGATGATATCTTGGTGTACTCTCACACTCGACACGACCATGCTACCCATCTTGAGATCGTATTGAGTACACTAAGAGAGCATAAGTTATATGCTAAGATCTTGAAGTGCCACTTCTGGATGGACAAGATTCACTTCCTAGGCCATGTCATCTCAGAGACAGGAGTATCAGTAGACCCAGAGAAGGTGAGAGCAGTAGTTACCTAGGAGAATTCGAAGAATGTCTTCTAGGTATGTAGTTTCTTGGGACTATATGGTTAGTATAGGAGGTTTATACAGGACTTCTCACACTTATCAGCGCCTTTTATGGGCTTGACTAAGAAGTGTGTGAAGTACATTTGGTCATAATCTTGCGATTCAGCCTTCCAGGAGCTGAAGGGGAGATTGACATCAGCACCGATTCTAGTTTTTCCAGAGCCAGGTAAGAGTTATACAGTTTTATGTGATGCATATGGCATCAGTCTTGGAGAAGTTCTCATGAAGGAAGATCTTGTTGTTGCGTATGGATCTCGGCAGTTGAGGCCACATGAGAAGAATTGTCCTTTACATAGCCTGGAATTGGTTGTTGTTGTTCATGATTTGCGTTGTTGGAGGCACTATCTCATGGGAGAGCATTTTGTGGTATATACTAACCACCAAAGCCTCAAGTATATCTTCACGCAGCATGACTTGAATCTGAGACAGTGGAGGTGGGTCGACTACCTATAGTCTTTTGACTTCGAGCTTGCTTATACGCTTGGGAAAGGAAATGTTATGGCAGACACACTGAGTAGGAGGACTTAGTTGCAGGCGGTTCAGGAGGCCAGCAGTGAGTGGCAGCTTATAGCTATGTTCTCTGAGACGCATTTGGAGGTGCATGACAGACTGGGACAGACTGTTCTTTTTTTCTGTAGTTGTTACCTCTACTCTTTATTATCGAGTTCTAATGAGGCAGCTATCAGACCTAGAGGTCCTAGTCCTACAGGAGGGTGTGTTAGATGGAGACCCTACTCCGGGGTGGACAGTGGGAGATGATGAGGTGATGTGTTTTCATGTCCGCGTGTGGGTTTCAGTGGACATACGTGAGGAAATGATGCGGGAGTTTCATTCTTCAGCTTGGGAAGTTCATCCTGGTGTCACCAAGATGTACCGAGACTTACACTATCAGTATTGGTGGCCAGGCATGAATAGGGATGTGGCTGGTTTTGTTTGGCGATGTTCCACCTATCAAAAGGTGAAGGCAGAGCATCAGCGACCAGCCGGTCTTTTATAGCAGTTATCCATTATTGAGTGGAAATGGAATGATGTAGTGATGGACTTCGTGATAGGTTTACCAAGATCGCCTCAAGGAAATGATGTGTTTTGGGTTGTAGTGGACAAGCTCATGAAGGTTTCACACTTCTTGCCGATCAAGGAGACCTTCAGTGTTGATGAGATGGGACGGTTGTACATCCAAGATATTGTACGTCTGCATGGAGTTCCACACTCCATTGTTTCAGACAGGGATGCGCATTTTACTTCGCACTTCTGGTAGGGGATACCGAGGGCTTTGGGTACACAGGTACTTTTGAGTACAGCATACCCCCCCCCCAGACTGATGGCCAGTCTGAACGTACAATCCAGGTACTTGAGGATATGCTCTGATCTTGCATTCTAGACTTTGGCGGTACTTATGATAAGCATTTCCATCTGGTGGAGTTCACCTACAACAATAGTTTTCAGGTGATTATTCAAATGGAACATTATGAGGCTTTGTACAGTAGGCCTTACCGATCACCTTTATGCTAGATAGAGGCATGAGAGGCATCCTTGCTGGGACCTAGTCTCGTTCAGGAGACCACAGAGCAGGTGGGGTTGATTCGGAAGAGGATGGCTACTGCACAGTCTCGGCAGAAATTTTATGTTGAACAGTGGAGACTACCTTTGGAGTTCAAGGTTAGAGATCAGGTTTTCCTGTGTGTTACCCCGAGGTTGGGACATAAGAGGATTAGGAGACAGGGAAAACTCTCACTGAGATACGTTGGGCCATTTGAGGTTATGGAGAGAGTCTGGCTGGTTTATTACAGGTTTTAGTTACCTCAGAGGTACCAGACTATGCACGATGTCTTCCATGTTTCTCATCTTCGACGTTATTTCTTAGACCTACCTCATGATTTTCAACATGAGGAGGTTGAGCTGGAGTAGGATGCATCTTTCGAGGAGAATCCTATTAGGATTTTCGATTGCAGTATGAAAGTTCTCCATGGCCGGTCTGTTCCTCTAGTACAGGTTCTATGGCAGCACGGGCGAGTACCGGACGAGACCTAGGAGAGGGAGGCTGATGTTCAATCATAGTGGCCAGAGTTTTTTGAGGATTCTACTCCTATTCCTTGTTAGGGAAATTCGGAGATGAATTTATTTAAGGGGGGAAGTTTGTAAGAACCTGGATCTTCAGTTTCAAGTACGGATCTCTTTTATGGGATTTTTAAAGAAAAATAAAGTTTCAGGGAATTTTTGAAGTACACGCCGTGTACTTTCTGAGTACATGCCGTGTACTCTTTTCCCACTCAAAGCCATATGTTTTCCATGTCCGGTCCACACACACGGTGTGTAGGGGTGACGTAGAGGCCGATTTTTGCAGACTATGGAAAAACCCACTACACGTCGTGTACTTTAAAAGTACACACTGTGTACCTTTTTTATTTCATTAATCGGACCGGGGTTATGCATAATGCTCATAAACATCTTCTTCTCCACCTAATTCCATCCAGAGCATGTGAGGAGGCCGATTCTTCTCCGATCCACTGATCCATCAACATTTGTCCGAATCGAACTCCGTCGATTGCAGAATAATCGCAGCGGTGAGTTCTTGGTTCTTCTTTGGCCTCGTTTCCTGATTCTTTCTCTCATGTGAGTTATCTGAAGTTGAAGGTTTTAGACATTTTTGCAAATCTACTATGTTCTAGGACAATTCGCGGGCCGGGGTTAAAGTATATTGATATTCATGGATCGAGGTAGGTGGTCTGTTGCCCTACATTGAAGTTCTTTGAGTTTTGGTTGCAAAAGTGATGGATACCCATGTATCAGGTATCCCAGGTTTAGGATTTTTATCCTATTTTTTATTTTCCCTAGATTTCTTGTTATCATTTGATTAATTGTTGCTAATATATACTTGGTTTCATGTTTGAGGATCACCCCATGGGTGTTTCTCCCCTTGTTTGGCTGTTTATCGTCGTTTGGCAATATTTACCTTTGAGGCAAACCCTATTGCAATTGTTAGTTTACTTGTTATCACTGATTGCATGTGTTGACTACTGTTTAAATGCTTTTGATGTATGGTATCTATTAGCCAAGTATTTTTTTCAACTTACTTAGGGCTGCTAACAGTCGAATACGCACGACTGGACTGCTCAGGGCTGTGAGAACCTGGTGCGGGAGATCAAAGAGAGAATAGACGATTAAGTACTTCCCTAGAGGGTCTGTTGGTTTAGTTTCGTATGCAGGACCTACGGGAATAGAACTTTGTACTTCCCAAGAGTGTTCTTAGCTTACACACGCATCGAGACCACTGGAGGAATTAGATATAAGTGCTTCCTTAGAGATTCTATAGCTATCATTGCAAGACCATAGAGGAATTGACAAAAGAGCTTCCCAGAGTGTATGTGCCTTGTTTGATTACTGGACTATAGGGGTCTGCTAGTTTGATCCACCTAGAGATTTAGTGTGAATTTTGATGGTTGGTTGTGATGAGTCCACCAATCCAAAGAACAAGCTTGGGTTTTTTACTGCTTGTGTTTTGGTAGTCTTTTGAGATACCTGTTTTGTTACTTGCTTACCTTGGAATAGAAAGCCTTGATAGTTTTTCCCAGATAGTTTAGTTAAATGAATATGAATGGTAATTGGAAGGATTATTTACTAGTTTACTCTTAGTTCAGTACTGTACTTATTTTCCTTTACTTTTACTATATTACTCAGTGATAGTAGGGCACAAATCTTATAGTGATTGCCTACTGGGATTAGTCTCACACCCTGTTTGGGTCCTGCTTTTTGGACCAAACAGATTATATGGTTGCAGGTGTGGGTAGGGATTCTGTTCCTTCTACCTCAGGTACTTGATTGTTTGTTGGAGCTGGAGAGCGTGGACTGGGCTTTGGCTCGTGATGCTGCTGGAGTTGTTGTTTACATTTAGTTCTTGGGTTTCCATTGTATTTCAGCATGTTGTTTTGTTTACTGCTTTCCATAGATACATGTACCATTCTACATCATTATTATATCATACATTGCTTCTACTTTTAGTTCAATTTTGTATGCTATTTACTACTTCCGATATTGATTATCTTTATTCTTCTGCTGCATACTTTACCCAATGAGGGCATAGTTTCCCCACTGACTCACCAAGGCCCTCGCTGCTAGTCGGCAGCCTCTGGCATTTGGGGAAATGCGCTTGAGGTTATGTGGTGAACCAGGTATGGGGCACCAGTTATGTGGCTCCAGATTCGGGTCATTACAACTTGTCTTGTGTTACATTCATGAGCAACTATCCTTGATAGCTTGCATTATACGCCATATCGAGTTTCACTAAACAACAATATACTACTAATATATTGTTATTTAATGGGAGATAAAGTATATTTCTTGAACATTATTAGCCAAATTTTTAATTTTATAACATTATAATTAATCTTACACATTTTCTAGAACATTTTATGAGAACAAAATCAATTTTCTGGATAAAAGAAGTACTTTTAATAAAATGCAGTTTTACTGCCTTTTGATGGAGCACCCATTTTAGATCTAGTTTTTCGACACATTTATAAATTAAATATGGAATTATAAACTTATTATTTGGAAGAGGGATATACAAAATCACTTTTTTTGTATTTTTTGTATTTTTCTGATAAAATTCAAATTTTAATGAATAGTGAAAACTACAGCCTTTTAATTCCAAACTGTCTTTTTATATAATTTATTTATATAGAGATATTATCATTTCAATTGGTTTTAAATTGTAATTAGATTATATAATTATCATTTAATACAATTCTGGTCATTGGAAGTAATTTCACATTTAAATTCGACATAAACACAGGTCAACCTATTGATAGTTATTACTTCTTAAAAACCCGCTTTTTGGTTTTGACACCAGAAAATAATTTTAAATTAATTAATGAAACTTATGAGTAATGAATTTCTAAAAATGGATTCCATATTTATAATCCAATGGTTCAAATTTTGAAAATAGGTACCTTTTATTTTTAGACATTATGAATAGTAACTTCAGTTAATATTTTATTTACCATGGTTAAAGGGTAAATCTGGTAAATAAGGGTAAAAATAATATTATAATAATAATATTAAAATACCTTAACACATGTCCTAGTCCTATTGTATGAAATATGAATAATCATGGTCATCCATGGGTTGATTTTTGGACCCCATGGATACACTTGTTTTTCAAAATGACATTTTATTAGAATTAATTTAAAGTAAAGACAATTATAAAATACACATATATCTTTCACTAAATATATTTTCATATAGGTGGAAATAATAGATCTTTATGTATATAAATAGTAATTAAAAAGCTAAAAATATTTCATACGTCATTTTATTTTATTTATAATTTTTAGACATTATATAAATATATTTATTTATGACACAATTATGATGTTGTGATTACCTAATTAATTAAAAATTCATGCAAATAAATTTATAAATACTAAAATAAAGTTAATTTGAACATTTTGATTCCATCCATGAATTTACTATATTCCATTGACATATTAGGGATAATTTAATGACTTTGGTTCGAAGAAATAATTTTGTTATTAATTTTTAAAAAATTCATGTATGAATAGTGTCTAAAATTGACATAATTCATAACATAAAATATAAAATAGTTTATTTAATGATTTTAAATTTCTAAAAATATTTAATTCCTAAAAATGGTTAATATAAGTTCATATATTTCATAAATAAATTTTTTTGGGGTCTTTTGAAATGATATGGTAATTACCATAACCCAAAATGTGTAAATGAAATGATATCATGGTAATATTAAAAAGGGTAAAATAAGGGTTAATAAAAAAAGATAAGGATAAAAAAATATTCAAAACATGTTTAAAAATAATTTTATGATTGTTATTCGAACAAAAATCATCTTATATATGAATTAAATATGTTTTGGACCATTTTAAATCTATATTTAGTTTATAATAAAATAATATTTTAAGACTTTCATAAAGTGGACCTCTTCTATCTTATAAAAGGGAACCTCATCCCTATCCTCTTCAATCCATTTTAAGACTTCAAGATCTCCCAACCCCTTATAAAGAATAACATAAAATTCCCTAGTAACATTCTAGAGGTTCTGGTCTTCTCAAAAGGCCATCTCTAGTGCCCTAAGAGAAATTTAAAGCAGGCACGTCGAAGAAAAGTTCATCTCCTCTACCGATTCTTTCAAATTTTGTTCTTCATATACTTCTTCTTAATTGGTTGTTTCATTATAAATTAATAGCATAAATATAAATTATATACTAATGTGTTGTTATAAAAATAAAACAATTCTATTTCACCTTTTATCCATCCTACAAAAAATGAAATCACCACGCGTGCGTACGTACGGCTTACTGTCTCCATGTCGTGGTGTAATCTATTTTTTCACCACCACCATTCTTGGATGGGTAAAATGTTGGAAATATAACTATATATGATTTTGATAACAAGATACTAATTTTGAGATATTATACACCATACAATTGTATACCATTCAACAATTATGAGAACGATATCGTCGCTTGTGCGTACGTGCAGCTTACCGTCTCCACGATGCGATTAGATTCATTCTCCATGTTAACCATTCAAGAATGATTATAAAGTATATATAATAAATATTAATAAAATATATGACAAAATAATTCTACTGGATTTATGTATATATATATATATATATCATTTACTTACATCATTTTAATTTAATAAGGAAACGAAAACAACGTTCATGCGTTTGTATGACCTACCATCTCCATGAACGTTGTATTCCTTATCATTTACTTATCTATTATGTATATACACACATATATGTATATATATATATATATACTAAATATATATGATATATAAATCAGGTTTTAAATTATGTGATTAATTAAATCATGATATAAGTAACAATATAAAGTATTACAATTCAAAACACGTATGATAAATAGAATGATTATTACCCCATAAGTTTCTTTAGTATAGAATTAACAAATGAACGGGTAATATAAAGTTGTAATTGAATCATATATGATATCATAAATATTATTATGTTTCTGTTAAAAGTAAATAATACATTTAAACCCACTATATAAGAGTTTCAGACACATAAGAAAGAAATCAGACCTAAGGTAAGGGATAACTTTTCCAATCTCATTTTTATCTAAGATTGTTTATTTTTAAGTATTTACTGGGGATATATTCATCATCCATGAAATTTTTTTCTAAAATTTTTTCATAAGATGTTTACAATTATTCTATGTATGTTTAAAGTCATTTTTACCCATTTTTTATTTTATTATGTTGTATGGATGGAATAATTATTTTGTTTACCATACGAGGTATTTTTTGACTTTTCCAACAAAAGTATGAAGAGAATGCTTTTTAACTTATATGGAATGAACAGATTTTTATGCCTTCATAATGCATTTTTTTTATGAAGCTTTATGTACAATATTTACAATTTATTTCCAATTAAATTTATTTATTTTAAAATTTCATTATATTTTGAGGAAATAAAATATTTTTGATCAAAAATAATATTTTCCTTGGAAATTATGTTCAAGTGTTTTATTAGACTTATTTTCCATTTAAGATGAAATAGGGTGATGTTTCTATTTCCGTTATTAATTTTATTTGATTTTGTTTATGATGGAATTTTTTTATGAAGATTATTTATCTTATATGGATTATGTTATGATGAAATTATTTTTAAGAATACCATTTTATTTCATCGGTTTTGCTATAAGGAATGATTAATGTTTTGAGGAACATGTAAGAATTATTTAAATACGATACGGGTGGGATCTATATATCCATCCAATTCATTGGGTAATGATTTATATATCATTAGATAGATATGATAGTAATGACAAGTAAATCCAATTCAGTAATATAGGGATGGAATGACAAGTAAATCCAATTCAGTAATAAATGGATAGAATGACATGTAAATCTAGTTCAGTAATACATGGATTAAATGGAAAGTAAACCTGGTTCAGTAATGGAAATTTTACACTATGATGTTCTGGGAAAAAATTCCTTGGTTACTATGGAAATCATATTATGTGCTTCTTTTTTTCCACAATCCCAAGTTTTATGCCAATACTATTTTATGGTTTATGTTCCTTTATGATCTATGCCTTAAAAACTACAAGATTTATTTAATGACTCGTTATTTTGATATTTAAACTTTATGTTCATGTTTTTACATTCTTATGTTTACAGTTTGTTTTAGGTTCTCAATGTTTATCCTTATTGAGCATTTGATCTCACCTTATTATGTTTTTTTTCACCAAGATATAGAGAAAGTATTTAGTTAGGAAAACAAAAGGGGTAGTTATTTATGGTAGATGTTGGAGATCATTCACCCTGATTAGAAGATTATATTCTGATTTTAGATAGACATTAAACCAATATGGTTTTTGGTTGTGTATTTGTGTCATGTATTATGTATTACTCAAAACAAATGTAATGTAAATCTTGGGCCTCTATAGTTGGTATCATAGAAAACTTTTAGTCAACCATTGGAAACTGGGATGTGAAAACATTAGTGTGATACATAGAGATATTTTTAAGGATATTTCTAGGGATATCCTAAGGATAAGTCAAGTATATGATACAGTCCTGGGGTCTTTTTTGATAATCATGACTAACATTGGGTTAAACAAAAGATATCATAGATTGAAATATTATATATAATTTACCTTACTTATGTTTTTTTTAATCTATTATATGTATTTCTAAAACTTTTCTTTCTAATCTTATTCAATATCTAGATCTACATAAAACATATTTAACCACTGAATTTTTTAGATGTGAAAAGTTTGGGAATTACAAAGATCAATTTCCAAAGTAGAAATGTAATATAGAGAATCAGGAAGATGGTATGAGTATTGGTCATACTGTTGAAGATAAATTGATTGTAAAGGACATGTGAATGGTACATTATCTTCTTCAAGTATTGTTAACATTAAACCAATGAATATTTCATTTGAGAGAGCTTAAGTACATATTAATATTTTAGGAAAGACAAAGATGATTGGTCTTGAGTATTTGTTTAGTAATAAAGTTGGATGATTGAGATTTTTATGTTTTGGATTTAAAAGATTATGTATAGGAATTATGAAATATATAATTGTTTTCAGAATAAGTATTTAATTAAGGATTGGAAAGGCTATGTGGAACAGTTCTATGGAGACAGAAATGTGATTTAAGTTTAAGGTGATATATTTTTAGAACACATGTTTAAGGGGAATATAACCCTTAATATATCCCCAATTTCCAGATAATGATGTTTGGATGAAGATATGTTGGATTTGAATAAGTAAACTAGATGATGCTAGTTTCTTGGGAACTAATTATAGAGTTATTGACAAGTGGGTTATGCTATCATGGATGAAGTATAAAACTTTTTGGGACATGAGTAAATATACCAAATATGATTTGGAATATGGAAACATGCATGTTTTCAATAAGGATATCAGATAATTTAGGTTTTAACCATGACTAAAAAGAATACAAGATGTAGGTGTTCACATTTTTCAAATGTGACCAACTATAGATATATATTATGATTTATGGGGGATAAATGAACATATTTACATGCCTGTTATATGTACTTTATTGTAATTTCTATTTTTTGTAATGTGAGTTTGGAAAGAAGTATTTTGGATAAGTCAAATGGTTGGAATGGATTAAGTTAGACAACAGATATTATTGTCTAAGGAAAACTCATTCTTCTTTAATTTTATTTATGGAATGTTATAGTATTATAGTTTTAGAAAAAGGAAAACTCACAAGAAGGGCGACAAACCATCATGTCGGATAAGGCTCTTGGAATAGAACCCACAACCAAAGTGCAACAAGCTTTTATCTCCAACCAATGGCCTACAGGAAGTGCCTGGTTAGAATATATTAGTTTTATTTTATATAAGTGGTATGATAGATGAAGTATAAGTCCATTTTTGGAACCATATACTATTAATCTCACAATAGATGAACTTATGTATATTTGATAACATGTGCTAACCGTTTTGTGATAGAGACATATGGAATGGCATATAATTCTATCATGTAGTCTGTTATCACATCATGAATGAAAAATATGACTTCATTTAATTAAATAAGAGGTTAAGTTGAAATTATTCAAGGCACCAACACTGAAATGATTGTACCAAAATCATCTAAATATTTATTCTCAGGAAAAATTATTCAACATTAGGGAAAGTATTTTGAAAACCAAAATATTTCTATTTGTTCCCTAATATCTAATGAATCATATAGTCCCTTAAATAATCAAATATTTAAGGTTTTCCGGTAGTTAACGTTCTCCAAATCGTATTCTCTATCACAATCCATCAAAACATGATTGTTAGATTTCCCTTCCATATCCATGTTTTCACTTCCCAACTATGTTATCCTATGTGGAAACCCGGTGATGAGTTACATTGGGTAATCATTATGATTATAACATTCCTTTTTAAAATTATGTTTCTAAATTTTTCTTTTGGATGTGTATTTCTATGAATGAAACTTTCAAGTAGTAAACCATTTATAAGCCTGACGAATTTTGATGGATAAATTCATTTTAGGGGGGTTAGAATATATCACCCCGATATTTAATGAGATAGATTTATTTAATTTCATTTATGTTTTGTGTTGTAAACTACACCAATATTATCTTGCTCAATATGCAACATCGTATTAGCTTGATGTATACGAAACACTATTCTTGGCTCGTGTTTCACGCAATTTCATGTTTATTTAATACAATTTACTTCATGGAATAATGTGTATTGATTTTTTTCGATCTATAAATGAAATATTTTTGTATTATGTTATACAAAACACAAAAATAATCTTTCAGTACCTATAACACTATCTTGTCTTGGGTTACATGCAAGGAAGAACATCCTCGATTGCTTGGATTGTACGCCATACCATGTTTTTCTAAACTACGATATTCTATTAAAATATTATTATTTAATGGGAGATAAACTATAAGTCGTGAATATTATTAAAAACATTTTTAATTTTATATCATTATAATTATTCTTACATGTTTTCAAGAACATTATATGAGAACAAAATCATTTTTCAGATAAAAGAAGTATTCTTTAAAAAAATGCATTTTTACGGCCTTTTGAATGTGTACCCATTTATAATCCAGTTTTTGAAACTTATATAAGTAAAATTTGATGTGATAAACTTCTTATCTGGAATAGATATGTAAAAATTTATGTTGGTTTAATTTTTGGTATTTTTCTGATAAAATTCAAATTTTAATGAATAGTGAAAACTACTGCTCTTTAATTCAAAACGATCTTTAATCTAATTTATTTATATATTTAGGAATATATTTGTAATTATTTTTAAAGTTTAATGGGATTATATTTTTATCATTTAGTCCAAATTAGTTCATTTTAAATAATTTTACTTTTAAATCAGATATAAACACAAGACATTCTTTTGATATTTATTTCTTCTTAAAATCCTACATTTTGGTTTTGACAACAGAAATTATTTTTAAATTAATTATATCAACTTATATATTTTGAATTTGGAAAAATAAATTCAGTATTTTGAATTAGAAGCTTCAAATTGTGTAAATAGGTACCTTTTATTTATGGAAATTACGAATAGTAACTTAAGAAAATATTTTATTTTCCAAGGTTAAAGGGTAAATCTTATAAATAAGGGTAAAAAATAATGTTATAATAATATTAATATACCCTAAGATATGTCCTAATACTATTTTATGAGATATTTCTAACCATGGGAATCCTTGGGTAGGTTATGGGACACCATTAATTCACTTGGATGTGAAAATGAAATTTTATAAGAAATAATTTAAAGTAAATATAATGATAACATAAAGATATATCTTTTACTAAATTGATTTTCATATTGGGTAATGTAATAGATCATTATGTCTATAAATAGTAATTATAAAACTAAAAAGATTTCCTAAATAATTTTATTTTATTTTTTGTTTTTAGACATTATATAAAGATATTTATTTATGACCCAATTATGATGTCGTGTTTACCTCATTAATGAAAGACTCAAGTAAATAAATTTACAGATATAAAAATAATGTTAATTTAAACATTTTGATGAAATCCAAAATTTTTATAGATTACATTGATATATTAGGGATATGTTAATGCATTTTTTTCTAAGTAATCATGTTATGAATTTTTTAAAAAGTAATGTAGGAATAGTGTCCTAAAATGACATAATTCATAACTTAAAATATAAAATTGTTTATTAAATGATATTAGATTCGAAAAAATATATATGATTAATCAAAATGGTTAATATAAGTTCAAATATGTCATAAATAACTTTTTGTGTGACTTTTGACATGACATGTTAATAATATAAACCACAATATATAAATAACATAATATTACAGTAAGATTAAAAAGGGTAAATTAAGGATTAAACCAAAAAGATAAGGATAAAACAATATTCATAACTTGTCTTAAATTTTTTGTATGATGGGTCTTAGAAACAACATCATCATATAATATAATTAAATAACTTTTAGACTATTTAAAATTGAAATATAATTTATAATAAATTAGTATTTTTGGACTTTCCTAAAGTGCCCCTCTCCTCTTTATAAAAGGCCACATCCTCCCTCTCCTCTTAACTCTATTTTGAGCTTTCAATATTGGCCAACCACATATCATTTATATTCATAAAATCCCTAGTTACATTATAGAGGTTTTTTTCTTCAAAAATTACAAAATCTAGTGCACTAATGTAATATTTATTTGAGGCATGTCTGGGAAGAGGTAATCTATTCTACCGATTAATTCAAATTTGATTAATCTTCTACTTCCTCTTCGTTATTTGTTTCATTGTAGTGTAACAACATCATTATAACTAATATAATTCTGTGTCATTATGAATATTAAAAAAACACTATTTCACCTTCTATCCACCCTACAAAAAACAATATCCATGTGTATGCATATATACGGCTTACCGTCTCCACGACGTGGAAAAATCTATTTTTCACCACCACCTTAATTGGATTGGTATAATGGTCGATATAATAACTATATAGGATTATTAAAATATTATACTAATTATGATATATTATACATCATCCAATTCAATACCATTCAAAAATTATGGTAACGATATCGTCGCTCATGTGTACGTATGGCTTACTGTCTCCATAACGCGATGAGATTCAATCTCCACGTTAGCCATTCATGGCCGATTATAAAGTATACATAATAAATAATCATAAAATATATGACATATTAATACTAAAATATTTATGTGTATATATATATATATATTTCATTTACTTACTTCCATTCAATTCAATAAGGAAACGAAAACAGCATTCATGCATACGTATGGCCTACTGTCTCCATGAACAGTGTATTCCTTTTCATTTATAAATATATTTTATATATATATATAGTGAATATATATGATATATAAATCATATTTTTATTATGTATTTAATTAAATCATTATATAAGTAATAATATCAAGAATAACAAATCAAAACACATATGATAAATGAAACGATTATTACCCAAATTGTTGCATTAACAAAGAATTGGCAAATGAACGGGTAATAAAAATTCACAAGTGAATAATATATGATATAAAAAATATTATTATGGTTCTATTACAAGTTAGTAATATTTTTAAACCCACTATATAGGATATGTAGACACATACATAATAAATAGGACCTAAGGTAAGGGATAACTTTTCCAATATCATTTTTATCCGAGATTGTTTATTCGTAAGTATTTACTGGGGATATATTTATCATTCATGTACATGTTTTCTAAAAATGTTTTTAAATTATTTTTACTATTTTTATATGTATGTTTAAACTAATTTTTACCCATTTTTTACTTTTACTACATGGTATGGATGAAATCGTTCTTTTATTTACCATACAAGGTCTTTTTGACTTTTCCAAAAAAAAGTATGAGGAGAATGTTTTTTTAACTTATAAAAAATGAACATATTTTTATGATTTCAAAATTCATTATTTATATGAAGTTTCCTTTAAAAAATATCAATTTTATTTCAATTAAATTCTTTTTTATTAAAATTTCTCTGCATTTTGAGAGAATAAAATGTTTTTGGTGAAGAGAGGATATTCTCCATAGGATTTAGGTTCAAGTATTTTATAAAACTTATTTTCCATCTAAAATTTAATAGGTTTATGTTTCTATCCTTATTATTACTTTTATTTGATTGTTTTTTTAATGTAATTATTTTTATGAAGTCCATTTATCTTTATGGATTATTTTATGATGAAATATTGTTCATGAGTCCCATTTCTTTCATGTGTTATGCTATGATGAATGATTTATATTTCATGGCTCATGAAAGAATGACTTTATTATGAAATGTGTGGGACCTATATCTCCCTCTAATGCATTGGATAATGATTTATATCTCATAAGATAGACATGACTGGAATGTGTAGAAATTAGGTTCAGTAATACAGGGATGGAACGACATGTAAATCTAATTCAGTAATACAGGGCTACAACGACAAGTAAATCTAGTTCAATAATACATGGTTAGAATGGTAAGTAAACCCTGTTTTGTAATGGACATTTCCACTATGATGTTCTTCGAAAAAATTCCTTGGATACTATGGAAATCATATTATGCGGTTATTTATTTTCCACAATCCTATGTTTTATACCAATGTTATTTTATGGTTAATGTTCCTTTATGATATTTTCCTTATAAACTACCAAGATTTATTTCATGACTCATAATTTTGATATTCAATCTTCATGTTCGTATTTTTTACATTATTATAATTATTGATTGTTTTATGTTCTTAATGATTACCTTCAATGAGCATTTGAGCTCCCCCATTTTCTTTTTTATCTTTTCTAGGATATAAAGAAATGTTTTAGGTAGGGAAAAAGGGTTAGATATTTTTTGGAGTGCTTTAAGATCTTTCACCGTGATTAGAAGATTATGTTTTGAGATTACAAAGACACTAAACTAATATGGTATTTGTTCATATATTTTTTTCATGTTTTTAGAATTCAAAAAAATAAATGTAATGTCAACCTTGGGTCTCTACAATATTAGAAATTCATTGGACATAGTAAGTTGTGGGAGGGTCCCTCTTATCCCCTTGATTCATTAGTAGGTCTCATGAGATGAAATAAATTGGTGACAAAGCCTTCAATTTTTTTCCCAAAAAGTTTTAAATTTTTAGGAGGACGTATCTTGACACAAATCATATGGGTTTTTACCTATAGGCATAAACATTCAATAGGATAGACCTTGATAGTAACTATCATGAGGATAGATCATAATAGTGCAGATTTCAAACCATATTCATTCTATCATTATTAATATTCCATGAGATTATTTGATTAATTATAATTTCTATGGTTATTTTTCTTGGATCATGTATTTATTTAAATGGATCTTGTTTTATTTATTTAACTTTCCATAATTTCTATTCAATATTACTTGTAACTTCAATTATATGCTTACCCTTTTAGAGAATTTGAGCTCACTCCTTTCATATGTTTCATTTTTCCCAGGATTTTGATACAAATATTATGACTGATAAGCATGGTTACACAAAGGATGAATAATTGAATAATAAATGAAAATTAGTATTTTTTATGATCTAAATTTTAATTTGGATTATATGTATGTATCTAGTTTACAATACAACTAAACTACATGGTCCCTTAGGATTTGATTCCATTTTACATTATCCAAGGTTTTAATGTAATAATCTTGATCTAGGCTATTGGGGTTGGGGTTATTATAGCTGGAATTAGAGGAATTTTAGTAGAAACTAGAGGAACATTATTTTGGAAATAATGGATTAAAATCAAAACACATTAATAACTATGTTTAAACATATGCACTCATAGATTGAGAAAATATTTCAGGATTTACACATCTTATAAAGGATTCATCTTGACTATGTCACATTAATGAGTGTTTCTCAAATTGTACTTTTGGTTTTGGTCAATGTTTAGAATCATAAATATTATACAACTAATGGTTATACTACTAATGATAAAGATATTAAAAATGAAAAAGGCAAGGAAGAAGGTTTTAAGGAATAACATGATGAGGCATAGTTAATAGTTTAAAAATGAAGTAGATTGATTAAATTTCTCCCATTATGGATTCAATAATTAATTCATCAATGGTTCTATTCTTATATGAATCATGATATATATAAGGATAGTGTTTCATTACTTCTTCATTAATAATTATGAAACAAGAATGACTTCCTTAATGTCTTTAAGGTGGTCAAGTATTTGGTATGTGACAAAAAGACAAACATTGTATTATTTTGGTGATGATAAGAATAATTTTTAGAAATTTAGAGACCTTCTTAGACTGAATTTGGACCAAAGTATTATTTATGAGTCTTAAGGCTGTAATGAATTAAGTTGACCATTAGATATTAATGATTGAGGTTAAGGAATGATTTATTGGATTCATTGTTCAAACCATTTTGGTTTTAGTAAATATTTAAAGGATGAAGGAGTGGTCGGTGGATATTATGATTCATTAAACGAATTTAGGTGTAAAAATTAGTCTTGAATATCTATCTCTAGGTGTTTGAAATGATATGAATATATATCTAAGCATACCAAATTATAATATCATTTCTATAACATGGAATGAAACCATATAGGATTATTTTCAAAAGATCATATATAAATATTAAAATAATCCTTCTACTATTGGAAATGTATTTTTAAAAACACTCTCTTCATTTGATTTTTTTTACCAATAATTAAATGGAATCTTAAACCCATCACATATATATGGTTTTGTGATGGTAGATATTATGATGAACATATTCTCTACCACTCTTCATCAGAACATTATCATTAGATTTCACTTAAAATTACAAACTTTCAATTTATTATATTGTTATCTCATTTGAAATCCTATATTTAGGGTAACCATCCCATTTCCCATGCCATATAATTAAGAAGAAGTTTGAATAACCCTATTTCTGGTGTGGGTTTCCCACAAAGAAACTTTTTAATTATCAACTGTTGATTTCTGATGTGAAATTTCCAATTGTGAGGAAAAAAATTATTATAGAAGGGGAGAATATGATACCCCAAAATTTTATGGTATTCCCCTTTTAAAAATTATTCTCTTCTATATCTTACGTTGCATACAACATCTTATTTTAACAAAAAATGAGATACAATTAAATGTCATTATTTTAACACGGACATTATAACCTAGCTATTACATTGGTTGGAATGTTTACTATTAACCAAATTATAAAATTTATATATTATATATTTAATAAAATGTTTACTATTTTAACCAAAATTATGTTATACTCATAAGATAATATTAAATAAAATTTTGAACATTAAAAGGCTATATTTTTCTAAAGGTAGTTTTACCAACTTTTAATAGTGCACATATTTCAAATCGAGTTTTTTAAACATTATATATTATATATAAAAAAATAAACATCCTATTTTAATGTGGAAAATAAAAAAATTACATTAATTAAATTTTTAGTATTTTTATGATCAGTTTCATGTATTGATGAATAGTCATGAATATGAAATTATAATTAAAAATAAATTTTTTTATCAAAAAAATTTAGGGTAAAATTATAATGATTATTGATATTAAACTATAAGAAGATTATTTAATATTATATAATCCTATGTTTTTCATTTATATTAATTTCACATTGAATGTTGATATAAAAACATTTCATTCTTTTGAATGTTTTTAATTTTAAAATAGGTTTTCTTATTCCGTCAATGGGATTATTTTTTGATTAATAACTGTAAATTCTTGGTTTTAATTTTTGAAAGTGGATTTCTTATTTAGTATCAGTGGATAAAAATTATATAAATAAGATTATATTAATTTTGGGTATATTAATAGACAATATAGTAATATTTTAATTTTCACAGTAGGTGTAAATTAGGTAATTCAGGGTAAGAATAATGTCATAAAATTACCCTAAAATGTGTACTAATTTTATTTTATGAGGTATTTTTTACCAAAATAATAATTCGGTTGATGTTATGGCCTTTTGGAGAATCTTGGATGAATTTTAGTCTTTTATTGTATTTTGTTCTAAGAGAAGTCCAATATGGAACACTCTTGTTTTAATATGTATTAAAATTTTAATTTATAGTTAATTTCAATATACCCAAAACTATAAATAGTAATTGGAAAGGTAAAATTTTTATATTAATTATGGTAATTTATTTTTAATTTTTTGGAAAAGATAATTAAATTAAATGGTGATACAATAATGATGTAGTAAATGTTTAATTAATAGAAAAATCAAATATATGATATTAAAATTACTAAAAGTCATGTAATGAATACTGTAAAAATTGAAAATGATCATATTTTAAAATAATTAATATTTTATGACATGGTAAAAATTCATAAAAACATGAAATTTTTTCGACTAATTGGGAGGAAGTTTAATATGTTATTAATGTTCTATATATGGAACTTTTGTCATTTCAGAGTAACTATATTAACCCTTATATAATAAAACTCCTAGTTGTGACACTCGGAGTTATGGAGATTTGCTTAAGGTTAGGTCGAATGATTAGGGTAATAATATCACCTAATGTGGTATAAAAATAATTTGTTCAGTGGATTTCAATCCATACCCATATTATATTATAAATTACACAATTTTTAACCATTTTAAATATAAAATTATTTTTTTTAATTTTATATTTTTGGAGTTTCCAAAAGTACCCCTCACCTAAATTTTAAATGGGCTCCTCCTCCCTCACATCCTCAAACCCCATTGATCCATATAGATTGAGAAAAACATCACTGAATAATATCCCATAATATATAAACTCATAATAGAGGAATCCCTTTTTGTTTGAAATATATCCAAGTAATCCCTTGTCTGCGAACCAAAATGAGATACCCAAAGAAGAGGTAACATCTTTCATAAATCTCTTTAGACATATTTCCATTTAACACCCCCAAAAATATCCTTATATCATTAATATATTACAAAAACACTTTCCTTAATATAATAACATGTTATTATTCTATGTTTTATACCTACAGTTTCAAAAAAATTCCATCTAATGGGTAACAAACATACTGTTTATGTGTATGGAGAACAACCGCCTCAAGAGATGATGATTGTTCGTTTTTCCATTACCAGCATTCATGGTTGTGAATTATGATAATAAAAATATTTATATATGTTATAAATGATATTTATTATGTATTTATTCTTATGTATATTTTTAATAACCCATATCCTTATGCTTCCCATTTTTTATAAATATGATAACATCGTTTGTGGAAGTATGGACCATCACCTCATCAAAGAGATGTGATTTATTCCTACTATAAGTGGAATATATTGAGTATGATTTCAATAATGATATATAAAATATATTAAATCATATTATATATGTATTATAATATATATACATATCATTTTAGTTTAATTATTTTAATATTTAAGTTAAATTAATGTATTGTTCATGCGTATGTATGGCCTAATATCTCAATAAACGGTGCATTTCATTTATTATTTACAAATTTTATTTATTTTTATAAATAAATATATAATGAATATATATGACAATAAAATCATGATTTATATTCTATGTATTATTATATCATGATATAAGTAACCGTAAGGAGAAATAACATGTCAAAACTTACTCGAGAATCTAGGCAATTAACACCTGAAATAGTGAAAATAATGAAAGACTTTTAATGGTTGATAAAATAATATTAAAATATCATATATGATATCATATACATAAAAAATTTGTTTATATAAATTAATAACCTTCTTTATACCATTATAAAAGAGGTTAAATCATGGACAATGGAAAAGGAAGTGCAAGGTAAAGGTTTTCTCTTCTAACTTTTACTTCTATGAGATATATGAAATTCTTTAAACTTATTCCTTGTGCGTGGTGTATAAAATACCATTTGGTATATAATATCTATATTATCTATATTATCAAGATATTATATGATTCATTTAATGATATTCATTCATATGTATTATGATTTAAATGTTTCAATGTGATATGATACACTTTGTAATGCTTAAAGAATATTTTCTGGAAGAGTTTTCCAATGGTCTCATTTGAAAGAATCATTATCTATGTCAACATCCTTTTTTGAATATTTTAAATCATCGATGACTATATATTATGATACCATATACCATATTTTATGGATGTTTTAATGATTAATTTGTTTGTGGATGTTCTATTTTGATAACATTCATGGTTTATGGTTAATGTATTAACATTTTGTATGCTAGTTTTTTAATAACAATGTTTATCTGTTTTATAATTTCATATGAGGAATTAATTGGACTTATTATGTGATGGAAAGAGACCTCTATATCCACTCTATGCATTGGTATCTCTCATGAGATGAAATTAGTGGGAGACAAACCCTTCATGTTTTTATAGGAATTTTAATCTTGCGATGATGATAAATATTAACCCAAATCAGATGAGTTTATACCCACAAATATAAACTATCCTGAGGATATATCAAGACAATAACTATATTTAGGATAGATCATGATAGTCCATACCTCCAACATTATGAATTCCATCTATATTATTATTTCATTTTATTTTTTTAGTATTTATAATATCAATGGTATTGGTTTCTAGATTGTGTGATTAGTTATGAAAAATGTGATTTAGTAATATACCTTTCTATGTTGTTTACAGAATATTACTCAATGATTCTTGTGTGTGATTATCCTTTCTGAGAATTTGAGCACCCCAATTTCATATGTTTTATTCTTCCCTAGGATTATGATAAGTATGTTATTATAACTATGTGGGGTTACATATATTTGGAATAATGGAAGAATAAATTGAATTATTTGTTTTTTATGTTTCAAAATGTAATTTGAATTAGAATTATAACTATAGTTTTCCCCGAATATAAAACTATTTAGTCTCATGGGTTGAAATTCCATGTAACTTTTTCCAATGCATTAATGGAAGGAACTGGCTCTACCGGGTTCAATATCATTACACATACATCCCTAAAAATAATGTATATCAAACATGTTTTGGGGCTACACCCAGAAAACCACATCACTCTCATTATTTGGGTGAATAGATACTCCTAATTATAAATTAATTATACATAATAAGGGACAGTTTTTGTATAAAAAGTGGCACATGGGAACCATATAATAAAATTTATTCTCTATTTGTATATTCAAAAACGATCTCCACATGTTTGTCATGGTTTCTCTGAGTATAAGAATATAAAAATGTGTTATCTTACAAGACCAAGAAAAATGAATTATGTTTAGGGTGGAAACCCTGTTAATAAAATCCACAAAAAAGAGTGAATTTTTAAGGAAGAAATTCATTACAAGATACTAATATGAACCATAGCTACTATATAAATCCATATTTAGTAAATCTAAATTCTTGATAGGAACACGATGATAGACCAATTTTAACTTCATCATCAAGAATACCCTATTCCATTAGATCTTGTCAAAAAGATCATCTATGTAAGGTATTGGATAATTATTGTTAACTATAAGTTGGTAGTAATAAATTCATAAATAATGGTTCACATACTTTTTATTTTTTAAAGGTATAGGTGAGATTAAAGATGAAATATTAGGTCAGATAAAACCTTAATATTCTAGATCTTCTAATTGACAGTTGATCTCCTAGATCATAGTAGGTTCCATCCTGTGTGGAGGAATGGAGACTGGAGCTACTCCTTGAAAGAACTCAACCATGTAATATATCTCTCTCTAAGGAGTAAAGTTACAAATATTATCAGAAGAGATGTCCCATAAATTATCTGCCAAGGGAGGAAATTATATTTTATGTATTAATTTATCCTCTATGTAAATACTATAAATATTGGAAGTCCCTCCACCTAGAACATGATTATCTAGTTCATCTCTATTGTCTTGGGCATCCCACTCACCATTATAGAGACATATAAAACCTAATGTTTATGTAAAATAATCCATGCGGTGATTTCACTTCACATATGATTGGTACGGAACAAACCAATCCATTCATATAATGACATCAAATCCCATCATCACACATATAAAGACGTACCAAAAGAATTAATGATTTCTTACCTCATGAGGAAGTCTCTGAATTAGTGTATCCCCTCGAACACTCACCTAATGGTGTTTCTATGTTCATAACCCCAAAATATTAATATATTTCATGCCTCGTACAATCCACGGTCAATAAGAAGATATGGGGGTGAGATACACTAGTATTAACTAAAGTAGATAGAATATTAGAGGATACCTTAATATTACTTCATGATTTTGATGGTCTTGTACTCTGATATGAATATATCATCTTCAAGGAGTTAAACGAGCATGATCTACGACACTATGATATATCTTTACTACTATGAACATGTACTCTCTGTTGGGACTGATAATTATATGTATGGATACCATAGCCATGATCATATCTTTATCCTATCTTACCAGTGTTAATAAAACTCCCTTCCTGAAGTGGCATAACTGGTCCCCATCCTGAATTTGGAGCTACTGTGGATCCTCTTCCACTATAAATAGATGGAAAGTTCCCATATAAAAACTGAATTTGACCATATGTCCACAATCTTGAAACTAAATATATTCTCTATCACATTAAGGATTTATATGCCCCAAAAATCCATACTTACAATATATAATGGGGCTTCTACTATGAATACTCTGGATACCACTTTTCTAATGAGAAATCTCAAGGAGGCGCTTCCTCCAATAGGAAGAACTACTACCCTTCCTTGTAACATAATATCTATTTATGATACTATCATCACCTTTTATCTTTCACTCATTGGAAAGACCCTAATTGGTAATATCAAAAAAGGTAGGTAACAGAAATAAATCCACATGTGAAGATGATCCTGAGTAATCACATCCTACCAGTGTTCATATGAATCACATAAAATATTGGAAGGAATATTGTTCTTCCACAATAGTGTCATATTCATATTCTCAATGACAGAAATGGTGGACTTGGTCTATGACTCATTTGATAGTGGAAAACCATCCCTGGAAATGTTCGTAGTAAGAAACTTCTATAACTCATGAGATAGATTATCCTTGGTAGGTTTAGGTTGTGGAGAAACCTTCCTGGAAAACATATCACATTGAAATCCATCTTGAAATTGATCATCATATCCTATTTTAGGGATATAATTTGTCTACATAAGTGTTACTATAGTTGAAACCACTAGTGTATTAGGGCCCACCACCTCTATATTATGGTCTTCTCTATCCTCAAGGTTCACGATTGGATGATTTCATGGTTGTGTAGGTCTAAAAATTCCAAAAACATGTCATAGAACCATATTTTTATACTATTAGTAATAGTAGATAAAGAAAACATTAATAATAAGTGGTCACTACACAAGTTTCCCTCACAAATACCAATATAGAAGGCTATGGTATTTGTAAGTGTTCAAGTTTAATTCACTAATGTTCTAGTATGTAAAAGGTAAATTTCACATTTCTGCTTCATTTATTAGAAAACATTTTATTTTAGAAGTCAAATTTTCCATTCAAAATTATCATTTTATTATTTATATATAACAAGTATCAATTAAATAGACCATCATCCCCATATAATAATGTACCATACACATTATAATTGATATTGAAACACATTTACTTTTAATATTTTATAAAATATATTTTTCCTCATAATGTAACAAGAAATATACAATATATCTACATGGTAAATTAACTATAATAATTCATGATGGTCCATACAACTCATAAATTGAGAATTTTAGTCACTCAATCATAGATAACAAGCAGCTTAGGTAACTAGAGGTATATAGCTAAGATGGGTTGAAACTAGGTATTTAATATTCCACGGTAATCCTATAAAAGAAACACTATTTAGATTGATAATGTAACATTAAACACCAAATTTCATTACCCTAGATAAGACTTTAGAAACAAAAAATAATATAAAAATCATGGTTCACTCAACAATCAAAGGAAACACAAGCAATGAATGTAGTTAAATGCACATATATGGAATGGTAAATGCATTTCTTGTGAATTCTAGTTTCCTATGATGATGCATGTAATAGTGATCCATGCCTTATAAAGAAAAGGTAAATATCCATAAATACTATCAAAATATATCAATTCATCTTTTACACCCATTGGTGAAAGGATATTAACTATAATATATGAAAACATAAGAAAAAAATCTCATTCTTAGGAAACATGGTATTCACCCCGAACATGGGATAACAACTCCTACACATGACTAATAACCATGTTCCAACCTCTTTATAATATAATGTATATATTTCCAAAACTATAAATCAATAAAAATTAGACATGTTTTGATATCATTTATTGATGTACCAAGCCAAAATTGAGTAATTGTGGGCTCAATATAGTGGGCCACATAACCTCATGCATGCCTCCACAAACACCAGAGACTATCAACCAGAAGTGAGGGACTAGGGTGTGTGCAACGACCCAATGTTTTAACAAGGAAATTACTTTATTATAATAATTACATAATTTGTTAAAAAATTAGGAAACACAATTCCATATCCTTCTTAAATGAATAACCATGTGACCTTTAAACATAAATTTTCATCTTTTATGCTTTGAATTTCAAAAATCTGACATACACAGTTGTGATTAGTAAAATGCTTCAAGTTCGATACAACAAACATAATTTTTGGTGAATATTAACCTACCCTTATTAATAGAAATATGACCCTTATGAATATTAAATCCTCTAAAAGAATAGTAACCTACCCATGAATGATTAAATAAAACCTAGGCATCATATAATTGACAGTTTGACCATAGTAAAAGAATTGGGATTTTTGTATGTCTTAAATAATTAATTATAATTAATTACTTAATTTAAATGAAAATTAACTTTTAAAAAATGTTTTAATAAATTAAAATTTTTTGTCTTCTAGTTTTAAGATAATTTTATAAGACCTTATATAATTTTTGAAAGTATTATGAAATTAGTTTTAATTTTAAAATTTGTATTTTCATGTAAATTATGATTTTAATAAAAAAAATTAAATTTATCATATTTATAAAATTATTTTTATAAAATGATATCAATTTTTGGATTCTACACATCGAAAAATGGTTAGGGTGAATTTTATGGATTTTTTTGAAATACGTGAATTTTTTGTGAATAGTAAAATACATTAATTTACCGTAGAAATACATTATTATGTAAATTCTCTATTCCTAACATCATAAGTGATGAAATCACCCAAATATAAAAATCACATGGCTTTTTACTATTATTGGTCCAGTAATCATCACTATTTATTATCTTGGTGTAAATTAATAAACTGAAGATTAACTTATTAAGAAAACTCATCTCCCCTCCTCTATAAATACCAGCCTTCACACCCTCACTTCCTCAAACCTCTCAAACATAAATTCTTAACTAAAAATTTCTCAAAAATATTCCTTATCCCCTACCCCATGACCTGGAACTCTTTTCTTCATAAAAAGGCCAAGAATAGGTTCTTTAAGGAGGTTCTCAAGAGGATGATTCAAGAGGTAATTACTCTCTCTAATTTCTTTCAATTTCCTTTCAAATGTCATTTATTTTCTTTTAAAATTCTCAAATTCTATTACCCAAATTTCCAGATATATTTAGTATGAATAATATACTTTTATTATATAATTTTAATGGAATATTATTCATTATAATCCTCTCTCCCACTCTTTGTTAATCAAAATGAAATTGTTTCCCGTGATGTTTTAATTTACCTACATCATGGGTGATGCAATTCCATTTTCCTTATACTCCTATAATGATTAAAATAAAAACATAAAATTGTTTAAAATATATTTAATTTGTATATATTATTCCCTTTTATGATCTGGAACTATCTTATTTAAATTACACTAATTGATAAAACAAAAAAAAGTATGTTGTGAACGAAAAACCACACAAATTAACAAAAATGATCATCATTAAATTTTATCTAATGATTCATCCTCATGGTACATAACCAAATTCATTATTAAATCATTTATATCTCTATAATTTCACTAATATTTTATTTTAAGAAATATTTATGTTCAACCACATTCCAAATGGACATCCATTCATAAATACAAGTGAATCTTTTATAAAATCTATGAAAATTAACACCCCCAAAAAATGAATTTTTGCATTATAACTCTTCCAAAGACCCATAAAAGAACTCAATGAAAACATAGTAAACCATATTCATGTATAAAAGTTTATGTAATTTATATTTAATTAATATAATGTTATTAAATAGGACATTAATCGAAGAAATCATTCAGATACAAGGTAAGGGTAAATTCTCGAACCCCACTTTCTTTCTTTGGGTTCTCCCTCTTTCACTCCATTTTTTCTATGGTTACCCCTTAAAAACATTTGTTCATCATTGTAATTATTTTATGGGATGTACATTTTCTCTAATAAATTTTATGAAAACCCCTATTTTTTCAAAAAAAACTATTGTTTAAATGACCACAACCTTTTAACTTCTTGAATATTGTTACTATATTTACTCATGGTTAATAGATCTATGTCAAAAATGATATTCCCTCATTATTTTGGGGAACAAATGTTTATTAAAGTATGATTTTCAATGTTAAACCCATTTCTTTTCATGGGTTTTGTTATGATCAAGTTTTAAAAATTGTTTAATGTGGCATAAATGATAATGTAAATATTATGATGTGATGGTGTACCTAGAATTACATAGCACAATACGAATGTTTGAATGTGATAGGTCCACCCAGAACAATATAGAATTCTGATGCATTGGTAAAAGCAATTAATATAATGAGTAAAAGGTAAATGATTCAAGAACATGATGCTGACATTTTTCACAACTATGTGTGGTAGATGAACACTAAGACATGATGTTTCATTTTTATGCATTTCCACATTTCCTGACTTTTATTAGTGCCTCCTATAATGTTCATGATCCTTTTCTTATGTTTTTATTGTTCTCACCCATGGTTATATTGTTCATATCTATCCTATTACTATGATTTTAGCTCACCCCTTTTTTATGTGTATCCTTTGGTGAATACATGTACTAAGGAGAGGTAAAAGGACAATAAGATGATGGAGAATAATGAATTAAATAAATATTTATGTCTGATGAGGTAAATTTTATGTTTGGTCCTAGTATTCCCAAGACACTAATTATCTTTATCCTTGTGGTGTAATACTTTATGATGTTTATCTTTACAATGATGTAATAGTAATGTAAGAAAAGGTTGGGTTGCAATAATTGGTATCAAAGGCACGGTTTAGTACATTTGGGATTATAATTAGCGAAACATAGCGAAAACCTCTTGTGTGAAACTAAGTACTAACATGAACACAAGAAGTTTTACATAGGGATCTCATAAGTTATGATTTTATTGAAAATTGTACTAATGACTAAGTTATTCATGAATCATTGACTTATGTTATGTTATATCCCTTTTCTATTTTAGAAAATGGTGGGAACCAGGACAAACTAGGCTAACAACCCGTGCGAGGGCCAATGTAGTGATTACCCAAACGACATCCCCAATACATTGGGAGGAGGAGTTAAAAACATTATGGAGATTTTTACCCAAATATCTCAGGTTATGGACAATAACCTGAATAATGGGGAATTTACTCCTTCACCAAAGAGGGAGCAACTGGATATCGAGTGTTTTATGTGTCAATGACAACTAACGTTTAGGGGATCTTCTGATCCACTAGTTGTGGAATAGTGGGTAAACTCCATGGAGAAGATCTTTTCCATGGTTCAATGTTCTGAGATAGAGATGGTGACATTATCCTTTTATCATCTATAGGGAGAGGCCTATCAATAGTGGTATTTGATTATGAATACCAAGACAAGGGATGAAATTGAATAGATGGAATGGGATGACATTAAGATAATGTTTCTTTATAAGTATTTCCCATGAAATCTTTATACAAATATAGAGAGAGAATTCATTGAGCTCAGGAAAATGGAAGGAGAATATGTCACAATCTACGAACTGAATTTCACAAGGATTTCAGGGTATGCTTCAGGTTTTGATATCAACAATGATAGAAATATTGATAGAATATTTGGTGGATTAAAACCAAACCATCAAAAGGATCTTGAAATTAAATAATTTGGGAGTTATGAATAAGTTTTTCAATGTCCTCTCAAAGGGGATATAGAGATTGTAGAATAGTCCCATGGATGTGTGGAGAAGAAATAAAAGGAGTTTTTGGCCAGGGGATATAATGATAAAGGTTGGAAGAAAACTCAATGAACCACATACCAAGAATGTGGGATTTTTCCTCATGGTAACTTCCCCAACGGGATGAGTAAATGGTTCATGTTTGGGAAAGAAGGACACCATGCTCAAGAGTGTTGAAAATACATGAGAATAAAGGATAATGTGGTGGATGAATGGAGAGAACCACCCATGGTTCAATGATACAATGGTAGGGAGAAAGGGCACTACAAAAGCAAGTGCACTAAACCTTGAGTCCTCTGGGGTATTTAGCTTTAGAAGCCACCAAAGAAAAAGGAACAAGGGAAGGCTTGTGCCATCACTGCTACGGGAGTGGAGTATAGTAATGATGTCATACAAGGTACACTTTATATTTACTCAATAATGGAAAAGGTCTTATTTTATTTTAGTTCTATGCATTCCTTTACATCATTAAAATTTTCTAGAACTATAGAATCTAAGCCCCAAAACATTGAATTAGATATATATATGTAAAAACAATAAGTGGTTAAATCATTACAACCCAAGTGCTTGAATCTTCTCCAATTAGTGTATTTTGGAATGTTCTTCCAGAAAATATCGTAATACATCCCTTGGTGTAATTAGACACTATAATTGGAATGGATTGGCACTAGTTATATAGAGCACATATCTACTTTCGGGAAAAGGAAATATCTTTTCATATTCCAAACCATCCCATGCTCCTCTACAAATGCAAATAAGATCACGAATCTCTATTGAAAAATATTTCAAATGTGTGGTTGTTGATTCCCAATGAAGAAGCATAACTTTCCCTATTAGTTGAATCAAATTAAAGTGAAAACCCTATAGAAATTACAATAGTGAAGGAATACTATGATGTATTTCCTAAATAGTGACACAGACATCCCCTATATCGTGAGGTAGAGGTCTCTATAGAACTCATTCTCAGAGCTACATCTATCTAAAAGTTCCCCTATAGGATGGCTCCTATCGAACTGGAGGCGTTAAAGAAGAAACTACAAGAGAATTTGGGAAAATGATTTATACATCCTAGTGCATCACCTAGGGGTGTGCCAGTGCTCTTTGTGAAGAAGAAGGATGGAACAATGTGACTATGTATCAATTATCAGGGACTCAACAAGATCACTATAAAGAACAAGTATACTCTTCCAAGGATATATGACTTGTTCAATAAGTTATGTGGAGCTCAATACATCTCAAATGATGATCTTCATTCTGGATATCATCGGCTAATAGTGAACAAGGAAGCTATTCATAATATTACCTTTTGTACAATGTATGGGCACTATGAGTTTCTGGTGATTCCCTTCAGACTTACTAATTACCATCCAATCTTCATGGATTTGATAAATAGAGTATTTAGACATTACCTTGACAAATTTGTGGTAGTATTTATCAATTATATTCTAATCTAATCCAAGATAAAGGAGGAATATGAAGAACATCTAAAACTAGTGTTGGAAAACTTGAGAAAGGAGAATTTGTACACCATGTTCACTAAGTGTGACTTTTGGATGAAGAATGTCATGTTCTTGGGACATGTGATCACAAGTGAGGGAATTTCAGTGGACCCCTAAAAACAATTTCTATCATGGAATGCCCCAAACCCTCTAGTGTCATGGAAATATGTATTTTTCATGGATTAGTTGGGTACTACCGACGTTTTGTGAGAAATTTACCCTGATTTTCAAGAATTCTAACTAAGTTATCAAAGAAAGGGGTAAAGTATGTATGGATGGAGGAATGTGGGGGAAGATTCAAGGAGCTAAATATAAGGATTATCACTACACCTGTACTCACACTACCAAAAAAGGGATATTTTTTTGAAATAAATTGATGATTCAAAGAAAGGCTTGGGTTGTGCACTCATGAAAATTTATAATTTGATAGCCTTTTATTCATGGAAGTTGATGATCCATGAGCCAAAATACCTGACACATGATCTAGAGTTGGTAGACGTGATTTTTTCCCTGAAAATCTGGCGGTACTACCTTTATGGTGAGTAGTTTGATATATACACGGACCACAAGAGCTTAAAGTATATATTCACACAAAAGGATCTGAACATGCCTCAAAAGTAATGGATAGATCTAATAAAATATTATCATTTATCTATTCACTATCATCATGGAATGAGAAATAATGTAGGTGATCTCAATCCATGTTATGGACTGAGAAAGACCGTATCTTAATGGATATTTAAAATATGGATTTGGAAATCATAAGGGAAGGGGATACATCATACCTTGACCAAATTATTTCACAAACATCTATTCAAGAGAGGACTAAGGAGGAACATAGGGATGATCTTGAGTTACAAAAGAAGGTGAATGTAGTAAAGGAAGGGAAGTTGTGCAATTTCCATATCAACGATGATGATGTGATTTATTTTGTAATGCATAATTATGTGCCTTCAGCACCCAGGATAAAAGAAGGATCTATTGGATAACTCATATAACTCTACATTTTTTATCTATCCTGGGAGTAATATGATGTACCATAATCACCAAGAATACTTCTGGTGGGTAACATGAAGAAGAAGATTGTGGAATATATATCTAGGTTCCTAGTATGTCAACATGTTAAATCAGAGCGAAAAAATTCCAAAGGGATTATGTAACCATTTCCTATACCCATGTGGAAAAAGAAGAATGTCACTATGGAATTTTTCATGGGTCTCCTGAATACGTGCAAGGGAAATAAAGTGATATGGGTTGTGGATGACTGACTTAGAATGAATTCCCATTTTATCATTATTTTGGAAGATATCTATCTTGAACAACATTCAAAGATATATGTTAAGAAATTGTTGAGATTGCATGGTGTTCCACTCTCAATTATCTCTGACCGTGATCCATGGTTCATGTCTAAATTCTGTAAGAGTGTTCAACATTCTTTGAGTTCTAAATTTAATTACAGCTTGGCCTATCACCCACAAAATGATGGGCAATACGAATAGACTATTCCAATTCATGAATACATGTTATGATCCTACTCTTTATAATTATAAGGAGTATGGGTATACCATCTCCCATTGTTTGAGTTCTCATACAACAATAGCTTCCACTTGACTATTCAGATGGCTCTATATGATGGTTTGTATGGAAAGCGATGTAGAACGACAACCTATTGGGAAGAAGTTGGAGGAAAAATGCTTCTTGGACCCGATCTTGTGTAAGAGATGATAGAGAAGGTTCAAGTCATCCAAAAACATTTTAATGCTCCTTAGAGTTGGAAAAAGAGATACGATGAAAATTGTCAAAATCACTTGGAGTTCGATGTTGGAGATAAAGTCTTCCTTCAAATATCTCTAAGGAAAGTGTCATGTGGTTTGGAATGAAAGGGATGTTAAGTCCAACATACATTGGCCCCCTTGAGATACTTGACTACATAGGATCTATGGCCTGTCGGCTTTCAATTCCACCGAATATGGCTCAATTTCATGATTTGTTTCATGTATCTCTCGTGAGGATGTACATACCAGATCCCTCATATGTACTGAACATAGAGGTGGTACACCTGGAAGATGATTTTTATTATGAGGAGCATCCAAAGATGTTTCTGGACAGGAGTTATAGGTCCTACACAACCAAACAACCCATCTTGTCAATGTGTTTTTTAGGAACCATAAGTTTGAAGAAGCTACTTGGGAACTAGAAGAGGCGATAAAGGAGAAGTACCCGCACCTATTTGTGAAAAACAAAATTTTGAGGGTGAAATTTATTAAATGGGGGAAGAATGTAACATCCAAAAGTTTTATCAATCTCATTCCCTTTTTATAATCATTTTATACAGTACAATCAAATTAGGATACACAATTCCACATCCTTTTAAAATGAACTACTATGTCACCTTTCAACATAAATTAGCCACTTTTGTGTTTTGAATTTCGAAAGTCAAACAGACACAGTTGCGATTAGTAAGTTGTTTGGAGTCTGATAAGAAAAACATAATTTTTGGTGAATAGTACCCTACCCTTATGAATAGTAATGCAAATCTTATGAATAGTAAATCCTCTAAAATAATAGTATCCTACCGATGAATGATTTAGTAAAATGTAGGCATATTATAATTGATAGTTTGACCATAGTAAAAGAATTGGTATTTTTGTAATTCATAAATAATTAATTATAATTAATTAATTAATTTAAAAGGAAATGTATTTTCTTAAAGTGTTTTCTTAAATTAACATTTCATTTTCTTCCTGTTTTAAGATAATTCTATAAGATATTATGTAATTTTTGAAAGCATTAGGAAATCAGTATTAATTTTAAAATTTCAATTTTCAAGTAAATTATGATTTTAATTTAAAATTTTGTTAATCAAATTTAGGAAATTATTTCAGAAAAATGGAGTTTATTTTTGGATTCTATAGGTCAAAAAAAATTCGGTGAATTTTTGGGATTTTTATGCAATACATGAATTTTTGGTGAAAAGTAAAATACATTAATTTACCATATAAACAAATTATATTTCAATGGACTATTCATGATATCAAATGTACTGAAATCACCCAAATTGTGAACTCACATTCCCTATTTACTATTCATGGACATGGAATCATCACTATTTCTTATCTTGGTGTAAATTAATAAACTAATGATTAAAATATTAAGAAAACCCCTCTCCCCTCCACTATAAATACCACCATTTACACCCTCACTTTCTCACACCTCTCAAGCTTCAATACTTTACTAAACTCTACCCAAACATCTTCCCTAGACCCTCCCGCATGACCAGGATCTCTTGGACTCATCAAAAGTCCAAGCCTTGGTTCCTTAAGGAGGATTTGAATAGGAGGATTCATGAGGTAATTCCTCCCTCTCTTTTCTTTCAATTTTTTTTTCAAATGTCATTTCTTTTCTTCTATTATCCTCAACTTATATTGTAAAAATTTCATGATAACTTTATTATGATTGATATACCAGTATTATACCATACTAATGGAATTTTATTCATTATACTTATCCCTCCAAATATTTTTTAATAAAAATGAAATTTTTGCCCATGATGTGTTAATTTACCAACATCTTGGGTGATTTAATTCCATTCTCCTTCAATTCCAACAAGGATGAAAATAAAACCATAATATGGTCAAAAAATGATTTTAATTTTTATGTTTTATCTCCTTCAATGTTCTATAAATATCTTATTAACATGGAACTAATTGATAAAAAAATATGTTCAATGTGATCGAAAAACCACCCAAATTAACCAAAAATGACCATCATTAAATTTTATCTAATTATTCATCTTCATGGTACATAACCAAATTCATTATAAAATCATTTATATCTCTATAATTTCAATAATATTATAAGTTATCAAATTTAGATGTTCAACCACATTTCAAAAGAACATCCACTCAGGAATACAGGTGAAATGTTTATAAAAGGTAAAGAAATTAACGCTCTCGGACAATGAATTTAAGAATTATAAATCATCCAAAGGATCATAAAAGAACTTAATGAAACCCTATTAAATAATGTTAATGTATGAAATGTTCTAGAATTTATAATTAATTAATATAATTTCATTGTACCAATCATTAATGTGAAGATTGTTTTCGGATACAAGGTAAGGGGAAATTATCGAACCCAACTTTCTTTATTCGGGTTCTCCCTCTTTCTCTCCATTTTTTATATGGTTACTCTATAAAAATAACTTTTTCATAATTGTCTTTACATTTCTATGATATAAAAATTCTATAATTGATTTTATTAAAAACCAAATTTTTTCCAAAAAGAACTCTTATTTCAAATAAGCACACCCTTTTTTTACTTATTGAATATTGTTTCACTCTTCAATCATGGTTAATGGATCTATGTCAAGAATGATATTCTCTCTTTATTTTGGGGGCCAAATGTTTATGAAAGTATTATTTACCATGTGAAACCCATTTCATTCAATGGGTTGTGTTATTTTCATGTTTTACATGTTTTTTATTGTGGAATGCATGATAATGTAAATATTATGATGTTACGGGTGCGCCCGAAATTATATAGCTCTATATGAATGTCTGAATGTGATGGGTGTGCCTGGATTTATATAGTGATCCAATTTATTGGGTAAAGTGATGAATCTCATGAGTAAAATTGAAATAAAGTGTGATCATGATGCTAGGAATGTTCAAAACTATTTAAGGTAGATGACCACTAAGACATGATGTTTCATTTTTATGCATTTCCACTTTTAAAGTATTGTATTAGTTCTTACTCTAATTTTCATGATACTTTGCCTATTATGTGATTGTTCTCAACCATGGTTATATTGTTCATATCTATACTCTTACTGGGATTTTAGATCACCCCTTTTTTATTTATATCCTCAGGTGGCAACATGTACTGAGGAGAGGCCAAGGAATAATAAGTAGCTAGAGAATAATGAATTAAATAAATTTTTATGTTTGATGTTGTAAATGTTATGTTCAGTCCTGATTTTCCTATGAAACCAAACCTTTATATCCTCATGGTATTATACTATTATGTTTTTGAACTTTATAATAATGTAATGGTAATTTATGAAATGGTTGGGTCTCTATAGTGTGTTTGTTGGGAGACATTTCCATTATGTAAGAGTGAATAAAAGCTTATATAATAATAAAAGATGGTTAACTATAGATGAAACATTATAAATATGACAACATGAGTTAAGGATAAACCTACATGATCTAAATTAAAATCAAAATATAGAAACTAAATCATATTAAAAAGGACAATTTCATGTTAGGACTCTATAAAACTAGAAAACGTGTATACATGGTAGCATGCAATACATACATTAAAAAATAAGAAAAATGAAGAAAAAACTGTCCCACCATCCCAAGGAATAGCATGGCCATCTAATACAAAGTTCCATATATATTTACGAAATCAAGATTAGGTGTCCAAATTAGGATTGTTACCCTTATCAACACCTATATGCATATAATCTTCTAGGGTATGTCTAGTGTCCTAGATAGTGTGTTAGATAAATCCTAGTACTCCTACACCAACATAGTTAATACAAACCAGTATGTTAAAATAAACTAAAAATGTGCAAGCATATATAAATTTAATGAAATTATATAATGACAACTGATATCTACGTCATCCTCATCTAGTAAAATCTAGAAACATGAAACCATTTAATTAATAATTTTATGTTTAGTTTATATAGATAAGTCACATGAGATGTAATAGAACTGAAACTATATAAAGATAATAATGAACGAAGATTAATGGTATAATAAGAGAATCATTGACATCAGGGGTCAGCCAAATCATAGTAGTAACTCATCTAGTATTGTAATAAAAGGGTACATAGTGTAATCCAAGGGGAATAAACAAATGTATTCCACTATAAATAGTTCTAAATGACACTAATGATATCATCTAAGGTAAAAAAATGCTTTTAATGACTGGGCCAAATGGGGTGAATCCATGGTGTGACGTGTCTGAAGACATCATGCTAGAAACATAGAGAGTATACATGGAATCCAAATATCCTAAATATAGTGAAATGATCCTATAACATCATGTTGGATATACACTGGATGGTATGGTCCATATTATATTGTTGGTGTAACCCTTGGAAATCAGCTCCTTGAATCGGAATGGTATCCTCTGAGTGCTCAAGGCATTCACTCAATAATCCATGGTTGGCTCAAGTATGAATACTTATATAAAGAAATTAAGTCAAAATGGAATATGCACCTTATATATAATTAATTATTTAAGAAGGGTATGTAATACTCCTTCCATTTTATAATTCAATAGGGCCAATCCATTTCCTTTGATAATTAGTGAAAATGATTATTAGGAACTGAAACCAATTATAAATTCTATTTATAAAAATTTAATGATTTCATTACATGGATATAATGAAAATAAATTTAAATTTAATTCTATTTTAAATTATTAGGTTTATTCCATTCCATTCATAAGATTTATAAGGTGGGATAAGGATATAAAACCATATGAAATTGAATTATGAGTATCTAGGAAAAGTAATACCTATAGATATAATTTCCATTTAATTGTTTATTGGCTGATTAATTAGTTTGAACACTTACCATATAGGGTTCATGTGGTAACTATAAGTGTTATGGCCATTAGTGATTCATAATTCATTAAATTTAAGACGTTTTACCATTGTCACAGTTAAAGCACACACTTGAATAGTGTCTCAGATACACCCACAAGGGATACAAAGGGATAATTAAATAATAAACCAACTTGGGGTGGAATGAGATGAGGTAATAAACAACAATTATTAATAAAATATATTCAAAGTGCTCTATAATAAGAGTAAAATTATTATATTCATGGAATATAAATTTTAAGAAGCACCACCCACTAATTCTGGCATGTGCAAAATGATGATTGTTAATAAAATGTAGATAGATGAAAGATGTGTCATAGAGCACCTACCATGATCTTATAACACTCTCCCTATCCAAAATAAGCCATTTGTTTTAACTGCATCAGATGAAAAAATATGAACCATTCAACATATAGAAAAAAGGGAATATGATCCCGCATCAATATATCATCATTGAGAGGAAAGAAAATGATTAACTGTGCCTATGAAATAAATAGCACTCATTGTTATGTAAATAAGTTCCCTTATGAACTTTCCATTTTTTTATGTTTTGAAAATCAGAAACACTTTTTCTTAAGGAAAACTATCTTTCTCTAATAATTATTTTCTTAATGAAAATTTTGATTCTCTAAGGAAATATATTTTTTAATCCTTAAATATTATTTTATATGAATTCTTAGTGATCCTAATCCATGTTCAACAATATTTTTCTTAAGAACGAATTTCAATAAGAATAATCGGATCCATATCTAAAACCACAAAATCATATAGTTCTTTATACACTAAATTCGTTGAAAATCAGACAGCAAATTCTTTGAAATCAGATTTTGAATTCATTGGAAATCGTATTCCAAATTCTCTGAAAAATAGACATTGAATAATCTGAAATTAGACCCTAAATTCCCTAAAAATCAGACTCCAAATTCTCTGAAAATGAGCCTCCATATTCTATGAAACTTATATTATGAATTCTATAAAAATATTACTCTGAATTATCTGGAAATTGGACTCTAAACACTCATTTTTTTAGACACTAAAATCATCATAAATCGGATCCTGAATTCAGCATTATTTAGAATCCAAATGTATATTATTTTATAATATAATTATTCATATTTTTAAACTTCATTTCCCACTTCTATAAGAATCTTATTAAATTAATTTCCTATAGTTTCATTATTTCTTTAAATTAATGTTTCATTTTATTAGGTCCTAAACATGTTCATGTTTCTTATGCATAAAAATATTTTCCTATCATTTTTATGATTCTTATACATGGTAATGTTTCCCACATTTTCTTATATGAAACGTTTTCGTACAAAATATTTTTAACTATTTGTTGTCTAAGTGACCCTTGTCCAGGTCCCTCTGAATTTCAAGGAAAAATTTAACTGTTGGATGAGGAAATTACCATTTGGATTTCGGCCTATAAATACCTCAAACTGTTGAAGAATCTAATACAATTTTGAAAAACTTTTTGATTCTATAAAGTGATTTATAAAGAGAGAATCTCATGACTTGTGCTGTCTATGAAAATCTTTTTCAGTCATGAACAACGTGTTCAACTTGCTTAGTCCAACTCCAATTTGTTGATCAATCAAGGGCTTCCAGGGATAGGAAAATAGAGGTGTCGACTACCATAATGTTTGCGGAATTGTGGGGATATGAAGACAGATTCTAATATTACTATAAAGGGATTACCCTGGTATGGGTAAAAAGTACTTTGTTGATTGTAAAAATCAAGGTACATTATCATAGGTTCTTGTTTACCCTTCTATTTGAGATAAATGATTTCCTACTAGTTATTTTTTTGTTACAAGTTTTTATTTTCGGATTATTTTGTTAATGAATGAAGGTATAACTTTATTATAAATTCATATATTGTATGCTACGATAAATATGGTTATATAATCTTTATGGTACAATTATTCCCTAAGATAAACATGATTTTGTTACTTTAAGATTAACTTGTTTATATTTAGGTTCTTCATAATTGGACCTGGGCCCTTCCAATTATACCATTGATTAGGAACTAATGAGGGTTTGTGAATTCACCTTGTTTAACATTGTTAAACATAGATTTTCATAAGGTTAAATACAATGGTTTTAAAACATACAATTCACCCCCCCCCCACATGTAATTTGGTTCTATATCTATATTTTGATCCAAAAATTGGTATTAGTGTATGGTCCCTAAAATAATTATACATATATATAATTTTTCAAGCTCAACTTTTCTTTTTGAAATTTACTTGTTCAAATTTTTCTTCAATTATTTCTTCAAAAAATATTCATTACTAATCATTTTTGTGGAAAATTATATTTCTTATATAATGGTTGGAATGAATTTCGGCTTAATATACAATCCAAAACCAACCAGACATCCAATTTTTAATAGTAATGATTATTATTACTAGAGATATTGTATGAAGAGTTTTTTTTAACATAGGTGTGGATAATTTTGTCCTACTCATAGGTGAATAAAATATTCCTGATAAATAAATCAGAACATTCAAATCTGAGGAAAACAAGTATATCAACCAAATTACAAGGTACGCATTAAAATTTTAGGTTCCATAGCCAAGAATATCTATAGTAAAATATCCTATTGTGAAGATGCATATAGTATGTAGAATATACATGAAGTTACACACTTTGGAAAATCAAAAGTGATAAAAACAAGAAGAGCTTTGATTATATCTAAATATGATAAAACAAATTCCCAATGGAGAACCTTTTTGTAATGTGTATTGAAGATTTATGACTATTGTAAATATTCTTCAATCTATGTGAGAAAACTGACCCAATGAAAAATTTCATGTGGACAGGATAATTTATATCATTCTCAATGAGTGAGGATCTAAAAGGATAGCTATTAATGAAAATAGGAAAGTATATAACATTAGTCTTGATGAGTTTTTTGGAAATCTTCTTTATCATGAAACAAGAATGAAGAGAGATGAAAATTTCAATAAGAATAAAAATAGAAGTGGAAGCATTGATTTTACTACTACATCTAAATCCACTACACCAGAAAGGGTAAATAGATCTAAAGCTAAAATTTTTTTTGTTATATCTGAATCAAGTGATAGTGATTAGTCTGAAGATCAATGATAAAATCATGCTCGAATGGTGGACAAGATTTTGGGAATGAAATTTTATCAGTACAGTTATAAGAAGAATGATAGAAAGTGCATGAAAGATTCAGATGTAAATTATTTTGAATGAAATATAGTTGGACATATCATAATTTATTATCTTGTTCTCAAGAAAAAAATTAGAAAGGATATGTATTATGAAAGGAACAGGAAGAAGTATTACAAATCTACGGCTAGGAAATTTCTGAAGGCTAATGACACTAGGTGTATCGGTGGTGGTGACTCTTTAGATAAATATTAAGAATATGAATCTCCTATTCAGAATAATATTGTTCTTATAGCTAGACTACATATTGAAAATAATTATCTTAGGGATAAGGTACAGGATGATGAATATTTAACCAATATTTCTTTAAATTGTAATTTTCCTAATGGATAATATTATGAATCTTTGGATGAAGATTCATCCTCATCAAAATATAATATCTTACCTTCATTTGAAGAAGATTATATATTTTCTAAATTAATTCAAAATTAGACCTATAAGATTAAAATGAAGTTAGAGAATGAAAATATTAGAATTTATATTTTACTATAATAATTAACAAATCTTTCTAGTTATCTTTATCAAAAAACTCTTGATTTAGAAAAATGTTTATAACAATCTTAAGTTAATTCTGAGAAGGATAAATTTTTTAAGGATCATTAAATTGTTCTTTATAATAAAAATGGTTTATATCATATGTAAAAAATCTTAGACTAATTAATATAAGGATAAAAATTTAGTCATTAGGCAAAAATAAAAATAAAATTCCTTAATGAAATTTTTTTCAAACATCACTTCTAGTTGGAAAGAATTTGATAAAATGTATTCACAACTTCTTTCTCTTAGAAATAGTTCTAGATTTTTTTATACTCAATCAAACCAAGTTTTTAGTTATAATTATTTCATTCCCCAAAGTGCCCCTTTTTTTACTAAGTGTCAATTTGGTGGATAGTGGGAGAAAAAATATTCTTTGAATAAAACCAAATCCATAGGTTTTCATAAAGCTTACTTTTCTAAGAATATTTTCATACCTATGATTTTCCTTTCTATTATTTTAGGATCCAGGAAATGTGGATTCTAAAAGACTGACACATTTATTTTCAATAAAATAAAGTAATAATAAGAAAAATATATGGATAGTGGATGTTCACATCACAAGATTTTTAACAGAAACTGTTTTGAAAATATTATAAAGAAAAAAAGAGGAAAATTACCTTTTGGATATAATGCTCGAGGAGAAATTGTGGGTTTATGTAACATTATTATAATTGAATAATCTTTAATTTCAAATTATTTATTTGTTATTTTTCTTAAGAACAACAATATAAGCATACGACAATTTTTTTATGAAGGTTACCCTGTGAATTGTAGTAATGATAAATTCTTATTACACAATTCCAAGGAATAGTTTATTGTCTCTTCCCATAGGCATGATAATGATTATACACTAAACATAGAAGACCTTAGGATCCAAGAACTACCATGCCTTAGTGTAATGGAAGATCAATCATGGTTATGGAATAGAAGAGTAGGACACTATAACCATAGGAACCTATGCAAACACTCAAAGAAAAGATTCGTTAATGAACTACATGAGCATAGATTTTATTATTCAAAAAATTTTGATCCATATAAATATGTAAAGAAACATAAATCAGGATTTAAATAAACCAATGATGTATCAACTACTGATGCATTATAGTTAATGCATTTGGATCTTTCTGGACCAACACAAACCGGAAGTATTTGAGGCAAATTGTAACACCCCAGGTAAATAAAGAATAGAAATTTTCATATTTATCCATATTTGTGAATAAAGTATTAATATTACTTTAAAGGGTTGCTATGTTCGATAGCGTACTCGATACACAACAAAGATTTTCATTGAAATCTTACGTTGCACTCTAATAATAAAATAATATTATTTTAAATGGTAGTTAACATGTAGCCGTTGTATTGGCGGGAATGGATAGAAATAACTAAAATATGATTATATATGTTTTTAAATGTTTTTAGAAATATCCAATAAAAGATAAAGGCTTAAAATACAGAAAGAATTCAATTTTAGGCGTATATGCCCTAGTTCTCACTAAAGGTTCACTTATCGCCTTTTGATGGTGAACCGTCATTAAATATAGTTTTGTTCACTCTTATACATTCTATTGGACCAAATAAAACTCTTCTTAAGAATTGGGACATCAAAATTTACTTTGTGTAAATTTTTGGTATCTTTCCAATAAAGTTCATTTTTTTAATGAATAGTGTAAAATGTTGTATTTTAATTCAAAACCTCTTTTTAATATAATTTATTTATATGATTAAATTATATTTTGAAGTGGTTTTAAAGTGAAATTAGAATATAATTTTACCCTTGAATCCAATAGTGGTCGTTGGAATCAATTTCACTTTGAAATTAGACTTAAACTGGTGTCAATCTTTTGATACTTATTGTTTTATAAAAACACGCTATTTGCTCTGACAGCGGGAATTAATTATTAAATTAATTAATGTGACTTATATGTTTTGAATTTTGTAAAATAGACTTCATTTTTGAATTCAGAATATCAAAAATAGCTTAGGGTGAATTTTTGGTAATTTTCTGAAAAACTTCAATTTTTGATGAATAGTGAAACCACTAACTGGTACTTATAAAAACTGATTTTTCCGTTTAAATGAAATTTTGCCATCTTTTTGTTTTGAATTTAAAAAATCCTACATACATGGTTTTCATTAATAAGTAAAATTTGGTTCAATGGGATAAAAATAATTTTTTTTGGTGAATAGTAACTTATTAAGTTTTTAATCGCGATTAGAGGTAATTAGTGTAGTTTAAGGTAAAAATAATGTTTTAATAATATGAAATGAACTTGACACATGTCTTACCCTCATTGGTTGTGTCATGGCCGACCAAGACAAGCCATGGGTCAACTTGGGGACCCCATGGATCCACTTTGGTTGGGAAATGACAAAAATAACTTTTTATTTAATGTAAAAGTAAAAATGACACAAACATAATATGTTTTACGAAAACAATTTTTACATGGGGTTATAAAGATAATATTTTCGATTATAAATAGTCATTGGAAATCTAAAAAGATTTCCTACATCATAGTATTTTTTTTATATAATTTTTAGACATTAAATAAATTAAATTATTTATGACATCATGATGATGCAGCGATGACCTCATTATTTAATGATTTAAATAAAATGGAAAGATAATGTACAATCTACAACCTACACATGGCCAAAACCAATTTTATGAGTGTATTTAGAAGCCTTATCACCTTATACACAAATTATATCAATGTGGGACCTTTTAAAACCGAAACACATTTTCAAATAAAGTAATATTTCTTTACTTTCCAAAAGTGCCCCTCCTCTCCTCTTATAAAAGGCCCCCACCTCTACCTCATTTCACACACTCCTAAAGCCTTTTTCTCGGCCAACCCCTGCCCATTTACTCTCTCCACATCCCTCTCCTCATCATAGAGGATTCACTTTGGGAATAATCCTTTCAAAGGAAGCCTTTAGGCTCAAATCAAAAGGAGTTACACTTTTAAAGGTAATTCATTCTCTCATGTTCATTTGTTTTATTTTGCTTCTCCAACCCCCTAAACACTTTTTATTTACTTCTTTTGTAACAACACCAGTATCTTAAATATACTAGGATGTTGTTATAATATTTATTCTAGCTACACTCTCACAAAACTACATCAAATGGTTAAAGAACATATGGTTTTCGTGGATGGCGAAATTCTGCCTCCCGAAACGATGATTGTTCAATACTCATTTAACACCTTCAAAGGTGGCCATTATGATGTCACTATTTTTATATATGATATATAATATTTTTATGTTTTCCTTAGGCTTCTTTTTTTTCATTTTGGGCATACCTTTATGGTTTCCATTATGGGTAAACGCGATATCTTCATTTAAGGAAGTGCGGACTACCGCCCCCTCAAAGTGATTTGATTCGTTAAATACCATATGTGGGACGTATAAAGGATGGAACTATGATATTATATATGATATTATACTTTAATTATAATATACCTTTATATCATTATTATTCCATTCTATAAAATATGAAATAGAAATGAAATTAGCGTTCATGCGTACGTACGGCTTACCGTCTCCATGAACGGTGCATTTCATTTCTTACCTCTAAATGATTATGTAATGTTATAAATGCATGCATGTACTGTATATATATGACATATATTATATCTACATCATTAATACAATTCTGGATATAATAAACATTTGGCCACACGAACAACATGTAATTGTAAGAAGTCCACTTTCGACTTAAGAACCAAATATCGGCAAACCAAATATTATTAACTTAAATGATTAAATAATGTTTATGACAAGGTAATAAGTGATATAAAAGGAATAATGAACTTGAAAAATGTTCTTAAGGAAGTAGAAATTAACTCAAGTTTATTATTCAGGAGATTAAAGAACGATCGATCCAAGTCGGACCCGAGGTAAGGGATCCTACACCTCTCATTCTTTTTAAGTAGACTCTTTTATGTCATTCCTTCTAAGATCATATTTCTTATGATTGGGATTTTCTTTTATATTAATCCTACTGTACTTATTATGTTCATATGATGAGAGACCCTATTTCCTCTCATCAATCCATTTTGGAAGTTTTATGTGGTGCTGTTAGGCTTCCGAGTTTTCATAAGGGATTTTTCATCTCACTTTTATTCCCGTGAGATTGATGCTACATTTTCCACAAATTCCTTTTAGTGGTGTATGTACTGCCCATTATTCTACTCTTTGTGTAATATACATTTTTTTATGAGTATTTACATCAATTATTTATTGTCCTTCTTTCATGGGGTGTATGTTTTGAAAGATACCCAAGTCGGTAAGGGAACCTTTCACCCTCCTCTTTTTAAAAAGACTTCGTTTTGTTGGGTCTTTTAATTTACATATTGTTATGTTGGGATATGTTCTCATATATCCTTATTGATGTAAATTTTATGTCCAAGTGATGAGATACGCTTTTTATCTCTCATCAACTCATTTTGATGTGACGTCGTTAGGCTGTCGAGGGAACTTCTTAACCCAATTTCGATTTCTTTGGGTTCAACATGTAGTTATTGAATATGTCATATTTTGAATATGTGGGAATGACCTTTTATTGTTTTACACTTAATATCCACTTATATTGGGTGTATTTATATTTGTCACGCATATTTTTGAGATTTATTTGTCCTTAATCTAAGGATACCTTCTTTATAAGGGACTTCATCACATTTGACATTTCTATTGAGAGTTCATTTTTGTTATGCACCAATTCACTCTTATATGGTGTATATACTATCCTTTGGAGTATTATATCATGAATCCATTTATTCTTATGATATTATAAAGTTCTGACTAAATGTTATTCCTCAATTTTTGTATTCAAGTGCCTCTAATTTTGGTAAAACCCCTTTAACCAAAATATTGTTTTAAATGTTTTAATTATTTGTTCTTATTAATATCCATGTTTTCAAAATGTTTTAAGGATTTATTTATATGGATATTAGTTGTTTAAATTTTTAAGCTTCAAGGTGGTATGGGACACTTTTATTCAAAAATCTTTTTATTAAATGTTTTAAATAGTTTTGGAAATGGTTTCTTTTTGTATGGATTCATTATTTCAAAAATACTAAAATGTTATATTGTGATTGAAATGTGGAAATGTTTTGTTTCCTTTATGAATGTTTTATGTGATACATTTATGTTATGGTTCTTGGGCATTGTTATGAAAACGGGTGGTTCCGTGATAAACTAAGGGCGAGTGAGCCCGATATAGCTCTCCAATGCATTGGGTAACGCGAAGGAGTGAAACGTTAAGGTTTCTCCGAAGAGATTTAGGGAATATACTGTGATGGGTATTCCAAACGTAACCAAGAGGGTTACTCCCTACGTAAGAATTTTATGAATGCCTCAAGTTACCTTTATGTCTTATGATTTCTATGATTTATTCATGATTTGATGAGGTAGGTTAAAGTGCCTATGTTTTATGGGTAAATTATGATTTCATTCTTATGTATATATGAACTCATGTTTCCTTTCCATATTTTTATATCCCTTACTGAGCTTTTTATGCTCATCCCAAGTTTTTGAAATGTTTTTCACAGGTCAAGGGAAAGGTACGTGATGTGATGATAGTGTCAAGGATGTGTCAAGAAAGAATCCATGTTTTATTTTCAATATGTTTCCTTTGATGGGAAGAATGAATAATGTCTTTTATGTAACCACTTTTTTTAAATGTGGAATGTAATGCATGTTTTATGATCTAATTCTCTAAAACTCTAAACCTGAAAAGATCCTCAATGTGTAATCTTGTATTAACACAAATATTAAGTAAGGTTTAAGGCCAGGGCCTTATATAAATACTATGTATTTGTCTTAGTTGATGATTACGTTAGATTTACTTGGGTTTATTTTCTAGAAATTTAATCTGATGACTTTTCTTATGTTAAATATTTTTCATCTAATGTTAGAAATGAGAAAAACCATCCATTGATAAATTTTCATAGTGATCATGGAATAGAATTTCAAAACTCATATTTTGAATATTTTTGTAATAAGAATGGTATTAATCATAACTTCTCAGTTTGTTCCAGCTCTAGTAATGGGACTAGAAAGGCTGAGAATGTCTAGTGTTTGGATGGAGAAATAAAGAAAAAATTAGTTAAGAGATTACCTCATGAACCCAGTGTATCAGAGATCTTAAACCGTCTGTGGAGAAATCTGGAGAGTCCTCTGAACAGAAAATCATTTTCTCAGGGTTCCCAGACTAGTGTGGTGGTTGTGGAATCTGTAGATTTGTACAATGCATAGTCATAGGACCCAGGGTACTCTACTGGAGCTGATGGTCCAAATTCTGAAGGTACATAGTGTTTTAATCCTTGTACCTATGTAGAGGTTGTATGTGTGGGTGATTTCAACAACTCTAACATGATGGTACTTTCTACTGGCAACGGTAAGTCCAGGGACGGACAAGAGTGGGAGAAGTATGCACATGTTATAGGGAAGATGTTTATTATCAGTTAGTGAATCAACCTGGAGAGCGTGTTGACCTGCCTTAACATAAACAACCAATTTGAGAGTTTAAGTAACTAGAGAGAGCATGAAGGAAACTCCAACTATCCCTATGAGGTCGAATCTGATGGAGATAGACTGCCCTTAGATGACACTAGTTTGGGAGGAGATAATAAACTTCTATACAACCAAAGGAGAAAGAAAGGGAATAAGAAAAATAGGGACCCAGGGAGCTATATTGGTTCCATGAATCAGAAACCTTAGGGCCATAAGGACTTCTCCTATCTTCCAAAATCTATGGAGACCCGGTCGGCCAAAAAAAGGGTTAACTCATGGGGAATGAGATCCAGTTAGAGGAAGGAGAGGAGGATCATCATATTGGTTCCACAGAGTCTCAATAGCAGGTGAAAGGAGCCTTAAATGAATATGACCAACAAGAGGAGGTGCATCTTCATTCTGAGGAGAAGAGGCCGGTGACGGGGGATGCTATTTCCATTGGAAAACAAAGCGAGGTAGGTTCTCCTGAAGGATTTGAATGCCTGAAAGTTTAGGATCTGGAAACGTATATGGAACTAATCATGAACTATGGTGAAGAAATGAAGGAGGATGTCTTGGTGGTCAAGGCTGAGAGGAAAGACATCGACCCAATTATGGAATGAATGATTTAAGTGGAATTTTCCTGGGAGAAAGATAAATGGATGGACAAGAAAGATCATATATTGATTAGAGGATTCAATATGGGGAAGATAAGTAATGCAGAATATATGAAAGCTTGGGATTACCATGCAAGGAACTATAAAGACAATATAGAGGAAGATCCAGACTTCCAGGTAAATTCCCTCCCTTGGAACTTGTTGATGGAAGGAGATTCCAATGGCCTTGAACTTGTGTTTAATAAGTCAATAGTTTCCTTTGTTATTTTAACTTTTTCTGAGGGTTCTCTCTATCCCCATAAAAGTTTTAGAAAATAAAAATGTTATCTTGGAAGGAAGGTTATAACTTCCCATCTCTAAGAACTCCTCAGAAAAATTTTGTTTTTGATAGAAGAAATTTAATTCTTCAAGATATAACAAGAACCTTATTGAGTGAATATTCTACTACTAAACACATTTGGGATGAAGCTATCTGTACTTATTGTTATAATATAAATATTGTTTTAATCATACTTTTTTTTAATAAAAAACCTTATGAATTGTGGACTGGTTGAAAACCTAATGTTTCTTACTTAAAATTATTTAGATGAAAAGTATTCATCTTGAATAATAAAGATAACATGCGTATATTTGAACTCAAATCTAATGAGGGAATTTCTATAGGCTATTCCATTACTTCTAATGCTTAAAGTGTTTTTTATAAAAATTCTTATACTATTGAAGAAACATTGCATGATAAATTCGATGAAACTAATCCTTCTATTTTTAAACAACTGCAAGCTACATCCTCAGATGTGTTTTCAAAAACCGATTATCAACCTTTGATTGAAGATTCTTATAACAAGAAAAATTCACACGAAAATGTTTCTGAAGTATTTACCCGAAAATATTTTCTACCTTTTGTTGATGAAAATATTTTATAAAACCCAAATCAGTTGATTCCTAAGAATCATTCCAGTGATAGCATCATTAGTGATGTAAATCAACCTATATGGACTATAAGTTCTTTAGGAAATAAAGTAGACCATCTAGAATTCATTTCGGAATTATAACTAGAAAAGAACTTATGAAGCTTTAGGTGATTATGATTGGATTAAATCCATTTAAGATGAACTTAATGAATTTGAAAGGAACAAAGTCTGAAGCTTGGTTTGAATACCTAAGGAAACTTCTATAATTTGAGTAAAATGGGTCTTCAGAAATAAATGTGATGAAAATGGAATTTTTATACGAAATAATGCAAGATTAGTTGATAAAGGCTATAATAAAAAAGAAGGAATATATGATGAAGAAACTGATTCCCTTGTCGTCAGAATTGAATATATTATTATTTTACATTCCTTTACAGTATTCATTAATTTCAAACTTTTTAAAATGGACGTGAAGTGTTATTTCTTTAATAGATGTGTTCAAGAGGAATTTTAGGTTGAACAACATCCTAGAATTGATGATACAAAACATCCTAAACCTGTCTTTAAATATACCAAATATTTATAAGGACTTAAACAAGCCCTTAGAGTCTGGCATGACAGAATTACATGATTTTTGTTTCAAAACAATTATGTTAAGGGAACTTCTGATCCAATGATTTCTATAAATAAATATTATGAAAATGATTTGATTGTTAAAATTTATGCTGATGATAATACATTTAGATCAACATAGCACTCTTTAACTGATTCTTCTAAAAAAAATTGAAATCAATGTTTGAAATAAGTATGATGGGGGAGTTGACATTTTTCATTATTTTACAAATTTCTAAAAAAAGGAAGGAACTTATATATCTCAACATACCAACACAAAATATATTCTTATGAAGTATGGATATGAAAACACTAATAATATAGGTACTCTAATCGGTACATCAAACACTCTTGATCATGATGAAGATAGGAAAACTATAGATCAAACCTCTCTTAGAGGTATGATTGGTTGTTAATTATACTTAATATCTAGTCTTCCAGACATAGTTCTTTTAGTATGCTTATGTTAAAGATATCTATATAATTCAAATTAATCTCATTTAAAAGTAGTGAAAATTAGTTTTCAATATTTAAAGGAAACAATAGATTTCGGACATTTCTATTCTTCTAGAAATGATTTTTTTTAACATGTGATGATTTTGGTGGATGTATAATGGATAGAAAAAGTACATTCAGAACAATTAATTTCTTAATATATTCATTATTTTCTAGATGATTCAAGAAGAAAAACTATGTAGAATATTCCACTATTGAAGCTGAATATGTAGCAGCTGGAAGTTTTTGTGCTCAAGTGTTATGGATACAACACACACTCACATTCTAGGGCATGCGTTTTACCAAAACATAGATAATGTGTGATAATACTAGTTTCATTTCCCTATAAAAATACCATGCATATCACTATAGTTAAAACCACATAGATATAAGGTATCAAATTCTTAGGGATCAAACACATAGATGAGATATCAATATTTAATTTATCGGAATGCAAGATAAACTTGCTAACATTTTTACTAAATCATTACCCTTTGAGAGATTTAAAAACATTAATCCAATGTTAGTAATTATAACCATAAGTTATTATTCTATATTAATATTTTTTAAAACCTATATCCTTACATTAAGAGACTCTATTTTATAAGGGTATATATGTTTACTCTTTTTCTTTCCATAATAAATTTTTTTCAAAACCTAAAATTTTCTTTCCTTAATAAAATTTTTCAAAACCTAAAATTTTCATACCACAATAAAATATTTAGAACCTAATAATTATAAGATGAACCTTATCCTAACAGTAAATTCATTCAATTTTAACCATAATGTATTTTTTATTAATTAAATCTTTATAATTGAATTTTTAACTTGTTGGTATTTATTTCTTGTTTTAATAAAACGTTATCAAATTCACTATCCATAAATCTAATAATATTTTTCCTTAAAACATCAAAATATAAAAATCATCAAAATCCTTCTTCAGCATTGATATCAATCATCAGATCAGATCAGTTTAATCTCAGTTATTGAATTGTTTTTGGGAATATGAACTATCACTGGGAAGCCTATATAATGGACCCTCCTATTCCCATCTACATTAGTTATTCCATTGTATTTGCACAGAATCTATACCGCTATTCAAATTATCCATTCAGTTTTTTTAGTTTCCTTACGCTTTGAATGTCTCTAGATGATTCATGGAAAAATATTATGGCCTCTAATAAAGAACTCAATGATTGAAAAATTTATAGAAAAAGGTTGGTAGATCAAAATTTCCTTCTTAAGTATGATTCTCTAATAGAAAAAATAATTTATAAGAACATATGGGAATGTATTTGTGTTTCCAAGACAAAAAAATTAGGATCTGTTTTATCCTAATATCCTTATAGAATTGTATGATTTAGTTAGTTTTTGAATAATGAGGAAGAGAAAAATTTTCTTTCCAGATCTTTAAAAAAACGTATTCTTTATCATTCTACAAATATTCAATAATTATGGGTTTTCATTATGGAGGAGAGGATATCATTTTCACTCACAATATTCTTGACAAGGAATTTAGTTTTGAGAAGGTTAAGTCAATTGAGTGACTTGGGCATAAAGATTTTATGTCACCAAAGATAAATCATCTTTTAAACAACTTCATATTGTTTGTGCTTTGGTTGCAAGGTTTTCACCTTTAGAGAAAAGAAGACGTGGTTTCCATTAAGAAGTGTGATATCTTAATGAAGGATTTCATGGTGAACCTAGGAATGATAAACCTCAACATGTTGATTCTTATAAAATCATGAAGTATCAAGAATGGAACCCTCATGTTTTAGATAATAATGTACCTAGCGATCCTGTTGATGATCATTGTTCTTTTCATAGAATCATTCAAAATTCCCTATTTCCCAAAACCCATAGTTTTAAATATAATTTTTTTGAGTGATGATACTCTGAGAAGGATGAAAATTGGACTCATTATTTTGTCAAGAGAGTTCTAGTATCTTTATGATAGTGAAATTCATGCTACTAGAACAAAAGAATAAGTACGTAAATATTCTATCCAAAACCCAAATAAAATAATCAGAACTAAAAGAGAACGCACCAGCTCCAGAATTAGTATCTACTCTACCTAAGTCAAAAAAGAAAAGGGCCTTCTCTGATGATGTTGCAGCCATGTAGAGAGAGAAGAGGAAGAAGAAGAAGGAATGAAGGAAGGAAGGGGATGTAGTGTTTGGGTTAGACCTTTCTGAGGATAAGGCCATAAAAATAAATGTAGCTGAAGATCTTGAGAAGGAAACAAAAGAGGAAAAGGTAAATAAGAATATTCCAGAAGATTAAATTGTCCAAGATTTTTTTAAAGATACTAGGAAGGAATTCAAACAAATACAGGTACCAGAAACATTCTTTCAAGAGTGAGTTCTAGTAGAAAATCCCAAAAAGAAACATTCAATTTTGGAACCTATTATTGTAGAAGAATTTGTCTAGAAATATTAAGAACACGAATATGAAGAAGAGTGAGATAAAATTAAATACATAATCTAAATGATATAATAATTTCATGATAGGGAGAGTCCTTACGAAAATTTATCGATTATAACATCCCAGATTGAATTAACCAAGACAAATTTACATGGTATGGATTATGATGATTATGATGAGGTTTATAAAACTATAGATGATGAATGTGGTAATCATTATTTCATTCATCTTAATGATGTTAAGTAGGTTTCAGATAAAGGTGGTGAAAAAGTTGTCACAAATGATGATAGATTTACTCATGTTTTTGATAGTGAGCATCAAACTTCGAATGTTCAGAAAGAAATATCTAAAGTGTATAAATGTAATCAATTTTTTTTTGATACGCAAAATAAATAGAAAGTTCAAAAATTAAATAAGGATGTTGTTGGAACATCAAAAAGGTAAGCAGAAGATCAAGATAATGTTTCCTCTCTAGCAAAGGAATATGCCTCAGAATTTTCATCTTCCTTTGGAAAATATTTTGTGGCTTAGTCTTTGAAGAAGATAGTGAATAACATTCCCTTAATTCCATCTATTTACTTGAGGAGTTAGTTACTTCAACAAACAATCTATCAGAAGTAATATTCAACATGAATTCTCATGGAAAAATTTTTCAAGATTAAAACTAATTTTAAGTCTTATAAAATTGGTTATTATGATCATAGGAGATCCTACATGGAAAAAACAAATTTTTCTATGTCATTAATTTATTATTTGAAAATCATGTATGATTTCAATGATTCAGTAATGGATGCTTTTGATAAGTCAGATGACAAGATAAAGAACCTTAAAAAAAGTCTTCTGGAGAAGCTGAATCAAGAAAGGTAGTTGTGATTCAACAAGATAGAGACCTAAATGGAAATGTGAATTCAGTTTCTATAAATTTTAAAATGGTAAGGGAACTCAGGTAAGAGTTAGAAGAAATATTAAATCAATAGGAAGAGGTGGTAAAGTCTCACGCTTAAATTCTTATGTCCCATTATGAAAGAATCAAATCTCATGAAAAGAAAATTAGGATCAAGATCAACTGCTCAAAAAGTCTGAGGATGATAATAAAGTGTAGAAGAAGATGAAGGAAGCATTGAGAAAGTTAATTCCAAAGGATAATATGGATGAATTATTTTCATAAAACTCTGATATTTGGTTTTATTTTTTCCTTATAATAAATTGTTCCTACCATAATGATATTTTGTTATCATTTCATTTTTTTTTCTTGTATATTCTTATCATTTTAGGTAAAATTATTTTCATTCCTTCCATTAATTTTTGAAAATCACAATGGGGAAGAAAATAATGCTCAAAATAATATTAAGTTAAAGAAAAAAATACCTAAGAAAGGGGTAGATTAAGTTAGACAATAAAGAAAAAAATATAATCATTCTTAAGAAAGGGGGATATTACTTAAATAATATTTTATTAATAAATATTAAGTAACATCTCTAATAATGAAGATAATATGATCCTTAGGTATTTTAAAAACTAAAGGGGAGTTAGTCATATTCATTATGGGTCATTAGTAATTGGAGATAAATATTTTTTTAATGTTCAAAAACTGAAAACATTATTCCTAATATTTTTTTGAAAATTACTTTGTTCATTAATAGGGGGTATTTTCATGTCAATGATTCCCCTTATAAATTTTCCATTCCATTACATTTTGAAAATCACAAACACATTTTCTTAAGAAAAATTATATTTCTATAATAATTATTTTCTTTTGGAAAAATATATTTCTCTAAGAAAATCTATTTGCGTAATCCTTAAATAAGATTTATATGATTGAATAATGATCCTTAGCTGAGTTCAATCATATTTATCATAATACTGAATGTCTATTAGAATAATCAAATCCTTATTTAAAACTATAGAATCTTATAGTCCCTTAAACAATGAAGTTTCTAAAAATGTGACTCTGAATGCTCAGAAAATCAGATTCTGAATTCTATAAATGTAAAATTCTGAAATCTCTAAAAAGTAGTCTCCAAATTGTGTAAAAATCTATCTCTAGATTCTTTATAAATCATACTTTTAATTGTCTAAATATCAGGAACTAAATTCTCTAAAAATCAGATATCAAATTATTTGAATATTAGACTCCGAATTATCTTGAAATATGGCTTTGAACAATCATTTTTTTAGACATTGTAATCCTTATAAATTAGATTCTAAATTCATTAGAATTAAGACTATTAATTTCTAATATTTCATAATCATATTATTCATATTTTTATACTCCATTTATCACTTCTTTAAAATTCCAGTTAAATTCTTTTCTTATAGTTACCCCATTTCCTTAAAGTAATGTTTTATTTTATAGGATCCTAAACATGTTCATATTTATTAATATAAAAAATATTTTCTTACATTTGTATGTTTCTTATACATGATAATGTTTCCCATGTTTTCTTACTAGAAATGATGTCGTACAATATATTTTTAACTAACTGTTGGCTGAGTGATACCTTTCAAGTTCCTTCTAAAATTCAAAGAAAAATATGACCATTGGAGGAGGAGAAGATCATTGGGATTTGTTGCCTATAAAAACCCCTGCCTTTTGAATAATTTAATAAAATTTTGAAATGTGTAATGGTGATGTGAATATATTTCAATGGAGATAGAGAGTCCCATGCCTCGTGCGATCTGTTAACATCTTGTTCAGCCATGAACAACATGGTCTACCTGCTTAGTACGACTCTGATTGGTCGATCAATCAAGGCCTTCCTGTGATTGGATTATAGAGGTGCCAAGTACCTTATAGTTCAAGTACTTATAGGGATATAAAGATATATTCTTATATTCTTATTGAGGTAATACACAGTTTTAGGTAAGACATAAATTTTTGGAAGTCAGTATCAAAGGACCTTTATCTAGCGTTGTCGGATACCCTTCTCTTTTCCATAAAAGTTTTCCTACTTGTTCTTGTTTTGTTACAAGTTATTATTTCCATTGTATTTTGTTAAACGGATAAATTATATATTTTTTATACTCTATTTTACTTGTATACTTGGATAAATAAGATTTTATATACTTTAAGGTATAATATTTCCTTAGGATAAACGTTCTTAAGTTTCTTTAAGATAAACTTTTTTATGTTTAGGTTCTGTATAATTGGACCTGGGCACTTCCAATTATCCATTTTTTTATGTACCCAAGAGGGTTTTTGAATTCACCTTGTTCAACTTTGTTAAACCTAGATTTTTATATGGTTTAAAAATAATGTTTTTAAACATACAATCCCCCCCCCCTCTTGAAATTGAGAATCTACATCTATATTTTGATCCTTCACTCAAGGAGGAATCCAATGATAATTATGGTGCATCAATTAGAACCTATATAGAGATGATATCAATAATCCTAGGTTATAGGGCTTTTTATCTCTTCAAAAAAGGAAAGGGTGTCCCCCTATGAGTTGGAGGAGAAAATGAAAGGAAGGGTGATATTAAAATAGATTTAAGAGAAACCAACAATTTTACCAAAACAATTACATGGACACGCTATTTTTCTACCCTATTTCCCAACCCATATGCCAAATGTGCACCTCTAACTGACTAAGCATGGTAACTGCATGGTTTCATTTTCAATGTTTGACTAACCATTGGAATACAATGTTCACATCTCTGTTAAAAATTGAAAAGCAATATTCACTGGTAGGCTCCCCTAGATGCACTGATTCTCTAAACCATACATCCAAAAAATGACCTTTTTCTAACCCTTTAATGGTTTGGGAAATGATTAAGACTGCCTCTCATGGTTTCTACTAATCTTGTGACCTAGTCATTTCATCATTGGTCGGGGTTCCAAGCTCCGATCTATCCCCAAACCCCCTTGAAACATCTATGACCTCACTAAGAATCCATAGTTGGTCCAAAAAATAATTACTCTAAAATATAATGGATCAATATAAGATATGGAAATAGGGTTCATACAAACATATAATATTAAAATATAAATATGTATACAGTATTAAAATACAATAATAAATCACTTTATGAAAAGTATAAGTTGTATAAATATGTAACTATGTAAAATTTTCATGATCATAAAATTATTTCCTTCATAGTTAACCATGATGATAATAGACCCACCTAAAACTATGGAAATATGGAACACAATTTTAAATATAAATGGCATGTGGAGGGAGAATGTAAACAAATTAGAAAAATGAGTTTGATAATGTAATATATTGGAGTAAAATATAACTAATATAAATATTAATTTTGGTATTATATAGTCATTGGTATTATACAGATATTGATATCAAAACTATTTATATGAATAATTAATTAGATAAAATTATTAAATGTCATATTTATAACATACCAATTACATATTTTGGTATAAATATATTGGGAAACTATAAAAATCCATGTTTAAATGTGAAGAAAATAAATCAATAAATTATATTCTTCTTTCTAAATAATATTTTACTATGATTTGAGAGAAAATTACATCAATAGGGTTTACCCAATACCAACAAAAATTTGAAATTAAATAAATTTTACTTGTGAAAAAAATCATCTATGGGATAATTTGAACCTTAGTAGAATCATTATATTATCCATTCTTACTTAATAACAACCTGCACATTCCACCATTTTTATCTTATAAATACATATTTTGTGTATATCAATTGGTGTTTTGTAATTAGAAGTTAGCATGATATAAAAAAGAAACATTTATTATAATAAATGTGATATATATCTCAATAAAACTCTAAAATTAGATAATTTTATTCTATAATGTGTGTGACATGCAACACAAATCCAAAACATCACACAAAATATATTTCATTAAATTTAATCTCTTTGATAAGCCAGAGAACATGAAACTCTGAGTTGTAGTGAACCATAATATAGTATAATAAGTAATTAAATAGGATATAATGAATAATAGTAACTAAATAATGAAATGTATGGTTAAAAATCGATTATAAATAAAATAAGAATAATTTAAAGGAAAAAATAAATGTTTTCTAAAAAACAATATTTTTATAAAAGATAGTTGAGTCACACTATACGGAAATAATTTATAAAATATGTTTTTATCAAATTTAGAAAATTTATTTTGAAATACTTATATTTTTTTAACATTATCATAAAAAATTTATGTTATAGTGAATTTGATGAATTTTTTGGAAATTTTCTTTTTTGTATGAATAGTCAAAATACTGAATTTTAATTGAAAATTTACTTCTGATTTAAATTATTTATAAATATAAATTGTAATTTAAATTGGATTTAAAGTAAAATTAGTTCAATTTTAAAAAATATAATAAAATTTAGTTTAGTATAACAATTTTCATAGTGAATTTTAATATAAATACTTTTTATTTTATGAACATTATCTTCATAAAAACCTATTTTCTCACCATGTTTGTATGATTAAATTTAAATTAAATATTTCCACTTTTCAGAATGAAATTTTTGAAAATGAATTAAATATTTTTTTATTTGGATAAAATATATTATCTATTATGGTCAACTTAATTTTATCCTTAATTAATATTGATAATAGTGAAAATTATTTACTATGGTTTAGGATAAAATGTATTTATTGGTGGTTTAAACTAAAAAGAATTTGGTTAGAATAAAACTGGTTTTTTAAAAAATCTATTATCTAGCCATTTTTATACCCTATATTTTATAAGGATCTATAATAATCTATTTTGGACTCTTTTTTAATGATAAAAAAGTGGGTTCAACTTTTTCATCCCAGAAATTAAAATTTTATCACTCACCTTAGTAAGAAAATTTCACCCTTTCCACTCTTTATCACACCTTTACACACATTTGGTTTGTCATGACTGGATAAAATCAACTTAAAACAACTACACTCCCATCCTTGAATCCATATTATAGTCATATATTCAACTACGAAATTATTTTTGTGAAAATATAAATATGATACCAGAAGAAGAGGAAATGTTTTTCAATTAGCTTTTTTATTCTATTTATTCATCCACATCCCATAATTTTTAATAAAAAATAATAATATAGTTAATCATGATTAATTAATATAATGAGATGTTGTTATGTTATGTTAATGAAACACAACTATCCCACTACCAGAAAATGGGATAGGAAATCATTATTGTTGTATATGGCATACTACAGCCTCACGAACTGATGTCATTCATTCTACAATTACAACCTTTCACGGATGGTATTGATGAATGATATAAAGTTTATATTAAATATTAAAATCATTATTATACTTATGTATTTGTAATATATTTTTAATTTTATTTACTATAGATTATGTAGGTGATATGATAATATCACTCATGTGTACTTCAAACAATAGCCTCGTGAACCGACATGATTCATCTTTCACTACCACGTAAAATGGAATATAATAAGTATATTCTTAAAACATATATGATATAAAATAAATAGTTATTATATTCCTGGAATATTTATCATTTTTAAAAGATAATGTATAATTTTTCTCCTTATAATGAAAATTGGTATCATCATTCGTGTACATGTGGTCTACAACCTTCACTAAGTGATGTGACTCTTTCCCATCACCACACCACATGGATAATATATAAATGTGTGTGTGGGTATATTAAAAGAAATAATATTATATATAGGATATTATTACCATTCCAGATATATAAAATAAAACTAATCAGCATTCAATAATGATTGTTGAGAAATGGAAATGTCACTCATGCATGCATAAGACCTATCATATTTTTGATAATAACATACTTCATTTCTCAAAATAGTCATTAATGATTGGTAATAATAGTATAATTGTTTTATAAATATTATAATTATGTCATTATTATAATTATTTTTACTATTTAAATAAAAAATATTTTCAAGAACTATATCTTTAATGACAATACATGCATGTGAAAAAAAGGAAATTAACTCCAGAATCAATGAAAATAATGATGGATTATTGATGAATTGTTGATAAGTTGTCCTAAAAGGTTAATAATTGATATTATAAATAATAATTTTTTTTATAAGGTAATAATGTTTTTAAACCCTCTATATAATATTATATATCATTTTCAACCAAAATTAATCACGAGTCAAGGAACAATGTCTCGATTTCATTTCATTATAGCAAAATTGTATATTATGAAAAAATTCCTTTTATATGGTGTACATAATAACACATTTACATGTAACAGAATGATTCCATCAAAATTAATGGTATCATCTGTTTCAACATGAATTATTTTATGAAATCTTATTTTATTTAAATGTAAATAATTGGTAATGAATTTTAAAACATAATTTCTACTCATCACGTTGTATTACTTCTACGTCAACATTGATATTCTGTGATTATTTATGAAATGAATTTTTATTATCTTATTTTTTATTAATTATAATTTTGTGTAGATTAATATTTTAAAAAAATATTCTATTAATTGATTAATTATCAATTATATGTTATGATTATTATAAGGATTTATTTCACAATTTTATTCTAATAAAATTATTTATTCATGGAATTAAATTGAAGGAAATTATTTAACCATTTCCCAATAATACTATTTAATTTTATTCATTGTTGGTTACTCATGATTCCTTAATTTTACAGTACCATTTTTACAATATTTAGTAATTTAGTTGATTGATAAAATATATTTAAGAAAATATATCTTTATTTCTCTCTTTAGTTGTAAAATATTTTTCATCCAATGATATGATTTCTAAATATGTTTTTAAAAAATTTCTTAACATATTTAATAATATTTATTAAATATATTTTTATCATTTTTTATTTTTAATTTTTTTTAAGGAATATTCAGGTCATTTTTATAAAAATACTAGTTTGGGTTTTAACAAAAAAATTGTTTGAAATATTTGTTCTAATGTGTGACATGAAAATAATATCAAGACATCATGACTACCAAATTTTTTTATATATTTTTTTATATGTTTCAATTTTGATTTTAAAATAAATTTATTTTCAATATGTTTTCTTAACTTTTAGTTTAAAAAATTATTTTCAAAATTAAATGAATATTTTACCAATAAATATTTTCAATATTATTTTATAGTATTTCTATTCACCAATAACAACAACCCCATATGTCCATGTTATTTATAATATATATTATTATTTCTCAAAATACAAGTCATTTTTTCGTACATTATTTTCCTTTAAATTTTATTTTATTGAATATGGAAATATTTATAATCTGTATTATTTCTTCAATATTAATATTTAATAGTAAGTCATATTGACTCATGAATTAAATTTATTATTTGATATAGGGTTACTTGTTTGGACAATGAGACATTTTTAGTCCAGGTTATAGATAGCCCCTCAATGCATTAATAATCTCATGTGGCGAATTGGTAAGCTATCATAAATTTTTTCAGCCAAACTATATTGGATATGGTTAAGGAAAATATTTTCCCAGGGGTACTTTCTCTGAAAAAGATGTAGTATACATGAACCAATAATCACATGGTTCATGAAAATTAACTTTATTATTAACGGGTTATGATACTCCTAGAGAATATTCAACTGACAATTCATAGTTTCTTTATACACAATTGTGAAGGATTTGAATAGATTATTAAAATGAATGACTTAGGATAAAACAAAGGTGGCTTATATTGATAATAATGTGCTATGTCTTATACATCATATATTTGATAATATGATATTCCCAATATGATTTTTTTTAATTGTATAATTATTAGTTTTTTCAATTGATACATCCTTAAGGAATCATGTTAAAATTGAAAATAATGACCAATGTGGTTAATTTGAGTAACCAAATAGGATGATGATTTGAGTGTAATATATTTTGATTTTTTAAAATTAGTTTTCCTAAAGTATGATTAATAACACACACCTTAAACAACTCCCAATCTCCCCAAAAAAGAGAGTAATGAAGTTCAGTAAGTGATCGACTGATAGAGACCATGGTAGAAAGAATGTTCAATTTCTATCATGTATGAAATGTTGAAGGAGAAACCGAGTAAAGTGTCTCTATGGAATGGTAAAATTATTTATGTGTTGGATGTAAGGTCATAAACCAAAGACTTATAGATCAAAAATGAAAGGTATTATCCAAGAAACTTAATATCATTACAGGTATCCATTTATAGTTCATATTCTTAAGATCCTAGGGATTCTCTAATTCAATTCCCTCTTCTAAAGGATAACACATAGATCAAAGAATGTATTTTATGGATATAAAATATATGAATTATATTGTATTAGGTATTGAGATTTTAATTTTTTTAGAATTTTACAAATGATACTTTCGTTATAATAATAATTAAACGTATAAATATTTTGTCAAACTTTAAAATCATAAATGTTTTCATTAATATAATATATTTGGATACCATAATGGGTGTATGGTTTTAAGATTGATTATAATTTAAATTCAATAAAAACCCTTTTTATTTATTATGTGATGACATTAGACAATAATTAAGTATCTTTTGGGAGATATTTATGGAAACATAACCCATCAGATTAAAATATATATTCATGGAAAAATTATTTTTTGGAATAATTCCATTACACTTTTTAAACATAATTTTAAATGTATTGATAACCATTATGGTTAATGGGATCATTTATGTCATTGTGTAAATTGGAATATATGATTATAAGATATTTTTGAAAAAACAGTATTCTGAAAACCTTAGTAAAATGCTTAATTGTGATTTATTATATTTCATGGTTCCTCATAATATTTTTTTATACCATTATAGAAATTATATTAATATAGTTTTAGAAAAATAATAACATTTATTTTTGGTTAAAACCCATAATATTCGAAAAATTCATGGGCCTTGAACCCATAATCAAAATCTTACAATGGTTTAACACCTATCATTTAACTATGTGATATCCTGGTTGATATGTTATTACTTTTAGTTAATATATTTGAAATAAAAATATTACTGATGAACTATTGGTGATACTTTTTAGGTTTATATATTAATGTATTATATTAAATAACTTGTTTTAATGATATTATTTTTGAAAAAAGTTAAATATAGACAAAAATATATGTCCTTATTTTATGGATCATACAATTTGTTGAAATTTATTTTTAGTGATTTTGGAATAAGAAATTAATTTTTTTATATTAAATTATTTATTTAAAAGTTTTATGGAAAATTGATATAATCACAACCAAAGGATGTTATTTTGCTTATAAAATATAAGCCTATCAAGTAAATATTTTTCTTAGTATTAATTGAATTAAAATAATTCCCCATCATTAGGTAAAAGGATCTAAAAATAAAATGTTATCCTAGTACCATAACATAAGATGACATTAAATAAATTTTTCACAACTATTTAATTTATGGTTTTGAGTTTATTGACTTTCTTTTATTCATTAAATGTTTTTTTGTGATCAATTGCCTCTATGATTATCTTTAATTTTTTTCATTTCAATTGTGTCCATATATTTAAATACGACCAATATTTTTTGATGCTTAATACCAGTTATTTTTTAAACCATATTAATTTTTTACTTCACTATCTTTCTTATTAAGAGGATATTTTATTAACCCTAATTATGATGTCGGTTTTTCAAGAATGATAATTTTGAATATCAAACCCCTGATTACTGTGATAAAGTTTAAATTATGTTGAAACAATTTATTTATGGTGGAAAAAATGTGACATCAAAAAATTATAAAAAAATAACATTGTATTCAATAGAATATGTTACATGAAACACTAATCACAAACAACACACAAAATATATTCCTTGTAAATTTAATATCTTTCATAGCATGTAGAACATGAAACCCCAAGTCTATTTGAACGATAATATACTATAAATAGTTTCGAAACTTCAATGTATGAATTATTATTATAAAACAATGAAAAATATGGTAATCAAATTTTTATAATTAAAATAATAATCATTAAAAATAAAAATAAATATTTTATAATAACCATATTTTTTAAAAAAAAAAATAGTCACCCTTTATGTACATAATTTAAGATTAATTTTTACTATTTTATAATTTTTTAAATGTAAAATTCATATTTGAAATAATAATATCAAAAATATCATTATGTGAATGTTCGATATTTTTCTGAAATTATTCATTTTCTGATGAATAGTGAAAATTACTGAATTTGAATTGAAAAATCCCTTTTAGTTTAAATAATTTATAGTGATAAATTATATTTAAAATTAGTATTAAGTAAAATTATATAATTTTTTATCAAATAATCCTATTCATTTCATTAGAAAAAAATTTATATGGATTATTTTAAAAAAATCAGAAGCATTTGAATATTTTCTCTTTAAAAGCATACTTTCTCATCACTTCTGTATGATAAATTTTAAGTTAATGTTTTCCAATTTTATGAATTTTTTTTCCAAAATAAATTCCATATTTTATATCGTCATAATTGTTTTAATATATTATTTCCAAATTAATTTTCTACCATAATGAATAGTTAAAATTGTAAAATTGATTTAACAAAGTTAAGGTAAAAATGGATTTACATGGTTTGAAGCTAATGATACTAGGGTTATAATGATATAAAAAATTCATAATTTTTTTATTCAGTCATATTTAGTCCCTATAATGTATAAGGATATATAATACATAATTATGGTTTCTTTTGGTGTTTTGAAAAACATTGGTACAACATTTTCATTCCAAAAATTACAATTATGTCACTCACCTCACTTATAAAATGCCACCCACTCCCCATTATTCATAAAACCATCAAATCCTTTTGGATCATACAATAACATAACAAATGGATTATTAAATTTATTCCTCCTATACTATATTCCATATTTTGTTCATTAATCCATCTGAAGATGGATTTTAGTGCAAACCTATGGAGGATACCCAAAGAGGAGGTTACTCTCCTCAGTGAGAATTATTATATTGTTTCTTCATACACTACCCTAAATTATTATTAAATCATTATTATATAATAACTACAGTATCTTACATATTCTAATATTTTTTTATTTTAATTAATAACATACTATCATCCCCACTTATATCAAATTGGTTACGAAATCTGTATTCATGTGTACAGTGGACAATCGCCTCACGAACCGATGACATTCGTTTTTCCATTACCATCATTAAATGTTTGATATAATGATGGATATAAATAATTTATATAGTATTCATAAGGTTAATATACCTATGGATTAATTATATTATATAAATAATTTTACATTCCATTCTGTAGGGGATATGATAATATCACTCATGTGTACAGAAAACTACCACCCCATTAAGCGATGCGATTAATTTTTTACTAATGCTTTACATGGAATTGAATAAAGGTAAATTGAATAAATATATGTGATATAAATGAAATTATTTTTATATTTATAAAATATTTATCATTACTAAAATATATTATATATAATTGTTATTCATACATTGAAAATGATAACATCGTCCGTGTATTCCACAACTACTGCCTTTACTAAGCTATGGGACTCTATTTTCATCTCCACACCAAATGGATGATATATATAAAAGTGTATTTAATGAAATAATATGATATATATGATATTGGGATCATTTTTAAATCTAAAATATATATTAACACCATTCCACAATGATCATTGAAAAGTGGAAATGTTAATCATGTGTTTGAACGACCTACCATCACCTTGATCTAATGAACAACATTTCTAAAAAATATCTTAAATGAATGGCATCAAAATTACTGTTGATTTATAAAAATTATTGTATAGACCCATGCTTGACGTACATGGAAATTACATTACTTTTTCATAATACTTAATACATAATAAAAACAAATTCCCAATTATCGTATTAGTTTAGTGTCTTTGGAAACTTTGAACAAAATCTTCTAATCATGGTGAAAGATCTTCAACGTCTCCCATAAAGATCTTACCCTTTTTTCCTACCTAAAAACATCCTTTATATCCTATGGGAAAAGAAAAAATATAAAAAGGGTGATCTCAAATGCTCAATAAGGGTAAGCATGGAGAAAACAAAACAAACCATATACATTTGAACGTAAAATCATGAACATAAAGTTTAAACATCAAAATCTTGAGTCGTGAAATAAATCATGGTAGTACATAAGGCATAGATCATAAAAGGAACATTAATTATAATAAAATGGCTTGGGAATAAAACATGAAATTGTGGAAAACCATTAATAACATGATATGATTTCCATTGATGCCAAAACATTGCTTCCAAGACCATCATAGTGGACAAAGTCCGTTACTGAATAGGGTTTACTTGTCGTTCCAGTCCTGTATTACTGAACCGAATTTACTTGTCATTCTAGCCATGTCTATCTCATGAGATATAAATCATTACCAAAAGAATTTTAGGGATATATAGGTCCTACCCATCTCATATTGAAATCATTCTTACATGTGCCACAAAACAATCATAAATAATTCATCATAATCCAAAGAGTAAAATAAGTTTCATAAACATCATCCCATCATAACATTATCCATATAAAACAAATGTATATAATTTCATCATAAGAAAAATCAAACCATGTAAATAATAGAGACATTATAATTTAAACATAAAAATACTAAATAATTTCTTCATAGATTGAAATTAGTTTTTATAAAACACTTGAAATGAATTCTTGAGGAAAATATCATTTCTTCATAAAAATCATTTTATTTTCACAAAATTCCACACAATTTTAAAAGAAAATAATTTTATTGAAAATAATCATGAAATATTGTAGAGGAATCTTCATGTAAATAAGGAGTTATGAAACCTTAATAATCCATTCATTCCGTATAAGTAAAAAACATTCTTCTCGTACCTTTGCTGGAAAAGTCAAAAAGAATCTCATACTGAAAACGACAAAAGATTCCTTCAATATCATGTGGTAAAATTAAAAAAAAGGTAAAAATGACTTTAAACATACATGGAGGAATATTAAAAAATTTATGAAAACCTTTTTAGAAGACATGGATGTGGATGATAAATATAACTCCAATGAATACTTACGAATAAACAATCCCAGATAAGAATGAGATTGGAATAATTATCCCTTACCTTAGGTCCAATTTCTTCTGTATGTGTCCTAAACTCATGTATAGTGGGTATAAACCTATTATTAACTTGTAACAAAACCATAATGATATATACGATTCACTTACAGCTTTATATTACCCGTTTTTTGTCAATTCCATGTTAAATCAGCATTTTGGGTGAAATCGTTTCATTTATCATACGTGTTTGGACTTGTTGTTCTTGATATTATTACTTATATCATGATTTAAATACTTATAGAATGTAAAAAATTATTTATATATCATATATATTCAGTATATATATATATATATATAATAGATAGATAAATGAAATGAAATACACCGTTCATGGAGATGGTAGGTCGTACGTACGCATGAATGAGGTTTTCCTATCCTTAATGAATTGAATGGAAGTAATTAGATGACATAAATATATGTATACATAAATACAGTAGCATTATGATGTCATATATTTCATTATTATTCATTATATATACTTTATAATCATTCTTTAATGGTTAACATGGAGAATGAATCTCATCGCGTCATGGAGAGGGTAATCCGTACGTACGCACTAGCGATGATATCGTTCCCATAATTATTTAATTGAATTGGAGTTGATTATATAATATATAATAATTGGTATCATGTTATAATAATCATATATAGGTATTATTTCCACCACTATACCCATCCATGTAAGGGGGTATTGGAAAAACAGATTACACCATGGCGTGGAGACGGTATTCCGTACGTACGCACGTGTGGTGATTTCATTTCCCGTAGGATGGATAGAAGGTGAAATAGGGTTGTTTCATATTCATAATGAAATATAAGAATATTAGTGATACTTATGTTATTACTTTATAATGAAACAAATAAAAAAAGAGAAAGTAGAAGAAGAAATAAATTTGAAAGAATCAGTAAAGGATATTACCTCTTCCTCGACGCGCCTCTTCTTAACCTCCTATTAGGGCACTAAAGTTGGTCTTTGAAGATGACCAGGACCTCTAGTAGGTTCGTAGGTAAGTTTAGAATAGTAATGGTCAGGGGTTGTTTGAGCTTGAAGGCTCAAAATGCTGTGAAGTGGAGAGGGAGGAGGTGCCCTTTTATAAGGGCGGAGAGGGGCACCTTTGGAAACCTCAAAAATATTAATTTATAATAAACTCAAACCCCACATAAAAACCTCCAAAAATGACTAAATTATAATATGAGATAATATAGGGTTGTAATATCATCAAAAAATAAAATTTATACATGTTGGGAATTTATTTTAAACCTTATCAACTTGATTTATCATAATTTAATCTATTTAATTTTATTTTTGATAATAATATTCTAAATTTTAAATTATTATAAATAATTACTTATGTGTTTTGAATTGTTCATAATTGGATGATTTATGACATTATAGACCATATAAATTTCAATTTATAATTTTTAAATATATTTGTGATTTTTAAACAATTTAATAATATTTTATTTTTATAAAATTCCAATAGTGTCAATTTTAACACTATTGATTTATTTGAATTTAAATAAAATACAGAAAGAATATATATTCTAACAAAAATATTTAATAGATTTATAACATGTCATATTATTCTATAAAATTTTTTTAGAAAATTAATTAGTTCATATAATATTTATTTTAATATTTTTAAAACCATTTATTTGATATTTCAATCAATAAAATAATTTCTACCTCACTATTGTGTCGTCATTAATGATATCTATTTAGTCCCTAAAAATTATAAATAAATTCACATGATGTATATAATTTTATTATAATTCTTTATAATATTTATTTTCAATGTTTTATGAAGTTTATCACTAAATTAAAATTATTACAATTATAAGATATAAGAGAGTGACATGTTGTCACTTTCTTTAGTTTTAATAATAATTACATTATTTTCATGGTCAAAAGTCCATGAAATGAATCTATTTCTATCCTTAAGTGATATGGGACTACTTATTTCATCCAATATAATTTTGGAAGGTGTTAGGGTAATTTTATAATATTATTTTTACCCTTAATTACATTATTTACATTTAATAGTGGTAAATAGAATTTACCGTAGTTACTATTCATAATGCCAAAAAAAATACAAGTTGCCTTTTAACATAATTTGGGCCTGATGATTCCAAATATGGAAACCATTTTTCCAAATTCAAGACACAGAAGATGTAGTGATTAATTTAAAATTAATCCCATTGTCAAAAAAACAGGTTTTTATTTAAAACATTGCAAAAGATTGAAATGTTTTTACCTATGAATTCAATGTAAAATTAATGATAATGACATAAATTATATTAAATGGTAAAAATTTATTCTATTTATACTTTAAAAACGTTCAATATTATAATTTTACCATATAAATTATCTTGATGAAAAATATTGTTTTTAATTAAAATTTAGTGTAGTTTTACTATTCATTAAAATATGAACGTTATCATAAAAATATCAAAACATTATCCTATGGAAATTTTTATATCCTGATTCACAAGAAGAAGTTTATTTTGTAAAATTTTACTTATAAAATTATTAAAAATTAGATTTAAAATGGGTGTGCCATCAAAAGGTGGCAAAACTGCATTTTTTGAAAAATACTTATTTTACCCAAAAACTTTATTTTTTTCTCATACCATGATCTAGAAAATGTGTAAGATGAATGATAATGTTATAAAATTCAAATTTTAGTTAATAATATTTATAACGGCTAGTTTATAATAAAAATATAATAATATCTCGTTTAGTGAAACATATATTGCGTACAACACACGCTATCGAGGAAGGTCGCTCTTATGTGTAATGCAAGCCAAGTCAGGGTTGCATGTAGGGAAAGTTTCCTTTGGTGTTGCATATAACATAATAAAAATATAGTTTCGTCATAAATTGACCAAAATCGATACTCAGTGTTTTGTAAAATGAATTTTATTCGAAAGAACTTGAAATTCTATGCAACACAAGCCAAGAATATTATTGCATATACTACAAGCTAATACAGTGTTGCGTATAGTGGAAGAAAATCTTGGTAAAGAGTACAACAAAAGACATCAAAGAAATTAAAAAGAATATTTCTCATAAAATCTCAGGGTGTTACATTCTACCCCCCTTAAAATGAATTTCTCCCTCAAAATTTGTTAGGGTTATAAATGGTTTTCTACTTGAAAGTTTCTTTCATAGAAACCCACATCGTAAAAAGGAATACTAAAACTTAATTTTAAAAAGGAAAGTTATAAAAATAATGGTCACCAAAAGTAACTCAGCATTGGGTTTCCACATAGTATAATATCGGTGAAAATATGGATATGGTGGAGAAATCTAACCATCATATTCTGATGAAGAGTGGTAGAGAACATGGCTATGAAAAAACCAACAATCAAAAAGCCATAAATTTGTGATGATCTAAGGTAATATATGATTTATCAAATATAAGAGTACTATGAAAAAATTTTGGTTTTGAAGGTCTTTTCCCTAAAGTTGATGAATTTTTACATAAGGAGAAATACTTACTTGATTTCAGTGTAATATCATCCTTGGTCAATCTATGAACAATTTTCACTTAATCTCTTATTTAAATAAATGAAGTTGAAATTGTCATTCTTGAAGTATTAGCATATCATGCGATAGAATTATAGGTCATTCCATCTGTCTCTATCCCAAAAAGGTTATCACAAATTATTAAATATAAATAATTCCATCTATGGTGAGATTAATCGTATAGGGTTCCTAAAGTGGACTTATACTGCATATATAATACCACTTAATAAAATAAAACTAATTTCTACTAACCAGGGACTTCCTGTAGGATAGTGGTAGGTGATAAAGGTTTGTCATACTTCGGTTGTGGTTTCGATTCCTGCAACCTTGTTCGACATGACGGGTTGTCGCCCATCCTACAGGTTGTCCTTTTTCTAAACCTACACTATTGTAACATTTTAGAAATAATATAAAAAAAGGTCTAGCCTTAAACAATACTATCTGATTTCCAACTTAATCCATTCCAATCCTTAGTATTATCTAAAATAATTATGTCCAATCTCATAGTATAAAGAAAAAGATTACTAGAGAGGTCATCTAACAAGAATGTAAATACCATCATTTCTCCCCCATATATCATAAGATATATCTTGTCGATCACATTCCAAACATGTGAATACCTTAATCATGTATTCTCTTGAAACTTGAATTACCATATAACCTTAGTGAAAACATGAATGCTTTCAAAACCTAATTCTTTCCACATACCAAAATCCCTAAATTTTTATATATTGAATCCATGATATCACTTTTTCCTTATATCAATCATGAGTTCATTAATACTATCAAACAAATTATTTTCTCCTTATCCCTTCATTATGAGCATATCATCTTCTTTCCAAAAATATTACGATCACTTTTCATGGTTACCGGTACCATTCAACATATACATTCAAATACTCAAGGAAAAACAATAGTTTAAAAATCCTTAGATTTTTATTTATTCCATAGTACCATACATTATTATTGATAAACATGAAATCTTTCCACTACCTTCTTAAACCATTGACTGAGCTTCATCATTTTATTCCTCAACACTTCTTTCATCTCTTATATCATTTGTAGTCTCTTCATCATCAGCAACATAAATACTACCCATACAACCATGCTGATTCTTCTCATGAGATTTTCCCTTAGGGAATTGGTTTTCATAATGCCCGTACATTCCACATTTAATACATTTAACCATTTTTGATGTCTTAGAAATACCATCATCCTTGTCCATTGAGTTAACTGAACCTTTTCCTTTGCAATTATTGGCTTTTTGTCCTTTTCCACACCCAAATAATTTCAAGTTCCATTGAAACATTCTCCTTGATGCCTCTTCCCACATGATTTACATGAGAGAAATTATACATTCTTTCCCCTATGATCATTATGATACTCCATCTTCCTCTTATTAGCTGAGTCAGGAAACTTACCAAAGTTGAGATTATTAATCATATTATGAGATTGCTGATTAAGAATAATAATGATGTTTCGCATTCCAAATACTGTTTCATTTGGTTTCTCATGAATAATATCATTCCATTGTCCATCATATTTTCCATTAACATGAATATTCCTATTTCCATCCATTTTCTAAAACCTAAAAAGAATAGTGTGAGAGGAAAAAATCCTACTAGAAAAACAACATAATAAAGGGGGAGTACCTTCAATATATAACATCTTAGGTTTAATTCTATGATTGTTACTGTAATTCTAGGACTATAACATATACTTACACATAACCTTAGGGACATCCCTAGACATTCCTTAGAAATATCTTTAGGGATCTCACTAAAGTTTTCGCATCCTAGTTTCCAAAGGTTAAATAAACCTTCACTCTAATACCAACTGTAGAGACCCAAGATTGACGTACATGGACATTACATTACTTTTGAGGAATACATAACAAAAACAAATGCCCAATTACTGTATTAGTTTAGTGTCTTTAGAAACTTGGAACAAAATCTTCTAATCATGGTGAAAGATCTTCAACATCTCCCATAAATATCATCCCCTTTTTCCTACTTAAACCATCCTTTATATCATGGGGGAAAATAAAACATAAAAAGGGTGAGCTCAAATTCTCAGTAAGGGTAAGCATGGAGAAAACAAAAGAAACCATATACATTTGAACGTAAAACCATGAACATAAAGTTTAAACATCAAAGTCTTGAGTTGTGAAATAAATAATGGCAGTACATAAGGCATAGATCATAAAGGAACATTAATTATGATAAAATGGCATGGTAATAAAACATGTAATTATAGAAAACCATTAATAACATGATATGATTTCCATAGATGCCAAGGCATTTCTTGCGAGACCATCATAGTGGAAAAAGTCCATTACTGAACTGGGTTTACATGTCGTTCCAACCCTATATTACTGAACCAGATTTACTTGTAATTCCAGTCATGTCTATCTCATGAGATATAAATCATTACCCAATTCATTGGATGGAGATATAGCTCCCACCCATATCATATTGAAACCATTCTTATGTGTGCCACAAAACAATCATAAATCATTCATCATAACCCAAAGAATAAATTGGGTTTTATAAACATCATCCCTTCATAACATAATCCATATAAAAAAATGGATATCATTTCATCATAAGAAAAATCAAACCATGTAAATAATAGATACATTATACTTAAAAAATAAAAAATATTAAATAATGTCATCATAGAATGAAAATAGTTTTTATAAAACACTTGAAATGAATTCATCAGGAAAATATCATTTCATCTTCAAAATCATTTTCTTTTCACAAAATTCCAAAAAAATTTAAAAGAAAAGTATTTTATTGAAAATAATCATGAAATATTGTATAGTAAGATTCATGGAAATAAGGAATTATGAAACTGTAAAAATCCTTTATTTCTGTATAAGTTAAAAAACATTATTCTCGTACTTTTTCCAGAAAATTCAAGAATAATCTCATACTGAAAACAACAAAATATTACATCCATATCATGTGGTAAAAGTAAAAAAAGGGTAAAAATGACTTTAAACAAACATAGAAGAATATTAAACATTTTATGAAAACATTTTTAGAAGAAATGGATGTGGATGATAAATATAACCCGAGTAAATACTTACGAATAAACAATCCCAAATAAGAACGAGATTGGAATAATTATCCCTTACCTTAGGTCCAATTTCTTCCGTATGTGTCTGAAAATCCTGTATAGTGGGTTTAATCATATTATTAACTTTTAACAGAACCATAATGATATATATGATTCACTTAGGACTTTATATTCCCCGCTCTTTTGTCAATTCCACGTTAAAGTAGTGTTTTGGGTAAAATCGTTTCAGTTATCGTACGTGTTTGGACTTGTGGTTCTTGATATTATTACTTATATCATGATTTCCTTACTTCTAGAATTTAAAACATGATTTATATATCATATATATTCAGTATATATATATATATAATAGATAGATAAATTCAATGAAATACATTGTTCATGGAGACGTTAGGCTGTACGTACGCATGAACGTTGTTTTCCTTTCCTTATTGACTTGAATGGAAGTAAGTAGATGAAATATATATATATATATATATCCAGTAGAATTATTATGTCACATATTTCATTATTGTTAATTATATATACTTCATAGTCATTCTTGAATGGTTAACATGGAAAATGAATCTCATCGCGTCATGGAGACGGTAATTCGTACGTACGCACTAGCGATGTCATCGTTCCCATAATTATTGAATGGAATTGGAGTGGATGATATAATATATAAGAATTAGTATCAAGTTATTATAATCATATATAGATATTATTTCCACCATTATACCCATCCAATAAGGTGGTGTTGGAAAAACAGATAACACCACGGCGTGGAGATGGTATTTCGTACATACGCATACACCGTGATTTAATTTCCCGTAGGATGGATAGAAGGTGAAATAGGGTTCTTTCATATTTATAATAACATATCATTATATGATTGATACTTATGTTATTAATTTATAATGAAACAAATAAATAATAGGAAGTAGAAGAAGAAATAAATTTGAAAGAATCGGTAACGGATATTACCTCTTCCTCGACGTGCCTCTTTTTAACCTCCTCTTAGGGAACTAATGTTGGTCTTTGAAGAAGACAAGGACATCAATTAGGTTTCTAGAGAAGTTTAGAATAGTAATGGTCAGGGTTAGGATGGGCTTGAAGGCTCAAAATGCTGTGAAGTGGAGAGGGAGGAGGTGCCCTTTTATAAGGGAGGAGAGAGGTACCTTTGAAAACTCAAAAATATTAATTTATAATAAACTCAAACCCCACATAAAAACCTCCAAAAATGACTCAATTCAAAGATGAGATGATATAGGTTTGTAATATCATCAACCAATAACATTTATACATGTTGGGAATTTATTTTAAACCTTATCAACTTGATTTATCCTTTTTTAATCTATTTAATTTTATTTGTGCTAATAATATTCTAAATTTTAAATTTTTATAAATAATTACTTATGTGTTGTGAATTGTACATAATTGGATACTTTATGAAATTATCGACCATATAAATTTCAATTTATAATTTTTAAATATTTTTGTGATTTTAAATCAATTTAATAATATTTTATTGTTATAAAATACCAATAGTGTCAATTTTGAAACTATTCATTTATTTGAATTTAAATAAAATCCAAAAAGAGTATATATTAGAAATAAAATATTTAATAGATTAATAACATGTCATATTCATCTATAAAATTTTTGGAGCACATTAATTAGTTCATATAATATTTATTTTAATATTTTTAAAACCATTTATTTGATATTTCAATCAATAAAATAATTTCTACATCACTATTGTGTCATCATTAATGATATTTATTTAATCCGTAAAAATTATAAATAAATTCACATGATGTATATAATTTTATTATAATTCTGTAGAATATATATTTTCTATGTTTTATAAATTTTATCACTAAATTAAAATTATTACACTTATAAGATATAAGAGAGTGACATGTTGTCACTTTCTTTGGTTTTAATAATAATTACATCATTTTCATGGTCAAAAGTCTATGAAATGAATCTATTCTGACCATTAGGTGATATGGGTCGACTTTTATTCATCCAATAGAATTTTGGAAGGAGTTAGGGTAATTTTATAATATTAATGTTACCCTTAATTACCTGATTTACCATTAACTATGTTAAATAAAATTTACCGTAGTTACTATTCATAATGCCTAAAAAAATAAAAGTATCATATTAACATAATTATGACCTAATGATTCCAAATATGGAATTATTTTTTCAAATTAAAGACACATAAGATGTATTAATTAATTTAAAATTAATCCCTTTGTTGAAAAAAATGGGTTTTTATTTAAAACATTGCAAAAGATTGAAATGTTTTTTCCTATGAATTCAATGTAAAATTAATGATAATGACATACATTATATTAAATTGTAAAAACATATTATATTTATGAATTAAAACCATTAAATATTATAATTTAACCATATAAATTATCTTGATGAAGAAAGATGATTTTAATTAAAATTTAGCGTATTTTTAATATTCATCAAAATATGAACGTTATCAGAAAAATATCAAACCTTTATCCAACGTAAATTTATTTATCCTAATTCAAAAGAAGAAGTTTATTTTGTAAAACTGAACTTATAAACTTTTTAAAAATTATATTTAAAATGGGTGCGCCATCAAAAGGCGGTAAAACTACATTTTTTGAAAAATACTTATTCTACCCGAAAATTTTATTTTCTTCTCACACCAGGATCTAGAAAATGTGTATGATGAATGATAATGTTATAAAATTCAAGATGCATTTAATACTATTAATAATAGGTAGTTTATAATAATATTATAATAATATCTCGTTTAGTGAGACTCGGTATTGCATACAACACACGCTATCGAGGAAAGTCGCTCTTGCGTGTAATGCAAGCCAATTCAGGGTTGCGTGTAGGGAAAGCTTCCTTTGGTGTTGTGTACAACAAAATAAAAATATAATTCAGTTATACATTGATCAAAATCAGTACATGGTGTTGTGTAAAATGAATTTTATTCTAAAGAACTTGAAATTTTGTGCAACACACGCCAAGATTAGTGTTGCATATACTGCAAGCTAATACGGTGTTGCGTATAGCGCAAGCTAATCTTGGTAAAGAATGCGACAAAATACATCAAAGAAATTAAAAAGAATACTTCTCATAAAATCTTGGGGTGTTACAATGTTAATTATGTCAAGATAATTATTTTTTATATTATATTAATCTATGGTATGCACCCAAATTAGATCTTTTGTGACAAAAGATGCATGAGAAAGTAAGTTAATTAACAACCAAACAATAAAAACAATGATTTATTATTAGTTAAAGGGTGATAATGTTTTATAAATTGAACATATATTGTATTATAAATATTAATATTGTTATTTTATAAGTTAATTACACTTACAATACTAATAATATGATGTTAAATGACATTAAACAACAAAGAACTGTGAGGTAAGTGATCATGTCCCAATTTCCTTTTATTGAGGCACATTTGAATATTATGCACCATTTTTTATATGGTGTATATAATTAGCATTTGATATGTGATATAATTGATATTTAATAACTTGTTATATTTTATTTTAGTTTTTATTATATCATCCAATTTTATTTTATTTAATAGTTACATGGTGGTAAATAAATTTCTAACTAAATTTATATTCCTTGGGTAATATTACTTCATTGTTTCCATTGAAATTTTATGATTAGGTGTGAAATGGTATTAAATTATATTGTGCTCTATTTAAACATTATTTACGTAGATTTAAATTTTATACTCATAATTTAATCCTTAGTTAATTCTCACATCACATTTTTTAAAATAATAAATGTTTATTTCCCATTCTCATTCAATTTGATATTTTTTATTCATGACTTTTCAGTTGAATGAAATTATTTTTACATTTCTTATTAAACACATTTAAATTTCACATCCAATTTTTATTCATGATATGTTAAACAAATTTTACCATTTTCCACTCTTTATTACATAAAATGTGTGATAATTTGATTCAATGAAATTCAGAATTCATTTCTATATTCTGTCAGAAAACTACATTCTTCCAAAACCATGTTATCTTAAAATGTTTTCCAAATTGATAATAACATTTCTAAAATAACATAATTAAATAATTTTTTTGAAATTTTCTTTTTTAGAATAGTTTTAAATGAATTTTTATGTTTTTTAAAAGAAATTCTCATTTCTCATTAATTGAAAATATAAAAGGAATATTTTTTAACATGTTGGGCACGAATAGAATTTATAGTCATCCTGACCTATCAAATGTATTAAATATTATTTTATAAGACTCAATGCATATTTTTAGATAAATTTTATTTTTAAATTGTTTTTGAGTATTTTAATTAAAATAATATATTTTTAAAATGAATAAGACAGTTTCTTCATGAATGTTTTTAAATATTTTTAAATGGTATTTAAATTCATCAATGATAAAAATAAATTATTATTAATCAAATTGGTGAATGTTGCATTGATACCATCCTTATTGTTACTATCCTTTGTTTATGATCATTTGGAAAATAAAATTAATGATCATAAATTTCTTGAATCATTTTTTATCCATTAACATTCATTGAGTTTATCTGTTTCCTATAATTAGTTGAAATTAAATTTCACCTGAATATATTATTTTTTATCATGGATATTCTTATTTATTAAACCAAATCCACTTTCCAAATAGGATTTTTTCATTGAAACATATTTTATTGACTAGGAAAATATTGATAAGACATATTCTTTCTTAAATATGTATATTTAATGATAGGGAATATTGATTCATGAATTAAATCGACTATTTGATATAGAGGAATTCATTAGACATGCAGACATGGGTTGGGCCTGATAGTAGATAGCCCCTTGATTTATTAATAGTCTCATGAGTTGAATTCAAAAGCTATAAAAAATAAATTTTCTAATAAATATTGGTATGTACCAATTACTTTTAAACTATCTCGATGATAGATATTTACTATAGAGGCAACATGTGATTGGGACATGATGCAATAATTATGTATTTCTTTAATTAAGAATTCTCTTATTATTATGCATGATATTTGTACAATGATATTATTTCTATATTCATTTAATTTATAGTTTATGGATTAAATGGAATATTTTTTCAATAATATACTTTTCTATATTTATTATTAATATTTATACATGATTGAATCAATTTTACATAACACTTACTGATCATTTGAGATATAAGGCATTGTTCTTAAGCATTACTTATTATTGAGTAAAGTAAAAAATTCAGTTTGAGGATATTTTAAGGATTATATTTTTAGAGAATTAGGCCATAAATATTACAAAATAGACCAAGACATTACATGTGGATAGTTAAACTCTTTGTCCACAATTTCCACCAAAGTAAACCCTTCAAACAAAACAAGATTTTTTTTCTTGATAAAAATCTTTGTGACTTATTCCAATATCTTATCAATATTTATACCATGTGGAAAACAATTAAAAAAATGATGATCATAAAAAGCTCAGTAAGGGACATAAAAATATAGAAACCCATTAGTCTAGTTAAAACATGGTAACTCATTTCATATTTCATTAATGGAATTAAACAAAACATTTTCACATCAATAAAACTCAAAAAAAAATCTCAAATAAAAACATTAAACTAATATCAAAAAATTAAAACAAAACTATGTGAATTAGAGTATAATATACATAAAACCCATTCAAATCCCAATCAATTTGAATAAAAATATTTTCAACTTCGAAATTGATGATATTTAATGGGGATCACCCATTGTATATGCTATATAATGATCACTAATGAGCTATAATGGGGATCATCCCTTCATATAAGCTATAATTGTCTCACCCCTGAGTTATAATGGGGATAACCCTTGAGTTATAATTGGGATAAACCCTTATTATAAGATTTATTAGGCTCACCCATTTTATATAATTGTCATGTACTATTTCCAAAACATGTTTATCACTAAACCCTTCCAAAAAACATATTTAAACCCATATGAAAAACATTTCCATATAAAAATTTCATTTTCATTTAAGAGACTGTTTTTAATAACAAGATATCCAAATAAAGGAATAATGAATTTATTTAAAGTACATTAAGGTTTATAGAGAAATCCAAATACCAAATAATGGTTACAACAGTAGAGAAGTCGTTATCACCATATACGTTAAAACAAATAACATTCCTTTTGTCATTTGGTAAAGAAAATAAAATACATTTTATAAAAATATTCCTTTTGATAACATTGAATGAAATTATTTATAGACAAAAAATTCACTACTGGAAAAACGGCCTATACCCACGGTTCAAAACCGTGGGTATAGCCCCCAAAACCGTGGGTATAGCCTATACCCACGGTTTTAAGAACCGTGGGCTGGAACGGCATCGGTATAGGTTCCCAGCCTATACCCACGGTTTTCCAAAACCGTGGGTATAGGTGTCCTGCCATCATGTCACTGAAACATATCCAATTTCCACGGTTTCAATGGATTTTACCCACGGTTTCAAAACCGTGGGTATAGGTCCTAAAATAATGTAGTCGCCGAGTTTCGATCTCGCAACCTCTTCGCTGCAAACACTACATCTAACCACTACCCTAATATCACCTATATGTACATGTATATATATTTAGTTAAATATATTTATAAAAACCGTGGGTATAGAGGGAAGAACCGTGGGTATAGGGTTCCCACCCAAAAAAATTTCCTTCCCGCGGAAAAAAAATTCACGCGCACACAAAAGTGACCTATACCCACGGTTTTTCATAACCGTGGGTATAGATATTTTAGCCCAGACCTATCCCCACGGTTTTCCCCAAAACTGTGGGGATAGGTACCCCTAAACCCACGGTTTTGGGAAACCGTGGGTATAGGTCACTTTTTAGGACCTATCCCCAGGGTTTTGGAAAACCATGGGGATAGACCCTCCTATACCCACAGTTTTGGAAAACCGTGGGTATAGGTCATGAAAAGTCACCTATACCAACGGTTCTCCAAAACCGTGGGTATAGGGGGGGTATATCCCCACGGTAATGGGGAAACCATGGGGATAGGTCCATTTTCCAGTAGTGATTTCTTTTATAATCCTTTTATATCCATATAAATAAATATGTAAATTGATATCATGAAGACAAATATTTGATAATTAAATCCACAAACCTTCAATGTGTTCCATGCCACATTGAACATTAAAATATTAATATCCATGAATTAATAAAAAACCTTAGTATAGATAAAATATAGATATTAAATTTAATTTTTTCCATATATAAAAATTATAAATAATAGAGGTAGATATTATTAAAAAATGCCTCAATGAAAAGAGATTGAGACGAAGTCCCTTATAATGGGTATGAATCATCACGTACAATCGTTATGTTCCATAATAATAAACATTTGTTAATTTATAGTTGATTTAGAACATTTTTCATGTTAATTATTCATTTTATATCACTTATTACCATGTTATAAAAATTAAAAAATCTTTTATGTTTGTATCAGACGTTTTGTCAATATTCGGTTCATGAGTCGAAAATGAAGTTGTTTTGATGTAAATTGTCCATGTAGTAAATATATCATCATATCAAAAATATCATTCATTATTTAAAAATAATATATATATATATTATATATTTACTTATAATCTTCAAAATATTTGGAGATAATAAATGAAATGCACAGTTCATAGAGACGGTAGGTCGTACGTACGCATGAACGCTGCATTCATTTATTTGTCATATTAAAAGAATAATAATCAAATTATATAAATGTATATTATTACAAAAGTTTAATATTTATGTCATTTATGTCTCATAGGTTTTATAAAGCCACCCTTTATATGTTCCATGTATATCAGGAATGAGTCATATCGCTTTGAGGAGCGGTATCTCACACTTCCTCAAATGAAATTATCATATTTACACAACATGGAATGAATAAAGGTATGTTAAAAATAAAAATTACATAATCATAGAGACAATAAAAATATATTATATATAATATATAAATATAATTCCATCACAATTTCCTCCATGATAGGTGGCACGAGAAAATTGAACAATCAATATTTCGTGAGGTCGTAGTTCCCCACACACAGAAACAATATGTTCGTCTCCATTATATGGAGTTTTGTGTAAGGGTAGTTATAATAAATATCATAAGAACATCATAGTATATTTAGGTTTCAATTTTTGTTAGGTAATCATAGAATTAGGAGAGAATAGGGAGTGAATATTCAAAATAATGGAAAGGAACTTGAGAGAAGTTGTTACCTCTAAATCGAGTAACTTGTTTTGATTTCATCCAAAAAGCTTTATTGAATTTAATTCTTCCAAAATTAAGGATTCTATGAGAAATTTAGGTATGTTGGGAGATTATATGATCAGAATTTGGTCAACTCAAGGGGCTATAGATGTGTGAGTAAGTGACATGAGTTGGTGACCTTTTATAAGAGATAGCAGGGGAACTTTAGGAAAGTCTTGAAATATTATTTTATAAAAATTTATTTTCTTTTTATAATATCTACGATGTGATATAATTAGAGTATAATATGATTATGGGTCTAAATTATCTCATATAATATGTTTTATACATTTTTAGGTCATAAACATAACCTTATCTTATAGCTTTAACCCTTAGTTAAAAATATTAACTCTTACCGTGTCTTCTTGTATTTTAATAATATAGGGTTACAATAGTGAATATAAAATGTCAATAGAACCACCAGTGGTTAATTAATTATGTTGTTAAAATTATATAAGTAATTTGGATGAATATAATATTTTTAGGACTATTATATCATTTCATAAAATAGTATTTGTTAAAAAACTCATTTATATCAATTTTGGAAAAATTTATTAATTGATTTTTTGTTAAAATCATAACAAATTGATACCTTAGAACTAAAGGAATTAAGTAATACCCTATATGTTAATTTCTTCCAAAGAAAATTGTGGATCACATTAAAATTTTCAAATTACATTTATTTTAATATCTATAAATTCATTTATTTAAATCCTTCATTAATAAGTTAATCACTACATCCTCATTGTGTCATAATTAAATTTATTTATTTAATGTCTTAAAATTATAAATAAAATACCATGATTTAGGAAATATGTTTAGCCTTATAATGAATATTTACAGTCATATGGATCAGTTATATAATCTTATATTAAAAATTATTTTTTAAAAGATACATGTTTATGTTAAATTTTCCATTTTATTAAATTAAATATTATAAAATACCATTTTCACACACAAGTGATCTCAAAATGATACAATTATGGCCTAAGGATGATTATGGTTGGAAATATCTCATCCAGTATGATTATGAAACGTTTTAGGGAAGTTTTTTGTAGTTATAAATTTAATTGTCTGCCCTTATTTACCAGATTTTTCCTTTAACCATGGTAAAAATAATAATTATTGAAGGTAATATTAATAATTTACAAACATAAAAGGTACATATTTACAAATTATATACCATATGATTCTAAATATGAAACCATTTTTTTAAAGTAAAAATACTTAAATTGAAGTAATTAATTTAAAATTAAATGTTATTGTCAAAACTATAAAGCATGTTTTTAAGAAGTCAAGACTATCAAAATATTGACTTGTGTTTATGTCCAATTTGAACGTAAAATTACTTCCAATGACCAAAATTGGATTAAATGATAAAAAAATAATCCAATTATTATTTAAAACTAATTAAATAGACAATATACCTATATAACTAAATTAGATGAAAAGGCAGTTTTGATTTAAAATGTAGTATTTTTCATTATTCATTGAAATGTAGATTTGATCTGTAAAATACCAAAATTTAAACCAATGTTAATTTTTATGTTATTCTTTTAAATATTATGTTAATTGTTTCAAATAGAACATATAAAAGTCACAAAAACTAGATTTAAAAAGTTTCATCCATCAAAAGGTGGTAAAACATCCTTTTAAAATTGTTAAAGTATTTTTATGCTAAAACTTGGATTAATTATCATTTTAAGCCCCGAATGTTTATTGGATTAATGTAAAACTAATTAACAAACATGTGTAATAATATTTTAGTGATTTATATCCATTCCTTTCAATACAATTTCTAGTTTTTAACTACCATTTACAATATTAATATAATTAGTATATTATTTTTCAGTATAACTCAATTTTGTGTGCAACATAGGATTTCGGAGAAACCCGTTGTTGTGTATTGACTACTCTATCATAAAAAGATACCTCTTTAACAAATAATTAATATCTTATTCATAAATATTACTAGACATGAAAAGCTATTATTCTATATATACATGTGATGTTACATCATTCCCCCATTTTGGAAATTACTTCCTCACAATTTTAAAATTGGGCTAGAAAACTTCATTGAAAATCCCACATCATAAAAAGTGTCAATAAAAATACTAATTTAATCATGAATGATAAGTAAAAGTGTCACATGAGGTAACACATAATGGGATTCTATATATGAAAAAATGGATATGGAAGAAAAACTAACCATCTTGTTCTGATGGAGATTTATAGAAAACATGATTAAGAGAATGTTAATAGTCATAAAAACCCAAACATGTGTTATGATAAATTGAAATTAAATTCAAAATAAGAAAAGTAAATGGAAAACGTTTTTATTTTAACATCCTTTTAATAAATTTGAGGAATTATTTTATTACTTAGAATATGAAAATATAAAAATATACATTCTTGAGAAGTATAGTTTCATAGTTTAAGAAATATCTACCAAAAACCATATTTTCTTCAAATGATGAGAATTCATGGTGGCTTGGTCACACCAGAAGTGCAAGAATCAACTTTTAGAAAATCACATAATCCACAAAAGGTAAACTATATATTTCCCCTATCTTTATAAATTAACCATAAACAAAATGGTTAGTACAAGTTCATTTAATCCCCAATAATAACAATACTTTATAAAATGAAATACTACTCTTAATCTCTAAAATTAAACAAACAACACACAAAGTTCCAGAAAGACCATTCAATAAACAATTGTGCTTAAAATTATTCAAAATAATCCAAACTAAAATTGAAACAAAATATTTCTAAGGACTTGATTATATAGACTTCCACCATAAATCTTAACATTTATATCCAAATAACATCAACTACTCTTAAAGTCTCATTCCTAAATGTAATTATCCTCATCACAGCTTCTCTCTGATAGGTTAATCACTTCCATAAATAACCCAAATCCCCATATGTACATAATAAAAACATATATTATTAAAAAACAATATTCAATCATTACTAATCAAATTAAATCACATTTTATTCTCTTTTTCTTAGGCATAAGGTGTTCCCAAAATAGAGAACTTCTTCCAAAATAACATTTATCACTTAATCGCCAAATCATTTTATTATACTAAGGATATCCATTTGATAAAACATAAGAACAAAAAATCAACTTATTATTAATCCGTAAAATCATTTAACTTAGGATAATAAGTCATACTAACCAGGAATATCACATAGGAAAGTGGTAGGCGATGCGCTTTGTCACCCTTTTATTTTAGGTTCGATTCTCCTAGACTTGCTGGACGTGATGGGTTTCCACCCATCCTATGGGTTTTTCTTTTTCTAAAACTATATAATTATTATATCATTACATAAATGAGATAAAATAATCAAAATAACCATAATCTTATTTAACCTAATGTTTATCTCATGCCTTTAATTTTACATCTCAATATGTAATAACTCGTAATTACGTCAAAAATAAAGGTCTCCAAAAAAACTGTTAAATACCTTTATATTTCATAACAAAAGCCTCAAAAGGGGTTTATAAAACATTTTACTTATTACTTATCTTAAAATAATAATTCAATGATGATATCCCTAACCATTAAGAAAACATCCTAATCTCCAAAGTTGTTTAAACCGACCTTTGATGCCAACTATAATGCCTTAGATTTAAACTCTACTTAATCACGATTTAAGTCAACAATTCACATTCAGGATCATTAAATGTTTACATTTTTGGATAATTAGGCCATAACAATTACATAATTGGCCTAGAAAAAAAATTTCGACAATTACACTCAATATCCACTTTTTTCACCAAAGTAACCCCTTTAAACAAAACATTATTTCATTTTCTTGATTGAAATATTCATGGCTTCTTCCTCTCGCTTATACATCCTTATTCCCTTTGGAAACCATTTCAAAAAAATAGAAAGAGAATAAAAATATTAGTATGGGACATAAAAATATAGAAACCCATCAGACTAGCGAAAACATGGTAACACATTTAATGCTTTTTTTGAGATAATTAGTCGAAACATTTTTACATGAATAACACTCATACATTTTTCAAAAATAAAAAATTAAACTAATAAAATGAAATTAAAATCATTTAGGTTACTTATAAAATAATATAATTAAAACATTTTAAAATCCCATTCAATTATAATAACAATATGGTCAACATCTAAATTGAATATCTTTAATAGGGATCACCCTTTCTATAAGCAATATCAGGCTCACCTGTTAGCTATAATGGGGATCATCCCTTCATATAAGCTATAAAGGTCTCACTCATTAGTTATAATGGGGATCAACCATTATTATAAGAGGTTTAGGGCTCAAATGTGTGCTATAATGGGACTCAACCATTTGTATAAGTTGTATCGGGCTCACCTGTTTTGTATAATGCTCAAGTACTATTTGAAAAACATGTTAATCACAAAACCCTTTTGGAAAAAATCATCTAATCCCATATGAGAAATATTTCCTTATAAAAAAAATTTATTTAATATCCCATTTTCAATACCAAGATACCCATATTAATTAATATGGGATTTATTTAAAATACATAAAAGATTATGGAAGGATAAAAACATTAAATAACTGATACGGCAGTGGAGAAGTCATTATCAATGTATACCTTAAAACAATTAACATTCCTTTTGTAATTTTGTAATGAAATTAAAATGAATTTTATAAAAAATATTTATTTTGAAAACATTTAATGAAATAATATATAGACATAAAATTTCCTTTATAATCATTTTGTATCAATATAAATAAATTTATAAATTAATATCATGAAGATAAATATTTGATAGTTAAATCATTAAACGTTCAAGGTGTTTTGTGAAACTATGAACATTTTAATATTAATCTCCATGAATTAATAAATATCTTTATTATAGATAAAATATGGATATGAAATTTCATAGTGTCTATATATAAACCTTATAAAATAATAGAGGTAGATATTATCAAGAAATGCCTCAATGAAATTAGATTGAGACGAAGTCCCTTACCTTGAGTATGACTCATCGCGTATAATCGTTATGTTCATGAATAATATACTTATGTTAATTTATAAATTCTTGAGAACATTTTTCATGTTTATTATTCATTTTATATAACTTATTACCATTTTATAAAAATTATATAATCATTTAAGTTCATATATGAAGTTTTGTTGATATTCGGTACATGAGTCAAAAATGAAATTGTTTGGATGTATATTGTCCATGTAGTCAAAATTCCATCATCTCCAAAATATTATTCAGGATTAAAATATCATATATATCTAGTATATATGTATTTATAATATCCATAATATTTGGAGATAATAAATGAAATACACCGTTCATGGAGATGGTAGGTTGTACGAACACATGAACGTTACTTTCATTTCCTTATCATATTAAATGAATAATAATAAAATGATATAAAAGTATATTATAATACCAGTATTATATTTATTTCAGTTATTTCTCATAAAATTAATAAAACCATCATTTATATGTTCCTTTTATAGTGGGAATGAGTCACATCGCTTTGAGTGGGCAGTAGTCCACACTTCCTCGAACGAAGTTGTCATATTTACCAAAAATGGAAAGCCTAGAGGTATGTTAGAAAAAATTTACAAATAATATAGAAAAAATAAATAAAATATATTTCATATATAAATATACTACCATCATAATTTCCACCGTGATAGGAGGTAGGATAAAATTGAACAATCATCGTTTTGTGAGGAAATAGTTATTCGTACACAAAAATAGTATGTTCGTATCCATTAGATAGAGGTGTGTGTAAGTGTAGTACTAATACATATCATACAAATGTCCTAGTATATTTATAATGATATTTTATCGGAGATAAAATAATATGGAGATCATTGAGAGTGGAGAAGGAAAATAATGGAAAGAAACTTGAGAGAAGTCGTTACCTCTAAATCAAGTAACTTTTTTTGATTTGTGCTAAAATGATTTCGGGAATTTCCTTATGTGAAATTTGAGGATAATAAGAGTAATGTAGGGATATTTGGATATTATATGAGCCAAATTGGGATGATACATGGGTATTGAGTGGTGTGAGTAAGTGGGTAGAGGTGGTGTCCTTTTATTAGAGGGAGGAGGGTCACATTAGGAATGTCTTGAAATATTATTTTATTACAAATTTACTTTTGAATCCTAATAGCTCCAAACTGATATAATCTGAAGATAACATGAGGATGGGTCAAAATAATTTCAACAAATAGGTTTTATACCATTTTTGTTCATAATATTAACCATATCCTTCAGCATTAACCCTTTTTTAAAAACATTGACTTTATAATGTCTTCTTTTATTTTCTTAAAATATGTTTAATATATTTAATATAAAACGCCAATAAAACCAAAAGTGGATCATTAATTAAATATGTAACATTATATAAGTCATTTTGTAAAATCTTATTTTTTTTAGTACAATTATATCATTTAATAAATTATTATTTGTTTTAAATGCCAATTCATGTCAATTTTGACACTATTTAGTAATTAATTTTTGTTAAAGTCATAACAACTTGATTACTTAGAACCAATGGATTTAACTCATCCCCCATATTTCCATGTCATCTAGAAAATTCGGGGATGGCATAAAAATTTTCATGTTACCTTTATTTTATTATTTATATATTCATGTATTTGAATCTTTCATTAATAAGGTAATCATTGCATTATCATTATATCATAAATTAATTTATTTATTTAATGTATAAAAATTATAAATAAAATACCATGATTTATTAAATATTTTATTTCTTTCCAATTTCTATTTATAGTCCTAAAGATCAGTTATATTACAATATATTAAGATTCATTTGGTAAATGATACATGTTTTTGTTATAGTTCTTTTTTAAAATTAAAAATTATAAAATGTCATTTTCACACCCAAGTGGCTCCCAAATTCCAAAAGCTCGGCCTAAGGATGATGATCATTGGAAAAATATCATTAAATAGTATTAGGACACTTTTTAGGGTAGTTTTATTTTTAATATATATATAATATTTTACCCTTGTTTACCTGATTTACCCTTTAACCATGGTAAATGAAAATAATTACTGAAGTTAGTATTCAAAATGTCCAAAAATAAAAGGAACCTATTTATATAGTTTAGACTTCTGATTCAAAATATGAAACTATTTTTATAAATTCAAAACACAGAAATTTTATTAATTAATTTAAAATTAATTCCATTGTCAAAAGAAGAAAGCAGGTTTTTAAGAAGTCAAAAGTATCAAAAGATTGACATGTGGTTATATCTAATTTCATTGTGAAATTATTTTCAATGAAAATAATTGGATTAAATGATAAAAAAATATTATAATTAAACATTAAAACCAATTAAAAGTATAATATAAATATATAAATAAATTATATGAAAATTTAGTTTTTAATTAAAATATAATATTTTTCACTATTCATTAAAATATTGATTTTATTAGAAAAATACCAAAATTTCAACAAATGTAAATTTTGTTGTTAGGATTTTAAATAATAATTTTATTTTGTCATATAGAACATATAAAAAGTTTCAAAAATAGGATTTAAAAAGGGGATTCCATCAAAAAGTGGTAAAACAACCTTTTAAAAATATTAGAGTATTTTTAGGCTAAAAATTGGATTCATTCACATTTTAGGCCTCTAAAATTTATGGGATAAATGTAAAAAAATTTAACAAACCTGTGTAATTGTATTTTAGTTAGTTTTTTTCATTACCACCAACATAATGACTATTTGTCAACTACTATTGAAAATAATAATAATATTATCGTATTATTTTTCGGTATTACTCACTATTTTGTGCAGCGTAAGATTTCAGAGAAACCCATTGTTGTGTGTTGAGTACACTATCTGAAAAAGTTTCACCTTTAACGTAAAATTAATATATTATTCTTAAATACTAATATATATGAAAAATTATTATTCTATAAATACCTGGGATGTTACATTATAACCCCTATATTTTGTTTCCTTTCCATAGGATTCCATGACGTGTAATATGATGGATGTGTAAGGATATTCTAGATAAAATAATATTATATTTTCAAATAAAATTATGTTGTAATTTGTATTATAAAAAATAATTCATGAGTCATGCATATAACTAGATTACCAATACTTCTAAACTATTCAATCATTTAGGATTTTATTCTTCATATTTTATGCCAATATAATAATGTAAACAACAGCTCTATGCTACTGGGTTCTAGTTCAATAAATTATATATATTCTTATTAAATTATTTGTAATTTTTCTAAAATAAATTTATAAAACAAATATAAAATTTTTATTTAATCTAAATATCTATATTAATTTTTAGGAAGATAGTAATAAATTATAGAAATTTGTTATAAAATAATTTAATGTTAGAAAGAATACAATTCTGAACAATTTTATTTTTCTAAATATTTTATATTTTTATCTTAATAAAATAATGTAATCACTATTGAATAATGAATTTTATTATCATTTTAAATAGTATATAAAAAATTAAAATTCTTTTAAGCATGTTGTTTTAAGAAATGAATAACAATTTACTCAAAATTATGGTTAAAAGTACATTTGTTCAGAAAATAACATTCCCTATTATTGTGTTTATTAATATTATTTTTTATGAAAATTATAAATTGAATCAAATAAAAAGTTATTAATATTTTTAATCTCACTATACAAATTACTTTATATAGTTTATTAAATTCTTATTAATAAAAATAAGTTAGCAATATAAAATTTATTCACAATGGTAAAGGAAAAAATATACTAAAAGTGTTAAATCAATGTATAAATGCCTAAAATATATAAAACAAATATGCAGGTTTTTGAGTGAAATATTCCTTGACATCCCCATTTTTTATATTCACTAAATATCTCATTTAGATCCACATTCCCTGAAAATTAATTTTATTATATTAAGTGATAAGTATTTACAAAAATGCCACACCTATATCTTATAAAACGACCCCTCCAACACCCCTTTAAAGACACTCCTAGTCATCTAAATATTCCCTCTAATTGAAAATATTTTCATACCTAATGTTACTCTCCCACTTTTGGTAGATTATTGTCCCTATCAATTCCATACAATCCTTTTAAAAAAGACGGATTCTAAGTGGAGATATTATTTCATCTTTGAAAGTGATAAAATCTTATAATTACTATTCATTTATATTCTCCATCCAACTATTTGAAATTTTGATTTATCTCTTTTATAATATGTTATTAATACCATTATGAATATGTAATTATGATAGTATAAAAATATAAATTCATAATTACACACATACAATGATTATAATATATTTTTATTTGGGAATGTTTAACAATCTCCATAAACCATGCTATGGATTTTTTCATTCATATTTATGGAAAGTGAATTAATGGAAAGAAAATAATAAGTAATAATGTTTTGTTTTATATTTTTGAAAGATAATATTAATATTTAACTCAATATTATTATAATTACTTTTTAAAATTAGTATTTTTTTTAAAAATGTGTTATGGATTTCATCATGAAGAACCATCCCCGAAAATCCCATAGAATGAACATATAATTGATAAATAATTAATAAGAATTATATTACAGTACCTTTAAAAGTATTTAAATGATTAACTCATAACCATGGTTGAAAAATTTAAACTGTTATATTGAAATAGACATGGTGTGATTAAAACTGCTAAGAATAATTATCACTATTAACTGCATATAAGAAATAATTGTTATATAAATGAATATAAATTAATAATATATTAGGTAAATATATATATATTTCTAAAATATATTTCTAACGATTCTATGATTTTTATGTGTGAGGTTAGAGTGATTCAATCGAATTTGGAATCCATGGTAATGGTGTTGTATACTCAATTATCATTTCATTATATAATAATAATTTCTCCATGACTATACTCTTATAGGATTCTTTTATCTTTACATTTCACTATTATATATTTTATTTTTTCAGTATAACTATGAAAAATTAATCTTAAAATATAAATCCATTTTAAATGGATTCATTCTCTATAAGAATATGATATTATTAACATTAATTTGTATCTATACTAATGTCTCTTTTCCCATATTTTCTTATTCTTTATTACCGAAAATGGTTCATTTTAATTTTTCTGAAATTGAAATATTTTTTATATTATGTAGTCCTCATATTTTACACTCTCTATTTTCAAAAATAAGTTCTCTAAATATTTTTCGAGTATTTTATTACATTTAATCTACATGAAATCTAAACATCACTCTTTTTCAAACTCATATATTTTTATCTTCCACTCCATATTTATTTACTTATTTTTACATTTCAATGTTCTAGTATTAGAAATTATATTATACATATATATATATATATATATTATATTCTTACCTTCACATTCTTGAAGAATAATTTTAAATGTGACTTGCAACATTGACTTGTATATAAATGATAGAATTTTGAAAATTCCTTTTCGTGAATTCACATCCATTTCTTCCTCTACATAAACTTAATCTATTTATTATGAAGTAATGTTCATGATCGACAACTAAAATATTTTATTCACTTTTTCTAATACTGAATAATGGGTATTATCCATTCTACTCTTTACATTATGTCATGTGATACAATTTCAAATTGGCATAAAACACATTTTTATTCCATGGGATTTTCATAATATGGTGTATGATTTATTCTATATGGAACACATATATTTATGGTTTCCCATTATTACATGGTTGGATCTATTATATCCCTATAATTCAACGGGTAAATATTTATATATCATGAGAAAATAAGGTTTTGTGTGGCCATGGAGGCCTTTTTTGGAAAAACAATTGTTTGAATATGATTATAGCTATATGTGTTCACATCCTTATACATGGGTACAATTACATCTATATATTCTCACAAAATTATGAATAAGAAAGATTTTGGTTAGATATATGCACAATTTTATGATTTAATGTACTTATTCATATGAAACATTTCATTGTTATAGCACATGCCGATATATTATCCCATAGATCATTATTATTGACTTTTGTTTCTACATTATCATTCCATAGTAATTATTTTATTTTATATTAGTTTATAAGTTCATTGATCATGTATTATTGAACAATGTTATGATTATATGGTCCTTTTAATTATATATTTCTCCCACACTCATGTTTTATACCATTTTAATGAAATAACCCCTTTAAAAATCATTTAATATAATTTTAGGTAATGTGTATTTGAGGTCCATCATAAAATTCCCCTTTTACCTATGGGGTTATATGTAGTATTATATTTATAAATAAGGATTTTATTGTGATTTATTTGAGATATTATGATGTAATTATCTATAATAATAATTTTTTGTTCTTAATCTATAATGACACTAAATCAAGGGCACTAACTATTGTGTGAGTTATCTTTGAGATTTAATATTAATAAATAAAAATCATGCATAATATATCTATTTCTACCATGGATAATATCAATTACAAAAATTTGTATTCTAGTTCTAGAACTCCAAATCATGATCCACTTGTTTTAGCTTATCTTGGTATGGACCACTTCAATGTTCCTTTATCATAAGAAACAATGTGTAGAAGAGTTATAATTTTATGTCCATTTAGAAACTTCCCCTTTTATGTGCATTAAATCATAAAAAAATCTAGACTTTTCCTCATGGAAAATCTTTATATGATGAGGCATCACCTATATACATAAAATCCATAAAATAGAATCAATCTAGAAGAATAGAAAAATTCCCTTTGTAGGACCCACAAAATTTTAAGCACGGGATATGAATTCTAGTTATAAAGCCATTTGTTTTCCCAAAAATTATTAATTAATAATATGATCTTCTAAAAATTTTCAAATATAAATATTGAATAAAGAAAAAACATTAAAACCTCAATTTCAAATCACCCTTAAAATATCTTTCAGGTAAAAAACCATTTTTTTGAATTTAATGTACATTTATCTCAAAATTATACATGTCTATCATGATTCATAAACAAACTATTTTTCCAAACCTATTATAGTCATAGAAACCTAAAAGTTATGAATTATTAACATCCCATGAAATATTTTTCTAATCACTTGTCTTACTAAAACATTATTGTAACACATGTCACAATATAGTGATCTCATATACACATTTTTATGGGTACCTTTATTAATAAAAAACACTATTGTCTAAGAATAATAACTTCCCAACACATAAAAATAATTGAACTCACTATGATAACATCTTCTAAAAACCTATATTATGAATCATGAATTGGAATTCTACTTTAATACCAACACATGGACTCATACACATTTTTAGATCACATCAGGATAAAATCTAGTAACAACGGATTAACACAATCCTTATGGAATGATTATCTTGTTGTGAAAACCCATAAATTTTAGAAATTAATTATGAATTAAAATTTAATATCTAAAACAAAACCTAAAAAATAATTTCAAACAACCAAATATAACATAGTTTGAAATAAATAAACTCAAATAATCTCACAACACTAAGACGTAAGAGATGATGAAAATCCAATGTGAGTGGTTCATATCCACCATCACATGAATGAACAATACCATGTCCACTATAAAGTCAACAAATAAGATTCATCACATAAGAAAACCTAATACATTCTCTTACCCACATCATGTATAAACCAGGTATACATAAAAAGAGATATAATCATAGTGGGGAGCATGAATACCCAATAGTATTCCATATGTCGCACTCTTCAAATACCATAAAAACCATTTCCCATACCATGTAACTTAATTAATGAGAAAATTTATGAAATATATAATAAAAATAAAAATATTAAAATTCAGAGTAAAACTTAATAAGAATATAAAAAATAACACTAATTTACTTAACAACATAACCCTTATCGGTTCCACATCAACCACGTATCCAATAAAAAATCAGTATGTATAATGTTTTCAGGGTTAATAAATTTTCAAGTAACTTAAATTATTTCATATGATCATAGTGTATTACCACTATAGATCAAGAACCACCCAAAGTGGTTAATTAATTTAATTGAATTTACCGTTTATATCAACTATAATTATGAAAACCTCATTATTTTTAATTACATCAACCATCCATATGTTCACAAAACATAGAGGCCTTTTATCATACCAATCACATTTAGTTTACAAATAGTTCACCTTTCAAATATAATTTACAAAGAAACAATATATTAACAAAAAATAATAAATTTTTCCAATATATGATTTATTAAAATACATTTTAAAAAAAATTATTTTTCAAATATAATCCCATGTTTCAATCCAAAACCTCAACCCTATGTTCATGCCAAAAACAATAATTTTTATCCATTATCAAATCATAAAATTAAAATGATCACCTAAATTTAAAATAATTATATTATAAAAAAACATTAGAAAGCTATTTTAAATCATATAAGTCAAAAAATAAGAAACAAAATACCCTAATGAATCAATACCCATCCTTTCATTTATATTATTATCACCTAAGGATTCCAAAAGCACAAGATCCATTATCATCACCAAAACATTAATCCTCTAATCCCAATAAATTAGAAAAATGATAATTATTCATAATTTCTTGATTCCAATAGATGATTTAAAAACCAAGACCTAATACCCTGCGATAGATATGTAGTATAAAGGTGAAACAAACCACACAATAAAAAAGGTTAATAATACTTGTTATAATAATGTTTAAATTATAGATATTATGTTGCTCTAATTTATCTATGAAAACAAAAAAAATGATAATTTAGAAACCACAAGGTCACTCACATGGAAACTTTAGACCAATACAAGTTTATTTAATGTATTTAATTATTCTTATACATTGATAATAAATATTATAAAATTGGAATCATGAAAATAAAACATGGTTTCATTGTTATGATGGAGGTTAGTTCAGTACTATAAACCAATTATCCAAGTGCCTCTATTAATAATCATTGAGATACATGGTTTCATTATATATCACCCTGTATAATGAACCAATCATAAAATTGGTTATTTAGTCTTATTTCACCTACTCACCCATGTTTAATGATCCTAAAAAATTACATCATCCTTGAAATGTTCAAAATATTACACAATGATGAAAAATTTAAGGGCAAACCCAATAAAAATTCAACAATGGTATTCTCTATCTAATATGGTTTATCTAATGGGAGTCCTATAAGGATAAATATTTACAAATACTATATTATATAATTATATTCAAATTCATATGATAACTAATTTTTATCAATAATATGAATGGGTTTTAAAAATAATATTCAAATCTATTTAAATTATATTAACTAAATTGTAGGGCATGATAAGTTTATAATATAAGATTTTGATGATATTAATGAAGAATATTATTTTTATTAAAGAATAATAATAAATATATTTCATTTTTTATATGTAATATAGTGTCATGGAAAATGAATGGAGTTATTACGAATAAGTGGAATTTTTTCTATTTTAGGAATTTTGTATATTAGAAATTTAATATAGAATAATACCTCAACTATTGTATAAAGCATTACTGGGAGTCCAAATTAGGTATTAATGTCCATATAAATAGTTCATTAATGTAAAAATATATATGATGATAATAATTCATTACAAAATTATAATTAATATCTATATGAGTATCAAATTGATTGAATGATTGGAGTCTCGTGATGTTTTCATTTTAGAAACTTTTATGGAGTTTATTCTCTAAAGAATAGGAATATATAAATTTAAATTATGATTTATCAATTTTAAAATTATATGGGATGTGCGTTTATCAATCAATTTTAAAACATTGTTTCAAATGTAATGTATAAAATTAATTTTATAAATATTAATTTTTTTTATCTATTATATTTTATTATAAAATAAGGGAAAGAGTTATATCCAAACACCCATTGTATATTATAAAACATTTGTATATTTTTCAGGAATATTTACCTAATAAAAACAATATTTTGACATGATTTGTATTTATTGATATTATCTCAATCCTATATTATTAGAAAAGTAAATATATTTTATTTTCATTACATATCATGATTGGACATCTTACTACTATATTTTTTGAAAATATAATTTCAATTAATATAGTATGACTATTTTTTAATATATAGAAGTTAAAACTATTAATAAAAAATGAATACATTATGAATAAGAATATTTAAATCCATATTACATTGTGAAGGTATTAAATTTATTTTTTTAAATGGAAGTATTTATTTTATGGAGTTTCATTTAAAATTATTTACTAAAATTTATAAAAAGTAAAATTAGGATGTAATATTTATTAGATGATGATATTATGATTATATAAAACTTTATAAGTACTTAAAATAAAAGATATATTAACCTTATATAATATAATATGGTGATATAAATAATATTTCATAAAATTTATATCTATGGAATTTAAAAATTTTGAATATATAAAACACTATAATTAAGAAAATATTTCATTATTTATTTTATATCAGTAAAGAAGTTTATTTGGTGGATTTATTAAATTTCAATATAGATATGTGGTAAATACTCATATTGTTTTTACTTGGTTTATATAGGTTTTAAAATGTTTAAAAATCCAATAAAAACTACATTAATCCTAAGGTATTATATGTAAATTGTATATTATATATACTAAATATTGAAGATTATGTATAGTTTATTTGGAATTTTTAAATGAGTTTATAGATAAAAATAGTCTATTTATTATAAATGAATCTATAATTTTTTATGCATTTATGTGGGAAATATATATCAAGAAATAAAGTGAATATAAACCCCTAATAATTTGAATATGATTTATCACTAAATGATAGTGGTCAATGAGATTTATGGAAATTGAATATAATTATTATTAATGTAGGTTGGGTCTCATATTTACATACAATGTCATGAAAAAAACTCTGGTGACCCCTAACTAGTCACCCATGCCAAACCTCAACAAGTCGTAATATGTATTCCAAATCCTCTTATCCCAAAAACTAGGGCCTAGAATCAGGAATAAAAATTAGGAATTATTTATACCCTAAAGAAGAAGACAAATAAATGAATCAAAAACAATACAATGAAAAATAACACAAGTAGCAGAAAAAAAAACAATGTATAACTACATTTAACCCTGTGGGTTACCACAAACCACTAAACCAAAGTCTCCTCATGGTGAATGAGTCAGTGCCAGATTGATCACAACAATATAAAAAAGGTAAAGCTATAGGCATGAGTATTAAAGATTGTGTGCTTGAGTAATGTATCCTCTATTCCTTATGTAAAAAATGACAACCAATTCATGGTTTTTAGAAAATACAACCGTATAAAAATTTGATTTCCCATTTATTTTTAAAATAAGTAACAATATGAAATTTCCTAAAATATATTTACTTATTTTTAATTTGATTCCAATTTATAATGAAGAAAAAACATTTAATAATACCTCTATATGGACCATTCAAAGAATAGAACATATCAGTGTGAATGCATATCATCAGGTGGTACAAAATAGATGAAATGATATGCACTTTAAATTAATTCAAACATTCTCTAAAATTTTTTAATAAAAAATAAAAGGGGTAAATGAAATAAATAACCATGGTAAATTCATAATTATCTTGAATTATTGGATTCCAAGAATCATCATACCTTAGTGAATTGGTATAGAAACAATAAACCACAACATCCTCATCAACAATCCACTAGAGTGGAATGTATACCAAGGTTTAGAAGTCATCGATTTTCATCAAATTTTATGTTAGTATCATGGAATCAATATTGTTAGAGGGGACATGGACTATCCTCTACTGATATGTCTATCATACTAGTCATATTCTTTCTACAAAGAATCTTGGTGTCCCATGTGATCTATTTTAAATGTTGGTGAGTTTTTATCAAGATATAATAAACAAACATATCATTTCATTTACCTAATACCCATCCAAATTCTCACCACTGATCCCCATTTCATTTTCACACAATAATGCACAAGACACTTAACTAGAAACTTATCAATCACTACACACTTAACACACACTCGCACATTCCACATTTCCAAATCAAGGGGCACAACTGAAGAGGGGCTTTCCACTTTCAAAAAATCTATTCAAGTTTCTAACTAGGCCCTATCATTTAAAAATAAATACATTTAAATTTGAAAAAAAAAATACAAATACATTTGTATTCTAAAACCATTTATAATATCAATTAAATATTCAAGGAACCTCAAAATAAAAAACAATCTTAAAACCATTTATAAATCAAGGAAATCCAATTTATAAAATTAAGAGAATTCCTAACAGTCAATTAAGAAGCCACATTCAAAGAACCAAAACTAGATATATATATATATATATATAACACATTCATTTCATATGAAATGGAAATAAAATTTTTAAAACACAATCATATTATATATCTCTTTTTTAAAGGACTATTCATAGGTAAGCTTCCTCAAACTCAAGGTGCGCTACTTTTGACAACGACACTCAAATCTTCCATTTCTAATTTCATACATGAGAAAATTCTCATATATATATATATATATAAGGAAACCTAGACCTTGTATACATATTTTAATTTCCAAATTTTTAAAATGGTGTTCTTACATATATGCATATACTTTCAAATACCCCTTACACTTATAGGAATTTGAATTTTTTACATATATACATAAGCACACATATCCCAAATGTATATATTCATTCTTCCATGACTTAATATATTCAAATGGGTAACATAAATATTTAAATTCTGACCAATTTATTATCATATCATTCTGTATGGAATTCTGGGACTCAAAAATGCTTCCCAAAATACTAAGATGTACTATAAAAATACTAAGAGACCAAAAATCATTAAATGAGCCTAAAAAATTGGAACAAACTAATCGATCAAAACAAAACCTAGAAAAAATGGAGGCAGACCAAAATGAAAAAAACTCTTTTCATTTGGTGTTGAATGATTAAAAAATCATGATTCCATCTTGAAGGTCCTTTTTCATGCCCAAAAAACAATAAAATATGTTATAATTGTGAAACCTGAAGCACCTAAGGGTTAGCTGAACATGATTCCACAAGAGGGGAATGGGAAACATCATAATAAGGTAGAAGGATGGATTAAGAAACCTCACCTAGGGGTGATGAAAAGATCCCATTAAAATATGAATTAAATGCTAAGATACAGGAGCTCGAGAGAGGGGTGTGACATGTAAAATTGCATTGGAATATGGGGATGGTGTTGCACGATACACCCGAGAGAAGAGGAAAAGAAAAATAAACCGAGGGAAGATGATCATTGATTGGAAAACAACATGAATATTACATTAATATTTTAAAAAAAATAAAAATGTTTATAGTTATATTTAATAATTCTTTTAGTGAATTTTAGAATCATTTTTTGTTGATATTTTACAAAACCTAGGTTTGAATGAAAAATCGGTTTTTTAAAAATGTGAGAAATAAATACTAATTATCATAAAACAATTCCTTTGAACTTATGAATATATATAGAGGAAAATGAATGGAAAGAAGTATTCACATTACATAAAAAGTTGTGAATAAATGTAACACATTTCATGATAGATGGATCATAATATTTCCTTATAGGATGTATATGTTTAAATAATCTCTATAAAATATTAGATTGTATAATCAAATATATACCATTATAATAATAATGAATTGTAATATCCATGAAATAATAATATTAAAATAAACCTAAAATATCATTATTATAATGATATTTAGGATATAACATCTCAAAGGGGTATTTTATACACTCCACAATTCAACATATGTGCATAACCCGATATATTTATTAAACAAGGAAAATTGAGACAAAAAACTCATATTGCTTTTGTACCATTTGAATAATAAACCCCATTAAATATAGATACTAAAATTTATATGTGAAAATCCATTATTATTTTGGGAATCATCATAATAAAATTAATGGGATGTATATATATCACATTAAAGAAATAGTTTGTGAATATTCTAATTACCACTCCAAATCAAAAAAACTCAGACTAAAATCCATTACCATAAGTGTTGAATTCTTTCATACACATTTGAACCAAATATATATAAAATATTAGTTTGTTTTAAATATATTTTATAACCATAAATAAAAATATCACATGATATATTACTTATTTATGACCTTTTATTACACATTTTCGAACAATTCAATATTAAAGTATGGTTTTGCGTAATAAATAGTTTTTTTAAGTTTTCTTTGATTTTTTATTTATATTCCCCTTAATATGATCATGGTTACATAATATCAATAATTTTAACCATGATACACATATCATATATATTCATTATACAAGTATTTCTATTGATATAAAAAAGTTTGTGATGGATGATGGAATATACTATTCATATAGATTGTAGGACGTATGTATGCGAGAATGTTGGTCAATTTTTTTTGAAGGGTTATATGAATGAAAGGTAAATAATATATCAATATTAATTATTAATTATTATGTAATATGTATCTAATATTTTTATTTAATCCTATGCTTATTACCTTATACGTAAATCATACGTGAAGAACGAATCAAAACTCTTCAAGATGTGGAAGTCCATTGTACAAATGAACAACATTATTATATTCCCATAGAATTGAATATGTGATGGAAAATTTTATATCATGGTTACATATGAATAAAAATATCAAAAATAATATATATATATATAATTCCATCATTATATCTATCTGTTATAGGTTGTGATGAAAAATGAATAACATCGGTTCATAAGGGGGTAGTCTGATATAAACATCAATTATGATTTTATAAACCATTTTATGGAATATTGGAAGGATTTAGTTTTTTTTAATTAAAATAATAATACCTATATATATGTAATATACTAATTTTATCATATCCACATGGTTTAATATGAATTTAAGGAGGTGGGGGGAGAAAAATGCTCGATTAGAGACGTTTACTATTCTTTGGATATATTTTTTTGGTTTGCACCAAAAGGTTTAATAGGTTGGTTTTATGAAAAAAATAATTATTATAGGAAAAAAGAATATAATTTTGGAATTTATTTTGGTAGGTATTTCTCTATATAATGGGTCTTAGATGTGTGAAGAGGAATAAAGAGGGGTGTCCTTTTATGAGTGGGGTTAGTGGCACACATGTATGTTTTTAAGTGAAAAAGATATACCATCTACTTTCACAATAAAAAAGGATCCAAAAAGTAAATTATAGAAAGTAGATTTGATAATTTTAGTTTATATCCATATAGTTGGTTTTGGATATGTTTTGGTTCATTTATAACCATTATATTTTTATTTCACCCTCGATAAAAACATTTTTACCTTAACCTAGATAAATAATTTTAAATTTATTAACTATTAATAAAGGTAAAAAATTTATTTCTCATTATTTTTGAATATATATTATTATGATAAAAAATATGCAATCCATTTTTCAAAATTCCATTCATAGCATTGGGGAAATTTTATTTAATATTAACCTCACATTCACGATGAGAAAGCAGTTTTCCAAAGAGAAAACATTTTAAATATTGAAAAGTATTTATTTTAAAATTATATATTAAATTTATTCCAATTACCCAAAATCAATTAAAGGATATATAATTGATATTATTATAATTTTAAAATAATATTAATATGATTTTAATGTTTTAAAATGCTTTATAGAAATTTAAATTCTTAAAAACCCATTATTTTCACAATTCAACAAATTTATCATTTCTAAAAATTGTCAAAAACTAACACCAAGATAATTTTGTAAAGATTATTTAAAAAAATATTTTAAAAAAATTACAAAATTTTAAAAAAATAGTTTCAAATTTTTTTGAAAAATGAGAGAAAACTCTATGTTAGAAAAATACATTCTTTAGACGTAAAACGGGATTACTTCATATATATATTATCTATATAATTATAAAAATTATTGGGATATTTTTTGTTAAAGATATATTATACAAATTTATTTTAAATCATTCAATAAAATGTATTTTTAGTTATTAATGTAAACCATTTTTTCTTTTTAGCAATGGTTTTCCATAATATTGATTCCATTATTTTAAAGTTGTTTTTATTTTTATTTCAGATTAATTGGTCTCTGAAATTTATTTTCATATTCATATCTATACCATATGTTTTAATAATTTTATTAATCCTATATTTACCCACCTTTATAATGCTTGGTTGATAAATATAATGTTTAATAATAATATATTAAAAGTATGTCACATTTCATTTATACATGGTGTTCCTTTTATCACAAGTTACACTCAGTGTTTCATGTAACACATTATAGAATCATTATTGCATGTAATGAAATATATTTAAATGATTAAAATTATTTGATAAAAATGTTTCACAAAATCTCAGTGTGATACATTATACACCATAAATAAATTATGCCATCGTAATATGATCTTCTTTTCTATAAACAGGGGTTTAACTTTTGATCTTTCTGGTAAAATAACATCACAACAAGGGATCATAAGACATCCACAAGAAAAGGAATAATGGGTTGCGATATGCTCAAATATAATAACACATACTAAGTCTCAAAATTGGGCAACATATATGGATATGTATGATTTAGACATGGAATTAAAAAATATGCCAAAAATGATGGATAGTGACAGATATCATTGGTCAAAAAAATTTAATTGTCGTGTGTAAATACATAACAAAAAATAATAAACTAAATAGGTGTGAAAATTGTCATTGGTGTCATCAGAGATGTTGGTGATAGGAAAATTTATTTATTTCAGAATATTTTTCATAATTTTTTTGAATTATCATGAAAGTATATGATAACATGATTTTATTCCATTTTTTTAGAACAATCTTATCCTTTGGTTAGTATTTGGTCAATTTCTAATCATGTCATACTTTAAAAAATAAAGATGAATTATTTTATTCATGAAGCACTAATGAATAAAAATATCTATAAAATAATGATAATCCTTTCCTTATTTGTTTTGTTATTATGAAAAAAAATGTTAGATCATGTTATCCAATTACATCGAAAGTTCAAATTAATCCATTTTATAAATCTTTTTCCTTAGGGATCCTTCATGAATGACCAAAATTGAAATCAAAATATTTAGAATGAATGTCACTAAATTTTCAAAAATCAGCATAACATTAATCATCCAAATATCAATAAGTATCTCTTAATTTTCACATACCAAATATATGAATAGCTTGATCATATATTCACCTAAAACATGGAAATATCTAGAATTACCATAAAACCATATCAATAAAATTGCATGCCTCCTGATTCCTTAAATAAAAAAAATATTATTAAATATATTCTATAACCATATTTTCTTTAAATCCATCATTATTAACTTGTTACACTTTTCAATAAATCATTAATCATTTCACAGGTCCTCAATATATTACAGTTTACTATAACTATATCAACCATCTATTTATCTAAAATAATCACCATTTTCCTTAACATCATTAACATATTAGGGGTTATCTTCCGTTCAATGTGTGTTTTTATATAAAATATCACATTAACATTAAATTAAAATTCTAGTTCATCCTTACCATTCAAAATATTCATACAAATACAGATTGTAGAACCTCTATATAAAATTCCTTATATATTTCTTGATTCATATATAATTTTATAATTTCATTCCAATACACAATATATGAAAACCCTTCTCGTTATTACACATTAATTCATGATTAATTACCTACAATTTAACTAAATAAACCCCAGATAATCAAGACATATAGTGTCTTCTATAATTAGGTGCATTATACAAAAACTTATAACATGGGATACAAAAATATTATTTAAAACATACTTGACATGATCATAGTATTCTATCGAACATAAAATTCCACGAGATAAACTGGGGAAATACATAATAAAGGGGTAATCTATAATTCCCAATAAGATAATAAAAAACATATAATGAAGAAGATAATAAATTTTATACCATATACATATAGATAGTGCTTAAATGGAACATGGATAAAAAATAATGATACATCATGATAATGATAACATGAGAATTGTGTCAATGACATAAAACACTACTTCATCAATAATGGTCAACGATAACAGCTAAGAAATCATGTTGAAAAAGTCCCATAATGGAATCAGGTTCACTCTCTATCCCAAAACGAAGCTTCATTATTGTAAAATATACCCAAATTATTTAAGAACCATATAATTTTGGGTGCACAAGTCAGATTCATCACATTCACATGATTAAGTGTTCCACATAGAACATAAGACATGGCTTCATTTTTCATTATATATTATACCACCCTCAAGTATTATATAATAAATAAATGTAAGTCCACAATATAATTAATATAAGTTCATATAGGTAAACACACTTGGAAGGAATTAGGTATTATTACTCACTATATATTCTTTTTGACATGGATTCCTGCGGTGAAATCCATGCAGCATAATACAAGCACTTAAATGTTCATGGGAGGGATAAATGAGAGTTAAATGGTTCTATATTAATTTATAAATACGATCTGTATTATGGTTAATGTCTAAAATCATACCCCAAATTTTGGAATTTAAAATAAAAGGGAACAAAATGAGTAAAGATCATGAATAAAGGGTAGAAAGAGAGGATCCTTAATGAAATTTTGTAAGCATAATGGTGCCATGTAAAAATTATTAAAATGGGTTGATGTTATTGAAATGGGTCTCTAATAATTTGAAAGTAAAACAATCTGAAATTCAGATATGGAATAACAAATCCCATCATAATAAAATAAAAGTCAAATACATAATGTAATAAGATATATTTATAAGAGGAGAAAACAAAAGATCGATTGCTTTGGTGTGTGAATCCAAAAGCACAAAAAAGGGAATATTTAGAGCTTAGGGTGCCTTAAGAGGACTATAGAGAGGGGAGGGTGGAGTAAGGACGTTCTCAAAAGATTTTTAGTGAAGTTAAATGGGAATTTAAGAGTGTTTATATTGTAAAAGGGAGGCGAATTCATTAATATTTCAAAAATACAGGTTTTGGTCTCTGTATAATAAAACCACCAAAACTAAAAAAAATACCATGGATTATGTTCTTAGTTTCTTAAAAATAGGGTATTTTTTCATTATTTTATTATAAAAAGGTCCAACCATATCAAAATAATTCCCTTGCTTTGGTGTAGGAGAGTCACACTCTTAAGGAAATTATTTTAAAACCCTAAAATATAATAATTGTTTTGTAGGATTCATAAATGGTTCATAATATTAATAAAATAAAAATAAAATAAAATTATTTTAAATTTAAACCATGTATATTGTCCTGTATAAACTTTATTGTATTTATTATATCAGTTTTGGGTCATTATGATATCATAATAAACACTATATAGTTATTATATCAGTTTTGCGTCATTATGAATATTTTTTTTCTATCGTAAACAGTTTTGATCATGCTTACTTTTTTTTATCTAAAGTTTGGATTGGTCAATGTAAAGACCCAAAGATGTTATCTCCATTGTAATATCTAATAAATGGGCTTCATAGGGTATGATCCTATTGGCTGGGTCTGTCACATTTATTATCTAAGTCAATTAGATATATTAAAACCCTCTATTTATACAAATCATGTGATGAATATAAAATGAATATTTTATAAATGGTAAATATACATAATTTTATTTTAAATACACTTGGATATAAATCAGTTCGTGTGTATTGTATAACCATATTACATAATAATACATTTAATTAAATAAATAGTGGAATTTTATTTATAATAGGTTGGGTTGTTACATAATCACTTCAATCATTCCACTTCACTATTAAACCATTAACTCGGATTCATCACCATATTCCATAATACAAAATTCACACAATATGAGATATGAATCAAGTGTTAACATTCATCAACCTTATATTAATCATTCTTCTCACATTTAACATACACAATATTGTTATAATATCTTATAAATTTCATATATCATGCATGATCCCTTCATCGTAATCACTGTAATCATTACACATTCTACCTTACTGATTATCTTTAGGTGCTTCCACATAGAACATGAATTTTCATTATTCCAATTCATACCATATTTTAATTTTTTTCCATTTATCATACCATAGGTAGACCATTAATCTAATCCATTTAATTACAAAATATTTTCATTTTTCCTCTATAATTACATTCTTTTCCATATTTTTCACAATAAAAAATCCTCATGTCTGTATAATATATTCACATGCATTATTATTCCAACATTCACAAAATATAGCAAACAAAATATTCTTTATGACATGGTCTCCCCCACATAAACTCTCAATGAACTCTTTACTTATCTTCTTTGGTGAGTACTAGTGCTGGTTAAGGTGAATGTTGTTAACCATATATCATGATAGTTTATTTTTTATGATCAAAATATTCTTCACTCCAATCATCATACCATTTGGTTTCTAAAAAAACATTTTCTATCACAATTAATGTTGATCTAGATCCTTATGGTTCTCTCTATTGAAAAATACAAGAAATAATAGTGTGAAAAAAATAATCATATTGGTAAACCACATTCCATGGAAATCAATTATAGGATATATAGATCATGAAACCTTCTTTAAAATATATGGATCCTTGGGTTTAACATAGGTAATCCAGGTACATTATTCAAATCACTCTTGATGCTTCGTAAATAGTTTCTAAATTTATATTTCATGTCTCACGAGAGTGTCAAACTAGGTTTACAACAAAACCGATTATCATTCACTGGGTGATTCTCATGTTTGTTCGATACACCCTTTTCAGATTTATCACCCTTATGTACCTGTATTCTAGATACACATCCACATGTAATGTCTATATAAGGATTTAATTTCCTGGAAACAACTTTCACTATTCATTACCTAAATTATAGGTAATTTCCCAATACATTGACTTATACTTAGATTTATCCATAGAGAAATTCCTAGGAATATCCCTTAGGATCTTAATAATATTTTCTTGTCCTAGTTTCCAATGGTTAAATAGTACTATCCTCGGAGAGAATCTGTAATATCCCAAAACTATCATAAGTATATATTATATATTTTTTGTGAATATTAAATACTTTAGTGAAATAAATTCCTGAGGATCAAAAATATATAGTGCCTTTGGATCCTCGGACACAAAAATAATAGGTCAACAAGTGAGATAAAACATCTCCCATATAATTCCATATAACTAGAACCCATCTTAGGAATATAATAAGTCATAGCTATCATGATAAATTGGGGAAAAAATAAGAAATGTTGAAATGAAAATCTTTGTTTGGGTAAATACAAAAATTTAACAAGAATAATGTTATATTAAGGGTTTGAGACCTAACTATAACATATAAAAATCATTCTCTACTTGTCAATGATCAAAATCATAATTCATGGAATAAATATTTGTAGTTAATAAGACATGTATCATAAGGGAATCATAGAAGTTAATCCATGAGAGCATGAAATTGATGTAAGACATGGAATTGGGTCATACTCAAATGCATAGAAAATAATTACCTTTGTAGTCAAAGATCGTTTCCAAAACAATGATAGTTTAATGGGTTCACTTCCCAAACCATTATAGTAATCAAATATCACTCCCAATACTATCATAGTGTATATTTTTCCTTACTAAATTGGGATCACTCCCTATCCAATTCATGTTTATCTCATGAGATATAAATCATTACCCAATGCATTAGAAGAGGATATATGTCCCACCCATCATTGGGTATAACATAACCATTGTTCTGGGTTATAAATTAACAATTGTATGTGGTTATAATGTAACAACATTCATATAATGAAATCCAAACATTAGTGTACCTCCAGATCATAAAACATCAATAATGTTATATCACATGAATAGAAATGGTCTTCCTAAAAAAATTCATTTTAGGATAAATAAAAAAGAAATGATTATCATAAATTAATCATCATATTAGAACATAATAAATAAAATGTATTTCATTAAACAATTCATCATAACATATCCCAAATAAAAGAAATGGGTTTCATAAACATCTCTTCATCACAATCGTAAACAATCCAGAGAAGGAATTAAAATTGGATCTTTGGATCATAGCCCTAGTAAGGCATAAGTATCATAAAAATGTCATATTAGATTAAAAATGATTTCAAAGATCATATGGAGCATTTCCAGATGGATATTTCCTTTTCACATAAGTATAAATTTAAAATAAGAAACATTTTATAAATCCTTATCCTCAAAAATAGCATTGAAAATGCAAAAAGGTTGCATTAAAATCATTTAAAACATATCTAGAGGAAAATATTCTATCCATTTAGAAAATAAATTTTTTAAAAAAAATTATTAAAATTTATTGTATATATTTCTAATGGAAAATGAAATTAAATAAATATAATTTAATCTTTAAAAAGTGATTTGTTAACATCTATCGAAAATGTTCTTCCTATAAATTTTTCAAAAAAATGATTTCTATCACAATATCGGTAAAATTAAAAAAAATGGAAAATGATATGATGTATCCTTCAAAAAATAGTAATGTCACTAGCCCAGAATCCTCTTTAAACATTTTCATGAGCACAATAATCATATAACCTTAGAAGTTCCTCCATATATTCCAAAGGCTACTGACTTGCAGCATGGGTCTTAAGAGGAACTTGGGGATACAATATCTTCTTATTAGTGTGAGTCCACAATAAAATTAAAATAAAATATAAAATAATTATAATAACAATAAATATACACATGGTAAAAAAACATATAAGTGACCATGTACATATTCTATAACATAATATAATGAATACACTACATGTCAAGTAGTCAAACAATTTCATCCAAGACCAAAACTATCTAATGACTCCAAACCTGGATTCAAGTCTCAATAATGTATTGAACTCTATGTCTAAATCCCTCATCCCAATCACAACCAACACTAGGTTCCCATCCATAATATTTACCTAAAACAATTAGCATATTCTCAGGTACCCAAGGGAAATGGAGGCCTGAGTAGTGTGTAAGTACAACTCAGTATGCAACCACCAATGGTGTCGACAAATATATCAAGTCTGTGGAAAGATGTATACAGGTAACAAGTGAAATAAATAAACAAGTAAGAATAAATTATTTATGTAATTATATATTATCAATTTAACCATTAAGTTAACCATATTTGAGCAGTAAATGAATTTAATTGTGGTCACCCTTAGAGTCTATGTGATGTCCCAAGGGTGATACACACATTTGACCATAAGGGATTTATCTACCCACAACTCATCACATTCCCATTACCATTCATATCCATTTATTCCATTTTCATCATTATTACCATTTCATCACATATTCTATCTTCATTACTAAATTCATCTTCATCTCAGGATCCATGGGTTAGGAATTTACATCATTTACTCAATATCTTAAGCCATACGTTTATCATGAATAATGGGAAACATACACTTCTTCTCACAAAGAATTTACTAATCATAATTATCAACATACCCCATAGCCTAATTACATTAATCATTCTATGTCCATGTGTTTAAGAAGCATAAATACTTATTTTGACATTCCAACTACCACTATAACATTATGTTGGGAATCATATGGCATATATCTGACATCCAAACATTTCATTACATAACACATACATTGGAGCCTCTATCAAGGTAGTTTCAATAAATGCAACAGTTATTGGTATAGAGCAGTATTTTGACTCCCTAACCCATGCATTCCTAGGTGGGGTTAGGGAATTAGTACAACTCGACCCATGGGAGGAGCCTCAGTCCATTATCCCACCACAAAGCAATGTGTGCATGATTATCTATCCATTCACAAAACAACACCATATCACAACCAAACACAAATAAAAAAATTATCAATAATAATCCCAGAATATCAACAAGGGAAAAATGACACCATAACTCACTTGTAAATTTACTATTTATACTATATAGCCTATTTTTTCATTTCCCATTTCTTATTCCTAACTCATTAAGCATATTCACTAATCCCAGTACATTAACACATTTAACATATTCAAAAATTTCTATATATCAATCCATATAACCTATTCATCATTTCCCAAGTATTAAACACCTATGAATATTATTTATAAATCATAATCCATTGGGAACATTCAAATTAATCCCATTTCATCCATTTCCACATCATGCCAAACACCCCTTTATTCTATATCGTCAACTGATCTCATTCTTCATGTAGTTCCTTTAACAATAATGTTATTTGGGAAACATAATTGTCATGGTTATATCTTACTAACCCTTACAGTCATTCAATTACTATAGTCCCATCAGAAAATTATAACTATATCATAGAAATAAACACAATTCTACGTACTCATTGGAAATATCTGGAAACCATCATTTGAAACATTGTACTCCCCCTTTTAAAAACAAGTACATTCCCCAAGGGTTTTATTTTCATCTTACCCATCCAAAAAACCATTAAACCATTTTCATAAATAGTGTACATTGACCTCATTTAAAAACCCCATTTTAAATTACATTAGTAACACCTTTTTAAGTCACTATGAGTTCAAAACCTCTTTTCTAAACATGTCTTACTTTATTACACCATTTTACATCAATATATATTTAATAAGGTTAATTCCCCAAAACATACCATCAATGCCATTTCAAATCCACTTACACATTTATAAATGAAAACATATATTTGTTTCAACTATCCCATTGACCCTAATCACATCCCAATTACAACTGAATACATCTTTATCTCAATGTTCACCCATTTTTTATTAACCCTTGGAATGGGTTCATCCAACCATGTGGGTAGTCATAGGTTCGGTCCCACTCACCAATGATCCCATGAGGTCCGTGAAAGGTTTTTCAACTCAATATAGTTCTGTTTCCTCTTTCCAAAATGAAGGATAAATAAAGGCAACAAGGAAACACATTTTCACAACTACATAATCTTATTGAACAACTAGACTATAGGAAAAATCATAAAGACCACCTACCATATAACCATTGATGAATATTATCTTAATCTCTACCCATGATTCAAACTCAAACAATAATTAAATCCCAATCATAAAATCCTATATAAAAGTGATTTTTTTATGTCTTTAGAGGAAGAGGAAACATTATACAAACCTAATTATAAATATGGAGGAATGAGAAGTGTTATACTCACCTAGATCTTTGATTTGCACAAAAACATGCTCCGAATTCCCAAGAATCAAAGGATAATCATCCATGGAGGGAGAGGGGGATTATAATTTGTCCCTTAGGGTAGAGGGGATGAAAGGGAGTAAAAATATAATGGGGATGTAAAAATTATGAGATGGAAAAGTGTAAATTTTTTAACTATTAATGCAGTACACAGTTTACCCACACAACTTCCCAAATCGTCTGAAAACCATGACAAGACACTATCTATGGAAGTTTGTGTCACACTATTACCTAGAAATACCCCCCACATTTTAGAAAACTATGTGGTAACTATGCACTAGTCCTATGTCCTGAAAGGATCCCATTTTGCACGGTTTCTTAGTCTAGGAGCACGGTTAACACTAACCATGCACCAACTGTGAACTATGCAGTTTTGGTCCATTTCTCTCCTCTTTAATGTTATAAACCCCTGGAACACTCCCACAACCTCTCATGAACTCACGAACCACTTCTTTAACCCTAGAATATAGTTTAACAAAAAAATAACTAGGAAGAACCATCATGAACGGTTTGGATCTTACAACCTCCCCACCATATAACAGCTCATCCTTGAACCACTTTTACAAGCATTACCAATACCTCAAGACCAAAAGAGTTAGATCACAGTCCCAAATGTCAAACTTCAAATTTAAATGTTCCTTTTTGAACTAATCTCTATCATGAAAACATTCAGATAAAGTAAAAAGTCATACCCTAAAAAACATTTCTATCATTGAGATTCACAATCATAGCCTGATGATCCTTAAGTACATATTTTTTTCAACTAACCATTACCCATACCAAGGATAAGATAACATTAAGTAAACATTATTGCATTATTTTACAAGATAACACCTAAGAAGAAATAGCTTTCCCAAGGGGGTCACTAGAACACTCTCAATATTACCCTATCTAGAGTACGTGTTCAAATAGCCTCAGTTCATTTCTAAAAAAACAGAAATTACAACCTAAACCTACTCTTCATCGCAAGGCACTCAGCCAGAAAAAACATAGGCAAATGCCATTCACCAACATCCTTGACCAAGATGGATCCCATTCAAGTCCATCCAACTCATCCTGTTGGTTACTCCATTAACAAACCACTATCCCACTATGGTACTCCCCATAATGTGTCTCACCTTATCACCATCCTTTTGGGTACTAACACTCTCATAATCGAAGAAGAGACCAACATAACTTCAACTCGAATTTCACAACCTTCTTAACATTTTTTCTATGTCAATATGATAAAACGATGACAAGTGCACCGTCCAAAATTAGAATTCTGTATTTCCACCGTACCCACATAGATTGGACACCTCCTCTATTCATACTCATTTGAGGGAAACTTGGTTTTCCATCAATTAATATTTTCATTACCAAAACACTATTATCCTTAAAAAATTAACTATAGATTATTAAATTCTTACCACATCGATTCCTCTTTCCCTAGATTTGTTAAGCCATACCTAGTTGAATCACTCTGTTGATACCCCACCTCTATTATTGGCACATATACACCTTATTAAACCATGATGCCCATTTCACTCAAGGCATACCACCCTAATTCCCAAATACCTACAATTGCAATCTATAGAGTCCCGTAAAAGTTCTCCATCATGGAATTCACTACCCTTAAAATTGTTTGTGTGCCTCATAACACCACCCAACACACCTCCAACATGACCATGATGATTACATTTAGAACTATCCCAATCTCGAATCCATCGCTCTGTTATACTGATCATCTCTCCTGAGGATAATCTAGATTTTTTCCAAGGAACGTGAACTTGGTCATCACATTACCTTAGGCATGACTCCCCATATTCCTGAGTCTTCAGACTCATAGTGCAGGTCTAGTGTGGAACATGGGGATACTATACAAACTTATTAGTGTGAATCAAAAATATAAGTAACACAAATTGTTAAAATAACTATATAAACCATAAATTGAAAAATTCCTTGAAACCCATTAAGTGGTCATTTAAAAATGCTATAACAGAATATAATTAATATAGAAAATGTCAAGAAGAAATAAAATATATTCCAAGACAAGAACTAAAAAATTATCCAAACCCAAATTCGAGTACCAAAATAGTTCTAAACTTCATTCTCTAACCCGTCATCCCAAGAACAACCAACGCCATGTTCCAATCCTAAACATGTACCTTATACAAGTTTCATCTAATCTTGTACCCAAGTGTCATAGTGCCCTGAGAAGGTTGTGATTACAAATTATTAGGCCACCACGAACGTTGTCTAAAGTAATAACCAGTCTGTAAAAAGGTGTATGCAGGTAACAATTGGAATAAATAAACAAATAACAATGGAATTATTTAATTAATTATTGAATTTAAATTTACCAATTATGTTCTCTGGAATCAAAAAATCAAAAAAAAACTAACTTAGGTCACACTGGGTGTCTATTTTAAGGCATAAAAGCGTGACACACACATTTAACAATATGTGATTTATCTACTCAAAACTTATCTCATTCCCATTAGCTATAATATTTTTTTATTCCATCATCATCATTATTATCATTTCATCAATTATTCTATCTTAATTACTGAATTCATCTTCGTATCATGTTTCATGGGTTAGGCCTTTAGATCATTTACTCACTTTCCTAATCCGGTTATTTATCAAGAATAAGGGGTACATACACTACTACTGACAAATACTTTAGTAATAAAAATTATCAACATGATATGTATCCTCAACCCAATATTTAGTATATGTCTATGCATTTTTAAAGCATCTATCCCCATTATCACATCCCAACTCACACTATGACCTTATGATGAGAATCAAAGAGTATCAGTCCTACAGCATATCCTCTCATTACATAACACTTACCTTAGATCCCCATTCTATGTATTTCCATTGAATGAAAACATTAAGGCAATATAAAATAATTTCAACACCCTAACCTATTCATTCCTTGTTGGGATTAGATAATCAATCCAAACTAACCCATGGGAGGATCCTTAGTCCTTTATCCCACCACCAAGCCATATGAGAATTCTTATCTATCCATTCACCATACAATACCATATCACAACCAAACACAACCAATACAGTTATAAATCATAATCCATGAAAATAAACCTAGTATTTTTCTGTGAAAAAATTCATGCATTGAAATGGATCAATAGATGCATTTAAAAAAATCACCAAAGAGTATGTTTTCTGACGACACTTTGCAAATACCTTTATCATTGCATCCAGTGTAAATCCAACAAGTATCTTTCTCTATGACCATTGTGGAGGAATGATGGAAGCCTCTATTCCCTAAGTGATTCTTATTCAACCACCGTAGATCCCAGGGATGATAGCCACTATGATTTATGATGAGAATCATTATTGCTGCAGAGAAACATGATGAAGGCCTTCACGATACGATGGATCTGCCTCCAGTTTCCGATATTTATTTCCTTCATGGCGCACCTTTAGAGCACTGAAATCCCATGTTCCTATAAATAGATTTCTTCCCTTCCCCTTAAAAAGGATGGACATACTAACCTCTCAACTTCTAAGATCATGATTCTTGATGCACCCTTTTCTCTTCAATCCATCGATAAAAATGTATCACCCAAGGTACCTGTGTGTTGCGAACCAGAATTCCATTTTCTCCATTTTTCCTAGGACTTAAGTGAGGATTCCCTTCTCAAACCCCAACATCCATCATGAAGGTAGGAGTCCATTTTTGGTACTTGTATCTTTAGGAAGCATTATATCTTTGTGAAGAACACTCCAAGAACATTTTACTCCAAGCCTCAGCTGGGTCACTACGAATCGTGAAGGTCCTCCGTTTGTGGGGGTCCTTTTCACCATGCTTCATGAGACCCTTTCTTTTGGTAATCCATTACTCTTTGTGAATCACCCAATATTTGTTAAACCCCTCTCTATGAAGCTTCCTTCTTCACGAATCCCCTCTGCGAGGCCTACTACCTCGCGAACCCGTATCTCGTGTTGGCCTCCAGGATTGTACGTAGTGATTTTATGGTTTCTTGAGTGGTACCCCATATTGAATTATTTTACCTCATTATTTTTTCAACGTGCACACAAATAGATATTTCATCTACGCATATCCACACTAATGTTATCCCCTCGGGTGACCACTCCTCCACCTATATCCCATTGGGATTTTCTTGTTCCTTCTCTACCCTATGTGCAGGTCGGTGCAAGTTATGTAAGTCCAAGGAGTGAGGAGAGAATCCTCTTCATCTGAGCTGCATGACCTTAAACTACCAAGAAAACCATTTCCCCAACAAAAGACATTAAAATGTGAGTTTCTACAAGTGTGGCAGGCCTGAGATAACCATAAAGGGGATGGAACTGTGATCCTCATACATTCCACCTCTTCTCTCTCCCGCTGGGATTTTCCAATGTACTCGCTTCAGGTAGTCTCCTTATAATCCTCGACCCACCTTGATGGGGTGATCCCTATATGATGTCTATATCCTCATCGTTCATCTGGACACCCTCTATGGGATTATTTCCTGGTGTATGTTTGAATATCCATCTCCCTGGGTGGCTATCCATGAGTAATCCCCTCACAATTCATCATGGATGCATCATTCACAACAAGATTGTGAGGTCTGATTCTAACTCTTTCTTCTCACACTAAGCATGACTCACATTGGTTTAGAGTAAGCATCGACAATGACGTCCACTAATGGGTTTCCACATGTAATCCCCATACCCTATTTTCTGGAACTACGTGGAATTTAATCCTTGACCTTTTCATGCAAGGTATGTAGGAAGCCTCCCTTAGATTCAATCTCAACACCCATCAGTCCCGATAACTTGACATCAGTTCAGCCTCATACTACATAACATTAAATGGTATACCCCTTTCATTATGCATGATGTTAAATTGTATTTTTAAACTATGTGGGTTTTGATCCCTACCTCCAAGGAAAGGTACACATGATGCCTCCTTGAGGTTCAACCCAGGCCAATAGTAATATTTTGTGCTCCATCCTATGGATACATTATCTAGATGTGATATCATCACTTCTTGGGACTCATATCCTAGATCCACCTCCATGAGGAATTTTGATCCATCGAGGTCGATAACCATTCTTAACCCCCACACACTTCTCCATACTCATCTAACTATGAGTATCCCACTTATGATGGGTTGTTAACCATGCATAATCCCCAATATGTTTTTTGGTTTTTTTCCTTGGTGTATAGTCTAATTTTATACCCCACTTCTAAACTACGTTGACTTTGATAACCTACAATGGGGATACATAGGAATCCTCCCTGAGGTTCAATACCATCAACCATGTCCTATACTATTTTATCCCTAGAGCCCCGATGTTTCAGAAATACCATGCCTTATCCCATGGTTCCATGCCTTTGGGTCCCTTCCATGCATCCATTCTCACCATCCACATCCTCGGGTGACACTTTGTCCCATTCTAGAACTATGTTGAACTTGATCTATGTCCCTTTCATGAAAGGTATGTAGGGAACATCTCAAAGGATCAAGACCAACATTGTCACTCCCACGTTGGTTCCCTTTGCACTTGCTCCATCTCCATTCATTCCATAATTCAATACCTCCTCTGTGTCAATATTTATTTTACCTGGGCATCCACGTCTTAGTGAGATCATGCCAACCATATGGCCCATTATAGTGAATAATCCCCAAACCACCTTCTTTCCTACATGTGATTTTATCTTTTCCCATTATAGGCAAGTTATGTAGGAAGCATATACAAGGATCAATCCCAACCAATGGTAAACCTTGGTGTCCCCTTTTCTAGGAAGCACTATATTTTGATCCACCCATTGTGGTGTCTAGATTGTCCTTCACGGTGTGAAACCTTAAACTTTTTGGGACACAACATCATGGGTACATACTTATTAGTAATTCTGACCCATCCAGTAGATAATCATTTTAGGTTCTCCATCCTAGGGACGTACCTATATGATCTACTCCCATCAATGTTCTGATCAGTCTGATCCATCTCCACTATATGTTAATCTTACGGCATACCTCATGTTAATCATGGGAAGATGAGTAAAACCTAGTATACATTCCTCAAAAATAAAATACCTCATGGTCTATGTGGTATTCCTCAGGTTTCATTTCCCTTGAAAAGCCCTATCATATGGGGAAAATACAGGTGTTACAGTCTTCCAGCATCAAGACATTGCATAGATGCATCAGCATGACTTCTCTCTTGACTAAAGGTTGCTTCCCTAACTAGACCCATTGTAATTTATTGACGTTATCATTATATTTAATCACCATCCATGAATATATGGCACCAAGAACGAGTTTAACGAAAAACATCTTAGTCATTAAGGAAGACCCGGACATGGCCACAAGCTCGGAGGAGGAATCCATGGATGGAGGAACTGACATCCCATCATCCCATTTTTTGATCAAGGAGAATACCTCACTCAATAGGTAATTTATGCCACCCACTATTGGAATGAAATAATGCATGGTAATAATGGACCATCAGTGATCCTTCCAAACAATCCGCATAGGTGCGCCCTAGTGAAAAAGCGTCAAAAAAATGGTGAACCCAGTGTGAATCTCTTCTCCCAAAAATAAGGATTAATGTAATTTTAGAGATCATTAGATGAGTGTTTCACCTGATTTAGATATATAGAACTAGGTCCTTCCATCAAAATAGTGGGCTTGGCATAGAACTCACCATAATTTGGGGTAGTTAATCGTTGGGCACTTCAATCCTTGGACTCATCAACGTGGATATTTATCTCAATACATGGAAGAATAAACAAAATTGGGGAATTGAGAATTTTATTCCATATATCTATAGTGATTGTTGAATCCCCCTACTTTGTAGGACCCCACCTATAGTTATAGGGAACCGATCACCACCAGCCCGCAGATGTAGGGGTAGATGGAATGATGATGTGGCATTCCTACATGGCACTTCCTCCACCACACCATATTTCATAGATATGGGGAACCCATGACCCTTATGACCCTCAGAGCATATTCAGAGATAGGTGATCGAAACTCCTATTCGGTGATATGAAAAGGATGGGGCCATCCCATCTTGGTAAATGGTACACCAAGATTTGGAGGCATCTTCGCCTCAACATCACCTCCACCCCTAGGGCCCTCACAAGGAGCCACTTCACCTTACTCTGGAATGAGAAAAAATTCAGTATAATCTACCCATAATTCTCTTATGACTCACACTCTTATGAAAATGAGGTGAGGGATGTTTGAGTCATCACGTCTTCAACTTCATCCCGAGATCTGCCAAGGAGGGCTCCCACTAGGCCACGTCAAAACTGCAAACTGATCCCACAAACTGAGTAGTAGGTGGTCGAAACCCCTGGCTAGCCAATACTAGTTTTCCTGACCACACATAAACATCAGGCATAGGCTCAGAAGGATGTCATCTTCTAAAGCTTTAGTGGAATGTTTCATCGTCGATGGAAATTATCTATCTAGTATTACTGCAGAGTAGGGGCACTTCTATGCCTGATTGAGATTGGGTCCCTTGTCATCCCTTGGATGCTCTATGTTGACTCTCTTGATCACTATCACATGGAGCAGTAACCACGAGTCGAATGGTGATGATGGCATTCAGTACGGAGGCCCTCCTCATACCATCACTAGCCAAAGTGGATGTTCTCTCCACTCCTACACTCATAATGTATGTCCTCCTCATGTCATAGTCACTGATCCAAGAAGAGGTCATCCCTGCCTCATTGACACATGGAACAAAGGCCATCCCTATTCCATTGATTCCAACAATGGCTATATTTCCGATATTTTAGGTTATCAGTGTGAGGGTCCTACTCACATCATCAGTAGCTCAAGCAGAGGCCCTCATTGTGGAAACGCTAATCAGAGTGAAGGTCATTTCTGATCCACCACTTATCTATATGGATGACCTACCCATGTGCCATTCGACATATTCTAGGGTTCCCCTCTCACCCCATCCCATCAAAGTAGAGTCCTTGTTTACTCCAACGACAAGTGATATAATGGCCCGCCTCATATCCCATCCATCTAATGAAGTTTTCCTCCCCACCCTAGAACCACACTGCATATTGGTCCCACCCATGTTGAATATTCACCTTTCCTCGAATAGTCATACCATGGTAGGTGGGAGAACCATCACCATTAGAGAATAATCCCCATGAATCCCCAACTATCATCTATCTCGTCCACGTTTCAGATTCTGAAGTAGAGTATTATTCAACAATGGAGCCTTCACTTGGATACTCTATATCAGGGTTTGTTGTAAGATCCTAGATTATCATATTCATCCTCCTAAAAAATAAGATACATTATATCCATAAATCCCTACACATATATATACAGGAGTAGGAGGATTTGACTCTTTCCTAGGGATATGTTGTGTAGGATTCTCTACTGTCTCCTGATTCACTCTCTACCTCGACACGAGATCATGGAGGTTTGTTCTAGGATTTTTCATATGATGATCACTATCCTAACCCACCACCAATAATCATTACCCTGGTATATAAGTACTTTTCTTCACCCCTTCCTATAGGGATTTGGTGATGGAGTCAGTACAGTCCCCAGGAGATAGCTCAGTATGTAGTGGTTTGTCATCCCACACACTATATTCCACACATAATAGTCCACCACTATAGTGATCTATTTATGTGACATTTCATGTTCCCCATCAACCTCCAACTGATTTTTGGAAAAATCAGACATTGAATCCTGCTTCTAAGAAAAGGATCCTTTGGGATATTCTATCTATTGATCAATTCTCTAAAACGTTCTGGCTAGCTGTGACTCCAAACATCAGAATCCTCGAGTCCATCACCCAAGAAGAGATTATATACTTCCATTAGATACTCTGGGAAATATATTTCTTCCTCATCCATCATCATTTTTCTTTTCCATAAATCTAGGATCACTAAGACATCCTCGAACAGTAATAACACCGGGTTGAATTGTCTATTATCCCTGTGGCATAACATCCCTTCATCATCCGGTTATAATCAGATCCTCCAAAAATGATGAATCTATATATTTTCTATGCTCTACATAATTTTCTTTTGAAGCATCCCCACACACACAGATCAGTGTTTGGGGATAGTATGAAGACCCCAATTTGAGTTTGATCCTACACCAGTTAATTTAAATGCTGATATTGGGGACATGCCTCCAGGGGTAGTCGCTATAAAGTTCTATGAACTAGAATAGAAAGAAGATGTGATAGGAATATTATAAGAGATCCTACCACCATGAGAAGTACCACTTGTCACTCTTCAACAGAGGAATTATCAAAGCCTTGTTTTCCCAATGGATTTATTTCCTTTCGGTCAGGACCCCACGAAGGGAAAAGGCCCTCAGAAATGTTAAGCCTTCAAACCAACTTGGTTCAGTGCCAAATAGGAAGGATGATCATGAAATGTCTGTGATGTGTCAATAGCTCCCAGAGCAGGAAAGGGCCATCAACGAGATCCTTGTCGAATGTGCTATTGAGCAACATCCATATTACAGTGATCCACAACCGAGTCAGATGGGCTAGGTACAGATCCTTCCTAATGAGTTACCTCATGGTGACCTTAATAACCATTCCCATCTAAATAGGTTAGATGCTGGAGTATATAGAAATTGACCATAGTATCCATCACTGAATCGGTTGGAGCTACACAACAATTTTCCTCCAGCTGCCTGTCAGGGAGCTCTAGAGGTTCTTCCTCCAGCTCCTCCATAGGTCGACCATCCAAAAACTCCATGGATTATAACACCAACTTCTCCACAAGTTTTTGGGACTACTTACTGTAAAACCCCAAGATTTCATAGAACATTATTTCTTCAAAGTAATTCAATGACTTACACTACACGCAACACCGAGTTCAAGCGCACCACAACTTTCCAAACAAGTCGTTCAAAGTGGTTATGAATAGTATTAACTAAATTTTGAACTTTATATAATCCTTATAATTTTAGAATCCATATTATGAGTTTCTTATACATAATGTAAGAACAAATTCATTTTCTTCCAATAAAAGAAGTATTTTACAAAAAAAAATGCACTTTTACCGCCTATTAATGGTGAACGCTTGTTAAATCCAATATTTAAAAATTTTATATATTCAATTTGAAAAAATAAAATTCTTGGTTATAATCGGGACATAAAAATTTAGTTTCAATAATTTTTTGGTGTTTTTCTGATAACTTTTATATTTGGGTGAACAGTGAAAAATACTATATTTTAACTGAAAACAACTTTTTTAATAAAAATAATTTATAGTGTAAAATTATATATTTTAATGGTTTGGAAGTATAAATATATTATATTTTTACTATTAAATCCAATTCTGGTCATTGTATGTAATTTCACTTTGAAATTGGATATAAACAATTGTCAATCTTTTGATTGTTATTATTTCCTAAAAATACGCCTTTTGGTTTTAAAAACCGGAATTAATATTAAATTAATAAATGAAACTTATATGTTTTGAATTTGTTAATATATACTTCATTTTTGAATTCATAATATCAAAATAAGCTTAGGGTGAAATTATGGTATTTTTCTGAAAACATTCAATTTTTGATGAACACTGAAAAACACTAAGATAATGTTTAAAACTGAATTTTTATTTAAATAATTATTTATTTATTTAAATTTATTTTAGGTCAAAATAGATACATAATACCTATATAAATTCAATTTAATTCATTGGATTCATTTTATAGTAAGTTTAGATATATAAAAATTTTATTGAACTTTTTACCGTCTTTTTACCACTGATTTGGAGCATTTGCAAATTTGCATAAAATTTAATTGTACTGCTTCTGTGAATTGAATTTCAAAAATCCAAGATACATGGTTGATATCAGTAAGTAAAATGTGGTTCAATAAGATAAAAATTATTTTTGGTGAATAGTAACTTTTGACTTTTATTTACCATAATTAAAAATAAATAGGGTAATTAAAGGTAAAAATGATATTATTATTACCCTAACAAATGTCATAATTCTATTGGTTAAGGGTAATTCGAACAAAAACAACCTTAAGAATAAAATATGACCCTTTAGGTCCACTTGGATTATATTAGGACATTTATTATTATTTAATTTAGAGAAGAGTTAAAAGTGTTAAATTCAAGTTTTCATAACTAAAACATTTTTAATATAGGGTTATACATAAGATAAATTAGACTATAAATAATAATTATAAATATAAAAATATTTCATAAATAATGGTATTTTATTTATAATTTTTAGACATTAAATAATTAAATTTATTTATGACGCAATGATGATGCGGTAATTACCTTATTAATAAAAGATTAAAATAATTGATATTATAAATACCCAAATAAATGCAATTTGATAGTTATGATGAATTAAAATACTTTTATAGGTTAATATGACATGTTAGGTTTGATTCAATAAATTTTTTTTGATGTAATCATGCTGTTATGATTTTAACAAAAAACAAATATCAAATAGTGTCAAAATTGACATAAAATTGATTTTAAAACAAATATTATATTATTAATTGATATAATAGTCCTAAAAATATAATGTTCAGCCGAAAGACTTATATAATAATATATATGACATTAATGAACCAATTGGGGTTCTATTGGTATTTTATAGTAAGTTTATTAACCATATAATATAAAAATAGAAAGAGACATGGTAAATGTCAAACTATTTAACTATGAGTTAAATCTAAATGTTAAGGTTAATATAGTGACCTAAACCTATCTAAAACATATTAGTTGAGAGGTTTTTGACCAATACCCACCTTATCCTCTAAATAAATCATTTTGGAGCCATTAGAAACCGAAAAGAATTTTATTATAAAATAATATTTCAAGTTTTTTATAAAGTGACCCTCACCTCTCTTATAAAAGGACACTTCCCCTTCTCTTAGTTTCACACCTCCAAAGCCTTTTGTATCGGCCAAACCCAGCCCAAATATCCTCCCAAATTTCCTCCATTAATCCTAGAGGCATTATTTTGGTTAGAAATCCAACCTAAGGATCCCATTTTATCAAATCAAAAGGAAGAACCCAAAGAAGAGGTAAGTATTTCATCACCTCTTTCAAGTTCTTTTCTTCTTCCACTTCCTCTTTCTTTATTGTTTCCTTTCTAAAATAATAACTCAATTATATTATATATACTTTTATGTTATTATAAAAATGGTAAAATTGTATTCAGTATTCTATCCATCCTATAAATGACAAAGTCATCCTACGTGCATACGTATGGATTACCATCTGCACGTCGTGGTGTAGTTTGATATTCAAACACTTAATTATTTGGATGGGTATAATAAAGTGTATAACTGGTCTAAATAATAAATATAACATCTTAATGATTTTGTATATATGATATACCATCCAATTATATATTATTTCTCCACCAATATAATGATATTTTCGCTCGTGCGTACGTACGGATTACCAAATCCACGACGCGATGAGATTCATTTCCATGTTCACCATTCAACGATGGTTATAAAATATATCTCATTAATAAGTATGTAATATATGACATAATAATTCTACTGTAGATATAAATATGTGTGTGTGTGGGTGTGGGTGTGTACTTGTAACACCCTGATATTTTATGAGAAGTATTTTTTTTTGTAATATGTTATACGGAAAGGAATCTTCCACTACACACAATACTAGCTTGGCTTGCGTTACACGCAATCGCGACCTTCCTCGATAGCGTGTGTAGTACGCAATACCGAGTTTCACTAAACAACGATATATTATAATATTATAAACTAGCCATTATGAATAGTAATAACCACTTTTTGAAATTCTTTAAATTTTATTTTTCAAAATGGTCTCCATTTTTGGATTCGTAATATCAAAATTAGCCTAGGGTGAAATTTTGGTATTTTTCTAAAAACTTTCAATTTTTGATGAATAGTGAAAACACTGGGTTACTATTTAAAAATCGAATTTTTATTTAAATATTTATTTATTTTATTTAAATTTATTTTAGGTTAAAATTGATACATAATACCTATATAAGTTCAATGCAATTCATTGGAGTCATTTTATAATAACTTTAGATATATAAAAATTTTATTGAACTTTTCACCGTCTTTTACCCACCTCCTAGGAGAATTTCCAAAATCACATAAAACATAATTTTACCACTTCTGTGAGTGGAATTTCAAAAATCCGAGAGACATGGTTAATATCAAGGACTAAAATGTGGTTTAATGAGATGAAAATAATTTTTGGTGAATAGTAACTTTTTACTTTTTTTACCACAGTTAAAAGTAAATAGGGTAATTAAGGGTAAAAATGTTATTATTATTACCCTAACACATGTCCTAATTCTATTGGATAAGTGTAATGCGACCAAAAACAACCTTAGGAATAAAATATGACCATTTAGGCCCACTTGGATTAGATTAGGACATTTATTATTAATTTATTTAAAGAAGGGTTAAAATAGTTAAAATCAAAGTTTAATAACTAAATCATTTTTAATATAGGGTTATACATAATTTAAATTCTACTATAAATATTCATTAGAAAGCTAAAAATATTTCATAAATAATGATATTTTTTTTATAATTTTTATACACCAAATAAATTAAATTATTTATGACACAATAATGTTGAAGTATTTACCTCATTAATAAATGATTTAAATAAATAAGATTATAATGATTAAAATATTTTCCGAAACATGTCCAATTATGATTGGATGATTTTATTTCGACCATGAGTCATCTTATCTTCATCTTTAATGATTTTTGATCCTTTTGAAACTGAAGATGAGTTTATAATAAAATAATATTTCCACACTTTCCAAAGGTGCCCCTCTCCTCCATTATAAAAGGCACCTCCTCCCTCTATTCCTCACACCAATTTGAGCTTTCAAGCTCGGCCAACCCCTGCCCATTTCACTTCCCCACTTCCTTAGAAACCTACTAGAGCTACTGTTCTTCTCAAAATACCAACTCAAGTGCCTTTAGAGAAAGTTTAAAGGAGGCACTTCGAGAAAGAGGTAATACCTTCTACTATTTTCTTCAAGTTCCATTCTTCTTCTACTCCATCTTCTTTAGTTGTTTCATTATGAAGTAATAACATAATTATCCCCCATATACTGATATGTTATTATAAATATGAAACAACCCTATTTCACCTCTTATCCACCCTACGGAAAATGAAATCACCATGCGTGCGTACGTACGGAATATCGTCTCCATGTCGTGGTGTAATCTGTTTTCCACCACCACCTTACTTGGATGGGTATAATGGTGAAAATAAATAACTATATATGATTATTGTAAATTGTTATTGATTTTGAAATAGTATACATACAATCCAATACAATTCCACGATCATGGGAACGATATCATCGCTCGTGCGTACGTACGGCCTACCGTCTCCACGATGTGATGCGACTCGTTCTATATGATCTTCATTGAATAATGATTATATAAATGAATTTAATGAATTAATATGATATATATTACACTAATACCATTCTTTAAATTATGTATCTATATCCTATAAAGAGGAATAAGAATATTTCGACAAAACACGCATAAGAACATAAAGCAATAAACACCCGAATAACAAGTAGCAATGAAATATTACTAATAAGAAGCTAAGAATATGACCATATATGATATCATAAAAATAAGTATGATTCCTGAAATTAGTAAATGACATTATTTAAATCATTATACAGGAGGTTCGGACACTTACGAAGCAAATCGGACCTAAGGTAAGAGAAAATCTCACAATCTCATTTTTATCCGAGATTGTTTATACTTCAGAATTTACTGGGGAATATTTATCATCCACATCCATGTTTCCTCAATATGTAATATTTATATCATTATAAAATTGTTTATATCCAATTTTACCCTTCGGTGAGTTTTTAGTAAAAGATATGAAAGGAATCTTTTGTCGTTTTTCATACGAGGTACTTTTTGACTTTTCTGACAAAAGTACGAGAAGAATGTTTTTTTTAACTTATACGGCATGAATGGATTTTTAAAACATTATTTCCAAGAAGCTTCCTATACAAGTTTTCAAGTTTATTTTTAATCAACTTCTTTTAGTTTAAAATTGTATGACATGTTAAGAAAGGAAAAAAAATTGAAGTAGAAAGGATATTTTCATCAAGAATGGAGTTCAAGTGTTTTATCAAAATTATTTTCCATCTAAGATAATATAGGGTTCTGTTTCTATCCCTATTATTAAATTGATTTGATTATGTTTTGATGGAATTATTTTTATTAATTCCATTATCTTATATGAATTGGTTTATGATGTCACGATGTTTAAGAATCCCATTTTTATTACATGGGTTATGCAATGATGTATGATTTTTTTTGTGGCACACATAAGAATGGTATCATTATGAGATGGGTGGGACCAATATCTCCCTACAATGAATTGGGTAAAGATTTATATCTCATGATATAGTAATGTCTGGAATGGCAGGTTAATCTGGCTCAGTGAAACAGGACTGAAACGAGGAGTGAACTCGGTTCAGAAATGGACTTTGTCCGCTAAGATAGTCTTGGCTATGAGTCTTGACTAATAAGAAATGATTCTCTATGATTATGTGTGTATTCCAAAAAGTTTCATGTTTTAAGTTATGATTATTGGGATTACATTTCACTACCAGGATTTATCCCATGTTATGAAATTATGATCTCTTTTGCAGGGTAAGATTTCCAAAATTTTATGTTCTTATGAATTTGATGTGATTGATATTTCTTTTGTTTACCCTTACTGAGCATTTGAGCTCACCCTTTTGTATGTTTTCTTTCCCCAGGTCAGGAAGAAGGTTATTAAGTAAGATATGCCAAAAAGGGACTATAGATATGATGAAATAGATGGGAGACAATATAGATGCTTTATGAACCAGTTGTTTATGTTTCCCAGTTTCTAAAGACACTATACCTATACGGTCCTTTCATGGTTTTGTTATATGTTGTCATAATTATGCTTCAATTTTGAATTATTAACCATGTATGTAAAGTATGGGTCGTTATAGTACTTACATATATCTTATTCACTTAGTTTCGTTCAATATGATATGAAAACCGAAACATCATTTATGCGTATGTACGGTCTACCGTCTCCATAAACGGTGTTTTAAATTTCATATATATGTCTATTATAAATATTTATATTCTAAATATATATGATTTTTTATATTCTTGAAGTATTTAAATCATGATCTAAGTGATATAATCATGAAAAACAAGTTAAAACACGTACGATAAAGGAAGTGATTATTACCAGAAATGTTAATTTAAGATGGAAATTATTATTAATTGGGTAGTATAAATTCATAAATAAATCATGTATGATATCATAAACATTGATATGGTTATGGAATAATTTAATAAAATACTATTTTCTTTATACAGGAGGTTAAACGTACCCTCAACTAAAGGAAAGTACAAGGTAAGGGGTTTCGTATCTCACTTTTAATTCTGTGATATTTCCATTGTTTGCCACTTATTTATTGCATGTGGGGTATTGTGTACTGTCATTTGATATATATTATCATGATTCTATTTATATTCATGATATTTCGTGATTCATTTGGTGGTTTTTGACTATTTTTCATACGACTTGATTGATTACAACAAGGTAAGGGTTAATTTCTGAATCTCTTTATTATCCGAGATTGGTTATGTGTAAGTTTTTACTGAGACATATTTATTATCCATGCCCATGTTTCATAAAATAGTTTTCAAAAGGATTATTTTTAAGGGACTCTTTAAGTAAAAAATAATTTTAAATGTTTTAAAGATTTATTCTTCTAAACCTTTCTCATTAATGTCCATGATTTCAAAATGAATTTAAGGATTTATTTATATGGACATGAATGTTTTTAAAATGTTAATTCCTTTCAAAAGTTTCAAAGTGGTGTGGTAAACTTTGATTCAAAAATGTCTTTAAATGTAATATTATCTAAATAGTGTAACTTTTAAAGGTTTTCATGAAAAAGGGATATTTCTCACAAAGAGTTTCACAAATCATTTTCATTTATGTCAACATCCTTTGATAAATTTTACAGTTGTTTGAAGTTGATTTATTATGATACAAATCTTCCATTTTGTATTTAATGTTTTGTGATATGTTTGACTATGGATGAGTTATTTTTATGCCATTCATGGTTTATGGTTAAAGTATTGACATTTCGTATTCTAGTTTTAATACGAATGTTTATGTTATATTTCAACCTTTTTTAAGATGAATGTATTGGACTAGTATGTTCTAGGTTGGGGACCGGTAAAAGTAAGCCCTCTAGGTTGGGGTCCAATTACACCAGACCCTCTGGGTTGGATTCTGGTTATAGAGGCTCTCTGGGTTGGAGTCCGGTTACAGCGGCTCTCCGGGATGGAGTCCAGTTACATAGGCTCTCTGGGTTTGGGTCCGATTACAATTAGCCCATAGGTCCGGGCATAAGGCCTTGATACAGAAATTAAATTCTGGTACTATACATTCCCCCATTATGAAATTAGTTATTACATGTGATTATTCAACTAGTAGAATATCCATGTGCATGTTTATATAGTAATTTTTGATTTATTTTTTCCATATTATGTTCATGTTTATGTTTAAAAAGGTTGTGGTTTCTATTACACATTTTTTCATAAAAGTTTAAAGCTTCCGCTAAATTATTTACCCTTACTGAGCATCTAAGCTCACCCCTTTCTTTTGTTTTATTTTCCCAGGATCACAAGAAGTGTTTTATGTTTGAGATATAGGGTTAAGTTAATGGAACAATGGCATTATCAAAGGATTTTTTTGTGTTGTATGTTAGAAATTTTAATGTTACATTCATGTATGTAATCTATTTTCCAAGACTAATAAATTGATCAGTCTTTCGAGAATTGATTCATTGTAATCATTCTAATGTATTAAAATAATGCACCGAATCTGGGAATATAGGTTCGGGGTGTTACAGTTGGTATCAGATCAAGTTTAGTGAAATCCTTGGAAACTAGATTTAGATTAACTCTGATTAGAGCACATAGCCCTAAGATTGACATTGAGGATTAGTATAGAATAAATTTTTAGAATTTTGGTAATGTATATATTTTGTTAGTTTTCTAAGAAAATATGTCCTGGTATAGATACGAGCAGGTAGAGGCAGCTCTGGCACAGATGTACCTAGGGGTAAAACCCAAAAAACACCGCTTTGAGCTAGACTTGAACGGGAACTAGTGCACAACAATGGGCCTTGCAGCACTCTTGGTTACGACACTCCCGAAGGATATACTCAGGATAATTATCATTTTCATTACAAATCATTATGAAGGATTTATGAGTATATACCTCCTCAAAGAAAATATTTTTATTATTATGGATTATATCCATAAATTGTTCAATTTACATTAGGTATTTTACAAGTTTGGAATTATTCATTGTAATTCATAAACTGACCTAGTGTATGTCGTTGTATAGAAATGGCGCCCAATAGAAGGAATGTGAACTCCAGTAATACTTATGATCAAAAGAGTAAGAAGGATCATATCTTTCATGATATTAATCCAATATTTAGAAGGGAAATAGTCTCCCATGTATTCTCAACATATGAAGAAATTGTATCATGTGTTAATAAGATAAGTAAAGAATTCTCTAAGTCCTATGGCTTTAAAGGGAAACAAGAGAAGAAAAGGATGGAAGATAGAAATATGGATTAAGGTAAGAGGGAAAAGAAGTATTTTCCCATATGTGATAACTGTGGAAAGAATCGCCTTGGTAAATACGTGAAGGGAATGGTAGTTTTTTATAATTGTAGAGAAAAAGGACACCATGTACGTGATTTCAAGGGTAAGAAAAATGTTTCAAATGTACAATGCTTCATCTTCAAGGTGTTGTGACACTACACAAATCAATGTCCTAGTCATCAGAGTATACCTTAAATGATGCTATTGAATAATAATCAAGTTTTGATACTACCACAGATGAAGAGGAATGACTATTGTTCTTATGTTGTTATTATAGAATTATTTCATTTGAGTGGTGTATCAACAATATACTGGTTATATGAATTATGGAGATAAATAAGCATTGTACTGCAGTTATATTCTATTGAGGATTTGAGATTATATGGTTCTATGAAAAGTAACATAATAGTAAGCTACACTTTTTTGGAAAATACATGATGAAGGTGTTCACGTGTTATTACGTGGAAAAAGGGATCTTCATTGTGTTTAACTTATTTATAAATTTTGGACTGTGAGTTTGGATAGAAGTATTTTGGATAAGTATAAAGGTTCGAATGGATTAAGTTTAAAATTGGATACTATTTTTAAGGTTATTTTTGGACTATTATAAAAAGGACAACACGCAGACCCTGTGACAATCTGTTGCGTCAAACAAAGATGCGGGAATCGAACCCACAACCATAGTGTGATTGGGATTTTTCATCTTCCACTGGACTTCATGAAGTCCCTATATAGTATAATCTAGTTTTTTAAAGGTTATGATAGGTGAATTATAAATTCATTATTTTTGGAACCCTATATGATTAGGATAAATAGAATAATTTTTTCAAATATTTTTGAGTGAAGGATGAGTTTGTGGTAGAAATTAGTTGAAGGATGAAAATCTACTTGTCATGTATATATATATATATATATATAATTTTTTCCCTCTTATTATATGGGTAAATTAATTATTAAACATTAGTGAAGGGATCTTAAAACCAAAAATTTGTTTTCCTAATACCTTATGTTTTGTTAAACCGATGGTATTTTAAATCATCATAGATTGATGGATTTAAGGCCCTCAATTTTACAATTGTTTGTGACTGATAACCTCAATAACTCCCTATAAATATTTATTTTTTTCCTCCAATTATGTGTCTCTAATTGCCACCAATTTTATCCTAATCGAGATCATAATTTGGTGGTGACTCTTTCATTTCCCTTTTCCTCTTATTAAGACTAAATTTTATTAACCCAATATTCGATGTGGGTTTTCCCAGAAAGGTATTTTCTATTTTCAGCCATTTATTTTCGAAGAAAAATTTCAAATTGCGAGGATGCAATTTATTGAAGGAGGGAAGAATGTAACACCCCAAGATTTCATAGTTTGTTATTTCTTCAAAGTAATTCAATAACTTTCGCTACATGCAACACTGAGTTCAAGCGCACCACGACTTACCAAACTAGATGTTCAAAAGTGGTTATGAATAGTAATAATTGAATTTTGAACTTTAAATAATCCTTATAATTTTATAATCCATATTATTAGTTTCTTAGACATAATGTAAGAACTAATTCATTTTTTAGATAAAAGAAGAATTTTTAAAAAAAAACGCACTTTTGCCGCCTTTTAATGGTGAACCCTTGTTAAATCCAATATTTGAAACTTTTATATATTTAATTTGTCAAAATAAACTTCTTCTTTAGAATATAGACATAATAATTTAGTTTCAATAAATTTTTGGTGTTTTTCTGATAAGTTTTATATTTGGGTGAATAGTAAAAATACTATATTTTAACTGAAACAACTTTTTTATCAAAATAATTTATAGTGATAAATTATAAATTTTAATGGTTTGAATTATAAATAGATTATATTTTTACCGTTTAATCCAATTTTGTTCATTGTAAATAATTTCACTTTAAAATTGGATATAAACATGTGCCAATCTTTTGATAGTTATTATTAAAAATACGCCTTGTGGTTTTGACAATAGGAATTAATTTTAAATTATTAAATGAAACTTATATGATTTGAATTTGGTAAAATAGACTTAGTTTTTTAATTCAAAATATCAAAAATAGCTTAGGGTTATTTTTTAGTATTTTTTTGAAAACATTCAATTTTTTATGAATAGTGAAAAACACTGAGTTATTATTTAAAACCGACTTTTTATTTAAATAATTATTAATTTTATTTAAATTTATTATAGGTAAAAATAGAAAAATTATACCTATATAAGTTCAATGTAACTCTTTGGAGTCATTTTATAATAAGTTTAGATATATAAAAAGTTTATTGAACTTTTTGCCGTCTTTTACCCACCTCTTAGGAACATTTGCAAATTTGCATAAAATTTATTTTTACCACTTCTGTGAATTGTATATCAAAAATCTGAGAGACACGGTTGATATCAATAAGTAAAATGTGGTTCAATAAGATAAAAATAATTTTTGGTGAATAGTAACTTTTGACTTTTATTTACCACGGTTAAAAGTAAATAGGATAATTAAAGATAAAAATGATATTATTATTACCCTAACACATGTCCTAATTATGTTGGACAAGTATAATTCGACCAAAAACAACCTTAGGAATAAAATATGATCCTTTAGTTCCACATGGATTAGATTAGGACATTTATTATTATTTAATTTAGAGAAGAATAAAAAGTGTTAAATTCGAGTTTTCATAACTAAAAAATTTTTAATATAGGGTTATACATAAGATAAATTCATATATAAATATTAATTATAACCCTAAAACGATTTCCTATATAATATTATTTTATTTATAATTCTTAGACATTAAATAATTAAATTTAATTATGATACAATGATGATGCAGTAATTAACTTATTAATAAAAGATTAAACTAATTGATATTATAAATACCCAAATAAATGTAATTTGAGACTTATGATGAATTAAACTAATTTTATGGGTTAATATGAAATTTTAGGGCCGATTCAATCAATTTTTTTTGAAGTAATAATGTTGTTATTATTTTAACAAAAAACAAATACCAAATAGTGTCCAAATTGACATAAAATAGATTTTAAAACAAAATATTATACAATTAATTGATATAATAGTCATAAAAATCTACGGTTCCACCAAAAGACTTATATAATAATATATATGTTATTGATGAACCAATTAGGGTTCGATTGGCATTTTATATTAAGTTTATTAACCATATAATATAAAAATACAAAGAGACATGGTAAATGTCAAACTATTTAACTAAGAGTTAAATATAAAATTTAAGGTTAATATGGTGACCTAAACCTATATAAAACCTATTGGATGGGAGTTATTATACCTAAACCCACATTATCCTCTAAATAAATCATTTTGGAGCCATTATAAACCAAAAATTATTTTATTATAAAATAATAATTCAAGCTTTTCGTAAGGTGACCCTCACCTCTCTTATAAAAGGTCACTTCCCCTTCTCTTAATTTCACACCTCCAAAGCCTTTTGTCTTGGCCTAAACCTGCCCAAATATCCTACCAAATTTCCTCCCTTCATCCTAGAGTCATTAATCTGGTCATAAATCCTACCTAACGAGCCATTTTGATCAAATCAAAAGGAAGAACTCAAAGAAGAGGAAAATATTTCATTACCTCTTTCAAGTTCTTTTCTTCTTCCACTTCCTATTTCCTTATTGTTTCCATTCTAAAAAAAATCCAGTATCTTCTATATAATTTAATTTTATTATAAAAATGGTACAACCATATTCATTATTCTATCCATCCTAAAAATGAAAAAGTCACCTTATGTGCGTACGTACGGATTACCGTGTCCACGTCGTGGTGTAGTTTGTTATCCAAACACTTCATTATTTGGATGGGTATAATAATGAGTATAACTGATGTAAATAATAAATATAACATGTTAATTATTATGTATATATGATATACCATCCAATTACATATGATTTCTCCATCAATATATTGATATTGTCTCTTGTGTGTACATACGGATTACCGCCTCCACGACGCGATGAGATTTATTTCCACGTTCACCATTCAACGATGATTATAAAATATATATCATTAATAAGTATGTAATATATGAAATAATAATGCTAATATAGATATAAATATATATATATATATCTTTGTAATTACATATATCTTATTCTCATAGTTCTGTTCAATACGATATGAAAACGGAAACAACATTTACGCGTATATACGGTCTACTGTCTCCATAAACGGTGTTTTCCATTTCATATATATGTCTATTATACATATTTATATACATAATATATATTATGTTTTATATTCTTTAAGTATTTATATCATGATCTAAGTGATACAATCAAGAAAAAAAAGTTAAAACACGTATGATAAAGAAATCGATTATTACCTGAAATGTTAATTTAACATGGAAATTATTATTAATTGGGTAGTATAAAGTCATAAATAAATCATGTATGATATCATAAATATTGATATGGTTCTATAATAATTTAATAAAATACTACGGTTGTATAGACCAAAATATTAAAGTACATGGACATTACATTACTTTTTCGGAATACATAATACATAACAAAAACAGACGCCCAAAGATCGTATTAGTTTACTATCTTTGGAAACTTGGAACAAAATCTTCTAATCATGGTGAAAGATATTTAACATCTCCCATAAATATCTTCCCCTTTTTTTCTTACCTAAAACCTTTCTTTATATCCTAGGGAAAAGAAAACATAAAAATAGTGAGCTCAAATGCTCAGTAAGGGAAAACATTGAGAAAATAAAATAAACCATATACATTTGAACTTAAGAACATGAACATGATTTTTAAACATCAAAATCATGAGAAATGGCATAATGCATGGCAGTAAGTAAGGAATATATCATAAAGGAACATTAATAATGATAAAATATCATTGAAATAAAACATGTAATTGTGGCAAACCATTATTCACATGATATGATTTCCATAGTAGACAAGGCGTTGCTACAAAGACCATCATAGTGGACAAAGTCCATTACTGAACCGGGTTTACCAGCTGTTCCAGCCCTGTATTACTAAACCGGATTTTACATGTCATTCTATCCATGTTTATATCATGAGATATGAATCATTACCCAATGAATTTTAGAGAGATATAGGTCCCATATATCTCATAATGAAATCATTATTCATGTGCCACAAAATAAACATAAATCATTCATCATAACCCAACGATTAAAATGGGTTTTATAAACATCATCCCATCATAACATAATCCATATAAAACAAATGGATATCATTTCATCATCAGAAAAATCAAACCATGTAAATAATAGAGACATTATACCTGAAACATAACCATATTAAAGAATGTAATATTAGATGGAAAATATTTTTGAATAAACACTTGAAATGAATTCTTGGGGAAAATATCTTTTCTTCTTCAAAATCATTTTCTTTTATCCAAATGCCATGTAATTTTAAATGAATAGAATTTTGTTGAAAATAATCATGAATTCTTGTAGAATAAGATTCATTTAAATAAGGTGTTATGAAATCATAAAAATCCATTCACGCCGTATAAGTTAAAAAAAACACTCTCCTCGTGATTTTTACGAGAAAATTCAAAAAGTATCTCGTATAGTAAAAAAAAAGATCCCTTACATACTATGTGGTAAAAGTCAAAAAAGGGTAAAAATGAATTTAAACATACATTGAATAATAGTAAAAATTTATGAAAACATTTAGATAAAATATGGACATGGAGGATAAACATAACCCCCAATAAATACTTGCGAATAAACAATCTCGGATAAGAACGAGATTGTAATAATTATCCCTTAAATTATGTCCAATTTCTTCCGTATATGTCCAAGACTCCTGTATATTTGGTTTAAACATATTATTAACTTATAGCTGAACCATAATAATATTTATAATATCATATATGATTCACTTACGACTTTATATTACCCGTTCTTTTGTCAATTCAATGTTAAAGCAACATTTTGGGTAAAATTGTTTCATTTATCATACATGTTTTGACTTGTAATTAATCATATGATTACTTAGATCATGATTAAATATTTCAATAATGTAAAACATGATTTATATATAATATATATTTATCATATAAATATATATAATAGATCAATAAATGGAATGAAATACACCATTCATGGAGATGGTAGGTCGTACGTACGCGTGAACACTGTTTTCATTTCCTTATTAAATTGAATGAAAGTAAATTAAATATATATATATATATATAAATAAATATAGTAGAATTATTATGTCATATTTATCATGATTACTTATTATATATACTTTATAATCATTCCTGGATGGTTAACATGAATAATGAATCTCATCGCATCGTGGAGACGGTAATCCGTACGTACGCAGGAGTGATGATATCATTCCCATATTTGTTGAATGGAATTGGAGTGAATGATATAATATCTCGTAATTAGAATAATGTTATGATAAGAATATATAGTTATTATTTCCACCATTATACCCATCTAAGTAAGGTGGGGGTGGAAAAACAGATTACACCACAGCGTGGAGACGGTATTTTGTACGTATGCACGTGCGGTGATTTCGTTTTTCATAGGATGGATAGAAGGTGAAATAGGGTTGTTTCATATTTATAATAACATATAATTATATTAGTTATACTTATTTTATTAATTTATTATGAAACAACTAATGAAGAGGAAGTAGAAGAATAAAGAAACTTGAAAGAATCGGTAGGAGAGATTACCTCTTCTCAACGCACCTCCTTTAAGCTTCCTCTTAAGGGACTAGAGTTGTTCTTTTGAGAAGACAAGAACCTCCAAAATGTGACTAGGGAAGTTTATAAGAGTAATGGGAAGGTGTTGGATGATCTTGAAGGCTCAAAGTTGTGTGAAGAGGAGAGGGATGAGGTGCCCTTCCATAAGAGAAGAGAGGGGAACTTTTGGAAACCTCAAAAATATTAATTAATAATAAAATAAAACCCCACTTAAAAACTTCAAAAGTGACTAAAATTATGATATGAGGTAATATAGGGTTTTAATCGCATCATATTATCAAATTTAGACATGTTTTTAATTTATTTTAAACCTTATCATTTTGATTTATCCTTATTTAATCTATTAAATTTTATTTGTGGTAATAATATTCTAAATTTTAAATGGTTATAAATACTTAATTATGTGTTGTGAATTGTCCATTATTAGATAAATTATTACATTTTCGACCATATAATTTTCAATTTGTAATTTTTAAATATTTTTGTGATTTTTAAACAATTTAATAATATGTTATTTTTATAAAATAACAATAGTGTCAATTTTGACACTTTATTTATTTGAATTTAAATAAAATACACATAGAAAATATATTCGAACAAAAATATTTAATAGGTTCCTAACATGTCATATTAATATATAAAATTCATAGAGAATATTAATTAGTTCAAATAATATTTATTTAAATATTTTTAAACTATTTATTTTATATTTCTCTTAATAAAATAATTAATACAACATTTTTGTATAATTATTTAATAAACTAATTTGTTGCTTAAAAATTAAAAAAAATATTATGATGAATATAACTCTAATAGATTTCATAAGAATACTTTTAGTCAAATTTACATTCTAAAACACCCAACTTTTAAAATGTTATGTTTATTAAATTATGAAGGTGAAAACTTTGACATCATTTAATATAAAATAATATAAGTGTTATAATCGTTTTTATAAGGCTCCAAATGGTCAAAAATTAGACATTTGGATGCTTATGGTTTATAGGTACACGACGAATAAGTATTGGGCTGGTATTTGGGCCTTTTATGGGTATTATTAGTTTATGGAAAACTATATTATGGATTTTTCACTAAATAAATAATTTCTGCATCATTAATGTATAAGCTATTAAGGTAATTGTATATTTCTTAAAAATTACAAATAAATTACCATGATAAAGGAAAAAATTTCAGATTTAAAATTAGTATTTATAACCGAATTTATATTCGGTATATACTTATATTAAAAATAATTTAATTATTATACTTTGAGTGAGACATATTTCACTTTCATTTAAAATAAATAAATTAATGGTCTTAATCACATACAAGTGGGTTCTAATAGATACCATTTCGACCCAATTATATTTTAGGACTAAATATAATCATCCAATTGTATTAATAAATGTTTTAGGGTAATTTTATAATATTATTTTTACCCTTAATTACCTAATTTACCTTTAACAGTGGTAAATAAGATTTATCGTAGTTACTATTCATAATGTCTAAAAAATAAAAGTATCCTTTTAACATAATTTGGACCTAATTATTCCAAATATGAAATACATTTTTCCAAATTCAAGACACATAATTTACAGTATTTAATTTAAAATTAATCTCGTTGTTGAGAAAGTGGGTTTTAAAAGTTAAAATATTGCAAAAGATTGAAATGTTTTTACCTATGAATTAAATGTAAAATTAATGATAATGACTTTAATTATATTAAATGGTAAAAATATATTATATTTATACTTTAACACCATTAAATATGATAATTTAACCATATAAATTATCTTGATTAAAAAAAAAATTAATTAAAATATTGTGTATTTTTACTATTCATCAAAATATTAATGTTATCAGAAAAATATCAAAACTTTATACAACATAAATTTTTATATCCTGATTCACATGAATAAGTTTATTTTTTAAAATTGAACATATAAACTTGTTAAAAATTAGATTTAAAATGGATGTGCTATCAAAGGTGGAAAAACTTCATTTTTTGAAAAATATTTATTTTACCTGAAAATTTTATTTTGTTCTCATACCATGATCTAGAAAATGTGTAACATGAATGATAATGTTATAAAATTAAAAATTTAGTTAATAATATTCGTACCAGCTATTTCATAATAATATTATAATAATATTTCATATAGTGAAACTCAGTATTGCGTACAACACACGCTATTGAGGAAGGTCGCTCTTGCATGTAATGCAAGCCAAGTGAGGGTTGTGTGTAGTGAAAGCTTACTTTGGTGTTTCATATAACATAATCAAGACTTATTTCATTTATAAATTGAACAAAATCTATACTCAATGTTGTGTAGAATAATTTCAACCAAAATAAATTGAAATTGTGTGTAATACGAGCCAAGAATATTGTTGTGTATATTGAAAACTAATACGATGTTGCGTATAGCACAAGCTATTCTTGGTGTAGAGTACAACAAAAGATATAAATGAAATTAAAAATAATATATCTCATAAAATCTCAGGGTGTCACATTCTACCCCCCTTAAAATGAATTTTGCCCTCGAAATTTGTTGGGGTTATAAATGGTTTATTACTTGATAGTTTCTTTCATCAAAGCCCACATCGTAAAAAGGAATACTAAAACATCATTTCAAAAGGGAAAGTTAGAATCATAATGGTCACCCAAAGTAACTCATCACTGGGTTTCCACATAGGACAACATAGGTGAAAATATGGATATGGAAGGGAAATCTAACCATCAACTTCTGATGAAGAGTGGTGGAGGACATGTCTATGAAAAATCCAACAATCACAAACCTGTAAATTTGTGATGGTCTAAGGTACCTTATGATTCATTGGGTATGAGGGTACTAGGACAACATTTTTGGTTTTCAAGATCACTTCCCTAAAGTTGATGAATTTTTTCATAAGGAGAAATACATACTTGATTTCAGTTGTAATATCATCATCGGTCATTCCATGAACAATTTCCACTTTATCTCTTACTTAAAGAAATGAAGTTGAATTTGTCATTCTTGAAGTGTTAGAAGATCATGCGATAGAATGATAGGTCATTCCATCTATCTCAAATAAAAGTGTAGAAAAAGTTATTAAATATACATGACCATATATAGTGATATTAATCGTATATGGTTCCAAAAATAGACTTATACTTCATATATCATACAACTTAATAAAATAAAACTAATTTATACTAACCAGGGACTTCTTATAGGCTAGTGGTAGGAGATAAAGTCATGACGCACATCGGTTGTGGGTTCGATTCCCGCATCCTTGTCCGACGCGATGGGTTGTCGCTCATCCTACAAGTTTTCCTTTTTCTAAAACTATACTATTATAACATTTCAGAATAATATCATAATGTTCTATCCTTAAACAATACTATCTGATGTCTAACATAATACATTCCAATCTTTAGGCTTATCCAAAATACTTTTGTCCAATATCATAGTATAATGAACAAGATTACTAGAGAGGTCAGTCTACGAAGTATGTAAATAACATCATTTATCCCCCATATATCATATGATATATCTTGTTGATCACATTCAAAACATGTGAATAACATAATCTTGTATTCTCTTGAAACATGAATTACCATAGAACCTTAGTGAAAACATGAATGCTGTAAAAATTTAACTCTTTCCACATACTAAAATCCCAAAATTTCTATATACTCAAACCATGATATCACTTTTTCCTTATATCAGTCATGAGATCATGAATACTATCAAACATATTATTTTATCCTTATCCCTTCATTGTGCACATATCATCTAATTTCCAAAAATATTTCAATCACTTTTCATGGTTACCATTACCATACAATTATTGAAAACCAATACATAGATATTCCAATATTCAATGATACTATAAATGAGATTCCACAACACTATTTTGGAATCTCGTTACATAAACACATAATCATTCCACAACTTCATTGTCATATTCAACATCACCAATAGCGATCGCATGTGACTTCTCTTTGTCCTTTTCCTTAATAGGTTGTTGATGTCGATCATCATTAACCCTTGGATTAGGGCATTGGTTAGCATAATGCCCCATTTCCTTGCACTTGTAGCATTGAAGTGTTGGTGGTGCATTCTCTGTAGTCTTTTCTCTATTCATATCATTAGCTACCTTTTTTCCATTACTTCGGCACTGAGCTGCTCGATGACCTTCTTTTTTACACTTAAAACATTTTATAGTCCCTTTAATACAATCTCCACCATGCTTCTTTCAAAACTTTTAGAATAAAGAAACATTCATCTTCTTTTCACCATTGTTTTGAGATTTTCCCTTGAACTCCATCTTTCTTTTCTTGTCAAAACCATGAGATGGATATGTAACACCAACTTCCATTTCTACCTTTATAGAACAATGAAAAATTTCTTCATAGCTACTGAAGTCTCTTATAGCTAATTCCCTTAGAAGATTTGGTTTTAAGCCACTAAAGAATCGATCAACTTTAATTTCAGGTTGGATGATAAAGCCAGATGCATACCCTACAAGCCTTGTAAAATTCACTTCATATATACCAACATATTCATCATACTTTTTCTTAAGCTCAAGGAACTACTTTTCCATCTTTGTTCAAATAATACTAGGGAAGTTCTTATTGAAAAACAAGTTCTTAAACTCATACCATTCCATGGATTCAATTTCATCTTAGGGCCTTGTATTCTTAATTAGAGTCCACCACTGCTCTGCTTCACCTTCTAAATGGTAAGCAACCAAAATGAATTTTTCATTCAATAAATAGCAGTGTATAGAAAATATCTTTTCAATGGTACTGATCCATTTTTCATAAACAAGTGGATCAGAAGACCCACCAAAAGAAGGTGGGTGTTGCCTCATGAAGGACTCAAGAGAATATTTTTCCCTTCTCTTCTCATTGGAAGTCTAGAATGATTCATAGCTTCTGTAAGTATTACAATAATATTTTTCACTCCATCTCCCATAACATTAGTTTGTTCTGGAGGAAAATCATTTCATTATCCATTACATAGATCAATATGGTTCCTTCAGGTTCCATTCATCATTTAAAACCCAAAAAGAATAGCGTGAGAGGCAAAAATCATGCTTGGAAAACCACATAATAAAGGGGGATTACCTTCAATATATAACATCTTAGGTTTAATTCTATGATAGTTACCATAATTATAGGACTATAACCTATACTTATACTTAACCTTAGGGACATCCCTAGACATACCTTAGAAATATCTCTAGGGATCTCACTAAAGTTTTCACATCCTAGTTTTCAAAGGTTAACTAAACCTTCGCTCTGATACCAAATGTAGAGACCCAAAGATTCGCGTACATGGAAATTATATTACTTTTTTAGAATACATAATACATAACAAAAATAGATGCCCAAAGACCGTATTATTTTGGTGTCTTTGGAAACTCGTAATGAAATCTTCTAATCATGGTTAAAGATCTTCAATATCTCTCTTAAAGATCTTACCCTTTTTTCTTACCTAAAACCTTTCTTTATATCCTGGGGAAAAGAAAACATAAAAAGGGTGAGCTAAAATGATCAGTAAGGGAAACCATGGAGAAAATAAAACAAACCATATAAATTTTGAACTTACAAACATGAACATGATGTTTAAACATCAAAATCTTGAGCAATGACATAAAACATGGCAGTACGTAAGGTATAGATCACAAAGGAACATTAATAATACTAAAATAGCATGGAAATAAAACATGTAATTGTGGAAAACCATTAACCACATGACATTATTTTCATAGTATCCAAGGCATTATGGCCAAGACCATCATAGTGGACAACGTCAATTACTGAACCGGGTTTACTAGCCGTTCCAGCCCTGTATTACTGAACTGGATTTTACTTTCCGTTCTAGCCATGTCTATCTCATGAGATATGAATCATTACCCAATTCATTAGAGGTAGATATATGTCCCACCCATCCCATAATGAAATCATTGTTACGTGTGCCAAAAAATAAACATAAATCATTCATCATAACCCAAATAATAAAATGTGTTTCATAAACATCATCCCATCATAACATAATCCATATAAAAAATGGATATCATTTAATCATAAGAAAAATAAAACCATGTAAATAATAGAGACATTATACTTGAAACATGGCCATATTAAAGAATGTAATCTTATATGGAAAATATTTTTGAATAAACACTTGAAATGAATTCACGAGGAAAATATGTTTTCTTCTTCAAAATCATTTTCTTTTATCCAAATGCCGTGAAATTTTAAAAGAAAAGAATTTTGTTTAAAATAATCATGAAATCTTGTAGAATAATCTTCACTAAAATGAGGTGTTATGAAACCGTAAAAATCCATTCATGTCGTATAAGTTAAAAAAACATCCTCCTTGTACATTTTACAGGAAAAGTCAAAAACTAAGTCGTATGGTAAACAAAAGAAATATTCCTTCCATAACATTTGGTAAAAGTAAAAAAGGGTAAAAATGAATTTAAACATAAATTTAAGAGTAGTAAAAATTTTATGAAAACATCTTTAGAAAACATGGGCATGGATGATAAACATAACCCCATTAAATACTTACGAATAAACAATCTCGGATAAGAACGAGATTGGAATAATTATCCCTTACCTTATGTCCAATTTCTTCTGTATGTCTCCAAGACTCCTATATATTGAGTTTAAACATATTATTAACTTGTATAAGAACCATAATAACATTTACGATATCATACATGATTCACTTATGACTTTATATTACCCATTCTTTAGTCAATTCAATGTTAAAGCAGCGTTTTGGCGAAAATTGTTTCATTTATCGTACATGTTTTGACTTGTAATTCTTCATATGATTACATAGATCATGATTACATATTTCTATAATGTAAAACATTATTTATATATAATATATATTCATCATATAAATATATATAATATATCTATAAATGGAATTAAATACACCGTTCCTGGAGACGGTTAGTCGTACGTATGCATGAACACTATTTTTGTTTCCTTATTAAATTGAATGAAATTAAATGAAATATATATATATATATATATATCCAGTAGAATTATTATTTCATATGTTTCATGATTACTTATTATAAATAATTTATAATCATTCTTGAATGGTTAACATGGAGAATGAATCTCATCGCATCGTGGAGACGGTAATCCGTACGTACACACAAGCGATGATATCGATCCCATAATTATTGAATGGAATTGGAGTGGATGATATAATATCTCATAATTAGAATAATTTTACAATAAGAATATATAGATATTATTTCCACCATTATACCCATCCAAGTAATGTGGTGGTGGAAAAACAGATTACACCTCAATGTGGAGACGATATTCCGTGCGTACACACATGCGCTGATTTCATTTTTCGTAGGATAGATAGAAGGTGAAATAGTGTTGTTTAATATTTATAATAAAATATCAGTATATTAGTTATACTTATGTTATTACTTTATAATGAAACAACTAAATAAGAGGAAGTAGAAGAATAATGAAACTTGAAATAATCGGTAGAAGAGATTACCTCTTCTCGACGTACCCCCTTTAAGATTCCTCATAAGGGACTAGAGTTGGTCTTTCGAGAAGACCAGAACCTCCATAATGTGACTAGGGAAATTGAGAAGTGTAATGTTTAGGGTTTTTCCGAGATTTAAGGCTCAAAATTGTGTGAAGATGAGAGGGATGAGGTTCCCTTTTATAAGAGGAGAGAGGGGCACTTTTGGAAACCTCAAAAACGTCAATTAATAATAAATTTAAACCCCACATAAAAACTTAAAAAGTGACTAAAATTTGGATATGAGGTAATATAGTGTTGTAATATCATCATCCAATAAAATTTAGACATGTTTTGAATTTATTTTAAACCTTATCATTTTGATTTATCCTTATTTGATCTATTAAATTTTATTTGTGGTCATAATATTCTAAATTATAAATGGTTATAAATACTTAATTATGTGTTGTTAATTGTCCATAATTAGATACATTATTACATTTTAGACTATATAATTTTCAATTTGTAATTTTTAAATATTTTTGTGATTTTTAAACAATTTAATAATATGTTATTTTTATAAAATAACAATATTGTCAATTTTGACACTATTCAATTATTTGAATTTAAATAAAATACACACAGATAATATATTCGAACCAAAACATTTAATAGGTTCCTAAAATGTCATATTTATCTATAAAGTTCTTGTAGAATATTAATTATCTCATATAATATTTATTTTAATATTTTTAAACCATTTATTTGATATTTTTATTAATAAAATAATTACTACAACATTTTTGTATAATTATTTAATATACTACTTTATTGCCTAAAATTTAAAAAAAAAATATTATGATGAAGATAAATCTAATATATTTCATAGTAATACTTTTAATCTAATTTATCTTCTAAAACACCTAAATTTTAAAATGTTATGTTTATAAAATTATGAAGGTGTCAACTTTGACATCATTTAAAATAAAATAATATAAGTGTCATAATTGCTTTTATAAGGCTCCAAATGGTAAACAATTATACCTTTAGATGATTATGGTTTATATTTACACGAAAAATAAGTTTTGGTCTGGTATTTGGGCCTTTTATAGGTATTATTAGTTTAGTAAAAACTATATTATTGATTTTTCACTAAATAAATAATTTATGCTTCATTAATGTATAAGCTATTAAGGTAATTATATATTTCATAAAAATTACAAATAAATTACTATGATAATTAAAAACATTTTATATTTAAAATGAGTATTTATAACCTAATTTATATTCTGTATAACCTTAAATTAAAAATAATTTAATTATTAAAGTTTGAGTGAGACAAATTTCAATTTCATTTAAAAACAATAAATTAAAGGTCTTAATCACATACAAGTGGGTTCTAATAGATACAATTTCTACCCAAGTATATTTTAGGACTAAATATAATCATACAATTGTATTAATAAATGTTTTATGGTAATTTTATAATATTATTTTTACCCTTAATTACCTAATTTACCTTTAACTGTGGTAAATAAAATTTACCGTAGTTACTATTCATAATGTCTAAAAAATAAAAGTAGCCTATTAACATAATTTAGACCTATTGATTCCAATAATGGAATACATTTTTCCAAATTCAAGATATAGAAGTTGTAGAACTTAATTTTAAATTAATCCAGCTATTGAGAAAACATGTTTTAAAAGTTAAAACATTATAAAAGATTGAAATATTTTTACATATGAATTAAATTTAAAATTAATGATAATGAATTGAATTATATTAAATGGTTAAAATATATTATATTTATACTTTAAAACCATTAAATATTATAATTTAACCTTATAGATTATATTGATGAAAAAAGTTTTTATTAATTAAAATTTAGCGTATTTTTACTTTTCATCAAAATATGAATGTTATCAGAAAAATATCAAAACATTATCCAACATAAATTTTTATATCCTGATTCACACGAATAATTTTTTTTTGTAAAATTGAACTTATAAACTTGTTAAAAATTAGATTCAAAATGGGTGCACCATCATAGGTGGAAAAACTACATTTTTTTAAAAATACTTATTTTACCGGAAAAATTTATTTTGTTCTCATACCATGATCTAGAAAATGTGTAAGATGAATGATAATGTTATAAAATTAAAAATTTTAGTTAATACTATTCATAATGTCTAGTTCATAACAATATTATAATAATATCTCATTTAGTGAAACTCGGTATTGTGTACAATACACACTATTGAGGAAGGTCACTCTTGCATGTAATGCAAGCCAAGTCAAGGTTACGTGCAGTGCAAGCTTCCTTTGGTGTTGCACATAACATAATCAAAACTTATTTCATTTATACATTGAAAAAAATCTATACTCAATGTTGCGTAGAATAATTTCTACCAAAAGAACTTGAAATTGTGTGTAACACGAGCCAAGAATGTTTTTGTATATACTGCAAACTAATACGGTGTTGCATATAGTGCAAGATAATCTTGGTGTAGCGTACAACAGAAGATATAAAAGAAATTAAAAATAATATATCTCATAAAATCTCAGGGTGTTACAACGGTCTTCATACAGGAGGTTAAACGTACCCTCGACTAAAGGAAAGTACATGGTAAGGGGTTTCTTATCTCACTTTTAATTTCATGAGATTTCCATTGGTCACCACTAATTTATTGCATGTGGTGTATTGTGTACTACCATTTGATATATATTATCGTGATTCTCTTCATATTCATGATATTCTGTGATTCATTTGGTGGTTATTGACTATTTTTCATACGACTCGATTGATTACAACGATATATGGGTTAATTTCTCAATCTCATTATTATCTGAGATTGGTTATGTGTATGTTTTTACTGGGACATATTTATTATCCATGCCCATGTTTCATAAAAGAGTTTTCAAAAGGATTATTTTTAAGGGACTCTTTAACTAAAATATCATTCAAAATGTTTTAAAGATTTATTCTTCTAAACCTTTCTCATTAATGTCCATGATTTAAAAATGATTTTAAGGATCTATTTTTATAGACATGAATGTTTTTAAAATGTTAATTCCTTTCAAAAGTTTCAAAGTGGTATGGGACACTTTGATAAAAAAATGTCTTTAAATGTCATCTTTTCTGAATTGTTTTACTTTTAAAGGTTTTCATGAAAAAAGGATATTTCTCTCAAAGAGTTTTACAAATCATTTTCATCTAAGTCAACATCCATTGATAAATTTTACACTTTTTTGAAGTTGATTTATTTTGATAAAAATCCTCCATATTGTATTTAATGTTTTGTGATACGCTTGACTATAGATGAGTTATTTTTATACCATTCATGGTTTATGGTTAAAGTATTAACATTTAGTATGCTAGTTTTAATACGAATGTTTATGTTATATTTCAACCTTTTATTAAGATGAATGTATAGGACTAGAATATTTTGGGTTGGGTACCAGTAAAAGTAATCCCTCCAGGTTGGGGTCCGGTTATAGAAGACCCTCCGAGTTGGAGTCCGGTTACAGAGGATCTCCGGGTTGGAGTCCGGTTGCAGAGGTTCTCTGGGATGGATTCAGGTTACAAAGGCTCTCTGGGTTTGTGTCCGGTTATAGTTATCTCATAGGTCCTGGCATGAGGCCTTGACATAGAAATTAATGTATGGTACTATGCATTCCCTCTTTATGAAAATAGTTATAACATGTGATTATTCGACTAGTAGAATATCCATGTGCATGTTTATATAGTAATGTTTGATTTATTTTTTCCATCTTATGTTCAAGTTTATGTTTAAAAACATTGTGGTTTCTATTACACATTTTTCCTTAAAAGTTTATAGCTTCTGATAAATTATTTACCCTTACTGAGCATCTAAGCTCACCCATTTCTTATGTTTTATTTTCCCAGGATCCCAAGAAGTGTTTTATGTTTGAGATGTAGGGTTAAGCTAAGGGAACAATGAAATTCTCAAGGTATTTTTTTTGTGTTGTATGTTAGAAAGTGTAATATAACGTTCATTTATGAAATCAATTTTCCAAGACTTCTAAATTGATAAGTCTTTTGGGACTTGAATCCTTGTAATCATGAAAGTGTATTGAAATAATGTACCGACTCTGGGAATCTAGGGTCGGGGCGTTACACTTACCATGTTGAAGAGACTTCCATTGCACTGGTTGTTAGGAAAACTCATCTTAGTAGTAATCCTCCTATGGTTGATCTGGTGGCTACTCTCATTTCCTATATCAATGATATTTAGTCCCAAAAGGTGAAAATACCACCTAATTGTAAACCATATCCATCAAGGATAGATGACATCCTGACACCGCTGGATTTCAAGCACCCTAAATCCTCCCATGACAACGGTGTGGGTGACCTGCTGTAGCACCTATTCTACTTCATCTCATGGTTCAAAACTATGATAGGTAATCCATCATAGTAGGAATCCGACAAGATACTGTGTTCTATAAAGACACTAAAAGTGCCTTCATTCTTCTGGTAATGATAATTTCCCATTGGCTCTATAGCTGGCTAGGAAGTTCTCTACAGGAAATTATTGTATCAGTTAAACTCCAACACATATAATAAAATTATGTCCAACCTCTTCAAGTGAAAGTAGAGGAAAGATAAGTTCATCGATGAAATTATCTCGCGGTGGAAGAGACTCACATATTCACTTGATGAACTGCTGACTCAAGATAAGTTGCTGATGATGTGTGTGGGAAATTTGAAGATTGAATTAGTCCCCTCCCTTATCATATAGAATTTCCCAGGTAGATTGCAGGATTTATTTTACATGGCACAATTCCTAGAGGAATCCTTTAACAAATCCAGACAAACATGTCATTTTCTCCTTTTATCTTGTAGGAAGGGGCGTTAAATATGAGAGAGCCCATGTCGTGCAGGTAGAGGCCCTTAGACCTCTAGAATTATTTCTAGTGCAGCCTCCTTTTCAACCTCTCTACAGACGGCCAGGTCAGCCTCTTCCTCAAGCTCATTAGTTCCTGCCTTAGAATCGGTAGGTGCCGCATCATCAACCACTACCACTTAGGCATGAAAATTAGGTTCCCCCTCCTCGCCGGGAACAAGATTCTCATTAGGGAAAGTCTCCCAGAGTCCCTTTTCCCAATATGATAAACCATACCTACACATTTGATGATGCTCAGGTCCCCGGATACTTATATAGTGCTTTGGATCAAGGTATCTTATAGTTTCTAAAATGCCATAATCCCAAGGAAGTGGATCTCATTGATCTCCCCAACTATTTCCCCTATCACTTCTTCTTTAGACATACTCTCATGCAATGTTATGTGTTCAAGGACTAGCTCCAGTACACGGTCAACAACAACATAGTCATATTGGGTCCTTCCTGAGCACAGATGGCATGTATATATTTAATGCCAAGTAGAGATAGAAAAGGTGAAGGACAGTAGGTCTATAGCAGTGGATCTCAGAAGTACGATGACTAGATGGCTCGCAAGGTGGTTTCTCATGCTCAAGGTATCATTTATTCTCATTTGATTCATCCTGAGCCTTATTAAGTCTCCACACCTTCCCTAGTTTCCACGGTTGCATCCCCATCTCAGCCTTCATCTTCTCAAAAGGTAATATGCCAATAGCGTAAAGGAATGAAAAGTCTCCCACTAGTGAAAAATCCACATCATACTATTGGAGATTTCAAGCCCTTAGAAATGGATATTTCCCCCAGCTTCCACCTAGTAATAGAGTATTCATCGAGATACGTTAAGAAGTATTTCTTAGAAAACACCATCGAGTTAGTGGACCCTAATTTTTCTCCCGACAATGATGAATGCCATGAAGACCTTCTTAATGTCTTTAGTCGACACCAACATCGATGAATTCAAGGATATTTGAATCAATAGAATGCATCTACTAGTGATTTTGACCAAGTCGTGGATGCCACTAAAACCAGAAAACAAGCTCAGTGTAGGGATCAGCATGCGCAGTCCTCTCGTTCTGTCCCATTAGATTTTCTCCCACCATCATACATACTACTCAACCAGAGAAGAGCCACCAGAATCAAATTATGATCAGTCATGTACCTTAGGGGATATACCTTATTCATCCAGCCTCCAATAGGTGGTCATTTTGCATGGTTTGACTAGTGAGTAGCAGGATATCCCTAGCCCCAGCCAGTATTTGCCGGTTCAACCAGTAGTGCATGTCATACCTCTGGCCGCAGTGCAAACTCATATCAGTAGAAATGTGTGACTAGTAGGTAATTATTATTTTCTTATGAATCCCTCTAGAATTATTGAAAATCACATGATTCTAGAGGCACTTTTCTGGTCTGAAGATATTCATAAAGCCCTCATAGAGGCTTTGAGAATCCCCCTATGGTTTGAAACAGAGGTAGCGGCTACAAGTGATTATAATTATGAGAAGGTAAAGAATGCAGTATCTCAATATATAATGTCATTATCTAGAGAAGATAATGGTTCTCCCTTTAGGGGAACATATGCCTGTTGTACATCCCTGACCAGTTCAATGATGTGGACGTCTTTCATTATCTTGTCGACAAAATTTCTGGGATCAATCCCATACCGACCTAGACACTCCACAATCTAGGACTAACTATGGTATATATGGATCCCTCTAACATAAATATCTAGGGTTATGATAGGATATAGCATATTTTGGTTGCAAAAATCTAACTGAAGACAGATATTGGTGGACTAGTCACCAGCACCTAGTTTATTGTTATCCGTAGGACAACACTTTCAACACATTCATGGGTAGAACCTTGCTCCACGAGCATGTGGAAGTTACATCCTCTATCACTAGTGCCTCAATTACTCCATTAATGGTCGAGTAGGTGAACTCTATGGTGATGTGTCTCCCTTTTCCTCTTATAAATCCTGCTACATAGATGTCAACTATTATAAGAGCAAGGACATGCATGTTCAAGCCAACGGGGTTATGCATACTGCCTATGTGGATAATCTATGGATATACTTGGATGATTCCTTCATCCTCCCAATTCACTAGTTGGAATCCATGATCCCAGTCACGGGAAATTACATTATTGTCTTTTGGATAAGGGGGAATCATGTTCCCAGATATAAGGAGCATAGAAATATCACATTGTACTCTTACAAAAATCATCCTAGAGTAATTCCAGAGCCCCTTAACCATGTATGATATCGGGATTTTCAACCCATGATAACATTAATATGTCATACATGCTTATTTTTCTAAGCTATTTTAAACCGGATTAAGAAGACGCACCTCTACTTCTTTAATATTATTATGTGTGGACCCCTGTAGTTTAATATATGATGGGATTGGATCGACATCTTTTGTCACAATGGATTTAGCAGTATGGTTATCTCTTAATTAAGGTACCACCATCGCTCTGGCTAACACCATCACTTTTTCAGGGTCAGTCAACTCAAAAGAAATGCTCCTTTATGATAGCACTATCACTGCATATGATGAAGATGATTTAGAGGATGCTCCTCCTAAATTTGATTATGGTGTCTCCACCACCATAGATGAGTTGGTACATGTGTATCTCAGTATTGAGGATGATCTGAGACTAAAACTAATTAGCACATATATCCCTACTGATGAGAAACAATAGTATTTAGATTTCCTGAAATAGAATCAAGATTTATTTTCCTATAGCTAAGATAAGTTTCTTGGACTGGATCATTAGTTCGTTGTCCACCTTCTTGTTCTATCGGTAAGTCATATCATGTTCAAACAGCCTCCCATTAAAATGCACACCTATCATAGTTCCATGGTCAAGGATGATGTTGATAATCTCATTAATGAAAACATTTTCAAAGAAGTTTTGTACCCCAAACGGTTAGCCAACATCATTTTTTTCAGGAAGAAGAACAGATAGATCAGAGTCTGCATCATATTCTTATATTTTAACTGTCACTATCTGAAGGATGATTTTCCTCTTCCAATTATAGAGTTATTGATCGATGCCACAGTAGGATACAAGGCACTCTCCTTTATGGATGGATATCCTAAATTCAACCAAATCTAAATGGGCCTCGAGGATAAATATTATACCACCATAAAAGTGTAATAAGGTACTTTCTATTAACTTGTAATGCCTTTTGTCCAAAATAATTTAGGTTCTGCCCATAATCGTACCATGCACTACATACTCAAGATGATCTTAAAGACATTGGTGGAATGCTAAGTAGACGACCTGGTGGTTAAATCCTGCCAGTTCCTGGACCATATCAATGATCTTGAGTAAGTGTCCGGCTTCCTCTATTCCTTCAATATGAAGATAAACCCCTTGAGTGTTCTATGGGGGTCACCTCTAGAAAGTTTCATGTCTTTTTCATTTCGTAGATAGGCAATGTGATCGATCCAGAGAAGGTCAGGGATATCATTCATACATATCTTGTGAGTAACCATCGGGGGATATAATGTTTTCAAGGACACAAATCCTCTATATGTCTATTCATTGAGAATCTGAATGGAAACTATACACCCTTTTTCCAACTCTTGTATAATGGTTTCATTTACCAATGGGATGAAGAGTGCCAGAATTATTTTGAGGAGATCTAGTAGTACCTACAGCAGCCTCCAGTTTTGATTCCACCCACCTCAAAAAATCCACTGGTCATTTATGTGACTGTCATGGAACAATCCCCTGATGTCCTTCTCACAGCTAAGAATAACTAAGTGAGAGAGAACTGTTTATACTATCTCAACCCCATGATCCTTGATACAGAGACATTATATTCTACTATTGAGAAGAGATATTGTATTGTGGTATTCTCAATGCATATGTTGCATTATTATCTATAGATACACGACATACAGTCGGTGTCTCTTATGGACCCACTAAGTTATATTATGAATCTCCCCATGTTAACAGGCCATCTAGATCAGTGGGTAGTAATCCTTCAGCAATTAGAAATCAGATTTATTCCATAGATATCTATCATTTTTCATGAACTGGAAGACTTACTTGATGCCCATATTTCCATTTCTAAACAATATCTAGATCTTGACATCCCAAATGAGGCCATCCTCTCAGTAGATCAAGCTATGTCATGTTGGAATATTCACTTCTATGGTTCTTCCTGAAGTCTGATAGGAAGATGGATCAGTGATCCTAGACTCAACAGAGTAGCCACAGGTATTTTGTCGATCATTAGAATATAGGTTATCATTACCTATCCATTTTTCTAGTCATAAGAATTCACTAATAATGAGGCTGAGTATCAATCCCTCAACAGTGGTCTTGATTTAGCCCTCAAGATTGATGTCCCTCACATACATGTGAAGGTGGACCCCAAGTTAGTCATCAAGCAGATCAATGGTGACTACATCATCAAAAAGCTAGAGCTTATACCCTTGTTATGAAACACCCTCAAGGAAATGGAATAGTTCCCTCTTCCCCTAGCGGTTACTCATGTCCCTCAGTTATAGAATGGTCGATCCAATTCCTTGGCTAGCCTTGCTGCTTCTCTTGTAGATCCTGACTAAGATGATTTGGTTTTCCATGTGGAACATTAATGAATGGTCATTCTCAACACTCTGAATGATTTTGATAGATAAAATGTAAGTAATCAAGCTACCAGTGCATTCACACCAGTATTTCTAGCCCCCTTACAGTAATAGAAGAGACCCCTGGTTGGACGACTCCCTTTGTTGAGTACCTACAACACAACAATCTCCTGACAGACAGAGCCGAGAGTGAATGAATATGTCATAGGGTAGTATAGTTAACCATTAAAAGTGGTCCTATCCATGAGAAGATCCTATACAAACATGGGTCTGATTGAGTCCTCCTATGATGCCTTCAAGGAGATAAGGTCCCCCATGTTATGCAGGAAGTTCAGGTCGGTTCTTGTGGACTTCATTTGGCAGGGTTGATGCTCTCCCATCAGATCTGAAGGTTGGGATACTTTTTTCCCACCATGATCCATGATTGTATTTATTTTCCCAAGAGCATACACATGTGTAAAATCCAGTAAAAATTTGCACATTGACCATGAGAGCTTCTTCATACTACCATGTACTCATTCCTATTTGTGGTCTAGGGACTCGATGTTGTGGGGTTGTATCCTCCAGTAATAGCTCGCCAATATAGGTTCATCTTTACTAAAACATATTTATTTTACATGGTGAGAAAGTAAATAACACTCATGGAAGTCAAGCCCCATTCTATCATTGAATTCATGAGCTCCAACATCATCGACTAATTCAAAGTCCCTCCAGTCATTCTCACTAATAACAACACCAAATTCTGGGTAGCAGAGCTGAATAAATTGTATGCCATGTACAGTATTCTTTACAATTATACTTTCTTCTATCATGCACATGAAAAATAGAAAATTGAGGCATTAAACAAGACAATGTCTATCATTTAAAAAAATATGGTTGGTGAAAGAAAAAATTCCTCCAAACAAGCTCCCCAATGCTCTTTGGGTTTATCGGACAAAAACTTGTAATTCCACCTAGGTGACCCTGAATAACCTAGTCTATGAAACATAGGTAATGCTACCTGTCGAGATTCAATTTTTGTCACTCTACACAGCCTTTTATTATTAGCAGACATTAGAAAAAGTAGAAGAAGTCTATTTGGATGGACTAGAGGACCTTTATGGGAACAAACTTGGCACCTTGAAAAATATGGAGAGGCACCAAAATAAGTTGACCAAGGATTTCAATAAAAAAATTCATCTTTAATCTTTCCTTTAGGGTGATGTGGTTAAAGCTGTAATAACACCAATGAAATGGAGCATAATTCCACCAATTTTGGAGCCCATATGGGAGGGACCTTATGTTGTCCACAATGTTTACCCCAATAGTGAATACTTTTTGGTTATGATGGATGGTGAGCGTATTACTCCTCCATCCAATTCCAAATTCCTCAAAAAGAATTTCTCATAAGAATTCCTACTTCGTCTTCTCTGCATGATGTTAAACTGAGTGATTCCATTGATCGTAAAGACATAAAACTTATTAGCATTCGTCTTACATAATGATAAATGTAAAATGGTAAACATACCCTCATGTTCTGAGCTTTACAACCTTAATCTATGATCCTCTCCACCCTTACTACATGACACAAAATTGCATGACATTTAATAAACTACATATGGATTGATTCCCATCCTCATGGGATACATAGGAAAAACCATACATTTCATCTTTGGGACCAGCCCCATGTTCTACAAACCATCTATTTCGCATGGCCCCTTGGACCTAATTCTCTAGGAATATATAGTGTGGTATGAGGCCCCTTATCTCCTCATTCACATTAGTTTTGAAATATCCTCAACATGTTCCCCAACTTATGAAAACCTCACTATTTCAATGTCCTGGTCTCACGATGTTAAACTGCGAAGAATTTCAAGAACTACGTGTGGATTGATTTCCATCCTTATGTGATATGTAGTAATGCCCGGGCACATCGCCTCAGGTTTAGCCCCAGGTCCCTCAATCTTTTCTAGACCCTTTTCCTGAGGTCCCTCCTTGGGATTGTGCATTGTATGGAGTGGAATTCTCTTATCCTAATTCACATTGGGTTGTATTTATCACACAATGTGCATTCCCTTCAGGTCCTCATTCTCCCCTCACATCCATACCACATAAAATTAAACTGCATGACATTTCTGGAACTAAGTACGGCTTGATTCCCATCTTTATTAGATACATATGAATTCCTTGAAATTTTTCTCCATGTCCTTCCCAAGTTCCACACACCTTCTCTTTCATATGATCCATTTGTCCTGAGATTCCTTTTGGGATCGCGTGTTGTGGTGTGGACTCATTATGTCCTCATTCACATCAAGTTTGTTTTTCTACACCATGTGCATCCCTCTAGAAAATTATCCTCCCCTGTGGTCCTGACATCATGATGATAAACTCTATTGGCACACTACGTCCTTACAACATGATGTTAAACTGCATAGAATTCATAAACATAGTTTGGCATGATTCCCATCTTCATGGAATACATACGAACACCAGAGTATTCAATTCTAGTGTCTAGCCATAGGATCATCAACCCATTTTGCCTATTTCTTCTACTAATATTCCCGAGTCATCTCTCCCTAAGTTGTTCCCCTCTTCCTCTATCCATTCACATCAACATGAATGGGATGTGCTATATTATATGTCATAGAGTGTTGGTTTCAGCATGGACATTATTTCATTCCACCTCCATGTTTCATATGTCCCTTTACATGGGTCCCTTTATCTTTCATATCTGAAGGGGCCCCCCTAATAGTATGGATTCTTGACCTCAATGATTTCCTACCATCCAGATCCAACACCCTATATGATATTAGGCAACAATATGATATATGTCTCGCATTGAAAATATGATGAGCGTTTGATCCCCAGTTTTATGTTCCCATTCTATGTCGCAAGATATAGATACTATATTGCAAACATGGTGAGCATATATCCAACATTGTTAGCACCAACACCATTATGCATTAAATATTCACTTAATGATTAACATCCCATTCCACTTCCTTATGGACATGCGGAATTTTAACACCCTTGGTGTTATCCCACCATGCACCATTGTGCGTTGAGAGAATAGACATCTGTTGTTGGATTACTCTCGGCCTCACACATACATTTCCCAATCGAATTCTTCCACATGTTTCTAGGATATTATCCACCCCTTGTTTCCAACACTGATCTTGGATTTCATGGGTTTAAGTTTTTTTGTAAGATTTATGACGGCATGGAAGAGATACCCCCCTCATTGTCTGAACTCAACAACCTTAAACCAGGAACTCCATACTGAAATTCTAGGCATCCTGACATTAAATAGTGTGTTTTCATTGGAAATATTTGGTGTGGTGTGGTCTTCCTTCAGTCTTCATTCACATTAGGTTGCCTTATGGCACTACGTCAGGTATTTTTACATTGAGAATCATCCCATTTTGGTCCAAGCTCAATGACAGTAAACTAAGATCTCTTTTTCCCTTATCGTACGTTGTGACACTACACTTTATACATCCGAGTTGTATGATGATTAAATACCCACCCATTTTATGTCTTCATTTGAGAATAAATTTCCCCCTTTGGAACTAACCACCTATCATGAAACCCTAAAGAACTATATGTGACTTCATTGTCAAACTTGTGGGATATGTAGTGACACCCGGACGACTTTGTTACTGGGTCCAGTTGCATCATAATGATCCATTTTTCTCCTATGGGACAATGTTTTCCCAAAAGAATGTGGTTTGGTGTGGATTGATGTCCTCATTCACATCAGTTTTGCAATAACCACACCACATACCTCTCTTGAGAGCTCTCCATTCTTCATCCTTACCGCATGACGTTAAACCGCACGGCCATGTTTGATGCACATTACATTAAACTGGGAACCCTACGTTTCAAGTTTTATGACCTTAAACTTAGATTTTTACTATTCTAGTTTGCATGTCATCAGTCTACGTAACAACTACGGTTTTTCTTACTTAAGAGGATATCACCCTATTTCGGTACTAGCATCTCACCATGCCATTTCAAAATAATTTAGGCTTTGATTACCATCCTTTTTGTATACTTAGTGATGCTCAAACATTTCGTCAATAAGCCCATCCCCCGGTGTAAATACTTCAGGTCCTTTGCCTCCAACCATGGTCCAAACTCTATGAACTTAAACTAGGAGCCCCTAGTCCATGTAAGATTACTCTAAACTATTGTCCAGGGTCCAGTATGTATTACCTTAAACTATGTGCAATGTCCTAGTCATATGAAAATAAAATATTCTATATATTGTATCAAGAGTACTACCCTAAACTACTCATCTATCATCTACATTTTCATGATGCAAAACTATAAATCATTCTCAGCCCTCTCTAGAGAGGTCTTGTCTATAGTAGTTGTGATCTTTATTCAGACCAATGTGCTCACCCAATGTGCTTTCATCAATGTGTCATAATTTCAAGGGTGTTGGACTTTATTCGAATATCCCATCACTCTATCACAACGCTTTGTGTGCCCTATATTTTGGATCCTATTCCTTGACTTTTAAAAGAACCCCCTAACTATTAGGATGCTCATCATTAAGGCTCGCCTACCATCTTGGGTCAATGTTCTGAAGGAAATCCAATGAAACTTCAAGTTTGGCCCCATGTTTTCTAATATGGTCAGTGTTTGGACATCATTTGTTTTTACCATGTTTGGATAACATGATGTGGATGTAGTGTTTAAAATTTGGTCAATACCTATCCTTCATCGCCATGCCTCCCCCAATGTGTTCTGAATGTTGGGTGTCGTGATTCACACATACCATGTCCCTCTATTGGATTGATTCCAACACCCCTGGCTCTATCCCACTCGTGCACTAGATCACATGGATAAAGGGAATCATGGATATCCTAAGAACCATTTTCTATACTCAAAGCCCATCTCTCTTCTTGAACATTCTGGGTGGTCATTAAGACCCCAAGTATTCAATGGTTGAATGGATCTCTTATATCCCAAGTGAGAAATTACATAACAATCCTTTGATTCTCACACCATACATGACCCCACGTGATCTTAGGGGTTGATTGTAAGTTGTTTAGCAGATATAATCTTATTGAAATAGTCAAAGAAATATATAATATTTCCATATATATACACTAAATAAAAATTCATGGAAATATGTTTGTGAGTTCAATAGAGTACCGCCCCTAAGGATTGATCCCTTCGTTGGACCATCTCAACTCTGCCACCCTTTGGATAGTGGTGTCTAGGATTGTCTATTGTTTCCTGGTCTCCCTCTCCTCCTTGTTGTTTGTAGGGAGATTTTCATCAGCCCTAATCCATCGGTGACCAACTTCAACCCGTGTTTCAGTCACTTCATGTGATGATCACCTCGGATTCTCTTCAGCATCTGCTAGATGAACATGTATTTGTGATATTAGTTCCAATTGGGAAGTGGCGAAAGAAGAATTATTGTTCACCTAAATTTCCAATCATTGGATCTCTTGTTCATCCCCATGAAGATTTTGAGTGTCAACAGATTCCTCCTCTTCTAGACAACACTGATTTTGTGTTCATGCTTCTTTATTCTCTTCGCCAGATAATCTCGGATGAGCATGTGATTGTTTTGTGCATCCACTCCTCTAGAGCATAGGTCTTGTATCCATGACCGATGTTTTCCCATACAAATTATCCACTAGATTTGTGGGGTGTCATGAATGAATATATTGACTACATTTTAAGAACAAAGGAGGACATTCCTACTATCATCCTCATCAGATGGTGTCTCATATAGATCCTCTAGGATGAAAGGTTCATATATTTGGAATGCCTCCAGGAGTTCAGAAACTGAATCCTCCTCTAGCATCCTATTGAACTATATATCACCTAGTTGATCTTTGTCACTAGTTCCCACCTCAATAAGTTTTTGTTCTATCCTTCCCTTGGTCTTTCCAATGGTCATTATCACCTTGGTTTAGTTAGTTTGGATGTCTGATTCCACAAAGATGGGTGTTCCCCTTAGGAAAGAAGTTATGGGATCCCTGACCATCCTCAAAAGCATAGAACACACCATTCAAAGAATTGTTCAGACTAAAAATGCACAATGTCAGTTGGCTAGGTTCGACTAACATTAGTTGAGATTTTGTGAGAGAGATGACTTAATAAATTAAAATAGTGGTTGTTGCCCTGGGGTTCTCACTATTGATATCCTAGGATGTATCCCCCCATATGTGGTTGGGAACTATGAAGATTTTTAAATGGTAACACTGGGTGTTGCAGCCTTGCTAGATTCCATAATTTCCACTATCCCATATGTTGGACCCAAATATTTGTATTTTGTTATACAATAAGGGGAATTATGTATGAGGCTCTCCTCCACAGGAATGCTGTCAGTTGAGAAATATTAGTGATTTGAGTAAGTGCCACAAATTTTTGGTTGAGAGTTTACCTCAAGTGTTTCGGAGAAATCTTCCAACTCTGAGGTCGCACCTTCCCCATCCCCCAAATGGTTCCCCCTGTCAGCCACTTATCCCCATGGAAGACTCATCTGATTCCTTAAGAAAGGATAAATTATCCCTCATATCACTAGCAGATAGTTGTTGAAGGGATGTTGAATTTATATATACTTTCACATGGTCCATCATTGGATGTGGGGTGCCCCAATAATGAACAATGCCTTCAAGATCAGTGACATATTTCTCCCCCTTAATGTGGGATTCCAGGAAGCTGCCCTTGGCATATCAAATATCTAATAGATCCATCTCGAGATGGTTAAGGAAATCCCACATCTTATAGGGATTAAGAAAGTGTTTTTCATGGCCAAGGTATCCCAAAGCCTTGTGATAAACAACATCCTAAGGAATATCAATGTTTCTCAGCTACTTCCTCAGAGCCTGAGTGGGTATCCTGTGGAACCCTCTAGGTGGCATCCCAGACTCCTAACTCTTCCCAGTTGTAGCCACTGGTTCATCCATCATTCCTCTTCCACTTTCACCTGGAGGTCGACTTGGAATCATTGTCCTTATTATTTCTACATCATAACGTGCTCATGATATTGTCTGAACCCTGCCTTGGAGATGAGGGGGAACCCCATCCTCAGCATGGATAGTTTATTAATTCACCATTTCCCCCATGTAGGATGTATCCTGTCTCATTTTGTTCTCTTCAACGAGACTGAAAATGGGAGTAGGGGAAGGCATCTCATTTCAAATTTTCCCATCTTATCATGTGGACATGATCCATATCTTCCTCAGCACACATCAGTGGTGATGATGGATTAATCCCGATAAAATGTGTTGCATAAACCTCTATATTCATGGGAACTTACTTAAAAAATGATGTAGGGTATCTAGCTTGTAGATCGGCTCATGGTCAACTTGCGCCACCTGAACTCCACCTCAAAAATCCAAGAGGTATGATAAATGCTCGTTAGTTCCTTCATTGTCCTGATTAAATACTCCTGTAACTAGTGGGAATGGATTAAAATTGAATTAATTCACCCTCGTAATTTTGAGCAGCACCACCAAAGAATTTGGATTGGTTGTGAATCTTTCCATAACATTTAGAATGGATAGTCGATAATGTGATCCAGGAGGGGAAATGGGGTTTAGATACTAGTAAACCATTATGTGCACTATTATCCATGTGTATAAGAAGTGTAATGTCTAGAATACCTAATATGGATTCATTCCCACACTAATGTTACACAATAGATTATATAAATTTTCTAGTACCGAGACTCCAAGGATGACACATTTCCCCATCACCAGCATGGATGCCATAATAAATGTTCTCAATTTCATGACCATGTTCATATCCTGGAAAAGAACCATCCAAGTGTTAATAAGTGAATAAATAAACCCAGCCAGCCTAGAAATTGGTTGTTGTTCAGTGTTAACACTGTATAACCATAGCTGCCACTAGATGTTCTCTAGGATTCACCGATAGTAATTTTTATTACTGTGCTAAGCTCCATTTGGACTAGTGGGAGGCCTGACTAGTAGCCTCCTTGTTACCTCGTACTCTATAGTGGAATGATTTTTTGGAATGTTTAAGAAGCATCCAAACCACATCTTCAAATGGACTACCCTCACAGTAAATTTTTCATCACCCATAAATAGGTCCATCAGGGCCTTTTCCAGCCACGAAATCTACTCCAAGTCTTCCCATTACACTGCCCCCAAAATTGTAATTCCATGGATATGGTGGAGTTCCCATAGGCTGCTACTGACCTTCCTATTATAGAAATGGAAGGTATTAGTCTCCAATGACCACCAACTCAAAAACTCCAACATCATATGTTTTTTATAGTAGATATGGATTTTAAAATCCCATGCAACTTTATATAGGCCTACCCACCTCATCTTTTCCCCAAACTCATCATAAGATGCACAGAACTAGAAGGCCCAAGCCCAGTCATACATGATGTTTCTTCCCTAACATAGGTCCCAATTATCGGTACACCCCTTCTATGGGTTATATAAGCCTACCATTATAATGGTGTTGTATTGAGGAGGGGATACCTCTATCTTTAGTGATTTCCCATCAACATTATTAATGTGGTTGTATAGATAGTCACCCACAACAGGAATGTGGTCCTTCCTTGTATGGATGTCGGAAGCCCTGAATCAATGGTATTGGAATGTCGTGCCCCTGAACCAGTAGGTTGGTTCATCCCTACTAGATTTGATAATCATAACGTAGTCCCTATGTCTAAAACCATGAAATGGCAGTCTCATATAGATGGTATAGTTCTTTTTTACCTTCAAACATCTCTCCACCAAGGACTCTGGGTCAGAGTGGTTCTTCACATATTAAAAAATTTCAGGAAAGTCTAACATCTCTTCCCTATATGTAGTGTCTAAATGGACCACCCACGTAGCTTCTTGGTTTTCCATTCAGTTTCGGAACTTTGTCAAATTTATTTCTCTGTTCGGAATGCTCCTTTATAGAGCTCCTTCGCGGAGTGCATTTTCAAGGCCCGACTCACATATAAAATTTTTTTAGATCCTTTAATGACACTCTCCACTTCTCAGTGTAATAAGGGATTGTGATGCACTTATTCACTAAGAAGCATTCACAAAAAAAATTGATTCATAGAACCTAGTTCATAATGATAATTAATAAGATTTATAGACCTTCAAGATTCGAGAGCTCAATCACAAGTTCACCGAGATAGATGCAGACAAAATAGGGGTCCTCACCCTCAATTTGTTGGTGATGACCTCCTAAGCTTCACAGCGCCCTTGGCCGTAGAGATCTTTCCAGCAATATCATCCCATGCTTCACCTACTACCTTTGGGATTAAGCTTCACAATCTATGTGTTTTCAGAAATTTACCCTCAGAATATATTCCTCGTCTTCTCCTCAGAAACCATTCTTATGGGGGGAATTTTTTGGCATCCAAATTGTTTCCTTGAAATGGATCAACAAAAGCATAAAAATCCCCAAAGGGTATTTCTCACAATTCCACTTCGCAAAGCCCATTTTCACCACCTCTTGTGTATAGAAAGTGGGCTTCCATATCTACGACCACTGTGGAAAAATGATGAAAGACTATGTGATCTAGTAGATATGTTCATGAATACTGCAGAACCCCATGATGGGAGCCTCAACAAAGTACGATGAGCATCAAAATACCAACTGATAAATGTGATGGAATCCTTCGAGATATGATGGTGAGGCCTCCAATCATCATTCTCTATTTCTTTCATTGAGATCCAATGAAGCATTGTGATCCTAGATGCCAATAAATATCTGGATCCCCCCTTCAAAAATATTGACACCATGACCATTCACCTTTTGAGCTCTCGATTTGTGAAGCACCCTTTTCTCTGAGATCCATTGGCATGAATTTATCACCCAAGGTACTTGTGCATTGCGAACCAGACTTCCATTTGCTCCATTTTTCCTCTGTTTCAAGGGGAAATTACCTTCATGAATCCCCAAGGACATCACAAAGGTTTGAATCCCTTTTGGATACTCGGGTCCTTGTAATGATTTCTGTCATTGTGAAGCACCCTCTAAGAACATGTTGACCCCATGACCTAGCTGGGTCATTATGCTTCCTGAAGAACCTCCCATTGAGGTGTCCATTTTTGTCATGCTTCACAAGACCCTTTCCTTTGTAAAGATCATACTCTTCTTGAATCACTAAAGCTTCTCAAATCCCCTCTATGCGAGGCCACCTTCTTCATGAAGCCCCTCTACAAGGACTTCTTCTTCGCAAAGCCCTCTCTTGTGTGGACCTACAGGCTTGTACGTAGTGATTTCATGGTTCCGTGAGTGGTTTTTTATATTTTTTTTCACTACCTCATGCTTCTTCACATAGGCACACTAATAGCTATTGCATATTTGAATAGAGATGCAAACATGATCACCTCGAGTGTCCACTCTGACACCTCAATCCGATCAGGAATTTCTTGTGCCTTACCTCCCCTAACCATGGGTTGGTACAAGTTATGTATGTCCAAGGGGTGATGAGAAATTCCTCATCATCTAATCTATTGGATGTTAAACTTTCATGCGACCCACGACCCAAACACATGACTTTAAACTATGATTATCCACGTGTGTGGTCGGCTTGAGAGGACCATAAAGGGAACACAACTGAGATCCACATTCTTCCCACCTTTTAGATGTTCCTCCTCTATCCATCTATGATTTTTTCTATACACACTTCATGTATTCTCTAAATAATCCATGACCCACCTTGATGGGTTGATCCCTGTATGATGTCCATATCCTCCTCATACATCAGTACACCTTCCTTGGGCTTCCTTCCTAGAGTAAGTCCCAATCATCTTCTTCTTGGGCCTCCAACCATTCATAAGCCCTGCACCATTCCTTGTGGCCACTTCTTTTGTGACACTATCATTAGGCCTGATTCTACCTCTTGTTTCTCACATCGATCATGACTCATGTGGGCTTAGAGTAAGCATCAACCATGATGTCATTTGTTGGGCTTCCATGCATAAGCCCCATGCCCCGTTTCCCAGAACTATGAGTACTTTGATACTTTCCCTTTTCAAGAAAGATATGAAGGAAGCATCCCAAAGTATCAATACTATAACCCATTGATCCTGACCACTTCATGTCAGTTCACCCTTATCCTGCATGATGTAAAATTGTATGTCCCTTTCATCCATAATGATATTTAATAGTACTTTCAAACTACGTGGGCCTTGAACCCTACCTCCTAGTAAAGGTATGTAGGAAGCCTCCTTGAGTTTAAATACCTTCCAATAGTAAATCATTGTGCTCCATCCTTGGGATGCACCCTCCAAATGTGACATCATCCCTCCTTGGGACACATCTCCTAAATCCAACTCTATAAGGAATTTTGATATATCTAGGGAAGATAACCATGATTAATCCCAACACACTTCTCCATACACATCCACCCAAGAGTATCCCTCTTATGATGGGCTGCTAACTATTTATAAACCCTAGCATGTTTTTTGATTGTTTTCCCTTTTGTACACATTGATTCTATGACCCACTCTTGAATTATCTGGACTTTGATTCCTTGACTTGGGGATATGTAGGAATCCTCCATGAGTTTCAATCCCATCATCCATGTCCCATCATAGTTTATCCCTCGATCCTTCATGTTTTGGGAAGAAAATTCCCTATCCCAAGGATCCATTTCAATTGGGTCCCTTCCATGTGTCCATTCTCATGAGCTGCCTCCTCGAGAGACTCTTCACCCAATTCCAAAACGAAATTGAATTTGACCCTTGTCCCTTTAATGCAAGGTACATAAGAAACCTCTTTTAGGGTCAATCCCAACTCTATCACCCCGACGTAGGTTCCCATTGCACTTGCTCTATCTCCATTCATTATATCCTTCAACACCACCTTCGTATCCATCATGATTTTACCAAGGCCACCATGCCCCAATGAGATCATTCCATCTATATGGGTTGTCTCTGTGAGTAATCCCCAAACCACCCTTTGAATTACGTGGGTTTTTATCCTTGCCTTTTGCATGCGAGGTATGAAGGAAGCTTCTAGGAGGTTCAATCCCATCCAATGGTAAACCTTGGTGTCCCATTTACTGGGACCCACCATCTTCTGATCCACTCTTTGTAGAGTCCAAATTAGTCTTCACTATGTGAATCCTTCCCCTTTGTGGGGCACACCATCCTTAGTCCGTCATTATTGGTCATTTTGAACCATCCATCTCATAAACATTCTAGGTGCACCCTCCTAGGGGCATAACTATCGGATCCACTCAAATCAGTGTTTTGATCTGTCTGATTCATCTCTATTATAAGTTAATCATGTTTAATACCTCATGTTAAACATGGGAAGCCAAGGAAAACCTTATAAAAATTCATCTAGTATTAAATTCATCATGATTGAAGTGGGAACCCTCACGTTTCGGCACCCTTGAGATGCCCTATCATAAGGGGAAAATACACGTGTTACAATGTTCCAACACCAAGAAATGCCATATATTCCTCAACGTGACTAATCTCCTATCCAAAGGGTGATACCCAGACCAGACCCTTTGGAATGTCCTTATATAAGCAATGTAATTAACTGACATCCCCGAATATATGGCATTGGGAACAAGTATCATGAACAATGTCCTAATCATTAATGTTCACCTGGACATAGCGACAAGCTCTGAGGAGGATTCCACATTAGTAGGAACTGACATCCCATCATCCAATTTCAATCAAGGAGAAAACGTCTCTCAAGAGGCGATGGATTACATCGGCCGTTGCAAAGAAGGAATGCGGGGAAACAATGCGACCATAAAGGAGTATTCCACACACTCCATGTGGTCACACCCCAATGTAAAAGCATCAGAAATAAGAATCAATACTAAGATATAACCCACTAACACATTTACCATTTATACTACATAACCCATTTGGCCTAGTTATAATTTCTTAAGACAAACTCAATAATTATATTCACTAATCTCTATATATCAACCCATTTAACATATTAAATAATTTCCACATATCAATCCACCTAACCCATTCATCATTTTCCATGTATTAACCACCTATAAATTTTTATTACAAAACACAATACATTGATAAAATACACATTAATCCAATTTAACTCATTCCCACATCATGCCAAAACATTGCCTTATGATATATCATCAAATAAGACAATTCTTCATAGAGTTTATTTCATAGTCCTTTAAATAGTCCAACATCATCGATATTCATTCTATCTTACAAACTATAATTTTCCTTCAATTACAATGTTCCAAGTGAACTGTTATAACTACACCATGGTAGGAAACACAATTCTAAATACTGATAGAACACATCTTGAAACCGCCATTTGAAATGTTGGTGTTCCCCTTTGAAAAAAGGGGACATTCCCCCAAGGATTTTATTTCAATTTTAACCATACAAAAGAACCATTAACCCATTTGAACAAAAAATTTACTATTCCCTCATTTCAAAACATCATTTGAAATCTCATTACTAGCCCATTTTTAAATACTTTGTGGTTAGCACCTATTTTAAAACATTTCTCACTTTTAATCATCATTTTCAATCAATATATATTTAATCAGGTTGAAGCCCCAAAACCCACCATCCAAAAAAAATCAAAACCACTTAATCATTTATAAAATCCAATGCACATCCATTTTAATTAACCCATTAACCCTAATAACATTCCAATAACACTTTTACTACCCATTTTATCCCATAACTCCCTTATTTCTTTGTTTACCAATTCTTATTCTCTATTGGCATGGGTTCGACCTACTGCATTGGTAGTCAAAGGTTAGGTCCCACTCACCAATGAACCCATGAGGTCTGTGAAGGGTTGTTAACCTCTATCTAAGGCCCAATGAACTTTACAAAATCAAGGATAAGGAAATTAAATAATAAAATAGAATGGCCCAAACACATATGGGAATAGAACATCATCAATATGGGAAATTGAATAAAGACCTCCTACATCATGTTCGTTGATTATATCTTACTTAATATCCACCATTGATTTGAACTAAAACCCTTGTTAATTCCCAAAACATAAATCCATTAGAAAATTGAATGTTTTAGGTCTTTAAAGCAAGTGTAGATATTCTATAATCCCTAATCAAAAAAATGGAGAAAAGAGGGGTATTAGACTCACCTAGATATTTAATTCACACCCAAACAAGGTCCAAATTCCCATGAATCGAAGGGGATTCATCCATGGTGTGTGTGGGGGATAATGCCTCGTCACATATGATAGAGGGGTCGAATGGGAAGAAAATTGGGTGGGGATCTAAAAACACCGAGATGAAAAAACTATAAATTTTTCAAATTTTAATCGGGAACATAGTTTAATCAAAAATATTTCCAAACCATGAATAAAACATAAAAAATCCACTGTCTAAAGAATTTTTGATTACCTGTACAGTTTAGAAAACCATTTGGAAACCATGCACTAGCCTTCTATTTGGAATGGCTCCCATGCTGCATGGTTTATTGGGCCTGGCGCACGATATACAATAACCATGCACTAACCATGTTCTATGTTCTTGTGGGACACTTTTCTACTCGTTTCTTGTTAATCACTCCCATAACACTCCAGGAACACATCAATCACTTGATATCCAGTTCTTTTACAATATAAGATAGTTTTACAAAAAAAAATAACAACGACGTACCTCAATGAATGCTAGGGATCTTATAAAAACATTTTGTAAAAAAGTAAAAGTTGGTAAACATTTCATTAATAAATGATTTGGGTCATGCTAAAAAAATTTACGTTTTTTATAAAACATTATTTTGGAAGAAAAATGGGATTTTTACTGAAGTGATAAATAGCGATGAATTTTTATAAAAAAACCTTTGAACACTATTGTAAATAAGAAATGGAAAATTATGGGAAAAATTTTATTTTCATTTAATAACCAAAGGATGATAAATTTAAGTGAGTTTAATGACATATTAATCATAATATTTAATCATAAAAACTATAAATTTCAACAACCCTAAAAAACAATGTGATTATATCATAAATGTATTTCCACTTTGGTAAAATTTAATCATAATATCCATGAAAGGATAAAATTAAATGAAAATTATAATATCATGAATATTAAAATATTCATGATATATAATGTTCATGAGGTAGTATATAAACCTCAAAAAATAATATTGGTGCATAACATAATATATTTCTAAATCAAAGAAAATTAGGGTAAAAATATCATTCTTCTTTGGAAATAATTTAACTAGAAACCCCATGAAAGAGATATCCTAAAATTTCTATGAAAATACAAATAATTTTTAAGTGAATCATAATAAAATAAATTCATGTACAGTATATATACAAACTAAAATAAATAGGTGGTAAATATATAATCTTTCTCACATAAGTAAAAAAGATATAAGGAAGTACCTTCCCCTATGATATACACATTTAAACCTCCTATATAATAAATATAAGTTTATTATACTCCTATTATAGAAAAATAATTTTATATATCAAATCAAAAAAGAGTTAAATTTGACTTCATATTGTCTTTTTATGAACAATTGCATGTTAATGTCTTATTTTTAGTAATAAGTGCTTTGTTTTTCATGCATAATTGGATTTGATATTTTTTGTCCCATTTCATTGATCATAGTTACATAATATTTAGAATTTTTACCCAAATATAAATATCATATATATTCATTATATATGTATTTTTAGTAATCTATAAATGTTAGAGACATAATATTATATACAATGTTCATGGAGATGGTTGGTCGTACATACAAATAAATTCTATTTCCATTTTCATGATGGATTAGATGAAATATAGTTAAAATTTACATTACAATTAAAATAACATTTTATTTCATATATATCACCTATTTTATTTAATCATATCTTTATTACCTTAAATTTAATGTGTACATGATGAATGAATCACATCACTTTGTAGTGAAGTAGTCCATAGAACAGACGAATGATATTATCCAACTCTCAAATAATGGAATATGATTAGAAACATGTGATATCATGATCGAAAAACATAATAATAATATATATATCATATATATATAATCCATTATTATATCCAACTGTATGAGGTAGGTATGGAAAACAAATAACATTAGTTCGTGAGGCAGTAGTTTACCAAACTCACTGATGAAGATTTCAAAACCCATTTTATGCAATAGGTGATTGATTTAGGTTATTACATTAAAATAATAACATATTATCATATTTAATATACAGATAATATCATGTTTGTATGTTTTAATAAAAAGTTATGGGGGTGGGTGGAGATATGAAATAAAACACTCAATTGGAGATGTTACCTCTTTTTCGTACAACTTATTTCGGTATGCACTAAAAGGCTTCGTAGGATGAATTTATTAAAACAAATATGACTTGATGAGTAATAGGTGTTAATTAAAGATATTATTTAAGGATTTATTTTATGATAATAATGTTTTTTATGTGTGAAGAGGTGAAGAGGGTGGGTGGCATTTTATATGTGAGGTGAGTGACACACATGTAATTTATGACAAAAAGGTGGACTGACTTTTTTTCACATTAAAGAAGGGAAAAATGGTCTATTATATAAATTATAAGATTTAATTTATAAATATTTTCATAAAATGTGAGTTTTACATGTTTTGGGTCATATTTAACCCCTGTCGTTTTAGTATAAACCCTGGTAATCCAATTGTTTCCTTAAACACGACAGATATTTTTTACTATTTTATTATTAATTATAGAAAATTATTAATTTGACATTATTAGAAACATAAATATTAATATTATTCAAAATATGGAATCCATTTTTGAAAATTCCATTTAGAATAGTGATAAAATTTAAATAAATATTAATCTCATAGATGTGATGATAAAGTGGTTTTCCAAAGATAAAATGTTGAATAGGTTAAGATATTTTTATATAAGATGCATTTTATAATTAATTAAATTGAAATAAATCAGAATAATTTTTATACAATTGATCTAATTTTACTTTTATAAGAATATTAAAATAATTTTTAATTTATTAATTTCATTAAAATAAATGATAGTTCTTAATGAAAAACAGTATTTCATATTACATAAAAAACATTTATGATTTCAAAAAAATTATCAAATAATAATTATATGATATTGCATAAATGATGATTTAAAAAATAAATATTTTTTTATTATATTGTTTTTAAATTTGGGGTAAAATATTTTTGAAATATTTTTTCATAAGGTGAATTTTTTTTAAAAAAATACAGTTTTAAGTGTAAATTTTAATTTTTATTATTATCTATTATATAGAAAGAACATAAAATAAATTTAAAAAAAAATCATTCAATATAAATTATATTAATTAAATTAAAATTATTCACTAAAATAGATTTATTTAATAATTTATGTAAAAAGTGTTTTTTTTTGTAAAAATAGTTTTCCGTAAATAGATTCATTTGTTTTCAACTAGTTTTTATTTTTTTGTTATAATTAATTGGTTACAATGAATTCATTTTATATTCATGGGTATTTAAAATATTTCCATTATTTATTTATTCCTTTTTTTACCCTATATTACAATATATATTTTATAATAAACATATTAAATAATAATATTTTAGTAGTATGTCACATTTTGGTTACTCTCAGTGTAGTGTGTATTGTAATTTATAGTCATTGTTGCATGTAACGAAAGCTAAAATCAGTGTTTCTTGTAACAAAATATATTTTAAAAGAATTTATTTATTTTAAAATATATTTTTTCATATAATCTCGAGGTGTTATGGAACTATACTGGTGCATCACTTATATCACTAATGGCCTCCATCTCAATGGAACTATCAATCACTTCCTAGAAAATCCAGATACATCACATTACCATGACGAATCAGTTAGGGTATCTCTACAAATTATATAAACATTCATATATTTTCATTCATTTACCACAAGGAACTGATGTAATTAGGGACATTTTGATCAAAAAAATCTATAAAATTCTCCCTGATGATATAATGTCTCTATTCCTTAAATGCATGAATCCCAATTACTAATTCCATGTCTTGGGTGGGATAATTTTATTCATTATAGGGTATCTTCCTTGAGACCCATGCCACCACTTGTTTATCCTACATCAGCATATGTAACGCCCCGACCATAGATACCCAGAGTCGGTGCATTATTACATAACATTGGTATTATTATAAGAAAGATCAAGTCTCGAAAGACCGATTAGTTTAGTAGCCTTCGAATAACTAGATACATTAATAAAGTTTAAATTACATCATAAAATGAAAACTACAACAATATAGTCTCTATAGTCCACACTCTTATCCCCTCATACTATCCCTGTAGGTCATTCATAAATTACTTCTTCACATCCTGAGAAAAATAAAACATAGAAAAGGGGTGAGCTCAAATGCCCAATAAGGATAAAAATATAGCGGAAACTTTCATAAATAAGAATAAACATTTAAGGCAATGTATAACTAAAACAAAATACTTTTAAACTTGAACTTCAACATAGTATGGAAAAAATAAAATGAAATAATGCCATTTACTTATTCACATGGATATTCTACTAATCGAATAATCACATGCAATATCAATAACCACTTTCATAATGATGGAATGCATAATGCTAGACTATCATAACCACATAGCCAAGGCCTCATGCCAAGACTACAAATAAGATTTTGTCAAGGCATTTTTTCAAGACACTAGTTTGTCTCATGAGACCTACCGATGCATAGAGGAGATATAGCGGGCCCCACCTATCACTTATTAAGTCCAATGCATTCCTCATATGAACAGGTTTAAACATAACATAAACATTCATATTAAAACTAGCTTACGAAATGTCAATAATTTCTCCATAAACCATGAATGGTTTAAAAATGACACATCCACAGTCAAACATATCACAAAACCATCAATACAATATGGAAGTTTTTTTTATCGTAATAAATCAACTTCAAATAACCTTAAAATCCATCAAAGGATGTTGATATAGATGAAATCAAAACTATTTGATAGAAATATCTCTTTTTTTAAAATCATTTAAAAGTTTCATAATTATAAAATAAAACATTTACTTTGAAAATATCCTTATAAGCTTGTAATAGAAGCTTCTAATATTTTATAAAGGCGGAAAATAGTTGCACCCGCCGTATAAGTTAAAAAAACATTCTTACCTTAATTCTGTCGAAAAGGTTAAAAAACACCTTGTTTGGAAAACGATGGAAAGATTCCTTTATAAACCTCTTATAAAAAGTCAAAAAAGGGTATAAATTACTTTAACCCATATTCTTTTAAATAGTAAAAATTTTTTGAAATAAATTTTTAGGAAACATGGATGTGGATGATAAAGAAATCCCAGTAGATTATTACGTATAAGCAACCTTAGATAATGAAGAGATTGAAAAATAAACTCTTACCTTGTACTTTTCCTTGGTTGAGGGTGGTTTAACCTCCTTTATAATGGTGAAATAATTGTTATTAAATTATAAAAGAATCATATACATTAATATGATATCATATATGATCTTTTAACATTGCTTTGTTAATAATATCTTAGAATTATCGTCGTTTCGGGTGTTAACTTACTCGTTTTATTTTATATGTTTTGTTACATAATCCATATTTGTTATGGATAGGTTGTATCTTATTCATATCCAGAATTATATCAAGTCATTAAACATTATTTTTAATCATCAAATGACAATTATACTTGAATGGATGCGATGGAGAATGAATCTCACCGCGTTCGTGGAGACGGTAGTCCGTACGTACGCACGAGCGACAATATCATTCTTTTGATATTAAAATAATATATAATTGGATGGTATATCATATATACATAATAATTATCATGTTATATTTATTATTTACATGAATTACACGTCATTATTATACCCATCCAAATAATAATATATTGAATAACAATTACACCACGACGTGGAGACGGTAAGTCGTACGTGCGCACGTATGGTGACATGTCATTCAAAGGATGGATAGAATATTGAATATGGTTTTAACATATTTATAATAACATAATATTATATATAAGATATTGGAGTTATTATTTTAGAATGGTAATAACAAATAAAGAAGAAGTTGAAGAAGAAAGGAACTTGAAAGAGGGTGGTGAAAACATTACCTCTTCTTCGGGTTCTTCCTTTTGATTTGATCAAAAGGGATCCTTAGGTTGGCTTTCTGATCAAACTAAGGACTCTAGGTTGAATTGAGGGAATTTTAGAGAGTATTTGGGCAGGGTTTGGTCGATCCAAAAGGCTTTGAATGTGTGAATTAGTGAGAAGGGGAGTGCCCTTTTATAAGAGGGGTGAGGGGCACCTTTGGAAAAGCTAGAAATATTAGTTTATAATAAATTCATATTCGGTTTATAATGGCTCCAGAGTGTATTATTTAAAGTTTAAGGTGGGGATGGGTTTAAAACCACTCAACCAATAGAATTTAGACAGGTTTGGGTCATTATATTAACCTTATATTTTAGTTTTAACTCTTAGTTAATTAGTTTGACACTTACCATGTCACTTAGTATTTTTATATTATATAGTTAATAAACTTACTATATACCTCCAAGAAACCCCCAATTGGTACATTAATGATACACCAATCATGATATAAGTCTCTTGGACTAACCTTAGATTTTTAGGAATTGAATATAAATTAATAATATAATATTTGTTTTAAAAACTCTTTTATGTCAATTTTGACACTATTGGGTATTTTGTTTTTTATAAATTCATAACAGCATTATTACTTTGAAAATAATTTATATAATCAATCCTAATATGTCCTATTAACCTATAAAATTAGTGTAATTCATAAAAAGTCTCAAATTACATTTATTTGGATATTTATAATATCAATTATTTTAATATTTTATTAATTAGGTAATTACTGCATCACCATTGTGTCATAAATAAATTAAATTATTTAATGTCTAAAAATTATAAATAAAATATCATTACGTAGGAAATCTTTTTATATTTCTAATGAATATTTAAAATAGAATTTATCTTATGTATAACCCTATATTAAAAATGTTTTAGTAAATAAACTTTGATTTTAACTCTTTTAACTCTTCTTTGAATTAAATAATAATAAATGTCCTGATCTAATCCAAGTGGACCTAAATGATAATATTTTATTCCTAAGGTTTTTTTTGGTCGATATACACTTGTCCAATAGAATTAGAACATGTGTTAGGGTAATATTAATATCATTTTTACCCTTAATTACCCTATTTACTTTTAACCGTGGTAAATAAAAGTAAAAAGTTACTATTCACCAAAAATTATTTTCATCTCATTGAACCACATTTTACTCCTTGATATTAACCGTGTCTCTCAGATTTTTGAAATTCTACTCACATAATCTGTAAAATTAAGTTTTATGAAAAAATCAGTTTTTTAACTACCACTTAGTGGTTTCACTATTCATCAAAAAATGAAGTTTTTCAGAAAAATACCAAAAATTCACCCTAGGCTAATTTCGATATTCCGAATCCAAAAATGAAGTCCATTTTGAAAAATAAAATTTATAAATTTCAAAAATTGGGTATTACTATTCATAATGGCTAGTTTGATTGGTTGTGGTGTGTTAGAACTCGGTGTTGCGTACAACACACGCTATTGCGTTATTCAAAGAGAAGCGTATCGTAGAAGCTTGGGGTGTTACATTCTCCTCTCCTTCAAATAATTTCATCCTCAAAATTTCTAGAATACTACCACATGAAAAGAGTCGAGTGGTTCTTCATCATAAGTTCCTCAGGTTTCCACGTTGCCTCTTCCATCTTATGGTTTCTCCACAAGATTTTTACCAGAAAAGTCATCTGGTTTCTCAGTACCTGTTCTCTCGTATCAAGAATCTTGAAGGGCTCTTCACAATAAGAAAGATTGGGTTCCAGTTCTAATTCCTCATATGTGAGTACATGCGTTGGGTCAGGCATCTATTTCCTCAACAGTGATACATGGAATACATCGTAAACTTTGGAGAGACTTGGCGGCATTACCAATCAGTAAGCTACAACCCCAATTCGTTCTAGAATTTCGAAAGGTCTGATGTACCTGGGACTCAATTTACCTTTCTTACCAAAATGTATGACTCCCTTCCATGGAGATACCTTCAGGAAAACATGATCATCGACTTGAAATTCCAAATCCTTCCTTCGATTATCGGCATAGCTCTTCTGCCTACTTTGAGCTGCTTTGATATGGTTTTAGATTACCTTCACTTTTTCCATCGTTTCCTCCACCGGTTCTGGGCCTACAAGTTTTCTTTCACCAATGTCATCCCAACAGGTTGGTGTGCAACATCTCTTTCTGTATAACACTTCATATGGTGCCATCTGAATACTCGAATGGAAGTTATTGTTATAGGAAAATTCTACCAGAGGAAAATATTGATCCCACATACCCTAAAATTCAAGTGAGCAGGATCTCAACATGTCTTCTAAGGTTTGAATAGTTCATTCTAATTGTCCATCTATTTGAGGGTGGTAGGCAGTGCTCAAATGAAGTTTAGTATCCAAGGCTTTCTGAAGAATTTTCCAGAATCTTGAAGTAAAACGGGGATCACGATCAGAAAAAATCGATAGGGGTACTCCATGAAGTCTCACAACTTCATCAATATATAGTCTTTCTAGACGTTCTAGTGGTAGATCTTCTCTTATAGCAAGAAAATGTGCTGACTTGGTAAGATGATCAAAAATAACCCATATTGCATCATTCCTTCTAGGATTCTTTGGTAGTCCCATGACAAAGTCCATCGTGATATTGTCCCATTTCCACTCCAGTATGGGAAGAGGTTGCATGACTCCTCCAAGCCGTTGCCTTCCAGCTTTCACTTGTTGACAAACAATACATCTGGACACAAAATCAGAAATATCTCTCTTCATGTTGTCCCACCAAAAATGTTCCTTCAAGTCTCTATACATTTTGGTGCTCCCAGGGTGTATAGAAAAATTGTAACTATGAGCATCATCAAACAATTCCCTTTTTAGATCAGGTATATCGGGAACACAAATCCTCTTCCCAAATTTCAAAATTACTTCTTCATACACAAAGTCTCTCAATATCCCATCATTCACAGTTTAATCTTCTTTTGAAATTCTTCATCATCGGTCTGATAACTCTTAATCCTTTCTAGTAAATATGGTTTGGTAACCATTTAAAAAATCATTGATGTTTCACCTCCCTTGGTTATTCCCATGTCCATATTCACTAGATCCATGGAAATTGGATCCATTTTAATTCTCATATTGTTCAAAACTCCATGATCTTTTCTGCTCAAAGTATCTGCCACCTTGTTTGCTTTCCCCGGGTGGTAGTGTATCGTACAATCATAATCCTTGAGTAATTCAATCCATCTCCTTTGACTCATGTTGAGTTCTTTTTGTGAGAAAATATACTTCAAACTCTTGTGATCAGTATAAATCTCACATTTTTCACCATAGAGGTAGTTCCTCCATATCTTCAAAGCAAAGATCATAGCTTCTAACTCAAGATCATGAGTATGATAGTTTTGTTCATGAATTTTCAACTGTCGTGATGCATAGGCAATAATCCTATCATTCTGCATAAGGACACAACCAAGTCCTTTCTTCGATGCATCACTATAAATAACGAACCCATCATTCCCCGATGGTAGAGTCAATATAGGAGCATTGACTAATATTCTCTTCAATTCTTCAAAACATTCTTCACACTCTTTTGTCCAATCAAATTTAACCCCTTTACCTGTGAGCTTTGTTAATGGGTTAGCCAACCGGGCAAAATTATGGACGAAACATCGATAATAACCTGATAAACCAATAAAACTACGTACCTCAGTTATACTCGTTGGTGTAGGTCATTCTTGGATTGCCTTGGTCTTAGAAGGATCAACAGAGATTCCATATTTAGAGACAATATGGACAAAAAAAGAAATCTCCTGAATATAGAATTCACACTTGCTAAGCTTCTCATATAATTCATGTCTTCTCAGAGTTTTCAGGATAATGCGCAAGTGATTTTCTTGATCTTCATAGCTTTTGGATTATACCAAGATATCATCAATAAATACCACCAAAAATTCATTGAGATATTACTTGAAAACTCTATTCATCATATCCATGAATACAGACGGTGCATTATTCAATCCAAAAGGAATTACTGTAAACTCGTAATGCTCGTACCTGGTTCGAAATGTTGTCTTCGGAATGTCTTCCTTCTTCACACACAACTGATGGTATCCAGATCGAAGGTCAATCTTTGAAAAGTATTGAGCTCCATGAAGTTGGTCAAATAAATCATCAATGAGAGGTAGGGGATACTTGTTCTTTATTGTTATAGCATTGATTTACCTATAGTCGATACATAACCTCATAGATCCATATTTCTTTTTAACAAAAAGAACAGGGGCTCTCCATTGAGAAACACTAGGGAGAATAAATCCCTTATTACTCAATTCCTCTAGTTATTTCTTTAGTTAAAATAATTCTACAGTGTCCATTCTATAAGGGGTCTTCGATATAGGCCTTGGTCCAGGAATTAAATCAATGGAAAACTCAACTTCTCATTCTGGAGGATGTCCAGGTAAATCTTCCGGAAACACATCTACATATCCTTTCACAATAGGTACATCCTCTATTTGAACATTCCTTTTATCACCCACTATAATTTCAGTCTCTTCCTCCCCAATAATTGAATTTAGTTGATCTACTGGGGGTGGATCTAGATAAGAATTAGGTGGTGACGATTCTGCTCTAAAGATAAGGTGTTCCTTATCATCATCATCAAAAATCGTAACCTCCTTCTTCTTACAATAAATCTTCTCATCATGGTCTAAAATCCAATCCATATTGAGGATTATATCAAACTCAATAATAGGTATGAAGATGGGATCAGCAGATAAAGAATATTTATGTGCTCTAATGGGGACTGATTCACAAAACTTTGTTGCAATGATACTTCCCTTAGGAGTTTTAACTGAAAACTCCCCCCATTAAATCAAATTAGAAATATCTAATTTTCTTAGAAAACTGGGAAGATATGAAACAATGTGATGATCCAGAATCAAATAATGCATTTTCTAAACTTGAGGAAACCATTAAATTACCTGCCACCACGTCTTTCGGAGCTTCTACCTCAGCAGTAGTGATAGCATAAGCTTGGCCTTGATCCCTTGGCCTTTTCTGAGGTAAGTTCCCCTGACACTTAGTACATTCATTTTCATAATGTCTCATCTCCCTGCAATTGTAGAATTGGATATCGATATCTTCCTTCTTCCCCTTGCAATCACGAGCTTGGTGGCCTTTTTCACCACACTTGTAACAGACTCCCATTCATTTTAAGCAAGTACCGGGGTGTTTCTTCCCCCATTTACTACAGGATGGATATTCAAACTTTCCCTTCTTCCCCTTATTTCCATTCCCAGATTGATCATAAGATCTCTTCTTCTCTTTCTTTGCTTTAAAGTCATAAGACTTAGAGAATTCCTTTTCTGTCTTGATAGCACATGAGACAATGTCTTCGTACGACGGGAAGGATTGTGAGACTAATGCTCGATAGAGAAATGGTTTTAAACCATCAAATAAATGATCAATCTTACTTCTTGGGTTACGTATATAATCTCCAGCATACCTTGCTAACCTTGTAAAGTTAGCCTCATACTTTGCGACAATCTCATCCTCCTTTTGCCTCAGACTCAGAAATTGCCTTTCCATATCTGCTCGATGGTCACGGGGAAAGTATTTTTCTAAAAATAGATCTTTGAACTCCCTCTATTCTATATTTGATACTTCATCATCTTCCTTCATGTTTTAAATCAATGACCACCATTGATCAGCATCTCCAGTGAGGCGGTAAACTTCCATGATAACTTTTTCCCTTTCACTACTTCCCAAAGCCTGAAATATTTTCTATAGGGAACTTATCCATTGATCATATACCAATGGATTTGTACTCCCATTGAATGTTGGTGTTTTTTGCCTCATGAAGAAATCTAAAATTGATCCTACACACTTCGGATCAGGGTGCTCCATACGAGTAAGGTTATTATTCATAACCTGAGTGAGTTGTCCCAGTATGGTGATTAGCTGATCATCACCAGTTGCATCACCAGCTCCACTATAATTATCTTGAGCAGGAGGGAAATCCCTACATGGATTTCATGCATTAATACGGATTCCATTTCTTCCACTAGGTTCCATTTCTAAAAAATGGCATAAACTAGATCAGTTTATGAATCAAAATACATAATTCCATACTTATAAAACACCTAACATAAATTGAACTATTTGTGGATATAATCCATAATCATAAAAATGTTTTCTTTGAGAAAGTATATACTCATAAACCCTTCATAATTATTTGTAAAGAAAATGAGATTTATCCTAAGCATATCCCCTAGGAGTGTCGTAACCAAGAGTGCAGCAAGGCTCGTTGTCGTGCACCAGTTCCCGTTCGAGTCTAGCTCAAAGCGGTGTTTTCAGGTTTTACCCCTAGATAAATCTGTGCCAGAGCCACCTCTACCTGCTCATATCTAGACAGGGATTTATTTCTCAGAAAACTCACAAAATCTCTATAATACCAAAATTCTAGGAAGTTCTTCTATACTAATCCTCAAAGTCCATCTTAAATCTATGTGATCTAATCAGAGTTTATCTAAATCTAGCTTCCAAGGTTTGTACTAAACTTCCTCTGATACTAACTGTAACTCCCCGACCCTAGATACCCATAGTTGGTGCATTATTACATAACATTGTCATGATCACAAAAAAGATCAATTCTCGAAAGACCGATTAGTTTAGTATCCTTGGAATAACTACAGACATTAATAAAGTTTACATTACATCATAAAATGAAAACTACAACAATATAGTCTCCATAGTACACACTCTTATCCCCTCATAATATCCCTATAGGTCATTCATAAATTACTTCTTCACATTCTGGGAAAAATAAAACATAGAAAAGGGGTGAGCTCAAATGCCCAGTAAGGATAACAATATAGCGGAAACTTTCCTAAATATGAATAAACATTTAAGGCAATGTATAACTAAAACAAAATCCTTTTAAACTTGAACTTCAACATAGTATGGAAAAAATAAAATGAAATAATGTCATTTACTTATTCACATAGATATTCTACTAATCTAATAATCACATGCAATATCAATAACCACTTTCATAATGATGGAATGCATAATGTCAGACTATCATAACCACATAGCCAAGGCCTCGTGCCAAGACTACAAATAAGATTTTGCCAAGGCCTTATTCCAAGACACTAGTTTGTCTCATGAGACCTACCGATGCATAGAGGAGCTATAGCGTGCTCCACCCATCACTTATTAAGTCCAATGCATTCCTCATATGAACAGGTTTAAATATAACATAAAAATTCGTATTAAAACTAGCATACGAAATGTCAATACTTTCTCCATAAACCATGAATGGTATAAAAATGACACATCCATAGTCAAACATATCACAAAACCATCAATACAATATGGACGTTTTTTATCGTAATAAATAAACTTTAAATAACCTTAAAATCCATCAAAGGATGTTGACATAGATGAAATCAAAACTATTTGATAGAAATATATATTTTTTTAAATCATTTAAAAGTTTCATAATTATAAAATAAAGCATTTACTTTGAAAATATCCTTATAATCTTGTAAGGGAAGATTCAAAGATTTTATAATGGCGGAAAATAGCCTCACCCGCCGTATAAGTAAAAAAACATTCTTACCTTAATTTTGTCGAAAAGGTTAAAAAACACCTTGTTTGGAAAATGATGGAAAGATTCCTTTATAAACCTCTTATAAAAAGTAAAACAAGGGTATAAATGACTTTAACACATATTCTTGTAAATAGTAAAAATGTTTTGAAATACATTTTTAAGAAACAAGGATGTGGATGAAAAAGAAATCCCAGTAGATTATTACGTATAAACAACCTCTGATAATGAAGAGATTGTGAAATAAACCCTTAACTTGTACTTTTTCTTGGTTTAGGGGAGGTTAACCTCCTATATAATGGTGAAATAATTATTATTAAATTATACAAGAATCATATACATTAATATGATATCATATATGATCTTTTAACATTACTTTGTTAATAATATCTTATAATCATCGTCGTTTTGGGTGTTAACTTACTCGTTTTCTTTTATATGTTTTGTTACATAAGCTATATTTGTTATGGATAGGTTGTATATTATTCATATCCAGAATTATATCAAGTCCTTAAACATTATTTTTAATCATCAAATGATAATTATACTTGAATGGATACGATGGAGAATGAATCTCATCGCGTTCGTGGAGACGGTAGTCCGTACGTACGCACGAGCGACAATATCATTCTTTTGATATTAAAATAATATATAATTGGATGTTATATAATGTATACAGAATCATTATCATGTTATATTTATTATTTACATGAATTACACATCATTATTATACCCATCCAAATAATAATATATTGAATAACAATTACACCACGACGTGGAGATGGTAAGTCGTACGTATGCACGTATGGTGACATGTCATTAAAAGGATGGATAGAATATTGAATATGGTTGTACCATTTTTATAATAACATCATAGTATATATAATATACTGGAGTTATTATTTTATAATGGGAAAAACAAAGAAAGAAGAAGTTGAAGAAGAAAGGAACTTGAAAGAGGGTGGTGAAAACATTACCTCTTCTTCGGGTTCTTACTTTTGATTTGATCAAAAGGGATCCTTAGGTTGGATTTATGATCAAAATAAGGCCTCTAGGTTGAATTTAGGGAAGTTTAGAGAGTATTTGGGCAGTTTTTGTCTGATCCAAAAGTCTATGAATGTGTGAATTAGTGAGAAGGGGGAGTGCCCTTTTATAAGAGGGGTGAGGGGCACCTTTGGAAAAGCTAGAAATATTATTTTGTAATAAATTAATACTCATTTTATAATGGCTCCAAAGTGGATTATTTAAAGGTTAAGGTGGGTATGGGTCGAAAACCACTCAAACAATAGAATTTAGATAGGTTTGGGTCATTATATTAACCTTATCTTTTAGTTTTAACTCTTAGTTAATTAGTTTGACACTTACCATGTCACTTTGTATTTTTATATTATATAGTTAATAAACTTACAACATACCTCCAAGAGACCCCCAAGTGGTCCATTAATGATACACCTATCATGATATAAGTCTCTTGGATGAACCTTAGATTTTTAGGAATTGAATATAAATTAATAATATAATATTTGTTTTAAAAACTCTTTTATGTCAATTTTGACACTACTGGGTATTTTGTTTTTGATAAATTCATAAAAGCATTATTACTTCAAAAAATATTATATAATCAATCATAATATGTCATATTAACCTATAAAATTAGTGGAATTCATAAAACGTCTCAAATTACATTTATTTTTATATTTATAATATCAATTATTTTAATATTTCATTAATTAGGTAATTACTGCATCACCATTGTGTCATAAGTAAATTAAACTGTTTAATGTATAAAAATTATAAATAAAATATAATTATGTAGGAAATCGTTTTATCTTTCTAATTAATATTTAAAATCGATTTTATCTTATGTATAACCCTATATTAAAAATTTTTTAGTAAATAAACTTTGATATTTACTCTTTTAACTCTTCTTTGAATTAAATAATAATAAATGTCCTAATCTAATCCAAGTGGACCTAAATGATAATATTTTATTCCTAAGGTTGTTTTTGGTCGACTGTCCAATAGAATTAGGACATGTGTTAGGGTAATATTAATATCATTTTTACCCTTAATTACCCTATTTATTTTTAACCATGGTAAATAAAAGTAAAAGGTTACTATTCACCAAAAATTATTTTCATCTCATTGAACCACATTTTACTCCTTGATATTAACCGTGACTCTTGTATTTTCTAAATTCCACTCACAGAAGTGGTAAAATTAAGTTTTATGAAAAAATCAGTTTTTTAACTACCACTTAGTGGTTTCACTATTCATCAAAAAAATGACGTTTTTCAGAAAAATACCAAAAATTCACCCTAGGCTAATTTCGATATTCAGAATCCAAAAATGAAGTCCATTTTGAAAAATAAAATTTATAAATTTCAAAACGTGGGTATTACTATTCATAACGGCTAGTTTGATTGGTTGTGGTGTGTTGGAACTCGGTGTTGCGTACAACACACGCTATTGCATTATTCAAAGAGAAGCATACCGTAGAAGCTTGGGGTGTTACATCATACACCCCAAATCCACACTAGAAGAATAAAAATACACATTATTCACCTTCCCATGATCTTGAAGTATCAAAACCAGTGTTCATGAAAAATGGGATGTCAACAAATCAAAAGAGCACTTGAACTTCTCATACGATTTGAACATCACCCATTTCTTAGTTAAGGACATAAAGGGAGGTTCTCTCATGAATATTTCCTGAACAAAACATCTATAATACCAGGAAAAACCCAACAATCATTGAATCTCAGATACTTTATTAGATTTCTCCTAGGATATGACTACTCAAACCTTATTGGGATCCACTAAAAATAATCTCTTGGAAAAAAAATGGCCTCAAAACATCACTTATTGAATCTAAAACTATCAATTGAATTTCTTCACATATAGAGGATGATTCCACAGTAAAACCTCTATATTTTTTGAATTATCATACAAAATCTTGTAATATTCAATTCTATCATTAAATAAAATTACCAAGAACAAGTCCAAAAAACACATGAATATCTAGTTCATCATTAAAATAAATATTGTAGGATGTTTTATACACTTAAAAAGTAAAAACAAAAATCTAAAATTGTCTATATCATCTTTTAAAGGTTTATTTTGAACATCCTCTTTAGATTCCCTCATGGGGTGGTACTGGACCTTAGGTCAATATTAGAAAACCATTATGATCCTTTAATAAGATAAATGAGGTCATGAATTCTAAGAAATGTGTGTTTATTATATTGGTTTTCTTGATTAATCCTATTATAGTTTATGTAATGTTAGAGGTGTTTTCTTGATTTGGGAAGTCCATTGTGATATAATGAGTTCGATCAATCCCTTAATAAAATTATCTTCCAACTAATCATAAAATTATTCTTTCCCAGCTCATGAAATGTGGAATGAATGTAAGGATATGGTGCTCATTATGGGGAGAATATTGATTGTGAACTCAAATTCACTCGAAGGTAGGAACCCTAAAAAATAATACAAAATCACATTGGTGTACCAATCCACACATACTAAAATTGTACCTATGAATCCTTTCTTTGAGGAATTGAATAAAAACCTATAAACTATAGAATTATTACACCCAAATCAAAAGAAACGTTTTCATCCCTACCTAACCATGGATCCTACTCATAGTGGAAGACATGGATTCCCCTATCAAGGGTGAAAAATTGGACTATATAACCATAATAATCAATATATAAAATTATGATGATCAACTGGTATATATAAATTATTAGATTGAAAAAATATTTGTCCAAAATGATAAAATTACAAATACTTTCTACACTATAAATTAAAACATGAGAATTCAAGTACTTTAATCCCCTCTCCTTATTTCTAGACAATAGGTTTATAAAATCTATAATAAATGGAATCAATAAGTTAATGTGAAATGATTGAATGAGAATCACTAATTTTGAAAAGGGAAAATTCCATAGCAGATACAATCAACACAGTGGCCAACCCAGAACCTGAATCCTCTATCACAACCTCTACTACATGAATACACATAGACTCTATCACTCCCAGCTAATTAATCACCTTGTGATAATCTGCCTTTCCATTTGTGGGAGGTAACCCACCCTTTGTAGTATCATATTATACCTGGGAACCCATCAAGAAAGTGTTTACTACACATCTATTATGTGGATGTAAATAAAATAACTATTGAAGATGTTCTAGATGTATATACTAGAGGCATGACCACATAGTATTTCGGTAGTTCACCCTAGTGTGACCACCCATCCCACACTAGTAGAAAAAAACAAGATTAAACCATTTACGTGACACTATAATTATACCCAAAGAATTTTGATCACTCTTTCCACTTCCCTAGTGAGAATCTGGTTGCTTATTATTTTATCCCAATGACAAACTCTATCTACCACCCATTAAAGGAAAAATATTATGGAATATCTCACTAGTTAGATCTACCACTACTATAAATATCATTTCAACCATAGACAATTTGGATTATAGACATATATAAATAATCCCAGATTTAATGTATGACTTCAACCCAATATTAAAATGAATTTTTTAGGTATAATTTTTTAGTAGATCCTAATAATCATGAACCAAATCAGTAAACCAAGAAACACCCACCATCGATGGATAGTATCCTTTCTCCCACATAAAAAATTTATGTTCCTTAACTACTCTAAAGGTATGTATATATAATTAAATATTATCACCTATATTAAAAGTGACCCATGTGAGATCCTAAAACCACATAATAGGCATAATCAATTCCCATTATTTCTAACCCAACATTTCCATCGCATAGATAGTGAAGAATACCTTTGAGGTATTTGGGGTTTTTATGAACTTATGATGCATGCAGTTTAACCCAACCACTAATTTGGATAATTTATTCCCATTTATTCTAGGAATAAAAGTTTATTATTTCATGTTAACTCATAGTCATGGTCTACCCTACTTTACTATTACTGACGACCCACCCGAACCATGGATTAGATAAGAGGAATCCTTAAATCCACTAGAGATGAATCAAGAAAATATATTTCTTGTGTAGAATTCTACAATGTGACCAATATATACATAGATGATATCCTTTTGATAGGCATAACATATAAGTCTCTTGAAATATGATCAATCAAAATACAATTTAATCTCAAACCTCAATAAATGAACCCAATGAAACGGTTATCATATGTCTCAAAAAGATTAATCATAATCAAAATAATATTTAAATTAAAAATGAGTTAAAATAAAGTTTTATGAATATAAAACAATGCATAGATTATCTAGATAGTTCTATAGACTATTCACCAACCATGTTGGTTTCACTGGAGTCGGTAGGAATGGAAACACATGATCTTCATATTGTTACTAAAATGTTTCTTAACAATGTATCTTCTTTATACCACACCCATATTCACAAAAAAACATAATATTTTCCCCTAGGATCACCCGGAGATTCAACGCCGATTGGGAAATACCTACAAATATCATCAATATAACATATAAAAGGGATAAAAATGAAAACACAATCTCAGAAACCACATGTAAACAAGAGGTTAGATTTATAATAGAGTAGGAATAGAAGACCAAAAATCCTATATATCAAACACTGACAATCATAGCTCTATTTAACCGCTAAATCCAAAATAAAATGAACTTGATAATATTTTGTAACACAATATCCTAGGTCAGCCCAACTCGTCACCCAAGATTTCATGTCACAAGGCCCAAAGTGCATTCCTAATTACCATGGGCTGGAAAAAGGAACCATGACCAATGAATGAAATCATGGTGACATTCATCCCATAGAATAATGTAATGACTAATGCATGAGATAGTAATAGAACACTAAAATAATTAGATAAAATATAATAGAAAACATCCAGAATAAGAACAAGTGAATAAACATATTCCATAAGAAATAATATACCTCATACACAAGACACGGCATAACAGGATAGAAACAAGTTATAACTCGTCTTAATCGTTAAAAAACATGAGTTTTTTAGGGGAAAACATTTCCTAAACATATATCCCTATTTTCAAACTTCAGAGAGGATCCATATAAGTGAACCCAATAATACCATATCTCCTCCATAAAAAAGAGATGATGAAAATCAAGAAGATACACATATGTATATAGTGTACTTTCCATTAACTATGTCATGAAGACCAAAGTCGATATACATCCAAATTCAAATGTAGGTTGTGAGGGACATAGCCTAGTATTTTATCACCATAAATATATTTGAGACAATTAAATCCATAAATACCAACAAAATAGATTGGAAACATATCTTGAAAACTAAACCACTTTAATAACATTCACATTAAAACAAACCACTGAAATAAATTTGGTTTACTTTTAAAAAACATGAATTCTAAAACAATACAAAAATGCATCAAATAATGAAAAAAACACCTATGGAATTACAATATCATTATACTAAAAATGAAAAACAACTATAAAAATAAACATCATATCCATATATCTATATAAATGGAAATGGGAGAGTGTAAGATACCCCATCAATAAGGATCCAACCAAATGTATAAAGTCATTAAAATAAATATAGAATTTTTAAAATGACCAATTTACACTAACCATTAGTGTTTTAATTGACTGAGACTCAAATAAAATATTTTAAATTGATAAAAAATGTGGAAGATATCCCAGTCTTCCTCAGTCCAAACTCCAAGGGTTCTAAATATCTTTTATATATACATGTAGAGGATATAATAGCCTTCCAAATAATGGATCTCACATTCCCTAGGAAAATAATTGGAATAATTAATTATATTCCTACTAAAGTATCTCATTATAAAAGTTACTACCAATATAACCTCTCTTTATCTTCCCTCCAAAGGCTCTCACCATCCCTGGGACAACCACCACTCACACCACATGACATCCAATGTGATATCTATTTCAATCAACATTACATCACATGTTCAACGAATCATAATCCATTTCATAATGCAACTTAATAAAATAATGTTCCCATTTCATAAAACATATTCCCATAAGGTAAACTAATTTCTATGATATCTAATGGAAAAAAAATCCAAATTGTAAAATCCCTTTGATCTATTTTATCGAACATTTGGAATTAACTTAGTACAATGCATATTCTAAATATCTCTTTGAGAATCCACATTTCCTGGGTGCGGGAAATAAAAATTAGCATTGTCAAGGGAAATAGACAATGGTGCAATAATGTGCTGGACAAGACAGGTAGTTAGACCCACTGTTAGTAAAACTGCTTTCTGACCATGTGGGTAGTAAAACCTCCACAAAAATAGTTATCACAGCCTCTATAAGACTCTACAAATTAATAATAACTATGCTAAAAACATGTAAAATCACATTATAAACGTACAATTGAATAAGTGGGTTCCACATTAGACAACATTATCTATCACCCCATGATAATATACATACTATATTTGTCTATATAATTTCTATAACTACCCTCTAGTTAACTAGAATATCATAAATTTTCTTTTTTATGTTTATTTTATAAAAATTACCCAAAAAATTATGAAATAAGTGTATAGTTTTTTCGTTATGTTATGAATTCTATAAAAATAACACATATCCATAAATCCATTGGAACAATTAAAATATTATATTAATTTTAAATTATATAATCATTGGGTTACATTATATTTTTTATCTTCAACTTAATATTGAAACATTTTGTCGAAAATTTACAATTCATTTATTTTAGTTGATGTATATTTTATAAAATAAAATCTACCAATTCCTTATAAAAATGTGATTTGGATAGTAATTTGATTCCAAAACTTTAATTCCAATGGTTTTTTCATAATATTGTTTCAATTTGAATAACTTATGAGGATTTAAATCATTTCAAGGTAATTTCCAGCATCAGAAATATTTTAATCATTGTAAAATATTTTTAAGAAATATGATGAAAATAAAATCATTGAGGGACATGAAACATGATTGATTTCCTGAAAACCAATGATCCTGATGAATATAAACAACATTAAACAAACAAAGTGTAGTTGTATATGGTTAAACATTGACATATAAATCCATGTCATAATTTAAATAAAAACCTTTTTCTTATCAAATATTTCAATGATTTAAGAATATATAAATAATGTATCCAACATTACTATCATAGTTGAATGAAAATTTGAATGAAATGTTGAAGATAAAACAAAACATATATTACCATTTCTCATGGACATTGAATTTTGAGAACATATTTTCATTTTATCATGGTAAATGAATTTTTTTCCATATTTTGTATGGAGTTAAAAAATTTGGGTTTAGTAAACCATGTGATAGTTTATTGATATTTTAATATGTTCAACTTATATTTTTTTCATTAGAGTTATATTTTTATATTTTTTACACGTTTGTATTTCATAATATTATTTAGTTTGATGTTCTCTTATTTTTTTTATGCATTGATTTAAGGATAAATATTACTGATTCTTATAAAATTCCAATTAATTCATTAATTATTATAATTAAATTGAAATATTATTATTCTATAGATTAAAATGGATAAATAAATAATGGTCAAATAATCTATTAAGAATTATGGAATCATGAGTGAAAATATGGGTACAAAATTTTATTTATAACATTCATTCACGATAAAGTTTTATAAATAAAGAATAATTTATAGATTAATATATGATTTTATTCTTTAATAACCTATTGAAAAATGGTCATATTTTAAGAGTATATACAAGATTGTTTAGAGTATAAAACTATGGAAAACATTTGGGAAGATATTTTATAGATAAGTAATAACATTAACACACATATTTTACATTATTTTTTTATCAATAGAGTATAGTTAGTTTTTATTAAATTGATATATTTGATCATATTGAATTATATGTCATTATAATAGACTGTTATCTAATTTATTTGATTATTTTATAAATAAATGAAGAATAATAATTTCAATGAAAAACTATTCATTGATAACTATTTATTATTTATTTCTTCATTGGTAGTTTTTAAATAATTAATGAATATAGTTTTGGGTGTTTAATTAAAATGTTTCTTAATATTTTTATTAAGAATAATAAATAGTGACGAAAGAAAAATTTAATGCATCTCACGGTTTTCCTTATGTGTTTGACTATGGACTTATATTTTAATACTCTATTATTGTTTTAGTTATGAGTTGAGAATAATAAATTTATAATATTCTCCATTACATAAAATTAATTCCTCCTCATAGGGGGTAAAGTTATGTGAGATATTATTATACATTAAATTTTACATTGTATCGATCACATGAATAAAATTATGGAATCATGAGATATTTTTTAAAAACATACAAAAAATATTATGGATTTTCTTGTATTTTTATCTCTAATTACATATAAATTTATATTGAGCACTAAATATCAAATTATTTTTTTGTGTGTATGTTTTTGGTGTGTTCCAACTTATGTTATATAAGTTATCTCATTTAATAATACAATATATTTTTTATTTTTTTGTAAAATATGTTTCAATCATATTTTTTGTTGTATAATTTCTAATTCTATTTCTAACTATTGGGAACACCATTTATTACAAGTGATATTTTGTAATTTTCATTTCATTGATATCATATGATTAAAAATTATAAATAAAATTATTACTCCTTGTATAAAGTTTCAAATAATAGTAATATTTTTCTAAAAAAAATTGTCACACACAAATATTTTTTAGAAAAAATACATTGATAAGTAAAGGATTTTTTTAAAAAAATAATCATAAAATAACAAGAATCATAAACAATAAAAATATTAAAAATTGTAAACTACCTTTAATAGGCATGGTTAAAGTTCTCTAGACCCACTATCCTATATCTGTTACTAAAATAATTATATTAGAAACCCTAGCTATCCATCTCTTAGATTCCCAATCTATCCCGAGATAACACCCGAAGGGCGTTCTCGATCCCCATGTGATTTGGAAATTTCCTAGGAATCATAGAATAAACAAATTGGAATTATTTCACCTATAAACATTAATTAAATAAGAATAAAAAAATAATATTAATAATTTTATATTAATTATGTTTATTTTTAATATCCACAAATGAAACAAATTAGAAAAAATAAGAAAAAAATTATTGTATACACAATAAGAAAAAAATAGTTCGCCCCTAATATCCCTCCCCTAAAAGGAAAGATAGTCCAAATTCCACCACAACATTTGTTTTCATAGGCCAGCCATATTTATTTCAACCTTACATCCATTGAAATATGTAAAAAAATTCTTATATGAATAATTCATTAGATGAAACAATGAAAACAAATGACAACTGTAATTAAACAATCCCATGCCACTAGTGGTCACACTCTATCTAAACTAGAACACCAATCACTATGGGATGTATTAAGATTCGAACCTAATACTAAAAATAAATATATAGTTGTTATAATAAATATACATAGTATGCAAGCACCCAAATTTCAACATGTTTTCCCTTTATTTAAGTTAACAGTGTCATTCTTTTTTAAAAATTCATTAATTTATAATATTCATTTTTATATTTAATAAAAAAAATTAAAAACCCATTTTTCCCATTATATTTTATATAAATTGAGAATTTATTTAAAGTACCAAAAAAGGGAAGATAAATTTCATTTACTAATAGAATTTTAAGGGATTAACAATAAATATAAAAAATGGATGCATTATTCAAACATCATAAGTTAGCTAATAATATAGAATGATATTAAATGTAATATTAATATAATAATGTTAATAAAAAATATTTTATTATTTCAAACATTAATAATGAAAATAATACAATTGAATTTAAATATAGGATCACTAAAATAGGAATAAATAATAAAAATTGAAATGGGAAACCCTTATAAACATTGGGAATTAAGGACCTAGGATCCTCAAACACTCAATGATTGAACAATGGATCCACTGATCTATTCATGTTCTTTTGACATAATAAATCCATTCAAACTTTTTTTATTCTATATTAGTGTTGTATAATAATTTATCTTGGGAGGATAGTCTATCTCCATACTACCTCATCAAGAATACGTTTCTTATTTATCCCACCTAGGTACATGGGATTCTGATGTGCCCTTATGAAAAATATAATACATTAGGAAGATTAAAATAAATACAACAAATCAATCATGCAACAATACAAATAAAATAAAAAATCACCTCAAAACCATTCACTACCAATGTGAATACAATTTTTTGGATTATAACAATATATAAATCATACATTACCTGATTCCAATAGATAAAATAAGATTCATAAAACACATTATAGCACACCTCACTTTTAAAAATCCTTTAGAAAGTGTCAACTAAGAATATTTATTGTATTTTGAAATTTAATTTAATATCATACTTAAAACTAATCTTAAATTTATATGTATTCCCTATTATTATTCCCATATATAATTACATATTTTTATATAGAATATTATATTATTCTATAACTACACATTCTTCAATGTATATTTTTAAAACTATATATATCTATATTTATACTCATGCATATGATAATAACTATTGGATACCTAGAAGACATATAAAAATTATAAAAATTATTTTACTAGATGACACAAATAATTTTTTTGGAAATACATTGATATATATATACAAACATAGACACGCATAGGTATATTTATAGATAAATTTACATAAAATAACTAAATATTGTTTTAAAATATATTAAAATAATATAAATTGAATTAATTATTTGAATTTAATTAAAGCCTTGTAATAATTCACCTAAAAATTATAATTAACTCAAGAGAAATTATAATACCCCAATTCAACTTAATAATCATCACCATTATTTTTCTAGGAAACATCAGATTATATTTTTCAACATTAGAAAAATCTAAATCTTAAATTTATTGAATATATAATTTTATGAATGGTTTCAATTGAAAAAATTCATAAATAACCATAATATTATTATTTTATATGAAGAGTGATAATTTAAATTCAATGTATTCAATTTCCATTTAATTAAATTGGACAATATGGGTAGGAACTATATAAAATATCTAGAATTAATTGCCAATAGGTCTAAAGATTCCACTACTTGTTAAACAAGACCCATAGAGGATATCACAAACCCTATAATATAAAATCCATAATAAATTGGAATAAAAACCCCACTAGGATTTGGAAAATAGATATATATTGTGAGGGTGTGGTGAATAAGGTATGAAAAGTTGGATTTTAGGGAAGATGAAGGCATACCATAGATATTATGACCTAAATAGTGAAGAATCCAAGGAAGATTGATATTGAAAAAAGATCTATTAATGGTGGATGTGGCCTAACCATGAGGGAGGGGAGGGGTGGATTGTGATTAGGTATGGGTGTAGGGGAGAGGGTTATTTGATTAAGGTTTTTGTACATCTTATTATTATTATTATTTGTTTATTATTGTAATTATAATCAAATTTCCCATTTTTATGGAATGGGAAACGTAGATAATTTGTCTTCACTACTTAATATACCATCCACCTACCGTGTCCACCTCAAGAGACACACCCTGATGTTTTATGGTTGGTATGTACAATTTGACTCACCATGTTCCAACTCTATGGAACCATTTAATCTGAGTTGTACATCATATTCATGGGAGTGACATAGTTCCATAAACTATATTATCTTACCATTTGACTACCCTATACATCAAAAATTGCATAATTTTAAATGGTATTTCCCAAATATCATGATAAAAATATCAAATAAATATTTATATAATTCAATATAATTCTTTGGGTTTCGAAATTATACAAACTATAAACAATTTCTACTCCCATAATGTCCCTAAAATCAATGAATTATTTAATTAAAAACTTTTTTAATGAAATACATACCATCGGAACTCAAAAAATTCAAAACTATCAAATAATAACATATATCTAAACAATGAAATATTAAAATAAAAACCAAGGACACAATATTTATCATGGTGAATCTATGATCCATATGTCCCATATAATAAATAATAGTAAAAAATACATTTTTAGTACTCCAAATGGATCTCCCTGCCATTTTTTCATGAACTCTATTTGAAGGGGGTTTTAAAGGATAAATAAATTGTCGAAGCATCACCAAACTAAAACATTAACCATCAACCTAAAACACTACAACTAGAACCTCCAATAAGGGGTATGGAAATGATTTCCTAAAAACCAATCAATCACTTAAATAACACATGGTACGGATAATTTCAAAAGAAACTCAATAATAGGAGCACTAAGTCAAAAAAACTAAGACAAGGGAAATCATACCACTCACCAACATCCAATGATCCCATAATTAAAGGGGTATGAAGTATCATTCATGATAATACCCCCATCAACCCACCAGGGAACCAATATTTAGTTATGAATAAGGGAATCATGGGGATAGATACCCCGGACACCACTCATTGTCAAACACCAACCCAACACTTTCTCATTATTTTATTTATTTTTGAGTCCCCATTTAATTTAATTTTTATCTTTGTGTTTTTCCCTTGAATTGGGAGTTTTTTGGAATGAAATTCATGTCACATTATTAAGGCTAATGATCTACTAAACCATGTAGTAAATGTGCCACATCCTATTTAGTTTTTTACAGATCCAACCACATGGTTCGTGCATGATTTTCCAAACCATGCTGCCAGCCCGTGTGGGGTGCTTTAGGGGGACAGTAGAGGGTGAATTGGTGGGACACACATTTCCAAATCATTCGACACAAACCATGTTCTATTGAGTAATTTTTAATTAAATTAATTAAATTAATTAAATTAATTAAATAATATTAAAATAAAAAAAATTAAACCCTAATATATCCCATTCCCACCTTACCTCGCATGCTACCCCCCCTGGCTGCGCGATGGAAACCCCGTCCAAGACCTCCGCCCACATGTGCTCCCCTCCTTCCAGCGAACCACCCCTCTCAATGGAATCTCCCTCATATCTCATAGGTTAGGTTTCTACTCCCCTATCTCATGTTTTCCAGAATATTTCTCCTCTTTTCATCACCCTATATTGTCTGGTCAAAACATAGGGTTTTGGTTGTAGTGATTTTTAATGCTCCTCTTGTTTTTAGGGCTTGTAGTTGGTTTCCCAAGTCTTCCTCATGCATGTTTTATTATCCTACACTGAATTAAAAGTATTTAAGTACATTCTAGTTTATCCATCACAATTTGAGGTTGATTTCTTCTACCCACTTTTTTTATTCAATTTTATTTAGAGTATATGGTAATTTTTAGGTCCCTATAGGTTAATTAGATTGTTTGATGGATCCTATAAGGGTTTCACACCCATAAATAGGTACATATATATGTATATATATTAATACTCCATTTACATATTCCATCATGGTGTATGGAATATGTGCATTGAATTATTGGGTATATATATATGAGTGTATGTGCGTGCAATTATGGAATGATCTTCATCAATGGCATCGAGTGATGAATTGTTCAGCTCGGTCTACTACCTTTTTTAGGTAGGTACCCATTTATTTGATTTTAAATTTAAGAATACATTGACTTATTGTATTCCACACCTTTATATAATACTAGTTAGTGTTATATGGTTTTTATAAAAAAAATAATGTGAAATAATGTAAGGTCCTCCTTGTATTTGAATTGCATAAAACTATTTTATTGAATATGTATGCCAAGTGTTTATCTAATTGATTGAATGGACTTTATAAATAAATTTTGGGTTTTAAAAAATGTAGAAGTTATAAATGTGTGTGTTTTCTCAAATATATTTCTTAAATTGGGTTCCAAATAGTTTTGAAATAGGAATTGGTTTTTATTTGATTCTATGGAAATGGTTGGGTGTGGGTGTGGTTCTTTAATATATAGTTTGGAAAGTGTTGGTTGTGCAAGGCTTGGTTGGAACATCAAAAAATGGTTTCATTATAAAATTATCCATGTATTGTAATCTTTCCTTGGTTTTCTTAATATTGTCAGAGGTCAGCCATGTAGTACTCCCTTGTGATCAAATTGTCGAAAGGAAAGGGGCATGTTCCTTGGGGTGAATTTGGGGTGACTTGTTGTGTGAGTTTCATATGTGATGTGTATATATATATATATATTCTTATGACTAGATCATTGGTTGAAATTTTTCGAATCACCCCCCCCCCCTTAGTCTGATCATGGGATCATGGGATAAGGAGATAATTTTCAATGAATGATTACTGCACCAGTTTAGATTACGCATTGTCTAGTGGATCTCATTATGGACTATCAATATTGGGATTAGGCACCACAGTTAGGATAGGAAGGGAAACAATAGAGAGTTTTGGCATTATGATTTCATCAAGTAAGGTGTTCCTTCAGGATGATTTACATTTATATTATGTTCAAGATTGTTCACGAGCTCCATGGTTCTCACACAAACTTCAATATAAAGAGTTCATCTAGAGTTTCTGAGATTCAAACCCCCTAATTTATTTGGATAGTTGGAACCATAGAGATTAGAGGAATGGATGTGAAATATTTAGGAGATCTTGGTTCAGATTTAATATCCTAAACCACTAAATCTTGATCTTTCTACCTCCATGTTGTCAGGACTATGTTGGAAATAGTGGAAATCCATTATTCAGGCCTAAACACAGAATAATTATTCATGGGAAAGCATTAAATCCTTGTTCATCCAATAGTACTTCCCTAATGATGTGAGGATACTGATGTGTTCAAGATTTTATGGTCTCGATTAGGGTGATTCAACAATTTTGGAGTATATGAAGAGCTTCATCATGTTTTTTTCAAATCTCTCAAACCATGTAAGGGATTAATTTTTGAAATCGTGATTCTTTGAAAGGTTTATCCTATCATAATTCACTCAGGAAATTCCTTCTTTCCCTATTGATTATAAATACATAGTGAGGCAGGCTATTCAAGTGAATGTTTTTTTAGTTGTGTCTGGTCTGTTAGGAAGAGGTAACAATAATGTTGAGTTCCACCTCATCGGTTTCATCAAAGTGTGAGTTCTGGTTGAGTTTTTGTGTGGGAATACATGGAATATGAAGTTTTCAGGTCACAAAGAACTTAAGATCTATCATATATGTGGCTGTTTTTTACATTTAGAAATTTTTTTCTTGGGTGGCGTAAGGAAGTGGCATGGAGCCAGATCCACTCCCTTCAAGAACCTTCCATCTCGATTGGATGAATGTAACACATGTGCAATCTCAATCAGAAACCTCTATTGTCATTTATTCATTTTTTTATTGCAATTTATGATTTTCTTGGTGATGTCAACTTTTGGGTATGAAGAATGATGGTGTAGGTCTTTTGGGAACTTTATTTTAATGGGGATTGTCTTTGTAAAGTTCTTAATGTTTTCTATGTAGAATGGTTGTGTCTGTTTTCCCATGACAAACCTCATTGGGTTTTTCTAGTTTTCATGAGTTAATGAGATTTACTCTAGATCGATAAGTCAATGTTTTTCTGGATTCCTAATATAGTGGGGAGGCCACCATGATATGAACTCATGATGAACCCAACTTCTTGTTGTTCTTGACAGAACGCATTTCTATTTCAGCTCTACCTGACCACGATCATAGTTTTTGGTTGACATGGATAGTGAGCTGTGTAAAAATGATCATGAAGATACCAAGAGGTTCATGACTATTTTTATAGATGGTTTCTATGTTTGGGGTTGGGGTGTTCCATGTCGAGACATGTTTAGAGAAGAGTGATTCACTTCTTGGTAATCTATTTGTTTATTGTTTTATCCCTATTTACTGGGGTAATGTTTTCCATGGATGTGTGGATTTTTTTAGGATGTTCTCAAGGTTCATTTCTCAGATTTCATAGTTTCGAGTTTTGAATAGAAGCTAGAGTTGGTTATTCAGACTCTAAGTCTTTAGGTTTTGTCATGGATTTTAATTCTTTTTTTATTCCTTTAGTTTCAAGGTTTTTCCATGGGTAACAGTTCATCCCAACTTTGGTTTTGATCAAATAAATATCTTGGTACATTTTGGGGATGAAGGTATCATGGTGGGGAGAATATTCACACCCAAACCCAGAACCGTCCTGTTATTTTATTTATTTTTGAGTCCCTATTTATTTTAATTTTTTCTTTTCATTTTTACATTGAGTTGGGAGTCTTTGGGAATGCAATTCATGTCACACAGTTAAGGATCACACTCTTATAAACTATGTAGTAATCGTGAGACACACTCTATTGTTTTTTAAAGATCCAACCGCACAGTTGGAGCATAGTTTTCAAATCATATAGTCATCCCATGTAGGGGCTTCAGGGGCCCAATAGAGGGAACATGATTTTCACATGGATTGAAAAACCACGTGATCCACACTATACACATATGATCCCTTTTTTAAATTAAATTTATTAAATTTAAATCAAAATAAAATTTAAATAAAAATTAGACCCTAATTTATCCACTCCCCCTACCTCACACACCCCCACCACCTTTGGTCCCACGACAGAGACCCCCCCCCCCCTAGGACCTCTTATCGCATGCCCTCCCCTCCATCTGGTGAGCCTCCCCTCTATACATCCTCTCCCTCGGCTCACCAAAGGTAAGGTTGATGCTCCCCATCTCCCAAGTTTTTTGGCCGATTTCCAGTCTTTTTTTCACCCAATTTGGTCTAGCCAAACCCTAGGGTTTTAGATGTTGTGATTTTTGAAGCTCCTCTTCTCTTTAGGTCATTTAGTGGGTCTCTTGGGTATTTCCCATGATTGTTTCAGCATCCACCATTTAAGGAGAAGTGCTTCGGTCCATTTAGGTTCATCCACCACCATTCCAGGTTGATTTCTTCTACCCTATTTTTTTGTTTCAAGTTTACATATATTCTTTGGTAATTTTTGGGTCCCTATAGGTTAATTAGATTATTCGATGGACCCTAAATGGGTTCCACATACATACATAGGTATGTATATCTATATATATATATATATATATATCCACCTTGCACATATTCCCTCATGGATTGGGGAATATGTGCATTGGATTAAGGGGTACCCATATATATTTGTCTGTATGTGTATGAAATTGTGGATCGATCTTCATCAAATATGTCAAGTTACAATCATTTTTTACTTTTTCCACTCCCTTTTTGAGGTAGGTTCCCATTTCATTGCATTTAAATTTAAGAATAAATTTATATCTTTTAATTATCTCTTTTATTTAATGCAAGTTAGTGTTATATGGTTTTTAGAATAAAATTTTGATATAAAAAAAAGTAAGTTCTTTTTTGTATTTTAATTGCATGAAACTATTTTATTGAATGTTCATGCCAAGTTCTTATAAAATATCCCAATTGGCCATTGTGACTGTATTGTTCTTTTTAAATAATGGATGGGTTGAAAATTTGTGCGGTTTGCTCAAATATATTTCTTAAACTGGGTTACAAATTTTCTGAAATTGGAAGTTGTGTTTATTTCATTCTTTGGAAATTGTTTTGATTGTGTGTGGTTCTTTAAGAAATGGTTTGTCATGTGATTCTTGTTCAAGGCCTAGTTGGAACTCTAAAAATGGTTTCATCGAAAACTATCATTGGATGGTCTTATTACCTCAGTTATATTAATGTTGTGGTAGGTCCTCCATGTAGGACTCCCTTGTGATCAAATAGTTAAAAGGTAAGGGACTTGTTCCTTGGGGTGACATGGGGTGACTTGTTGTGTGAGTTTTTTATGTGTGATGTATATATATATATACTTGGGACTGGATGCTTGGTTGACATTTTTTGGTTCACCCCCCCCCCCCACCTTCTGATCATGGGAACATGTCATAGCGAGAAAATTTTCAATGAACGATTGCTTCACTAGTTTAGATTACGCACTATTTAGTGGTCCATTGTATATAGAATCTACTTGGGAAATGGGCCCCTCAATCAGGCCAGGTAGGGGGACAATGAAGCGTTTTGAAATTATGATTTCATCAGGTAAGGAATCACTTCAAGATAAGTCACATGTATAATATGATCTAAATTATTCACGATCACCTTAGTTCTCCCATTTACTTTTACACTTATTTATCTAAGGTGGATTAATGAGGTGCATTTTTTGGTATGTCATACTTTCTTTCTATTTTCAATTTATCTTGTGTGATCATTTATTTTTCCACCTTATATGGTGAATATCTTGTCTAAAATAAATAATATGATATTAAAAGTTGAGGGAAAAGTTTTTGAAAATGTATTGCACTTCCTTCTTCTATATCCCTCTATCTTTAAAAGGATAAATCTTCCCTCATGGGAAATAAATTGGTTTAAAATAAGAAGGTCAATAGACCGTGATGTTTTTTAAATGGAAAAGGTTAAAAAACTTACTTTTATATATTTTAGTTCTAATTATAAAATTATGGATTCTTTATTTAAAGGAAATGAATTGGGAATAGATTACTTGGGTATGCCTACTGAGTTTTAATAATCAGACCTATACATCATTCATATTTTTAGTCTGAGGTGTATGTTTTAGATTTTTCAAGATTTCCATAGGGGATGTTGAGTCTTGGGATTAGAGAATGACATGTGTGGTCACATGGAGTTTTAGTGGTCATCAGGTTCAGTTAGTATTATTTTTCAGTTCTTACTTAGTCGTTATGTTTGACTTATTTATGTTAGGCTACTCTTTCATTATTCTATTGCTTTTGTTTATTTATATTGTTTAAAATAATTCCCAACATAACTCTGTTGATTCCCTTGGAACTTTTCTCCAGCCAGGGAGAATTGATAATGCCTCTCAAGACTTGGCGCTGGCCGGCTTGGGTGACCGGTTTGGGGTCAAATTAAGATGGTTTGTGACACTAATGCTTACCCTAGAAAAAAATTCAACTCTATTGAGTGTATAAATATGATTGGTCCAACCCAATTAACATATTGAATAATAAAAATGTTTTCTTATTCAAAACAACTCCAATGAAACCTCACTAATATAATTTCACAATAGAACCTTCCAGAAACCAATCAAAACAAATAGTGGGAAAATAGAAATAATATTGTCTCCAAACCTATAAGGGAAATTATAATATGACATCGAGATGTACACCCCACTAGAACCATAACGAGATAAAAATATACTATGAATCAAAAGGGATGCTACCATAGAGATAAACATACTCATGAATTTTATTTGAGGAAGAAATAAAATAGCAATCAAAGTACAAAAAAATTGATAGTCTAAAACAACTCCAATCAACCTAGTCATAGTATATTCATAACCTAAAAAAGTTTAAAAATTGGGAAAAACATTATGAAAGATCAAAAAAACTAACTTTACATACCATTCTAAAATTTTAAATATTTAACATTGAAATTGAATGAATTTTGTTAAATGTCAAATTGAAATCACATACTTTAGAAAAAATATCATTGAAAAAATTGTGAAACCTATTAAAATTCAATTTCATCACCCATGAACCATGTTTTAATTTCCCAAAACACCAATGCATAAAAATAATTCTCATTCAATGTATTTGTTAAACATAAAAATTGTAAATGAATACCCAAAAGACAAAAAAAACTAATGAAATCAAAAAGTTATTTTGAAAAATAAAATAAAAATCACACACTTTTTTAAAATACCGAATTCATACTTTAAAAACTAATTTAAAACATTTAAACTAAATAGATAAAAATAGTCACCCATTTTAAATCATCATGGCCACATCACCTCTTTTATGAAACTATTTATATTTTTTGAATCACCACTCATTAACCTAAAATTAGTTGTAAAAAATTAATCTCAATTAAATTAATTTTTAAAAAATATCTATATCAATATCACATTTTATGGGAACCCCAACTATTTAAATTTGGTATTCCATTTATAAAACCCAAAAAGAACCATAATTAACCACACCCATAGAAAACACTAAATAATTTAGGTAAATAGTCGACTACCGCATTATTTCCATGATGAATTGTTTTTGTAAAGGAATTTGTTGCATGTCTTGTGTATCCATCTTCCATTCACATCATCATTAAGAGGAGTTATTTAAAAGCATGAACTCGGTCTTCACATGGATTTTGAAGACATGAAATATCACTATGTGTCGTCAGTTTAACTCCTACTTAACCATCAAAATAATGGTATTCTATAGGAAGTAAAAATTATATCACCATAATTCAAAAAACTATAAAAATTTATAATCCAATTTAATAATGAATTGAATGAAAATATATGATTCAAAATATAAATATCAACATCAAATGGTAACTCATAATTCCTCATGAGTGGTGATTATTAGTCAGTCACCCATTACCTACCTCTCAAGCTAGATGGTTCTATATCTATTCTATAATAACTTCCCAAATAAAAAATGGAACATTGATACAATGTTTTCAAATATAACATATGAATTCACTATATGAGATGCATATTACAACCTGTGATAAAGTTCAAACAATTTTCTTGACACCCCATGGGTTGTAACATGTTCTTATGAATAAAGAAATCACCACTTCTGAATTATTTGTGGAAAAATATTTATTTAAATAAAATAAAATAACTCTAATAAAAAAAATTTAAGACCCATCTATATATAAAAAAATTTCATGCTACATATGGATAATTTTATGTTGGGAAAATGATTAAATAAATATAATAAAAAATAATAAATAAACAACTAATATCCCCCCAATATATATCTACTACAAGGAAAATATTCAAAAATATCCACCACAAAATACCTTTACATCAGCCACTAATATTTATTTTTATATTCCATACATATAAATATTTAATGGAAAATAGGGATGGTGAGAGAAAACTTACTAAAATATTCATACATGAAAAAACTATCTCATGTGATCTTAGGTTACACTCCATAACAATGAGAGCATTGATCACTCTAGTAGATATTAACATTTAAACCTAAAACTATATATATATATATATATATTATCATACAAATTCTAGGTAAGAAACCACCCACCTTAACTCTTGTATTCCATCTAATTAATGTTTCATTTCATGGATAGTTTGAAAAAAAATAATAATTTAAATAAAGGTTTTGAATATATTCTAGAAAAACTAAAATATATTTTTACCATTAGTTTATGAAATTTTGGAAAATTTATTAAATTTATCAAAAATTAAAGGAAACTGATGGTTTCCAATACAATTTTACATATATAATAGTAAATATAAAAATAGAAACATAATTCAAACATCATATGAGAGACAATATAGTGGAACAACATGTTAGAGACAAATAATATAATAATGTAGAGAGAACACGATATTGAATATTTAAAACATAAAACAATAATCTATATAAATGTTAATTTAAATACATTATAGTTGATACAGGAGTAAATAAGTTCAATAACAATTAGAAACCCTAATAATATTATGTAATTGGTGACCTATGATTCTTAAACCCTTAGTGACAAAACTACGGATCCACAATTTTTTTATCATTATCATTACATAAAAAATAAATACCATTGTTCTGTGTTATAGAGTATTATTACTAGGGAGTATAGTACAAATCAATTCTTCCTCAACTAGAGTACTTTTCCTGGTCTGTCTCCTGGGGTTCGTAGGGTTCCAATGTAACAAACCAAAAATTAATTAATGAAAATTCCTCTTGCTCTATTTAGATGTATTCTTATGGTTATGTAAAATGTATACACTTATGTGGTTCTATGTTATGGATTTTAAAATACCATTAAGAGTTGTGACTATTTATAATATAGTCGTTGAATGGTGATCACATGATTAGTATATATATAGGGCTTTCACAAATCTAATTTACTTAGACAAAGGAAGCGATGACCTCATCCAGTAGACTTTACACATACGAAGCCCATTTTTCAGATCTAGGAAAGGAGGTGGCGTCAATGGGCTTATTTTTTCCCAATCCCATGTCGAGCTTGAATGCGTTAAGCTCTAGTGGAACTGCCTATGAGATAAGTGGATGTTGATAGAGATTACCACTCGAGCAATGTTATCTGAGCCACCCCAAGAGTCTGTCACCATCGCGCACCGTACCCTAAGGTCATATGCGGTTGTTTTAAAGGGTTATGTAAAAAGAACCTTGTACTATGATTATGTACATTATTCTTTTATTGAGAATATACATTCATTTTATTATTGTTACTTTGTAAATAGTTTTAAAATCATAAATATTATTTTTAGTTAATATTCAACTAAGAAATATATTTGGTTTAATTAATGGATTTTTGAATTAAATAATATTTTAATATAATAATATTATTATTTTTTGTTTAATTTTTATTAAATACAAATTATTGTGTAATTTTATAAATGAAATTGTAATTTTTATTAAAGTTTGAAAGTTGTTTTTGTCAAAAACCATGAATTTTCAATTAATGTTAGTTTTTATTTTAAAATTAAAAATTCACATATTTAGAAAATTATTTAGATAAAAATAATATTATTTTCGGAATCAGGATGTCAAAATTATCCAACAGTGAATTTTTCATAATTTTATGAGACAGTCAAATTTTTGTGTAAAATTAAAAAACCGTTTAAATATATAATGTGTTTTATGACATCATAATGGCCCAATAGTGACGTAATAAAATACTATAAATGATATGTTCCACAAATATTTGTTTTATCACTAAAATAATGTTATTTTAAATTGGTTTGATTAATTTTATGATGCCTTAGTGGACCCTCCATGACTTATAAAACATTTTATCTTTTTAAATTGTTTTCCTTGAGAGTGTGACTCATGTCCACAAAAGCAAACATCTTATTTTAAGAAGTTCGGTCATTGTCCTTATAAAATATTGTTTTCTACACCCCCTTGGAAGAAAACATGGGCAAAACCATGGTATGGTTTGGGTTTTTGATTAGTTTAATATATGGTGTCCCAAACCTAAATAATAAAGAATTCCCTCTCATTTCCTATACAAACCCACCCAAGATCCCACTTACTCTTCACTAAAAGTCTTTGTATTTCGTCCAACCTCTTTATTCATCTCTATAGAATCCTCCCAAGTCACCCCAACCTCCCCAGAAGCCTCTCTAATTCCCCTCCCAAGCCTTTGGGATCACACTTCCCAGTAAGGGATTCCTTCCTTTCTCATTTTATCCATGATTTTTAATATTGTTATGCCCTTTTATTTTCAATTATAAATGTTGGGGTATAATTTCCCACCACCCCTGTACTGTTATATTTATGTTTGAATAATGAGATACCCCTTTTTATCTCATCATTCCCATCCATATATTCCCATTACCATGCCCAAATTCTATAAGCAATTTCTCTCTCCTCATTTACATTCATGCAATTATTTTGTATTATGAATATAAATTTCATTACCTATGTTGGTACATGTATATATATGACTTGAATTACTGTCCATTTCATGTACATATGATGAGACACCCCTTTCTCTCTCATTAACCATTTTTATGATGTCTTATGCCACACAATTATGCTTCCGAAATTGCACCACAATTTTCCAATCCAATATCATTGTGAAGGGAATACCATGCCCATTTCTATATCAATGGTATTCAACATTAGGAAAATTTACATATTTGTGAAATATTTTCATGTATAAATTCTACATTCCAAATTTTTTGAATAAATTATGATGTTTTATGAATTCATGTTCTATGATCTTATGGCCCACTTAGGCATGAAATGAAATGTTTAAGAAGGGTGTGCCCTGCTAGCACTCCAATGCATTTGGTAAAGTATAGTATCATGATACATCATGTGTAATGAGTTTTGACTAATGATAATTCAAATTCAATGAGGGGTTACTCATGCTTCTTGTGCAATGGGGGAGTACTCATTCTCCATGTGTAATGAGCCTTGGCTTATGCTAATTCAATGTTAAGTGTTGTTGCCACATTTCCATGTTATGTATATCATGCTTTACCATGCCTTTATGTTCATATTCCTCTGGTGCTCCATTGATATGCATATTGTCTAACATGTATTGTAATCCTCATTTTATTAAATTTTTATTCCCTTACTAGGCTTTATGTCTCACCATTTTCTTATGCATGTCCTCAAGTTATCCCATACAATGCTAAGTATGAGGGAATGTAGTGGTCGTGTAAAGGAAGTTTACAATAAGATGCTAAATTTTATGTTTTAAGTTTTCATTTAAAGTTCTTAAGCCCCAAATACACTATAACTCTCAGTCTTCTATGTTTTATCAAGTGAAGGTTTTATGTAATAAATTATGTTAAGTGTGTAATAAAGAGCAGGGTTGTCATAGTTGGTATCAGATGATAGGTTTAGTTATTTTTTGGATTAGGATTATAAAACCCTAGTAAATCCTTATAGGTAAGCCAAAATATAATAAAAACATCCCTATGTTTTGGTGGGTATTTAGTAAGTGGTTTATCATGAAAATATATTTGTGACTGGATATGAGCAGGTAGAGGCAGCTCTGGCACAGATGTACATAGGGATGAAAACCCAGACAAGGTGTTTCGAGCATGACATGGGGTATCCTGGTACATGACAATGGTTCTTGCTGCACTCATGCTTATGATGCTCTTGGGGGATATGCATTGTTAAATTCACAAGCTTAATATGAACAATTATAAATGGAATTAAAAAAAATCCCCTCAGAATATATGTTAGAAAGTAGATCATGGATAACATAGATTGAAGCCTATATATTCATAAGTTAAGGAAATAAAATCTATTTATAAGTCATACATTTTGTCTATGGATTGGCCTTTATTTTTTACCCCTAACTTTCCATTTATTCCAGCCAATGACTGGTAATAGGAGGATTCGGGCTAACAATTGATATGAAGATCAATTTATTGACTGTGTTAATGAGTTGCCCAATCCGATGGGAGCGGGAATTATGAACAATGTCAGGATTATCTCTCAGTTAACTCAAGATTTGAATATAAACAAGGTTTATGTGGAACGTTCAATCCCCCCCCCCAAGAAACAACAATTCTCTATCGAGATCTTCATTAGACAAAGACTCCTACTTTTAATAGATCATCTGATTCCTCAATCGCCGAACAATGGATCAACTCCATTGAAAAGATCTTCTCCATCCATAAATATTCTGAACAAAAGAAGATTCTCCTGGATACTTATCGTATAGAGGGTGAAGATGATAAATGGTGTACATTGATCAATAATACGAAGCCTAAGGAGGTGATCGAGGCATCGGAATGGAAGGTTTTCCTGAAGATTTTTTTTTGATAAATATTTTCTGAGCATCCTCCGGCTTAAGATGGAAAGGAACTTCTTTTCCATTAAGAAAAAATTTAAGGAATCCATTGGATAATATGAGGCAAACACCACAAGGCTTTCATGATATGCCTTCGTATTTTTCGTTACCCCCAAATGAAAGGTTGACCACCTCTTTGGTGGGCTGAAACCTAGCCTGCAGAAAGCCCTGGTGATCCGTGACTTCGACAGCTATGAGGAAATTTTCTGATATTCCCTCAAGGTCAAAATGGAGATCAGTGAATATTAGGGGTATCATGGGGATATGAAGTGTAAGGTGGAATTCAATTCTGGCAGTCTGATGGATAAATACAACAATGCTAAGAAGATCCAGATCCGTACATGCCAATGGTGCGGAAAGAAGCACCCCAGAAATTGCGTGGAGGGGATGAGGAAATGCTTTAGGTGTGGAAGATAAGGACACCTAGATATTAACTACCGAAAAGAAAACCCCATGGCTGCGACAGAGGAGAGGAATTATTTGTTCGACTCTAAAATCATTATTCATTGCTTTAACTTCAAAAAAACCAGGCATCTTGCAAATCAGTGCCCTAATCCAAGGGTTTTCAGATGAAACCAAAATCCTCCATGGCAGCAAGGGAGAGATTTTTCCATCACAATCTCCGAAGTGATCCCCGACAATGAAGTGGTGATAGGTACACTAGTTATTCAAGAATAGAGAACGTATGTTTTGATTTAGGTTCTATGCATTATTTTATATACCAAAAGTTTATTAGAATAATCCCAACACAATCACAAATCATGGAAGTAAAAATGTCTGTGAGTACGGAAAATGGGGAAATTAATGCATCCCATGAATATAACTCCTCCCATATCGTAATAGGTGGATTGAACATCCCAACAAACCTCATCATACTCCCTCTAGTAAAAGTTTATGCAATTATTGGAATGGATTGTCATTCCCTATATAAAGCCAATATAAATTCTCATGAGAGGGAAATCACTCTCCAGGTGGAGAATCAACCCCCTATTTGTACAAGTGAAAGGAGGAGGATAAATCTTCCCTAGATCCATCATCTCAAGTATGGATATTACTTCCCTATAAGAATGCATATCTGGCTTAGATGATTGATTCTAAGGAGGAAACCATCCATGGAGACATGTTTATTGTGAGGGAATTCGCTGAAGTTTTTCTCGAAAAATTGCCTGGTCTTCCTCCTAGAAGAGATGTTTAATTCCCAATTGATATTATACCTAGGGAATTTCCAATATCCCAGACTCCATATAGAATGTATATTTTATATCATGAGGAGATAAAGATAAAAATATAGGATAATCTGGATAAAAGTTTTATACGCCCAAGTGCATCACCATGGGGTGCACTGGCCCTCTTCGTCAAGAAGAAGGATGGGTCAATGTGACTTTGCATTGATTATCGTGAGCTTAAAAAATCATGATAAATAAAAATTATCCTCTCCCAAAAATTGATGACTTGTTCAATCATATATGTGGAGAAAAATACTTCTCCAAGGTATATTTGCGGTCGGGATATTATCATGTAACGGTGAAGAAGGAGGATATCCCCAAGACTACTTTTTCTTCAAGATATGGACACTATGAATTTATAGTAATGCCTTTTGGACTCACTAATGCTCTATCAATATTCATGTACATGATGAATAGAGTCTTTATAGATTACCTTGACAAATTTGTGGTAGTATTTATAGATGATATTCTAAAATAATCAAAATCCAAGGAGGATCATGAGGAGAATCTAAGAAATGTACTAGAGACCTTGCGAAATGAGAAGCTCTATGAAAAGTTCTTCAAGTGTGAGTTCTAGTTGAATGAGTTCTCATTCTTGGGCCATATCATCACAAGAAATGTGATATCTATGGATCCCTCCAATATAGCTGCAATAGCGGGATGGCCGAGGTCAACATCGGTAATGGATATCCATAGCTTTTTGGGGTCAGCTGGATATTATCAGCGATTTGTGATAAATTTATCACGATTTCCCAAACCATGTACCAAGCTAACTCAAAAGGGATTAAAGGTTTCTTGGAGTGATTAATGTGAAGAAATCATCAAGGAGTTTAAATAGTGGCATGTCACTGCACCCGTTCTCACTTTACCCACAAGTGGATAACTTTTTGTGGAATTCAGGGATGCTTCGAAGATGGGCATGGGTTGTGTGTTAATGAAAAATTACAAAGTCGTTTCCTAAACTTCAAGGAAATTGAATGTTCATGATCAGAACTATCTAACACATGATCTGGAGTTCACTGTGGTGATCATCGCTTTAAAATTTTGGTGGCATTATCTCTTTGGAGAGATGTGTGAAATATATACGGACCAAAAAACCCTCAAGTATATATTCACCCAGAAAGAGTTGAACATGCACCAATAAATATGGTTATAGCTGATCAAAGTCTATGAGTGCTCAATCCATTACCACCCTAGGAAAGAGAACAAGGTGTCAGATTCTCTAAGTAGAAAAGACCCAGTGATTCTATAATTAATGAGAATTTTGAAGGATCCAATCTTCTTAGATTTGATAAAGATAGACATGGGTATCATAAAGAAGTAAAAATCATCAATCCCTTAACAAATGATTTCTCAACCATATATTTTGTGAAGGTTGAAAAATTTTCAAAAAAATGATGTAGGAATTCAGAAGAAATTGGAAGCTATCAGAAAAGGGAAATTCTCAGAGTTCAATGTTAATGAAGAAAGAATTGTATGATTTGGGAAAAGACAATGTGTTCTATCAAGTCCAAAGCTGAGGAAGGAAATTTTGGATGATGCACATAGTTTAAATATCTCTATTCACCCAAGAAACACAAATATGTATCGAGATCTATGAAAGCATTATTGGTGGGATAATATAAAGAAGCAAATCACTGAGTATACATAAAAGTGCTTGGTGTGTTAGAAAGTGAAGGTAGAGAGGCAAAATTCTAAGGGGATGATGCAACCATTGGCCATAATGGAATGGAAATGGGAGTAAATCACCATGGACTTTGTCACCAAATGTCTGAAGACATCCAAATGCAACAATGCAATCTGGGTTGTTGTGGATCGTCCTACAAAGTCTCTACACTTCATTGAAATTCAGGATAATTTCTCATTGGATAAATTGGCGCAGATATACATCAGGGAAGTGGTAAGGTTTCATGGGTTACCACTATCAATTGTATCTAATTGAGATCCAAGATTCACCTCTATGTTTTGAAAGAGTCTTCAACATGATCTGGATACAGAATTGAACTTCATTACGACCTATCATCCTCAAATTGATGGCCAATCTGAGTGGACTATCCAAACACTTGAGGACATGTTGAGAGCATTCTCAATGAAATTTAAATGAGGATGGGATCAACATAATCAAATGGTTGAGTTCTATTATAATACTAGTTTCCATTCGAGCATCAGAATGGAACCTTATGAAGCCTTGTATGGGAAGAGGCACAGAACACTAGCATGTTTGGATGAAGATGGTGAGTGTAAGCTTCTTGGACTAGAAATGGTTGAAGAAATGGTGGAGAAGGTGAAAACCATTCAGCAGCATATGAAGGCAGCCAAGAGTCGGCAGAAGAGTTATACAGATAACCATTGATGATACCTTGAGCTTAATGTTAGAGTCATGGTATTTCTATACATATCTATATGGAATAAGGTCTTGTGGTTTGGAAATAAGGGGAAGTTAAGTCCTAGGTACATCAGCCCCTTCGAGATTCAAGATCATATTGGGGTTGTGGCCTATCGACTAGAACTTCCACCTACCATGGCCAAATTACACAATGTCTTTCATGTATCACCCTTAAGAAAGTATATAACAGACCCTTCACATGTACTATCTTCAGAGGAAGTGCATCTATAGGATGATCTTTCTTACGAGGAGCCACCAGTGAAGATCATAGATCATAGAGAAAATTTTCTTTGAAATAAGACAATGCCCCTCATCAAGGTGTTGTGGAAAAACTACAAGTTTAAATAAGCGACATGGGAATCAGAAGAAGTGATGAAGTAGAGTTACCGACATATGTTTTAGTGTGGGAAAAGGAAATTTTGATGGTGATGTTTCCTTAGGGGGGATATTGTAATGACCCAAAAAATCATTAATGAAAATTTTTCTTAGTCTATTTAAATGACTTTTTATTGTTATGAAAAAAGTATGCACTTATTTGGATCTATGTTTTGGATTTTAAATTACCATTATGAATTGTGACAATTTATAATATAGTTGTTGAACATTGATCACATGATTAGTATAAATATAGGTCTCTAAAAAATCCAATTTACTTAGACAAAGGATGTGATGGCCTCATCTAGTAGACTTTCCCCATACAAATCCCATTTTTCGAAGCTCAGAAAGGAGGTGGAATCATTGGGCTTTTCTCTTGACCAAGCCCAATATGAGCTTCAATACATTAAGCTCAAGAGGAACCTCCAACGAGATTATTGGAAGTTGGTAGAAATTACTACTCGAGCAATGTTATCTGAGCCACTCCAAGAGTCTGTCACCATCGTGCACCTTACCCTATGGTCTTATGTGGGTGTTTTAAGGGTTTATGTAACAAGATCCTAGTAGTACTATTATTTACATTATTCATGTATATAGAATATACATTATTTTTATTATTGTTACATTGAAAATAGTTTTTAAAGAAAAAATAGTATTTTTAGTTAATATACAACTTAGAAATATATTTTGTTAAATTAATGGATTTTTGAACTAAATAAAATTTTAATATAATATTATTATTATTATTAAATTACTTTTTATTATATATAAATTATCGTGTAATTTTATGAATGAAATTGTAATTTTTATTAAGGTTTGAAAGTTGTTTTTGTCCAAACCCATGATTTTTTTATAAATGTCAGTTTTTATTTTAAAAGTAAAAATTCACATATTTAGAAAATTATTTATATAAAATGAATATTATTTTTTTAATCATGATGTCGAAATTTTCCAATGGTGAATTTTTCATTATTTTCTAAGACTATCAAATTTTTGGGTAAAAATTAAATATTGTTTGAATATATAATGTGTTTTATGACATCATAATGACCCAATAGTGATGTGATAAAATACTATAAATGATATGTTAGGCCAATATATGTTTTATCCTTGTAATAATTGGATTTAAAAAAATTGATTAACTTTATGAAACCTTAGTGGACCCTTCATGACTTATAAAACATTTTATCTTTTAAAATTGTTTTCCTTGAGAGTGTGACTCACCTCCACATAAGCAACCCTATTATTTTAAGAAGTTCGGTCATTTTCCTTATAAAGATTTTTTTTCCACTCCCCTTCATAAAAAAACCATGGGAAAAACCATGGGATGGTTTGTGGTTTTGATTAGTTTAATTTGTGGTGTCCCAAACCTAAATAATGATGAATTCCCTATCCTTTCCAATATAAACCCACCCAAGATCCATCTTCCTCTTCACTCAAATCCTTTAGAGTTCATAAAACCTATTCCATCCTATATCTATAATCTTCGCAAGGTTACCCAAGCTCCCATTAAGCCTCTCTCAATCCCCTCCCATGCCTTTAGGATAACATTTCCCTGTACGGGATTCCTTCCTTTCTCATTTATCCAATATTCTTAATATTGTTATGCCCTTTTATTTTCATTTATAAATGTTGGGGTATGATTTATAACCACCCTTATACTATTGTATTTATTTTTTATTGATGATATACCTTTTTATATCATCATTGACTTCTATATATACTTGTTACCATGCCGAAATTCGGTAAGGAATTTCTCTCTCCACAATTACATTCAAGAAATTATTTTGTATTATGAATCTAAATTCCATTACCTATGTTGGTAAATGTATATACATGACTCCCCTTACTTTCAATTTCATGTACATATGATGATACACCCCTTTCTCTCTCATCAACCATTTTTATGAAGTCTTATGTCACGCAATTATACTTCTGAAATTGCACCGCAATTTTCAAAGCCTAAATCATTGTGCAGTGAATACGATGCCCATTTCTCTATCATGGGTATTAAACTTTATTCACATTTACATATTGATGTAAGAGTTTCAAGTATTAATTCCACATTCCTAAATCATGGAATAAATTATGATGTTTTATGAATTCATGTTCTATGATCTTGTGACACACTTAAGCATGAAATAAAATGTTTAAGATGGGTGTGCCCTGATAGCACTTCAATACATTGGGTAAAGTATAGTATCATGATACATCATGTTCAATGAGTGTTAACTCAAGATAATTCTAATTAAAATAGTTTTTACTCATGCTTCATGTGTAATGAGGGATTACTCATGCTGCATGTGTAATGAGCCATGTTTCATGCTAATTCCATGTTAAGTGTTGTTTCCACATTTCCATGTTATGATTATCATGCTTTATCATGCTTTTATGTTCACATTTCTCTTGTGATCCATTGATATTCATATTGTATAATATGTACTATATTCCTCATTTTATTCTATGTTTATTCCCTTACTGGACTTTATTGCTCACCCTTTTCTTATGCATGTCCTTTGGTTATCCCATGCAATGCTAGGTATGAGGGAATGTAGTGGTCATGTAAAGGATTTTTTCAATAAGATGTTGAATTTTATTTTTTAAGTTTTTAAGTAATGTTCCTAATCCCAAAATACACTATACCTCTCTATCTATTATGTAGTATCAAGTGGATGTTTTATGTAATAAATTGTGTTAAGTGTGTAATATAGATCAAGGTTGTCATATCCAATGTACCATGACCATAAACAAAATAAATAATGGAAGTTTAGTATAAAAAATAAATCATTTTCATATAAAAATTAAAATAAAACATAAAAAATCACTCCACCTCCCTACACAAGAAATATGAAGTCCCTTTCACAGAATCAAACCATGAAAGAAATCAAACATGTTCTGGGTCTGAAAAAAATGCACAGAGTCAAGACATCTGTTAGATTGAATCTATACTTTATAAAGTCTTTATAAATTTCCCACGAGTCCTATAAAATTTATTTTAAATATAACATGATTCTTTTTCATATAACCAATTTTAAATTTGCAAGTCTTACTTATTTTTGTGCTCGTATACAATTACACACACACACACAAACACACACACATAGATATATATATATATATATATATATATATATATATATATGTATGTATTATTTTTATTTAAATCACATAAGTGTATGTGAATTTTTATAATTATATATATATATATATATACTCATTTATGTCAGGATAACTATCAGATTAATAATAGATATATGCACAATCTAAAATTTATTATACATAAAACCAATATTGAAACACATTAATATATATATATATATAAGCACACACAAAAATATGCACACATATATATAATAGTTAAAAGTAAATAAAAAGAAAGAGTTATATAATACATTACAATTAACTTTAATTTCAATTTTGGAATTAAATTCATTTAAATACCTAAAATAATTAACACGAAATTTATATTTAACTCAAGAGATATTAAAATTCCCATTTACATTTTAAGATCTATAACCATTATTTTTTGAGAAAAAGAATAATGTATTTTACAATTGTTGAGGGAACCAAAGTTGTAATATAAGAAAAATAAATTTTGAATTATGATTTTATTTGTAAAAAAATCATAAATATATACAATTAAATTATATACTGTTAATATTGAAATGTTTAAAGTATAGTACAAAAATTCACAGTAATTAATGGGTTAATCATGTCATAAACCAAAAAAAAAAATCCAAAATCATGTAAGAAAGTGTATAAATAAATTATTATGGGTTGAATGGTAGGTGATGAGGATATAACATACCCTAGAAAATTAAAAACAGAATAATTAACAAATAAAAAAATATCCAGAGCTCATCCAAGAATGAAACTCAATGTGGAAGAGAATACGTTGGGAAGAAGATATGAAATAAATAGAATAGAAAACAATAACATAGATATTCATACCTAAAACATGATGAAGCATAAGAATATTGATGGATAATAGAGGACCGACAAGGGGGTGTAGTGCACAGGTGGGGGAGGGGAGGGGCTATGGCATGATCATGTATATGGTAGAAAGGGGTGATGTTTGTTAAATTTAGGTTACAGTTTATACCACTACTATGGTTTGTATTATAATTATTATTGATTTAATAAAATTCAAAAATTTTGATGTCTGGTCAACTAGAATGATTTTCCCTCATGGTTTAACAAACTTTTCTCCAACTAGATATTCCTCAGGATACGAACATATAATCTATGATATTGGTATCCACAATTTTACGATTAGTGCACTAATGACACATAACCATTATATCAAATATTTACTTATCATGTATGTGATCTAGACATTTTAATAGAGATTGTGTGCTAATCATTTTACCTAAATAAACTGAAAATTTTCAAAAAATATAAATTGGATTTCCTATATTTCAAGGGAAAATGGGAAGTATATAGAGAAATAAATAAAATAATATTCTTGGTGTGATAAAAATAATGTCATTAAACAAAGGCTTATATTTAATGTGTGATTTCTAAAACTAAATTGGCATATATTTCAATAAAATAATATCTAAATCTCATAACAAAAACATGATCCCTATAATGGAATGTTTAGTATCTTTGAGGATAAGAAACATAAGAAACATATTTTTTCATTATTTTTTATCATTAATCCATAATACAACCATACTATAATCCCTTATATTCTTCTCATAACTAATTCCATCTTCATAAAATATGGAATAGAATCATAAGGAATGGGTGACATTAAACACTCTGTAAAGTAAAATATCATCATATAATTAATTGTTAGATCAAATGAATATTTGAAATTATGGTCATTGGATAAATACTTTATCCAAAATAGTATATGTAATTAAGAATTTTCCAAATGTCCTGATAGAAGGATATCTAATATCAAATGAATAAAAATATACCATGGAAGAAGTGTTTAGAATCATGAGATAATAAACATGATTTAGGGAGAATAATCATATGTACAAGGTATGGAAATGTATCATACACTGGAAACATAACATAACAAATATTATTGGATTAATCATACATTTAGAGAAATAAAAACAATAGGAACAAAAATTTTCTACACATCTTGTTATGAACAAATAAAATTTTCATGCTTTACTATTGAAATAAAAAAAATGTTCACATGATATATTTTGAAAAAAAACATTCTGAACATCATATTTTTATCAAAAAAATCCCATTCTATATGTTTCTAACAAGAAAAAATCAAAATATATGTTTCATGAACCAAAAAAAATCCTCAATCAAAATGAAGTGAATAAAAAATATTCCCATGATCAACATCATTACACATGTTATATAAATATTTATTCAACACATTTGAATGAGTTATAGGACCCCACCCATTAAAAATATATATATATTTATTCCAAATTAAATTAATAATTCATTATATCATAAAGAACATATGAAATGAAAATGGTTTTATTTATAAATCATTAGTATACCATGATAATTAAAAATCATTTACTCATCACTTCTATAAGGTATCAAAAAATTTATCCCTTAGCTTTTAAACTATTGATAACAAAAATTCAGTCCCAAATAGAGTATTTTATAAGAACATTTAGAGGTCCCCTCATAAAAAATAATTTTTAAAGAGCGCTGTCGTGGGAACCCTCAAATTATTAATGTGATTTTGGGGTACTTAGGTGCAGCATAGTGGCTGACCAAGGTCGTCTCTTAAAGGAGGAAGTGAATTAAAAAAACTTTCTAGAGGCATTCTAAAAATAAAATAGAATATAATTAAAACACTAATTGAAATGATGGGGGTGGTTATTTATCATTTATAAAACTTGAAGAAGTTTGCTGGAAGAATATTGCGTTTTTTTGTTTTTAATTTTGAAATGAAGTTTGATTAAAAAGACACAACAAGAAGATGTTTTTTTAGAAAATATTTTAAAAGTAGTAATCGATCTAACTCTACCTATTCACTATATTATTAATCATTATAATTTAAATTAACATTAAATTAATTATGATCCATTAATTTTTTAAATCCCTAACCCTACGAGAATTAACTTTACCATGAAGATGAAGTGAATTTAACCCGAGGCTAACTTCGGAACATGCAATCGCAACACCCTGCTTTGATTGATGTTCTAAGATTAGATCATGGTCAGTGGTAAATTAAGGCACATTTCTCCTCTAGAAATTAGAATTAATTGAGTTTATGGATTATATTTGAACACAACAAATTGATCCCATATGGTTTTTTATAACCGATTAAGTTCTCACTCTCACAATTTACACAAAATCTCATCCTCGCGTGTTTTTGTGTTAATTGTTCAATTGCTTGCCTAGTTTCAATTAAATTAAAAACTAAATTAATTGATCATATTATGTGAATTAAAATATATCATTGATTCAAAATAAATGAATGTAGAAGGTAAGAGATAGATCGATTACTAAAGGACTACTCTTCCATGGGTGGCGTAATCATCGTAAAAGCGAATTGCATTTGCAACGGTTTACAATGAGTATAACCCAATAACGCTTTTACTCAAGAATTCCAACCCAAATAGGAAGATTAAGATAAGAATAAATTTAAACAAAACAGAAGAAAATAGTAGAAATAAAATAAGAACAAAGAAGTTTATTATGAAAACACAAACATTACTACATGAGGAAGAAGAATAGGGCTTCGACGAAGAGATCCTTGCTTCAAGAGATACCCTTATTTAATTGCTTGGATAATTGGAGTGGAACATATTCTACTCTTACCTAAACTTACCAATTCACTTCTAAACCCCAACAAATGATAAAAAGACTAATGTATATAGTGGTGGGGAGGCTAGGTTCAAAGTAGTTTCAAGTGTGAATGGGGAATCTCGGTCAAATATTTTATGCCAACTTGAACTGACCTTTTGACCACCAAAACGCATGAATAAGCTCTTCTTACAGAAGGATCATATGTGAGGATATGTGTCATATATCCCCTCTCAAACTTTGGGCTTAATAAAATCCCATATGAAAGAGTTATGTCCGAAATACAGAATCTTCTCCATTCTAGCGTGTCCATCCCACTTTTGACTTTATGGCCCAATTACTCCATCCAAATGAATTATTTTGATCCAGTGTCCTGAATAAAAGTTGTATCCCATGAAGTAAGGAACATATTTACAAAATATTAAGTTCAAATAACTCAAATAAGAATATTTATGATTGAAATACTACAGTAATTTTGAAAGGGTAAAACTGGAATTTTCATCAAATATTCAAATGAATGATCTAATCCCAAATACTTTCTAATTGTACATATTTAACACAATGTGAGGAAATTGTATCATTTATTATCAATAAAATATTCAATAAAATAGTGTTTTATCAACTCCCACACACTTACCCTTTTGCACTCCTGGGAAAAACCTCATATCAAGTAAACAACAATATCAAATCAAAACCAATTTTAAAACACATATCCTTGAGATCAAACAATTACACACCAAGAAACAAAAGATATCATGCCTCATAAAAACCTTATTTAAAGTTATCTATTTATATCATTCAATATATTTCCACTTCATTTATCCTCCCATGCACAAAACACTTACCTCACTTGAATTTTCTCTCATCACTCAAATATCAATTTTTTTTTGCAATGTCTTTCTCATACAAACTCATACAAGGTTCACCATAGGCTTGATAAATTCCTACATAGCCACCCAATGTGATTCAAGGACATGTGTTTATCATGAGGACTTTTCAGGGTTGTTCTGTGGATTTCATTTGGTAGGATTTAGATGTGAAAAACTCTGAGGCTGAATGAGGGGGGCTTGACTCTTTTTGAAGAAAAATTGCATTAATCTAATTTTCACTTAAATATGGTCTCCTCATTAATCCCAATAGTATCAATTCAGCTCCATCATCGTGAAAAGTCATAGAAAGTTTACACCATTCATCATCCAACAACTAAAATGTCAATCTTCTCAAACATGATTTTCTTGAAAGCTCCAGATAGGCACAGCTTTCTACATTAATTAGAAGCTCCAGAAAAGGCATAGCTTCACTTATCATGAAAGCTCCAGAAAAGGAATAGCTTTCAATATAATGATTTTCTTCAGTAGAAAACAAATATCTTCAGAATTTAATTTTCCACCCAAATAATCATAGAATGTGGTAGCACAACACAAGATAGCTTCCCCCACACTCAAGTTCAACTAGATTATGAAATTTCACTTCAAGAGTAGGTTGGATAGGGAAAATTGGCTTGTAATGTGGCTAAACTAACAGGATGTTCATGGATTCTAAGGTCTAAAAGGATTAAATGTTTAAGGTAGGCCATTATAAAAAAGGATTCTTTGAAATAGGGGCTTTAATACCTAACAAATGCCTCAATCATTTAAACATAAGTACATCAAACCCTCAAGTTTTGACCAGAATAAATAAAATTCTAGTTAAATCAAGTATGGTTTGGTTCTCTCAAGAAGTGAGTTGAATGTAAAGAATGTGAAAATAATGGTTTAAAAGCCTCACAGGAAAGTGGTTTCAAATATAAAGATAGTGAGATGTGGCATGGGATTCAAAATTCAGTGTACTTTTCATGAAATTTCTAAATATTTGAACTTGAAACAAAGTCATTTTAGCATTCATTTAAGCTTAGTTTCGAGGGATAAATTTTTTCACTTAATGATATGGATTTAAAAATGGTGACGAGAATCATTTTAGCTCAAAATTTTCAGAAACACGCAGAAAATTGAAAAATAAACACACAAAATATGAAAAACACAGCATTTTTTTTGTTTTTTTTAAATAGGAAAACAATTGAAATTACTAAATTAAAAGGTTCCCTCCCCCACACTTAAAATATTGCATTGTCCTCAATGTGAACCCATGAGATGATATATGAACATGAAATGTATAATTTTAAATAGGACAAAGAATAAAAAAGTTAAAGGGTTAGGAAAAGCCTAATGTGATCAAGTGATGATGGGGTCATGTAGTGTGATAAAATCCACTGCGTCAGTAGGAAGTCCCTCAATGTATATCTTCAAACGTTTCCCATTGACTGTAAAGCTCCTTCCTATGCCCTCTTGTGTGATCTCCACTGCACCATAAGGAAAAACATTAGTCACAACATAAGGACCTAACCACCTGGAATGCAACTTACCAGGCATCAGCTTTAGTTGTGAACTATAGATAAGGACTTTCTATACAACATGAAACTCCTTTTGTTTGATCATTATATCATGAACTGCTTTTGATTTTTCCTTATAGATCCTTGATTTCTCAATTGATGATAATCGAATCTCCTCAAGCTCTTGAATTTTCAGCTTCCTTTGGATTCCAGCTTGGGCCAAATCCATGTTGCATTTCTTAATAGCCCAATAAGCCCGATGCTCAACTTCCACAGGGAGATGACATGATTTCCCAAAAACAATCCAAAATGGGGACATACCAATGGGTGTCTCGTATGCTGTTCTATAAGCCCATAATGCATCATTCAAGCAGTTGCTCCAATCCTTCCTATTTGGATGCACGGTTTTCTCCAAGATTTGTTTCAACTCATGATTTGAAACCTCAGCCTTTACATTTGTTTGGGGGTGGTATGGTGTTTATGTTTTGTGTGTCACCCCATACTTCTGAAGGAGGTAAGCAAAATTCCTATTGAAAAATTGTGTCGCTTGGTCACTGATGATGGCCTTCGGTACTCCAAACCTGCAAAAAATATGTGCTTTGACAAAGTCCACAACAACATGATAATCATCAGTCCTGGTGGACTTGGCCTCCACCCATTTACTCACATAATAGACACCAATAAGGATATACAAGAAACCAAATGAACTAGGAAAAGTTACCATAAAATCAATTCCCCAAACGTCAAAAATCTCACAGAATAAAATGGGATGTTGGGGCATCTCGTGTCTCATTGAAATTTTTCCTGTGTGTTGGCAATGAGAGCATGACTTACAAAACACATGGGAATCATGGAATGAGCTAGGCCAATATAATCCAGATTCTAAGACTTTTCTAGCAGTACGTTGGGGTCCAAAGTGTCCACCACAAGAAATTGTATGATAGAAATGAAAAACAGACTCAAACTCATGATTGGGAACACACCTCCTAATGACTTGGTCACTACACATGCGCCAGAGGTAAGGATCATCCCACACATAAAACCTAGATTCAATTTTTAATTTTTGGACTTGATGCTTCTTCAAATTTACTGGTATTTCAGAGGCAACAATGTAATTAACTAAATCAAATTACCAAGGATACTTACCTAAGATGGTATAGAGATTCTCATCGGGGAAAGTGTCCCGAAGTGGTACCTGGTCCAAGGTGTCACCCTCTGGTGTGTGAGTAAGCCTACTCATGTGGTCTGCCACCAAATTCTTTGTCCCCTTCTTGTCCTTTATCTCAATGTCAAACTCTTGAAGAAGAAGCATCCATCGAATCATCCTGGGCTTTGCATCTGGCTTCTTCAAGAGGTACCTCAAAGATGCATGGTCAGAAAAAACAACTACTTTAGATCCCAATAAATATGAACGAAATTTATCTAAATCAAATATAATAGTAAGAAACTCCTTTTCTATTTTGGTGTAGTTTGATTGGGAAGAATCCAACATCCTCAATGTATACGAAATCACGTGTGAACGTCCCTCCACCCTTTGAGATAAGACGGCTCCAACCGCAAAGTTGGAGACGTCACACATAAGCTCAAAAGGAATATCCCACCGTGGGGTTTGTATGATCGGTGGATTGGTCAGGCACTTCTTTAGCTCATCAAAGGAAGTCCTGCAAGAATCATCAAACACAAAATCAGAATCCTTTTGAAGTAACCATGATATAAGAAGAGAAATATTACTAAAATCTTTGATGATGTGTCGATAAAATCCTGCATGCCCTAGGAAAGATCTAACATCAAACACACATGAAGGATAGGGTAAGGATGAAATAATTTCTATCTTAGATCTATCAACCTCTATCCCATGTTTTGACACTACATTCCCTAAGACAATTCCATGCTCTACCATGAAATGACACTTTTCAAAGTTCAGGACCAGATTCTTCTCAACACAACGATTCAATACCTTTCCCAAACTATTTAGACATTCATCAAATGAGTATCCATACACTGTAAATTAATCCATAAATACCTCCATGCAGGTCTCAATAAAATCATAAAAAATACTCACCATGCATCTATGGAAGGTACCTGGGGCGTTGCAAAGTCCAAATGGCATCCTCCTGTAGGTAAATGTGCTAAAGGGACAGGTGAATGTAGTCTTCTCCTAATCCTCCAGAGCAATAGGAACCTGAAAATATCCAGAAAATCCATCCAAGAAACAATAATTTGTTCTTCCATCAAGTCTCTCAAGCATCTGATCAATAAATGGGAGGGGGAAATGGTCCTTGCAAGTAGATTGATTTAGTTTTCTATAATCAATACACACGTGCCAACTATTTTTAACCCTAATTGAAAATAACTCATATTTCTCATTTTTAACAATAGTAACACCACTTTTCTTAGGCACAACCTGAATAGGACTTACCCACTAAGAATCTGAAATGGGATAGATTATACCTGCCTCGAGAAATTTTTCAACCTCTTTTTTAACAACCTCCAGAAGGGTTGGATTGATTATCCTTTGTGGTTGCCTCACCGGTTTATCTCCATCCTCCAAAAGAATCATATGCATGAAAATGGAGGGGCTAATACCTGATATGTTAACTAAGGTCCACCCGATTTCCCTAATGTTCTCCCTCAAAATATTCAAAAGTTTTTCTTCATGTTCAAAAGGGAGATTGTTAGAAATTATAACAGGAAATTTGTCACCACTTAACAAGTAGGATTATTTGATATTTTGTGGCAATGGTTTGAGTTCTAGTGTAGGGGGTGGTGTATGGATGGAGACATAGAAAGAACTGAAATATGTGCACAAAGAGCATCAGTATCATAATAGAAATCATCACAATCATAGAATAAATCCTAAAATCCATCAGCATACTCAACAGCCATGTCATAATTAGAGTTCACATGATCAAAATTAGAATATGATTCCATTTCAAAATCAAATCTTAGAGTGTCTTGTTCCTTAGAAACAGGTGTGGAAGTTCTCTTAGACATCAAACTAGAACCAATACTCATAATCTCTCTACGAATAGGACAATAAAAATCCATGTGGTTTTTACTTGTTGGTTCAAAATAGAAGATAACAAATGCAGAATGATCTTCTGAGGGGTACTTCATGGAATCCATAACATTAAATATCACAACTTCATCCCCAAATTCCATGTAAAGTGTACCCTCATTGACATTTATGATAGTTTTTGTAGTTTTGAGGAAGGTTATACCTAATATAATGGGGGCATGAGAACTTACCTGATCATCCTCCATGTTAATCATGTAGAAATATGCTAGGAAGATCATGTCTCTTACCCAGACAAGTACATCCTCAAGGAATCCCACTGGATATGTTGTAGCTCTATTCACCAACTGCACCACTACTCTCATCAGTTTCAACTCACCAACCTATAAAGAATAGAATACAGAGTGAGGCATCACATTTATTGAAGCTCCTAAATCACAAAGAGAATCAGAGAAGTGCAACTACCCTATAGTACATGGGATGGAGAATGTCCTGGGATCATTGCACTTTTTTGGCATTGCTAGATTTGGTGTAATGAGTGCTGAGACATTCCTTCCAAGGTTGATCCTCTCATTTCCCTTGAGCCCTCTTAAATTGGTACAAAGTTCTTTTAATAATTTCACATACCTTGGAATTTGTTTAATGGCTTCAAGTAGAGGAATGTTGATCTCCACACGCTTGAATGTGTCCAAAACCTCCTTTTGCATTGCTTCTTCAGCCATCTTCTTGGTTTGAACAACCCTGTTTGGAAAAGGAAGGGGTTTAGGAAGAACATCATTAATCTTTTGATTACCTTTATCTTTCTCCTTGGGTTTCTCGTTAGTTGATGTGGAATTGGGATTTTTTGGAGTTAAGGTGAATCTAGGTGGAATTTTAGGTGGAGAAGCATCAATTGTTTTCTTCCCACTTCTCAATGTGATGGCATTGACATTCCCCTTTGGGTTTGGAGTGGGTTGGGAAGGTAAATTTCTGGAATTCTTACTTATAAGTTCATGGAGGGTGGGGGAAATCTGCCTCATTTGAGTCTTCAACCCCCTTAGCTCCTAACCTTGACTCTTCAACTCATTCTGTTGATTAAGAACAATTTGCTTCAAAAGATCATTAGTGTTAGAATCTACCTTTTGTGGGGGATTCCCTTGTTGCTGGTTTGCTGATGCTTGGGCTTCAAATATAACGACCCATACTTTATATACATTTTTAATAATTAAAAATTGAAGAACTCTTATTAGAACATATAACAAAACCATGAAAGGACCGTATAGGTATAGTGTCTTTAGAAACTGGGAAACATAAACAACTGGTTCATAAATCATCTACGTTGTCTCCCATTTATTTCATCATATCTAGAGTCCCTTTTGGCATATCCTACTTAATAACCTTCTTCCTGACCTGGGGAAAGAGAACATACAAAAGGGTGAACTCAAATGCTCAGTAAGGGTAAAAAAAAATATCAATCACCTCATATTCATAAGAACATATCATTTTGGAAATCTTAACCTGTAAAAGAGATCATAATTTCATAACATGGGATAAATCATAGTAGTGAAATGTAATCCCAATAATCATAACTTAAAACATGAAACTTTTTTTCATACACACATAATCATAGAGAATCATTTCTTAGTAGTCAAGACTCATTTCCAAGACTATCTTAGCAGACAAAGTCCATTTCTGAACCGAGTTCACTCCTCGTTTCAGTCCTGTTTCACTGAACCAGATTAACCTGTCATTCCAGCCATGTATATCTTATGAGATATAAATCTTTACCCAATTCATTGGAGGGAGATATAGGTCCCACCCATCTCATAATGAAACCATTCTTATGTGTGCCACAAAATCATAAATCATACATCATAGCATAACCCATGTAATAAAAAATGGGATTCTTAATCATCATGTCATCATAACATAATCCATATAAGATAAAAGGACATCATAAAAATAATTACATAATAACATAATCAAAACAATTTAAAAATAGGTATAGAAACATAACCCTATATTATCTTAGATGGAAAATAATTTTGATAAAACAATTGAACTCCATTCTTGGGGAAAATATCCTTTCTACTTCAAAAACATTTTCCTTTCTTAACATGTTGTATAATTTTAAACTAAAAGAAGTTGATTAAAAATAAACATGAAAAATTTTAAAGGAAGCTTCATGTAAATAATTTTCTAAAAGTCCATTCATGCCATATATGTTAAAAAAACATTTTTCTCGTACTTTGGCCAGAAAAGTCAAAAAGTACCTCGTACGAAAAATGACAAAAGATTCCTTTCATATCTTTTACTAAAAACTCACCGAAGGGTAAAATTGGATTTAAAAAATTGTAGGAGGATAGGAATAATATTACATATTGAGGAAACATGGATGTGGATGATAAATATTTCCCAGTAAATTTGGAAGTATAAACAATCTCGGATAAAAATGAGATTGTGAGATTCTCCCTTACCTTAGGTCTGATTTGCTTTGTACGTGTCCGAACCACCTGTATAATGATTTAAATAATGTCATTTACTTATTCCAGAATCATACCCATTGTTATTATATCATATATGGTCATATTCTTAGATTCTTAGCTTTTATTAGTAATATTTCATTGCTACTTGTTATCCGAGTGTTTATTGCTTTTTGTTTTTATGCGTGTTTTGTAGAATAAATTTGTATTCTTCTTTTTAGGTTATAGATACCTCATTTTAGGAATGGTATTAGTGTAATATATATCATATTTATTCATTCAATTCATTTATATAATCATTATTCAATGAAGATCATGTAGAACGAGTTGCATCACATCGTGAAGACAGTAGGCCGTACGTACGCACGAGCGATGATATCATTCCCATGATCGTGGAATTGAATTGAAGCATATGTATACAATTTAAGAATCAATATCACTTTAAAATAATCATATATAGTTATTATTTACACCATTATACCCATACAAGTAAAGTGGTGGTTGAAAATAGATTTCACCACGACGTGGAGACAGTATTCCATACGTACGCACGCGCAGTGATTTCATTTTCCGTAGGATGGATAGATGGTGAAATAGGGTTGTTTCATACTTATAATAACATATTAGTATATGAGTGATACTTATGTTATTACTTCATAATGAAACAACTAAATAAGAAGAATTATAAGAAGAAATAAAGTTGAAAGAATCGGTAACGGACATTACCTCTTCTTTGAAGCGCCTCTTCTTAACCTCCTCTTAGGGCACTAAAGATGGTTTTTGAAGAATACCAGGACCTCTAGGATGTTTCTAGGGAAGTTTAGAAGAGAAATTTTCAGGGTTTTTCCAAGCTTGAAGGCTCAAAGTGGTGTGAGGAAGAGAGGGAGGAGGTGCCCTTTTATAAGGGAGGAGAGGGGCACCTTTGGAAAAACTAAAAATATTATTTTATTATAAAGTCATATTCGGTTTTTAATAGCTCCAAATTGATTTATTTTGAATCTAAGGTGGGTATGGGTCGAAATAATCTCATAAAATATAATTTATACAATTTTAGGTTTCTATTTTAACCTTATCATTTAGATTTAATTTTAAGTTAATAATTTTACTTTTACTGTGTCTTCTTGTTTTCTTACACTATAAGGTTAATAAACTTACTATAACAAGAAAAACGAACCCCAAGTTGTTTATTATTAATATATATAACCTTATATAAGTACTTTTTTCAAACCTTAGATTTTTAGGAATAAAATAACAATTAATAATATAATATTTGTTTTAAAAACTATTTTATGTCAATTTTGACACTATTTGGTACTTGATTTTTGTGAAAATCATAACAGCATGATTAGTTTGAAAAAAGTTAATTAAATCAATACTAACATGTCATATTAACCTATAAAATTAGTGTAATTCATAAAAAGTCTCAAATTACATTTATTTGGGTATTTATAACATCAATTATGTTAATATTTCATTAATAAGATAATTACTGCATCATCATTGTGTTATAAATAAATTAATTTATTTAATGTCTAAAAATTATAAATAAAATACCATTATGTAGGAAATATTTTTATCTTTATAATGAATATTTATAGTCTAATTTATCTTATGTATAACTCTATATTAAAAATGATTTATTTATTAAACATTGATTTTAACTATTTTAACCCTTCTTTAAATAAATTAATAATAAATGTCCTAATCTAATCCAAGTGGACCTAAATGGTCATATTTTATTCATAAGGTTGTTTTTTACACTTATCCAATAGAATTAGGACATGTGTTAGGGTAATAATAATATCATTTTTACCCTTAATTACCCTATTTACTTTTAACCGTGGTAAATAAAAGTAAAAAGTTACTATTCACCAAAAATTATTTTCATCTCATTGAACCAAATTTTAGACCTTGATATTAACCGTGTCTCTTGGATTTTCAAAATTCCATTCACAGAATCGGTAATATTAAGTTTTATGTAAATTTGAAAATTCTCCTAGAAGGTGGGTAAAAGACGGTGAAAAGTTCAATAAAATTTTTATATAACTAAAATTATTATAAAATGACTCCAATGAATTACATTGAGATTATATAGGTATTATGTTTCAATTTTTACCTAAAATAAATTTAAATAAAATAATTAATTAATTAAATAAAAAGTCGGTTTTTAAATAGTAACCCAGTGTTTTCACTATTCATCAAAAATTGAAAGTTTTCAGAAAAATACCAAAATTTAACCCTAGGCTAATTTCGATATTCTGAATCCAATAATGAAGTCCATTTTTAAAAATTTATAAAATTTCAAAAGGTGGGTATTTCTATTCATAACGGCTAGTTTTAATGATATTTTAATAGCATATCGTTGTTTAGTGAAACTCGGTATTGCGTACAACGCAAGCTATCGAGGAAGGTCGTGATTGCATGTAAAGGAATCCAAGATAGTGTTGTGTGTAGTGAAAGATTCCTTTATATAACATAATACATAAAATAAAATATTTCTCATAAAATCTTGGGAGTTACATTCTACCCCCCTTAAAATGAATTTCACCCTCTAAATTCATCACTTCGTAACAAATAGATGAGGATACCTCTCCCTCATCATATCCTCAAGCTCCCTTGTAGCTTCTTCTAATTGGTGGTTCCTCCGTAAAACTTTCACCAAGCGAGTGGTCTTGTTCCATAGGAATTTTTCGCTACGATCCAGAATCAGTATCGACTGTTCTTCATAAGAAAGATCTTGCTCCAGCGGTACAAATTTTGAGTTGAGTACATGTGAAGGATCGGGTATGTACGTTCTCAGGAGAGATACATGGAACACATCGTGAACTTGAGAGAGATTCGGTGGAAGCACCAATCGTTAAGATACCTTCCCAACATGATCTAGTATTTCGAAAGGACCGATATACCTAGGGCTCATCTTTCGCTTCTTTCCAAATCTCATTACTCTCTTCCAAGGAGATATTCGTAAGAACACTTTATCACCCACTTCAAACTCTAGGTCTTTTCTTCAGTTATCGGCATAACTTTTTTTTCGACACTGAGCTGCTCTAATGTGTTGTTGAATAGATCTGACCTTTTCTGCCATCTCATCAATAAGATCAGGTCTTAATAGCTTCCTTTCCCCAACTTCATCCCAGCAAGTTGGAGTTCAGCATTTCTTTTCATATAGAGCTTCATAAGGATCCATCTTAATACTGGAGTGAAAGATATTATTATAGGAAATTTCCACCAAAGGTAGGTGTTGATCCCAACCACCTTTGAAATCCATAGAGCAAGCTCTTAACATATCTTCTAGAGTTTGAATTTTTCTCTCAGACTGACCGTCTGTCTGAGGATGATAAGCAGTACTGAAACTCAACTTTGTATCCAGATTATACTTAAGACTTCGCCCAGACATTGAGGTAAACCTTGGATCCCGATCAGATATAATGTAAAGTGGTACTCCATGAAATCTTACCACTTCCTTCACATATATCCTGGCAAGTTGATCTAGAGAGAAATCCTCTCTAATAGAAATGAAGTGTGCCGACTTTGTAAGACGATCAACTATGACCCAGATAGCATTATTACCTTTGGATGTTTTAGGAAGTCCGGTGACAAAGTCCATAGTGATGTTTTCCCATTTCCATTCAGGTATGGGTAATGGTTGTAACATCCCCTTAGACTTTTGTCTCTCAGCTTTAACTTACTGACAAACCAAGCATTGAGAGACATATTTAACAACATCTCTTTTCTTGTCATATCACCAGAAGTACTCTTACAGGTCCCTATACATCTTCATGCTTCCAAAATGAATAGAGAATGAAGAACTATGAGCCTCATACAGCATCTCCTTCTTTAATTCTGGGATGGGAGGAACACAAACTCGATTCCTGAACTTTATTATCCCATCACAATCAAGGTTGAATTTAGGAACATTTCTCACCTTCTTTTGTAACTCTACATCTTCTTTCTGTGCCTCTTTAATCTTCACATGTATAGATGGTTGAACATTCATTTGAGAAAGATAAGATTTTTCCCCTTCCATTATAATTCCAAGATCCATCCTTTGTAAATCCATAAATATTGGATCTTTTGTGATACTCATCATGAATAAGATAGCATGGTCTTATCAACTTAATGCATCTGCCACCTTGTTTGTTTTCCTAGGGTGGTAATGAATTGAGCAGTCGTAATCCTTAATCAGCGCCAACCATCTTATTTGGTGCATATTCAGCTCCTTTTGTGTGAAAATATACTTTAAAATTTTATGATCAGTATAAATATCACACCTTTCTCCATAAAGATAATGCCTCCAAATCTTTAATGAAAAGATTACCACAGCTAACTCCAAATCATTAGTTGGGTAATTTTGCTCATGGATTTTCAACTATCGTGAGGCATAAGCTATCACCATATAATTTTTCATGAGAACACAGCCCAATCCCTTCTTGGATGCATCACTGTATATCACAAACCATTCTCCACTACAAGGCAGTGTGAGCACAGGTGCACTGGATAACCTTCTTTTTAACTCCTTGAAATTCTCTTCACATTCCTCTATCCAAAACAAACTTAACTCCTTTACAAGTCAATTTGGTGATTGGGTTATATAATCGTGAAAAATATTTCACAAAATGTCGATAATATCTAGCCAAACCAAGAAAATTTCGGATCTCAGTTACTGTTGTTGGTCTCGACCATCTTTCGATAACCTCTGTTTTTGCTGGATCCATATATATCCCCTCTTTTGAGATTATGTGACCCAAAAATGAAACTTTTTTAAACCAAAATTCACACTTGGTAAATTTGGCATAAATCTTCTCCTTTCTCAAGGTCTTCAATATAATTCTCAAGTGATCTTCATGTTCTTCCTTGCTCTTTGAATAGACAATAATATCGTCTATAAAGACTACCACAAACTGATCAAGATAGTCTCTAAAGACTCTATTAATCATATCCATGAAGATAGTAGGGTCATTAGTAAGACCAAATGGTGTCACTATAAATTCATAGTGTCCATACCTTATACGGAAAGCTGTCTTTGGTATATCCTCCCTTTTGACCCTTAATTGATGATACCCTGAACGAAGATCAATCTTGGAAAAGTATTGATCTTCACGTAGTTGGTCAAATAAGTCATCAATGCACGGGAGAGGATATTTTTTCTTTATAATGATATTGTTAATTTCTCGATAATCAATGCAAAGTCTCATTGATCCATCTTTCTTCTTAACAAACAGAACAGGTGCTCCCCAAGGTGATGCACTAGGGCATATGAATCCCTTATCAAGATTCTCTTGGATTTGCCTCTTCAATTCCTGCAACTCAATTGGGGCCATTTGATGTTATTCATTTATTAATATCATTTTATATACTCCCTCTACTGATTTTCAATTAAATTTGCATAACTTATGTGAAATACTCATGCTTTAATATTAAATATTATTTTGGAGTATTGTTTCGAATAATACAGATTCATGTCTGTTTAGTATTTTAAATATAACTCTCACCCTACTAATCCAAATTGTGTGATTCTTGACTTTTAGGGTTATAAATTCAATTTCCTACAAATCACTTAACTGGAGCATTGGCTAATTCGGCCATTTGAAGGTCCATATGGACCACACAAGATGACCCACCGGATCTACCTAATTTCTGGACCAGCCTTGAAGATTTCATTACTGTGCTCAATTTCCTAGCCCAAATGAGTGGATATTATTTTTCAATCTCGGGAATTTCCTAAGGAGTCATGGATTAAAATTTAAAGGTCCAAATCTACCATTTTTTGGCCCAATTGATCCATTGAAATCAAGCCCACCATTCTGTCCGGGATTTTAAATCAGCCCACCATTCTTGACTTTTCAACTTATCCACTTGTCCAAAGAAGCTCATATTTTGTTTTGTTAAATATAAGATATGGAGGATCAACTTTCCAGAAGAAATAGTTCGGATTTGAAGGCATCTCTATATCCATAAATGCATTCACATTTAGGCCATGGAAACTTTCTGGATAAAATTGGACAGTAGAAAAGTTTTTAGTAATCCGGCCATAACTTTGGCCAAAAAATTCCAATTACAGCCAAATGTTGAGGGTAACTATTAAACATCCATATCTACAACATTTAATAAGGATATCTCTCTAGATTCAGCTGTATGAAAGGTCAAATTGTCGGGCCAACTTGAGGGGCAGTTTGGGAATGAAAACAGTCCACTACCTTTGGCTATAAATACACTCCCCTCTTCTCCTTGCAAGAGGATGGCACTTTTGCACTTAGGAGGATATATTGGCACAACCAAGTCATTTCCAAGGTCTTGTTAGGATCTTCCATACTCAAGTTTTCACTTGAGAAACCTTTCCTCCTTCATTTCTTTCTATGTATTTCATGCTCTTTCCTTTGTAATTGTTTTAGTGTACTTGTAATTTCTTTTGAGTTTTAATGCAAGTTTCTCCTTCATCACTTCTAATTATCATACACCTTCTGTAGTTTAATATTAATAGTTTATTAATTGTTAAAAATCAATCTTAAAACCATTTCCTTTAATTGATTTCTTATTCAATCAAAACACGTGTTTCATTCACGTTCTTTGTAGTTCGTGTGTGTGTTCGGCACACCACTCTTTTCTTGTTCAATTATTCTCCCTCTTATTCTCATACCCTAATACTGTAAACATCCCTACCAGATTAATAACCATCCTAATGGCTGATTAAATCTCTCATTGGGGTGAGTTATAATTTAGGTATGTTAAGCGATGGAGAGCTTTTGCTCGATGTGTATTCTTTGAATTAACATTGCGTATGTTGGACTTAGCATGTCATGGATTAATGACTTGTTTTGTTTAACATGTGGTTTCCATGGATTATTGGAACCATAAATATGCTACCATAAACAAGATATGATTAAGATTAGAACCCTGAGTTAAGTCAAGGCTTGGATTAAAGCCTTAACACTTGGGAATTCCAATCAATGTCAACTTGTGACATGGGTGTTAATTTAATGCAATATAAAGCAAAGCTCAAGGATATCACAAGCTTAACTACCTAATGATAAACTCACCCCAATATTTATCAAATTGTTAAATCAATATTAATCAATCAATCATTTCAATTAAAGCTCTGCAAACAAACCCCCAAATCAAAACACAATTCAAAAATAATCAACTATAAAAAAATTATACCATCATCGAGGATTCGACCCGAGTGCTGCTATACACATTAGCAGAGCACCGGAACCTTGAACGGTTGATAGGCGACAATCGGCCATGCTTTCAAATGGCGCCGTTGCTGGGGATGGTGCATAATTGTAGTTTATAGTTTCTGATTTTTGAAAAAAAAAGACCAAAAAATCAAATAACCCACAAAAAAAATAAAAAAATAAAAATAAAAATAAAAAATATTACACAGAGAAAAACCCTCCATCATCTTCAAGTCTTACTCTGCTCTTGATGCCCTGTAGCCTCCCAAACAATCGCTCGGATTTGTTTGATCCTCAGATTGAGCGAACTATTTGCCAAATTAGGAGGAACCTTAGGGACAATCAAAACAACCAAGGCCCACTAATTCCTTGACCAATTGATTTAGAGATGGCTAATCCTAGGGAACAGACCCTTAAAGAACTTGCTACCCCCGATATAAATTACCAACCTCTTCGTATTCAATATCCAAACATCGAGGATGATTTCGAACTCAAATCGGGTTTGATTCATCTTCTTCCTCATTTCCATGGGCTAGCTGGTGAGGATCATCATCTTCACCTCAAAGAGTTCCAAGTGGTCTGCTCAACCATGAAACCTCCAGGGGTTTCTGAAGAACAAATCAAGCTTAGAGCTTTCCCCTTTTCCCTAGCGGATTCTGCCAAGTCTTGGCTCTACTACCTCCCACCTGGTTCCATAAACTCATGGGTTGACATGAAGATACTTTTCCTTGAGAAGTTCTTTCCCGCTTCCCGAACAGCTTCTATCTGAAAGGAAATAAGCGGCATCCGTCAATTCCCTAATGTATCACTCCATGAGTATTGGGAGAGGTTCAAAAAGCTTGTGGAAACTTGTCCACACCATCAAATCCCTGACCAAATCCTGATCCAATACTTCTATGAGGGTTTATTGGCTATGGAGCGAACTCTCATTGATGCCGAAAGTGGCGGTGCTCTTGTTGAAAAAACTCCTGCAGCTGCACGAGAACTCATAAGCAACATGGCTGCAAACACGCAGCAATTCCATACTCGAGCACATGCTCAAGTGAAACAAGCCCAAGAGAATCAATCCATAGAGCCCAACAAAATGACTGAGTGGATGAGTGAACTTACAGGTCTTGTGCGTCAACTAGCTGTGGCTTCCAAAGCCCCAAACTCCTCTCCTCAACAATCTCTTTTCACTGGGCCTGTCAAGAACTGTGGAATCTGCAAGTCACCAACTCATCCAACTGACACATGTCCACAACTTCAAGATGATCTATCTGATTCATCTAGTCCAATGGAGCTCAATGCGGAATATGCTCAGGGAAACTTCAACCCTCAACAATCAGGTCAGTTTGTTAGAAACTTCAACCAACCCCAATCTGGGCCCTTCTCTTCTACCTTTAACCCACCTCTGAGGTATGGTAATCCCATTTATCATCCTCCTCAGTTCCCTCATCAAAATCCAAACCAGTTCCAATATGGTCAAAGTGGTGGTAACATCCATCAACCTTATCCTTTTGTTCCTCAACCCCAAAGGAACAATCCTCCTCCTGGATTCCACTATCCTAACGAGCCTTCCCAATTCCCCACCCAATACAATCACTTTCCCAAGAACCAAAATCAAGGCCAACCCAATTTGGGACAAGCCTCTTCTTCTAAACAACCATGGGAAAGTGCGGTATAGGATCTTGCTTCCTTCACCCGTTCTAGCCTCAAGAACATTGAAACCCAAATAGGTCAACTTGCATCCCACCTTAGCCAGCAACAACCATCCAATTCATCCCAACTCCCAACTCAACCATTACCCAACCCTAAGGGTAATGTAAGTGCAATTGCACTTAGATCGGGAAAGCAAATTGCTATGCCCCATGCTGATTCTTCTACCTCCCCTTTTGATGTTGATCTAGAAAATGAAAAGAACAAAAAGTTGGAAAAGGAACTTGAATCCACTCCTTCACCTCCTTCCATTCCTCTAAGGAACCCAATTCCTTTTCCTCAAGCCATCTCCAAGCATAAAAAGTCCTTTGAACCTAATCCTGAAATGCTTGACATGTTTAGACGTGTTGAAGTGAACATCCCCCTCTTAGATGCCATCAAACAAATCCCTAAGTATGCCAAGTTTCTTAAGGAATTGTGCACCCAAAAGAGGCAACTTAGGAACATTGAAAATGTTTCAACCCAACAGTCCATTCCCATGAAGTGAAAAGATCCAGGGACATTCACGGTTCCATGTCAAATAGGGAGTTCCAACTTTGATGATGCACTCATAGACCTTAGAGCCTCAATAAATGTCATGCCCAAATCCATTTTCTCCAACCTTGGTCTAGGTCCCTTACACCCAATAGGTGTTGTCATTCAATTAGCCAATCGAAGCACTTCCAGTCCTGAGGGGATAATTGAGGATGTTCTTGTTCGGGTCAATGATCTTATCTTCCCAGCTGATTTCTATGTCCTTGACATGGAAGGTGAGACGACCTCTTCTCGATCTCCCCTAATTCTAGGAAGACCATTCCTCATGACTGCTAGAACCAAGATCGATGTCCATTTAGGCATCTTATCCATGGAATTTGGTGACCAAGTGGTCAAGTTCAACATTTTTCAAGCCATACGATACCCATCAGAGAATCACTATGTATTCTCTATTCATGCATCTGATGACACTTCTAAGAGTCAACTCACCTCCATTTCTTCATGCTCATCATGTTCTAATGATAGTGGAGACTACAAAATATGCTTAATGATTAACCAAGTTATAAATGGAGAAGTTGATGTTGACCTTTCTTTCTTAGACTCCATCAATCAAAGTGAACTTGAAAACTCTCTTGAATCCCACATCAACTCTGATCTCTACTGCTCCACCTTGGATAGTTTTGAGGAAAATGATCCAAACCCATCTGGAATCCCTTCTCCTACTCCTAACTTGTCTAGCTCTCAAATCAAGGCTGAAACTGATCTAAAACCACTTCCTTCACACCTCAAGTATGCATTCCTTTTCCATGATCCCTCCTACCCTGTCATTATCTCTGCTTCACTTTCTGAAACTGAGGAGTCCCAACTTGTTCAAGTGTTAGAGGAAAACAAAAATGCCTTAGGTTGGACCCTAGAGGATATTCCAGGAATCAACCCTGGCCTTTGCATGCATCACATCCATCTAGAGGAATCATCCAAACCAATTAGGAAACCTCAAAGAAGACTCAATCCACTCATACTTGAGGTAGTTAGGGAAGAGATTACCAAGCTTCTTCAAGCTGGTATTATCTACCCAATTTCTGATAGTGAATGGGTTAGTCCAATTCAAGTTGTTCCTAAGAAGGGTGGGATAACAGTTGTCAAAAATGAACATGGAGAAGTGGTCACAACTCGAGTGAAAAACAAATGGCGTGTGTGCATCGATTATCACAAATTGAATGTTGAAACACAAAAAGATCACTACCCACTTCCTTTCCTTGACCAAATGCTTGAGAGATTGGCCGGAAAGTCGCACTATTGCTTTCTTGATGGTTACACCGGCTACTTCCAAATTCCAATCGCACCTCAAGACTAAGAAAAGACCACATTCACTTGCCCCTTTGGAACCTATGCCTATAGGAGAATGCCTTTTGGCCTTTGTAATGCTCCTACAACATTCCAGTGGTGTATGATGAGTATCTTTTCTGAATTCATTGAGAATTGCATGGAGGTCTTCATGGATGACTTTACCATTTATGGAGAGTCATTTTAATCTTGCTTACATTCACTCTCTTTGGTCCTTCAAAAGTGTGTCAAGTGCAACCTTGTGCTGAATTTTGAAAAATGTCACTTCATGGTTTCAAATGGGATTGTTCTAGGGCACATAATTTCTCAAGAGGGTATCCAAGTTGATACAGCCAAAATTGAGGTGATCCAATCACTTCCTGAACCCAAATCAGTTCGAGACATTCAGTCCTTCCTTGGTCATGTCGGTTTCTATCGGTGATTCGTTCAGAACTTCAGCAAGATTTCCCTCCCACTCACTCGTTTACTTCAAAATGATGTCACATTCAATTTCGATGAGGCTTGCAATAGAGCCTTCATTGAACTCAAATCTGCTCTCACATATGCTCCAATAATCCAACCCCCAGATTGGTCCTTACTATTTGAATTGATGTGTGATGCTTCTGATAGGGCCATTGGGGCTGTTCTTGGTCAAAGAAGAGAAAACATTCCTCATGTCATCTTTTATGCCTCAAAAACATTGGATGAAACTCAATAACACTACACTGTGACTGAAAAAGAACTTTTAGCTATGGTTTTTGCCCTGGATAAATTCCGGCCCTATCTCTTTGGTGCCAAAACCATCATCTTCACGGACCACTCAGCATTAAAGTTCTTACTTAAGAAAAGTAATTCCAAACCAAGGATAATAAGATGGATTTTAATGCCCCAAGAGTTTGACCTTGTGATAAAAGATAAACCTGGAAAAGAAAACCCTGTGGCTGACCACCTAAGTAGAATTTCTAATTCTTCTCATTCTGAAATAATTGATCCTGAATTTCCAACTGAACACCTCTCATCTCTCAATCCAAAGTTACCATGGTATGCCCCAATTGTCAATTACTTGGTTTCTGGTGTTTTCCCTGAATATTTTTCAAAAGAACAAAAAGAAAAGATGAAAAGTGATTCAAAGCATTATTTTTGGGAAGATAATAAACTTTGGAATACTAGGGCTGACATGGTAATTAGGAGATGTGTTGATGAAACTGAACAATCCTCCATCTTGGAATTCTGCCACTCAATGTCTGGAGGTAGCCACTTTGTACCACAAAGGACTTCTCGAAAGGTCCTAGATTCTGGATTCTTTTGGCCTTCACTCTTCAAGGACTCACACGAGTTCTGTCAATCATGTCCCATGTGCCAAAAGTTTGGCACAATTTCCAAAAGAAACGAAATGCCTCAAAAGCCATTAATCTTCTGTGAGATCTTCGATGTTTGGGGCATCGATTTCATGGGACCTTTTCCCCCTTCCAATGGATTATCCTACATTCTCATTGCTGTTGACTATGTTTCTAGGTGGGTTGAGGCCAAACCCACTAGGAAAGATGATGCTCAAACTGTGAGTGAGTTCCTCAAAACCCATATCTTCCATCGATTCGGAACACCACGTGCTTTGATAAGTGACTTAGGAACTCATTTCTGTAATAGAACCATGGAGTCACTTTTGAAAAAGAATGGGGTTGTACATAAAACATCCACTGCATATCACCCTCAAACAAATGGAATGGTTGAAATTTCTAACAGAGAAGTGAAAAGAGTGCTTGAAAGAATTGTTAAGACCACAAGAAAAGACTGGCCTAATAGACTTGGTGAAGCACTTTGGGCCTATCGAACATCCTATAAGACACCCATTGGGATGTCTCCATTTAGGCTAGTTTTTGGTAAAGCCTGTCATTTACCAGTTGAAATCCAACATAAGTCATTTTGGGCTGTCAAAACTTGTAATTTTGATTGTGAAAAATCTGGTGAAGAAAGATTGTTGCAGTTGGATGAATTGGAGGAGCTTCGACTCAATTCATATGAGAACTCCATTCTATACAAAGAAAAGGAAAAGTCACTCCATGATAAGAACATTCTTCAAAAGGTATTTCATGAAGGTGAAAAGGTAATGATCTTCAATTCTTGATTTCGACTTCACCCAGGTAAGCTCAATTCTCGTTGGGATGGACCTTTTATTATTACTAATGTTTACCCATTTGGTGCAGTGCAAGTCCAAGACCCTTCTTCAAAAAGAACATTCCCGGTAAATGGACATCGGTTAAAGCATCACCATGAGAGGCCATTCACTACAGGTTCCACATCGACTTCCATTGACCCACCACTAGATGGAAACGGTGACCCACCAAATCCAAACCAGGGGGCACCTCTTTCCCTTTAACTCTCTCTCTCTCAATCTCTCTTCCCTATCTTCTTCTCTCTATTTCTTCTTCTTCCTCTCTCCCTCTCATTTTTTTACAACATTCTTCCACAACCTTTTTTCTATTTTCTCTTTTTGTGTGGATGTGTCATTAAAAATAAAAAAAATTTAAAAAAAATTAATTAAAAAAAATGAAAATTAAAAAAGGGGTGTCATAATTACTCATCATCCAATATTGAAATTCTGTCCAACCATTTTTGGGGAGTCAAAAGGCTTGTTTTAAACTCAAATATATTGAATTTTTATCTCAAACTTGGGTAAACAATTTTGTGTCAATAACAAACATTTTGAATGAACAATTTTTGGTGGAAAATGATTCTCCCCTACCGTGAGGAATAACATTAGCCTTCATGACAAGGTCATCTATGGCCATCTTTTTCATTGTGTGTCTTCACCACTGATTGTGAGTCTTGAGTTTGTGGACCTTCGAGCTGAATTTCCATCTTTTGTGTGCATTAATATGATAGAGGCATTTTCTAAGCCACATGAGAATCAGAATAGCCAAATAGCCTCCTGTTACCCTTACATTGATCCTACTTTTGAAATACCCTTTGAGCCTATAAAAACCTTTCTTTTGATAGCCACATTACAAGCCTAATACCTTGTCCCACCCAACATATTCATGAATTTTCATTGTAAAATTTATTGAAATTTAAGTGTGGGGGGAATGGACTTCATTTTTGGGCGTACTTTCATTGATTTCCAATGTGTCATCATATGCTTGATGGAAAGAATCCATTCAAGTGTGGGGGAGAGGTTGTAATTCTGTGAGCTTTGGGGTGTATATGTGTAATTTTCATTTGTACAAAAGTCATTGAAAAGTGTTCAAAAAAATGAAAAAAAATTATATAAAAAAATGAAAAAAAATAAAAAAAAGGAATGGGTTGTGTCTTGGATGGGTCAAAAATCATTCATCATCAACCTTTGATCTTGTTATAACTACTAAAATTAGTTCCATGAGGAGATCAAGCATGGGTTTGGAGATGACTGTGAGACTTGTTTCAATCACAACTTTCGAAAAAAAAAGCAAAAAGAGAAAAAAAACACTTGAATCATCTTGTATTGTGTCATTATTGGAAGTCTTCCATGTTGTACATATTCCATCATCTCACCCTATTCCATTTTATATCTCCCTCACTTTTCATTCATCACACATTCATGCCCTTGTAAATATGTGTTTCTATTTCCTTTCAAATCAAATTTCAAAAAAAATGTGCATTGATTTTTCCATGTTGGTGTTTTTAACCCCTCTTTTCCTTTGTACATTATATAGCTACCATCCCATAGCCACTGAAAAACCCCTTAAAAGACCTCTTGATTCTTGTACACATTAGATTTGGGAATGGAAGCTGAGATCTCTTACAAACTCTTGATTTTCACTTTTTGTTGGTGAATGAGTGAACCTCCTAAAATACATTTTTATCATCTTGAGAGGAGTAAGTTTTGAGTGCCTACATTTTCCAATTCAAACCTTGAACATGAAAAAATTAATTGTTTCTGATGCATTATTGTGAACCAAATTTGTGATGGAATTCAATATGGATGAGTGAAATAGTCTAAACCTCCCCTGATTGGTGAAAACAAAATTTTAATATTTGTTGGTGAATGAATATGGTTTTGTTTTGATTTTCTTTTGTGTTTGTTGCACATGAGGACATGAACAATATTAAGTGTGGGGGAGTTGATGTTATTCATTTATTAATATCATTTTATATACTCCCTCTACTGATTTTCAATTAAATTTGCATAACTTATGTGAAATACTCATGCTTTAATATTAAATATTATTTTGGAGTATTGTTTCGAATTATACAGATTCATGTCTGTTTAGTATTTTAAATATAACTCTCACCCTAATAATACAAATTGTGTTATTCTTGTCTTGTAGGGTTCTAAATTCAATTTCCTACAAATCACTCAACGGGATCATTGGCTAATTCGGCCATTTGAAGGGCCATATGGACCACACAAGATGACCCACCGGATCTGCCTAATTTCTGGACCAGCCTTGAAGATTTCATTACTGTGCTCAATTTCCTAGCCCAAATGAGTTTATATTCTTTTTCAAGCTCTGAAATTTCCTAAGGAGTCATGGATTAAAATTTAAAGGCCCAACTCTACCATTTTGGGTCCCAATGGATCCATTGAAATCAAGCCCACCATTCTGTCCTGGATTTTAAATCATCCAACCATTCTTGACTTTTCAACTTATCCACTTGTCCAAAGAATCTCATATTTTGTGGTGTGAAAGATAAGATATTGAGGATCAACTTTCCAGAAGAAATAGTTCGGATTTGAAGGCATCTCCATATCCATAAATTCATTCACATTTAGGCCATGGAAACTTTCTGGATAAAATTGGACAGTAGAAAAGTTTTTAGTAATCCGGCCATAACTTTGGCCACAAAAGTCCAATGACAGCAAAATTTTGAGGGTGACTATTCCACATCCATATATGAAATATTGAAGAAGGATATCTCTCGAGATTCAGCTGTCTGAAAGGTCAAATTGGCGGGCCAACTTGAGGGGCAGTTTGGGAATGAAAACAGTCCACTACCTTTGGCTATAAATACACTCCCCTCTTCTCCTTGCAAGAGATTGGCACTTTGGCACTTAGGAGGATATATTGGCACGACCAAGTCATTTCCAAGGGCTTGGTAGGATCTTCCATACTCAAGTTTTCACTTGATAAACCTTTCCTCCTTCATTTATTTCTATGTATTTCATGCTCTTTCCTCTGTAATTGTTTTAGTGTACTTGTAATTTCTTTTGAGTTTTAATGCAAGTTTCTCCTTAATCACTTCTAATTATCATACACCTTCTGTATTTTAATATTAATAGTTTCTTAATTGTTAAAAATCAATCTTAAAACCATTTCCTTTAAGTGATTTCTTATTCAATCAAAACACGTGTTTCATTCACGTTCTTTGTAGTTCGTGTGTGTGTTCGGCACACCACTCTTTTCTTGTTCAATTATTCTTCCTCTTATTCTCATACCCTAATACTATAAACATCCCTACCATATTAATAACCATTCTAATGGCTGAGTAAATCTCTCATTGGGGTAGGTTATAATTTAGGTATGTTAAGCGATGGAGAGCTTTTTCTCAATGTGTATTCTTTGAATTAACATTGCGTATGTTGGACTTAGCATGTCATGGATTAATGACTTGTTTTGATTAACATGTGGTTTCCATGGATTATTGGAACCATAAATATGCTACCATAAACAATATATGATTAATATTAGAACCCTGAGTAAATTCAAGGCTTGGATTAAAGCCTTAACACTTGGGAATTCCAATCAATGTCAACTTGTGACATGGGTGTCAATTTAATGCAATATAAAGCAAAGCTCAAGGATATTACAAGCTTAACTACATAATGATGAACTCACCCCAATATTTATCAAATTGTTAAATCAATATTAATCAATCAATCATTTAAATTAAAGCTCTGCAAACAAACCCCCAAATCAAAACACAATTCAAAAACAATCAACTATAAAAAAATTGTACCATCGCCGAGGATTCGACCCGAGTGTTGCTATACACATTAGCAGAGCACCGGAACCTTGAACGGTCGATAGGAGACAATCGGCCGCACTTTCACCATTCTATAAGGTGTCTTTGAAATAGGAAAAGCACCCAGTATGAGTTCTATTGAAAACTCAACTTCACGATTTGGTGTAAGACCCGACAATTCCTCTGGAAAGACATCATCAAACTCCCGTACAATGGGAATATTCTTAATCATGAGTTTTTCACCAACCATTTGCGATAAATAACCTTCATTTAGTGGAATCAAGACCCATAATATGGAAGAAATTTCCAATGGAAGGTTATGTTCATCCTTGCATCGATAGACGATCATAGATTGATCTGGAATATGGAATGTGACTTCCCTTCTTTGGAAATTGATATGATATCCATATAAAGAAATACAATCCATGTCAAGAATCACATCAAATTCCAATATAGGAAGGATCACAAGATTTTCAGGAAGTACTTTCCCACAAACTTCAATCAGAGAAGAATTCTAAACTTTTGATGCGATTTTTGTGCCATTAGGGGTTGTCACAGATATTTCAACATCTAATTATTGAGATAATACGGTGATACCCTTAGAAAATTCTTCAGAAATAAAATAGTGTGTGGATCCAGAATCAAATAAAAAAATTTCTACTTTATAGTGGATAGTAAGTGTACCTTTCACCACTTTGTTATCGTACTCCACATCGCTGGTAGAAATTTCATGTGACTTTCCACTGTCTTTAGCCTTAAGAGTTTTTTGACGTTGATCATCATCAACAAGCCTTGGATTAGGGCATTGATTAGTATAATTCCCCATTTCCTTGCACTTGTAACATTAAAGTATAGGAGGTTCACTCTATGTAGCCTTTTCTTTGTTCGCGTCACTAGACATCTTCTTCCCATCATTGCGGCATTCAAATGCCCGATGACCTTCCTTTCCACATTTGAAACATTTAAATGTCCCTTTAAGACAACTCCCTCCATGTTTATTTCCACACTTTGAGCATAAGGGAAAACTCATCTTCTTTTCAGTGTGCTCTTTAGATTTTCCTTTGAATTACATTTTCCTATTCTTATCAAACCCATATGACTGATGGGTTACTCCAATATCCATCTCAACTTTGAGAGCACATCGAACGATTTCCTTGTAGCTATTGAAGTCCCTTATGGCTAACTCCCTTCGAAGACTTGGTTTTAAGCCACTAAATAATCGATCGATATTACTCTCAGGTTGGATAATAATCCCAGAAGTGTACCTTGAAAGTCTTGTAAAATTTTCTTCGTAGGTACCAATAGATTCATCATCCTTTTTCTTCAGTTCAAGAAACTCCTTCTCCATCTTTGTTCGAAGAATACGTGGGAAGTACTTATTGAAAAATAAGTTCTTGAACTCGTCCCATTCCATGGACTCAATTTCATCTCTTGGCCTCATATTCTTGATAAGATTACACCATTGATCAGCTTCACCTTCCAAACGATATACTACTAAGATGACTTTATCATGTTCATAACATTGAAGAACTGAAAATATCTTTTCAGTAGTACTGATCCATTGTTCAACAACTAATGGATCAATAGACCCGCTGAATGAGGGTGGACGCTGCCTCGTGAAGGATTCAACAGAATGTTTCTCCTTCCTTTGCTCATTTGGAAGTCCTGCATGATTCATAGCTTGATAAAGTTGTGTGATCATGGCTACAAGATTTTTCATTCCAGCTCCCATAATGTTTGGTTGCTCATGGGGACAATCATTGCATTGCCCGTCACATTCTGCATTAACACGGTTCCTTCGGGTTCCAGCCATTGACTAAAACCAAGAAGAATAGTGTGAGCAACACTAATTATAATAGGAAAACCACATAATCAAGAATAAAATTTCACACTTAAGGTCTTATCATAGGTTGTTCAAGGCCATTTTTAAAACATTAAGATTGTGTTGCATGCTTAGACTTATCCTTAGGGTTCTTACTAAGGCTTTCACATCCTAGTTTCCAAAGGTTGACTATACCTTTCCTCTGATACCAACTATAACGGTCTGGAATTACTTCCAGTGGACTATAATTGATACCTATTAGGGCACTCCATGGGCGGATACACCCCCTGGTCAGGACACACCACCATCCCCAGTGGCATCCATTTCCTCATGAATCCCTTGGGTGGAGATCCATGCTTCGTCCAATGATCACATGTGAGAGTTCCCAAGGATCAGATACATTCCTACCTTTTTTGCCTCTGATACAAACTATAATGACCTATACATTACATACATTGTTAATACTTCAAAATTTAAGCACTCTTATTAAAACATATAACAAAACCATGAAAGGACCGTATAGGTATAGTGTCTTTAGAAACTAGGAAACATAAACAACTGGTTCATAAATCATCTACGTTGTCTCCCATTTATTTCATCATATCTAGAGTATCTTTTGGCATATCCTACTTAATAACCTTCTTCCTGACCTGGGGAAAGAAAAAATATAAAAGGGTGAGCTCAAATGATCAGTAAGGGTAAACAAAAGAAATATCAATCACATCATATTCATAAGAACATAACATTTTGGAAATCTTAACCTGCAAAAGAGATAATAATTTTATAACATGGGATAAATCATAGAAGTGAAATGTAATCCCAATAATCATAAATTAAAACATGAAACTTTGTGGCATACACACAATATCATAGAGAATCATTTCTTAGTAGTCAAGACTCATTTCCAAGACTATCTTAGCGGAAAAAGTCCATTTCTGAATCGAGTTCACTCCTCGTTTTAGTCCTGTTTCACTGAACCGGATTAACCTGTCATTCCAGACATGTCTATATCATGAGATATAAATCTTTACCCAATTCATTGGAGGGAGATATAGGTCTCACTCATCTCATAATGAATCCATTCTTATGTGTGCCACAAAATCATAAATCAGACATCATAGCATAACCCATGTAATAAAAAATGGGATTCTTAATCATCATGCCATCATAACATAATCCATATAAGATAAAAGGAAATCATAAAAATAATTCCATCATAACATAATAAAAATAATGAAAAAATAGGGATAGAAACAGAACCCTATATTATCTTATATAGAAAATAATTTTTATAAAACACTTGAACTCCATTCTTGAGGAAAATATCCTTTCTACTTCAAAAACATTTTCCTTTATTAACATGTCATATAATTTTAAAATAAAATAAGTTGATTAAAAATAAACTTGAAAACTTGTAAAGGAAGATTCATGGAAATAATGTTCTAAAAATCCATTCATGCCGTATAGGTTAAAAAAACATTCTTCTTGTACTTTGGCCGGAAAAGTCAAAAAGTACCTCGTATGAAAAACGACAAAAGATTCCTTTCATATATTTTACTAAAAACTCACCAAAGGGTAAAATTGGATTTAAAAAATTGTAGGAGGATATTAATAATATTACATATTGAGGAAACATGGATGTAGATGATAAATATTCCCCAGTAAATTTGGAAGTATAAACAATCTCGGACAAAAATGAGATTGCAATATTTTCCCTTACCTTAGGTCCGATTTGCTTCGTAGGTGTCCGAACCTCCTGTATAATGATTTAAATGATGTCATTGACTTATTCCAGAATCATAAACATTGTTATTATATCATATATGGTCATAGTTTTAGATTCTTAGCTTTTATTAGTAATATTTCATTGCTACTTGTTATTCGGGTGTTTATTGCTTTTTGTTCTTATGTGTGTTTTGTAGAATAAATTTTTATTCTTATTTTTAGGTTATAGATACCTCATTTCCATAATGGTATTAGTGTAATATATATCATATTTATTCATTCAATTCATTTATATAATCATTATGCAATGAAGATCATGTAGAATGAGTCGCATCACATCGTGGAGACGGTAGGCCGTACGTACGCACGAGCGACGATATCGTTTCCATGATCGTGGAATTGAATTTAAGTGTATGTATACTATTTCAGAATAAATATCACTTTACAATAATTATATATAGTTATTATTTACACCATTATACCCATCCTAGTAAGGTGGTGGTTGAAAATAGATTACACCACGGCATGGAGACGGTATTCTGTACGTACGCACGCGCGGTGATTTCGTTTTCCGTAGGATGGATAGATGGTGAAATAGGGTTGTTTCATACTTATAATAACATATCATTATATTAGTGATACTGATGTTATTACTTCATAATTAAACAACTAAATAATAAGAATTATAGGAATAAATAAAGTTTAAAGAATCGGTAACGGACATTACCTCTTCTTTGAATCGCCTCTTCTTAACCTCCTCTTAGGGAACTAAAGATGGTATTTGAAGAAGACCAGGACCTATAGGATGTTTCTATGGAAGTGGAGAAGAGAAATTTTCATGTTTTGGCCGATCTTGAAGGCTCAAAGTGATGTGAGGAAGAGAGGGAGGAGGTTCCCTTTTATAAGGGAAGAGAGGGGCACCTTTGGAAAAACTAAAAATATTATTTTATTATAAAGTCATATTCGGTTTTTAATAGCTCCAAATTGATTTATTTATAAGTTAAGGTGGTGATGGGTCGAAATAATCTCATCCAATAGAATTTAGACAAGTTTAGGTTTCTATTTTAACCTTATCATTTAGATTTAACTTTAAGTTAAATAATTTTACTTTTACCGTGTCTTCATGTTTTCTTACACTATAAGGTTAATAAACTTACTATAACAAGACAAAAGAACCCCAAGTTGTTTATTATTAATATATATAACCTTATCTAAATAATTTTTCCAAACCTTATATTTTTAGGAATAAAATAACAATTAATAATATAATATTTTAAAAAAACTATTTTATGTCAATTTTGACACTATTTGGTACTTGATTTTTGTGAAAATCATAATAGCATGATTAGTTTGAAAAAAGTTAATTAAATCAATACTAACATGTCATATTAACCTATAAAATTAGTTTAATTCATAAAAAGTCTCAAATTACATTTATTTGGGTATTTATAACATCAATTATGTTAATATTTCATTAATAAGATAATTATTGCATCATCATTGTGTCATAAATAAATTAATTTATTTAATGTATAAAAATTATAAATAAAATACCATTATGTATGAAATATTTTTATCTTTATAATGAATATTTATAGTCGAATTTATCTTATGTATAACCCTATATTAAAAATGATTTAGTTATTAAACTTTGATTTTAACTATTTTAACCATTCTTCAAATAAATTAATAAAAAATGTCCTAATCTAATCCAAGTGGACCTAAATGTTCAATATTTTATTCCTAAGATTTTTTTTGGTCGATTTAAACTTATCCAATAGAATTATGACATGTGTTAGGATAATAATAATATCATTTTTACCCTTAACTACCCTATTTACTTTTAACCGTGGTAAATAAAAGTAAAAAGTTACTATTCACCAAAAATTATTTTCATCTCATTGAACCACATTTTAGTCCTTGATATTAACCGTGTCTCTTGTATTTTCAAAATTCCATTCACGTAAGCGGTAAAATTAAGTTTTATGTAAATTTGAAAATTCTCCTAGGAGGTGGGTAAAAGACAGTGAAAAGTTCAATAAAATTTTTATATATCTAAAATTATTATAAAATGACTCCAATTAATTACATTGAAATTATATAGGTATTATGTTTCAATTTTGACCTAAAATAAATTTAAATAAAATAATTAATTAATTAAATAAAAAAGTCGGTTTTTAAATAGTAACCGAGTGTTTTCATTATTCATCAAAAATTGAATGTTTTCAGAAAAATACCAAAATTTCACCCTAGGATAATTTAGATATTCCGAATCCAAAAATGAAGTCCATTTTGAAAATTTTATAAAATTTCTAAAAGTGGGTATTACTATTCCTAACGGCTAGTTTTAATAATATTTTAATAGCATATCGTTTTTTAGTGAAACTCGCTATTGCGTACAATGCAAGCTATCGAGGAAGGTCGTGATTACATGTAAAGAAAGCGAAGATAGTATTGTGTGTAGTGAAATATTCCTTTATATAACATAATACATAAAACAAAATATTTCTCATAAAATCTCGGGTGTTACATCAAATCACCTTTGGGGTTGTTGGAAACCCTACTGGTAAGGCGAAGGCTGCTGGAAGTTTTGTTGAAAGGGTGGCCTTTGTTGTTGTCCAGAACCATACCTCATGTATGATTGATCCTTTCACCCTTGGTTATATGTTGGATCAAACTTATTTTGGGGATATGGTTGTTTTTTTTGTTGCTGAAATGGTCTCCCAGGGAACACTACTGCACAATATTCTGTTTCTTGGAGTTGTGGGCAACAGTCAGTTGGGTGGCTTGTCTCAGTGAAAATACCATAAGGCCTTGAAGGAGGGGGTTGGGATGACTTTTGAGCCAAATCAATCTGCCTCACCATAGTGTTTAATTCTTCTAACTTGGTATCAATCAAATGACTTTCAAGAGAAGAAGGACTTACTTGATGTACTCCCCTGACATGTGGTGTACCTCTATCGCTAAATTGTTGGGAGTTTTGGGCCATCTTGTCGATCAATGCACGTGCGGCTACTAGTGTATTGTCCACCAATGCCCCTACTACCACGGAATCCACCATGCTCCTCTACATAGGTGTGAGTCCTTCATAGAAGTACTGAATGAGGATTTTCTCACTGATTTGGTGATGTGGAGAACTTGCACACAACTTCTTGAATCGCTCATAGTACTCATACATTGACTCCCCTTATGCTTTCTTGATCCCCAATATATCCTTACGAATGGAAGTGGTCCTTGATTATGGAAAAAATCTCTGCAAGAAAAGACGTTTCAAATCATTCCAACATGTTACATCTTTAGGTTGTAAATAGTACATCCAATCCTTTGCAGATCCATCAAGTGAAAATGGGAATGCTCTTAATTTGATTTGATCTTCAGAGATATTTCTAGGTTTTAGGTTTGAGAAAACCACATTATATTCTTTCAAATGTTTATTGGGATCCTCACCAGAGAGGCCATGAAACTTTGGAAGTAAGTGAATTAACCCAGATTTTAGTTCAAATTCTGATTCGAGATTTGGGTATGCGATACAATTTGGTTGATAATTAATATCAGGTGCTGCAAATTCTCAAATGGTTCTATTTAGAGCATTTTTATTATTTCCATACATTGGTTCTTCTTTTATGTTTGAATTTGAATTTATTCCAATTTCAATGTTTCCAAAAGAGAGGAATTCACCAACTGGTTGAATATTGAAACTTCTAGTAGACTGAGATTGTCTGATTCGAGCTCGAAGGCTACGTTCAATCTTAGGGTCAAGATCTAAGAGATCCTAGAGATTAGTTCATGTCATAAATCGAAAAAATAAAAATAGGAAAAGTGGACCATAAGAAAAATGAGAAGTTTGAGTTGATGGTATAAAAAGAAAAGAAGTGGATGAAAAAAAATGAAAACTTGAGAAAGGGGAAAGATGAAAGAGAGAGGTGAAGAAAATAATAAAATAAAAATAAAAGAAATACCTCTAAATGGTTGAATAAATTACTTTCCCCCCAGAAACGTCACCAATTTGAAAGAGCGCTATCGTGGGTTCCCTCAAATGATTAATGTGATTTTGGGGTACTTAGGTGTAGCAGAGTGGCTGACCAAGGTCGTCTCTCAAAGGAGGAAGTGAATTAAAACAACTTTCTAGAGGTATTCTAAAAATAAAATAGAATAGAATTAAAACACTAATTGAACGGATGGGGGTGGTTTTTTATCGTTTATAAAACTTGAAGAAGTTTTCTGGAAGAAGATTTCATTTTTTTGTTTTTAATTTTGAAATGAAGTTTGATTAAAAGACACAACAAGAAAATGTTTTTTTAGAAAATATTTTAAAAGGCATAATCGATCTAACTCTAACTATTAACTCTATTATTAATCATTATCATTTAAATTAACATTCACTTAATTATGATCCCTTAATTTGTTAAATCCCAAACCCTATGAGAATTAACTTTACCATGAAGATGAAGTGAATTTAACCCGAGGCTAACTTCGGAACATGAAATCGCAAAACCCTGATTTGATTGATGTTCTAAGATTAGATTATGGTCAGTGGTAAATTAAGGCACATTTCCCCTCTATAAATTAGAATTAATTGAGTTAAGGGATTATATTTGAACACTACAAATTGATCTCGTATGGTTTTGTATAACCGATTAATTTCACACTCTCACAATTTACACAAAATCTCATCCTCGCTTCTTTTTGTGTTAATTGATCAATTGATTGCTTAGTTTCAATTAAATTAAAAACTCAATTAATTTATCATATTATGTGAATTACAGTATATCATTGATTCAAAATAAATGAATGTAGAAGTTAATAGATAGATCGATTACTAAAAGACTACTCTTCCATGGGTGGCATAATCATCGTAGAAGTGAATTGCATTTGCAACAGTTTATAAGGGGTATAACCCAATAACGCTTCTACTCAAGAATTAAAACCCAAAGAGGAATATTAATAGAATAAAAAATTTAAACAAAACAGAAGAAAATAGAAGAAATAAAAGAAGAACAAAGAATTTTATGAAAACACAACATTACAATATGAGGAAGAAGAATAGGGATTCGACGAAGGGATCCTTGCTTCAAGAGCTACCCTTATTGAATGTCTTGGATAATTGGAGTGGAACATCTTCCACTCTTCCCTAAACTTCCCAATGCACGTCCCAACCCCACCAAATGATAAAAATACCAATTTATAGAGTGTTGTGGAGGCTAGGTTCAAAGTAGTTTCAAGTGTGAATGGGGAATCTCGGTCAAATATTTTATACCAACTTGCACCGCTCATTTGACCACCAAAATGCGTGAATCAGCTCTTCTTCTAGAATACTCATATGTTTGTATATGGTTCTTCTATATCCTCTCAAATTTGGGCTCAATACAATCCCAAATGAAAGAGTTATGGCCGAAATACAGAAGCTTCTTCATTCTAGCGTGTCTATCCCACTTTTGACTTTATGGCCCAATTACTCCATCCAAATTAATTCTTTTGATCTAGTTTCCTGAATAAAATTTGTATCCCATGAAGTAAGGAACGCATTTAAAAAATATTAAGTTCAAATAACTCAATTAAAAATATTTATGATTGAAATACTACAGTGATTTTAAAAGGGTAAAACTGGAATTTTCATCAAATATTCAAATGAATGATCTAATCCCAAATACTTTCTAATTGTACATATTTAACACAATGTGATGAAATTATATCATTTATTATCAATAAAATATTCAATAAAATAGTGTTTTATCAAATTTCCATAGGAATAAATCAACCAGATATTAAGAGTAAATTTTGGAGAAATAATAAGATTTTTTAGAAAAAAACAACTTTATCAAAATAGAATATGTTACTGTCACATTGAAATGTCAATTTCTAAGCGGTTTCTTAAGGAAATTATAATTAAATAACTTTAAATATTGATTTTTTGAAATAAATCTGAATAATTATTCCATATATTATAATAATACATAAAAATATGGCTTCAAAATAGTCTAAAAATTTATATTTAAAAAAAATCATCAATATATGAACCATTAAAAATATATAAAGGTTTGAAAAAAGTTAGGTGAACACATTATAGAACATTTAAATTTTAAATATACGACCTTAATAGATACCTAAAATAAAACTATGGATTTCAAAATAAATTTTCATTGTGTGATACAACATTTTATTTTAAAAGTGTAAAACCCATTTAAATATTTTGAAATGTCTTTTTTAAAAACACACATAAAAAAGTTTAACAAAAGTTAATTTTAAAATAAGATAATGGATATATGAAGGTCGTATTTGATAACCCAAAATTTGGTTTCCCAATATTTGGTATACCACTATAGGGAAATGAGAATATGTATAAGTATTGTAAACCACCGTTAAATAGGATGGAAATTTTTCTTATCAATGGTGTACATTTTAAGGGGATGAAATTCATAATTGTGGAATAATGGAATGAAAATATTAAATTTAGCTGGATATGGAAATAAAGTAACATGAAATATATACAAAGGGTATAAACAATCAATATTATAAGAATGAAGTTCAAGAAGACGCATTATAACTCAACAAAAAAATTTGATTCAATAAAAACCATTCAAATGATCGTGTTATATAAATAAAAATCAATTTGAAGAAATAACATGATATGTATATTAAAACCCCATGAATTTAAAAAACATGTAAAAACATTATTATTTTATAAACCTAGTATATTAACGATATCACGGTGTATAATAAGAAATGTGTCCAATAGAATAATATTTTATATAAAGAAACTATATCCTTGTAATCCCACTTAATCGAAGGAATTATAACCTCTTTTTTAAATAATTTTATTGTATTAATCACTTGTTAAAAAATATTATTCATTATATTTCCATTAATGAATATTATATATAATCATTTATTAAAAATATATCTATTGGTTATGGTTTATTTCTATCATTAGATTTTAGAAACATTGATTCCTTGTTACATACTAGTTTTGTAAAGGTGATTTCAATTATAGCTTGTCAAAAAAAATTATTTTCAAATTATCCAATATTATAGAATCATTTTTTTCAAATATTTATCATATCTCATTTTTTGGGAATGATATGGGTATTATTTTGGATAATGGAAATTGTAACAAACTTTTTTTTATTTTTTTAACAATGGAAAGGTAATAAATAAAAAATATATATTAAATATCAATAAGGCCTTAGTGAATATTTAAAATATATTAAATACATTATTATTACATGATATTATAGTTAAATAGTATTTATTAATCATTCATGATAAAAAATTTATAACATCATTCACATTGGTGATAAAACCTACAAAAATGGGAGCATATAATAATGATTTAATGAGTATAGACATGTTTTTATATATTTTTAATATAACATATAGAGAATAATAATAACTTATAAAAGATGAAACACCCTTAGTAGATCTACTAATAGAATCATTTATATATTCTGGTGATTGAAAATAAATTTCACCATTCTTCAAGGTGCTAGTTTGTACGTACGCACGATTAATGATTCAATTTCTCAATAAATGGGATAGAATGAAGTTATGTAATAAATTAATATTTTGAATAAAAACTATGATGTAGTGAAAATATGTATTCATAAAATCTATATGTATTACCAAGTATGGTATTTGGTGATGAAAAAATAATTTTATCGATTCATGGTGTTGGTGGTTTGCACATACGCATGATCGACATTTTCTTATTTTTTATAGGATAGAACTGATTAAATAATGGATGATCCATTTTTATAATAACACTCCAGTATATTAGTAATACAAGTGTAGTTACATTATTGTGTGTAGAAGAACATTATAATAGAAATACTAATTAGAAAAGTAAAAGTGGTAAAATACTGATTTGGGTAACTATAAGAACCTGGATCTTCATTTTAGGTATGGATCTTTATTTCATGTCATTTTTTAGTAAAAAGGATGAAATGGGAATTCTCTTAGTACATGTTGTGTACTTATGATTACAGAGTTTGTACCTGGGTACTGTGTACAACCCTGTTCTGGCCGTGTAGGTGACCTGGAAGACCACTTGAGGTTGGGGCCGGTTAAGGCTACTACATGGCATGTACCTTTAATGAACATGTAGTTTAGTTTTATTTGCATTTGATAAATCAGAGTAGGGACACGTCTCATTTCCATAACATATTTCATCTAACATTGGTTCGTACATGAGTGCAATGAACAACCGAATAACATAGAACCCCTCTCGATTCTTCGTCTGACCTCTGATTGAGACGTTGTCGGGTGTGTTGGAATCCCACCAGTCTACATCGTTCTATGTTGATTGAAGGGAATTTGTTCTATATTGTTGATTGTATGATGTCAATGTTGGTCGTTTGTGAATTTTATTGTTCATTTTGGATTATATATGACATGACCCGTCCCCCAGGGCCCATGCCGTTACTACCCCAAGCCCGCCTTCCATAGGCTAGGGGCTGAAGAATAGCACTGAAAGGCATGCTCCCTGAAATGGGAAGGCATTGCCTTTAATCCTGAACAATCACACTGTCCAAGAACACAACAAGAAGTAACTATGAAGTAAACTACTATAGTAAAAGAGTTTTCAAAGTAAAATTGGTTGGAATACAAGACCAACTATAAAGGTAAAAGTACAACTGAATGAAAAAGGAAAATAGCTATCGGGTCATCCTCTAAGGTTCCTACATGAAGGGTAGGTACAGATCGCCTCCTCATCACTCCAAGTCTATTCATCTCCTCCGCGTCACGTCACACTGAATGGTCAACCTCCGTACACTATCTAGTCATGCCTCCCTCAGCCTCGATCAATGTTGTATGTCGTCTGCACAAGACACAACAAGGTGCGGGCGAAGCCCGTGCAGGGGTGAGTGTAACGATACTCCGTAGGGACCCTGATACCCCGTAGGTCTCATAAAGTTCCACAATGGAAAACCACAAAGAAAAAATCAACTATACTTACTTATATTCCCATACATACACCTAAGTTATCAAGATATACACATCTCATACATGAGGGAAGAATACCACAAAGGTAACATCACGAAGTTACACCACGAAGGTAAAAGTCCCACACAGATATCACTATGAAGATAGTACCATGAAGGTAAAAGTACCACACATGTATCCCCACAAAGATAGTACCATAAATGTAAAAGTACCACACAGGTATCACCATGAAGATAGTACCATGAAGGTAAAAGTACCACACAGGTTCACCACAAAAATAGTACCACAAAGTTAAAAGTCATAGTTCAACAGATTCTCAGCTCAAACTATGTTTTTAGTGAAGTATAGAAGTACATATGATTAGTCACAAAGCTAGATCATCTTATTCTATCAAGAGTCACTCCTGCTAAATATACAGAGTCTAACCCACACAAGATCGATAGGTACTGACCCCCCCCCCCCCCCCCCCCCCCCGCAATGACCCACACAGGATCTGACCCACACAGGATCGGTATGCGCTAACCCACACATGATTGATGAGCACTGTCCCACATAGTATGTGACCCACATAGGATCAGTATGCACTGACCCACATAATTTCACTGAGCGCTAACCCACATTTGGTCTGACCCACACAGAATCACTATGAATGCTGATAGCCAGTCACAGATTCTCATGGCCTAGGAACAAGTAACATTCCCAGCCACAACGTCGAACACCTCATATGTGGGAGAAATACTCCTCTAACAAGTACAGTGTGCCTTCCGTGTCATAAAATGGTGCTTCCCACTAACCTTGGATTGTTGAGGTACTCTTCCTGTCGAGTACAGTGGGTCTGCCGAGTCACACAGAGGTGCTCCCCACCATGGGTCTACCGCATCATGCAGAGGCGCTCCCCCTTGTGGCTAGCTGAGGTACTCCTCCTATCGATTACCATGGTTCAGCCACATCACACAGAGGAACTTCCCAATATGGGTCTTCTGCATCACATAGAGGTGATCCCCACTAATCATGTCGAGTCACTCGTAGTCGAAATGGTCAGCAGTCGTCAAGTCTCATCCAATCACAGGGTTCCATACGTAGAGCCCTTTTGAGAACCACTCCCCAAGCCATTGTTCATACCTCAACCACCCGAAGTCCAATGAAGAAGTATCCCAAAGGTCCCTCACATCATATGGGAACCAACGCAACAGATGTCACATCAATCGGACGCCCGGTCTGTAAGTTATTAGTGTTTCCCCTCCAAGGGACCGGTTGGATTCAGGGTCAGATCGAACTCGTCCATACTATAACCTTATAAAAAACTCAACTGGAGTATACCAAAAAGTACCATCTCAATACAACGATTCTGGTTTTGTAGACAGTTTTTCAAACAGACACTCGGTTCTCATGTTACAGCCAAAAAGGCAGAACTGGGTCCGGCCCAGATGGCCTAGGCCTTGGCGGGCCCGGCTGCTGGGTCGTGGTCCGGCCTAGCCCACTTAGGTCTTGCCATCCCGCAAGGGCTAGCCGGTGTTCCAGTCGGTCCTCCTCCCAATGGCGTGATCGTGCGCCACTTCTCCACCATGGTCGGTCGGGTTCCGGCCACTCTTCAGCCTCTGTCGCGGCCAAGAGAGCTTGGCCTCCTGCTCTACTAGTGGGGCGGATGCGCGCTGCCACTCCACCACGCGGCTGGATGGATGCCAGCCACCACCCTACCCCGCTGTGGTCGATGGGTCACGACTTCCTCATCATCTAGTGGCGCGGACATGTTCCACCCTTCTTTCCTCGTGTTCGGTTGGGTGTCGGCCGCCGCCTTCTTCCGCAAGCCATTGCGGCTTCATTCCAAGCCTGAAAAATAAAACGATCACATATTCGTGATACTTGGATCAAGGGATCCACATCCAAATATCGCACTCAAAAAAATATTGTGTTCCCTGCATCATTAAATATTTGGCATTGAGGAAAGAATGATGAACGCATGGGGAATCAAAATATAAGAGGAAAAGTATATGCGCAGGACGATGGCCATGTTAGTTTTGGCCATCGTCGTTGTGAAACCAAAATATGAAGAATTTATAAACAAATTCAATCATATTAAAAACAAACACCTACCTCAATTTTCTGTTGTAGGTGGCGCGATGAAGAATATTAATTCATTGATGATTGACATCGGTGTTTGTCACTCACGCAAGATGCTCCATGGTTGGTTCCTTGTTCTTCGATTCCGGAAGTCGTTCTTCGTTGGAGGATCTCCTTTGTTGTAGAATGATATTCCTAACTCTCTAAAGCTCTCTCCTCCTTTTCCAATCCATTTTCCAGTGATAGGTGAGGTGAAAAAATAAATAATCTTAAGCAATACTTTATTTAAAGTACGTACATTAATTAAATTAAGTTGGGACATTTAATTTGGAGAAAGCCAAGAGTTAAAGTTGATTCATTAATTTTGAATTAATGAATCATGTTAATTAAAGAAGAATTTAGTTACACATTCTATGTAATTGGTCATTTAATTCCCAACATTAAATGCCCGACCACCCTCGTGTGGTCCCCACCTTCATGTTTCAAATTGGATGTTTCAATTTCAAAAATAAAATAAATCATGTTTATTTTATTTTCTCCCATGAAAAGTCTAAAAACTAATTTCCACCCTCGACCTACTACGATTGAGGTTAAGGTATCCTTATGTTAATATCAGCTCTGCGAGTTCAACGGTGTCCTTGGATTTCAATTACGATCACTGGTTCAAAATTTACAAAATGAAGCTCGTGCATTCACTACTACAAAAACGGGCTTTATCAATGCTCAAAATGGGCTTTAACATAGCTAAAAAAGCACTGTAAAGCTCAGTGCTGACAAGGGGGTCCCCTTTATCAGTGCTAAAAGGGTGTTGATAAATGGTGTCTTTATCAATGCCTTTTTAGGGCTAATAAAGGCTCCCTTTATTAGTTCTAAAAACGTGCTGATAAATGCCCTGCCTGCTATAATATAAAAATATACAGTATCACACCCAAACAAGACCTAAAAAAAATCGTCATATCAACAGGTATACCCATACAAAATTAACACATAATTCATAAGGTAATTTCAGAAAGTGTGCCAATAAAACAGGTATACCCATACACCATTAACACATTATTCATAAATTATTTAAATACATAAAGAATTCACTTCATAATTCAAGGGGTCAGGGGCTGTTCAGGGTTTGGGGTGGCTGTCCAAGGGGTGTAGGGGGTGTCCAGGGGGTGGGGGTGTCCCGGGGATGGGGGTGTCCGAAGTGATAGGGCTGTCCAAGTGGGGTGGGGTGGTGTCCAGGGGGGTGGTGGGGGATGTCCATGGGGATGGGGATGTCCAGGGGGTGGGGGTGTCCAAGTTGTGGGGTGGGGTCGAGGAGGGGTGGGGGTGTCCAGGGTTGGGGGCCGTCCAGGGGGATGGTGGGGTGTCTAGGGGGGTGGGGTGGGGGAGGGGGGTGTCCAGGGGGTGTCCAAGGGGGTGGGGTTGTGTCTAGGTTGTGGGGGGGGATTCCAGGGGGTGGGGTGGTGTCTAGGGTGGGTGGGGCGGTCAAGGGGGTGGTGTGGTTGTCCAAGGGGGGTGGGGTGGTGTCCAGGGGGTGGGGTGTCTAGGGGTGGGGGTGTCCAGGTGGTGGCGTGGTGTCTAGTGGGGGTGTTTTCTAGGGGTTGGAGGGTGTCCAGGGGGTGGGGGTGTCTAGGAGGTGGGGTGGTGTCCAGGGGGATAGGGGCTTTCCAGGGGGTGGGGGTCTCCAGAGGGGTGGGGGTCCAGGAGGTGTGCTGGTGTCCAGGGGATGGTTTGGGGCTATCCAGGGGGGGTGGGTCATGTCCAGGGGTGGTGTGGTTGTATAAGGGGGTGGAGAGTCTAGGGGGTGGGGGTGTCCAGGTGGTGGGGTGGTGTTTAGGAGGGGTGGGGGTTCTGTCTGAGGGGTTGGTGGATGTCCAAGGGTGGGGGTGTCCAAGGGGTCGGGCTGTCCATGGGGGTGTCTAGGGGGGTGGGGTGGTGTCCAGGGGTTTGGGGGGGCTTTCCAAGGGGTGGGGGTGTCCAGAGGGGTGGGGGTGTCAGGGGGTGGGGTGGTGTCTAGGGGGGTGGGAGGTGGTCCAGGGGGTTGGTGGGGCTATCCAAGGGGGGTGGGGTGGTGTCCAGGGGGTGGGTGTGGCTGTCCAAGGGGGTGCGGGGTGTCCGGGTGGTGGGGTGGTGTCTAGGAGGGGTGGGGGTTCTATCTAGGGGGTTGGTGGGTGTCCAGGGGGATGGGTTTCTATGGGGTGGGGTGGTGTCCAGAGGGTTGGGAGGGCTTTCTAGAAGGTGGGGTGTCTAGAGGGGTGGGGGTGTCCAGAGGGTGGGGTGGTGTTTAGGGATGGTGGGGGTGCAGGGGGTCCAGGGTGTTGGTGGGGCTGTCCAAGGGGGTGGGGTGGTGTCCAAGGGGTTTGGGGTGGTTGTCCATGGGGGTGGGGGTGTCCAGGGGGTGGGGTGTCCATGTGGGGTGTGTATAGGAGGGGTGGGGGTGTCCGGGGGGGGTTGTGGGGTGTCCTGGTGGTGGGGTGGGGTCTAGGAGGGTTGGGGCGTCCAGGGTGTGGGGGTGTCCAGGGGTTGGGGGCATCGAGGGGGTTGGGGTGTACATTTTAAACAAAATTGAGACACTTTGAGTGATACTGGCCACACCGTGCCTCAGATTGAGGCAGGGTTGACTCTTACACATCACAAATTACCCATGTATCATTCTCCTAAAGTATCAACACAATCCAAATGTGGTTGGTCATATTTTTGTATGTCAATTGTTGTTTTCACTTAAAATTCTATCCATTTTAATCAAAAGAGATACTTTGAGTGATACTGGCCACACCATGCCTCTAATTGAGGAATAGTTGACTCATAAATTTCAAAAATGACCCATGGATCATTCCAATAATTTATCAACACAATATGAATGCGTTTGGTTGGATTTCTGTACTTTAGTTGTTGTTTTCACTAAAAATTCTATCCATTTTAAACAAAAGAGAGACACTTTGAGTGATACAGGCCACAACATGCCTCGGATTGAGGTGGTGTTGACTCTTACACATTAAAAATGACCCATGGATCGTTCCCATAATGTATCAACATAATCTGAATGTGTTTGATCATATTTCCATACATCAGTTGTTATTTTCACTTAAAATTTTGTCCATTTTAAACAAAAGAGAGACACTTTGAGTGATACCGGCCACACCATGCCTCATATTGAGGTGGGGTTGACTCGTACACATCCTAAATGACCCATGTATTATTCCCCTGAAGTATCAACATAATCCAAATGTGTTCGGTTGGATTTCTGTACGTCAGTTTTTGTTTTCACTTAAATTTTTGTCCATTTTCAACAAAAGAGACACACTTTGAGTGATACCGGCCACATTGTGCCTCTTATTGAGGCGTGGTTGACTCTTACATGTCACAAATGACCCATGGATCATTCTCCTAAACTTTTAATACAATATAAATGTGTTTGGTCTGATTTCCGTATGTCAATTGTTGTTTTCACTTAAAATTTTGTCCATTTTAAACAAAAGAGAGACACATTAAGTGATACTGGCCACATTGTTCCTCAGATTGAGGCGGGGTTTACTTGTACATGTCAAAAATGATCCATCAATAATTACCCTAAAGTATCAACACAATCATAATTTTTTTGTTCATATTTCTGTACGTCAATTGTTGTTTTCACTTAAAATTATGTCCATTTTAATAAAATAAGATAATTTGAGTTATACCGGACACACCATTCCTTGGAATGAGGCAGGGTTGACTCTTACACATCAAAAATTACCCATGGATCGTTTCCATAAAGTATCAACACAATCCGAATACGTTTGGTCAGATTTCCGTACATCAGTTGTTGTTTTCACTTAAAATTATGTCCACTTTAAACAAAAGAGAGACACTTTTAGTGATACCAGCCACACTTTGCCTCAGATTGAGGTAGGGTTCCCTCATACATGTCAAAAATGACCCATTTATTGTTCCCCTAATGTATCAACACAATATTAATGTGTTTGGTCAGATTTTCGTACGTCAATTTTTGTATACTGTTAAAATTATGTCCATTTTAAAAAAATGAGAGACTTTGAGTGACACTGGCCACACCATGCCTTGGATTGAGGTAGATTTGACTCATACCCATAAAAAATGACCCATGGATCATTCCCCTAATGTATCAAAACAATCCGAATGCATGTGGTCGGATTTACATACATCAGTTGTAGTTTTCACTTAAAATTCTATCTATTTTAAACAAAAGAGAGACACTTTGAGTGATATCGGACACACCGTGCCTCAAAATGAGGCAAGGTTGACTCTTACATGTCAAAAATGACCCATGTATCATTCCCCTAAAGTATCAACACAATAATAATGTGTTTGGTCGTATTTTCGTACGTCAGTTGTTGTTTTCACTTAAAATTTTGTCCATTCTAAATAAAAGAGAGACATTTTGAGTGATACTGGACACACTATGCCTCAGATTGAGGCAGAGTTGACTCTTACACATAAAAAATGACCCATGTATCATTCACCTAAAGTACCATACCAATTGGAATGTGTCTGGTCAGATTTTCGTACGTCAGTGGTTGTTTTCACTTAAAATTATGTCCATATGAAACAAAAGAGAGACACTTTGAGTGATACCGGCCACACCATTCCTTGTATTGAGGTGGGGTTGACTATTACACATCAAAAATGACCCATGGATTGTTCCCCTGAAGTATCAACACAATCCAAATGTGTTTGGTTGGATTTCCGTACGTCAGTTTTTGTTTTCACTTAAAATTTCGTCCATTTTCAACAAAAGAGAGACACTTTGAGTGATACTGACCACAACGTGCCTCGGATTGAGGGGAGGTTAACTCTTACATATCAAAAATTACCCATGTATCATTCCCCTAAAGTATCAATACAATCCAAATGTGTTTGGTCAGATTTTCGTATCTCAATTGTTGTTTTCACTTAAAATTTTGTCCATTTTAAACAAAAGAGAGACACTTTTAGTGATACCGGGCACACTGTGCCTCAAATTGAGGCGAGGTTTAATAATACATGTCACAAATGACCCATAAATTGTTACCCTAAAGTATAAACACAATTTTAATGAATTTGGTCATATTTTTGTACGTCAGTTATTGTTTTCACTTAAAATTATGTTCATTTTAAACAAATGAGATACTTTGAGTGATACCGGCCACACCGTACCACGGAATGAGGTGGGTATGACTCGTACACATCACAAATTACCCATGTGTCATTTCCCTAAAGTATAAACACAATCCAAATACGTTTGTTCTGATTTCCGTACGTCAGTTGTTGTTTTCACTTAAAATTCTATCCATTTTAAACTGAAGAGAGACACTTTTAGTGATACCGGCCACACTGTACTTCGGATTGAGGCGGGGTTCCATTTTACCCGTCAAAAATAACACATGTATTGTTCCCCTAATGTATCAATACAATCTTAATGCGTTTGTTCAGATTTCCATACGTCAGTTTTTGTATACACTTAAAATTCTGTCCATTTTAAACAAATAAGAGACTTTGAGTAATACCGGCCACACCATGCCTCGGATTAAGGAGTATTTGAATATTATCCATTACAAATGACACATGGATCATTCCCCTAATGTATAAACACAATACAAATGCGTTTTGTTAGATTTACGTACGTCAGTTGTAGTTTTCACTTAAAATTATGTCTATTTTAAATAAAAGAGAGACACTTTGAGTGATATCGGCCACACCGTGTCTCATATTGAGTCAGGGGTGACTCTTACATGTTAAAAATGACCCATGGATCATTACCTTAATTTATCAACACAATATGAATGTGTTTGGTCGGATTTTCGTACGCCAGTTGTTGTTTTCACTTAAAATTCTGTCTATTTTAAACAAAAGAGAGACACATTGAGTGATACTGGCCACATTGTGCCTCATATTTAGTAAGGTTTGACTCTTACACATAAAAAATGACCCATTTATCATTCACCTAATGTATCACCCCAATCGGAATGCATTTAGTCAGATTCTCGTACGTCAGTTTTAGTTTTCACTTAAAGTTCTGTCCATTTTAAACAAAAGAAATAATTTGAGTAATACCAGCCACACCATGCCTCAGATTGAGGTGGGGTTGATTCTTACACATCAAAAATGACCCATGTATTGTTCCCCTAAATTATCTACACAATCTGAATGCGTTTGATTGGATTTCCATACGTCAGTTGTTGTTTTCACTTAAAATTTTGTCTATTTTAAACAAAAGAGAGACTTTGAGTGATACCATCCACACCATGCCTCATATTGAGGCAGAGTTGACTCATACACATACCAAATTACCCATTTATTGTTCCCCTAAAGTATCAACACAATTCGAATGTGTTTTGTTGGAATTCTGTATGTCAGTTGTTGTTTTCACTTAAACTTTTGTCCATTTTAAACAAAAGAGTTACACTTTGATAGATACTGGCCACACCATACCTTATATTGAGGTTGGGTGACTTGTAAAAGTCATAAATGACCCATGGATCATTAAAAAAATTTATCAGCACAATCCGAATGTTTTTGGTTGGATTTCCATATGTCAGTTGTTGTTTTCACTTAAATTTCTGTCCATTTTAAACAAAAAAAGATACTTTGGGTGATACTTGCCACATCGTGCCTCACATTGAGGCAGGGTTGACTCGTACATGTCACAAATGACCCATGGATCGTTCCCCTAAATTATTAACACAATTTGAATGGGTTTTGTCAGATTTTCGTACGTCAGTTGTTGTTTTCACTTAAAATTTTGTCCATTTTAAACAAAAGAGAGACTTTGAGTGATGTCAACCACACCATGCCTCAGATTAGAGCGGGGTTGACTCGTACACGTCACAAATTACCCATGGATTGTTCCCCTAAATTTTCAACACATTCTGAATGTTTTTGGTCGAATAATAAGGTATTTGGTATATTTTTCTGTTTTTTCTTATCCAAAGCCCAAAGAAAAGTGGTTCATCATTCATGCATGTTTTTGGTGAATTTAATATGTTAAAATGGTCAAATGACTCATTGGATAAAGGATGTTTTATTTAATAACAATTACATTTTCCCTAAAAAAATTTACATACAACAATGTTTCATCTTTTGATCCTCTTAACCCCTCTCAAAAATGACTACCAATTGTACACATCCCCAAGTTAGATTTTCATGCTATTTGTGTAAAATCATCCATCAGGTATGGGGCCCACTCATTTTTGAACAAATCTATATCGTATTTTGAGTATGAGGATTTTCTACAGTAAATATAGTACTATAAAATACATAAATAATGAATTAATAAATAATTTAAATGAAATAGTAGTTGTTTTTGAAAATACATCTTTATGGATGCTAGTTTGTTGATGAAAAACGAAATCTTTCATAAATTTACAAACATAATAACCACAATCATTATCATTTGTTTGTTTTGTACACTAAAAAAATGATCATTAGGAGAATAAGTAACTTGTGTTGATATGTATTTTGTTAGTGAAAGTTTATTATATATACCTTGATATTTGTCTAGACGTAGTACTTGATCACTTCCTTATGCTTAGCCCCTATCCTCATTCCTTTTTTAGACGATAATGATACACATCCCTATCATAATATAATCCTCAATAAAATATAATATAAATTATATTACTTGATTTTTAGACCTAAAACGTAGGATGTAGTGTCTTACAGATTCCCAAACTCCATCATGTGTGGTCAGTTTCTTGGATATCCTTACAATGAATTCAGAAAATAAATCTTTGGAGTATCCAAGCTCACCACAATTAGCAGCCAATGTTTCCTAAAAACACAAAAAGGAATAAGTAATAAAAGAAGTGAAAATATAATTTATATGCTTTAATCGTATAGTTTTACCCCTGCATGGTTGGTATTAGGAAGAGTCTGTCATCTGTAATCTTTATTTCAAATGTATTCAGCAATCCATTCACTATTTCCTTTTTTTGATGGATCTAATTTCGTTAGTTGTGTTGATGTTGTATGAGGACTAATGAGTCTTAATTTTGGCTCATGGTAAAATTCCTTCAACTATTTTTCATATATACGTCTGTCAATAATATAAAATGCATTTAGTCATAATTTTCACATTATATCTGCTTTTAGAAAATCAATTCATGAAAACATACCTCATAAATAAATTTACAACTGTGACACCTATCCAACCATATTCAATGACCTCATTTAAATTTTCAGAAGCAATGAAATCTTGAATTTCCTCTCCGTATATATTCTTTTCAAAAACCACTATATGACTACTACCACCTCTTAGCTTCGTATCCACATGAGTCTTCAATTCCAGTAAATGTGGATAGAGAACTGGTGGTGTTATTATGCTTTAAGTAGATCTTTGGGATCAGTTGTTCGATCCTTTAAATGCTTTTTATACAACGTTTCTTGTCACCCCTTCCCTTTCTCCATCTATAAAAACATTCATTGGTTCATACCCCTTTTTCATTAATTGTTAAAGGTTTGGCATGAAAAAATATGGAAATAAATACCTCTTTTTTCACATGTACTCTAACAAGTTGTGACGGTCATGCAATGAATTTCCTAATAGCCTTCTCAACCATTTTAATATCATCATTAACAAGTGGAATTGGTAGCTATGTATCTGGATCATGAGGTATAGTAATCGTCACTTTAAGATGATCTTTCAGAAGTGGTCTATTATGCAGCTTGTCCTCTAGGATGTTGAACACCGTAGCCCTTTCTACAAGGTGATAGGTTGGTGTTGACAGATATAAATTACAGTCATTATCACCATGTAGAAGATCAGTACAAAAAAAGTATCAGTGTTTTTATGATTCACATTTCATGGGAACAATTATTAGAATATTTATTACCACGACTAAGATAGTTCTTTAAGGGGAATGGCTCGCCTCAAAGCTAGGGGTGGGGGATCTTCACGCATTGGTTGTTCCTGAGTTGTGTCTTCTCCTTGCTTCCCACCCATAAAATTTGCTAGTAACTCTCCCTGCCATTGAAATTTTTCTTCAAGATTTGCCAGTATTTCGATCATTTGTTTCATTTTTTCATATCTATCATCTGTTTGTTTTTTTTCTCCTAATTATCTCATGGTGTCATCCCAAACCCTACACCTCTAACATGGCCGTATTGTTCTGGCCACTTCAAATCCATCGATAATAGGTCTGCATCCACTATAGGAGTAGCTGTTTCATGTGACTATCGGATATAGAAAAATAACTAATTATTTTTATGTAATAGAAATTTAAAACAAATCTTTAAATTGTGTCATAGATACACATATTTCCCACACTTTTTGTGTATTTTCATCTACTAGCTTCCCTTCCTTATTCACACAAGCCTCCTTCCATAGAACATGATGCGAGATGGAAGTGACTTTGGTTTTAGACCCATCAATCTACATATAAATATAGAAAGATAATTATGATGTTGTTTCTTGGCACCTAACAATATTTTTGTGAATTTAAAATATGTACCATTTTATTTTCTAGTGAAGCGTACCCCATCGTTGCTTTGCTATAGGTGTATGTTGGTTTTGATGCATGTTTCTTATTTTTAGTACTGAGTTGTTATTTTATAAATGAAATATTGTCAATCAATGTGATGAATACACGTATCCTCAGACAATGTATTATCATCCACAATGTACCTGAAACTTCACAACCCCACGGAGGCCAATATATGAATCCCATTCCTCTTGGGATATCAGGTGAGCGTAGAAAAGGGGTGGGTGCGGGTTTATTTTACCATTGGAATCTTTCAGGTGACATTTTGTTAAAATAGTGTGAAAACCATGATGAAACCTTCTTGCAAGCCTTAGTACACAATTATTGTGTGAATCATCAACTATAGATATACTCTGTAAGAGATTGAGAAGAGTAAGATGTTGTTTCGTTATTTTATTTGCTAGTAAATTAATGAAATAATATCACAATGTTACCATAATTTCATCCCAGATCACAGCCTTCATCCTGGACACAACATGGTGCCACGAATCTATGTCAATCAGCACGCATTGCCGAGTGACAATTCCAATGTAACTACTAAACATAGCCTTATTGGGATTCCCATGTTGGCCTCGTGTATTCCATCCGACATCAAATTTTATGCCTTTTCTTTTCCCCTTATGAACTTTGGCTAACACCGTCAAACTACGACGCACCTATGTTTTCTGCGACGCTAGTCCTTCATCCCCAACCATTTCTTCAATATCAACATAATCTATAGGTTCATCTGAAAAGATAGAAATGCCATGTGCTAATGGTTGTTGGACCTCAACACTACAAGCAGCAATAGGTTCAAAAACTTGTTGTTGCTCTACACTGTGAGCAGCCACAGCCACAGTAGCTGCAGCAGCAATAGCTTGAGAGACTTGTTTAGCCTCGAGGTTAGGAGCACCAGAACGTGTCGAAGTCATTATCTGCAAAAGTGGTTGAATAGTTAATTTATATTACACAAATTTAGTAATGATAAGATAATAACATGAGATAACAAGATCTATATTAAAAACAAAATATAACTTGTTTATTGAACTCTCTTCCTTTTTTTCAAAGGATTAAGGGATTTGACACCTCTATCGATTATCAAAATCCCTTCATTTTTGTATCCTCTAACATATAAAACATCATCTACATTAGGACTGATACGAAATGATTATGACGTACCATTGAAAGGATCATCCTCGTCTGAATTTTCATCAGAGCCTTAAGTAGTTTTGGACAATAACAAAACAATTGACCACTTTCGGTTTGCAGGATTCGGAACATAAAATACTTGTACCACTTGTGATTCCATTATAAACTCTTTGTCTTTGTACCCTTATTTACAAAAATCAACTTTCACAAATCTCAATTCATCTATTTTAACACCACTATTGTTATCAACCCATTTGCATTGAAAAATCCTAAATTTTAATGTCGTATAATCCAACTCCCATATTTGTTTGATAATGAAAAATTATGAAATATTTGCATAAATAGGATTTATGTCCTTACTAACAGAAACATGCATGGCTTTATCCACAAGAGTAACTCCACTATTTTACATGGTACTATCTTCATCATGTTCATCTGTATAGAATGTATAACCATTAATTACATAACCATTATAAGATAATACATACAAACTTAGTCTGGTGGCTAGCCATCGAATTCATTCTGAAATTGAATTTGTATTTTCATCTAACTCCTTAAAAATATGGTCCTAAAACCATCATATAAACTAGTGATTATGTGTATTTGATATCCATTTTTCAGCCCTTGGTGGATTCAACATCCTAATAATTTCTTTTTGGGTTTCAATATATGGAGAAACCTCCCAACTGTTATGAAAAACATAAAGTTGGGTCTGCTCCCGATCTGTAATATTGATTATCACAAAATTTATTCTAGAAATTCCCTCACCCTCAATGCGTCTAGTGTGACAAGATTTCAGGAGACTAATGCATTCCACTTCAGATAGGTATTCGGTACAGAATTCAATGGCTTCCTCAACAATATATCACTCCACTATACAACCCTCTGGCCGACTTTGATTTTTGATATACCCTGTCAAAATATTCATATATCGTTCAATGGGGTACATTGATCTATAATGCACAGGACCACAAAGTTGAATCTCTCTCACCAATTAAATCATCAAATGAACCATCATATCAAAGAATGTTGGTGGGAAGAACATTCTAATTCACATAATATAATGATAATTTCTCTTTCCATAGCTGGAAATTTCACCATGTCTAAAACATTGCTACATATAGCTTTGAAAAAGAAACAAAGTTTGGTTAATGTATGACAGACATTCTTGGGGAAAATGAAATGTAATGCTATAGGAATTAAATTTTGCATCAAAACATGGCGGTCATGTGATTTTCAAACTTTTAAATTCATATCATTCATTGAAACAATGTTCTTGATATTTGATGAATACCCATTTGGAACCTTGACATCATTGAAGAAGTTGAAAAATTGAAATCACTTCTCCCTGGAAAGAGTGTAAGCAGCCGGAAGAAGAAACATTCGATTTCCACCCTTCATGGGAGACAACTCTTCTCATATTACCATGTAAACCATGTCCAACCACGCCTTAATTCCATCCTTTTTTTACCAGGTCCATTTAGCAACATTCTGATAACACTGTCACATACATTTTTTCCCACATGCATCACATCAAGAAAATATCTGACCTACAAACAATTCCATCATGGTAATTCAAAAAAAACTGATCTATTTTTTCAACCGATTTTTTTAAGGTTTTTTGAAAATGGTTTACCAAAAACAGTGTTCACATCTTTTAATTTCTCAAACAGTTGATCACCTTTTAGTGGAGGTGGTGTTGTGCATTGTTCTCAACATCCATTGAATGATTTCGTCCAAGATCAGTACCTATGCCGATGAGGTAGAAATCTACGATGTTCTAGAAACACAATTTTTGATGAATGTTTCAACCTAATTGATTTTGTATCTTCTTCGCACACAAGAAACCCTTGAGTTTCTTTAATGCTATAGCCTGAAAAATTTACATAAGTAGGGAAATCATTTATCATCTCACACTACATCGCTCTCAATGTGAAGTATTCACTTTTATAAGCATCATGCAACATAACACCTGAATCCCACAATAACATCAAATCCTTGATCAGAGAATAAAAATAAACATAAATATCGTTACATGGTTGTTCTGGTCCTGATATAAGCATAGATAACATGATAAATTTCTGCTTCATGCATAACTAGGGTGGAAAGTTATAATTTACCAACATAACAGGCCATGTACTGTGAGTACTGGTTTGAAAACCAAAAGGATTCAATCCATCTATAGATAATGCAAGATGAAGGTTTCTCGGTTCTTTTCCAAATTCAGGATACTCATGATCAATTATCTTCCATTGAGGAGAGTCAGCTGGGTGATGTAATTTCCCATATTTATTTCTTTTATCTGCATTCCACAACAATTGTCTTGCAGTTTCTTCACTTCCATGTAGATTCCTAAACCTTGGAATGATTGGGAAGTACCATACAACATTCATAGTACTGGATAAATCTTTCTTGTATCGAGAAGCACCACACATTGTGCATTCTTTATGTGATTTGTTCTTCTTGCCAAAATAGTATATAATATTTCAGGCAGGCATCTATTCTTTCAGAAATCATTCCCATCGAGTGTAGCATTCGTTTAGCTTCATATGTTAAGTTTGGGAGATCATTATCTTCTGGGAGAATTTCATTCAAGAGAGCAAGTAGTTCCTTAAAACTGACATCACTTCATCCATTGCCTGATTTCAATTTATACAACATTATTACAGCTAACAATGATATATATTTAGTGAAACCAGCATACAATGGAATCTTTTCACAACTCTTTAACTTATCAAACAATTTTGGGCAATCACGGAGTTCATCTTCAACTGTCCTTATCATTTCCTCAATATGATCTTCATCATCATTGACATCTGTAATCACATCCTCCATACGGTCTTCCTTAGTGTCTATATTTGTATTTATATCTGATGATCCATAAAACGTAGTTTTATCCCATCTAGTTGTTACATTTTCTTTTTCTCCGTGTTTATTCAAACATTTATAACTCTGATCTATTCTGTGACATATCAAATGTTCTTCCAACTCCTCTGCAGTAATTAGTCTAGAATAACAACAACATAAACATAGATAAATGATTTGATAATAATCCTTTTATTGATACTTTTCAAACTTGATGAACTCTTTCACTCTGTTCTCATACTCTATTGTCAAACAATTAGCATCCATCCAATCTTTATTCATCTCCATACTATTTGAATATCAAATATTAGTATTTATGATTCAAATACACAAAACAAGTCTTCCAAATATAGTAGAATGGAACCACTTCCTTATAAAAATAGATATTAATAAAGCCTACCATATACCTAGAAAATAATTGAAAAAAAATAGGAAAAATAGTTTCATGTACCTATTTCTAATAGTACTACAAGAAAAGTATAACAAACATAGATCATACCTCCAAACACTTCTGGAGCCTCTTGGTAAAAAGAATCTAGTGAATATAACTATCTGATATTCTAACCACTAACTTCCCAATATAAGAGTAGTCTACTTATGGGTAGTATTAGTAGAATCAAACCGAAGTTCCATCCACCTCATGCTTCTCCCTGATCTCCTTCATCACTTTAGTGTTGTACAGACCTCCTTTCTCCAGTTCCTTCCTCTGCCTAGGCTATTCGTCGACTGCCTTTCTGACTATAGCATGAATGTTAAGAAAATGCAATATGATATGTCTATACCAATCACAATCATATTAAATTCCTTGGAGTAATGGGTTATCCTTTAGGTACCTATGAATGACAGTGCCTCCTAAGATGTGACCTGCATCACAAACCAACTGTGGGTGGGTGCTGCTAACCCTACATCCCAAAAGATCACAATTTTTAAAGATTATGATATCAACTCAAACCATAGGCATAATCATAGAACACTAATATAGACATCCAAATATTAGTATAACATGTTGAATTCCCCCAAATAACTAGAGGTCGATCTATGAATTGATCAACATAAATTAATGGATTTAATAAAAGAAGCTGAAATTCAATCCAACCAAGTGAAGGACATTTACAATCTCCTGAGAATAAATTCATCCCCCATCACGTAATTGGGTTCTCCATAATATAGGTGTACTTAACAAAAATCACTTGGCCTGACACACCAAGGGTAGTTCTTTTTTAGATTAGTCTCCATTCAAAATAACAATCTTGATATCCATAATAGGTATGATGGAAGAATCACTATCTACCCAGTGAAGTGCATGGTGTCTCCCCATTTTCAAGAAAAAACATTCTAGACTAGTACCTAGGAACAACTGGTCATATAGGGTCACTAAGTTGGCACCACCCCTAAATTATCCTTGACATAAAAGTAATTGGTGTGAAATTTACCATTGATCGAAGTCAAGAAACATCCCACAATACTAAAAAGAATTAAACACCCAAATACAACTACTCACATGTTCATACCACTATCTGAACCCAAAGTAGATGCTTAAATTCCAGAAGAAAACTACATAAAAATGTGACAGATTATCACCATTCCAACAACCAAGTTTGAAAAACTTATAAAAAACATTTATTATAATTGATAAGCACTTTAAACAGTTATAAATTTGTTTTTTCAAGATTAACCCCAAGTGCAGTCATACATATCCTTATACACAATCAATTGAGATCAATTGTGAGCACTTTTCAATAAGTGAAGTCATACCTAAACTATGTAACCTTTAAACACTTATGAAAAATCATTTTTCATAAATGGTGTCACACACTTTTTTTTAATAGTAAAAAACAAACTACATAAATGATAGACAACTAAGAACAAACACTAAGTATATGGAAAATGACTAGAGAGCTACAGCCGAGGAGGAAGAAAACTAAATAAAACACTATGAGAGAGATCTCGCCCAAACCGAAGCCAATTCCAAGTCTCACAACTGATTCCTAATCAATTTTCGCTACCTCTCCATGGCTCTAGACTCCCTATATAACAACCCCCATGAGGCCCATCCCAAAGTAGAACCTTCCCCATAAACACAATCATAAATAGAACCTTCCCCAAAAACATAATAACCAGCACATCATGACACCCACCAAGTGTAACCAATTAATAATGAGGCAGGTACTATCAAAACTCTTCTTTTTCATGAAGGGTTTTATAAAAAGATCACTTTCCCCAGTATAGATACACCCACCAGAAGGATGAGGAAAAAACACACAACATTAATAAAATATCCATGTATAAAAAGGTCTATCTTAAGTTTGCACGAGAATATCAAACCCTCATATATATGACACTTGGTGAAAAATAAATTCTAGTTGAAAACATCATAAGGACCCATGGGGAATCATAAAAAAGTAATACTTTAGTTCAAATCATCTACTAACCAAGTATAAGAATCCACTACATGTGTGATTTTGTGACATAGTTTGTTATATTTATATCTTAGTTAGCATCTAATCCAATGGTGGAGATCATGGGGAAGAATCCAAAAATCACCCTAATGAAAAATACTCTCACAAAACCTATCCGCCAAAAATAAACCTAAAAGGAGAAGTGGGAGACTTACCTAGAGTAGATCGCACCCGCGATGGGGGGAGAGAAGAAGCATCGAGCGGTCAGGGAGCCTTATACGCTACGTTGAGAGGGGAAGGCACGACCGTGAAGGGGAGGTGCATGGGAGGAGTTGCCACCATTGAGAAATGGAGGAGTAGGGTTCGAGGGGAGTCCAGCAGAGAGGAGGAATTAGGGTTTATGGGGAGGAGGATCCGCAGAAGGGGTTCGAGGGGGAGGTGAAGGAGTAGGGCTAGTGGCGATGCTCTGGTAAAGAGAAGATCACGGGGGGAGGGGAGTTGTCACAGGGGTATAGTATCGTGAGGGCTTGAGGGCATGATAAATAGAGGATACTATGAAACAAATTTTATAAAATATGGGACTATGGTTTTATCAGTGCTAAAATTTTAGCAATTATAAAGGAACCCTTTATCAGCATTTTTTTAGTGCTGATAATGCATGCCTTTATTAGCGCAAAAAATGAGCTGATAAAGGATTCCTTTATCAATGAAAAAAAATTAGTGCTGAGAAAGGAACCCTTTGTCAGTGATTTTTTAGTGCTTATAAAGCATACTCTTTATAAGCGCTAAGAAAAAAGCAATGATAAAGGGCTTCTTTTTTAGCACTAAAATTTAAGCGCTCATAAAGGGGTTCTTTATCAGTGCTTTTGTCTTAGCGCTGGTAAAAGGTGGTGCTTCCCATGCCCATTTTTTGTAGTAGTGGTTTACTAAATATACCCAAATAAAAGTTCAGAAAATAATTAACAGTCACCCTAGACCCGCGCCGGTCAAGTTTAGGCTCTCCCTAAGTGAAGCACACCCCAACAAACCCAACGGTACTCTTAGATTTCCATTCTGAGTTACTGTTTAAAAGTTATGGATTTTACAATCAAATAATTTTCACTTAATTATTTTGTTTACAACCAAAAAATAACTTTCACTGGTGGCCCACGCCGGCCAATGTTAGTATCTCCCTAAAGAAAGCATACCCTCTTGAGTTCAGCGGTGGTCTCAGATTTTTAATCTGAGTTACCATTTGTGACTTATAAGAATTTGAAAAATACAATAACTTTAATTATTTTATTTATGGTTATTCCATTTTCGTGAAAACCGCTTACCCTCACTAATTAAAGCATAACAAAACATCGATGGATTATTCTGAGCCCTCCAAGCCTCAGAATCGCACACCATCAGATTTTGCGGCTTATAAATAATTCCAAACAATTAAAAAAATTATACATAATTTCCGGGACATTACATTTTCCCCACCTTAGGGCTTTATGTCCCTGAAATCCACATCATGGACTAAGGAAACAAATGGGGGTACTGAGCATGGATCTGAGCCTCCTGCTCCCATTTTCTCTCCTAGAGGTTCCCGTGGTACCAGTGAATGTGCACCAGAGGTATCGACCGCCCATGAAGGACCTGATCCTATCGATCCTCAATCTCTACTGGAACCTACATAAACATCACCCCATCATATAATTCCATCTCTCCATGGTCAATAATGTTCGATGGATTATGCACGCATATCCTTAGTATTAACACATGGAAAACATTAAGATCCAGATGCATCTGTGGGGAAAGAGATAGATAGTTTTTCACCTCGCCCGCTCTGCTGAGAATCTAGAGAGGTCCAAACAACCTTGAAGATAACTTGCTTCCCCATCCAAATCTCTTCAAACCTCATCGAGGTGAGACCCGTAGGAAGACATGATCTCCCTCCTCTTATTGGCATAAGAATTCTGCCGGCTCTGAGTAGTTTTCACTTGCAAACAAGTGAGGCATCATGATAAAAAATCTTCCACTACTTTCTTCATACATGGCCTCTAGTACTGACGCTGATGGTCCCGGTACATCTTCACCACACTAGGATGTACCACCATAGGGGACGTATGGAACTCCCTCAATACCTCCTCCTTTAGTGGTACTGGTACCATGGCACATCCTATAGAGGACGACGTGCTCCCCACCTTCAAAAAAATCCATCAGGTGTTTGCCCTGAGGATATCTGACCCCATCAAGCCTCACAGTCAATGCCCCCAAGCTTCACCTCCCTAACTTGCTGAAGGAGTGGGGGAGTGATAGTCATAGAATGGAGGTAAGTATCTCCATCTCTATCCATGAAGTATATTTGCATCCCAACTAGCTACTTTGAAGCCTCACTTAGCAATTATAGACTAGACCTCCTGCTGAGTGCGTATGCTACCACGTTCCCCTTCCCAAGAGTATAGACTATCTCAAAGTCATAGTACTGAAGGAACTTTAGCCACTCCTTTTGGGAACTAAAAACTACAAACTCCTACTGCCACGAGGGTAAGGGTGGCTGACTCATGAGTGATCGGTCGCACCCTCCTATGCAAGAGTTTATCCTGTGATGCCCAAGTTTCCATTTTCTCCAACCAAGGAAAATCTCATTCCAACATTGTAGGTAAACCAAAACCTTTTTCCTAATACAGTCAATCTGAGTATGAACTGTGGATGTCTAGTCCATACCCAAACTAACATCATAAGGCCTCAACACAGCCACCAAGAGGTTCCAACCAAAACTCTCACCTCAAGGGTCTGATCACACTATCAATGTAAGTGTGATTATCGAGCCTCATCCCAAAGTTATCTTTAGACGTGAGGGTCAAGTCAACAGCTTATTCGATAACTCTAGGTTCTGGACAAGATCCGTGGATGGAAGGAATGATTGGTACCTATTTCTATTAATATAGTAGCTAGTAGTAGACACATACCATTCATTGAATCATTCCTAGATCCATTGGGTCTCACTCCTTGACCATAGGCAGCTACTCCCTTCCCCTACCCTCCAGCTCCCTGAGCCTGGTGGGGACCACAAAGGGGGGTGGTTGTAAAATGTTGAAATGTACACCGCCTCATTCTAATCTCCTAGCTCTGTTTCCACATCTCTAGCCCTTCAGATTTATCTGTCCCTAACACTTCTTCTTTCTGAATCATTTTTACATGCCCAAGTCTCTGAGACTGGTGTCAGTTTCCTACTTTCCCACTACTAACATTCACTGGTTGTATCCTCTCATTCAAAGAACATTAAACCGAAATGGTTCTCTCTAGAACACTAACAAAGGTAGGAATGTATAGAGGAATAGTGCTGGCTCAGACGTCCTTAAACACAATGCACTCGGATGTCCAAGCCCCAAATCACTGATCGTATCGTATTCATCAAGTAACAAGAATGGTCGGTTCATCTTGTTGAATACTTATCTACCAACATGTCCTCCTACTGAATCTGTAGAATATCTAGAGAACTCTCAGCCACCTCCTCAATCTAGTCCTCAGCCACCTGTGAGTTAGGATCGCCTTTTAACCTAAGGGGTATCTGTTGTTGAAACTCATGTAAGGCACAAAGCCTAAATGTGTCCTCTACTGGTACCGCCGGTTGTAACTACTGCCCAATGGGTAGTGATATAGATGACACGCTACCTGAAAGTACTATCTCGGGAAATGGTACATGTACCAAATCCTCATCACTATGTAGACCATCCTCATGGTCACTCACTTGAAAATACTAGAAGCTAAGATCACCATTTTCTCTACCGTTTTCTCAACTAGGCGGAAAACTCTAGCCACAGCCTCCAGCCTATCCTCAGCTGCCAGGGAATCTGTCTCACCTAAAAACCTCTGAGGCCTCTTCCACTAGAACTCATGCAGTGCACTCATTTGGCATGCATCCTCTACTGGTGGAGTTGGTGGAAACGCTCATCCAATGGGTAGTGATGCTTCTGGTACCCCACCTGAAGGTGCTAACGCTGTAAGAGGGACATGCACCGAGGCGATGTCGCTTGGTGGGCTGTCATCATGTACTCTCTCGGGAATCCTAGATGGTTGTCTATGCAGTGGAATCCTGATACGGAATTGGTGTGCCACAGTCATTACATTATACCTATTGAGCTGACTCTGAGGAAGTCAAAAGAACAACATTTCAAAAACACATGCAATCAGTGTTTTTGTGCACTGAGTCAGAAATCAGAATTCAGGGTCCTGCTGTATGGATACGTCGGACACTACCCCAACACTGCACTCCTCGAACTGAATACCACACTCATAACACTTAAAACTATTGCTTCATAGAAAAAATCAGAGTCCTATTTATTCGGTAGAACTGAACTCCTATGATACCACTTTGTCACGACCCATCCCCTGGGGCCCATTCCATGACTACCTGAATCCTACCTTCCATAGGATAGGGGCTGGCGACTTGCACAGAAAGGCATACTGAAGGAATTTCCTTAAATACTGAACAAACACACGGTCCAAGAACACAACAAGAAGCAACTGTGAAGTAAACTGCTATAGTAAAAGAGTGCTAAAAGTAAAAGGGACCAGAATACAAGCCTAACTATAAAGGTACAAGTACAACTGAATGGAAAAGGAAAACAGATACTGGTTTATCCTCTCAGGTTCCTACCTAAAGGGTAGGTACATATCACATCCTCAGCACTCCAAGTCCGTCCATCTCCTTTGCGTCACGTCATGCTGAATGGTCCACCTTCGTGCACTATCCAGCCCTATCTCCCTCAGCCGTGATCAATGTTGTACATCATCTACACAAGACACTACAATGGGCGTGTTAAGCCCCTGAAGGGGTGAGTATAACGATTCTTAGTACAGACCCCGAGACCCCATAGGTCTCCTAATGTTCCGCAAAGGAAAACCACAGAGTAAGACATCAACTATACTTAGGTATATGCCCATAAATACACCTAAGTTATCAAGATATACACATATCATACATGAGGGAAGAATACCAGAAAGGTAACACCACAAAGGTAACACCACGAAGGTAAAATTACCACATAGATATCACCACGAAGATAGTACCATAATGGTAAAAGTACCACACATGTATCACCACGATGATAGTACCATGAAGGTAAAAGTATCACACAGGTATCACCACGAAGATAGTAGCATGAAGGTAAAAGTACCACACATGTATCACCAAGAAGATAGTACCACAAAGGTAAAACTCTTAGTTCAAATAGTGTCTCAACTCAAACCAGGTTTTCAGTGAAGTATATATGTACATATGATTAGTCACAAAGCTAGATCATATTATTCTGTCAAGAGGCATTGCTGGTGAATATACGGAGTCTGACCCACATAGGATTGATAGGTACTAACTTCCCGCAATGACCCACACAAGATATGACCCACACAGGATCGATGTGCACTAACCCACATAGGATCGTTGAGCGCTGACCCACACAGGATCTAACCCACTCAGGATTGGTATGAGCTAACCCACATAGAATAATTGAGCACTGACCCTCATAGGATCTGACCCACATCGGATCTCTATGAATACTAATAGCCAGTCACATATTCTCTAGGCCTAGGAATCAGTAACATTCCCATTCACAACGTTGAACACCTCAGATGATGGAGAACTCCTCCTCTAACGAGTACAGTGGGACTATCGCGTCACATAGAGGCACTCCCCATTAACCATGGACTACTAAGGTACTCCTCCTATTGAGTATCGTGGGTCTTCGGCGTCACACAGAGGCGCTCCCCACCGTGGGTCTTCTGCGTCATGCAAAGGCTCTCCCCATTATGGTCTACTGAGGTACTCCTCCTATCAAGTACCTTGGGTCCACCACATCACACAAAGGCACTCCCCACCCTGGGTCTACCGCGTCACACAGAGGCACTCCCCACTGGGCCTGTCGAGTTACTCCGAGTTGAAATGGTCAGTCATCGTCAAGTCTCAGCCAGTCGCAGAGTTCTATATGTAGCATGCTTGGGAGAACCACTCCTGAATCCATTGATCATACCTCAAACACCCTAAAGTCCCTTGAAGAAGTATCCCAAAGTTCTGTCATGTCATAAGGGATCCAATGCAATAGATGGCGTGTCAATCAGACACTCGGTCTGTAAGTTATTAATGTTTTCGTTCTGAGGGACCAATTGGATTCGGGGTCCGATCCAACCTGTCTGTACTACAACTTTATTCAAAACTCATGTGGAGTATATAAAAAGGACTATCTTGATCAAAGGATTCTAGTTCCATAGATGGTTCGTCAAACGGATTCCTGGTTCTCAAGTAAAGGCCAAAAAGGCGAAATAGAGTCTGGATGGGCCTGTGTCCAACCCGGATGGTCTAAGCCATGGCGGGCCTGGCCCAGTAGGCCGTGTTCTGGCCCAACCCATGTAGTGGGTGGCCTATCCCAGCCCACACTAGGCGCATCCTGCTGGTTCGGCCTGCCTGAGCTGGAGCCGAAGGGGGAGTGGGCCCCCTTTTGTTCGGATTACCAAAGGGCAGTGCCTTAGGCGCTGCCATGACACACGCGGGACCTGAGCGGGTCCCGCTATCCCGCAATAGTCGGATGGTATTCTGGCCGGTCCTCCTCCTAGTGGAGCTGTTGCACGTCACCGCTCCACCACAACTGTCCCGGTGTCAGCCGCTCTTCAGCCTCTGTTTCTGCCAAGCGGCCACGACCTCCTGCTCTACCGGTAGCACGGATGCGCGCCGCCACTCTGCCACGCGGTAGGCTGGATTTCGGCCGCCACCCTGCTCCGCCGTAGCCAACGGGACATGGCTTCCTCATCATCCATCGGTGCGGATACGTTCTGCCCTTCCTTCCTCACAGTCGGCCAGGTGCCGGCAACCACCTTCTTCCGTGAGCCATTGAGGCTTCATTCCAAGCCCAAAAAATAAAACGATTGCATATTTGTGATCCTTAGGTTGAGGGATACATCCATATATGTCATGCTCAACAAAATATTGTGTTTGCATCATCATTAAATATTTGGCATTGAATAACTCATGAAGAACACATGGGGAATCATAAGATAAGAGGCAAGATATATGCACGGGATGATGCCCATGTTAGTTTGGCCATCGTCGTTGTGAAACTAGAATATGAAGAATCAATAAATAAATTCAATCATATTAAAACAACCCCCTACCTCAATATTCTATTTTAGGTGGCACGAGGAAGAAGAAGAAGTCGTTGAAGATTGACATCGGTGTTCATCACTCTCGTAAGATGCTCCAAGGTCGGTTCCTCGTTCTTCGATTCTAGAAGTCGTTCTTCATTGGAGGATCTCCTTTGTTGGAGAAAGATCATTACAACTCTCCAAATCTCTTCCCTCCTTTTCCAATACCTTTTCCTATGAGAGGTGTGGTGCCAAAATAAATAATCTTAAGAAATAATTTAATTAATGTTTATACATTAAATAAATTAAGTTGGAACATTTAATTTGGAGAAATCCAAGAGTTAAAGTTGATTAATTAATTCCAAATTAATTAATCCTTTTAATTAAAGAGGAATGTGGTTACACATTTTTTGTAACCGGGCATTTAATTCCCAGTATTAAATGCCCAACCACCCTCGTTTGGTCCCCACCTTTAGGTTTCAAATTGGAGATTTCAATTTGAAAAATAAAATAAAGCATGTTTATTTTATTTTCTCCCACGAAATGTCTGAAAACAAATTTCCTCCCTCAACCTACTATGGTCGAGGTAAAGGTCTCCTTAAGCGAATATTGGTGATGCGAGTTCAACAGTTTCCTCAGATTTTAATTCTGAGTATCGGTTCAAAAGTTTCAAAACGCATCTCGCGCGATTACTGAACGCACCCAAAAAAAAGTTCAGAAAATTATTAACAATCACCCTCGACCCACGCCAGTCGAGGTTAGGATATGCCTAAGTGAAAAACATCCAATGAACCCAACGGTACTCTCGGGCATCCAATCTGAGTTGTCGTTCAAATTTTATAGATTTTTTAATAAAATAATTGTCACTTAATTATTTTATTTACAGCCAAAAACTAACTATCACTGGTGGCCCACACCGGCCAATGTTAATATCTTCCTAAAAAAACATACCCTCTAGATTTCAGGGATGGTCTCAGATTTCTAATCTGAGTTACCGTTTGTGAGTTATAAGAATTTGAAAAATAAAAATAACTTTATTTTATTATTTTATTTATGGTTATTACATTTTTGGTTCTTCTCACTGGTGGCTCAGGCAGACTAAACCTAAGTCGTGCCTAGGGTAAACCCTCCATCCTAAGCACAATGGTGCCCTTAGATTTCTAATCCGAGTAACTCTTTAAGATTTATTCTACTTTTTTAGGAAAACTGCTTACAAGTGCTAATTAAATCTTAACAAAACATCGACGGATCATTCTAGGCACTCTGGGCCTCTGAGTCGCACGTTGTTAGATTTTTTGGTCTCGAAATTATTCCATATAATTAAAAAAATTATACAGAATTTCCAAGACATTACAATATATTCTTAAAGTTCCACATACCCATGTTTGGGGTATTCCATGATTTGGATTTTAACCTTGTAAATTACCTACTATGGTTTGATTTTTTGATAAAGGGTAGTTTCTTATGAATAAGGTTTTATACCTTGTTTATGGGAGACACCAAGGGTGTTTTCACTTGTTTTATTATTCATAACCATTTGGTCTAGGATGCATGTAGGATTTCCTTGTTTCAATTACTTGTTTTGTTAGGATGAAGTTGATGATTATATGAAATTCATGTGATATTCATTGTGTAAGTGTGCCCAAGGGGAATTTGACCATGAGATCTTCCTGATGTAGGGATATTGATTAATTAATTGTTGTTATGTTGATCCAGGGGTATTGACTGTGAGAGCTTCCTGGTGGTCTTCGAGCCCAGGGTTTAGACTTTGATATCTTGTCCAAGTTGTTTTTATGATTGTTTGATAGTGTAATAGATCATGGGGTTTAGACCGTGAGTTATTACCCAAGTGGTAATTTGTAAATGATTAGTGCTATGTTAGAGAAGATGGGTTAGACCATGATAGCTACCAAGAGGGTTGTTACTAAATGAATTGTTTTTATATTAGACCAGGGGGATTAGACTATGAGAAATTTCCCAAAGGGTCGTTGTTGAATAATTGAGTGTTTGTTATGGGTCTTCCAAGGAAAATAACTATATTGGACTCACTCTTATTTGTTTGTTTATATTCTTTTTTGAGATTTCTATTATTACTATTAAACAAGGGATACCGAGCTTGTGCTAGATCCCAAGGTTTACAAGATTCAACTGATGAATAATAAACGTAAATGAATGTAATCAAAAGTTGTAGGATTGTTTAATTTTGAGTAATTTCTAGTTATTTGATTCATTTTGGTATAATACCTTCTATATATATTCGCTGATAGTTAGGCATAGATATTTTGGTGATTTCCTATTGGGATTCATCTCAAATCTTGTTTGGGTCATGATTTTGGACCATACATATTATATGGTTGTAGGTATGGAAAATGGAATGTGTCCATCCTCATCAGGTACTTGATTGCTTTTGTAGATGGAGATCATGGGACCAAGCTAAGGCTTGAAACACTATTGGAGTTTAATACTTTTTTGTACTTTGGTTTAAGTATTTTATTTCCATCATTTTGACTTGTTTGGATGCTTTCTTAGACACATGTGACATGCATTATTTTTATATGCTCCTATTCTTATATTACTATCAGTCTTCTGCTGTTTATTTTGTTGTATGTTATTTCTACTTCCTATACTATTTAATATTTTCTTTTCACTATGTACACTCTAGAAATGAGGGTATAGTTTCCCCATTATCAAATTGTGGCCCTCACTACTAGTTAGAAGCCTCTGGCATTTGGGGAAATGCACCTGAGTTCATGTGACCTATTGGGTTTGGGGCATCTTTTGTTGGCACTTGGAATTGGGATGTTACAAAGTGGTATTAGAGGAGTTTTCTTTTCTACATTTCCTAATTATTTGGAGCCTACATACTAGGATAGGAGGGAATAGGTAGTTGGTAGTAAGTTATTCCTGGGAGTAGTAAACCCATGTATGATGAAAAGCCATGTTAACTCAAATATTATAATTTTTAATGTTTTTTATATTGTTATATTTAATTTTATTTCACTATTGGGTTATTCACATGTTTTGTGATGTTGTGATTTATATCATTGTTGTTCTATTTCTGTTGCAAGATGTTGATATAAGGGAATTCCATCTCAGGAATCATATAAGAACATGCTAGCGATCACATGTCATGCACTCTTGTCATGAAAATTAGGGTGCATCACTAATTAAGTGTTGTTGTGATAGATATTGTGCTAGATATGCATGATATTGTGTTAGATTCCATGATATAATACCTGCAATTTTGATAGGTTATTGGTATATATAATGTTTCATTTGGATGTATGTCATGATTTGGTTCCTAAGGTGTTATGGTCTCTCTTGTATCGGAATTTTGTGGATCATGATCTAACTTTTATTGAATTTTTTCAATTTATGACATGAAAAGGGATGCTAAACATTGATTCGGGGGGAGTATGGTCTCCTAGGAGTTAGAATTTGTCATGCCTTAGACAAAATTTTATGTTTTCATGGGTTCTGGAGAATTTTCAAAGTCCAACTATATTGAAACCCATACAACACGGTGTGTGTTGTTATGAACACACGCCATGTGTTCTTCTATTATGGATTAAACAAATTTTCTTAAGTATACACTATGTACCCTATATACACATCTTGTAGTGTTGATTGTGTGAATCAATGTGTGAGAAGAGAAATGAGGTTGATAAATGTTTTGTAGAACATGGTGTGTTCTTATAGTACATGCCATTCCATAAGAGTCCATGTATCTGACCGTGTGACCTATGGAATGGGTTGATGGAACTTTTATTGTACACGACGTGTCTAGATTGTGCACATTGTGTAGTGTTACACCCAAAGAAATCATGTGGTTCAAGCTGTGGGGGGGGCGGGTTTTTTGATTTCTTTTATGGAGACATTGTGTAGATTATGTACACACCATTCAGTTCGGTTACATCATTGATCTTTGAGATTTAGTTTACTTTCATGGGTTATGTCTGGTATAGAGTGACCAATGCATTATAGAAAATTTATTGTCCCACTATATAGGATGACATTCTAGGACATAGATGTTTTGACACGCCAATAAAATTATCTTTTAGAATTCATGAAAAGTGATGTGATGTGGTGATCGTGTTTCATAGAACAACACACGTGCATTTAAGTTTCTCCTAAACTAGCTCTTTTTCCAGTAGCTAGTCCTTCTCGATGTATGAGACACTCCTAAGTAGGGAGATTCACATCAGTTCTTTTCCAAATATATTCTTTCCAATTAGAAGGATGACAATAAATGACCATTCAGAAATGGTTTTTTTTACATGAATGAATTTGGGGCTTGTGAGCCTTATTTCATGTTGTTTCTTTCTAGACAGCACAATATTGTAGTGATCGGTTAAATGACAATGTGTCGGTAAGTAAAGCTAGTTTTCCTTTAGTAAGTTGACTAGTATGGGTTCAGATATCCTTTTTTGGTAATCTTTGATGTCCTATTAGGGTGATCTTTCTTAAGAGGTTATCATGTCTTCTATATTGATGTCATCTAGGGTGATCTAAGGGAGCATCAGTTATAATTTGTACTACGATTAGAATTTTTTGGACTGGTTTGTGATCTCTTTCTTTATTTTTCACTGAATGTGTGGTTTCAGTGGAGGATTTGTTAATATGGAGTGATTCTTGAGTTCCTTTGTATGAAATCATTGGATTGATTCTTGATTCCAATCGCTTCCTTGACATGACCACCAGGAGGATGTCGTTATGGGTTCAGTTAGTTTTCTTATGTGGACTTTTGGGATTCACACCAAAGTCTCACTAGTACAGGGAGTATGGACCCCCTTGGTGAGTTCCATAGACTTCTGGTTGATTAATCTAAGGTTATATCATACTTTTAGTTGGGACCTGATGTAATTATTAAATAGGAAATAATTCTAGAGGGATGGATCTAGAATTACAATTTTGTTCGTGTTGTGGCATGACATTTTTAGTGATCAAGGGATGGTGTGACATAAGAGAATCACTGAGATACATATGTAAGATTCAGTGAACGGGTTCTTTGTGAGCACAGGGTGCCTTGGGAAAAGTTGTTTTATTTCAGTTTCAATATGCCGACCTTCTAATACAGTTGTTTCTATGATAATTCATCCACTGATGCTTTATCTAATTATCAATATTGTTCTATGAGTATGGTTTGAGTGATCTAGTTTGAACACCCCTCCTATTAGGGGTGGGTGTGCTGTGAAAATCCAAAACTCCTTTCAAAGAAATATTGTGTGACCAGTTTTCCTAATTTTGTTTTGGGTTTGACCTTCCCTTGTTGTGAGGACGCGTTTATGACCTCAGTTATGTTTGGGATTGCACAGTTAAAGAAAAACATGCTGATAATGTCTCCAGAATGATTAGGGGCTCTATTTGTAAAGTTTTTTTTCAAATTTATGGTATCATGATAAATATACAATATGGGTTTTTATCGATAGTATCACGAAGTTTTCACACTTCATAGTGATTAAGGAAACTTTCAGTGATGATGAGCTTGGATGGCTATACATCTGAGATATTGTAAGTTTTCATGGGGTTTTGCACTGTATCATTTCTGGTGGGGATGACCAGTTTACTTCTCATGTCTGAAAAGTACTACAAAGGGCATTGAGTACATAGGTACTTCTAAGTACAACATATCATCCCCAGACTAATGGCCAATCTGAGCGCACAATTTAGGATTTAGAGGATATGTTTGATCATGGGTTATAGATTTTGAGGGATCTTGGGAGAAACACATACCCATATTGGAGTTTCCTACAATAACATTTTTCAGGAAATGATTTATATGGAACCTTATGAGAATTTGTACGGTATTCCATGTCAATCATCTCTATATTGGCAAGAAGTAATAGAGGAAGCTATGTTGGGACCTCGTCTTGTCTAGGAGACCATTGAGTAGGTGGAGTTCATTCTAAAGAGGATGGAAACTGCATAGTCTCAACACAAATTTTATTATAATCGACAGAGACAACCTATGTAGTTCGAAGTCAGAGATCAGGCTTTCATGTGTGTCACATAGAGGTTAGAGCATAGGAGGATTAGGAGATAGGAGAATCTTTCCCCAAGATACATCGGGCCATTCGAGGTTTTTGAGAGAGTCAAGTCGGTTGCCTATCTGTTGTAGTTTCCTCAGATGTACCGAGCTATGTATGATGTATTTCATGTTTCTTGACTATGATGTTACTTTTCAAATACGTCTCATGTTTTTTAACCCTAGGAGGTTGAGTTTGAGTTGGTTGCATCCTTTGATGAAAACCTTATTTGGATTGTGGATCGCATCACGTAGGTTCTCTGTGGTCGGTATGTTCCTATGGTATGGTTATTTTGGAAGCACGAGCGAGTATCGGATGAGACATGGGAGACGGAGGCCAACATACGATCACAGTGGATAGAGTTGTTGGAGGTTTCTTATTCACCACCCTTAAAAGGGATATTCGGGGACGAATTTCCTTAGGGGGGAGAAGTTTGTAAGAACCTGGATTTCCATTTCAGGTATGTACCATTATTTGGGGGGTTTTTTTAGGGGAAACGATGAAATCATAATTTTCTATGTACACATTGTGTACTTATGGGTACACGCTGTGTACATAGGTACCACATAAAGTCCAGTACTGGTAGTGTAATGGCTGAATACATGTCCTTGTAGGTGCCATGGATTCCCGCAAAATGTAGGGGTTGGTTAAGGCTATTACACGACATGTACCTTTAATGAACATGCCCTGTAGTTTTCTTTTTTATTGGATAAATCATAGCGGGGTCACATATCATGTCCAAAATGTATTTATTCTACCTTTGGTTCATACAGGAGAGAAATGAATGACTAAAGAACTTCAAACCCATTCTGATTCCTTATCCATCCTCTAATTCATGGCTATTTGGTCTACGATTCCTGTAGGCTTTCCTTGTTTTCATTCCTTGTTTTCATAGGATGTACATACTGATTATATGAAAGGCTCGTGATATGCATCATGGAAGTGTGACCAAGGGGAATTTTACCGTGATAGCTTCCCTAGGTAGGGTCATTTATAAATGAATTTTTGTTTTGTTGACCTAGGGGTATTGACAGTGAGATCTTATAGGTGGTCATCAACCTAGGGGTGTAGACCGTGAGAGCCTTCCTAAGTGTTTGTTTATGATTGTTTTATTGTGTATTAGAACAAGGGGTTTTGATCATGAGAGATATCCCAGGTTGTCATTTGTAAATGATTAGTTCAATGTTAAACTACAGGGGTTAGACCGTGAGAGCTACCCATAGGATAGTTACTAAATGAATTGTTGTTATGTTTGAATATGGGGGATTAGAATATAATAACTATCCTAAAAGGTTCACTATTGAATAATTTAATGTTTGTGATGATTCTTCCATTCCAAATCAAAATCATAGACTCAGACATACTTGTTTGTTTAGATGGTCTTCGAAGACATTTGTTGTTACTATTACATAGGGGATACATAGCTTAGTCTAGATCCCAAGGTATAGATGATTCAACTGATGAATAATAAACATTAATGAATGTAATTGAAAACTATAGTATTGTTTAATTATGAGTTATTACTAGTTATTTTCTTTATTTCTATATGTATCCTGGTATATGTATTCACAGACAGTTAGGCATAGATCTCTTGGTGGTTTCCTACTAGGATTCATCTAACACCATGTTTGGTTCATGCTTTTATACCCAAATAGATTATATGGTTTTAGGTATAGATAAGAGAAAGCTCCCTCTTTATTAAGTATATGAATGTTGTTGGAGCTGGAGAGCATGGGACCAAGATGAGGCTTGTGATGCTGTTAGAGTTTACTAATTTTCTGAACATTGGTTTTAGTATTGGATTTCCATCATTGTGACTTGATGGGCTACTTTCCTGGACACATGTGACATGAATCATTTATATATGCTCCAATTGTTATATTACTATCAGTATTCCGCTGTTTTTTTGTTGTATGGTATTACTGCTTATGTTACTGTTTATTATTTTCTTTCCACTGTGTACACTCTACCAATGAGGGCATAGTTTCTTCATTATCACACTATATCCCCCACTGCAAGTCGACAACCTCCATTGTTTAGAGAAATATGCTTGTGGTCATGTGACCAATCGAGTTTGGGGAACCATTGGGCAGCACCCAGAACCAGGGCATTATAGTAGCATACAATTATTCATAGAAATATCATTGGAATTAGAGGACTTAGGATATCTAATTTAGAGGAGATAATTATCAAAATCAGAGATATATTCATGAGGATAAAACTGGATGTGTTTAAGGATAAAATTTAATGGGATAGGTGTATTGTGAAGTGATAGATGGGATCCCCTTTATTATGTGAAGAAAATGGTAGTCTTTTAAATACTCATACCTTTTCAACAACTATATGAAAAAATTTATAATACCACAAAATTGTAGTTTATATATTTTTTAAATAACAATACATTCGATATCATGTAGCACACATAACACCAAACTTAAACAAATTAGGAAATAATAATATTTAAATGTGGGTGTTATCACATAGATTTGTGGTTAGTAGGTGAAAATATGAACAAATACAAAATATAAAACATTAGTAATTGGGTTTATATAATTTAAATTTATTAATTCAAAATAACTAAGTACTCAATTTTTTGTAATTTCATTTTATGCCTCATAAATACATTTCCTTCAAAAATGGATTCTATTTCTATTGTACATGGATATTATAATTAATTACAACAAATATTAGAAATTATATTTAAAAAATGGACATAATTACTGCAAGAATATATTTATTTTAGGATTAGGATTGATGTTTTTGTTTTTTAGGAAAATATTTATTTTTTATTAAACAATTAATGATGCCAATTATAGAAAAAAATCATTTATTTTTATTCAACAAGTAATTTAAAATACCATTTCTATGTTGAATTTGATTTTAAACTACCGTTATATATTATTTATTAATAATAATATAAATAATTATATGTGATTCAACAACACATATTATTTTGATATATATTCATTATAATACATAAAAAAATTCATGAAATTGTTTTTCATTGTGCATTATGAATTTATATAAAATTTTACTTTTTTCAATGATAGAAATTGAAAAAATGAAAATAAATTCCATAAATAGAAATTGGATTTCTAAATTTGGAATATGGATATTTTTTTTGATCATTATGAATATTAAATATGCTGAAAATTGGTCTACTAGGTTATTATAAAATGGGTAAAATAGGATTAAAACTTTGAGACAATGACTCAAAATCAGCATAAATGTTTTATTTATCCTTATAGAAGAGTTTTTTATCCCAAAAAATTATATAGGATAATATATTGTAATTTATTTGCACATTACATTGATTATAATAATTATATTTATTAAAAAAAGTGAAAAAATGACACATTTTTTAATTTCACATATATTTAATGATAAAGATAAAAAGAAGTTGTGAATGAATATAAAAAATTATTTTGAAAATAAGTAAATGTTTTTTATTACAGTATTTTTTCATTTTTAGATATGAAATAATTATATTTATTTTTCAGGAAACATTAATATAGTGATTATGCAAGAAGTAAAATCATCATGGTAAAATATATTAAAAACAATAAAATTAATTTATTTTCGATGAATTCAGGAATGAATCAGTTTTAATAGATTTTTATAATCAATAAATATTGGTAAATGTTTTTGTATTATAATTTTTTTATGTCTTCATGTTATTAAAGAAAATGAAATGAAGAGGTACAAAAATGATTTAATGACATTTTTCGATGAACTATATTTTATTAAATGATTTAACAAATATCTAACAGAGAATATTTGGACATTAAATCCACTTAAATGTCTTCCATGTACCATTTTTCAGCCCCATGTAACCTTATAAGTAAATTTAATACCCATAAATGCTAAAAAATGGTTTAACATGGTAAAGGCTAACAATTGTTATCGATATGAAAAAACAAAGAAAGGAGGTTCAAAATTCCTAATAAACATATATAATAATTATTTTTAGGGTATTTAGATATTGTAATTTAATTAATAAAAAATTATGGAATTTTTGTACAACTATAAATTATTATGAGATATATTATATTTATGATGTTTATGTACTTCCATGGGAATCATATCCCTCACTTATAAAAGCGATCCATTAATCAACTATTCATAACTCATATTGGGTCATTTATAATGCTAAATATCATTCCAAATACCTTAAAAAAATATTAACCGTGACCTAGAGTCCTTTTTCTCATCAATGTACCATCCTAAAATTCTCAAGGTGTAATAAAAAATTATTTTTTCATACAGTGGTATAACTCTTCAATGAATGTTATCATTTTATTTCCACTTCTACCTCCTTCAATTAATTGATAATTTTGATCGTATATTAAAATAAATATATTTCATATACTTATATTTCATTATTCTTATTTCAAAACTATTATTCACCACTTGTTCAACCTATGGAATATAAAAACATCACTCTTCCATACATACCACCAACCATCTCCACTTAGCAGTTTAATTTTTCTATTCACCATTTATAATGTGTGTTTATAAATGTGGAATTAATGAATATATAATATACATGTGGAATAATTACTATTATTTAAATACAATATATCATAATTTTTCTTACCCCTATGTCAACTTTGGAAATTATATCATCACTCGAGCATATTTGTAGACTACCACCATCCTGAATAAATGTGATTTTTTCTATTACCACAAACATGGATGATTCTAAAATTATATATAATGTTTATAAAATGAATTCAATGTATTATTTTGAAAAAAATCATTGGGGAATAATTTCATGAATCTGTTAATATTATAAAATATACCTCAAAAAAGTTTCAAAAAATGGCATAATAGAAATATATGGTTGATGTAAGAAATAATTATTCCATGAATGAATTTATAATGACAATAAATAGACCAAATGAAATGGAATATAGATTAAAATGGTTATTAATAATTTATTTAATAAATTTAAATTCATTATATAGTAGGAGAAAATAGGTATGACTATGTAGATACCCACGGTATGGGATTTTTTAACATAAGATTTTATTTTAGGATTAATTATGTAAAACATACCTTTGGGAAAATTTTATTACCCTAATCTCTTAAACCATATATAATTTCTTATCCATTATTTGGTGTTATGTGTATTTGTTTAAATTATATTTATTCTCTTTTGGATGAAGAAAGTTCATGTGAGATTCAGTTAGAGGAAATTATTTTAAATAAATTCATATTTTAATGTTTTCATTCATAACTATTTTTCTTTGGAATTGATCTTCTTTTATACACATTCATGAATATTATTTTTTTAAATCCAATTATTATTTTATGTAAATTTAAACCATATTTTATCATATCTATATAGGATTTAAAGTAATAATATTCTCACTATCAAAATGATTTACTTATAAACATTATACCAAACATGTGAAAGGGATATTTTTTAATGTTTACCCCATGAAAAAAAATTGTTCATATGATTCCCATTAATTTCATTACAACATCCAATAAAAGATTCCATTGTAATTTCAAATGATAATTTTTTCAATATTCTAGGATTATTTATTTAAAGTGGAATAAAAATAAAACATTATTATTATTATAATGGTTAAATAGAATTTATAAAAATAGATAATAACACCATTCTAAAATGAAGATGAAAGGAAGTTAATTTTAATTTATTAATTCAATTTTTTATTATAAAATCCTAGTTTTACTATAAAACCTTCATTTATAACTATTCAATGGTATTCTATCATCATTTATAGATTATGGATATACTTTTGAGGCCATTTAATTTATTTCAATCATGATATTTATCACATTACATATTCATTTGACATTAATTGTCCCCTTTAGGTCCATATTTTTAAGATCTTGGATGAATTCAATATCATTTCCATTTCTCTAATGATGTTTCAACTGTATACCATTTTATAAATGGTATCAAAATGAAGAATATTATTAAGTATAATATTTCATTAACTGGGGAAATATTTATGTTCCATATTCATGATTCAATTCAGATAGTTGTTTACTTATAATGAATTTTGAAAATGGAAAGTGTTGATGAATTAAAATATGACTAATGCAAAGGAAATGAATATTGTGTGTGGGGACTAGATATAGATATCCCCTTAAACTATATACAAGTATAATGAGTGAAAACATATGGCCACAATGGATTGGTATTTTTTTACACATTCCCATTTATTATGAATCAGGTCTTGGTTATGAGCCCACGATGAAAGATTCATGATAACTTTATCGAGTCCTTGGTAGAATATTCATGATTGTCTATGTTGATGCTTTTTATTTATTAGGAACTTGGTCTCTAGAATCCCCATGATTTATATGTTGATATTAGTCGTGGATGTTCATTTAACTAATAATTTTCATTGAATGGAATGTTTTTTATTTACTCTAACCTATTTTTAATGGTTTATTTACTCATGATAGATTCTTATGTAGGTAATCCAAACATATATTTTGGTTTTAACCTTCATTTATTTTCCTTTCCCCAAAATATGAAGAATGATATTATGAATGATTAAAAGGATATAATAATTTTTATTTTTATATGATCTTATATTTCAATGTAATAAGGGAATCATTTATGTATCCATTTTCCCAAGACTACAAAACTGGTCTATATGGTATGGTAATATACCTTGTATCTTGTAAAAATGTAATAATGCAAATTCGGCCAATAGGTTTCTAGAGATACAGTGTCATGGTTAGTATCATGTAATGTTTAGTTGGAACCTTGGGAAACTGATTTTAAATGAACCATGTTAACATCAGATTATGATAATGTATTAGGGTAATAGAGTAATTTTACCGCTATATATATTTTAGAATATGGATTAATAATCATGATTATTTTGAGAAAAATCAGTGTGTGCCATTATTTAGAGATTGTACCTTGTAGAAGGAAGTGAATCAACATCTGAAATAAATTTATGAATTCCCCTTATGAGAAATTCAACTCACTAGTTGTTAAATCTGAGTAGATTATGGACATGTTAGGGAATATAGATTAGGTTGTGAAAAATAACCATACATTAATGGAGAAATTTTGTGTTCCATAGAATGATTCAGATATATTAGATCACATCATATGATATAATAATCCTTATTTAAATAAATCTAATATTCCATTAGTAGCTCAAGAATGGATAACATCACTCAAAAATATTTATTAGACATTGGGATATAATAAAATGGAAATGATAATTATATATGTATATTTTTAAAGGGTTATTCTACTCAAAAAATTTCATTGATCCAGAATTATAAATAATATGTTGAAATAGAATATATGGAATGGAAAAAATGTTATGGTGATATTATTTTAGAAATAATTTCCATGGGAGAAATGAGTTGAAGTAGAGATAAAGATCCTCAATTTAAAAGAGAAGGAAGAAGAAAGTTTTGTAGGGTGTGTGGATAACATTAGATGAGTAGAAAGGAATGATTTAGACTACATATGTAATTTATAATATTATATTGAGTGTTTCATTGATGGGATTAAGATTGTCCATCTAGGGAACTTAGGTTTCCAAAAAAATTATTCATTTTATTATATTGTATAAAGTACCATTATGATTGAAAATAAATTATAAAGGTCTTATATTATTAATGAATTTTAATAGAATATGGTGAAAATTGAGCATCCTGAAAAAGTTAATATAAAGAAAACGAGTAAGGGGAGAGTGTAACATCAAACATTTGATAATTGCGTAAAGAAACATCATGGTAAATATTTAAATATAATGATATCATTTCACAAATTTTTATATAATTGTCACAATGCTCATGAGTGTGTTGATGGGAATGAATCCGCAGTTATACAATGTGTTAATTGTATATAGATGAATCATTGTGTAAAACATTTCCCCAAGCATTAAGGGTTTCATTTAAAATTATATATTAATATTTATTAATGATATTGCAATAAAAATGATTTCATAAAAAGAATGAGACTAAAATGATAATTATTATGGAATATTTTATTGAAAATGGGTTATGTGAGAAATTTAGTAAGTGTTAATGTTGATTTAATGGTGTTTATTTTTATAGAAAACATTTTCTCTAAATATGTAATATCTAAATATCGTTCTATGAAAATAGGAAGTAAAAGAATATCCCAAATTGATGAATATAACCATGATGGATTTAAATTCAATGAAATTTTGGATAAAGTAGAAATCATATGAATATGATGTCATGGAATTAATCAATTATATTTTTGCCTAAGGATTAAGTGAAACGATCTAAGGACTATTCTAATAATATTTATTTTTATTGAATATTTATAAAATGGAAATATTGGATGCATGGATTTAATTGTATAAATCCCCATGAATGGTTATTTTTATGTAAATGTTTTATTTTTGAAGACAATTATTGATGACTATATAGAAGAGTATTAATGTTATTCTGTGATATAAGAAGATGATCCATAGTTTTGATAAAAATTTAACATTTTATTCTGAAGGTTCCGGGCGCAGCGGAAGCACGTGGGTGGATGTGCCCACTTGGCTTTTTGTCATTAGCAATGATCAATCCAGGATCAATACGACGATAAACGCCAGTCTCCATGAATCGAATCACAGAAAAAGACAAAGAAGATGGTTTTTCCCGGAACCACAAACAAGGATCGTTACAGGTTGATTATAATTAATTTAATTAATTATAAAGAAATACCTTTTGGGTGTTCTTTCTTCGTTGATGTTCTCAATCACGTTGTCAATGTGATCCGTCGTTGCGTCGCAGAAGCCAAGTGTAGACTCCCTCTAGCGGTGATCCACACGTGTACCTCGTATCTCTGGACGTCGCCAAAAGATTCTCCGGGTGCTAGCGTGGAGAAGCCTTTGCTTGCGTTGTCCGCCTTAGATTGTCTTGATCCGATGGAAGAGGATCTCTCTCGGTCTTGAGAGCGTTCTTGGAAGAAGAGGTTCTTTTGGCCTTGAAAGAATTCTCCAGAGATGTTGTGCACAACGATTCTCTTGTGTCAGAAAAGAGTTGGGGTTGTGAGGATATTTATAATCGGGTGTGTGGGGTTATAGAGTTATGACAATAAATAAACGCGTTACGCGTTTTATTTATTTCATTGACTCTTTATTTAAAACCCCATGTCGAATAAATAATTCCTTGACATGCGCCCACGCTGATTATAATAAATATCATTTAAAACAATATTATATCCTCAAAATCCCAACTAAAAAAAACTACACGGAGTGTATTAATAAATACACGGCGTGTACTTGTTTTTCATTGAAAACTACACGGTGTGTACATTAAATGTACACGGCGTGTATATCTTGTTTTCATTTATTCATTTCCTTTCCAAAATAAAACTACACGGCATGTAATAATAATACACGACGTGTACTTGTTTTATTTTCTTTTTCCTCCATCATTTAAAACAACTTAGGCTTCCTTGAATAATTATTAAACCACGTACGAGAATAATCTTTATTCAACTTGAGATACTTGGATACACTTAGTGTGTGACCCTCTAGGCCTCTTTCTCGTTGGCATTAGGCGGGCTTGCCTAAATTCCAAGATTACTGTCTAGCAACGGGTCAAGGAACCCAAGAGAAAGAAGTTGACGCCGCATTGACGTATCACCTCATACGAGCGCTTACTGTGTAATTTAATCCCTTTGTCTCAATATCTCATCAAGCAGGTTTCATGGCAGTGTCATAAACCTATATGCTTGATATGTCGTTATTTGAATACCTGAAATAAACTCATCGTTTACACCATGGCCATGGAATTTAATGCGACAGTTCTATTTCAATCAAAGGGCCGAGATATCAACTTCCATAAATGGAAGGGACAAATCCTTCCTTGACTTATCCATTAACAACATGTCACTCGTGACGCACCCAACGTACCCTACTTCCCGCCAACTATCTGCGTGACGGTTTTCATCAGTAAATCTAAGTGCGCGAGTCATGACATGAGTTAATGATAATCTTCCAGTCCAAGGACCATTACACACGCTCGTAGATAGCAATATCCGATGACACCAAGACATGCAGAATTACTACTGGCGGGTCTGTTCTCATAATCTCCCATCTTGGAGATTACCAAGTGCGAACTCCATGAGAGAGAGTCTCGTCTTCTTATGAGTACTCGCACATGACGGTCTGTATACTATGTGTCCTATCATAGTATCTCATCCAACCGCAGAACTTTATTTAAGAATATTTTTATAGAATTTCAAGGTTCTCATCATAGCGGGGATCTGCTATGACCTTATTAATGCAACAAATATTTCAGGACATTATTATATTATAGTCATGCAGAACAATGAACAATATATAATAAGTGAACATTTATGTAATCAAAGTACAAAACAGTTGGTTCTGAGGACACCAACCCTTACAAACTCCCACTTGGACTAGAGCCAACTGCCTATGACTTTTAGTCCGCTAGACCTCACATGATGATCATGTTTCTGCTGAGTCAAGGCTTTAGTCAATGGGTCCGCCACGTTGTCTTCCGTGGAAATACTGCTCACTGCAACTTCACCTCTCTGAGAAAAATCCCTCAAGAGATGATACTTCTGAAGTATGTGCTTTGTCCGCTGATGTGACCTTGGCTCTTTTGCAAGTGCCACCGCTGCAGTATTATCACAATAGAGTGTGATAGGATCTTTACTGCTCGGTACAACATCCAGCTCTTGGACGAAGCTTCGCATCCATACTGCTTCTTTAGCTGCCTCAGAAGATGCGATATACTCGGACTCCGCTGTAGAATCTGCCACCACACTTTGTTTTGAGCTCTTCCAGCTCACTGCACCTCCATTCAAACTGAAGATGTATCCAGTCTGTGACTTCATGTCATCTTGATCAGTCTGGAAACTAGCATCTACATGTCCTCTGATGACTAGTTCCTCATCTCCTCCATAAACCAAGAACATATCCCTAGTACGCCTCAGATACTTAAGGATAGTCTTGACTGCCATCCAATGGCGGTCTCCTGGATCAGCTTGATATCTGCCTACCGCACTTAATGCATAAGCAACATCTAGCCTCGTACATAGCATAGCATACATGACTGGCCCAATCGCGGATGCATAAGGGATCCTTGCCATTCTCTTTCTTTCCTCATGTGTCTGAGGACACATTTTCTTGGAAATATGAATGCCATGTGACACTGGCAACAATCCCCTCTTGGACTGTTCCATACTGAATCTCTTCAGTATCTTGTCAATGTATGTACTTTGACTTAGGCCCAACATTTTCTTGGATCTATCACGATGGATCTTGATCCCAAGAATATATGCCGCCTCGCCCAAGTCTTTCATGGAGAAGCATTTATTCAACCATGTCTTAACTGACTGTAAGACAGGTACTTCGTTTCCAATTAGCAATATGTCATCGACATATACTATTAGGAAAACGACTGCACTTCCACTAAACCTTTTGTAGACACAAGGCTCACATTCGTTCTTAACAAAGCCAAATTCTGTAACAGCTTCATCAAAACGAATGTTCCATGACCTTGATGCTTGCTTTAATCCATAAATGGATTTTTGCAACTTGCATACCTTGTTGGCATCCTTTGAAGTCACAAACCCTTCAGGTTGTGTCATGTAGACATCTTCCTGGAGGTTCCCGTTAAGGAAAGCTGTTTTGACATCCATTTGCCAAATTTCATAGTCATGGTAAGTAGCAATGGCCAATAGGATTCTGATAGACTTCAGCATTGCAACCGGTGAAAAGGTTTCATCATAGTCAATTCCTTGACGCTGTCTAAAACCTTTTGCAACCAGTCGTGCCTTGTAGGTGCTGACTTGCCCCTCCATGTCCAGTTTCTTCTTGAATACCCATTTATTACCAATAGGCTTTACATCAACTGGAGGATCTACCAAAATCCAGACTTGGTTTTGGTACATGGAATCCATTTCAGAATTCATGGCTTCTTGCCACTTGGCAACGTCTGTGCCTTCAACTGCTTCCTTGTAGGTAAGAGGATCATCATTGTCAACCAATAATGAGTCACCATCCTCAGTGACAAGAAAACCATATCGTTCTGGTTCTCTCACCTCTCTCGTGCTCCTACGCAGTTCTTGTGTCTTTGGAACAGATTGTTCTTCCACGGGGCTTTGTGGAATCTGTTCTTGTACCAACTCATGTGTATCTTGAGCCTCGACTTCATCGAAGTCTATCTTTCTCCCACTATCTCTTCTGGAGATGTGCTCCCTCTCAAGGAATATGGCGTGTCTTGCCACTGTAACCTTTTTGTCTGAGGGGTTGTATAGGTAATATCCCCTTGTTTCCTTGGGATATCCTATAAAGATACACTTTGTGCCTCGGGGTGCAAGTTTGTTACCTGAAGAGGCCTTAACAAATGCTTCGCTACCCCACACGTGTAAATTCGATAACATGGCTTTGCGTCCACTCCATAACTCGTATGGAATACCATTTATCGATTTAGTTGGTACTTGGTTTAGTATGTGTGCTGCTGTTTGTAATGCATATCCCCAAAAGGATAATGGAAGACTCGCATGACTCATCATTGATCTCACCATGTCCAACAGGGTGCGGTTCCTCCTTTCACTTACACCATTCCACTGCGGTGTGTAAGGAGGAGTGAGTTGAGATAGAATCCCAAACTCCCGTAAGAAATCAATGAAGTCTTGATTAAGATATTCTCCTCCTCTGTCTGAGCGGAGTTTCTTAATCTTCTTACCAAGCTGGTTCTCAACTTCATTCTTGTATTCTTTGAACCGATCAAAAGAATCTGACTTATACCTCATTAAATAGATATATCCATATCTACTAAAATCATCAGTAAAAGTTATGAAGTACGAGAACCCACCCCTTGATTCAACTGGAAATGGTCCACACACATCTGTGTGAACTAATTCTAGAAGCTCTTTAGCTCTTTCACCTTTCCCACTAAATGGGGCTTTGGTCATTTTGCCTTGTAGATACGCATGACATACACCAAGTGGTTTTAGTTCGAAAGAATCTAAATACCCATCTTGATGTAATTTTGTCAAACGTTTCTCATTGACATGACCTAGCCGGTGATGCCAAAGTTGGGTGTGGTATGAGTCATGTAAATTAACTTTGTTATCAATTGCCATTACTTGGTTTGTGTAGTCTAACACATAAAGGCCGTTATATAAATGTGCCCTACCAAAACAAATGCTATCTTTATAAAAGTAGCAACATTCATTTCCAAACTTGAATATGAATCCATCAGTATCTAATCTGGATACTGAAATAATGTTTTTGGTTACAGAGGGTACATAATAACATCCTTTCAAAACCAAGACCATCCCGGTAGGCAATGTGAGGTGGTAGTCCCCGACAGCTACAGCAGCAAGTCTGGCTCCGTTGGCTGCTCGTAGATCTATCTCCCCTCGATCAATCTTCCTGAATCTACTTGGTTCCTGTATTTGGATACAGATGTGAGCACCACAAGCAGTATCTAATACCCAATTAGTAGAAACAGATAGATTGCATTCGATAACAAACGCACCTAAAGCTTCCCCTTGCTTCCTCGGCTGGGTGCAGTTTTTCTTCCAGTGACCCTTCTTGCCACATGCGAAACAAACAGCATCCTGTTCCTTTGCCTCCCCTTTGATCTTCCTTTTCTTGGAAGGCCTTGAAGAAGCTTTGGGCTTAAAGATCTTCGCCTTCCCTTTCCTTTTATTCACCATAAGGACAGAAGGTTTTTCACGCTTCATGTCATTGTCCACTTGGCGAATGAGGATAAGAAGATCAGATAGAGACTTCTCAATATTGTTCATGTTGAAATTAACAACAAAGTTTGAGAAGCTCTGGGGGAGTGATGCGAGAATGAGATCGGTACCCAGTTCTTCAGGGAGTTTAAACCCTAGAACCTCCAAGCGCTCAATGTAGCCAATGAGCTTGACTACATGAGGCCCAGCTGGGGCACCCTCTCCAAGCTTGCTCTGAAACAGAGCCTTGGAGATCTCAAACCTTTCCTGTCTTGCTCTCTCCTGGTATAAACCACGGAGGTGCTCGATCATGTTGTAGGCATCCATGTCTTCATGAGACTTCATGAGCTCACTAGACATAGATGACAGCATCAAACATTGAACGTCGAGGGCATCGTTCAAATGTTGATCATAGACTAGGAAATCTTCATCACTTGCCCCTGGGGCAGGAGAATCAGGAAGTGAGGACTCCAGCACATAAAACTTCCGTTCATGGCGTAGGATAACCCGAAGGCGCCTAAACCATTCCTGAAAGTTACTGCCGGTGAGGATGTTGTCTTTATCCAGAATTGATCGCATAGAAAATGTGGTTGATGTGTTTGTCATTTTGATTCTACAATTTAAAAGAGCAGATTCATCAGTACTTTCTTGATTACATTTTATGAGAAATAATAAATTTTATTAAGTCTCCCACTATTTTATCAATTCCCAATGGCCCTCACCATTGAACTCGGAATGTCCAGTTGCTTTGACATTCTAATGGCAAGGATCCATATTTCCCTTCGCATAACCCCAACAAGGGTTGGTCAAGCTATTTAAAGGTATTTAGGTAGGCGGGTCTTTGCCAACTGTGAGCTTACAGTTCCTTGATCTGTTGAGTGGACTCCCCAATCCTGAAATCCTGACTTGGATTTCCTCAACTCTTGCCTCCAATATTACATCAAGTCTAGCAAGGGCTACTTCTCTTGATGTAATATGGTTAAGTCAACCCGAAACCTTTCATAAGGGCTTCCTTTATAAAAGTAAGTGTCCCAACAAGGGTTGGTCAAACACATAGTTTTATTGAGTCTTGCCCTTAATCAAGTAACGGAAGGCTTGGTCTGACTTAATATGGTATTTGAGGGATTTTATTCTTTATGCGTATCTTTGCATTATCACATGCTTGTTAATATTAAGTGATGCTTGCTTAAGTGATTAACCATGTTCCGATAATGTATACGCATAGACCGGTTTTTATTTTATTCCATCTTTGCATGCTTGTTCATTTTATTAATTATGTGATCGCGACAACACATGCATAATATATAAACCATGCAATCAGACAGAAATAAAATAAGATGGCATGATCATGAGCTTCTATTTGGTTAGCTTATCTAGCGGTTTTGATAAGCTTACCCTGACCTAGGGAAAACACCTTGAACCTGATGGTTCATGTTTTGCAGCTCCCACCTGTCCACCTTTGTATCTTCTTGTGTCGGTTTCGCCTCGGCTTCGGGATTTGAACCGTCTCCTCTGGCTTGGGAGATCCTCCATTACATGGGTTTACATTAAAGAAACCATGGGCACGCAGGCCCTACATTTTATTGGAAGAAGGCTCGCAGGCCAACAAATTTAAATTAAATAAATTTAAATGAAACCATACACATACAAAGGGTCTTCGGTCTAGCTCATGATCATCCATAGTATGCAACGACATTTACGCATATTTAGAATTCAAATTCTTTTAATCGTTTTATTTAAGATAAGACGCGCTCGAATTCAATTAATTATGATCTTATAATTAATCAATTCTTTATCTTAAATTCCTTTCTGAATTTCCTTGAGATTCTTCTCATCCATATTCCTTGTACGGGTCTTTGTACATTGGAGGAAACCTGGTGAAATTCCATTTCTGGAAAGTACACGGCGTGTAGTTTATAATTACACGACGTGTATTTTTCTTTTCACCCTTTGTCCAAAGTACACGCCGGGGCTTTGGCGTGTTTTTCTGTACTTTGGAAATTTTAGAGTACATGGCATGTAGATGAATCATACACGGCGTGTACTTCCTTGTTACGCGGTAACAGGCCTGGCGATCCCGTATACGCGGTACGCGACTTATCTTTGTACACGGTTTCACCTGGGTCGGAACGGACTACACGGCGTGTTGTTCCAACATACACGTCGTGTATTCCGGTTTCCACGCGCCGTTCTATTCTGGTCAACACGGCGTGATTAAAACTTAGGCATAATCAATTCACACGACGTGGTTTGGCGGACCAGTGCCGGTTCGTTGAACCTAAGTACACGGCGTGTAGTTTTAATTACACGCCGTGTAATCCCGTGTTGTACAGACAGAAAGAGCGGCTCCTCCGGATGAGTTCCTCGTTTTTATTTTAATCAAAATTAAAATTATAAGGTCGTTTTTGTGATATGAATCGAGAAACGAAGGAGGAAGAATAGATCTCGTTAATTCAGATTTATAGAACGATTTATTTCGAATTGAATCAAATATGAATGCGTAAATTATCAACGAAAATTAAATAACTATAATCAACGTTGTAACCTCCCTCTGATACCATTTGAAGGTTCCGGGCGCAGCGGAAGCGCGTGGGTGGATGTGCCCACTTGGCTTTTTGTCATTAGCAATGATCAATCCAGGATCAATACGACGATAAACGCCAGTCTCCACGGATCGAATCACAGAAAAAGACAAAGAAGATGGTTTTTCCCGGAACCACAAACAAGGATCGTTACAGGTTGATTATAATTAATTTAATTAATTATAAAGAAATACCTTTTGGGTGTTCTTTCTTCGTTGATGTTCTCAATCACGTTGTCAATGTGATCCGTCGTTGCGTCGCAGAAGCCAAGTGTAGACTCCCTCTAGCGGTGATCCACACGTGTACCTCGTATCTCTGGACGTCGCCAAAAGATTCTCCGGGTGCTAGCGTGGAGAAGCCTTTGCTTGCGTTGTCCGCCTTAGATTGTCTTGATCCGATGGAAGAGGATCTCTCTCGGTCTTGAGAGCGTTCTTGGAAGAAGAGGTTCTTTCGGCCTTGAAAGAATTCTCCAGAGATGTTGTGCACAACGATTCTCTTGTGTCAGAAAAGAGTTGGGGTTGTGAGGATATTTATAATCGGGTGTGTGGGGTTATAGAGTTATGACAATAAATAAACGCGTTACGCGTTTTATTTATTTCATTGACTCTTTATTTAAAACCCCATGTCGAATAAATAATTCCTTGACATGCGCCCACGCTGATTATAATAAATATCATTTAAAACAATATTATATCCTCAAAATCCCAACTAAAAAAAACTACACGGAGTGTATTAATAAATACACGGCGTGTACTTGTTTTTCATTGAAAACTACACGGTGTGTACATTAAATGTACACGGCGTGTATATCTTGTTTTCATTTATTCATTTCCTTTCCAAAATAAAACTACACGGCATGTAATAATAATACACGACGTGTACTTGTTTTATTTTCTTTTTCCTCCATCATTTAAAACAACTTAGGCTTCCTTGAATAATTATTAAACCACGTACGAGAATAATCTTTATTCAACTTGAGATACTTGGATACACTTAGTGTGTGACCCTCTAGGCCTCTTTCTCGTTGGCATTAGGCGGGCTTGCCTAAAGTCCAAGATTACTGTCTAGCAACAGGTCAAGGAACCCAAGAGAAAGAAGTTGACGCCGCATTGACGTATCACCTCATACGAGCGCTTACTGTGTAATTTAATCCCTTTGTCTCAATATCTCATCAAGCAGGTTTCATGGCAGTGTCATAAACCTATATGCTTGATATGTCGTTATTTGACTACCTGAAATAAACTCATCGTTTACACCATGGCCATGGAATTTAATGCGACAGTTCTATTTCAATCAAAGGGCCGAGATATCAACTTCCATAAATGGAAGGGACAAATCCTTCCTTGACTTATCCATTAACAACATGTCACTCGTGACGCACCCAACGTACCCTACTTCCCGCCAACTATCTGCGTGACGGTTTTCGTCAGTAAATCTAAGTGTGCGAGTCATGACATGAGTTAATGATAATCTTCCAGTCCAAGGACCATTACACACGCTCGTAGATAGCAATATCCGATGACACCAAGACATGCAGAATTACTACTGGCGGGTCTGTTCTCATAATCTCCCATCTTGGAGATTACCAAGTGCGAACTCCATGAGAGAGAGTCTCGTCTTCTTATGAGTACTCGCACATGACGGTCTGTATACTATGTGTCCTATCATAGTATCTCATCCAACCGCAGAACTTTATTTAAGAATATTTTTATAGCATTTCAAGGTTCTCATCATAGCGGGGATCTGCTATGACCTTATTAATGCAACAAATATTTCAGGACATTATTATATTATAGTCATGCAGAACAATGAACAATATATAATAAGTGAACATTTATGTAATCAAAGTACAAAACAGTTGGTTCTGAGGACACCAACCCTTACATATTCCACATAGGAAAAATTATGTTTTGTAATAAGTGATTAGGGAATATAGATATTTGAGTATTTAGTTTGTGAATTACATTTTATGGAGTATTATTTAGGTTGGTTATTATATTGTTTTATTCTAACCATCTCAGTTTTAGATAGAGAAATAACTTTTCAACTTGTGTTTGATTTAATATTGATTTTAGTTCATTACACAAGAAAAATTACCATGAAAATGATTATTCATATCAATGGGTAAAATCATACTTATATAATGGAAATAAATCCAATATATAAATTTTATCATATTTTCTATCATAAAGGTTATGGAATTTATCAATCTCAATGCAACCGAAGAAAAATCAATCAAGTCATATGTGGAATGTAACACTCATAAAATAATGTTCTTTTTGAGAATATTATTTAAATGAATGAGTCATATTGAGGTACATGTATTATAATTTTCCTAGTTATAACCTAGAAATTAACATTCATTATAAAATCTATATCTGATTTTATTAATATTATACAATTTATTTAATTTAGAAATGAAAATTTTAAATTACAAGGATGTAATTTATGTATGGATGGGAGAATGTAATATTCCAACAAGTTAGCTTTTATTTTATTTTGAAAATAACACTATATTTTATTGTATGTATCCCATAAAATAATGAGCTTAATTGAATCAATAAATTATATTATTTCAAAATGGGTGTTCTGCTACAGTCATTGGTTTAATGGGTATGAATTGGAAAAACCATATTTTAAGAAAAAATTAAAAATGTTTTTTAATGAACGTTTATTAATTTATAAGAAATCAACACTCAATTTTTATTAATTTCATTTTATTCATCAAAAATACTTTTTCTGCAAAAATAGTTTTTTTCTTTTTGTGCATGAATAATATAATTAATTAATGTAAATTTCAAAAATTGGTTTTTATAAAAAAAAATTAAATCATCGTGTAATAATATGTTTAGGATTAATTTATATGATTTTATTGAGAAGTCTTAATTTTTTTAGTAAATAGTGAAATATTAAGATTTCTGAAAAGGGCCATTTATTTGATTACATCATGTTATTTAAATGTATAATTATATTTTTTTAAATATTAAGGTAAAATAAGATACCTATTATTATAAATAAAATATAGTACAACCCATTACTCTTCCATGGTATTCCTAAACCCCACTTTTTACTCATGCATTGGATGGGTTTCATTTGGGGTTCTTTCAGGGAGAATCGTTGGAAATTTTGAAAATTCTAGGCAAGTGCACAGTTTGTGCACGATTTTCCTAAACTTTCCACCCTACCATATCAAACTATGAAAACCAAAAAAATGGGTTCTATATGGAATAACCATGGATTAACAAACTATGCACCCTCCTTGGATAGTTTATGCATCCCATTTTTTTTTGGGTCACACGGTTAGTCTGCAGGCTTTGTCCAATCGTGCAGCTCTACTGAGGAAACCATGAATATGAATTTTTTAAACCAATTTTATCTTTCAAAATCCCAAAAATTCCTTTGTAGGTCCTGTACAGACGAGTACATCCTCATACCGATTTATCCCTTCCATGGATATCCCAAGACTTGTTTGCCCCTTGGAACCCTCTCAAAAGTGGATCTAAGATTGAGTATTGTTCTTCAATTTTCACCTTATAGGTTTCCTTTTCACGGTATCATTCTCCCATTATTTCTCTCTTCATGTCTAGGGTTCCATGGATCCGCTTATTAAAATTGGAATCTAATACCCTCTTTTTTGGATTTTAATCCTAAGTCTGATCCTGGATACTCACATTTTTTTATCATCATTCTTCTTTACCGAATCCCTGATAGGTTTTGGTGATTCTTGATCTGTTTATCCCAGGGTAGGGGGTTCTGTTACGATGCATGATTATTATTTACCCTAAATTAATATTTTACTTCCATTTTCTTGATTTCAATGATATTGATTTCAATTATTTAATTAAAACACCAATTCCACTAAATTTCCATTTCTATAAATTGGTTTTTTGAATAAAATTGGGAAAATCCTCAATTACATTGAATTTGGGTGAGTATAAAGAAATTAGTGACATTAAAATAGTTTAAGTTAAATTGTGGGTTTGGTGGAAATTGTTTCAATTAATTTTTTGAATATTATTTTAGATATGGATTTGATGGAAAATTATGGGAAAACCCATTTCAATTGCATTTGGGGTTTATTGTCAAATTTATATAATTTTATGAAAAATTAAAATTTTGAATTTAATTAAAATTTAAATTTTTTTCAAATGTCTTAAAATGGTTTTTATGGAAACTATAGTGTTTTATTTTGGTGAGAAGGTTTATTTAAAAAAAAACCCATGATATTTTTTTAAAATTGAAAATTGGCATATTTGAAAAGGAGAATGTGGCTTAATTTAATTTTAATGTTTCATGAAATAAATTTCCCAACATAGATTTTTTACTAGGGAAATTGAAATCCTTAGGTAGTTAGGTTGTTAATTGGACAGAACACTATGATTATATGACATTCTAAAACATAAATGAAGCACATCACATCTCATAGACAATGATGATGAGTCCTCTATGACCTAATCTCAAAGGGACATATGTACGTATTTTCATGTCAGATTAAGACTGTGTAGAGTCCCCTTATCCTTTTTAAAAGGTGAGGCTTATAGGCCCCTTAATTAAAATTAAAAGTACAAAAGAGGTGAAACGCTATAAAAAAACAACATACCCAAATAACCAGAAACTATGTAGCCCGTGATCGTGTGTTCAAGCTATTGTATGAAGAGCATCCACCTCGTCCTTGAGGGAGTCGACCTCTTTGCCATGTTTTGGCCTGTGACCAGGGTCCACTTCTGTCATCTAGAATTCCAGTGTCAACAACATCTGCTTCTTCATTCATTCCACCGCAATCATCATTTTGTCCCACCTATTCACTGCTTCCTAAAGCAAGCAGCTCAAAAGAATTGTGAATATCAACCTTTATATTTGGCCTCACTTGCTTTCCATGGATATCCGAGAAAGCAGAGGCTTTTTATTTGCTCATCTTGTGAGAGCTGACAACCTGTGTGTTAGATTTTTTCACCTGGGCCTCTTTGGAACTGTTTGAATCAATGGGGGTCACCATTACTTCATGAGAATCCATCAAGATGGGGAGATTCCTCTATTTGACACAAGAGACTGGTGCTTGTGCAGTAGGTTATACCGTCTCATTGGAAATAACCATATGGTTATGCGGTATTGCAGCACACAGGGAAGCAGATTTAGCATTCACAGTGCTGGATGGAGTAAGACCAGCATCACACCCATGGGAAAAAGAAGGAAACATCTTATTAGAAGCGGTAGAGGGTTGTTCCTTGCTAAAATCCTTCATCCAGGTATAGTAGGACTAACCTTGGCAGGTGAATTGTTGACAGTTGCAACGTCATGAGCCAAAGGAGTCATAGGCTTCTCAATGTGACCCTCTCTTACCAACCTGCTCATTGAAACAGCCTTTGCAGCAGAATGTTGGCCTACAACAGGAAGTGAGCAGGCCAGATTAACAGAGGAAATAGACTCAATCTATCCCAAAATATGTACAGAGCTGCATTTGCTCTTGGGTTTGAAGGAGGAAGCAACTTCAGCTTTTTCTTTCCCTTTACGGTTTTTTGAAGAAACCAGTAGTTGCTCTTGCAAAAAGTTCGTGTCCTCTTGATACTATGCATAAGCCTCCCTAACATCCTAACTATCATCAGATCATTTACTGTCTTGTTCATCCCGAAATCCCCTATTCACAACATCCTTAAAAGAGAAACCACCAACATGAAGATGGCTATCTTCTGCAATGTCAGCACATGAATGAATGGATTTTTCATTAACTTGAATGCTGGAATTATCTTTATGATCTAGTGAGAGAGGATATGGTCATCCATCCTTCAAAATGATAGGATGTGAGGTTGGATGAGAGGACCCATCATCAACTACGGTTTGTTCCTCCAAATAATTTAAATTCCTAATGTTTGATGTGTGTCCAGTGTCATTTTCAACATTGAGTCTAATCCGGCCATCATTGCTTTGAGAGATCCCACTAGTTTCTTTCTTCCTACTGTTCTGCACATCATGTCCCGTAATCTGGAAATTGCTGCAAATAATTTCAGCGTTGCACATAGTTTTTGAGTGTCCAATAATCTGGCAGCAGTCACAAAAGGGAGGAGTATTCTCAAACTCAATTTGCAGATTAATGTCACCATTTACAGTATAGAGAATCACTTTATCAATCAAGGTTGAATAAAAGCCCACTTCTACAAAAACTCTATCAGAGTGACCAAATCTAACCTTTTCAGGGGCATTGTCCATTCTAATAGGGATGCCAACTGCAGATGAAATATCAAAGAGTATTTCGGGATTCCATGAAACCCATTTTAGGCCATGAATTTTGATCCAAACCAGTGCACATGAGTCCATGAAGTCATTTAGATTAATGTTGATCTTCCATTCATGAACACGTAGTAAGCCTGGACTAATATTGATTATACCTGTAATCCATTCCTGCCCTTTCAATTCCGCAGAGGGGAATAAGATATGACAGAAGCCACGCCCAAGTGATACACACTTGAAATCAACAAATCACCAAATTGAAGATAAGCGAGAAACCAGATCGGGGATTTTCCATGGTTTCATACCTTTCATTAACGAAATCCGAGCGATGATCGAGTGTTTGTACAACTCAATTCTCTCTGAGATGGTAGCATCTGAGGAGGAAACATGTGCAACAGAACCCTTCCGGATGATTCGTTGTGAGGCCAAGGATGAAATCGAGGTGAAAGTTCCTCCCGAGAAGCCAGTGAATGAAGAGAGAGCCGTTGAATCACCCACACAAGTTTCTTTGCCTCTCCTTGTAGAAAGCAATTTCTTTAAAAACTCATACTAAATTGGGGGATAAGAGTAAAGATTCCGGCTGCACGGATGGTTTAGGGCAAGTGGATCCTCAGGGTTCGACAGGTGCGACGGGAGCGTCCTCTCCGCCTCCTCCATTTTTTCCCTTATCCTTATACTATCATTCCATTTAGGAATATAACCATGTGTCTCAAATGTTTATATATAATATATATGCCATTATTATTTGTGACCTATTTTACATGCCTTCACTTTATAATTTTTTTTATATAAAATAATTATTTAATCCATTTTTTATAAATATTTACATCAATTGAAATGTGATTCATTTGTTTAAAAGTATTTGAATCATTTGTAATATAAAGAATTGTTTGTTTTAAAATGTTTTTAAAATTCCAAACATATATATTTTAAATTTAATTATTCCATTGGATAATTTAATTTTATTTTATGCTAAGGAATCCATAGTGATATCCTATGAGGATTTTTATGTAACACCCTACATTTTCCTTTAGGTGTTTTTAGATTATCTCCTTCGAGGGTCGAGTAGATGTAAAGCACCACTTGGAGGTGGTTCTAGATATTCATCCATAGACTTGATGAGTAATGTTGGACTTGGGACTTGGGATTTTGTACATATTTAATAGTACTCCGGTGGTATTAATTTAGGATGTTATGGTTATTTGACTTCTGGTACATACCTACACGTGGAGTCTATATTGTATGAATACTTTCTTGTTTGTATTTGCTTCCCTAGTGTTTGTGGAATGTTATCACCAATTTATTTCTGTATGATGTCGGGTACTAGTCAATGACCAATGGGAATCGATAACACCCTTCAGTCCATTTTAGGACCCTCTCAATTATCGTGTTAACAGGGTACCTAGGCTAGTTTGTGAAAAAGTGTTATGAGAGGGAGGTTGAGATTTTTTTTCTTGAATTTAGTATGTATTTTTTAAATCTTGTTAGGAAATAGGAGGTTGTTTCAATTGAGGGCCTTTTCAAATTTCACTGTAATGAACCTTAATACCATAGGGGTGGTTTGGGAAAGATGTCTTGAGGATTAGTTCTAGTGTTTTATTTATTTTTATTTGGATAGGTTAAAATCAAAATCATGTTATCTATTTGTTTGGATTAATTTTCCTTGTTTTTTTAGTGATTATCTAATGAGTTCTTAATTGTTTCTTGATTTATTGTAGTATCGGTCAGCTATGAAGACGTGAAAAACCAATCATGGAGAAAGGTTCCACAAAACATCACATTGAAAGTACTCTCTAAGTCCCGAGTCTAGTTGAGCTAATTGTGTGAACTGTCCATGCTATGAGATAGGAAGACATTCAGTTCCCATTCGGGCTCCAACTATGAAACCTTAGAGGGACGTTCTGATGATTTTTTCTCAAGGGTCAATTTTTCAGAAGCCATCACAGTTCAAGGGCTCAAATGATCCTCATGAGTCTAAGTGATGTTTGAGCAAGTTGGAATGTTTTTTTGGGGTTCTCGGACACACCTGAAGAAATCAAGGTGAAGTGTTCCTCTTTTGTGCTACAAGGATAGAGAAGAAGATGGGGGGGGGGGAATGTTGATGGGGAAGAAACATGAGGTCATAGAGTGGAAAAACTTCAAGGTTATTTTCAATGACTTGTTCAATCTGGAGTCTATGTTGTTATCCAAGGCCATTGGGTCTTTTAAACATGTGTAGGCTGATAGGAACATGACAGATTATGAAAATGATTACGATGAGATTGTGCATTTGGAAAATGAGATAGTATCGAATGAGAAGATGAATGATCAATAGTTCGAGTTGGGAATATGATCATATATTCATTATCATGTTTTCTTATTGGAGCTAACTTCTTATGTTGATGTGCCGAAAACGGAAATGACGGTCAAATATACCTTACTAGTAAGTTAGGGTTATCAAGAGTCTCCTCATCTCCCATTGGAAGTGTTCATTCCACTATGGGAAATAGGAATCATGATGATTATCATGGTGGTTCTTGACAATAGTGTTTTTTAAGGCTCTTATAGTTCTTGGAGGAGGTCCTCTGGTTTTTTACCAGTTTGGAATACCTGGGGATTCTATGAGGGTTTTCACTATGAATCTTAAGAAATATAGCTCATGTGAACTCTTGGGCCCCTTATAGATATTATTCCATGTTTATTCCACTCTATGCAGTGTAAGAGGATCATCAGAACCTTCTAAAACTATGGCACAATTTAATGCTTCACATGAAAAAGGGTTCTATCCACTGACATATGTAACGAAGCTTCCTCAAATAGTGAAACAGTCTATAGAGGAAGCATATATGGGTGAAGCAATAATGAGAGGTACCATTACTATATATTCATCATCAGTGACACATTTATTTGACATTGGTACATCACATTCATTTATTTCAATTCATATTTTTGATCTTCTTAATCATTTTATGAAGATTTTATCTTCTGTAATGGATATCACTACACCCCTTGATACGAAGAGAGGGAAGTGTATACGTAGTCCCACTTGTGTTTTCTCTCTATTAGTGATTGAGATTTCATTGAGTTTTTTGGTTCTCAACATGAACATATTGATGTCATTTTTTACATATATTAAATAACATCCTATGATGCTTAGATTGAATTATGTTTTTGATGGGTCTCTATCACTACAACTGATGTTGTGTTCCATTTCATCCAAGGAGAATGAGACCAATAGTTGATCACAGTCAGACAATTCTATATAGAGTTGGGGAAAGTGACATCTCTGTGTACTTTTGATCGGATTTGGTAATCTTTTAGTGGTGATCTCCTTCCAATTAACGTCGAGTTTCTCGATTGGTTTCCTTCTAAATTCATTGGTTTTCATTTGGTATGGGTGCTTCAGTTTTTTATTGACTTAATTATTGGTACTCAACCAGTGTATATTTCTTCTCACCACATGACACCAAATGAAATGGAGGATTTAATGGCTCAGTTTTATGATCTTTTAGAGAAAGTATCCATACGCCTAAGTGTGTTAGCTAAGGTGGAACTAGTTCTCTTTGCTAAGAAATTTTATGGTTCAATTCACCTCTGTTTTTATTATCGAAAACTCAATCAAGTTATGATAAAGAAAAAATATTCATCATCATGGATTGATGATCTGTTTAATCAGTTAAAAAGGGAGAATTCATTCATAAAAAACAACCTTCGATTTGGTTACCATCAGTTGCGGATAAAATAATTTAACATTCAGAAAACCGACATTTGGAGATGGTTTGACCCTAATTTATACCGTATTATGCCATTTGGTCTGACTAATGCTTCAAAAGATTTAATAGATTTAATTAATAGTAATTACCATGAGTATCTGGATACCTTCATGTCAGTATTTATGTATGAAATCTTTGTTTACTCTATGTCCATGGAGGGTCATGTGCACCATCTGAGAACATTCCTATGTTTGTTAAGAAATCACAAAATAGGAAATACCAATTTATACTAAGAAGGTGAAAGCTATTATGACTTGGGAACAACCAAAAAATGATATGGATTTTCAGAGATTCTTGGGTTTAGTAGGATATTATCACCAATTTGTTAAGGAATTCTCAATGTTGGATTCTTCGAGGACTACTCTAACTCAGAAGGGAGTAAAATTTTCACAGGATAAAAATTGTCAAAATTTTAATTGTTGATATTAAATAAATTTTTATTATATCATCATTGTTGACTCTTCTAGTGTACAAGATGTTCTAAATGGACTTCTGTGATGAATTCGGTTTAGTCTTGGGTTGTGTTATTATGCAGTGTTATCATATAGTTGTTTATTCCTCTCATCAGCTTAGGGAACACGAGAAGAATTATTCGACCCATGACCTAGAACTTGTAGATATGCCGCACTCACATAAGAGTTAGAGGAATTTACTTTATTGAGACTATTTTACAGTGTATTCAGACTGTAAGAACTTGAGTTATACCTTCTCTAAAAAATATTTGAATCACAACCCGAGGGATTGGGTGGAATACATGAAGTTTTTTTATTTTTATAATGCCTATACCCTTTAGAAATGGAATGTCATTACAGATACTTTGAGAAGGAAACATCCTACCTGAGTAGTAATAGAATGATAGGAATAGTGGAACTTGATGGATCCTTTTTCACAGTTTCCTATTGGAGATAGGGAATTAGGGGATGAAGTTTCCTTATCCAGTGTTTAGTTGACATCCAATCTTTATTAATTGATTTTACATGAACAGTAGCTTGACGATGTGTTAGGTATCATTGTAGACTCTCTCTATTCTATGGATACCATCTATAATTTTTCGTTCTCCATAGAGGGAATTATATGCTTTAAAAAACGTTCAGTGGTACCATCTTTGGTAAGGAAAGATGTGATGGAGGGTTTCAATAGTTCCCATTGGGAGGTTCACCTTAGAACCACAATGTTGTTTTATGACATGAAGAGAATGTTTTGGTATCTAGGTATGAGATTGGGAATCGCTGAGTTTATTTCTCATTGTTATAAATGAAAATAGGTTAAGGCTAAGCAGTATAACTCTTTTGGGTTTTATTCATCCACATTCATTCACTACTTGGAAGTGGGATGAGATCCCTATGGACTTTGTGTTTGGTCTTTTACTAACCTAGATAATGAAGAATGTGATATGAGTTGTGATCGATGGGCTGACTAAATTAGCACACATTATACCCATTGATGATACAACTAAATTTTTGAGCTGGGAAGTCTCTACATGAAAGAGATTGTTCATTTTCATGAAGCACCATCTTCTATACTCTCTTATAGGGATCCTCATTTTACTTCTAATTTCTTGAGAGGCCTTTAGGTGGCACTATGATCTGAAATTCATTTTATTACAGCATACCATCCATAGTCGAATGTCCAGATAGAATGAAATATACATATCATTGAGGATATGCTTCACGATTATGTTCTCAGCTTTGGTGGGGCTTGGGATGATAACTTGGGACTGGTTGAGTTTTCTTATGACAATAGTTACCAATCTGTGATTAGAAATAGATTATTTTGAGGCCTTATATGAATTTTCTTGTAAATCACTATTATTTTGGTTGGATATTGGTGAAAGGTAAAGGGTTGGTCTGAGTCTGGTCCAAGAGATGACAAAAAAAGGTCCATTTGATTCGTTAGAGAATGTTGATAGCCCATATCTAGAATAAGACTTATGCAGTTCATCAACATAAACCACTAGTTTTCTTAGTCGGTGACCAGGTGTTATAGAATTTTTTACCTGATTTGGGTCTTTGTCATCTTGGGAGGCATGGAAAATATTCTTCTCATTTTGTGGGACCATTTGGCACTATTTATAAGGTGGGGAAAGTTTCTTAACATTTTTCACTACCACCACAACTAAAATCGATACATAATGGGATCCTTGTATCATAAATGAAAAAGTATCTATATGATTGACCTCATGTTCTTAGATGGAAATATCTTAATGTTGAGCCTAATTTATATTTGACCAAACAACTAGTAATGATAGTTGATTATGAAACCCAGATACTTCATGAAAAGAAGATACCCTTGATTTTTGTTATATGGTAGCACAATTCAGATTTTCACGAGACTTGGGTTTTTAAACTTTGATATCTTAGTCATCATTTTATGTTAATGAATCATAGTTTGGGCTATGTTATTCATGATCTCTTGATTCTAACATAGGTGGTTATGTTACGATTCCCAGTTTTTATTAACCGTAAATTTATTTTTTAATTTTCATAGCATGATTTAAGTGAAATTTCATTTAATTATTTTATTAAAATCCAATTTCTATTGAATTGGGGGTTTTGGAAATTGGGGTTTTCAATGAAATTTTGAAAACACCCAATTCCATTGAATTGGGGTGTGATTATGGAAATTGGAGAAATTTAAATTGTTTTATTTAAATAATGTATTTAATAGGAATTATTTCTATAAAATTATTGAATTGGATTGTGGAAATGGATTTTTTGGATAATTTTGTAAAACCCCAATTCCATTGAATTAGGGGATTATTGTGAAATTGATTGAATTTTTGGGAAAATAAATTGTTGAATTAAATTGTGGAAGTGGATTTGTGATATTGAACTGGGAATTGAGTTCAAATTCCTATTTTTGTAAATGGATTAAATGGTTTTCATAGAAACATAGGGTTTTATTTTCATGAAAGGAATGTTTTGATTAAAAGCATGTGATATGTTTTTTTGATGGAAAATTGGAATATTTGAAATGGATAATGGGACATAATTAAATTTCAAGGTTTATTGAAATAAATTTCCCAACATTAATTTCGTACTAGATATCATGAAAGCCTTAGGTATTTATTTTGTTAGTTGGAAAACACTTTACCATTATACAATGTTCTAAAACATAAATGTTGCACTTCACATCCCTTAGAAGATGGTGACGATTCCTCTTCGACCTGAGCATAATGGGACGTATGTACATATTGGCATTTCACCTTAAGGGTGTGTGGAGTCCCTTAGCATAAAAATATCACATCTTTTAGGCATGTGACCATGAGGCACAATTTTTTTATTTCATATATGTGCCATCATTATTTGTAAACTATTTTACATGAAGTCTAATTTATATAAATCATTGTATATAAATTTTTTATTTATTCCATTATTTAGAAAAATTCCCATCAATTGAGATGTGATTTTTTGTTTAAAAATATTTCCAGCATTTATATTGTATTGATTTATTTTTCAAAATATGATTTGTAAATACCAAACATATCTATTTTAAATTGAAATCACTCTTTTATTAATTTAATATTATCAAATGTTATAGAATACTTGGGGAGACCCTACTGGGAATTTTAGATCACAACCTACCAGTGACATCACGTGATTGTAGATTATCTACATCAAGTTTCGAGAAGGGGTAATGAAATACTTAGTGGATTCTATATATATTTCATTGTGGACTTGGTGAGTTGTCTTTGAGTTGGGACTTGTGTAGTTTTTCCTATTTTCTAGTACTTTTTCTGTTGTACTTTGGGTTGTTATGCAAGTTTGACTTCTGATACACACCCCCTGTGGATATTCTTTTTTATGTATACTTAATTTTTTCCTTAAATCTAAAATTTTTATTGAAAAATCATTCCATATTTATTTTTTTATGATGCTAGGTGCCAATTTAACGAACCATGGGGATTAGGAAATCCATTTATGACATGTCAGGACATGCTTAGTTATCATGTCACCAGGGTACATAGGCTAGTTCATGACAACATAAAAAATTCATAGGAATCAAAAATATAATTTATTTTGGTATAAGTCCATACTTATTCATACAAACCCAATTTTCGTAAAATAATTTTTTCACATATCACATTATATAAAATTAATTTTATTTAACTTCATGAAAAGGTAATGTCTAGCTTATGTGACCTTGGATTATTTTCACCTTCAACTTGTGCATTTTTTCTTTATATATAATGGAAATGGGAAATTAAATTAATTAATGGGTTTTAAGGGAACTTCTAAATAAATGATTAATATTATTTATAAATAGGAAAATTACGGACACAACATTCTACATTATTGAATTGTTAAACATAGATGTGATGTTACTCATTATTTTTATAATATTTGGATAATAAGATAAATATCTTATAATTATTTTCATTTTTGTACATGGAATTCTTCATTATTGTTTTAATTTATTGGACACAATTTTCCTTATTGTATTGTTTTAACCTTCTAAGAATGAAGATCAGTATAGTTACAATTTGAAATTATTGTTCATGGATACCCTTCTCATTTCTTGTAAAGATATTGGGAATATTTCCCCATATAATTACATATTGAACTTTTTGGAAATATTTCTCGATAATATTATTACAAGTGGTTAGACAAGTATCATCTAAATACAATTGTAATTTTTGTACATAATTTCCTTATTAATTATTGAATTTACAATACATTACACTCTTAACTTTTTTTTTGAAATAGACTAGAATTGAACAACATATCATTGAATTATATATATTGTACATGTAATTTCACATCCTATACTATAAATTTAAGAGTTTGTTCTTCCATCTAAAATATTTATTTATTTATCCTAACCCTCCCTCATATTTATTGATACAGTTGATTCCCTTATTTTAAATATGATTCCCTTATTTTAAATATTATTATCTTATTTAAAATGTGATTCCTCATATGTTTATCATGTATGAATAACCCTTTGTTGTATAACATTGAACCCATAATTAATTTTATAAATGTAAAATACTAATGAATTTTTTGGACTTTCTCCAAAGTGGCCATTATTGACTGAGAGTCTCATGAGAAATCTGAGGCCACAATTTTACCATTTATTTCTCTACATGTTTATTATACTAGAATGTAGTATCATTCTATATTAATTGAATTGATTATTAATTACATAGTTTGGGTTTTGGATTAATGATTTTTAGTCACTCCATGTTTGGTCCACTGTTTGGTACTCAAACGTATCTCTTGGCTTCATGATTGGAACATGGTTGTGCTAACTTGTTTTCACTCTTTTGGGACTAGGATTTTATATCTATAATTTCGTCATATATAGAAGTTATAGTCTTTTATTTATTTATAATTTTAATTATAGTCCTTATATATATAAAAATTATTGTATGTTTATTGTTTGTATAGTGACTTTTCATGTTCATGAATGGGTGGTTTATTTGGTTCTAGCCTAATTATCTATTTATTATTACATCTCAATTATTATTATATTCCACTAAATCCACATTTATTATGATTATACATTATTTAAAACTGATAAACATGTATATTCTCCCCATTGTACGACCAATGTTCCCTAGTTTCTCTTTGGAAATATTTTGTGTAAGTGGAGGTGCACATGAGGCCATTTCACCAACTAATCAAGGGGATAGTTTTAGTGGCTCCAAGGTAACAGTGTGAAAAAAGTGGTACCAGAACATATTTTTACTTTCCATAATTTTATAGGATGATAGATAGATTATTATTAACTGTGAAACACCTGTTAAATATCTCTTTTCTGGGTTTGGCTAACCCATTCATGGGGGAATATCATGTTTCCAAGGATGTGACTATTGTTCATAACAGTTTGTCATTATAGTTAGGTATTATTTCAACATAAGTTATAAATGTATTTTCTATGGTTTTTAATTTATAGATTTATGGGATTTCCCTCCTTTCTTGGTATATAGAGAGAACATGTGAGTGCATGCGTAATTTCATGAACATAGTTTTCACATCTCATTAGAATTTTTATTTTTATACTATTCTTACATGATTATCTACCATGTTTATTTGTATACAATTTTTAGGTAATTATTGGCATATGTATCTATAGATATTGTTTAGATAATTATTTGGAATTATTATCTATATACTATGCTTGGGTGATGATTAGAAATCTAAATATTATTTTATGCTTCTTTTTTGATCTTCTTATATATATGTAAACTATTTTGTTGTGATAACATTCCTTTTTTGTAGTTATGATATATGGATTGTTAATCGTCATCATAATTAATGTTCTTATACATTTCATGATGATATAATTGTCCCTAATTTAATTGAATTAATTATATAAATGAATGACATTGAACATGAATCTTAAATATAGTATGGATAAAATCGTTAGTTTTGAAAAAAATCAAATTTTTTCATATTGATATTAGTTAAGAGGTGTTACAATTGTAAAATCTAATGTTTTTCACCATTATAACGTGATAATGGTGGCCTTTTTAACTAAATACATATATGCTTCACTCATCTCATATATGTGAGTTTAAGAATTTTTTGCCAATGAGATAACCCTATAGAGGGTGTGATAAAATAATGATGAATTTACAATTGATAGGTTGTATATAAATGGGATTCCAATTGTAATTTATAGATTTTTGAATCTATAATTTTGAAATTAATGACCATATAATTGAACCTAGGTTGGAAGGACAAGATGATTATATATCACCACATTAATTAGGCATAATTAATGCATAACCCCATGGGAATATATTCATGTTGAATGCGACAATTAATCAAAGAATCAACAACTTCTTATATAGTGGAAAATATAAATGTTTACTGGAATCATACTTATTTGAACCCACTTAAATTTATACAATCCGTTTTTCTACATTTGAGCATTATCTCTAAGAGGAGTTGGTTAAGAAAAATTCCAATAACAACCTTAATGTTTTTTTTCATCTATATAATGAAATTTTATTTTTATCTACTAGGCCAATTGTTAGAAACTATGCATTATTAATTAGTTTTGAATGAAAATAAAGGATAATAATTAAAAAATTCTTTGAAATATGAGCTAAATAATGTACCTAGTAAAAATTCCCAATAACTTGTATGTGATGCTGGGACCAAGATGTATGGAGTAGTTTATAAAAGAAATTTGATGATAATTTTTTATTTTTTTTCTTCATGAAAAATGCCATCACGTTTTTATTTATGTGGTTATCATGAAGGATTATAAGACTTAGGTTACGGGACACAGTTTTCATGATAAAGTCCATCAATTTCCGTTTTTCTATTCCAATTTTTTTAGGGGTTCTTTTTTGTTGAAATATCTATCTCGAATAGAGCATTATGGAACATACAAAGAAGTTGTACCAAACCATTAAAAGTTGATAGATATTTCTAACACAAAAACATAGATGATGTTATTCCATTATAAAGGTTCAATACATCATGGAAGACATAATGTTATTAATTTTTTTAGAGGGTAGTGGATTTTTTTTCAGACGCTAAATTCCAGATGCAAGGGATCTATAAATATTAATATTTAAATATGAAAATATATCTTGATGGCTTCAAGTTATTAAATCGTTATGTAGTCTAATGATACAATATAGAGTTTGAAGGAGAAAATATAAAGGTATAATTATGTTTTTTCTATGATTTTGATGTTTTCAAAATGTGGATCATTAGATTGAGAAGAATCAGGAATAGATGTTGTTTTGAAACTAGATGTTTGTATTTACTAAAGTCTAATCATTTTTCAGAAGTACTAATTTACAAATCAATATATTGAACCATTTTTTAAATAATATATTTCTATTTCCACTGATAAATTTGATAGGAAGGTGACATTGATCCATCTGATGAACTATAGAGATAGATTTGTTAGATGAGATGTTCATACCGATTCTGCAGATTAGCTTTATTACACTAATTTTTCATATGACTCTGGTTTTTCATTATACTATGGATTACTTGAACAAATGTTGAATATGGATGAAAATGTGTGGTATATTGAAGTTCCTTCTAGAAATTTTATTAGTGTTATGAAATCTATTGAATTTGAAGTGATGATGTTATAAAGTTTTAGTTGGTTCGTAGAATCAGAGTGTGACTCATTTTTTAATTTGTTGTAATTGTGTTAACAGAACATGAATGAAATATAGAGTTTCAGACTAATGAATTCTGGAATATCAATTTCCATCAATGAAATGGTAATATTATTTTTCAGCTGAGGATGTTTATTAATATGTTCTGGATAATTCAAGAAGATTCGAGAATACTCTATAAAAGTTGTGTAGAATTGAGACGATGAAAAATTGTGGTCAAATGATCATAAATTTAGGTAATATGAAATTTCCTTGTGCGGGAAAATTATATCATGTTCCTATTTTTTTATGTAGTGCGCCAATATAAAGGGTTCTATGTACAATGTAATAAACCACTATTCACATGCAAACATTGGAGTTTTTTATTCCCACTTTTTACAAAAAACATCAAGATAAGGATTTAGTGGACAAAATAAGTGGTGTTATGGATTATTTGGATTAGAATGAAGAATCAGAATTATAGTTTCTTGTGAAAGATAATAGAGGGAAAGAGTAGAGGTCTAGTTTTCAAAAGAAAAATCATATTGAATAACTTCTAAAACATTGAATCGGATAGAGGAATTAGCGAGCGCAATCAGACTTTGTTTTGGTATGAAGTCCAAAATAGTTTTTTCTACATAATGTTGGGTATGAAAGTTATAAAGTGTTTTTTTATGAAATAATAATTTTAAATTTATTTAAGAATAACATGTATTATGTTTGCAACCAATTTTCAGAGGGTTTTTAAACATGTTACAATATCTTATTTACGTCTACTGTGCATGAAGAAGCACAAGCATAGTTGTAATGATAAAATATCAATGAAATGGTATGGGTATCTCATACTTATTATATCCTCAAAAAATATTTTTTTATATAGGATTTGGTGGTATTATATTATTTCCAAAACATAACAAAAATTAGTTAATCTTGTTGAGTAGTGAAACATGTAAATAGCTATATTCCTACGAATATTGGAATGATATGTGTTCAGAATATAGATTAATATTTCATAGGAGTTAATGGATTTTTTGAATGAAAGGAAACAAAAAATAAAAGGATATCACTAATTCACCCCTTCCACCTTTTTGTGATTACTATAATCTTATGTGGGCCTTTTAAATTAGTGTCAGTACAAGTTCCATTTGTTTACTACTTTTCAATATTTTTGAAGATAAGATTTTATAAATAATTTTAATTCTGTGAACGATAAGGGAATTCCAGTTTTTAATGTATATAACATTCATAGTTGGAATTATCAAAGGATACCTTATCTTATTGCTCATGGTTATCATATTTTGGAAGCTTCTATAGATGGACTTATTCCTCATTCTGAAAATGTTACTCTTACTTCTATTTATATGAAAAATATTGAGAGTTATCGAAGGGAAAAAAATTCATTACTCTATTCATTATCTGAAAGTGAATTTCATAGATTAAAATGAATTGTAATTTCCTAAGGTATTTTGATAATTTTGAAAAATATCTATGAATGAAATAAAAAGGTGAAGGAAATATTACAAATATGGGCTTTAATATTTTATTATCTAATCATGGGTGTGTATGGATATGTTGGTGACTTCATTAAAAGGGTTCATGATATTGGAAGAAACATATGACTTCTTGGTGAGAATATGGAAGATTCCACTATTGGTGAAAATATCATATGAATTATTCTTGATATGTTTGATTCCAAAGTTTTATATTTGGAAGATAGAGATAATAAAAGTATATATTTGGATGAATTAGATATCACCCTTATTATATATGAAATTATTAGGGAGAGAGTTTTGAAATGAAAATACTATGATCAAGAAATTTTTTTCAATGGTTCCATGTAAGGAAAATCTAAGAAGATTATAGAAGAAGTATAAGTTAGTAACTCATATGAAGAATACGAGGTTAGTAAAATTTTTACAAAATCACTTACTTATATTATAAAAATGTGAAATGATGCACATGAATATTTAATTAAAATTCACCTCTAAATGATCCTCATGAGTAAAAATTTCTCAAGAGTCCATTTTTTAGAATCCATCACAGTTCAAGGGCTCAAATGATCCTCATGAGTCTAAGTGATGTTTTAGCAAGTTAGAATGTTTGTTTGGGTTCTCAGACACACCTGAAGAAATCAAGGTGAAGTGTTCCTATTTTGTGCTACAAGGATAGAGAAGAAGACGGGGGGAAATGTTGATGGGGAAGAACCATTAGGTCATAGAGTGGAAAAACTTCAAGGTTATTTTCAATGACTAGTTCAATCCGGATTCTATGTTGTTAGCCAAGGCCATTGGGTCTTTTAAAAATGTGTAGGCTGATAGGAAAATGACAGATTATGCAAACAATTATGATGATATTATGCATTTGGAAAATGATATAGTATCGAATGAGAAGATGAATGATCAATAGTTCGAGTTGGGAATATGATCATATATTCATTATCATGTTTTCTTATTGGAGCTAAATTCTTATATTGATGTTCAAGAAAAAGAACAGACGATCAAATATACCTTACTAGTAATTTAGGGTTATCAAGAGTCTCCTCATCTCCCATTAGAAGTGTTCATTCCACTATGGGAAATAGGAATCATGATGATTATCATGGTGATTCTTGACAACAGGGTTTTTTAAGGCTCTTATAGTTCTTGGAGGAGGTCCTCCGATTTTTTACCAGTTTGGAATACCTGGGGATTCGATGAGGGTTTTCACTAAGAATACAAATAAATATAGCTCATGTAAACTCTTGGGTCCCATATAGATATTATTCCATGTTTATTCCACTCTATGTAGTGTAAGAGGATCATCAGAACCTTCTAAAACTATGGCTCAATTTGATGCTTCACATGAAAAAGGGTTCCATCCACTGGCATATGTAACGAAGCTTCTTCAAACAGTGAAATAGTCTCTAGAAGAATCATATATGGGTGAAGCAACAGTAAGAGGTACCATTATTATATATTCATCATTAGTGACACATTTATTTGATATTGGTACATCACATTCATTTATTTCAATTCATATTTTTGATCTTGTTAATCATTTTATGTAGATTTTATCTTCTGTAATGGATATTACTACACCCCTTGGTACAAAGAGAGGGAAGTGTATACATAGTCCCGCTTGTGTTTTCTCTATATTAGTGATTAATATTTCATTGACTTTTTTGGTTCTCAACATGAATATATTGATGTCATTTTTTACATAGATTGAATAACGTCTTATGATTCTTATATTGAATGATGTTTTTTATGGGTCTCTATCACTACAACTGATGTTTTGTTCCATTTCATCCAAGGAGAATGAGACCAATGGTTGATCACAGTCAGACCGTTCTATATAGAGTTGGGGAAAGTGACATCTCTGTGTAATTTTTATCGGATGTGGTAATCTTTTAGTGGTGATCTCACTCCAATTAACGTCGAGTTTCATGATAGGTTTCCTTCTAAATTCACTGGCTTTCCATTGGTATGGGTGGTTTAGTTTTCTATTGACTTAGTTACTGGTACTCAACCAGTGTATATTTCTTCTCACCACATGAAACCAAATGAAATGAAGGATTAATGGCTTAGTTTTATGATCATTTGAGAAAGTATCCATACGCCTGAGTGTGTCAGCTATGGTGGAACTAGTTCTCTTTGCTAAGTAATTTTATGGTTCAATTCACCTCTGTTTTTATTATCAAAAACTCAATCAAGTTACAATAATGAATAAATATTCATCATCGTGGATTGGTGATCTATTTAATCAGTTAAAAAGGGTGAATTCATTCATAAAGAACAACCTTCTATTTGGTTACCATCAGTTGGGGATAAAATAATTTAACATTCATAAAACCAACATTTTTAGATGGTTTGGCCCTAATTTATACCATATTATTCAATTTGGTATAACTAATGATTCAAAAGATTTAATAGATTTAATTAATAGTAATTCCCATGAGTATTTGGATACCTTCATGTTAGTATTTATGGATTAAATCTTTGTTTACTCTATGTCCAAGGAGGATCATGTGCACCATCTGAGAACATTCCTGTGTTTGTTAAGAAATCACAAACTTTATAACATGCTTTTGAAATTTGATTTTTGGATTCAGGAAGTGATGTTATTGGGAAAATTGGTTTCAAAATAGGAAATACCAATTTATACTAAGAAGGTGAAGGCTGTTATGACTTGGGAACAACCAAGAAATGCTTTGGATTTTCAGAGCTTCTTGGGTTTACTAGGCTATTATCGCCAATTTGTAAAGGAATTCTCAATGTTGGATTCTTCAAGGAATACTCCAACTCATAAGGGAGTAAAATTTTCACAGGATGAAAATTGTCAGAATTTTATTGTTGAGATTAAATAAATTTTGATTACATCATCATTGTTGACTCTTCTAGTGTCCAAGAGGGTCTAAATGGACTTCTGTGATGAATTGGGTTTAGTCTTGGGTTGTGTTATTATGCAGTGTTATCATATAGTTGTTTATTTCTCTCATCAGCTTAGGGAACATGAGAAGAATTATTGACCCATGACCTTAAACTTGTAGATATGACGCACTCACATAAGAGTTAGAGGAATTTACTTTATTGAGACTGTTTTACAGTGTATTCAGACTCTAAGAACATGAGTTATATCTTCTCTCAAAAATATTTGAATCACAACCAGAGGCATTGGGTGGAATACATGAAGTCTTTTGATTTTGATAATGCCTATACCATTTGGAAATGGAATGTCATTACAGATTCTTTGAGAAGGAAACATCCTACCCGAGTAGTAATAGAATGATAGGAATAGTGGAACTTGATGGATATTTTTTCATAATTTCCTACTGGTGATAGGGAATTAGAGGATGAAGTTTCCTTATCCAGTGTTTAGTTGACATACACTCTTATTTAATTGATTTTTCATGAAGAATAGCTTGACGATGTGTTCGTTATCATTGTAGACTCTCTCTATGGTATGGATACCATCTCTAATTTTTCGTTCTCCATAGAGGGAATTCTATGCTTTAAAAACTTTTAGTGGTACCATCTTTGGTAAGGAAATATGTGATGGAGGATTTCAATAGTTCCCATTGGGAGGTGAACCTTAGAACCAGGATGTTGTTTTATGACATGAATAGAATGTTTTGGTATCCAGGTATGAGATTTGGAATCACTAAGTTTATTTATCATTGTTATACATGAAAACAGGTTAAGGTTGAGTAGTATAAATATTTTTTGTTTTACTCATCCACATTCATTCACTACTTGGAAGTGGGATGAGATCCCTATGGACATCATGTTTGGTATTTTACTAACCTAGATAATGAGGAATGTGATATGAGTTGTGATCGATGGGATGACTAAATTAACACACATTATACCCATTGATGATACAACTAAATTTTTGAGTTGGGAATTCTCTAAATATAAGAGATTGTTCATTTTCATGAAGCACCATCTTCTATACTCTCTTATAGGGATCCTCATTTTACTTCTATTTTTTTGAGATGCCTTTAGGTGGAACTATGATATGAAATTCATTTTATTACAACATACCATCCGTAGTCGAATGTCCAGATAGAATGAAATATACATATCATTGAGGATATGCTTCCGGATTATGTTCTCAGCTTTGTTTGGGCTTGGGATGATAACTTGGGACTGGTTGAGTTTTATTATAAAAATAGTTACCAATATGTGATTAGAAATTGATTATTTTGAGGCCTTATATGGATTTTCTTGTAAATCACTATTATTTTGGTTGGAGATTGGTGAAAGGTAAAAGGTTGATCTGAGTTTGGTCCAAGAGATGATAACAAAAGTTCCATTTGATTTGTTAGAGAATGTTGATAGCCCACATCCGGAATAAGACTGATGTAGATCATCAGCATAAACCACTGGTTTTATTAGTCGGTGACCAGGTGTTATAGAATGTTTCACCCGATTTGGGTATTTGTCATCTTGGGAGGCATGGAAAATATTCTTCTCATTTTGTGGGACCATTTGGAATTATTGAGATGGTGGGGAAAGTTTCTTACCATGTTTCACTACCACCACAACTAAAATCGATACATAATGGGTTCCTTGTATCGTCAATGAAAAAGTATCTATATGATTGACCTCATGTTCTTAGATGGAAATATCTTAAAGTTGAGCCTAATTTATATTTTACCGAAAAAATAGTAATGATAGTTGATTATGAATCCCTGATACTTGATGAAAAGAAGATACCCTTGATTAATGTTATATGGTAGCACAGTTCAGATTTTCATGAGAGTTCGGTTTTTAAACTTAGATATCTTAGTCATCATTTTATGTTAATGAATCTCAGTTTGGGCTATGTTATTCATGATCTGGTGATTCTGACATAGGTGGTTCTGTTACGATTCCTAGTTTTTATTGACCGTAAATTTATTTTTTAATTTCAATAGCATGATTTATGTGAAATTTCATTTAATTATTTTATTAAAATCTAATTTATATTGAATTGGGGGTTTTGGAAATTGGGGTTTTCAATGAAATTTTGAAAACACCCAATTCCATTAAATTGGGGTGTGATTATAGAAATTGGAGAAATTTAATTTTTTTATTTAAATAATGTATTTAATTGGAATTATTTCAATAAAATTATTAAATTGGATTGTGGAAATGGATTTTATGGATAATTTTGTAAAACCCCAATTCCATTTAATTAGGGGATTATTGTGAAATTGATTGAATTTTTGGGAAAATAAATTGTTGAATTTAATTATGGAAGTGGATTTGTGATATTGAACTGGGAATTGATTTCAAATTCCTATTCCTAGAAATGGATTAAATAGTTTTCATAGAAACATAGGGTTCTATTTTCATGAAAGGAATGTTTTGATTAAAAGCATGTGATATGGTTTTTGATGGAAAATTGGAATATTTGAAATGGATAATGGGACATAATTGAATTTCAAGGTTTATTGAAATAAATTTCCCATCATTAATTTCATACTAGATAACATGAAAGACTTATGTATTTATTTTGTTAGTTGGAAAACACATTACCATTATACAATGTTCTAAAACATAAATGTTGCACTTCACATCCCTTAGAAGATGGTGACGATTCCTCTTCGACCTGCGCACAATGGGATGTATGTACATATTGGCATTTCACCTTGAGAGTGTGTAGAGTCCCTTAACATAAAAATATCACATCTTTTAGGCATGTGACCATGAGGCACACTTTTTTTATTTGGTATATCATCCATCGTTTTTTGTAAACTATTTTATATAAAGTCTAATTTATATAAATCATTGCATATAATATTTTTATTTATTCCATTATTTAGAAAAATTACAATCAATTGAGATGTGATTTTTTGTTTAAAAATATTTCCATCATTTATATTGTATTGATTTATTTTTCAAAATATGATTTTTAAATACCAAACATATCTATTTTAAATTGAAATCACTCTTTTATTAATTTAATATTATCAAATGTTATAGAATACTTGGGGAGACCCTACTGAGAATTTTAGCTTAAAACCTATGTGTGACATCACGTGATTGTAGATTATCTACATCAAGGTTCTAGAAGAGGTAATGAAATACTTAGTGGATTCTATATATATTTCTTTTTGGACTTGGTGAGCTGTCTTTGAGTTGGGACTTGTGTAGTTTTTCCTATTTTCAAGTACTTTTTCTATAGTAATTTGGGTGGTTATGCAAGTTTGACTTCTGGTACACACCCCCTGCGGATATTATTTTTTATGTATACTTAATTTTTTCCTTACATCTAAACTTTTTATGGAAAAATCATTCGATATTTATTTTTTTAGGATGCTAGGTGCCAATTAACGAACCATGGGGATTAGGAAATCCATTTACGACATGTCAGGACATGCTTAGTTATCATGTCACCAGGGTACATAGGCTAGTTCATGACAACATAAAAAATTCATTGGAATAAAAAATATAATTTATTTAGGTATAAGTCCATACTTATTCATACAAACCCAATTTTTGTAAAACAATTTTTTCACATATCACATTATATAAAATTAATTTAATTTCACTTCATGAAAAGGGAATGTCTAGCCTATGTGACCTTGGATTATTTTCACCTTAAAATTTTGAATTTTTATCTTTATATATAATGGAAATGGGAAACTAAATTAATTAATGGGTTTTAAGGGAACTTCTAAATAAATTATTAATATTATTTATGAATAGGAAAATTACAGACACAATATTCTACATTATTGAATTATTAATGATAGATGTGATGTTACTCATTATTTTTATAATATTTGGATAATAAGATAAATATCTTATAATTATTTGCATTGTTTTACATGGAATTATTCATTATTATTTTAATTTATTGGACACAATTTTCCTTATTGTATTGTTTTAACCTTCTGAGAATGAAGATCAGTATAGTTACAATTAGAAATTATTGTTCATGGCTACCCTTCTCATTTCTTGTAAAGCTATTGGGAATATTTCCCCATATAATTACATATTGAACTTTTTGGAAATATTTCTCGATAATATTATTACAAGTGGTTAGACAAGTATCCTATAAATACAATTGTAATTTTTGTACATAAAGTTCCTTATTAATTATTGAATTTACAATACATCACACTCTTCACTTTTTTTAAATAGACTAGAATTTCACAATATATCATTGAATTGTATATATTGTACATGTAATTTCACATCCTATACTATAAATTTAAGAGTTTGTTCTTACTTCTAAAATATTTATTTATTTATCCTGACCCTCCCTCATATTTATTGATACAGTTGATTCCGTTATTTTAAATATGATTCCCTTATTTTAAATATTATTATCTTATTTAAAATGTGATTCCTCATATGTTTATCATGTATAAAGAGCCCTTGGTTTCATAAAATTTAACCCATAATTAATTATATAAATGTAAAATACTAATGAAATTTTTGGACTTTCTCCAAAGTGGCCATTATTGACTGAGTGTCTCATGAGGAACCTGAGGCAACAATTTTACCATTTATTTCTCTACATGTTTATTATACTAGCATGTAGTATCATTCTATATTAATTGACTTGATTATTAATTACACAGTTTTGGTGTTGGCTTAATGATTTTTACTCACTCCATGCTTGGTGATCTGTTTGGTACTTGGACGTATCTCCTGGCTTCATGATAGGAACATGGTTGTGTTAACTTGTTTTCACTCTTTTTGGACAAGGATTTTATATGGATATGGGGACAACACTATACTTTCATCATATATAGAAGAACATATTTTTACTTACCATAATTTTATAGGATTATAGATATAATATTATTAACTGTGAAACACCTGTTAAATATCTCTTGTCTGGGTTTGGCTAACCCATTCATGGGGGAATATCATGTTTCCAAGGATGTGACTATTGTTCATAACAGTTTGTTATTATAGTTAGGTATTATTTCAACATAAGTTATAAATTTATTTTCTATGGTTTTTAATTTATAGATTTATGGGATTTCTCTGTTTTCCTGGTATATCGAGAGAACATGTGAGTGCATGCGTTATTTCATGAACACAGTTTTCACATCTCATTAGAATTTTTATTTTTATACTATTCTTACATGATTATCTACCATGTTTATTTGTTTACAATTTTAGGTAATTAATGGCATGTGTATCTATTGATATTGTTTAGATATTATTTGGAATTATTATCTATATACTATTCTTGGGTGATGATTAGAAATCTCAATATTATTCTATGCATATTTTTTGATCTTCTTATATATATGTAAACCATTCTGTTGTGATAACATTCCTTTTTTGTAGTTATGATATAGGGATTTTTAATCATCATCCTAATTAATTTTCTTCTACATTTCATTATGATATAATTGTCCCTAATTGAATTAAATTGATTATATAAATGAACGACATTGAACATGAATCTTAAATATAGTATGGATAAAATCGTTAGTTTTGGAAAAAATCAAATTTTTTCATATTGATATCAGTTAATTGGTGTTCCAATTGTAAAATATAATGTTTTTCACCATTATAACGTGATAATGGTGGCCTTTTTAACTAAATACATATATGCTTCACTCATCTCATATATGTGAGTTTAATAATTTTTTCCAATGAGATAACCCTACAGAGGGTGTGATAAAATAATGATGAATTTACAATTGATATGTTGTATATAAATTGGATTACAATTGTAATTTATAGATTTCTGAATATATAATTTTAAAATTAATGACCATATAATTGAACCCAGGTTGAAAATACAAGATGCTTATATATCACCACTTTAATTAGGCATAACTAATGCATAACCCCTTGGGGATATATTCATGTTGAATGCGATAATTAATCAAAGAATCAATAACTTCTTATATAGTGGAAAATATAAATGTTTATTGGAATCATACTTATTTGAACCCAATTAAATTTATACAATCCTTTTTTCTAGATTTGAGCATTATCTCTATAAGGAGTTGGTTAATAAAAATTCCAATAACAACCTAAATGTTTTTTTCATCTATATAATGAAATTTTATTTGTATCTACTAGGATAGTTGTTAGAAACTATGCAATATTAATTGGTTTTGAATGAAAATAAGGGATAATAATTAAAAAATTCTTTGAAATATGAGCTAAATAATGTACCTAGTAAAAATTCCCAATAACTTGTATGTGATGTTGGGACCAAGATGTCTGGAGTAGTTTACAAAAGAAATTTGATGATAATTTTTTATTTTTTTTCTTCATGAAAAATGCCATCACTTTTTTATTTATCTGGTTCGCATAAAGGAGTATAAGACTCAGGTTATGGGACACAGTTTTCATGATAAAGTCCATCAATTGCAGTTTTATATTCCAATTGTTTTTTTGAGGGGTTCTTGTTTGTTGAAATATCTATCTCGAATAGAGAATTATGGAACATACAAAGAAGTTTTACCAAACCATAAAAGTTTCCAAATATTTCTAACAAAAAAAATAGATGACGTTATTCCATTATAAATGTTCAATACATCATGGAAGACAAAATGTTATTACTTTTTTTAGAGGGTAGTGCATTTTTTCAGCCACTAAATTCCAGATTCAAGGGATCTATAAATATTAATATATAAATATGAAAATATATCTTGATGGATTCAAGTTATTAAATCATTATGTTGTCTAATGATACAATATAGAGTTTGAAGAAGAAAATATAAAGGTATACTTATGGTTTTTCTATGATTTTGATGTTTTCAAAATGTAGATCATTAGATTGAGAAGAATCGGGAATAGATGTTGTTTTGAAACTAGATGATTGTATTTACTAAAGTCTAATCATTTTTCAGAAGTACTAATTAACCAATAAATATATTGAACCATTTTTTAATTAATATATATCTATTTCCACTAATAAATTTGATGAGAAGGTGACATTGATCCATCTGATGAACTATAGAGATAGATTTGTTAGATGAGATGTTGATACCAATTCTTCCGATTATCTCTATTACACTAATTTTTCATATGACTCTGGTTTTTCATTATACTATGGATTACTTGAACAAATGATGAATATGGATGAAAAGGTGTGGTATATTTAAGTTCCATCTAGAAATTTTATTAGGGTTATGAAATCTATTGAATTTGAAATGATGATGTAATAAATTGTTAGTTGGTTCGTAGAATCAGAGCGGGACTCATTTTTACTTTGTTGTAATTGTGTTAACAGAACATTAATGAAATATATAGTTTCAGACTAATACATTCTGGAATATCAATTTCCATCAATGAAATGGAAATATTATTTTTCAACTGAGGTTGTTTATCAATATGTTCTGTATAATTCAAGAAGATTCGAGAATACTCTATAAAAGTTGTGTAGAATTAAGACGATGAAAAATTGTGGTCAAATGATCATAAATTTAGGTAATATGAAATTTCCTTGTGTGGGAAAATTATATCATGTTCCTATTTTTTTGTAGTGCGCCAATATAAAGGGTTCCATGTACAATGTATTGAAACACTATTCACATGCAAAAAGGTAGAACATTGGAGTTTTGTATTTTAACTATTTACAAAAAAACATCAAGATAAGGATTTAGTGGACAAAATAAGTGGGGTTATGGATTATTTGGATCAGAATGAAGAATCAGAATTGTAATTTCTTGTGAAACATAATAGAGTGAAAGAGAAGAGCTCTATTTTTCTATAGAAAAATCAGATTAAATAACTTCTAAAACATTGAATCGGATAGAGGAATTAGCGAGTGCAATCAGACATTGTTTTGGTTTGAAGTCCAAAATAGTTTTTTCTACATACTGTTGGGTATGAAATTTATAAAGTTTTTTTTATGAAATAATAATTTTAAATTCATTTAAGAATAACATGTATTATGTTTGCAACCAATTTTTAGAGGGTTTTTAAACATGTTACAATATCTTATTTACGTCTACTGTGCATGAAGAACCACAAGCACAGTTGTAATGATCAAATATCAATGATAGGGTATGGGTATCTCATACTTATTGTATCCTCAAAAAATATTTTTTTATATAGTATTTGGTGGTATTTTATTATTTCCAAAACATACCAAAAATTAGTTAATCTTGTTTAGTAGCGAAACATGTAAATAGCTATATTCCTACGAATATAGGAATGTTATGTGTTCAGAATATAGATTAATATTTCATAGGATTTAATGTATTTTTTTAATGAAAGGAAACAAAAAAATAAAATTATATCACTAATTCACCCCTTCCACCTTTTAGTGATTACAATAATCTTATGCGGGCATTTTAAATTGGTACCAGTACAGGTTCCATTTGTTTACTACTTTTCAATATTTTGGAAGATAATATTTTATAGATAATTTTAATTCTGTGAATGGTAAGGGAATTCCAATTTTTAATGTATATAACATTCATATGTGGAATTATCAAAGGATACCTTATATTATTGCTCATGGTTATCATATTTTGGTAGCTTCTATAGATGGACTTATTCCTCATTCTAAAAATGTTACCCTTACTTCTATTGATATGAAAAATATTGAGAGTTATCGAAGGGGAAAAAATTCATTACTCTCTTCATTATCTGAAAGTGAATTTCATAGATTAAAATGAATTGTAATTTCCTAAGGTATTTTGATAATTTTGAAAAATATCTACGAATGAAATAAAAATGTGAAGAAGGAAATATTACAAATATGGGATTTAATATTTGATTATATAATCATGGGTGTGTATGAATATGTTGGAGACTTCATTAAAAGGGTTCATGATATTGTAATAAACATATGACTTCTTGGTGAGAAGATGGAAGATTCAACTATTGGTGAAATGATCATATGAATTATTCTTGATATGTTTGATTCCAAAGTTTTATATTTGGAAGATAGAGATAATAAAAGAATATATTTGGATGAATTAAATATCACCCTTATTATATATGAAATGATAAGGGAGAGAGTTTTGAAATGAAAATACTGTGATCATGAATTTTTTTTCAATGCTTCCAAGTAAGGAGAATCTAAGAAGATTATAGAAGATGAATACGTTAGTAACTCATATGAAGAATATGAGGTTAATAAAATTTTTACAAAATCCTTTAATTATATTATAAAAATGTGAAACGATGCAAATGAATATTTAATTAAAATTCACCTCTAAATTTCTTCAGTTGTTGAGTTATTCGTAATTTTAATATGATTTTTCCTAATGAAAATTTTAATTATGAATAGATAAAGATGACATAAACTTGAGAATATATTTTAAGAAACATCTTAAAAAATAAAAATATTTTTTCATAGGATAATTTAAAGAGTTATCTAAGTATAAAAGGAGATGTTTGTTTTCTAATGGTGCTGAATATGATGCCATCAAATTTGAAGATCAAAAGTCCACTACTGTTGTTGGAGAAAACAAATATATCGTAAAAGTTAATGATGAAAATTTCACAGATTATGAAAAGAGCAGTTACAAATATTGATAAGAAACTCATTTAGAATATTCTTTGATAATGTAGTTAAAATAATAAGATTATATATTTCTTGAATTGAAAGATAAATAATGAAAAAAAGGAAAGTGGCACAAGAAATAGTCAAAAATATTTTATTAAATAGATATATATACTAGTGATAAATATGTTTCAATTAATGAAATAAATTGAATAAGGTAATATTTAGAATGAATAATAAGAATTAACATTAAATTTTATGTAAGAAGATATATAACTTGTTCCTGAAATTTACCTAAAACTGTGTAGAGAGTTATTAGTTTCAAAAACATTATTTCTTAAATTAGTGAATTTTAATGTAAGTGTGAACATGAGAAAAATCAATAAAAGTTATCATCAAAGGATGAAATAAAAAATTAAGATATTATAAAGAATATTAAGGGTGATAAAATAGTTTGTGTAGAGAAAACCCAAAAAGTTGAAAATTCCGAAGTAATAAAATTTTCATTGTCTAAATAAAATGTTTCTACTTCTGAAAATTCCATTTAATATGTGAATAAATCCAAGTTGTAGAATAATATTTTCAATGATAGAATAACATGTAACTCTCAAAAAAATTCTTAATTTGGAAACTAATAATGTTTTTTAAAATCATGTCTACAAATCTATTCATTATGGAAGATTTAGAGTAAAATATTCATTCAATAACTGATAACTATTTTTTGGATGGTTCAACCATAAAAAATATGTGTTAGTTCAATAAAAAACTCTATAACAATCCCATGAGTAACTAAAATAGATTTTTAGGGGGATCAATCCTTTCACAATATTACCACTGAGAAATATTTTATGAAATTTCAAAATAGATTTCATCCCTTGGATGCTATTTGGGAATTATGTGAATAATATAGACATCATGAAAATTGATTTCTTATTATTCTACTAGTAAATTTTTTTTATAATAATTCTCAAAATCTATAAATGATGAATGATAAAGGAAAATTTAAATATCTTTTTTTAGTAGATTTATTCATAGCTATAAAAGGAGAATGACCATGGATTTTATATAGTGGGTTCTCTAAACATATGAATGGAGATATGAAAGTTTTCAATAATGATAAACATTTTAACAAAGGAATAGTAATTTTCTTGAATGATTAATCTCTTAGAATAAATTGTTTTGGATATGTTAATTTTGTGGAAGAAAAAATTAAATAAAAAATCATTGTTTTTTTATTGGTTGAATAACAATATGTTAAAGGTTTCATAATTTTTTGATGAAGGTCGTAATGTTTTTTTCCCGAAAAGTTAGTTTTGTTGGGAAAATATTCCATAATGGAAAAGTTTTTATTAGAGGCCATCATAAAAAATGAATTGTTTAATTTTTGTGATGTAAAAAAAATCATGTTATATAAACATTATTGTAGATATTCAATTATATAATTAATGGTTCTTAAAAATTATTCATAGGAATATGGGAAGGTTATCAAAGTGGTATTTTATATTTGATATTATATTTTTGACAAGTAGAAGAGTTCAATGTTGTTCCATATGTTAGAAACGGAAGAATACAAACATAGCGCTAAGGAAAGATGAAATTAGATCAACTCAACCCCTAATATTGAATCATTCTAATATTTGTGAGACAATGATAAAACAATATATCAAAGATATGTCATTTATTTAACTCAATTTATATTTTACAAAAATATAATGTATTAAGTATTTGAAACATAAATCAGAGGCATAAAAAGTGTTTAAGAGTTTTTGGAGAATAAAAGAAAAGGAATGCGAAAATTTTGTAAAGAAGTTAAAAATTGATAATGGTTATGAATATAAAAATGCATAATTCATAAGTTACTTTAAAAATATATAATTCTTCATGATTTCAGTGACCCTTAATCACCACATCAAAATGGTGTAGCAGAACATATGAATAGAAGTTTGGTGGAGAGGGTTTGTTCTATGTTAATAAAACATAGTCATTATCAATATTTCTTGAGGAAGGCTATGAGAATAGAAGGATACATTCCAAATGGGTGTTTCTAGATAATGAGTAATAATATGAATCCTTAGTAAATGTTCTATAATTCAATTATATGTTTGGAATAGTGTAGAGTTTTATGGAGTCCCTACATCAAAAAACCAAAAGGGTAAATATTGGAAAATTTGATCAAAATGGTTTTGATGAAATTTTCATGGTTATAGTATTTGTGAAAGAGGATATATATTTCATAACAATGAAACATAGAATATATTTGATTCTTATGATTGAATATTTCATCAATAATATGGAGAATATGTTTCATAAATAAATGAAAATGAGGAAGATGGGTAGGATGTGTGATTTTTTGTTAAGAAACATCTGAAAATTTCTAGAAATGATGATTCCACATGAAAAGTAGATTTGGAATCAAGTATTTTATGTGATGGGGATGAACTTTATACAATTCATTTGATGCTAAGGAAACAAGTGGAAGTAAAAAACATCATTGGTGATCAATTTTTTTTTATAAAATAATAACATGAAGTATTATTTCACCTAATTATTTATATTCAAATGTTGAGCCATGATATGTTAATAAATAATTAGAGCATCAAGAGTGGATTAATTCTATTAATTAAGAGTTGGAACAGATTTTGAAAAATGATACTTGGAAAGTTATACCCAAACCAAATAATAAAAAATATATTTGTATGAAGTTTTTATTCAAAAAAAGTAAAATGAAGATGGTGAAGTGATAAAAATATATATTTATTAATTTGAAAATGTTACTCACAAATTTATAGTCTTTATTTTGTTAAGAGTATTTCTCTTGTAGCAAGGTTAAAAAAATTTATAAACATTCTTTCTATTGTTACATAATGAGGGTATAAAATGTTTCATACGAATATGAAATCATCTATTCTGAATTTAAAACATGATGTAGAATATTATATTAAACAACTGTGTGGATTTGTAATTTTAAAATATTAATGATATGTGTTCAAGTTGGATAATTCCTTGTCTTTGATAAAGAATGCTCAATGATCTTGGTTTTCCATGTTGTGTTCCTTCTAGAAAATGATGAACATTAATAAATCAAGATTTGATTATAATATCTAAATCAATAAAAATTAAGAGATCTATACCATTGTAGTTATTTAGGATGATTATATTATCTTTGATGGGAATCATGAAATAACTCGTGGAATATTTTATAAAGAGATGTAGAAAATATTTGGAATGTACATGCATCATGAAATTTTATACATTTTTGGATTAAAAGTATAGAAAAATAAGAAGTATATTTCTCTATCTCAAGAGAATTATGTTATGAAAAATATTAATAAATTTTTTGTCAAAAGTTCAAAACCAGTTTCCACATAAATTAACATGAGAACCCCGTTTTTTAAAGATGCAGATGGAAAAGAAGTCAATTATTTATAATTTCAGAAGTTAATTGGATGTTTTTTTATTTAATAGGTTCAAGACTATATATTTTATGTTCTATAACATTATATGAATTATTACAAATCACAAAAAAAGTTTCATATTTATTATTAAGAAAAAAATAGTCAAATATTTTATAAATACAATACACATTGAAATAAAATATTATAGATTGGGAAGAATTTATTTTTTTGGGTATTAAAATGATGATTGGGAATGATGTTTATATAACATAATGTATATATATAATGGATCATTCATTCTGAGGGAAATATGTGTGATTTAGCATAAGGAGGAGAATTTTTTATCACATATGAATCTATATATGTTTCCTCTACTCAAGATGTAACACAAATTATGTGGACAAAGACTCAGTTGTATGATTTTCCAGAAGAATTCATGTTACCCCTTTTATTAGGTTTTGAAAATATAGGTTTTTTAAATCTCAATAGAAAGCATATCCAACATTCTAATTTAATGAATTTTTTTTTCAAATATAACTTCATCTAAGAACTTTTTGAGAATAATGAGCTCAAGTTGGAATATATTCCCAAAATAGAACATGTTATTGATATATTCACAAAACCTTTACCAAAGGAATCATTTTATAAAATGAGGATGAACCTAGGCGTCTGAAAACATTCTGTCCAAGGTTGTCTTATGTGTTTCTTCCAATAAATCATATTTTTTTGTTGACTATGGTTGAGGAGGATAAAAATGATTTCTCCAAAATCTATTCATTGGTATGTGATAAACAATTTAATTAAATCTTGTATTTAGGGGGAGTTTTTAAAAGGGGTATGTTGTGATCTAAGTGTGTGAATGTATGAATTTTTTTAAAAGTTTATTTATGTTCTTACATGAATCATTTATACAAAAAAATTTACTTGTTGTAAAGATATGAAAGAAAGTTTTATGTTTAAGAAGTTGTTTCATATGTCACTGATTTTGGATAACATGGATTTTCTATTCAATGGTTCTTATTTTTTAAAATTAGTTCACTCATATAGTGTGAGGATTTATTATAATATATTCAGTGCTTGAGTTTATAATTTTTTAGTGATTTTTGAATCTTGGTAGAAAAAAATCCAACTGAGGATATTTCTTGGGACAGTGTTGGATGGAGGATTTGTATGAAAGAACCATTGTGGTAATTTTTTATTTTGATTTCTTCATGAAAAATATTCTCTTAATATTTTTTCTAGTAATCCGAGGATGGTGTATCATACATTGCTGATGGGAAACCGTTTTATTGAGAAATTCCATCAATTATAGTATTATATTCCATATATTTCTTTCTGGGTGTTCTTGTTTTAGAATTATCTTTATGGAATAGAGGATTATATAATGGGGAAGAAGTATAATTATATTAATAATGTTACCATAGATGTTCAAAAAAACAAATAAGGTGACTCTATATTGATCTCAATGTTCTATAAATCATTTAAAACCACATGAAATTGTCTTCTATTAATGGGATGTTGAAGTTGTTCTCGACACAAAATTCTATAAGCATGGTATCTATTAATATCATCTTTAAATATTTTGATGTATTTCAGATCATTTAATGTTTTCAAGTTATAAATCAGTAATGATAAAATATGGAGTTTTTATAAGAAAATATAAATTTTAATTTCAAGTGTTTTAATGAAGTTGACGTGTTCTTGAATCATAACAACATATCGAGAAGAACCAGACATATATATTGTTTTGAAATAATAATTTTCAATTTCTTGATGTTAGAATATTTCCAAAACTATTGATAAATCAATACATCGATTAAACAATCAGTTAATGAGTAAAAATATGTTTTATACACTGGTCAATTAGATGAGTTTGTAACACTTATCCATCGTATGATCTCTAGTTACCGATCAATCAGATGATATGTTGATACAGATTTAGCTGATGTTCACTATGATAATGATCTATCATCACTATTTGGTTATTTATCAAACTGAGGGGAAGATGAAGAAATAAAGAATGTGTTTGAAAATGTTTGACATAAAAATGTTACTAATGAATAGTTTTTTAGTTTTCTAAATTCATTAAAAATTAAAATGATGTTTTCAAATAGTTTCAGTTATTCTGGAGAGCTGGATTGGGAATACTTCTATTTTACATGTCTGTATATAGGCTGAAAAAAATGAAAAACATAGTTCCATACAATGAAATTACAGACTATTAATTTTAGGAATTATCACTTTAAAAGTTAATATTCAAATTAAGATGAGTTTTAATAAGTTTTTGGATAATTAATGAAGATTATTAAAGATTCTAGAAGATTTGAGATGAATTGAGATGTGGTCAAATGGATGTAATTTTTTTAGGTATGAAGTTTTGTTGAGATGGAAAATTATTTCAATTTCCTAACATTTATTTATTGAGTGTACTTATATAAATTTATTACAATAAAACATACTTTGAAACTATTCATATTCATGAAGGAAAAGATAAATATTTTATGTTTGAGAGTTTTTACAATATATATCTTAGGGGGAATGAATTACCAGTCCGAAAATATATTGGGCATTATTCATTGGATCAGACTGAGAAATCACAATGATAGTTTCTAGATAAATATATTATAGGAAAGGAGTAGATTTATGGTTTTATATATAAAACTAATACTAAATTTTTTTTGGACAAATAATTTGGACCGAGGAATTGGGAATATAATTGAATAATGTTTTGGAAGAATGGTAAGAGATGTTGTTCCTACATACAACTGGGTACAAAAGTGAAGAGTTGTTTTTGAGGAATTATGAAACTGATAGAAGTTTAAGTATCATATTTTAATGTTTTAGAATATATTGGTGAGGGGTTATAAAATAGTTACAAAGTCTTATTTATATATTTTCTTCTAGAGGAATCAAATTTAATTTTGTGTTATTTATAGTTAAATGAAAGTGTATGGGTATTTCCAAATTTCTGTATCCAAAAAAGGATTGTTTTACAGTAGATTGTATGGTATTGGATTATTTCCAAACCATTCTAAGTATTATATACACTTATTGAACAACGAAACTTAAAAATACCTTTTCCCTTGGGTTGTTTGAATGTTTTGATTTTAAAAAAGAAATAAATATTTAATTGGATAGGAAAGTTTTTTCAAAATAATGATAAAATAGAAGATAAAGAGATCAATGATTCACCCCTCCTAATATTATTTTTTACATTGATCATATATGTGAATTGTCACAAGACATTTCATATATATAATACAATTAAATGTTATAATATATGTGATTTTATGAAAATGGTTGAATTAAAACCTTTTGGTTATTCTAGTAGGGAATGAAATTATTGTAAGAGTTAGTTCTAATACTGCAAAGAGTTTTGATGGATGGGAATTGATATGTTTCTCGTGACCTCTATACATTTTTCTATTATGTTGTACTTGAATGATTAGTGGTAGATCCTAGTGACCTATAAGGATTTACTCTAGTTTAAATTTAGAAATATTAAGTAAAAAATTAGGGGAATTACCTGTTAAGTTAGCTCCATTGGAAATGAGATTTCAATGGACTTTTGAGATATTTTTCTAGGTAAGGTATTTGTAGTCGGTCTTATCATTTTTTATCATTAGGAGTGCCATTTGATGAAATGAAATCATCGGTGATCGAATTTTTTTTCTAGTTAAATGAACATTAAGGGAGAGTTACCATATATAGACCTTTTCATTTTCAAATCCTTATCCTTTTACATCAAATATGGAACCCTCAATAGATAATACCACTATGAGGATTATGGGATATGATTATGGACTAGTAGATTGATTTATTGAATTTGAGGTTGTTATGTTTCTTTAGAATTTTTTTACCCTTTTTTTTAATAATATTTTAATTTCCTTTGTTTTATCCTCTTTAAAAAGAGTTTAGAGGTGCATTTGATTCTTTTTAAATTAATCCATTATAAGGATATGGTTCTTATGTGAGATACTAAAGTTCTAGGTGGATAGAAAAAGTATCCATGTTGTGGATTTTGATTTATTGGATTGGTTGGAGATTTAGATGTTATTAGTTATAATTTTTTCCTTGGTTACTCATCAGTGATGGCATGATTGAAGGAAACCTATGATAGAGGTTTCCTGGGGTGGTTAATGCCTTTATGTCAATGGTATTTTTTTAAATTGATTCATGTAAGGTTCATTGGTTTTGTATTATAGACGTGATGATACATTTTGTATTTGGAAAAGGACATATTATGTTTAGTATTCAGACTGGAATTGATATGAATAAATGTTCACGTTACTAACCAAGATGAAAAGTGGTTATGTGGTTAATGCCTTAATTATTTAAATCATAAAATGAGTTGGCTTATAGTTTTATAGATCCTGGAATGGAGAGGTGCTTGGTTTTTAAGGGGAGTGACAAGGGAGATTTGGGTGTGTGATGATTTTTTATGTGATGTAGCAGGACCAACATCTCATTGTTGACCGATGACTCACAATAGCATGATTTGAGTCTTCAATCAGGTTGTATGGGATGCAGACATGTTGTGAATTGTATTTTTAGTTAACATTGGTTGTGTGTGATACTAATTAAGTAGTTAATCAATGAGTGGTCTTGTTTGAGAAGAGTATCAATGGTTTAAATTTAGTTACACAAGCGGTCAGGGAAACTCAAGGAATTGAATAAATTAAAAGCATATTCCACTGTGATGATGGATTATTTGAATATTTATTTTCACACTATGATTAAATTGTCTCATTCATGGACCTGGAAATTAATTTCATTGAGATTTTGTGTCAAGTATTATTTAAGGAATGTATGTATTTTTTAACATGATCATGGATATGGGAGATTAATTCACATCTATCAATGGAATCACAATGTACTCCTAGTTCATAGAAGATCATTCCAAATATCTGGACATCTTTATGGGTATGGTGATAGAGAATCAACTATATGAAAATATTCCTAAAAAACCATGTATGGTTTGGAAAATATACTTTTTTGGAGTTACTATCTAGGATTATTTTAAAATAATCCTTAGTGTATGGGTTATATGTCGTTCCTTTTGAGTGTGGTGACCCTTTTTCTAATTTAGAATTCAAGTAATTCAATTGAAACATTTCTCAGGAAGCTAGAATGAGTGATGTGTGAAATTTTTTTCAGCATTCAAGAGTGGGAGGGTTCATATCCAAGTCGGTGATTATGTATGGGGGCTGGCAGGGTATGTGTTATGATGTTTGGGAACTCATATTAGTCATTCAATGATGATGATTCTCTCAAGGTGGGGTGAAGACCATTGAAAAATGTTGGGAGAGACTCATGTGAGTTGGTCCATGTGACCCTGAGACCAATTATGTGACGATATCATGGATCTTTTATAGTGATGGGGGGATACATGTAAAACTTAATGGTCATTCAAATAATTTCAAGTAAATGTGGGTGAAACTAGGTTAAATGTAGTCAATTAGAAATTTTAAATTTCAATCAATTATGAAGCATGTTGTGGGTGTCATAGGATATTGAAGATTTTATTCAATAGGAAAATATTATGGTTGGAATACCATATATTTGAATTTGAATTTAATTTTTGGAACATAAGGCATATAGTACCATAAGATTATTAATGAAATATATGATGACATGATCATGTCTAAGGTTAGACAAACTCATGTATGAACTTTCACAATTCATATTGTGTAGTTAAGGTGTTTGTCTTCATTTTTGAATTGATTAAGTGATGTATGATTACAGTAGTTCATGGAGTTCCATTCATTACTGAAAACACATCATGGATATTTGAGATGGATATAATTACCTAAGTCGATCGATTAATATTTTTTCCACTGGATTCTTAGGGATTTGATTTTTTATGGCGGAGAGGTTGTAAGATCCCATGCATTGGAATTGTTTAAAAATTATAAATTAATTTGAAATTTTGTTTTGTTAATGGTAGAAATTTTAATTTGATATATAGAAGGTAATTTATAGAGTTTAAACACTTAATATTTTTATTTTAAGAAGGATTTTGAAAACTGAGAGGTTTTGTTAGTGTTTAGATGAATTTATGGAGAATTTTTCCAAAAAAGATTAGATTCAAGAGAGATATTCTTGGGTGCATGGTTAAATAACGGCAAGTAAAACACACCTGAAAAAATTGTATAGCATATTTTTTGAAGGATCAAGGATTTCTCAAATCGTGTAGTGGCTTATGGGGACCATTCATAATGGTAAAGAAAAATAAATGAAGTCTCATGATTATTTGATGGTTTATTTATCAATGTTCTACAACCAAGCAATGAATGGGGGATTGTTATAGTTCTTAGGTAATACTCTGTAAATATTTATTATAGTAGTGTGAATGAATGATGTAGAGTTTTCCTCATGGGATGTCTGAGAAACATTCCTCATGCTTGGTTAGATAGTCTATATGGCCATACCATGAACCCCCTTAAATGGGTGATTATATAATTTTTCACATTAAGTCATTAACCTTTCACCACTCCTTTTTCTTCCTCCATAGGCACAATATACCACCTGTGGGTTTTTCCATTGGCTCTCCTATAAGGATTTGGTATATTTCTTTCTTTTTATCAGAAAATCATCATTCATTCATGACATTGAATAGAAAATGGTTAGTCTATATTTCCTCCTATTTCTTATGTGCTTTTATCTTTGTATATTGGATGTTAGTTCCATATGATAACATATACCCTATTTTCAGGGATTTTGTTGATTATTCATATCTCCCCCCTATATAAGGATTAAATACATGATAATGGACTAGATAAGATTCATATGTATATGGTATGTGGTCTAAATTCCCTTGACATAATGTTGTTTCTTATATAAAATGTTATTTTGTGTTATGGGCCTGGTTCTCCATGTGTCACCTCCAAAACGATTAATTAATTTAAATATATTGTTTTCACCTTGAATTTGATGTCCATGATACCCAAAACTATCATCATAGGTTTTCTAACTCAACAAGAATCACCCTTTTAGTTGGGTTCATACAAATTACCATATCACATGTGCCTTTATTTGTTAATTTAACCACCTTTAGAACATTTTGAGTTTTCCACATGATTAGTGGAACTCATGAATGAACAAATAAACTCTAATATGGGTTAATACACCCATTTTACCCCATAGGGCCAACTAAAAAAATAATTGGTTAGGGGAATTAATTGAATTGAATTAGGGGTTTTTAGTTTAATGAATAATAGTGGGTTTTGTTTTTTCATGAATTCATACTTTTCCATTTTGTAATTAAGAAAGGTTCCTATGAACCCTATTAGCATAAATATTAATTAACCCCATTTCATTATTAAATGAATGTGGATTTAATGAATTAAATGAAATGTTTGAATTAAAAAAAAGAAATGTGTTCTTACTTATATAATGTTAAATAATATTGTATACTCTTGTATATAAAGGAAATTGAATTAAATGTGAGACTCTAATAAATAAATATTTCAGACCATTACTATGAGTCCCACGAAATCAATATAAAATGATGAACTAGTTTTGAACCACCCCTAGAGATGGGTGATATTAAATTTTTTATGTGTCCATTCTTTTCCAATGTGCCTAATCACTATTATAAGGTGTTTTGGATTATCAGTAATGATAAAATGAATAAATGGAGATTATTTTAGGGAAAAAATGAAAAAGGTAGTTTACATACCCCAATTATAATTTCCAATATATGATTTATAATTTTCCCTATATACATAATGAAATGATTAAATTAAATTGATTCATGTGTTCCTTGGGTACATACAAATAAAAGATTAAATATATTGTTGAATTATAGATTGTAAACATGTCATTCCTCATCATTTATTTATTACCATTGGATGTGATGTTCCTCATTGTATATGGTAATTTTTTATAGGAAGTTCTATTTCATATTATTATCTCAATTATAGGATTTGATATTCTATTTTATTTTTTGAATTTATTACATAAGAGATTCAATATTGTTATTATCATAACTCTATGGACATTATGATCCATATAATTACTATTACATTTTTTGTTCATGGTGTAAATTCTCATTGATTATTAAGAATGTTGGAGATGGCACAAAAGTTCATTACATGTTGAATTTTATATCCATTTCACTGTATAATATTAATAAAAGTAGTTTGAAAATTCATTCCTTATAACTATTGGATTTTATGAACATGATAATCCACTTAACTTTTTGAATTTTTGGTAAATGATGCTCCTCTCTTATTATGGGAGACAATTAGTTATGGTTTCCCTTATCATTGAATTATAATTGTTTCAAATGGGGTTTCCCAATATATTTATAAATTTGTGACATGGTGAGTCAATCTATTCATTGAAATTATTGACCATGATTCTACCTTAGATTTAACACTTTGGTTGATGCTCTTATTTTAAATATTTTTTTTCTTCTTATAATGTTATTCGTCATATTTTTATCTTGTACATGGATGCATTTGATGCATACCAGGGGTCCTAATTCTAATTATATAAATAAAAACTTCTCAAGAACATTCCATTTTAGGCTGAAGATGGTATAGTCGAATGGGTGTTCCATGAGAAAAAAAGAGTCGATAATTTTACCATTTTATACCTTCATATTGTATAATTTTATATTCATTGATATATTATGAATACTATTTAATTTTTTGGTGGCGATCTAAATTTTTCTCGCACTCAATTTTGTCTAATGTATGGTACCTAGATAGATCTCTTGGTTTAAATATTGGATCATTGTTTTGATTACTTTTTGTTACTCATTGTAGGGTCCTGAAAAATCCACAAAGGATTGGGAAAATGTGGAGAATACTCAAGGATGGAGAAGGAAGAGCCTGTCCGCGGACCTATCTAATGTAACGATGCATGGCCGGTTCCACGAAGCGTCCCTCCTCCGCAGACTAGCCTCGTTCGCGAGATGGAGGCGGAGATCCTCCGCGGTTGCGAGGCAGGACAGGTGCCAACCCGGTTCACCATTCTGGACCGCCCCAGCCGCGAGTCGTGTCAACCGGCCCGAACCGCCTCCACTGTCATTCGCGAAATAGAGGCGGAACCCTCCACGACCGTGAATCACTCCCCGAGTTTGGTTCGCGGAGGAGGAGTGTTTAATGCCCCGTGAGTTATGGATTGACCAAGTCATCCGTAAGACAGGATTTCGGTCATGGGCCTCCGTAAAAGGTGCCACATGACCCCAATAGATCCCTTTTCCTTCCCTCTATAAAAGGAGGCCGAGGGGGAAAGAGTGAGAGGATTAAAAGGAGATCTATCAAATTCGGGTGGAAGGATTTTGAAGGAAGGGGATTAGGATTTCGCAAAGAGCGAAGTTCCAGTTCGCGAACCAGAGCAGGTATAAACCTGGGAAAAAACTAATAAGGAACCAAAAAAGCATAATAAATTGGTGAACCACGAACCAAAAATAACATAAAAAGATAAGACCACGAGCCATGGCCCCTCCGCGGATGCACTAACTGTAGAACAGGGAGTTTATGCCCCTTTTCTGATCCGTCGCACCGCGTATCACCCTCATACGCGGGCGAAGCCCTGACCTACGAATCTCCAACCGGCGTCGCCCTTGGCCGCCGCTGCTCATGTAGACCCCTCCGCGTACCAACCTTGTACGCGGGCCGAACCTGAAGCCGCGAACCCTCTTGGTTCGCGGGATGAAAATCAGTCTGTGGACCCTCCTGGTTCGCGGACGGCCTCTCGGTCCACAGACCCTCCTGGTTCGCGGACGGCCTCTCAGCCTGCGGACCACCCTAGTTCGCAGATGGCCTCTCAGCCTGCGGACCACCTTGGCTCACGGATGGCTTCTCCATCCACGTAGAACCTTTCTACGTGAATGGTGCCACCCCTCATACACCCTTGTGGCCTGCCAAAACCTTCAGAGTTCCCATTCCCCGAGCCAGATAAAATCCTTCCAATTCTAATCTAGACTGATCCTTCATAACCTCCTCATTGGCCCATTCATCGGCCCTGAGTCGAGGCCTCCACCAGAGCCACCAGACCGATATGATGTAACCTTTGGGAGTATCAGCACACCCTTTTGAGTTCACATAACCACGGTAAGCAAAGGCGAAGGGGTTGCCCCGGCCCTTGGGCGGATTCCCGAAGCATGCCTGGGTTCACATTCCCACGGTAATGTGGGGTCTGAGCCTGAGAGTCCCCTTTCTGCCTCTACTCACCCAGATGAGGGACTGCAGGCTTCGGTGTTCGGGAACTTCTCCCCTCCCCAGAGAGGGGGCGACATACCCATCAGAAGGAATACATCCCCATGCACCTCTGTACTTCCCCACCAATACGACCAAGGAGGGATATAGTGGGGAAGGGTGCTGCTCCATCCTTTTTTGGGGCCAAGTCCCTCTCCTGGTGGGCTCTGTCACCATTGGGAATCCCTTATGGAGTAAGCCCCACACCATCCTCACCGGAACCCAATGACCCCGCTCCTTTGAACCTGGAGGGTTCATTGCTCTGCCGCGCGACTTCTACCTTCCTCGAGCAATCAGGGGGAAGGAGAGTCCAACGGTACTAGCCTTTTCCTCCGCTCATCATTTGTCTCCCCTTCCCTTGGTCGGGATAAAAGTGCGAGGTTAGCCAAGTCTGTTGCATTATCTTGTTTCTCACACTGAGCATGACTCACATGGGCTTAGAGATTTGTGATGGTCGTCGTACCCGCACAACGATGGTGGACTTGATACGAACTATGTAGAATTTGATCCTTGTCTCTTAGGAATGGTACATAGGAAGCCTCCCTGAGGTTCAATCCCATAATCCACACCTTGGGCCACCTCAGAGAGTAATCCCCATGCCAATGCGAACTACGTGTACTTTGATCTTTGTCTCTTAGGCAGGGTACGTAGGAAGCCTCCCTGAGGTTCAAGCCCAACAACCGACGGATCCGACTATCTTTACGTCGGTTCACCGCACCAATCCCAGCACCGTATCAATGAGTCCTGACTCCACGGGGTCATTAATCCAATGAGAGATGGTAAACATCAGGCCTAAATGATTCTGAACCCTTGCATCCAGTTGACCATTGCCCACCAGGGTTAAATCTGTGGATACTATGTTTGGGTATAAACCAAAGATTCACGAACATATGAATACGTATTAAATCTATAAGAGAGTCCCGGAATAGGAAATAATTCCCCTCAAAAGGGTGTGATGAGCCCGAATTCCCATCCGGTCGACCAATGTGAGTTCTTAAGCTTTGCTGGCCAAACCATTCAGCGAACGCTTGCCTTTGGAAAGAAGGTCCACACAGTGCGGGATATGGAACCGTTGGGTGTTTTGAGGCATAGATGGTGCACCTGATACGAGTGATTAAGCATAGATCAGCCTTCTCTAATCAACCATTGGGTAGCACACGTCTCTCCCGCACGACCCCCGGTCGTGCACTGCGCCAGGAGTGGAACAAAAAACGGTGAACTCGACGTGAATCTTTAACCAAGCATGACAGATTTAACCTAATTCCACTTTGTGCCCCCTTTTACTTACAAGGAGGGCCAAGATAGGTCATTAATTACGTATGGGATCATGAGATGCTACTTTGATGGGTCTTCTGTTTGTATTTGTTAAAATATTTTACAGGTACCTTCAGAACTCCCTTCGATCCAATGGCATCGCAAAGGAACTCACAAGCGCACGCTTCCAACAACACAAGGACTGGACATCCTCACCTATGGAGGACCCTGTCACCCACCCAGCATCTTCAACGCTGGGTCTCAGACGCGTTGATTCAAGAGTACCACCTGAACGGTACTCTCCCAATGGTGTAGGCAGCCATGCACGCCCTTCAATCTGCCAGAACTCACCGGTCACCTGCCCAGCAGTGGCCACAGAAGCAGATCCAGACGACCCCTATTTCCTTCTCAAACCATTTCAAGAGTCTGTCCCCAGAACGGGACAATGCGTACCTCCCTTATCTTAGGGAGGCGGATGAGGTCGACACTGAGGACTTTATCCCTGCCGAACATGGGTTCCACTCCAAGGCCTCCACCAGAAGATGTCATCGCGGTCATGCTGCGACTCAACATCCTCATACCGAGGAGGATGTATCCCCGAGGATTTAGGCCCACGCTCCCTGAGCTTCGGCCTCTCGGACCGCCCGACGATGGTGATAAATGTACAACCGGGGAGTGGTCATCATCCTGGTCCTTGAGGAGGAGCTCCGCTGCCCAGCCACAGAGACGTACCACAAACAAGCACCTACACCTGTTCGCTCCTCTCGATCTTGCCATCCAGACATGGCAGCATCATATGAGACGGAACGCATCCCTGCAGAGCTCCATCAGGCCCATCGCTCATGCAGGACGACACTTACCCAACATGCACCTCTCCCTACCCAGGGTAGTGAAGCCCACCAGCTTGACGTGGTGGCAACCCGGTGCCTACATGACCAGCTCCTAGCAGATTATTCTAACGCCCACCATCCTGACATGGTGGCGATCAGCAAAGCCCGCCACCCAGATGTGGCGGAAATTAATAGGCGGACACGTCTCCCCGCCAACAAAGGCCATCGACTCGATACGGCGGGAAACCAACAAATGCAGGGCCATCTCCCTGCGGATGCAAGTAAAGTCTGACACCCCGATGTGGCGGCAAACAAAGAGATAAACCGGTGTATCCCAGCACAGGGGAATATTCCTTCACCTGCCCCAACACAGGAGAATTGTCAGTATCGACTGACAACTGGAGGACCAGAGCATGATATTCCTACTCCAATACCGGAATGGGCCTTCATACCCGTTTCAGCCAAAGATGTCTCTCTACATAACCTAGAAATGATGGAGGAGCAGGTATCGATCCCAGATCATATCTTGTAGACTTGCCAGAATGTAATTGCATCAGTGGAAATAGAAAGGACTCAGGCCCGTGAGCTCGTCTCCCCAATTGAGGCGACTCATCTAAGAGATGAGATAGCCACCTCGGAGTAGATCTGCATCCCTACTTCTACCCAAGAGGGTCACCGACCATATTCCGCGACGTAAGGGAAACCAGATCGAGCAGATTCACTCATTCCAACTAGGGGACACCCGTCCATCACGGTGGATGCTCCAGAGTTTGCATATATCCCTGATAAAAGTCAAGATGTTTGTCTTCATATCCCGACAACATCACGGGACCCAATTAGATAGGGACCCAAAGGTGAAGGCCGTTTTCAACAGTAGACGGTCCCCGCTGCTCGCAAGAAAGCACCCGGAACGCATCGAAGGCAGCCGGAAAATAAAGAGCAGGTTCATGACTCCTCTATGATGGAAGCTGGGGTTTCCAATGCTGCTAAGCATACATCGCAGGCTCAGAACCCTACCCACAAATTACTATATTATGGGAGTGGCAGTTGCATTTGCGAAGGTCCTCCCCACAATGTTGCTACCAGAAGCTCTGAAGGTCATCCCCAGAGCACCCGCGGGGGCCTCCCCCATGGGCATATAATGATCGATCATGAGATATCCTCTTATGATTCGAGTCACAGAAACCCTCCACGTGACCAGAAGATTGAGCAGCAAGAAGGCCCTCCACTTGTTGCGGTCCACCCTGAAGGTCCTCCCCGGGGTATACTCCGCAAGCACTCTCCATGTAGTGGGAACACAGATTATGACAGTAGTCCTTTCTATCATAGTTGCAATTGCGGAGGCCCTCCCCGTAGTGATGTCTCATCATGACAAGAAGGCCCTCCCCTTTTCGTGGCCTACCCTGAAGGTCCTCCCCAGGGGTTACGTTGCAATGACACTCCGCGCAGCTGGGCATCAGATCACGATGGTAGTCCTCGCCACCCTGATAACTGAGGCCCTCCCCGTAGAGACGTCAAGCAACGAGAAGGTCCTCCACTCATTGCGGTACATTCTGGAGGCCCTCTCCAGGATGTATCCTACATATATTCTCCTTGCATAATATGTAATGGTATTCCTCACCATTTTTGCAGCTATGATGGTAGTCCTCACCACCACGACCGCCATTGCGAAGGTCCTCCCCGCATTGGCCCCAAGCAACAAGATGGTCCTCCCCTTGTCGCAGTATGTCCTGAAGGTCCTCTCCAGGATGCACATCGAACGTCAAGCCATGATGGTCATCCTCACCATATGGTAGTTTTTGCGAAGCCCCCCCCCCCTCGTAACGACGCTACGCAGCCAGAAGGTCCTCCCCTTGCTGCGACACACCTTGGAGGTCCTCCCCAGGGTGTGCACTGCAAAAGCCCTCTATGTAGTGAATCCTCAAGCAGTAATGGTAGTCCTCTCCATTACGGCCGCCATTGCGGAGGTCCTCCCCGCGATGACATATCATATCGACAGGAGGGTCCTCCCCCTGCCGAATCAAGCACAGAAAATCCCTCATATACCGAGGCACTCAGAAGGATGGGATCAAGCATGTCAGATTCCCAGTTAGTCGCCAACGACATCCTTCTTCAATCAGAAGATGGTCCAGGGTCGTGTTCATCTTCTGAACCACCTCAGAATCGCCCACATGAAAATTCAATACCTACCGGTCCCACTGCCTCCGACCACACTATTAGTGAGTGCCTCAGTTGGTATGACCAGGTAGAGGAATCACTAGTGGAGGAGTATGCCGATATGCTGCACCTGAGGAAACTCCTGGCCAAGGATGATATACCAGTTATTTTTTGGCCCACGACCACCTCTCAGTTCGACATACCCAGAGAGTTGTCAGAATAATGCGTGCACGACATCCGCTATAATATATGGACAACCCTTTACCGACTGAAATCAAGCTTCCTGCCCTACGACGGGTATGTAGACCACGTCAAGACAATAGGAGACCTCCTGCATCACATCGACCTGGAATTCATTTCTTCAGCTCGACAACAGCGACCCGAGAGGCGTAAAGGAAACATGGAGATAGCCTGCCTCCGTGCGCTGCACCAGATGCACTGCCTCATCGGTGACGCTCTGATGGGAGTCCATATCAGGGGATGGGGGGAACACGGAGCTCTGCATTTCACTCCTCTCCCTACCCAGAAGAACCCGTTCGACATGGTGTATTTCAACTTCATCACGTCAAGACAACAATCGAGTGGTCTCCCTATTCAGGAAAGGAAACACACCCAACAGAGTCAGACCTTGAGTAAGTCCCAGAAGCGTTAGGCCCGATGGGAACAAGCTATTCAAGAAATCTTGAATCAGGCCACCGAGAGAATGCAATAGAACTCTCGCCTAAGAGAGTCCAATCAGAGATCTTTGCCTGCCTCCCCAGAAGGGATTGATTCATAGAAGAACTCGGAACCAAACCTAGTTCACCCCCGAATGGGGGCACGCAAGATCAGGCAGGTAGCGATAGCCGAATCCACTGCCACAATCAGGGTCAACACTAGCCTGTAGGGCTGGGGGCATTTTTAACAAATAATGCCCCTGTAAGACCAATAAAAATGGGAGGAGACTCAACGTCCAAGGAACAGAGCCAACCCCAGCCCTCAGGGCTGGGTGAATTATTACCCCTCAACAACAACCTCCCCCATGAGAGTCAGTATTCTCTCATCTAGGGAGGACAGTCAGAAGAGGAGGTTCCCGTCCTATCCCTTCATTTAAATCATTATCCAATCTGAGAGGAAGGCGCACCATATGGTCGCATCAAAGAACTCTCCATGTCACCCTTCGTCGAGAAGTTCAAAGGAAATCCCAGGTCATGAAAGGGAAGGCCAACAGAAGACGCGGGATATCCTCTTCTTGTTTGGAAGATGACATCTTCTCCGCCCCGCGATATTCATCTATCAACGTCATAGAGGTTAACCCCATGGATGACACCAGAGATGCTGCAAATCAGGATGGACCGGGAGACGATGGTTCCGGTCAGGATGTGACTCACAACGAACCCCCAGGTGTGCACACCTGAAACTAGAGGGCCACCCTAAATATGGCTGTCCTTCCAACCAAACCTCCTCCGCCTACCCAGTGATCTTCTAATAAGGATAAGAATAAAGGAATGGTTACCCTTAACCCGCCTCCTTCTCTCGACAAAGATGATCCACTCACGCTCGAAGAGAGATTCGATCGACAGGAAGAGGAGATGAAAGAATTGAGCCAGCTTAACGCCAAGCTACTCCAGAGGAACCTCCTTATTGAAAGTGCATCCTAAGAGGGTCCACATCATGCACTCCCAACAAGTACACCTCAAAGACTAAGGTTTTCCCTAGAAAATAAAACACGGTCAGGGCTCCCGTCCAACGAGGCGCCCGACCCGTCCAACTACCTAAACGTAGATTCAGATGAATACCAAGACTTCCCTCCACTTAGGAAGCAACCAGAGAGAGTATGCTTGAACCCTCAGAAGGTGCCACAAACGGCATACGCACCCCTGGTGCCGGCCAATCCATATCCTCAGGCAATGCCTTGGGCTACGCCTGCCCAGGACCGAGCCCAGCAGGATGTAAACCAGGGTCTCACCAACACCATCGAGGCACTAACAGCTCGATTGGAAGCGATGGAAGGTCGATGTGCTCCGATAAAGCCAGAGCGGAAACCCTACCTAGATTGGGTGACTAACACAGCACCTCCACCCAATTTTGGGAGCCCTGTATTCCCTATCTTCAATGGATCAGGCGATCCAGAACAACATTTGATACACTATGCATCCTATTGCGACCCTATGATGGGAACTCCGAAACAACAAGAAGCAGTGAAACTCAGATGCTTCGTACGAACCCTGCAAGGATCTACCTTCATCTGGTATACCAGTCTACCAGACCAGTCAATAAAAAGCTGGGAAGACCTTCAGCAGCAGTTCTTGTTCCACTTCAGCTCAACGTTGCCTAAAACAACGGTTAGCGACCTCATGAACTGCAATTAGAGGGAGAATGAGAGGGTCTCATATTTCATCGCCAGATTGAAGGTTTTGACCTATTCCCTAAACAGGACAATGCCTCAAGATGATATTCTAGCCATATGCATCGATAATCTTCGAGATGAGCTGTGAACACTGTTCATACCAGTGGATTTCACCACTAGCTTTCACCACCTCTCGGCCATTGCCCAGAGAATTGAGGAATCTCTACAGCGGACTAATTCGAAGTCCCAAATAGCCTCACAGGCTCCTGCAAAAAGAGCCCCTAGGGCTGAAGCATCTGCTGTCACACTCAAGCCGACTTCTGTGCCCGCTCCACCACTCAGGCCTCCACCAAATCGTCAAGGGCCTCCTGCATATCAGCGGCCGCCTTCGCCTAAACGGGATGATAAGAGAGGACCAAAGCGGAACCGGTTTGAGGAACGAAGACAAAAAGTATACTCGTTCTAAGATGATCAAGTTCACGACTACTTCATTGCCTCCATGAATTGTAACTTGCTCCGCCTCCCAGAGACAAGGAAACCTGAAGAAGTCGGCCGTGATGATAGGCCAAATTACTTCCCCTACCATTGAATGTTGCGGCACAATATCCGAGAATGCTTCGTCTTCAAAGACATCCTGAAGAAGATGGTAGACTCCAGATAGGTCGAGCTGGGACCACCCCCAGCACATGTGGCATGTATCTCTACCACCGACTTCGACAAAGAGGAGGGGTGGCAGAAAGTCACCAGAAAGCAGGGGAAGAAATTCAATGACTAGATGACTCAGAAGACTATCAACCGAGCCCAGGGCATACTCCGAGATCAGCTACAGCAGCTAGTGTTTCCACCAATAGCCCCTGATTCCGCACAACCAATACCATCGGCCTCACAATCCTCCACGAGCCGGTCATCTGGGCGTAATTGAAGAAGGAAGAAACAATCGCAAGAGGAGCAGTCTACGACGGGGCCAAAGTTAGTCCCAATCCTGGAAGATTATATGCCCTTGAATTTGGCGCCACAGGCACCGACCCACCAAACGGAACCATCAGGGATAACCGACCAGGTTGACCTGTCAGAGGATGAAGATCCAATCTTTGGTTCTATTAAAATCACCCATCTCATGGAATCGTCCCCTGATGAAGGGTACGGTTATGAACCCGAGTTCCCTGCATTAGGACTCGGGAGGAGGAATCGTGGAGGTAGGGGATACCAGGGGAGGCGCAGTCGCGACCAAAACCAACCCTACGGTCGGACCTCGGCCCAAACCATCAATGTCGCAGAAACACGTGGAAGATCCCTTCAACGGACTCAACATGAGAAAAAATACCCCTCCACCTCCACAAGCAGCCACTCTGGCCCTATTGTTCTGCGATACCCACTAGAGGAGGAGCAAGTGTCTGGATGCCAAGTGCACACAAACAGACCGGCTGGGCCAAGTCCTCAAAACGCGGGAACACCATCGATATCCGACCCCGCGGCCGGTCCCTCCTCGCCAAATGATCCAGCACCCAAACCACCCGCTAAGACTCTCCCTCCAAAGGAGAAGCGTCAGCCGCTAGAGCAAAAATAAGACATCCTTAATCAGCTAGCATTGATACCAGCTAAGATATCAATCCTCAATGCCCTAAGTCTGTCAGCAGACCTCAGGGAGGTGCTTATAGAAGATTTGATCAGCCCCCAGGAATTTCAAGCCGAGGTAGATGCCGCTGAGATTTACCAGACAGAGACCGACCCAACTAAATGCAATGTGGTGATTTCCTTCACCGATCAGGATGAAGATTACATCATGCAAGGACACATCAGACCACTATATGTGTCTGGAACACTGAATGGTATTGAGATCCGGAAAGTCTTTATAGACAATGGATCTGGAGTTAACCTTCTTCCCCTACGGACACTCCGTATGTTGGGCTACAGTGAGGAAGATCTAATACCCTCGGCCACAACTCTGTTGGGTTACGACAAGAGTGAGAAGAAACCAATGGAAAAAATTAAGCTAAAGACCCATTTTGGTGACTTGGTAGCCTACACAGAATTCCTGGTGGTCCGGCAGAGCACAACATTCAATACCCTGCTGGGAAGGTCGTGGATCTATAAGCACATGGCCGTTACTTCATCCTACCACCAGTGTATCAAGTATTGAATCAATGGAAAAAGTAGAACATTTCATGCCAACAAGGCCCCTTTCAAGCTCTCCAAGTCACATTACATTGACACCAGGTTCTATGAGGAAAATAAAAAGAAGCCTTTGGTCGATGGTGTTGACTGGATCCCCACTCCAAATAGCCTGGAAATGGTTCCTGATGACCCCCTCAGGCATCTTGGTAGAGATTATATCCTACCCATCAACCATGTTGAAAGTAGGAGTTCAAGTCCAGACACGCACTCGGATGTCCTCATGACTTCATCCATAACGGTCGAGCGTGACAATGTGGGAACATCCACTGACCCTCAATTTGGGGATGAAAACTCGAGTAAGGAAGCCCATGACACCTCGCCTATGGACTCCCAAGAGTCCGTGTCAGGAGATCTCCTCCCGTCAGATCAAGAAGATGAGGATTTGGAAGAAGAAGAGGAGGAAGATCTCAGGGATGCACCTACCGCATTTGAGGAAGGTATCTCCACCACTGTGGATAAGCTTCGGGAAATAAACCTGGGTACCTAGGAATACTCGAGGCCCACTCTCATTAGTGCAGCCATGTATCCTGAAGAGCATGAGGTATATACCACCTTCTTAAGGCAACATCGAGATGTGTTTGACTGGAATTACATGGAAATTTCTGGACTCAAGTCTAAAGTGGCAACACACCACCTAGGTTTTCCAGAAGACCACTGAGGATATAAACATGCCGCCAGAAGGACACACCCCTCACATGCTGCCAAAATAGAGGCTGAAGTTGATAAGATCATTAAAGTAGGCTTCATTTGGGAGGTACAATACCCCATCTGGTTGGCCAATATCATCCCTGTTAAGAAAAAGAACAGAAAAATCTGTGTCTGAATTGATTTCAAAGATCTCAATCTGCATTATCTGAAAGATGATTTCCAGGTCCCGGTCACCAAGTTATTAATCGATTCAACGGCCGGGTATGAGGCTCTATCTTTCATGGATGTCTATTCTGGGTATAACCAAATCAGGATGGCCTGAGAAGACGAAGAAGAAACTACCTTCAGGGCCCCTCAAGGGGTATTTTGTTACAGGGTCATGCCCTTTGGTCTTAAGAATGCTGGCGCCACATATCAGCGTGCCATGCATCAGATCTTTAAACCATTCCTGGGGAAATTTGTTGAATGTTACGAGGATGACATGGTGGTCAAGTCTAGACAGTGCTCAGATCACCTGTCAGACCTTGGGACCGTCTTCAATAAACTCCAACAGCATATCTTGAAGATAAACCCCTTGAAATGCGCATTCGGGGTTACCTCATGGAAATTCCTTGGCTTCGTTGTACGCTATCATGGCATCGAAGTCAACCCTGAGAAGACAAAGTCTATCCTTGTCCTTCCACCTCCTTGCAACCTCATCGAGTTGAGGGGATTCCAGGGACACTTGGCCTATATTAGGTGGTTCATAGCCAACCTGGCAGGAAAATGTTTTCCCTTCACTAGGTTAATGAAGAAGGGGGTCACGTACCAATGGACGGATGAATTCCAAGAGGCATTTGAAAAATTGAAGAATTACCTCTTAAGCCCACCGGTGATCATGCCCCCATTTGAAGGAATACCTCTCATCTTATACGTGACAGCCCTAGAGCAGTCACGAGGAGCCTTCCTCGCACAAAATAATGACGCCGACAACAAAAACAATCTCTATTACCTCAGTCGAACCATGATTGATGCTGAGACTCGATACTCAAATATCGAGAAGAGTTGTTTGGCCTTGGTATTTGCAGTTCAAAAGCTGTGACATTATCTGCAACATCATGAAGTCCATTTGATCTCACAGAGTAACCCGCTCAAGTACATCCTCGGCCGCCCGATGCTAACTGGACGCCTATCCCGATGGGCGGTCATCCTGCAATAGTTTGACATCCGGTTTGTGCCTCAGAAAGACATCAAGGTCCAGACATTAACAGACTTTCTGGAAGAGCACCCTTCGACATGGACCACTACACTGGATGCTGAGATACCTGATGAAGACATCTTCTCAGTTCGAGAGGAGTTCCCAGCATGGGAAATGTACTTCAACGACACATCCCGAAGCCTAACCGGTAAGAGGATGGAGGATCCTAGATTCAACAAAGTGGGTTTGGTAATAATACTCGTGTACCTAGAAAAGTCAGTCTTTCCATATTCCTTCCTCCTGTTAGAGTGATGTACAAACAATGAAGTGAAATATTAAGCTCTCATTGCAGTCCTGGAGCTCGCACTCTAGGCACAAGTACCATACCTTAAGGTAAAAGGTGACTCGGAACTGGTCATAAAGCAAGTCAATGGTGACTATGATATAAAAAAAGAGGAGATGATTCCCCTGTTTGACCATGTCTGAGGGTTAACGGTGGAATTCTATACAAAACCAACATTGACCTATATTCCTCGGTCTCAGAATGCCCAGGCTGACGCATTAGCCAATGCAGCGACAACCCTAGCTGACCCAGATCGGGATGAAACAGTCATCAGTATTGCTCACCGCCGAATGGTATTTCCATATGTTCAAACCAAGATGGAGGAAATCCATGAAGTCAGTCCTGTCACTAAGCCATATGCTTCTTCCACCGGCTAGATGACCCTCATTGTGAACTACCTTCAATGGGGAGAACTTCCATCAGACAAGGCTGAACAAGAGAAAATACGGAGAAGGGCAATAAAATTTGTCCTATATAGCGGCGCGGGTCAGCAAGAGGTCCTCTACAAATGAGGCATCGACAGAGTTCTCCTCAGATGCATTGATGGAGAAGAAACCGCTGCTGTAATGAATGAAGTACATGCTAGAGCGTGTGGAGCACATCAACCGGGGACCAAGGCTTCCCATCAAGTTCGAAGGCTTGGGTACTACTGGCCCACAGTGGCACGAGACTATGAGCGTTTTACCGCAAAATTCCACTCATTCTAGATTCATGCAAACTTCATACACCAACCCCCGGAATTACTTCATAAATCCAAGTACTCCTGGCCATTTTCTGTCTAGGGGATGGACGTCGTGGGACCATATCCTCCCGCCATGGCCAAATAGCTGATGTATATCTTCACAGCAACCAACTTCTTTTCCAAATGGGTAGAATCCATACCCCTCAAGGAAGTATGGGCAAGAAATATTGTCAGCTTTTTGAAGACCAATATCATCACCAGATTTGGTGTCCCTCATACCATACTGACGGACAACGACACCAACTTCTGCTCTGTGGAATTGGAGAAACTATACCACGAGTATGGTATCAAGGCTAACCACTCATCCTGCTACCATGCAGTGACCAATGGACAGATAGAGGCTTTCAACAAGACCCTGTCCAACATTCTCCAGAAAATGGTGGACAAAGACAAGAAGTCATGTCTGGATAAACTCCTTCATGCGTTGTGGGCTTATCGAACCACAATCCACACTACTACTTAGGCTACTCCGTATTCACTAGTATACAGAAAAGAAGTGGTCCTGCCCATTGAGCTCCAATTACCCTCGCTCCGTGTTGCCATTTGTGATCAATTATACAACGATGAGAAATCAGAAAAGCAGCTAGGTGAATTGGAACAGCTAGATGAGAAGCAGTTGCACACTTTGCACCATCTGGAACTATACCAGAACCAGATCACATGAGCCTTCAACAAAAAGGTTCATCTTCGGTCTTTCTTGTAAGGAGAATTAGTATTGGTCCTTTGGACCCAAATGATACCCGGAAAGAAGCCTCCAAAGCTGGAGTCCAAGTGGGAGGGACCGTACATTGTACACAAGGTCTACTCCAACAGAGCATATACCCTGATCTCCATGGAAGGGCAATTCACCACGGCTCCTACCAATGTGAGATTCCTGAAGAAGTATTTCTCATGATAACTAAAATATTATTCTTCTTCCGGGATGCATGATGTTAAACTGCCAAGCACCCAACGGTCCAAACTCTATGACCTTAAACTAAGAGTATTTCGTCCTCACCGCACAACGTTAAACTGCATGAACAAGACGTTTAAAAAAAATGCCCTTCCCCTGTGTACGGACCAGACCTGCACGGGGTGTATCATCTTTCAAAGAACTACGTTTGTCCTGATTCCTGCCCTCGCAGGATACGTAGAGACGCCGAGGTTCCTCGTCCTGGCCCGGTCACCCCCTAATAAGAAGTTAAAATGCCTTCTTCCCCCCGTGTATGGACTAGACCCGCACGGGGTGTATTCCTCATCCTTACCACAAGATGTTAAACTACATGGATAATAAGAGTTAAGAATGCTCCCTCCCCCCGTGTATGGACCAGACCTGCATGGGGTGTACTCCTCATCCTCACCACATGACGTTAAACTGCATGGATTTCAGAGAACTATGTACGGCTTGATTCCTACCCTCGCAGGATATGTAGCGATGCTAGGTTTCCCCATCCTGGCCCATACACCCCCAAATAAAAGTTAAAAATTCCTTCTGTCCCCCGTGTATGGACTAGACCTGCACGGGGTGTATACCTCGTCCTACCCGCATGACGATAAACTGCACAGGTAAGAAAAAAACGGGGGATCCTCCGAGCTGCATGACGTTAAACTGCTAAGCACCCAATGTTCCTAACTCTATAACCTTAAACTAAGAGTATTTTGTCATCAACACACGACATTAAACTGCATATACAAGATGTTTTAAAAATTCACTCCCCCCCGTGTATGGACCAGACCTACACGGGGTGTATTCCTCATCCTCACTGCATGACGTTAAACTGCACGGATTTCAGATAACTACGTGTGGCTTGATTCCTGCCCTCACAAGATATGTAGCGACGCTGAGATACCCTATCCTGGCCCAACCACTCCCAAATGAAAATAATGTTAAAAATTCCCTTTCCCCCGTGTATGGACCAGACCAGCACGAGGTGTATCATCTTTTAGAGAACTACGTGAGGCTTTATTCCTACCCTCATAGGATACGTAGTGATTCCAGAATTCCACACCCTGGCCCATCCACCTCAAAAAAAAGATGCCCCCTTCCCCTGTGTACGGACCAGACCTGAACGGGGTGTATTCTCCATCCTTACCACATGACGTTAAACTACACAGATAAGAAAAAAAATTCCCTTTCCCCCCATGTATGGACCAGACCTGCACGGGGTGTATACTTCGTCCTCACCGCATGACGTTAAACTGCACGGACTTCATCTGCACCGCATGACGATAAACTGCACGGACTTCATCTCAAAGTTGCAGTTTACGACCTTCATCCCCCACCTTGTTCCAAGTATATCAGAGCATGTTGACCCAATTATCCGTTGAGTGATTGCAACAATAGTCACCCAATGGTCCAAGCTCTATGACCGCTAAACTAGGAATACTTCATCCTTACCGCACGACGTTAAACTGCATGGAGTGAAGTTACACCCCCGCGCACAAAATAAATCAACACAGGGAGCTCTTTAAGCTTTAACAACAACCAGGGCCGAGTATGCCCGACATGTTCAAACATTTCCTTCCCCGATGACAGACTTCGTGGCCTGGATAATTGCGGATCTTCATAACTATTCATGGCCATCGGAAGTGGAAAGTCATTGACCCAGAGACACCTTTGCATGACTATGCATACCATGACCTCAGCGGCTCTTCATATTGATAGCCCCTGGATCGTCTACCAAAGTCAAGATTTCCTCGGGCAATACTCTTCCTAGCTCCATATGCTTACCAGCCCCAGAGCCTCCATGTCATCTCTCCTGATCCAAGAAGCCCCGAAACCATGATTTACACCATCAACCCACCTCCACGTCTTGGACATTCCAGGATACTCGGACCCAGTTACATTCTAATCAAGATCAGCCTTTTTAACTAAGTCCTTTCCACATGATGTCAAACGGCATGGAGCACATATTTGCCACTTGGCGTAAGGCTGCAAAGACCAAGCATTAAACATCCAGGGAATGCCTCCAACAAAAAGCATTTTCACTGGTTTAATAAATTCTCTTATTCCTTACCACACGATGTTAAATTGCACGGTCAATCATCCTTGCCGCACGACGTTAAACTGCACAGCATTGGAAAGGGAAAGAAAAATTCCCCCCGTTCTTACCACATGATGTTAAACTTCCTGGTCAATCGTCCTTACTGCATGATGTTAAACTACACAGCATTGGAAAGGGAAAGAAAAATGCCCCCCGTCCTCGCTGCATGACGTTAAACTACACAACATCCTTTAATAATGCTCTTCGTCTTTACCGCATGACGCTAAACTGCACGGTCAAACCCGTCATGGGTTTAGTAAGGAACAAAGGATTTTCTCTGTACTTCAGTGCACAGGTCAGACCTGCATAAGCCACCATCTCACACCCGCGTGAGAAAGGATTACTTCACCCATTCTCGGGAAGTTTAGTCTAGATGTTTTCCCCATATCCAGGAACCCTCTCATCATAAACCATACTCTGTACTCAGAAAAAGCTGAACTCTCATAAGCCACCCCTGGTGGTCCCAAATCTCAACTTCCCTGGAGTTTCTTGGCTATCGAGGGAATACAATCATTGACCTAAGGACACCTTTTCATGACTATGCATACTATGCCCTCAGTGGCTCTGCATATTGATTTCCCCTGGCCCATCTACCAAAGGCAGGACTTCCTTAGGCAATGCTTCTCTCCATATTCCTCTTGGCCTCTGAGTCCCCATGTCTATCCCAGGATTTGGAAACCCTCTGAGCTACAGTTTACCAACCTCTTTCACAACCCCGCCTGAATTTGGTGGAACGTCTCTGACAAGATTACTGAGGACCAGGAGAAGCCGTTTCATTATGGATGATGTCCCAGCTGCATGACTTTAAACTGTTCCAAGCCCCAACTGTCCTTTACGTTAGATAAATACGTAGGACAGGAACCTTGCTTCCACACTCCTGATTGATACAGATTTTCTCAAAACCTTTCATATGCCACATACCCTTTCCAAGCCACCCCCGGTGGTTTTCATAATTCTCCAAGCCACCCATGCTGGTTTTTATAATTCGGACTTTCATGAAGTCATATGGCCATCAGAAATGGAGAGTCATTAACTTAAGGACACCTTTTCATGACTATGCATACCATGCCCTCAGTGGCTCTGCATATTGATCGCCCATGGCCTATCTACCAAAGGCAAGATTTCCTTAGGCGATGCTCCTCCCACCTCTGCACCCGATATGGCCCCCATGCCTTGATACATTCCCTGCGTGTTGTTCAAATATAAACATGCTCTCTCCACATGCTTCTAAAGGATATTGAGACATATTTTAATCAACCAAACCCCATTAGGGCCCTTGACCCACTATATCTGGTCAAAGTTGTTCGACCTAAAACATTAGTAATGATAGTCTTGACGGCGGGACTTTAAACCGCTTACGAAAGAGGCACAAATCCTGTTAGGACGAAAACCTGAAAAGGGCGACCTAAGAAAAAGTCTGGCCATACCCGCTGGGTCCACACAAAATGGGCCCATGAAAAATTAGGGCATTAAAAGAAAAGAAAAAAAGTTTGTAGGGTTTTTCTACAAAACCCTAGCAATAGTCAAACTATGCTCGCTGGATCCCATGATCCAGGAAAAAGTTAGATCTCGTTTATTATTTCTTGTCCCAAACTCTGATTATTTTGAGATCGGTGGATTAACATACATAGCAATAGCGTCAAATGATTTCTTTCATAGGGGAAGACAAGAAGAGCGCTAAGAAAAACATTTCTTTGTTCCATAACAATGTTAGAAAGAAGGGCATCCACAACCAGGAGCCTCCTCTGGTGTGAAAGGTTATTACAGAAGGTTTTAGGCAGATTTATAGAGGTGTATCAGGAGATGGTGAGAATCCTCGATTGTTTGAGAGAGATTCTGTAGTAAGGCCGTTTCAGCTTCTACACCAGCCCGCAACTCTTCCGCCTCCTGGGACGCATTTGTGCTCACCCTCATTTCCTCCTCCATCCACCTCTCCCCTTCTTCAATTATGGCAGCAACGTTGGATTCTTCCTGATGTAGTCACTGTATCTCATTCCTTATCACCTCCAGGTGAGAACACTGCTCAATAACTTCTCCCTGGAGCCTCGCAACTACCCCGGCGTGATCATGAGCCTCTGTTAGACAAAGCTGTCAGGTTGCAGAAAGGTAGGCTTCGGATTGGGTAGTAGAAAGGTGAGATTTGAAACCACCCAGTCTTTCCCGATTAGTAACCACCTACTTGACTATGTCATAAACACCATGATAGTCAAAGCCGTCAAATCCCAGTAGCATAAACAAATTGTGTAGCCTCGGTAATTTGGTTGGCATCTCGACCAAGGGAATTTGAGAGATCAGCTTCCATATTTTCTCCCAGGCCCTTTGGCGAGCAGGCCGAAGACTGGAAAGGACTTGTTGATAGGGCTTGGAATCACTCCTGAATGAGGACACATACTTGGGGATGAACGTCACCAAGGAGGGACCCGATTCGGTTTCACCCGCAAACTCTGGCACTGCGGCAACTTCACCCCTGGAAGTTGTGGTCATGGGCACGGTTGGGCCTGACAACACAATCACCAGTGCCAAAGGTTGTGGTCCTGAAGCCTGAGAGTCAATTAGACAGATAAGTACCCATAATTAGAAAAGGTAAGAAAAATGAGTCAGTGGAAAAAGATCGGGAAGCTTACTCCTGATCGTCAAAGCATCGACATCCCCAAGCTCTGCACTGCTGCGACGGCCACTCAAGGAATATGCTGCATTCTCAAAAGGTAGAGGAGCCCTGGGAATCCCCAGAGGCACCCAGGACCTATAGCCATACAAAAGGCTAGCAACTCCCAAAGCTACACCCAAGATATTAGCTACGGAGATCAAGCCTGGGGAAATCACTCCCCCGGTGAATAAGATGATGGCCCACTCTGGGTTCCCGATGACTGGCCTGATCGCATGCTCCTCTTCCATCACCACGGGACCCACTGGGTCTGAGGCATCTGGCCCCGTCAGATCTGGGGCCTCTTCAGTAATCATCGGCGCCCCATCCTTACCCACAATTATAGAGGCTATAGTATCAGTGGGATTTTCGGCTTCCAACTGTCCCACCTTGGACATATCTCTGGTGGATGAAGGAATAAGGAAAGCATCAATGTCGTTTTCCCCATCAGTGGAGCCCGCCATCTCGTCACGCTCAGGGGTGGCTACGGGTGATCCCCCAGATGATAAAGGGACATGAGGTACAGTCGCTTGGGTAGCCATGACCAGGTCTCCGAATGGCCCTACACCATAGCGCCAAAAAAGTCAACAACTAATAGAATCAGAGCATACGAGTCGGTAATCGAGGAAACGAGAATTCATGATTACCCGACGTCCCCTGCCTGAGCCATTCCGAAAAACGGGGTGCCTGCTGACATCTTTGGATCTGCCCTGGGGAAAATTCCTTGCTCAGAACACTGGGAGGAGCCAGGGGAGGAAAGACCCTAGCTGGGTCCGCAATGGTCGCCTCCATAAGCTCAGCTGCACTAGGAGTCCCTCCTCAGTGATCCTCATGGCTGAGAAAGTGTGTTCGCCTTTCGCGGTCCCACAAGGAGTATACTCTGGGGAAGGAATTACCCCATGGGATTCCTCAGCACCCTGTATAAAGGGAAGAAACTTTAGAACCTTCTCAGCAAAGGTGGAGGGAAAGATGGAATGGACTAATGGGATGACCTCTTCTTCGAGATAAGAGGATTTGGGATGTCTTATCATCATGGACACCCGGGCAGACCCAGAAAGCCATTTCCGGAGTGAATGAACATAGGTGTCCATCTCCTTCAATGAGGTGACTATTTCACTCAAATCCTCTTCCAACTGCAGGTGTGGCGGAGCGAAGATAACCCCAATACCTGGGAGCTTGAGAGGGCTCATTTAGAGTGATGCAAAAACCTATTCATCTGAGCCCCTAGCCCTCAGGTCATCCCAAATCCTCCATGAGTTTGGGAATGCAGCCGTAATGGGAACAACTATCCTAGAAGGATCAACCTGAGAGGGTCGGGCAGTGGCAGGGGCTGGTAGGGGCACCAATGGCCGTGTTTGTATTCCGGATCTCACCACCACCCTAGAACTCTATGGGGATACCTGTGGATGGGACCTCATAGGTAGGGAGGAGAATTACCTTGCTTCGGCCATGACGAGGAGATCATCGAAATCATCGCCCCCTGAAGAGTGGTCACTTCCTTCTCCCTACTCATCAGTCACTGGGTGCATCATGGCTTGGACTCGATGGGTTAATACTACGTAACCCTGGCACACGTAAATATAGGCTTTGAGATCCTGGAGATACCAATTGACCCGATCTGGGTCTACATCCAAAAGGATGTCAACAGGGGAGGATATGTAGCCCAGCCTATCAAATGCCACTTTTGATTCCTGAAGATACTGCCACAGAGAACGGGGGTACTGGCTAAAAAAGGATAATCGACTTTTGAATTCGTCCCATTGGCCCCAGGCCGTCGGGAAGGTAGCGTCTACAAGAATAACCAACCCCCTTCGGGCAACTTCGAGGGCATGAGAGGATACACCTCTGTCTGTTAAAATCTTCCCCGGAAGAATGGGACCGGCAGGGTGGCAAAGGACTTTGCCCGGCCTAGTTGAAGCACCATCCCCCTTTTGCTTCCTCTTTCCTTTGATGGCTTGGGACTTGAGATGGTAGGCACCAACATGCCTAGCTGGCCATTTGGGTATGATTGTACCCAGGAGTCAGCATAATTCTTGGATAAGAAGGGCGTGGAGTCTGCAAGCATGGGGGTTATAACCTCACAGTCGGTATCCTCCTGGGTAAACATTAACCACAGTTTCCTAGCCACCATTAAATGATGATTCTCGCGGGCACCATTGAGTGCAGGAGGACACAGTTCCTGGACATAGCCAAATTGATGCCCGAATAGACAAGGCGTGTACCCCTCGTAGATCAGTTCCCCGCCAATACGAGCTACCAGAATACCCTCTTGGAGGTAAAAGAGGTATCTCTACTTGCTAAACTCCTCTTTTATGGTATTCTTGATTTCACCAGTTGGGGAAGAAAACAGATGGAAATTGAAATGATCATAACTCGAGATTGGACTCGATAGTAGACGCCTGTTCTGAACTATCTGTTGGTTATCCTTCTCTTGGGTTGCCCACTCTTCAGGCATAACCCCACTGGTCAGTTTCAAGTATGGCCGGAATGTGGTGCCCGGAATCTGAAGAGGGTTGATGAAGGTGTAGCAGTTCTTGATATGTACGCCTAGCTATCCCCAAAGAATTTTAAAAGGGTCGGCCACTCAGTTTGGCTGTCTCCCATCGGTAATATTACCGAGAAACCGATAAATCCTGGCCAGTACTAGGAATAATAAGTTGATAACATTGCCGGTAGCCAATTGTGCCTCCATGACAAAGGTAGAGACCTGCACGCCGCTAGACTCGCATATAGAAAATAGTCAGCTGCTCAAAAATATGGACAGAAATGCCGCCAAGCAAAGCAGCTGATCAACATCCAGAACAAGTTCCCAGCCCCAATCGTGGAATTGGCCTTGCTCTAGGTTTATCCAATAGATTCCCCTCTGCTTTTGGGACTCCGTTTTAGGGTAGGTCGTGGGCCTACGCGGAAGAGCTACAGACTGGATCTCTTTGGAAAAAGCCTTGATCCAGTCGCGATACAGGACAAGCTGTCTCAGAGACGTATCCTTCGAATGCTCCTCATGACCTGGGACAATCTTTTTTGGAGATGTATCCTTCGAACGTTCCTGGGCCAGATCGATGAGCCGCTTCACCAAGGGAGGGGTTCTCCCTTCATTATCCCACACAGAAGGGGGATGCAGGAATTCTTCATGCATACCCCCAATAATGGGGACCCCTGAAATCTTAAAGACGTCCCAAAGACTAATTCCCACCTCCCCATGGACCAAATGGAAGGTGTTGGTGTCTAGGCTCCAATGACTCATAAGTTGCCTGGCAAGGTCTTGAGGCTGGTAGGTATAGGTTTGGAACACCCAGGCAACTTCATACAAGCCTACGACTCGCAATTCTACCTCGAACTCCACACAGCTCTGGCAGACCCAGAAGGGCCACCCCCAATCCAAGGACTTAAATGATCCTCTAGGCCGGAGGTCTAGATTCGCTGACTAGCCATGCTAGTCGCTTACCATGGCATTACAGGCAATGCTCCGGTAGTAGAGAATTGTTCCTTCCTGTTGACATTGTTCTCCTGTCGGAGATACCGGAAGATGATTCAACACAGATCTGACTGCTGTATCCCTCGGGGCAGGCCGCCTACTGACAGGTATCATGAACCGAGGAATAGTGGTAGTAAATATCCATGCTTCAGAATTGTTGTCACAGGATGGTACCAGAATCAGTGTATCGAACAGAAAACTAAAACCATAGGAAGGAAGGCTGTTAGAAATGGGGTACTCCTACTGTGACATAGAGAGCCGGACGGTAAGAAAGGAAGATAGTGTGGAGTGGAAGATTCCATCCTGAATAGAGCTGGCCATGTCCTTCAGGCATTGATCACCAATTGAGAGGGGCTCGGCGACAGGCCTAGGTGCAGAACGAGGGGGAACCATATTTTCTTCCCGCACAACGAAAGCCAAGAAGTGGTTAGTCCAGAATTTTTCTTTCGGACAAAAATACCAATTATATGGCTAAGGATCAGTTGAGGAGACTTCATAGCAAAGTCCGCGAGGATGCCTCCAAGGATGGTTCACAATGACTACACCCCGCGAACCAACCCTGCGCGGAAGTAGTTCGCGATACTCTGGCCCGATGAGCTTTGGTAGAAAACTGCAAACCAGAAGATTTTAGTCCGCAGAGCATCGAAATCGTGGATCATCAAAACCGCGAAGCACCAAAACTGCGAAGCAAGTTCCTACACGGCCCGTCGTGACTTACTTTTTAGTTAATTAAAAGTGTTAGTTCGCAGATAGGGCATTGGTCCGCGGGTTAAGAACGGCGCAAATAAGAAATGGTTCACGGAATTAGTAGCCAGTTCGCGGACGAAGCGTTTCGCGAAGGAACAAGCATGCAGAGGCAGAAAAGCGAAGGAGCGCTGGTATTCACGAATAATCCGGTAGAAGACAAATTAATGGCCCTCTGTATTTATAGGCGTGGTCCCCTACCGGGTCCACTTCCCTACCGTAACCCATCCGAGTTTTAGGACCACTCTGCATCAGAATAGCCTCCTCTTCATTCCGATCAGACCCCATTCTGATGGGGGGCATTTGTAGGGTCCTGAAAAATCCACAAAGGATTGGGAAAATGTGGAGAATACTCAAGGATGAAGAAGGACAAGCCGGTTCGAAGACCGGTCTAATGTAACGACGTACGACCGGTTCCGCAAAGCATCCCTCCTCCGCGGACCAGCCTCGTTCGTGAGACGGAGGTGGAGATCCTCCGTAGTCGCGAGGCAAGACAAGCGCCAACCCGGTTCACCATTCCAGACTGCCCCAGCTGCGAGCCGCATCAACCGGCCCGAACAGCCTCCGCTGTCGTTCAAGAAATGGAGGTGGAACCCTCTGCGGCCATGAATCACTCCCCGAGTTTGGTTCATAGAGGAGGAGTGTTTAATGCCCCACGAGTTATGTATTTACCAAGTCATTCGTAAGACGGGATTTCAATCATGGGCCTCCACAAAAGGTGCTGCATGACCCCAATAAATCTCTTTTCCTCCCCTCTATAAAAGGAGACTGAGGGGGAAAGAGGGAGAGGATTCGGAGGAGATCGATCATATTTGGGTGGAAGGATTTTGAAGGAAGGGTCTTAGTATTTCGCAAAGAGAAAAGTTCTAGTTCGTGAACCAAAGAAGGTATAAACCTGGGAACGAACTAATAAGGAACCAAAAATGCATAATAAATTGGTTAAATGCGAACCAAAAATAACATAAAAAGAGAAGACCGCAAACCATGACCCCTCCGCGAATGCACTACCCACGGACCAGGGAGTTTATGACCCTTTTCAGATCTGTCGCACCACGTAGCACCCTCCTACGCGAGCGAAGCCCTGACCAACGAATCTCCAACTGGTGTTGCCCTTGGCCACCGCTGCTCGCGTGGACCCCTCCGCGTACCAACCTTGTACGCGGTCCGAACCCGAAGCCGTGAACCCTCCTAGTTCGCGGGATGCCAATCAGTCCATGGACCCTCCTGGTTCACGGATGGCCTCTCGGTCCGCGGACCCTCCTGGTTCACGGACGGCCTCTCGGTCCGTGGACCCTCCTGGTTCGCGGACGACCTCTCAGATCACGGACCACCCTGGTTCGCGGATGGCCTCTCAGCCCGTAGACCACCCTGGCTTGCAAAACTATCATTGGGGACCACTTCCCAGCCCAACTAGAGGTAAACCCAGCATCAGGGGACACTTCCCAGCCCCGCTGGAGGTAAACCCAGAACCTCTCTGGCCATCCCTGCTAGATGGTACTGCTCGGTGAACACTGATGTACTGGCCATCCCTACTAGATGGTACCCCACTAGCCATCCCTGGTGGATGGTAGCTCACTGGTCATTCCTGCTGGATGGTACAACTGGCCATCCCCGCTGGATGGTACCTCACTGGCCATCCCTACTGGATGGTACAACTGGCCACCCATGCTGGAAACAACCTCCTAGGTAGAGGATCGGTGCCCGTGTAATGTGCTGGTCACACCGAATCCACAAGAAATCTACCAGGGAACACGAAGCAAGTCTGTCAGCCAAACCATCGAGAACAGAACCAGGGGAAAACCACTCAACCCTACTGGTCGAAACCATCGTGAACAGGACCAGGGGGGAAACCCACTCGAACCTGCTGGTCAAACAAATGAGAATAGAACCAGGGGAAACTCAACCCTTCTAGTCAAACAAATGAGAACAGAGGGACCCTCTACGTCGCGAGAGGTCAAGGGTACGCAAATCAGAACACGACACACACATGGGGCCCACACTACGTGTGGCCCCAAGTCAAATCCAACCAAGCACACAAACGTTCTCAGGTACAAACAACCGCATGTACCTCCAATCATTCCCGTATACTTCCAGAGTATACCACATTTCCATCCCAAAGGCTATCGTGCACACGACACCCAACGTCAACGCGAAGGGCGTAAACATAACAACTCCAACTTGCCACATCAACAGCTCAGGCACGACCAACCACATCTCTTCAAGAATTACTTCACTCACACGGGAGTGCATGTGATCACACGCCAAGGGTCCAATACAAACACAGTAGGACGAACCACCACTGGAGCACCTTACTTTCTTCTGCGTTTAATGAGATCTTGAAAGAGACTCCGTACATCCAAACAGACCGTACCATTGTAATCCTCGCAGAAAATCATGCGAGATAGAATTTTTACTCGCCTCCAACAGATATCTAACAGAAAAGTCATCCAACACCGCTTTACGCCCGAATGGCATCCTGTGGTCCTGAGCCTTGGCCCCAAAAACAGTCGGGCGAATCACACCATTGCGATCTCATCGGAAAAACATGTCAAATTGACTGCTCACTTGAGTGCAACAGATATCCGAAGAAAAAGTTGCATTTCGCCATACCGCACATGAGAATTGCTATGTGGGACCCGCATCCTGGTCCCGAAGCGCTATGAGTGGATCTCACCACTGCAATCCTCTTGGAAAAGTACACAAGATTGACTATCCATTCGTCCAAAACAGACACCCGGTGATGAAAATGGAAATCACCGCCAACTCCCAAAACGACCCTCATGGGGCCCACACCATCATGCAGAATTAAAGCGGGAAGATTGCGCCATTGCAATGCCCTCAGAAAAACACCCAGAATCGACTGCTCGCACGCCCCGAACGGACCTCCGATGAAAAAGTTACAAAACGCTACTCGCAGCTCAAAAGACGGGCTGTGGGGCCTACGCCTCAACTCTGGTTTCAATGCCTGAAACCACCCTGGAAAACTACGCCTCGGCACCAGGGTCCCAACTCCTCTGGCGGCACTCAAATCGGACGTCGGATGTGTCTGTGCCGCTCAAAACACGAACCCCTAGAAAGACATCAATCCACTTAACGTACGCACCGTGCTACCGAGGCCCCCATCTCGGGCGTTAAGACCCCCGAAACCATCTCATATTCTCCAGCTCGAGCCGAGGTTCGCACTGCCATAGACTTCATGCAAAACGGACACCCGTAGTGGAAGATACGGGTGTCCAAAATCAGAGGGGACAAACCCCTTGGTCCGGACCGGCCTAGACCGGCCGGTCAGCCCGGCCTGGGCCGGCCCGACTCGCAGCACCGGCCCGCGGCTCAACCGCACAGCCTGACGCTGACTCGCGGTCCACTCGCAGACCGGCCCTCATGGGGCCGATCGTCTTGCCACGTGAAGACCCACCGAGGGCGGGTCTTTTTTCCCCCACGGGGTCGCGCGCCGCGACCCCGGTCTTCCGTCGCGCCCCGGCGAGCTCGGCCTCGCCGCCTGGAGCTGCCGCCTCGCCCAGCCTGCTCGCCGTTGCCCCCAGCTCACCGCGACCACTCTGCCTCAGCCAACCGCCGACCGCCCGCGCCGCCCTGTTGCCGAGATGCCGCCTCCGCCTGGACCCCCGCCGCGCCGCCGCGCCTGCTCACCGGACCGCCGCGCTAGACCGTCAGAAAACCTTGGAAAAGGCCGTAAAACTCCCCGGGGACACCACGGACGCCCCGGGACTCGGATTTTTGATCCAAAAGGGGAGATGTAAACCTCAAATCGATCTCTAATAAAAAATGGCCTTCAACCAACCATTAGACAACAATTCAATGCAAGAAATTGAGTTCAAAGGTAAATGCGGAATAAAAAACTCAAAACGTAACCTCCTACCTCGATGGGCATTGCCCGATGCTTCCCCGATGATCCCCCAGAGCAGTCACCGTCTTGCTAGAGGGATGGAGGAGAGGAGAGGGGTTACTCATTTTCCATTGGGAGAGTGAACCAGGGAAGAAGGGGGGAAGAAGAAGGGTGGGGTGGTGTTTATATAGAAAACACTTAAACCCCCGCTCGTCGGTCCCGTACCCGAACCCTCAGCAGGGTCGAGGTTAAGCCTCCCCTAGGGTAAACACCTCCTCCTGAGCACAAAAGAGGTCTCAGAATTTTAATCTGAGCCTCCGTTCGAAAGTTATAGAATTTAACGACCAAGGCCACTAAATTACGAAAACACCCATGGAGTCTTTTTCCACAGAAGGCCCGCGCCCGTGAAAGTTACACCCCTCCTAGGGTAAATGGCACACTCCGGATTCATCGGTGCCCTCAGTTTCCCCATCCAAGCTACTGTTTAAGATATACTAGAGTTAATCCATTAAACGAATAAATTAATTAATTAATTTATCCGTTTAATGTTCTGTTAACGGGCAAGGGGTCCCAACGTCCCGCGCCGACATGTTTTATGTCGTTCCTGGGGTAAAAACCCCATTTCGGACCCATCAGTGCACTCATATTTCTGATCCAGATCACTATTTAGGAGTTATCCCATTTATTTGGCGTTCCCAGTGTGAACACACTGAAAATTTAATTCCGGCCACACCGGGGCTCGAAATAACACGCCGTCTGAAGGCGCTGCTTTGGAATAACATAAAGAATATTAAAAAGTCTTTTATATTAAAAAAGGGTTCTTAAAGTGCCCTCTCAGGCTGGGTCGGACCCTACAGACCGGGTCGGACCCCAGTCTGAACCCGTTTGACCCGAACACACCTTTTCGACCATAACTTGGGCTACGGGTGTTCGATCGACGAACCGTCTGTGGCAACATAAATCTTGGAGTGATACGGTTATTTTGGAATACCCCACTTGAGATTTGGAAACAGTTGGGGTATAGTCAGGTTGGTTTGAACCTAAAATCCAATCGGGCCCCTGGAACAGAAATGCCAATAACTCACAGACCGGGCGTCCGATTGACGCGACGTTTGTTGCGTTGAGACCCCTATGATGAGGAAGAACTTTGAAATACTTATACTTGGGACTTCATTACAATTGGAGTATCGACCAGTAGGTCGAGGATAGGATCCTCCCAGAGACAAGCGGGCAGAGTACGAAGACCTAGTAGCTGGCTGAGACCTGACGACTACTGATCTTTTGACTCAGAGTGTTTCGACTAGCCCAGTGGGAAGCGCCTCTGTGTGACACAGAAGACCCACAGTGGGGAGCACCTATGTGAGATGCTACAGAACCACAGTACTCGACAGGAGGAGTACCTCACAAGGCTACGAGGGGGAGCACCTCTGTGTGACATGGTAGACTCACAGTGGGGAGCGCCTCTGTGTGACACAACAGACCCACGGTATGCAACAAGAGTAGTACTACAGTAGTTCCAGATAGTGGGAAGCGCCTCTGTGTGACACGGAAGGCCCACAGTACTCTATAGATAGGGAGTACACTAGCATCCGTAGTTTCGACAGTTTGACTGGGAGTGTTACATGTTACCACCCCTATAATAAAATCACGGTTTTGAGTTGAGTCAATGACTTTTGTGTTTTCCTCACGATTGAGATGGGTTACTAGATAACTTAGGTATATGTATGGGAATATACCTAAGCAGTGGTTATCTGTTGTTTCCATACTTTTTGGTTTATCCTTGTTTGATTTAGTGAAACCTTGAGGGTCTCGGGGTCCCTACTGAGTATCGTTATACTCACCCCTACACGGGCTATGCCCACACCTCGTTGTATTGGTTGCAGACGACGGACATCGCTGACTGAGGCATAGAGTAGTAGGGATGGACGGTACCCAGAGGTGGACCACACGATGTGACGGTACATGGAGGAGACAGATGAACAGGAGTGTTGAGGAGGCCATATGTACCTACCCTTCAGGTAGGAACCTCGGAGGACGACCCAGTAGCTACTTTACTTTTCTTCAGTTGTACTTGCTTTCAGTTGTACTTGTACATTTCTGTTGGGCTTGTATTTCCGGCCCCTTTTACTTTCCAGCACTTATTTGTATACAATTTTACTTTGTGTTTTTCTTCCAGTTGTGTACTCTGTTGTGTGTGTTTCAGTTTATAAAGGAAATGTCTTCCCAGTTTAGGGATTTACGCCTTTGGTGCTAGTCACCAGCCCCTGGCCTATGGAAGGCGGGCTTGGGGTAGTCACGATATGGGCCTCGGGGGATGGGTCGTGACATTTATCTAGACCCTAATAGTAATAATTTGAATATTGTAATGATTATTTTTGTCATATTTAAAATTAATTTACAAATGGTTAAATATATATTTTCAAAAAATAATATTTGTTACGATGAAAAAAATTATTTATTATGGAAATATATTGTATCAATAAAGACACAAATTTTAATGAAATTTTGATCATATTTAATAAATTTTATTTAAATAAAATACTCTTATAACATAATATTTAATTAAATTTAAATGATAATAAAATATCAGGAAGCCAAAATTAATTTTTATAGTGTTCTAAAAACTATTATCGTTATAAAAAACAATATTTTATGTAAATGAGGATTTTTATTTAATAATGTTAATAATTATATATTTATTAAATAAATATTATTTTATAATTTATCATTACTAAATTTTAAAATATTTAATTTTTTATAATTTTATAAGACAATCATATTTTTGGGGTAAAAATTATTTATGATATAATTATAATATATGTATTAAGACATCATAAAATCGAAAAAAACTTATTTAATAAATAAAATTAAGTAAATACATAGCCAAAAACATTTTTATCACCTAAAATAATTTGTTTTTTTAATATTTTTTGACTAATTTTAAAAACCAGTATTGAATCCTCCAAAACAAATATTATAATTTAAGGTGCTAAAATTATTACATTATGACAATGACTCACATACATATCATTATATACATTATATTAATGATTTATACTCATAGCCTAATAAATATTGAAAAATTCTCTCATTTGCTAGAAATAATTAGAAAAAAAACCATCTGAAGATTTTGGTTTTTATTATTTTATTATATAGATTGCAAAACATGTGTTTAGAATTTAATAAGGAATTTCACTATATTTTTCTATAAAAACCCACAAAACCTAACATTCCACTTTTCTCAAAACCTTTTTATTGTGAAGGTAGTATTCATTTTACTCTCTAGATCCCCCCAAGGTTACCTGTATCTCTTATGTAGATCCTCCCATTCTTTTTAAGCACCCACACAAGGTAAGAGATCCTATTTTCTCCCCATTATTCAGACGCCTTTATTCTATTATGAATTTTTACTTTTAATTTTTCTTTTTGTGATATTTTTAAATTATCCTTCATAATTTATAAATGTTTTATGTGTGTAGTTATACCCAATTCACTCTCATCAAACCCTTTCATGAATCTTAATATACAAACATTACAATGACAAAAATTGTTAAGCGATCATCCAAGCCAAAAAAATTTCTAGTGAATACCTATACCAATTTCTACTCAATCATATTCAAGTACATATACCTATCCCTCATTGATTTTATATTTTCATGTTTGTACCTGATTTTAATAAATATTTAGATAAAATATGATGAAATTCAACCTTATGTTTACAACATATGTGGCACAATTATGCAAGTACAAGATATGAATGTGATGAGTGGGAATGAAATTTTATAGACCTCAAATGCATTGGGTATTATATTTATATATGAGATTCCACATATAGTTTATGAGAGGTTGTCTTAATAACACTATTTTATGGTTCCATGGTGTTTATTATTGATTAAATTTTATGAAGTATAGTTTTATGATTTTGTCACATTTATGTTGTCTATATATATCATGATTTGACGTTCATGTGTATGATTATCACGCCTCTAATGGTACATTGATATTCCCCATGACTCATATGCAATGAACTAACATTTTCTATGATTTTATTATTTCATTACTAGGATTCATATCTCACCGCATTCTTATGTACATCACCAGGTAATCCTTAGTAGTTTTGGAAGATCAATGGAATTTTATGGGAATGTTGTGGTGTTTTCAAATAATATTTTTTAACCTGTGTTAAATGTTATTATGCTATGTACCGAATTTCCCAACAATAGTAGGCCTCAAAATCATTATTTATTATATTATGTCTATTTATATGTAATAAATCATGAATTAAGGTGCATTAAAAATATTTATTTGCATATTTTGTATCATAGAAACGTTTTTTTATTTTTGGGGATCACGATTAGAGAACCCAAATAAAATCTTTACAGATAAGACAATGTATAGTAGAAAATTACAATTTTTTAAAGGTATATATCAATTTTTTCCATGTATATATGTACATTTTTGGATAATACATGTTTATATGTATTTATAATAGTTGTACATTAGGGAAATCCATAAAACGGCTGCATTGCGATTATCTCAATCATAACATTATTCAAGACGAATAGGAATTTCTTCACACATGGTTTGACAATCCTATGGGATATGCTTTTGTAAATTCATAATATACAAATGACCCTTTATTGATGGAAATAAAATGATTAGAAAATTGTATGTTTGGAAATAGATCATGGACAACATGAATTGAAAGCTAAAAATTCATAGGTTATGGAATATATGTCCTTTATAAGTTATCCAATTAGTGTTCATGGTTTCACATTTATGTGCATACTATATGTAAAAAATTATCATCCCCAATTTTACATTTATTTTATTCAATTGATGGAATTTTGAGAAACCAAATCAAGAACCAGTGTAATGATAAATGTAATTGATTCAAAAGTAATACACCCAATAAAATGGGAGAATGATAAAATTTATTAATGAAATGAAAATCTCAATTAACAATGGTGTTTCTGACGCTTTCGCTAAGGTGTGCGCTGTCGTGCTACGACGTGCTGGAAGTTTCCCTACATTCCCAATTTCATAAGGTGTGTGGTACCCAACACTTATTCAGGGACATTTTCTCATTGATCAATATGGGATGATGAGATTTTGGTCTCTCCTTCAATGGATTCCTCCTTGGAATTCATCTCCTAGTCAAGGTCTCCCATAAATATTAAAACATTGTTCATGAAACTCCTCCCAGTAACATATCTTCGTGGATACCAGTTAATTACATTACTTCTTTTAGGATATTCCAAGGGGTCAAGTCAGAGCAACAACCTTTAGTACGGGGAGTAGTCATATTGTATATCCCTGGCGTGTCTGGATGCAGAAACATCAATACACTGGGATTTATTCCCCTTATGATATGGATTCTCAAGGGCATAGAAGCCCAAGGCATCTCACATCGTGTGCAGGGAATTATATGCCATATGCATGGCCTTGAGGATTTCCTCAACTTCCTGTGTTTATAACATGGTATTCTGTGATTTTAACATCTACTAGAGATGGATCAGACAGATTTGAACACTGATGGGAGTGGATCAGATGGGTACATCCATAGGAGGGAGCACATGAGGGGTTGATCAGACAGGGGATCAAAATGTCCAATGATGATGGATTTGAGGATGTTAGGGTCCCTATAAATGGTACCACAAGGTTTACCATTGATTGGTATTGAACCTCATGGAGACCTCATACATACCCTATATAGATGATAGAGATCAAAACCCACGTAGTTCAAGAGGGTGATTAATCGGGGTGTACACAAAGGACAACAACCCATAGACATGTTTTGGCTTACACATGGTTAGCATCCCATCACAAGAGGGGAACTCTTGGATGGATGATTATGGATTATGTGAGGCTTATGTATGGTTAGCTTCCCGGGTGCCACAAGGAGCAGCAATGGGATGGGTGACATGATCTCACCAGGTTGTGGTGGCTCGGGTAAGAATCGGGATGGATGATGGACGTTTGAATGAAGTGGATGGGAGGAATTGGATGGAACTGACGTGAAGATGACAGTGATGTTGGGTTTGAACCATAGAGAGGCTTCCTACGAATCCCTGTGGTAGGGAATTAGAGTCCATGTAGTTCAGGATGAGGGCATAGTATCGGGGTGTGCACAAAGGACAACAAGCTGACAACATGATGGGGATTATGTGTGGTTAGTGGACCATCGCAAGAGGGGCACTCTTGGTTGGATGATTATGGTTTTGGTGGGGCTTATGAATGGTTAGATGCAAGGAACCTGGTTTGAATCCACTAAGGGGAGGAACAAGGATGTGGGTCCCAACAGAGGGGATTCCAATGTTTACTAGTGTTTAGGGTGGAACCTCAGAGAGGCTTCCTACATACCCAGTCTAGGAGAAAGGGATGAAAACCCCCATAGTTCAAAAGCGTAAATTTTAATGTGATAAAGGACAAGGGTAAATTGACATGAAGTGATTGGGACCACTAGCTGATGGGATTCAGCCTCAGGGATGTCTCCTACGTACCTTGCCTAGAGAGGGAAAGGATCAAAATCTGCGTAGTTCGGTATTGGTGAATGGGGCTTACATTCTAAGGTGGCCCAAAGAGGATGTCATAGCCACTATTTACTATAAGCTCACATGATTCATTCTTAGTGTGAGAAACAAGAGTAAAATAATACCTGATGATCACGTCATGAAATGTGCATCTGTGAGGAATTGATTAGGGCTTACACATGGTTAGTGGCCCAAAGAGGAAACATGGGATTACTCCAAGTGGGAGGAATAAGTAGTGGTCGAGATGTATGTGGAGGATATGGCCATTGTACCTGGAACACCCCATTAGAGGGTGTCGGGGGTTATGTGGAGACTGTCTGAGGTGTGCGTGGTGACAAATCCAAATGAGAAAGGAGTGGGAGGGCACATGTGCCCATCCCCCCTCTGATCCTCACAAACCAGTCTCTCATGTGATGATAACAGTTTAATGTCTTGTGTTGGGGATGTTGTTTATTGGCAGTTCAATGTCCTGCAGCTTGGACAGTGAGGAATCACTCCTCACCCAAGGACATACGTAATTGGTGCACTTCAACCCTTTGTGAAGGGAAGTCACTAGTAATTCTATACGGAGATGAGGCTGTGGAGTGACCATTGAGGGGATCACGTCAGTGTGACTATTTGAAGAAGCAATAACCTATTGCGTGCCTACGCGAAAAAGCACGAGGCAAAGCAATGCAACATGAATCGTCATTTTAGGGACCTTGACATCACCTTATAAGAGACTGGAGGGCCGTATAGAAGATGGGTGGGCAAAGAAGGACATCTTAGAAAGAGGATCTTCATGAAGAGGATGAGCTTCACAAAGGGATGGTTCATTGTGAAGGAAAGGGTCTTCGCATAGTGAAGGGTTTTTATAAAGGGAAGGGACTTCGTTACAGGAAGGGTCTTCATGAAGGAAGGGGTATTCACGAAAGGGGGCTTCAATGGAATAGAGATTCACCTCAGGAAACAACTATTTCTTGGAAGATTCTTTTGCGAAGGCTCTACACTTCGTGAAACCTCGAGCTCCCTGAAGGGGCTCCCTTCTATGAGAAGGTCATATGCCTTCGCGAAGGGAATCCCCTCCATAGGTGGAGGGTAGGAAGAACACAAATAAGTACGGCTCATAAAGGCCAAGTAACTTTGGTGATCCTGGGGGTTTTGTGAAGGTCGGTGCGAAACAGGATCTCGGAAAACGAAAGGGCTGTGTAGAAGTGGTCTGAGAGGGGAGGGGGAGCCATTGATTTATAGGAATAAAAGGTCGGTGAGGGTCGAAGAGTTCGCCGTAGAGAGTGTTGACACCATGGAGAGGCGGAGCTATGTCAGAATGTGTGGGACTCGTGGCGGGGACGAGACACTGTGGAGAGGATCGCAGCAGCGGGCCTCCTGATGACCCCTAACGCCATGGAGAGGATCACATCAGCGGGCCTCATGATGACCTCTGACACCGCATAGAGGGCACAGTTTGGTTGGAATGCGTCGGACTCAGGAAGGGTTTGCTACACCGTAGAGATGATCGCGGCGGCCGCCTCATGGAGGTGGGCCGATCGGACTAAGAGCTTCATGTAGGAGGCCATTTGGGACGGTTTTTAGGGATTTCCGGACCGTCAGAGGGCTATTTATCTCTAAATCATCGATGATTTCACTCCCATTGCGTGAAGAATTTTGACATCGATAAATGCCCCCTCAGAATGGGTGCTGATGGAAAAGATGGGCAGATTCTGAGGGTAAGATGCTAAAAATACTAAGAGCATCGACTCAGTGCTGAATCATACAGCTAGGATATTGAGGCAAGAACGAATTCTCATCCCGTAGTTTATCATGAAGACATGCCACATAGGCCTTCGCGAAGTGGTCCTGGCCAATTCATAAGTGAATGTATCATGTTTGGAAATGACGGTTGTGAACGACCTATTCTTCGCGAAGCAGCATTGACTTCAGCAAGTGTCACAAAGGAAGAGATTATTGTGGGTAGTACCAGGTACATACGAGGATAAGCAGAACACATGATACATTCACTTATGAATTGGTTTGGCTATTCCCTAATTTCCCACGTGAGGAGGGAACACTAACGGCGAGGCCCCCCATATATCCATGAGCAGATTAGTGGGGTAATGAAGGTTTATACTAGAAGATCCTGGAGGACATCCAGTGGATGTTGTGAGGGTATAGTTTCAATACTGACCAGCGATCGATAGTCAGGTTGGCCAGATTTATCTCGATGCTGATTTGTGGATGGATATTACTTGTCAGACATTCCCACATGGGTGGGCGACAATGTACATTGATCATGGTTGCACAACCGGCTATTGGATACCACATCTACCAGGATATACCGGTGCTAGGGAAATAATACCAACTACTTTGGCACATCAATGAGGGGAGGAGGTTGATGTGGGTGTACGAGCCATTTCACATTAATTATAGCTAGATCGCGGAACACATGGGGGTCTATGAGTATCTCAACCCCATCACTCTGCCTGGGATACATTCTCGCCCGACGATTTTGATTATTGCAGGGAGATCCCCATTGAAGATGGACACAATGACTGTGCTAGGAAATATGGGGTGGGCAGAACAGTTCATCTTCCACCCATTCTCTTTGCTAACTAGTGCTTATACTGACGATGGCATGAATACTATAGAGAATCAGTCATATATGCTATCCTTAGGCGATGGTTTGATGGTGATAAGAGTAGTCTCTAAACCTATATGTGAACCATATACCCCAAACCAGTTCACCCGACAATTCCGGTGTATATAGAGGCTGAGTCCATAGGTGTATACTAATGAGTGCTATGAGAGCCACCCGTGTATGATACACAAATTTTGGCTATGGTTCATAGGAGAGGATGAGAATATGTAGAATGAGTTGCCTCCATCTAATGCTACATTCGGACTAGTTCATGAGTAAGCAAAGAGCTGGAAGTATACCTACCAAGGTGAGATGTTGAAGCGATTGAGTATTTGAGCCCGCAAGGTGGTCCCTACACCTCGATGATGAATAGTGGTGAAGGGGGGACGTCTAGAAGGTGGTGCGAACATGACTCAAGGTGATAAGGCTACAATAAAATGGTTATTAGGCCTCCAATTAGTAGACCCCAAACCACTCCATGCAGGATGTGGAGAGAGAGAGGTTGTAGTGTCAGGCCCAGTGGCTCCACCTAGGAGGGTCTAGGAGATAGGTGAACCATCCTGGGGCTTTCACATAGTCCTCCCTCAAGATCGAGGGAAGAAACTGCATCTAGTAACAATTAATTTATGTCATCTTCGTAGAGGCTTGGAAATATTGGGAAAAAAGTAAAATGTACCATGCAATTAAGGGTCTATGGAAAAACTTAAACATGCATTGGATGGTGTTGGGAGAGCTTGGATTTTTGAAGGGTGGCTTCCACACTACCACTGTTGAGGGAAGAATGTTTTTAATGGAGCTGGAGGATGTAATACACTCTTGTGGTGACATGTAGCCAATGAAGCAACAGGTAAGGGTGATTTTGAACATAACCACTCATACAGAATTGATTAGGGCTCAACTGGCGGAGCATTTTCCCTTCCTGGTCATGCAGACGAATCATGGGGGGAAGAATTCAATGTGGGATATTTCCATCGAATAGAGGTGGGGACTTCCAAGGGAGACTCTTCTTAAGAAGGCAAGATAGCGGCCTCAAGGGGAATCTCCTTGGGAATGTTTCCCACAACATTAGAAGTGAGTTACTACTCCCTTTCATTGCGTTAGTGACCATCCAACTGTATCATGGCTTCTCAACTGACAATTATCTGTGCAAGAGAATCTTTAATCAACCACTCAAGTTGATAAGGATGAAGGCACGAGAGGCATATAGAACCAATCACCAGGGGCCAGTAGCCAGAGAGATAGTGGTTGCAGAATCTAGTAGTGGTGAGGGAGCATGGGTGGCCTCCTCATAATCTTTAGTGCCCAAAATGGTACACAGAGGGTGACTTCATGGCCTCTCGACAATGGTAGACCATAGAATAGATCAAGTGGTTGACCAGGGTAAGTCTCAAACTTCAGAGCTATACTCATTGTCTAGTCGGTCAAATTGGCTAATGTGAACCATGCTGCATAGTTTCCAGGAAGGTACATATGTTTCTAATGCAAATGGCTGGAAGACCTGAGGCTCTGCTCAAAATAGGGGTGATGATCCCTATAGCATCAAGTGCCACGACTGACCAGGAAATGGTTCCTTATGAGCTACCAATGGTGACGAACGATACTACTGGTAGGGAAAAGTTTGAAGTTGAACGATCTAACTTAATTAAATTAGAGTCAAGCAATGAAGACCATCCTGAAGAAGATCATGCTGCTGAACTCCTGGGGGCATTTCCCAGATATGAACCCACTTACTCAGAGGACTGGGACTAGATTGCTTCTAGTGAAGGGGATTGCAAGGCCATTTAACGCAAGTCCTGGAAGCTGATCAAGTGATTTATCGAGAACACCCAGCAATTGCAGTGGATAAGTCAAATAAAAAATCATTTCCCCCAACTATGAGAACCATGCGCTTGAGTAGTAGATGCCCAATGCCCTCACGTGCTCATTTGAGACTACCTTGCTGAGAGGGTGCAAGAAGATGCACAAAACATCATTATTGGTTTACTGCAGAGGAAGGATGTCAATATCCATCAAAGAGGTTGAGAAAGACTTTTGGTGTTTGTGGTTGTTGTTGGATGAACATTATTGCTTCATTAGCCCCCAATTGGAAATCATATCTCAAATAAAGGAACAACAGATAAAATCCATGGAGAAGATGAGGTGAGCCTCACAAGAGGTGGTCAAAGTCAAAGCTGATGAAGAATGGGTTTGAATCAGGGACAATGAATTGTGCCCTGTGACTAGAGAAGAGGATAGGGAGCTCAAAAGTTGAGAGAAAATTCGTGAGGCCACACACCATAGAGTGGTGGAGGTGAAACTATCTATTTAGGTCATTAATTCATATTTTATAGGGGCCAATCCATGTGAGTTGTATCTTTCCATAATTCATAAATATACCCCCATGTTTTCATGTTTATATTGGTTGCATTCATTAATCCCCTTATTCCCTTTGACTTCTTCATCTCAATCATATCAGTGAAATATCCAACGATCAATTCATGCACTCATGTGGGTCTTGATTGATGTGAGAAGCAAGGGATGACCGCATAATTATTCACATATATTATGAGATTTACAAACAATAACTAGATATATGGGGTCTAAATGACCGCCCATATTTTCTATGAAGATAAAAGGGTGTCAGGATGATATAATAATCCTCTCAAAACAGCTGAACATCCCTCTCCCAACATTCTCTAGCACACAAATGGGATAATTTTAGGGGTGTTGGGATTAATCTGAAAAAAGGGGAATGAGATGTGTGAATAACGACACTCAAAATTCCGAACATAGTGAGGGTTGCATGATGATGAAGGATAGATGTTGAGAAAATTTGAAACACATCATTTGCATCATGTTAGCCTGAAATGGAAACTAACAAATGAGGTCCAACCGCTGACTGTATTAAAAGACATGGGTCCAAACTCAAAGTGTCTTTCGATGTCTTCTGGAACGTCGGCCCAGGATGGTAAGAGAGCCTCAAGGCCAAGCACCCTACCCATTAGGGGGTTACTTCAGTCATTAAAGTGAATGTGGAAATAGAGGGTACACAAATCAGGGTGAAGGAATAGTGGTTGTTCGAGTAAATTCCAATACTGTTGAAACTATTCCATTGCAACGAAAGAAAATTGGGTGAGCATATCAGTCTAGAAAATGATTAAACCTACCCTAGATAAGACCTCCCTGGTTAGGACCTAGCATGGATTGTAGTTTTATGTCTTTCAAATGAGGAGAATGCATGGAATAGTTTAACACCATATAAGTAGGACATTGTAAATAATGTAATTTAATACTACATGGACCCTGGTCAATAGTTTAATGTCATGGTTCATAGACTAGGAATGCCTAGATTAAGGTTATGGAGTTCATACCATGATTAGATGAAAAGAACCAGGAAGGTAAATATTCCTGGGGATAGTCCTGAGGTGAAATGTTTGGGTGTCATTAAATATCCCATAACGATAAGAATCAATCCAAACGTTGTTCTTGATCACATCTTGGTCAGAGACCAATGCTGGTGGGGGAAATCCTCTCTGGAGGGGAAGCTGACACATTCCATAATTTTCATGGGGCATCCTAAACTTGTTCATGGTAGGGCCACAATTTAAAGTAATGCGTCAAGGATAGGGGTACCCCAAAAGGTGAAATGTGCAGTGTGGTTAACAACTCAGCTTGAATGAGGACGAGAGAGGTCTACCCGACACCACATACTTCTTAGGAGACTCAGGCCGAATGTCGCAAGAGGGTTCATGATGATGCATCTAGACCATATACAATGATTCTAGTTGTAGAAGATGTAGTTTATCATCATACGATAAGGAAATAAGGGATCTTAGTTTATGATCATAGAGCTCAGATTGAAAATGGGAAGACTCTGAAGAAGAAATATGTGATTTGGTTTCATAATGTGACCCAATATGAATAATGAAAAAATAGTCTACACCGCTCCACAAATTTCCATAAGAATGAACACATATTAAATTCATGATGCTCAGACTAAGGGACTAATGCTCCTAGTTTATGTTAATAGAGTTTAGAACAAAAAAATGTGATTCTTCCATGTATTCACAAACCTTACCCATATCCCTAAGCCCATATGAGCTATGCTTAGTGTGGGAAACAAGGGGAGAGAAGATCATTGCAAGAGCTAGAATACACAGCTGGGGGAGAGAGTGTGGACTCAAATGTTACCTTCATGATGCCAATTCACCCTTTTTAACGTGCATAGGTTCACAGAGGGATAACATCAAGGGTGTCGAAATTCCACTTGAACATGATGTAGTGGAAGGGGTATCAATCATGTGACCAATATTCATGGCTTAATGTGGGTTGTGTATCAATGGAGGATAATTATTGGCCATGTTCAAAACACAACATCAATATCATGTGACCTAAAATGGGAACAAAAAACTGGGGTTTGGCTGCTGACTGAATTCAAAATGTAACGCTCCGACTCCAGAAACCCAGAGTTGGTGCATTATTACATAACATTGTCTTGATCACAAAAGATCAAGTCTTGAAAGACGATTCATTTAGTAGACTTGGAAGTACTATATACATTCATAATTTTTACATTACATCATAAAGAGAAAAAATAAAACAACATAGTCTCCATATTCCACAATCATATCCCCTCAGACTATCCCTACAGGTCAGTCATAAAATAATTCTTCACATCCTAGGAAAAATAAAACATAGAAATGGGTGAGCTCAGATGCACAGTAAGGACAACAACATTGCGGAAACTTTTATAAATAAGAATACACATTTAAGGCAATTTATAAGACTAAAACAAAATTATTTTAAACTTGAACGTTAGTATAATATGGAAAAGATAAAATCAAATAATTCCATTTAATTACTCACATGGATATTCTACTAGTTTAATAATAATCACATGCAATATCAAGAGCCACTTTCATAATGACGGAATGCATAATTACAGACTTTCATAACAACATAGTCAAGGCCTTATGCCAAGACTGCAAATAAGATTTTGTCATGGCCTTGTGCCAAGACACTAGTTTGTCTCATTAGACCTACAAATGCTTCTAGGAGCTATAGCGGGCTCCACCTGTCACTTACTAAGTCCAATGCATTCCTCATATGAAAAGGTTTAAACATAACATAAACATTCATCTTAAAACTTTCATATGAAATGTCCATAATTTATCCATAAACCATGAATGGTATGAAATAAAAAATCTACAGTCAAACAAATCACAAAACCTTCAATAAAATATGGATGTTTTGTATCATAATAAATCAACTTCAAATAAACTTAAAATCCATCAAAGGATGTTGACATAGATGAAATCAAAACCTTTTTTAGAGAAATATCTCTTTATATTTTGAAATCATTTAAGAAAAAATTTATTTTGAAAATACTCTTATAATCTTGTAAGGGAAGCTTCGATGATGTTATAATGGAGGAAAATAGCAGCACCCTCCATATAATTAAAAAAACATTCTTACCTTAATTTTGTCGAAAAAGTTATAAAGGAACTTGTTTGGAAAATGATGGAAAGATTCCTTCATAAACATCTTATAAAAAGTCAAACAAGGGTATAAATGACTTTCACCCATAGTCTATCAAATAGTAAGAATGTTTTGAAATACATTTTTAAGAAACATGGATGTGATTGATAAAGAGGTCCCAGTAGATAATTATGTATAAACAACCTCGGATAATGAAGAGATTGTAGAATTAAGCCTGACCTTGTACTTATCATTGGTCAAGGGTAGGTTAACCTCTTGTATAATGGTGAAATAATTCTTATTAAATTATAAAAGAATCATATACATTAATATGATATCATATATTATCTTTTAACATTGCTTTGTTAATAATATCTTAGTAATATCATCATTTTGGGAGTTAACAGATTCGTTTTCCTTTATATTATTTGTTATGTGAGTCATATTTGTTATGGATGGGATGTATCTTATTCATATCCAGAATTATATCAAGTATTTAAATATTATTTTTAATTATCAAATGAAAATTATTCTTGAATGGATACGATGGGGAATGAATCTCATTGCGTTCATGGTGACGGTAATCCGTACGTAAGCACGAGCGACAATGTCATTTTTTTGATATTAAAATAATATATAATTGGATGGTATATCATATATACAGAATCATTATAATGTTATATTTATTATTTACATCAATTACACATTATTATTATACCCATCAAAATAATAATATATTGAATGACAATTACACCACGACGTGGAGACGGTAAGTTGTACGTACGCATGTACGGTGACATGTCATTCAAAGGATGGATAGATTAATAAATATGGTTGTACCATATTTATAATAACATCAAATTATATAGAAGATACTATATTTATTATTTTAGAATGGAAACAACAAAGAAAGAAGAAGCGGAAGAAGAAAGGAACATGAAAGAGGTGGTGAGATATTACCTCTTCTTCGGGTTTTTCCTTTTGATTTGAACAAAAGGGCTCCTTAGGTTATCTTTCTGACTAAAGTAAGGCCTCTAGGATGAAGTGAGGATAGTTTAGAGGGTATTTGGGAAACGTATGGCTGAGACAAAAGGCTTTGAAGGTGTGAATTTGATGGAAGGGGGAGTGACCTTTTATAAGAGGGGTAAGGGGCACCTTAGGAAAGGCTAGAAATATTATTTTATAATAAAATCATTTTTAGTTTATAATTGCTCCAATTTGGATTATTTAACGTCTAAGGTGGGGATGGGTTGAAAAAAACTCACCCAATAGGTTTTATACAGGGTTTGGTAACTATCTTAACTTTATCTTTTAGATTTAACACTTAGTTAAATAGTTTGACATTTACCATATCTCTTTGTATTTTTTTATTATTTGGTTAATAAACTTACTATATACTTCTAAGAAAACCTCAAGTGGTTCATTAATGATACAAATTTAATTATATAAGTCTTTTTCCCTAGCCTTAGATTTTTAGGAATATAATATCAATTAATAATATAATATTTGTTTTAAAAACTATTTTATGTCAATTTTGACACTATTTGGTATTTTGTTTTTTCTAAATTCATAACAGCATTATTACTTCAAAAAAAAATTCATCTAACAAACCCTAATATGTCATATTAACCTAGAAAATTATTGTAATTCATAAAAAGTCTCAAATTACATTTATTTGGATATTTATAATATCAATTATTTTAATATTTCATTAATTAGGTAATTACTACATCAACATTGTGTCATCAATAAATTAAATTATTTAATGTCTAAAAAATATAAATAAAATACCATTCTATAGAAAATATTTTTAGCTTTATAATTAATATTTATAGTCGAATTTATCTTATGTATAACCCAATATTAAAAAAGTTTTAGTAATTAAACTTTGATTTCAACTCTTTTAACTCTTCTTTAAATAAAAAATTAATAAGTGTCCTAATCTAATACAAGTGGACCAAAGAGGTTCATATTTTATTTATAAGGTTGTTTTTGGTCGAATTATACTTATCCAATAGAATTAGGACATGTTTTAGGGTAATAATAATATCATTTTTACCCTTAATTAACCTATTTACTTTTAACATTGGTAAATAAAAGTAAAAAGTTACTATTCACCGAAAATTATTTTTATCTTATTGAACCATATTTTACTGCTTGATATTAACCGTGTCTCTCGGATTTTCGAAATTCAACTCACAGAAGCAGTAAAATTAAGTTTTATGTAAATCTGCAAATACTCCTAGAAAGTAGGTAAAAGACGGTAAAAAGTTCAATAAAAATTTTATATATCTAAAATTATTATAAACTAACACCAATGAATTACATTGAACATATATAGGTATTATGTATCTATTTTGACCTAAAATAAATTGAAATAAAATAACTAATTATTTAAATAAAAATTTGGTTTTAAACAATGACTCAGTGTTTTCACTATTCATTACAAATTGAAAGTTTTCAGAAAAATACCAAAAATTCAACCTAAGCTAATTTTGATATTCCAAATCCAAAAATGAAGTCCATTTTGAAAGATAAAATTTATAAAATTTCAAAAAGTGGATATTACTATTCATAACTATTATTTTGATTGGTTGTGGAGTGTTAGAACTCAAAGTTGCGTACAACACACGCTATTGTATTATTCAAAGAGAAACGTACTGTGGAAGCTTGGGGTGTTACATTCTCTCCTCCTTCAAATAATTTCATCCTCGAAATTTCTAGAATATTACTGGATAAAAAGACTCAGGTGGTTCTTTATCACAAGTTCCTCAGGTTCCCACATAGCCTCTTCCATCTTATGGTTTCTCCATAGAACTTTTACCAGATGAGTTGTCCAGTTTCTCAGTACTTGTTCTCTTGTATCAAGAACCTTGAAAATCTCCTCACAATAAGATAGATCATGTTCCAGTTCTAATTTGTCATAGGTGAGTACATGCGTTGGGTCAGACATGTATTTTCTCAACAGTGATACGTGGAACACATCGTAGACTTTGGAGATACTTGGCGGCATTGCAAACCGATAAGATACAACCCCAATTCATTCTAGAATTTAGAAAGGTCTGATATTCTTGGGACTCAATTTTCCCATCTTACTGAAATGTATAACACCCTTACATGGAGATAACTTCAAAAAAACATGATCTCATACCTGAAATTCCAAATCCTTCCTTCGGTTATCGGCATAGATCTTCTGCCTACTTTGAGCTATTTTGATGTGGTTTTGGATTACCTTCACCATTTCCATCGTTTCCTCCACCAGTTCTTGGCCTACGAGTTTTCTTTCACCAACATCATCCCAACAGTTTGGTGTGCGACATCTCTTTCCATATAATGCTTCATATGGTGCCATCCGAATACTTGAATGGGAGCTATTGTTATAGGAAAATTCTACCAGAGGTAAATATTGATCCCACATACCTTGAATGTCAAGTGAGCAAGATCTCAACATGTCTTCTAAGGTTTGAATAGTCTGTTCTGATTGTCCATCAGTTTGGGGGTGGTAGGCAGTGCTCAAACAAAGTTCAGTATCCAGGGATTTTTGAAGACTTTTCTAGAATCTTGTTGTAAAATATGAATCACAATCAGAAAAAATTGATAGTGGTACTCCATGAAGTCTAATAACTTCATTAATATATAGTCTTTCCAATCGTTCAGGTGATAAATCTTCTCTTATAGCAAGAAAATGTGCTGACTTGTTAAGACGATCCACAATGACACATATTGCATCGTTCCTTTTAGGAGTCTTTGGTAGTACAATGAAAAAGTCCATCATAATATTATCCCATTTACACTATGTTATGGGAATAGGTTGCATGACTCTTCTGGGCTGTTGCCTTCCATCTTTCACTTTTTGACAAACCATACATCTTGACACAAAATCAGCAATCTCCCTCTTCATGTTGTCCCACTAAAAATGTTCCTTCAAATCTCTATACATCTTAGTGCTACCGGGGTGTATAGAGAAATTGGATCTATGATCATCATCCAACACTTATCTTTTTAGATCAGGTAAATTGGGAACACAAAGCCTCTTCCCAAATTTCAAAATTCTATCTTCATACACAAAGTCACTCAATATCCCATCATTCACAACTTTAATCTTCTTTTGAAACTCTTCATCAACAGTCTGAGAACTATTTAACCTTTATAGTAAGGATGATTTGGCAACCATTTGAAAAATTATTGATGTTTCACCTTCCATGGTAATTCCCATATCCATCTTTAATAGGTCCATGTATATAGGATCCTTTTCAACTCTCAGCTTGTTCAAAACTCCATGATCTTTTCTGCTCAAAGCATCTGCCACTTTATTTTCTTTCCCCGGGTGGTAGTGTATAGTGCAATCATAATCCTTGAGTAGTTGAAGCCATCACCTTTTCCTCATGTTGAGTTCTTTTTGTGAGAAAATATACTTCAAACTCTTGTGATCGGTGTATATCTCACATTTTTCACCATAGAGATAGTGTCTCCAAATCTTAAAATCAAATAATACAGCTTCTAATTCAAGATCATGTGTAGGATAGTTTTTATCATGAATTTTTAGTTGTCGTGATGCATAGACAATAACCCTATCATTCTGCATAGGGACACAACCAAGTAATTTCTTTAAAGCATCACTATAAATAACAAACCCATCATTCCCCGATGGTAGAGTCGGTATAGGAGCATTGAATAATCTTCTCTTCAATTCTTCAAAACATTCTTCACATTATTTTGTCAAAATAAATTTCACCCCTCTATGTGTGAGCTTAGTTAATGGGTTATCCAATCGGGCAAAATTCTGGACGAAACGCCGATAATAACCTACTAAAACAATAAAACTATGTACCTCAGTTATACTTGTTGGTGCTGGCCATTCTTGGATTGATCTTGTCTTAGAATGATCATCAGAGATTCCATATTTGGAGACAATATGGTCAAGAAAAGAAATCTATTGAAGCCAGAATTCACACTTGCTAAACTTCCCATATAATTTATGTCTTCTAAGAGTCTTTCGGATAATTCATAAGTGATTTTTATGATATTTTTTGCTTTTGGAGTATACCAAGATATCATCAATAAATACCACTACAAATTCATCAAGATATTCCTTGAAAACCCTATTCATTAGATCCATGAATACATAGGGTGAATTATTCAATCCAAAAGGCATTACTATAAAATCGTAATGCCCATACATGGTTAGAAATACTATCTTCGGAATGTATTCCTTCTTCACGCACAACTGATGGTATCCATATCGAAGTTCAATCTTTGAAAATTATTGAGCTCCATGTAGTTGGTCAAATAAATCATCAATGTGAGGTAGGGGATACTTGTTCTTTATTGTTATAGAATTGATCTCCTTGTAGTCAACGCACAACCTCATAGATCTATCTTTATTATTAACAAAAAGGACAGGGGATCCCCATGGAGAAACACTAGGGCGAATAAATCCCTTATAACTCAATTACTCTAGTTTATTCTTTAGTTCCACTAATTCTACTGTGGCCATTCTATAAGGGGTCTTCGATATGGGCCTTGATCTAGGAATTAAATCACTGGAAAACTAAATTTCTTGTTCTGGAGGATGTCCAGGTAAATCTTATGGAAACACATCAACATATTCTTTCACAATAGGTACATCCTCTATTCGAACATTCCTTTCCTCACCCATGGTTATTTCATTCTGTTCCTCCCCAATAATTGAATTTAGTTGAGCTACTGGGGGTGGATCTAGATAAGAATCAGGTGGTGATGATTTTTCTCTAAAGATAAGGTGTTCTTTATCATCGTTATCAAAAATCGTAACCTCCTTCTTATTACAATAAATTTTCACATCATGGTCAGAAATCTAATCTTTATCGAGGATTATATCAAATTCAATCATGGGTATGATGATGTGATCAGCAGATAAAAATCATTTATATTCCCTAATGGAAACTGATTCACAAAACTTTATTGTGATGATACTTTCCTTAAGAGTTTTGACTAACAACTCCCTTGTTAAATCAAATTGGAAATATCTAATTTTCGTAGAAAACTGGGAAGAAATGAAACAATTCGATAATCCAGAATCAAATAAAGCATTGGCTAAACTTGATGAAACCATTAGATTACCTGCCACCACGTCTTTTGGAGCTTCAACCTCAGCAGTAGTGATCGCATAAGTTTGGCCTTGATCCCTTGGCTTTCTCTGTGGTAAGTTTCCTTGATGCTTAGGACATTCATTTGCATAATGTACCATCTCCCTATAATTGTAGCATTGAACATCGATAGCTTCTTTCTTCCCCTTACAATCACAAGCTTGGTGGATTTTTTCATCACACTTGTAACAGATTCCCATTCCCTTCAAGAAAGTGCCGAGGTGTTTCTTCCCCACAATTTCTATAGGATGGATATTCAACTTTTCCCTTATTCCTCTTATTTCCATTTCTAGAGTGATCAACAGATCTCTTCTTCTCTTACTTTGCTTCAAAGTCGTAAGACTTAGAGAATTCCTTTTCTGTCTTGATAGCACATTAGACAAAATATTCATACGACGAGAAGGATTGTGTGAATAATGATAGATGGAGAAATGTTTTTAACCCATCAAATAAACGATCAATATTACTTCTTGGGTTACGTATATAATCTGCAACATGCCTTTCTAACCTTGTAAAGTTAGACTCATACTTTGCAACATTCTCATCCTCCTTTTGCCTCAGACTCAGAAATTGTCTTTCCATATCCTCTTGATGGTCATGAGGAAATTATTTTTCTATGAAAATATTTTTAAACTCCCTCTATTCCATATTTGATACTTCATCATCTTCCTTCATGTTTTGAATCAATGACCACCATTGATCAGTATCTCCAGTGAGGTAGTAAACTGCCATGACAACTTTTTCCCTTTCACTACTCCCCAAGCCGCGTAATATTTTCTCTAAGGAATTTATCCATTGCTCAGCTACTAGTGGATTTATACCCCCATTTAATGTTTGTGGTTGTTTTCTCATGAAGAAATATAACATTGATCCTCCACACTGCGGATCAGGGTGCTCTATATGGGTATGGTTATTATTCAAAACCTGAGTGAGTTTTCCCAGTATAGTGATAAGCTGATCAGCACTAGTTGTATCACAAGTTCCACTATAATTATCTTGAGCAGGAGGACAATCCCTACATGGAGTTCATGCATTGATATGGCTTCCATTCCGTCCACTAGGCACCATTTCTAAATAATGGCATAAACTAGATTTGTTTATGAATTGAAATACATAATTCCAAACTTGTAAAACACTTAACATAAATTGAAAAGTTTATAGATATAATCCATAATCATAAAAATGTTTTCTTTGAGGAAGTATATACTCTTAAACTATTCATAATGGTTTATAAAGAAAATGAGAATTATCCTAAGCATATCCCCTAGGAGTGTCGCAACCAAGAGTGTAGCAAGACCCATTGTCGTGAAATATTTCTCATTCGAGTCTAGCTCAAAGTGGTGTTTTCAGGTTTTACCCCTAGGTACATCTGTGCCATAGCTGCCTCTTCCTGCTCGTATCTAGAAAGAGATGTATTTCTTGGAAAACTTATAAAATCTCTACAATACCAAAATTTTAGGAAGTTCTTCTATACTAATCCTCAAAATCTATCTTAGGGTAATGTGCTCTATTCAGAGTTTATCTAAATCTAGATTCCAATATTTGTACTAAACTTCCTCTGATACCAACTATAAAGCCCCGACCCCAGAAGCCGAGAGTCGGTGCATTATTACATAACATTGTCATGATCACAAAAGATCATGTCTTGAAAGATTGATTAGTTTAGTATCCTTGCAAGTACTAGATAAATTCATAAATCTTACATTACATCATAAAGTGAAAAACTACAACAACATAGTCTCCATAGTCCAAACTCATATCCCCTCAGACTATCCCTGTAGGTTAGTCATAAAATAATTCTTCACATCCTAGGAAAAATAAAACATAGAAAGGGGTGAGCTCAAATGCTCAGTAAGGACAAAAACATAGCGGAAAATTTTATAAATAAGCATAAACATTTAATGAAATGTATAAGACTAAAATAAAATCCTTTTAAACTTCAAATTTCGTATAATATGGAAAATATAAAATCAAATAATGTCGTTTACTTACTCACATGTATATTATACTAGTCTAATAATAACATGCAATATCAATAGCCACTTTCATAATGATGGAATGCATAATGCCAGAATTTCATAACCACATAGTCAAGGCCTTGTGACAAGAATACAAATAAATTTTGTCAAGGCCTTGTTCCAAGACACTATTTTGTCTCATGAGACATGCTAATGCATTGAGGAGCTATATCGGTCTCCACCAGTCACTTACTAAGTCCAATGCATTCCTCATATGAAAAAGTTTAAACATAACATAAACATTCGTATTAAAACTGGCATACGAAATGTCAATAATTTATCCATAAACCATGAATGGTATGAAATAACAAATCCACAGTCAAACATATCATAAAACCATCAATATAATATGGAAGTTTTTTATCATAATAAATCAACTACAAATAAACTTAAAATCCTTCCAAGGATGTTGACATAGATAAAATCAAAACCTTTTTTAGAGAGATATCTCTTTCTATATTGAAATCATTTAAGAAAAAATTTATTTTGAAAATACTCTTATAAGTTTGTAAGGTAAGCTTTTATGATGTTATAACATCAGAAAATAGCCTCACCCGCTGTATAAGTTAAAAAAAATTCTTACCTTAATTTTGTCGAAATGGTTATAAAAGACCTTGTTTGGAAAATGACGGAAAAATTCCTTTATAAACATCTTATAAAAAGTCAAAAAAATATATAAATTACTTTAACCCATAGTCTATAAAATAGTAAGAATGTTTTTAAATACATTTTTATGAAACATGGATGTGGATGATAAAGAGGTCCCAGTAAATAATTACGTATAAACAACCTCGGATAATGAAGAGATTGTATAATTAACCCTTACATTGTAATTTTACTTGGTCAATGGTAGGTTAAACTCTTGTATAATGGTGAAGTAATTTTTATTAAATTATACAGAAATCATATACATTAATATGATATCATATATGATCTTTTAACATTTCTTTGTTATTAATATCTTAGTATTATCGTCATTTCGGGTGTTAACAGATTCGTTTTACATTATATTCTTTGTTATGTGAGTCATATTTGTTATGGATGAGATGTATCTTATTCATATACAGAATTATATCAAGTATTTAAAAATTATTTTTAATCATAAAATGAAAATTAGTCTTGAATGGATACGATGAGGAATGAATCGCATCACGTTCGTGGAGACGATAATCCGTACGTACGCACGAGCGACAATATCATTTTTTATATTAAAATAATATATAATTGGATGTTAAATCATATATAAAAAATCATTATCATGTTATATTTATTATTTACATCAATTAAACATTATTATTATACCCATCCAAATAATAATATATTGAATGAAAATTACACCACGACGTGGAGACAGTAAGCTGTACGTACGCATGTATGGTGACATGTCATTCGAAGGATGGATAGAATAATGAATATGGTTGTAACATATTTATAACAACATAATATTATATATAAGATACTGGAGTTGTTATTTTAGAATGGAAACAACAAAGAAAGAGGAAGTGGAAGAATAAAGGAACTTGAAAGAGGTGGTGAGATATTTACCTCTTCTTCGGTTTCTTCCTTTTGATTTGATCAAAAGGCCACCATAGATTAGATTTATGACTAATATAAGGCCTCTAGGATGAATGGAGGATAGTTGAGAGGGTATTTGGGCAGATTTTGGAAGATCCAAAAGGCTTTGAAGGTGTGAATTTGAGGGATGAGGGACTGCCCTTTTATAAGAGGGGTGAGGGGCACCTCAGGAAAGGGTAGAAAAATTATTTTATAATAAAATCATTTTCGGTTTCTAATGGCTCCAATGTGGATTATTTTAATTCTAAGGTGTGGATGGGTCGAAAACCACTCACCCAATAGGTTTTAGACAGGTTTTGGTGCATATATTAACTTTATCTTTCAGATTTAACTCTCAGTTAAATAGTTTTACATTTACCATTTCTCTTTGTATTTTGATATTATATGGTTAATAAACTTACTATATACTTTCAAGAGAACCCCAAATGGTTCATTAATGATGCAACAATAATTATATAAGTACTTTGGCCAAACCTTTTATTTTTAGGAATTGAATATCAGTTAATAATATTTTATTTTATTTTAAGAACCCTTTTATGTCAATTTTGACACTATTTGGTATTTTGTTTTTTCTAAATTCATAACAACATTATTACTTCGAAAAAGATTCATCTAACAAACCCTAATATTTCATATTAACCTAGTAAATTAGTTTAATTCATAAAAAGTCTCAAATTACATTTATTTGGATATTTATAATATCAATTATTTTAATATTTCATTAATTAGGTAATTACTGCATCATCATTGTGTCATAAATAAATTAAATTATATAATGTCTAAAAAATATAAATAAAATACCATTATGTATAAAATATTTTTATCTTTCTAATGAATATTTATAGTAGAATTTATCTTATGTATATCCCTATATTAAAAAATTTTAGTTATTAGAATTTGATTTTAACTCTTTTAACTCTTCTTTAAATAAAATAATAATAAGTGTCCTAATCTAATCCAAGTGGACCAAAGAGGTTCATATTTTATTCCTAAGGTTGTTTTTGATCACATTATACTTATCCAATAGAATTAGACATGTGTTAGGGTAATAATGATATCATTTTTACCCTTAATTACCCTATTTACTTTTAACCGTGGTAAATAAACGTAAAAAGTTAATATTCACCAAAATTATTTTTATATTATTGAACCAAATTTTACTCATTGATATTAACTGTGTCACTTGTATTTTCTAAATTCAACTCACAGAAGCAGTAAAATTATGTTTTATGTAAATTTGCAAATACTCCTATGAGGTAGGTAAAAGACGGTAAAATGTTCAATAAAATTTTTATATATCTAAAATTATTATAAACTGACACCAATAAATTACATTTAACATATATAGGTATTATGTATCTATTTTTTCCTAAAATAAATTTAAATAATTTAAATAATTATTTAAATAGAAAGTCGGTTTTAAACAATTACTCAATGTTTTTCACTATTCATCAAAAATTGAAAGTTTTCAGAAAAATACAAAAAATTCACCCTAAGATAATTTTCATATTTAGAATCCAAAAATGAAGTCCATTTTTAAAGATAAAATTTATAAAATTTCAAAAAGTGGGTATTACTATTTATAACAGCTAGTTTGATTGGTTGTGGTGTGTGAGAACTCGAAGTTGCGTAAAACACACACTATTGTATTATTAAAAGAGAAGCGTATCGTGGAAGTTGGGGTGTTACATTATCCCCTACTTAAAATAATTCCATCCTCGTAATTTCTAGAATATTACTACATAAAAAGACTCGAGTGCTTCTTGATCATAAGTTCCTTGGGTTCCCATGTTGCCTCTTCCATCTTATGAATTATCCATAGAACTTTTAATAGACGATTCATCCGGTTTCTCAGCACCTATTCTCTTGCATCAAGAACCTTGACAGGATCTTCGCAATAAGACAGATTGGGATCCAGTTCTAATTCTTCATAGGTGAGTACATGCATTGGGAGAAGCATGTATTTTCTCAACAGTGATATGTGGAACACATCGTGGACTTTGGAGAGGCTTGGCGGCATTTCCAACCAGTAAGCTACAACCCCAATTCGTTCTAGAATTTCGAAAGGTCCGATGTACCTAGGAATCAATTTTACCTTCTTACCGAAATGTATAACACCCTTCCATGGAGACACCTTCAAGAAAATATGATATCCTACCTGAAATTCCAAATCCTTCCTTCAATTATCTACATAGCTCTTCTACCTACTTTGATCTACTTTGATGTGGTTTTGGATTACCTTTACCTTTTCCATCATTTCCTCCACCAGTTCTGGGCCTACGAGTTTTCTTTCACCAACATCATCCCAACACGTTGGTGTGTGACATCTCTTTCCGTATAATGCTTCATATGGTGCCATCTGAATACTTTAATGGAAGAAATTGTTATTGTAAAATTCTACCAGAGGTAAATATTGATCCCACATACTTTGAAAGTCAAGTGAGAAAGATCTCAACATGTCTTATAAGGGTTGAATAGTCCATTCTAATTGTCAATCGGTTTGGGGGTGGTAGACAGTGCTCAAATGAAGTTCAGTGTCCAGGGCTTTCTGAAGACATTTTCAGAATCTTGATGTAAAAAGTGGATCAAAATCAGAAACAATCGATAATGGTACTTCATGAAGTCTAACAACTTCATTAATAGATAGTCTTACCAATCATTCAAGTGGTAAATCTTCTCTTATAGAAAGAAAATGTTCTGACTTGGTAATATGATCAACAATGACCCATATTGCATCATTCCTTCTAGGAGTATTTGGTAGTCCCATGAAAAATTCCATTATAATATTATCCCATTTCCACTCAGGCGTGGGAAGAGGTTTCATGACTCATCTAGGCTGTTGCCTTCCAGCTTTCACTTGTTGACAAACCATATATCTTGACACAAAATCTGCAATCTCCCACTTCATGTTGTCCCACCAAAAATGTTCCTTTAAATCTCTATACATCTTAGTGTTACCATGGTGTATAGAGAAATTGGAACTATGAGAATCATCCAAAAATTCTCTTTTTAGATCAGGTATATTGGGGACACAAAGTCTCATCCCAAATTTCAAAATTCCATCTTCATACACAAATTCACTCAATCTCCCATCATTCACAGCTTTAATCTTCTTTTGAAACTCTTCATCACCAGTCTAAGAAATCTTTATCCTTTCTAGTAAGGATGATTTGGAAACCATTTGAAAAAGTATTGATGTTTCACCTTCCATGGTTATTCCCATATCCATCTTTATAAGATCCATGTATATAGGATCCTTTTCAACTCTCATCTTGTTCAAAAATCCATGATATTTTCTCCTCAAAGCATCTGCCACTTTATTTGCCTTCCTCGGGTGGTAGTGTATAGTGAAATCATAATCCTTGAGTAGTTAAAGCCATCAACTTTTCCTCATGTTGAGTTATTTTTGTGAGAAAATATACTTCACACTCTTGTGATCGGTGTATATATCACAATTTTTACCATAGAGATAGTGTATCCAAATCTTCAAAGAAAATATTACATCTAATAATTCAATATCATGAGTAGGATAGTTTTTCTCATGAATTTTTAGCTGTTGTGATGCATAGGCAATAAACCTATCATTCTGCATAAGGACACAACCAAGTACTTTATTTGAAGCATCACTATAAATAACAAACCCATCATTCCCTAATAGTAGAGTCAATATAGGAGCCTTGAATAATCTTCTCTTCAATTATTCAAATCATTCTTCACATTATTTTATCCAAACAAATTTCACCCCTTTATGTGTGAGCTTGGTTAATGGGTTATCCAATCGGGAAAAATTATGGACGAAACGCCGATAATAACCTGCTAAACCAATAAAACTGTGTACCTCAGTTATACTTGTCGGTGCTGGACATTCTTGTATTTATCTTGTCTTAGAAGGATCAACAGAGATTCCATACTCGGAGACAATATGGCTAAGAAAAGAAATCTCTTGAAGCCAGAATTTACACTTGATAAAATTCCCATATAATTCATGTCTTCAAAGAGTCTTCAGGATAATGCGTAAGTTATTTTCATGATCTTCACATCATTTTGAGTATACCAAGATATCATCAATAAATACCATGACAAAGTCATCAAGATATTCCTTGAAAACCCTATTCATTAGATCCATGAAGACAGAGGGTGCATTAGTCAATCCAAAAGGCATTACTATAAACTTGAAATGCCTGTACCTGGTTCGAAATGCTGTCTTCGGAATGTCTTCCTCTTTCACGCACAACTGATGGTATCTAGATTGAAGGTCAATCTTAGAAAATTATTTAGCTCCATGCATTTGGACAAATAAATCATCAATGCGAGGTAGGTGATACTTGTTCTTTATTGTTATATCATTGATCTCCCTGTAGTCAATGAAAACCTCATAGATCCATCTTTCTTTTTAAAAAAAGGATAGGGGATCCCCATGGAGAAACACCAGGTAAAATAAATCCCTTATTACTCAATTCCTCTAGTTGTTTCTTTAGTTACACTAATTCCACAGTGGACATTCTATAAGGGGTCTTCGATATGGGCCTTCATCTAGGAATTAAATCAATGGACAACTCAATTTCTCATTCTGGAGGATGTCCAGGTAAATCATCTAGAAACACATCAACATATTCTTTCACAATAGGTACATCCTCTATTCTAACATTCCTTTCCTCACCCACAATTATTTCATTATCTTCCTCCCCAATAATTCAATTTAGTTGAGCTACTGAGGGTGGATCTAGATAAGAATCAGGTGATGATGATTCTACTCTAAAGATAAGGTGTTCTTTATCATCATTATCAAAACTCGTAACCTCCTTCCTCTTACAATAAATTTTTGCATCATGTTCAGAAAGACAATCCATACTGAGGATTATATCAAATTAAATCATGGTTATGATGATGAGATCAGTAGATAAAGAACATTTATATGCCCTAATGGGAACTGATTCACAAAACATTGTTGTAGTGATAATCCCCTTTAGGGTTTTTACTGACAAATCCCTTGTTAAATCAAATTACAAATATCTAATTTTCTTAGAAAACTGGGAAGATATGAAACAATGCGATGATACAGAATTAAATAAATCATTGGCTAAACTTTAGGAAACAATTAGATTACCTAACACCACGTCTTTCGGTGCTTCAACCTCAGCAGTAGTGATCGCATAAGCTCGGCCTTGATCCCTTGGCCTTTTCTGAGGTAATTTTCCCTGACGCTTAGGACATTCATTTGCATAATGTCCCATCTCCCTACAATTGTAGCATTGAACATCGATAGCTTCTTTCTTCCCCTTGTATTCATGAGTTTGGTGGCCTTTTTCACCACACTTGTAACAGACTCCCATTCCCTTCAAGAAAGTGTCAGGGTGTTTCTTCCCACATTTACTATAGGATGGATATTCAACATTTCCCTTCTTCCCCTTATTTCCATTTCCAGAGTGATCAGCAGATCTCTTCTTCTCTTGCTTTTCTTTAAAGTCATAATACTTAGAGAATTAATTTTTTGTCTTGATAGCACATGAGACAATATTTTTGTATAACGAGAAAGATTATGAGACTAATGATCGACATAGAAATGCTTTTAATCCATCAAATAAATGATCAATATTACTTCTTGGGTTACATATATAATCTGCAGAATGCCTTGCTAACCCTATAAAGTTAGACTCATACTTTGCAACATTCTCGTCCTCCTTTTGCCTAAGACTCAGAAATTGTCTTTCCATATCTTCTCGATGGTCATGAGGAAAGTATTTATCTAAAAAAATCTCTTTAAACTCCCTCCATTCCATCTTTGATACTTCATCATCTTACTTCATGTTTTGAATCAATGACCACCATTGATCAGCATCTCCAGTGAGGTGGTAATCTGCCATGACAACTTTTTCCCTTTCGCTACTCCCCAAGGCGTGGAATATTTTCTCTAATGAATTTATCCATTGCTCAGCTACTAGTGTATTTTTACCCCCATTGAATGTTGGTAGTTGTGTCCTCATGAAGTGATCTAACATTTATCCTCCATGCTGCGGATCAGGGTGCTCCATACGGGTAAGGTTATTATTCATAACCTGAGTGTGTTGTCCCAGTATAGTGATAAGCTGATCAGCACCAGTTGTATCACCAGTTCCACTATAATTATCTTGAGCAGGAGGGAAATCCCTACATTGAGTGCGTGCATTAATATGGTTTCCATTCCTTCCACTAGACACCATTTCTAGACAATGGCACAAACTAGATTAGTTTATGAATCGAAATACATAATTCCAAACTTGTAAAACACTTAACATAAATTGAAAAGTTTATGGATATAATACATAATCATAAAAATGTTTTCTTTGAGGAAGTATATACTCATGAACCCTTCATAATGATTTTTAAAGAAAATGAGAATTATCCTAAGCATATCCCGAGGGAGTGTCGTAACCAAGAGTGGAGAAAATCCCGTTGTCGTGCACCAATTCCCGTTTGATTCTAACTTAATGTGGTGTTTTCGGGTTTTACCCCTAGGTACATCTGGGCCAAAACCACCTCTACCTACCCATATCCAGACAGGGATGTATTTTTTGGAAAAGACACAAAATCTCCACAATACCAAAATTCTAGGAAGTTCTTCTATACTAAGCCGCAAAGTCTATCTTAGGGTAATGAGCTCTAATAAGAGTTTATCTAAATATAGATTCCAAGGTTTTTACTAAACTTCCTATGATACCAACTGTAACGCCTCGATCCCAGAAGGCCAGAGTCTGTGCATTATTACATAACATTGGCATGATCACAAAATATTACGTCTCGAAAGACCAATTAGTTTATCAGCCTTGTAAGTACTAGATACATTAATAAGTCTTACATTATATCATAAAGTGAAAAACTAAAAAAAAATAGTCTCCATAGTCCACACTCATATCCCCTCAGACTATCCCTACAGGTCAGTCATAAAATACTTCTTCACATCCTGGGAAAAATAAAACATATAAAGGGGTGAGATCAGATGCTCAGTAAGGACAACAACATAGTGGAAACTTTCATAAATAAGCATAAAAATTTAAGGCAATGTATAAGAATAAAAAAAAATCCTTTTAAACTTGAACTTCTGTATAATGTGGCAAAGTTAAAATCAAATAATTCAATTTAATTACTCACATGGATATTATACCAGTCGAATAATCACATGCAATATCAATATCCACTTTCATAATGAGGGAATGCATAGTGTCAGACTTTTATAACCACATAGTCAAGGCCTTATGCCAATACTACAAATCAGATTTTGTAGAGGCCTTTTCCAAGACACTAGTTTGTCTCATGAGACCTACCGATGCATCGAGGAGCTATAGCAGGCTCCACCCGTCACTTACTAAGTCCAATGCATTCCTTATATGGAAAGGTTTAAACATAACATAAACATTCGTATTAAAACTGGCATATGAAATGTCAATACTTTATCCATAAACCATGAATGGTATGAAATAAAAAATCCACAGTCAAACATATCACAAAACCTTCAATATAATAAGGAAGTTTTGTATCATAATAAATCAACTTCAAATAAACAAAAAATCCTTCAAAGGATGTTGACATAGATGAAATCAAAACATTTTTTTTGAGAAATAACTCTTTCTATTTTGAAATAATTTAAGAAAATATTTATTTTTACAATATTCTTATAATATTGTAAGGGAAGCTTCAATGATGTTATAACGGCGGAAAATAGCCACACCCACCGTATAAGTTAAAAAAACATTCTTACCTTAATTTTGTTGAAAAGGTTATAAAAACCTTGTTTGAAAAACAACGGAAAGATTCCTTTATAAAAATATTATAAAAATTAAAACAAGGGTATAAATGACTTTAACTCATAGTCTATAAAATTGTAAGAATGTTTTGAAATACATTTTTATGAAACATGGATGTGGATGATAAAGAGGTCCTAGTAGATAATTACGTATAAACAACCTTGGATAATGAGGAGATTGTAGAATTAACCCTTACCTTGTAATTTTACTTGGTCGAGGGTAGGTTAACCTCCTTTATAATGGTGAAATAATTGTTGTCAAATTATAAAAGAATCATATACATTAAAATGATATCATATATGATCTTTTAACATTGCTTTGTTAATAATATCTTAGTATTATCGTCATTTCGGGTGTTAAGGGATTCTTTTTCCTTTATATTTTTTGTTATGTGAGTCATATTTGTTATGGATGGGATGTATCTTATTCAAATCCAGAATGATATCAAGTATTTAAACATTATTTTTAATCATCAAATGAAAATTATTCTTGAATGGATATGATGGGGAATGAATCTCATCGCGTTCATGGAGACGGTAATCCATACTTAAGAATGAGCGACAATGTCATTTTTTTGATATTAAAATAATATATAATTTGATGGTATATAATATATACAGAATCATTATCATGTTATATTTATTATTTACATCAATTAAACATTATTATTTTACCCATCCAAATAATAATATATTAAATGACAATTACACCATGACGTGGAGACGGTAAGCCGTACGTACGCACGTATGGTGACATGTCATTCCAAGGATGGATAGAATAATGAATATGGTTGTACCATATTTATAATAACATCACAGTATATATAAGATACTGGAGTTATTATTTTATAATGGAAACAATAATGAAAGAGGAAGTCGAAGTAGAAAGGAACTTGAAAGAGGTGGTGAGATATTTACCTCTTCTTCGTGTTCCTCCTTTTGATTTGATCAAAAGGGCTCATTTGGTTGGATTTATGACTAAAGTAAGGCCTCTAGGATGAAGGTAGGATAGTTGAGAGGGTATTTGTGCAGATTTTGGCCGATCCAAAAGGCTTTGAATGTGTGAATTTGAGGGATGGGTGAGTGCCCTTTTATAAGAGGGGTGAGGGGAACCTTAGAAAAGGCTAGAAATATTATTTTATAATAAAATACTTTTCTGTTTATAATGGCTCAAAAGTGGATTATTTAAATTCTAAGGTGGTTATGGGTCACAAAACACTCACCCAATAGGTTTTAGACAGGTTTTTGTCACTATATTAACTTTACCTTTTAGATTTAACTCTTAGTTAAATAGTTTGACATTTACCAAGTCTCATTGTATTTTTATATTATGTGGTTAATAAACATACTATATACTTCCAAGTGACCCCCATGTGGTGAATTAATGATAAAAATATCATTATATAAGTTCTTTGGCTGAACTGTATATTTTTAGGAATAGAATATCAATTAATAATATAATATTTGTTTAAAAACTCTTTTATGTCAATTTTTACACTATTTGGTATTTTGTTTTTTATAAATTCATAAAAGCATTATTAATTCAAAAAAAATTCATCTAACAAACCCTAATATGTCATATTAACCTATAAAATTAGTTTAATTCATAAAAAGTCTCAAATTACATTTATTTGTATATTTATAATATTAATTATTTTAATATTTCATTAATTAGGTAATTACTGCATCATCAGTGTGTCATTAATAAATTAAATTTTTTAATGTATAAAAAATATAAATAAAATACCACTATTTATAAAATCTTTTTATATTTCTAATTAATATTTATAGTCAAATTTATCTTATGTATAACCCTATATTAAAAATGTTTTAGTTATTAAACTTTGATTTTGACTCTTTAAACTCTTCTTTAAATAAAATAACAATAAGTGTCCTAATCTAATAAAAGTAGACCAAAGAGGTTCATATTATATTACTAAGGTTGTTTTGGGTCGAATTATACTTATCCAATAGAATTAGGACATGTGTTAGGGTAATAATAAAATCATTTTTACCCTTAATTACCCTATTTACTTTTAACCGTGGTAAATAAAAATAAAAAGTTTCTATTCACCAAAAATTATTTTTATATTATTTAACCACATTTTACTCCATGATATTAACCATGTCTTTAGGATTTTTAAAATTAAACTCACAGAAGCGGTAAAATTACATTTTATGTAAATTTTCAAATACTCCTAGGAGGTAGGTTAAAGACAGTAAAAAGTTCAATAAAATTTTTATATATCTGAAATTATTATAATCTGACTCTAATTAATTACATTGAACATATATAGGTATTATTCATCTATTTTGACCTAAAATAAATTTAAATAAAATAAATAATTATTTAAATAAAAAGGCAGTTTTAAACAATGACTCAGTGTTTTTCACTATTCATCAAAAATTGAATTTTTTCAGAAAAATACCAAAAATTCACCCTACACTAATTTTTATATTCCAAATCAAAAAATGAAGTCCGTTTTGAAAGATAAAATTTATAAAATTTCAAAAAGTTGGTATTACTATTCATAACGGCTATTTTGATTGGTTGTGGTGTATTAGAACTCGAAGTTGCGTACAACACATGCTATTGTATTATTCAAAGAGAAGCATACCATGGATGATTGGGGTGTTACAAGAAACAAGGATCCATTCTCATAATGTCTTTCAAAATACTCTAGTATATTGGCCCAAAATGGTTGGTGATCCCTAAGGCTGAGAATCTATACTGTTTGGGGGTCTTTTTAGATGTGGAAGATGATGGAAACCCAAATAATGAGAGATGTGAAGCCTGGAAACTAATGAGAGCATGTCCATGCGGAATCCAACACTCTAGTTCCTAAACCATAGTGCATCTAAGCACGTTGACTAGGCATAATAGTTGTTGAGAATTATAGATGTGAAAGGGATAAATGGTTTGATGAACATAGGGCTGGACCCAAGGATAGAATTTCTAGTCATTTCTATGCATCCCAAGATGATGGGAATCAAGCCATACGTAGATCTGGAAAATGTCGTGTTGTTTACTGGTCTGTGAAAAGGATGGAAGGAGAAATGAAGAAGATCCCAAAATGGTAAGTATATGGAATGGATATTATAAACACAATGTGAATGAGGACCAAATGGGTTATCATCACATGTTCTTCAGATAGAGTTCCTGCCAAGGGGGATGGAAATAATGTAGGATTTGAGGCACCCAGGGCTGGAGTCGAAGACTAAATGTCTGGGCGTTCTGACTTATCCCATGAAGATGGGAACGAAGCTATACGTAGTTCCTTAAAATGTCATGGTAGGGTACCAATTCCTAGAGAAATAATGTCATGTAGGTCTATCCCATGCACCAAAAGAATCATCATTTGAGGGATCTTGTTTATTTTTTAGGGTGGATGTGTTTTTTAAGAAACAAACCCAGGATGGAGAATCTAGGTATCACCAAAAAAATCAAGCCATATGTAGGCATTGAAAAATTTCATGGTGGTTGTCTGATACCAAACATTATATCCCATCAAGTGAGGACACCACAATACAATTTCATTTTTCATTGTGTGTCCAGGACAATTGTATCAGATTTTAGGGTCATATGACTGGACAATACCGTGCGTTTTAACGTTGTGTAGAAAAGATGCAATGGTTTAAAGTCATGTGGGACCTGGCATCATAGTTTAACATCATATGGCACAGACACATATAGAAGAATTAGGTTCTAAAGCGGATTTTCATGATGTGATAAAACATACCTTATGTGAATGGGGATAAGAAAAGTCCACACCACACTATGCACAATCCCAAGGGGGGTATTCCGGTCAAGGGGCTAGAAATGATCAAAGGACATGGGGATAGATATGCAGATGAAATGTTTGGGTGTTTCTATATATCTCGTTAGGATGGGAATCATGCCAGATGTAGTTATAAAAATCTCATGCAGTTTAACGTCATATGGTAAGGATAGAGATAGGAGGGACAAGCTCTTAAGGGGGAGTCTGTGGTGCGACTATTATAAACTTTACATGAATGAGGACCCAAGCACACATACACCACACCATTAAATCCTATAATAGTCAGGTCCAAAAGTCCTAATCTAATAGATAATTATTAGAGCTTGAGTTGGACCCAATGATGAAATGTCCAAACATTCCTTTGTATCCCATATATATGGGATTTAAGCCATTTGTAATTCTTGAAAATTTTGTGTAGTTTAAAGTCATACAACAAGGATGAAGGGGTCATAGTATATGGTCATAGATATCAGACCGAGACAAGGGAGGTTCCTCTAAGCAAGTGTAAACATTGACCAAGTCCCTAAGCCCATGTGAGTGACACTCGATAAGGGAAACTAAGGCAGAGAAGATCTTCGCAACCTATGGAATAGTTAGAAGCAGAAATAGTGTGGAGCTAAGGATGACACCACAACATTGATTCAACCTCTTGATGTGCATAGGTTCACGGGGGGATAACACCAAGGGTTTCAAAATTCTACATGAACATTATGGAGTGTAAATATATGTGAATCATGAGTCTATATTCCCAAGGTTTGGGGAATAATGGGGTGGTGTAACGATGGAGGATAACTATTTAAAGTGTTTGAAACACAACATACACATCGTGAGACATGAATTAGGAACAAACCAATGAAATTTGACTACTGAACATATTCTCAATGTGGGATTGTGAAAATTATCGTTCAAAATACTTAGGAACGTTGGAATAAGATGGTAGGAGAGTATTGAGGCCTTGTATCCATACCTTTCAGGGGTCCTTTCAGATTTGAAAGATTATGAAAACCCTAAATAAAGAAATGTGTGAAGCGTGGTGATGGAATAAAACATATCCATGTCCAATAATACACTCTAGGTCGTACACCATAGTGCATCTAAGTATGTTAGTGAATTTTCAAAAAGGGATGAGGGGGCCAATTAAGAATAGGAGAATCGAGGAGATAAGTTAATGGGAGGGGTATGATCATCTCTCATGAGAGAGAAACATAGCATGATTACTACAAACCCAAAAAGAATGAGGACATAATCGCACACCGCACCACATACCCCCGAGAGAACCTAGTCCCAGGGGCAAGAAAAAATTGAAGGTTTCCCAAAATCGGGGTTGCACCAGAAGATGAAATCTCTTAGTGTCCCTGCATATCTAATCATGATGGGATTCAAGTTGTACGTAGTTCTAGAAACGTCATTTTGTTTAATATAATTAAAAAAGGATGGATATGGGATCAATGATTTTCTATAATGAGGGGAACATGGTGTGATCGTTGTAAAACTGACATGAATAAGAACATAATCCCACATCACACCATATGAAAGCCTAGTAGAATATAAACCCAAATGGGGTGAATAGAATTGTTGGGATTGACCCAACGATAGAATGTCATGGTGTTCCTAGGTATCTCACAGGGATGGGAATCAATCCAAACATATTCCTTGAAAATTCTTGGTTGTTTAACATCATACGACTAGGATGAGGGGGGTGGAGTATCTCAAGGGGATGTGCATAGAGTGGAAAGAGGTAATAGCCCGACATGATTGAGGATGAAGAGTCCATACCACACAACATGATCCTAAGAGAGAACATGGGCCAAGTGGCCAAAGTGGTCAAGGGACCTCAGGCTGGGCCACGAATGAATGTTTTGTGCATTCTTAGGTATCCCATATGGATGGGAATCAATCCATACATTGTGATGAAAATGTAATGCAGTTTAATGTCATGTGGTAAGGATGAGGAGATCTTAGTTTAAGGTCGTAGAGCATGGACCGTTTAGAGTTTCATGTCTTGAAGGATGAGGATGAGAATTTACACGTCATCTAGGATGGTAAGGTAGTTTAATGTCTTTCAGGGTGAAGGGGGTTTATTTTAAGGTTGTAGAACTCATACCATTTTGCAGTTTATCATCCTATTGGATGAGTGTGGGGTAGTATTACATCGTTCAGTCGGGACGGATCATGCAGTTTAACATCATGTGGTGGAGATATGGATTGGAACTCTTAAGAAAACAACTGATTAGGGAATTTATCATTTCAGGGAGGAGTAATATGCTCAACATCCATGGTGACTAGGGATTATGTTCCATTGGGGAAAAACCTTGTGAATGATACAAGGTCTATCCCACTTGGGATCCAACATTGATGGTTTCCTGTTGGGTATCATTGGAGTTATGAGGACCTATACCATGTCACCTTGAATGAAATATTGAAGATGGACTTTCTTGTTGAAATCCCTAGAAATCTTGTTAGGATGCATCTCTATATTTTGAAAGGCATGGAGTTTGTTCTCATTGAGGGCCTCCAGTTCAGCTAGATAGATTTAAACTAATTTTTCTAGTTCCTGATGAACGCAGAAGACTATGCATATTGAGTGTAACTGGATCCCAATGGCTAGGAATTCCTCTATTCAAAAAATCATGGAATATAGAGTCACCTGAGTGGAATTATGAGTCGTCGTCTGATATTCCCAGAGGGCATTTGGGAGTTTTCCGGCAAACTCTTCTCATTCTAACCAACCATAATTGGAAATATCTTAGAGAGGGTTTTTATTAACTCCTTGATCTTCCCATTTACTTGAGCATGATGTTGAGAGGTATGATTATAAAGGATGTTGCACTTAAAATACAATTTCTTGAGCTCATCTACTCAGATTTTGGTGACATTATTAGTGAGGACAGCATGAGGGACTCAAAATTGGTACATGATATTGGAGATCAAAAACCCAATGATAGAGTGGGCCTTTACTTTCATTAATGGAACTTCCTCCTCCCACATTGAAAAGAAATCAATAGTGGTCAGAATGAACCTGAACAGGGGAGCTGTTGCTAGTGGATATGGTCCCACGACCTCGAGTCCCCAGAATGAAAAGGGCCAACAGTACATGGTAGTGTAGAGAGGCTCTGGCGGCAACTGCAAAAAATTAGCATAAATTTTCCCAGAATGGTACCTCTTGGAAAACTTGATATATTAACATATTATAGTGGGACAAAAAGACCCCAATATCTGGATCTGATGAGAGTGTTTTGGCCCAGTCTGATAAGCCCTACAATAACCAGCATGAACTTATTGCAGGACCTATGAAATATCACATCCTTTAATGAAATGGAGGACAATCCTATCAAACATGCATCTATAGAGGATTTGATCAATATTGGGACCAATCTTGAGGGTGAACTTCAATGCGCACCATCGAATCTGATCATGATCAGCTTGGTCTTCGTGGAGATTACCGTGTCAGAGATACTTGATAAAGAGATGTGTACAATCATGTGTCTCTTCCAACACCACGGAAGGGGACCTAGAGGTCCTAACATGGAGGCACTATCTATAAAATGAATTAACTGTGGGATATCATCATGGTCTGAAGTGACATGAGTGATTACTCATCGATGCATTGCATTGGTAATCAAATCATCCTAGTCAGGCTCTACAAGAGATGTCTCCAGGATGGACAAGGCATCAACTTGGTCATTCTGCGATCAAGGGACATGAGTAACTTTTGGACTAGAAAGGAATTGTTCCATCTATTGATGAGTATTCTCTAATAGTGGTACAATCTCCAGCTTCCTGACAATGTAGTCACCACTGATCTTCTTTATAACCAGTTCAAAGTCTCCTTTCACATGTAGGTGGGGAACATCAAAATCAAGAGCCATGTTGAGACCTATGATGAGGGATTATTACTCTACCTCATTGTAGGTATAAACTTCTACCAATAAGAACTAATAAGGTAGAAATATTGTGTAGGAATGATGAAAATGACACCCAAACCCACTCTATTGAGTCTAGTACCATTGATTCTTCTACCAGTGGGGCATCGAGATGCCCCTTCAGAGATAATTTTCCAACAAAGAATGGCTTTTTCTAATGAGAGAATTACCTCATCTAGAAAATCATGATCTAAAGACTATTCTGAAGGGGTTGGAAGGGTGAAAAGAAAGTCTGCCAATGCTTGTCCCTTGATAACCTTCTGGGGGAAAAACATTATGTTGAACTATTGAAGGATCACTGCCCTCAGAGTTTGATGACCAGTCAACAAAGGGCAATTCATAAAGTAAATAATAGGATCCATTTTAGAAATTAGATGTATTTCATGGTGCTACATGTAATTTCGTAATTTCTACACTATGAATACCAGGGTGGGGTAGCTCTTCTCGAAAAAGGAGTTTCTGGTATCCGTATTGAGAAGCATGCGGCTGAGATAGTATAATTTTTTTGTTCCCTCATTGTTATTCTAGGAGAGAAGGGCACTGAGGGACCATTCCAGAGTGGTCACATAAAAGACCATTGGCTTCCTAGGAATGGGTGGAATCAGAACTGGAGGTTGTAGAAGGTACTATATTATTTCCTCAAAATTAGTCTAGCACACCTCATCCCACTGATAATCAGCACCTTTCTTCATGATCTAAGAAAAGGCTTTACACTTGCCAGCCATATTTTTTATGAATAAGTGTATATAGTCTATGTGTCCTTGAATGCCTCAGAGCTGATCAATGTTTCTCGAAGGAGAAATTTGGCTGATGGCCTTGATCTTTTTCGGACCAAATTCAATGCATCTGTATCTGACAACGAAGTCGAGAAACATTCCAGCGGTGGCCCAGAAGGCACACTTCAAGGGGTTCATCTTCATATAGCAGGAATAGAAGAACCCTAACCCTTTCTCATGTTCTTTGATATGGTCCTGAAACTGGTGAGATTTAACCCCTAGATCATCCACATATAATTCAACAATTTTCCCAAGGATCGACATGAATATGCAGTTTATGGAACGTTGATAGGTTGAACCTGAATTCTTTAGACTGAAAGGAATTACCATGTAGTAAAATTTACCTTGTGGTTAACTAATGGTGGTAGAAAATTAAACCTCATGGGTCACTTAGATTTTATTATATCTGGAATACTCATCCATTAATGAGAGAGCCTAGAACCCAGCAGTCACATTGATCAACAGTTCTATCACCGGAAGGGGAAAATAATCCTTCAGACAGTGATGGTTGGGATCCTGAAAGCCGATGCAAACTATGATTTTTCCATTATTCTTCATGAATAAAATTTTTTTATCTAACCATATGGGGTAATGGATCTTTTTAATGAAGTTACCTCTGATGATCTAATCAACATCGACCTTGACTGTGGCACCATAAGAAGGTTGTATCTTTCTAGAAGGTTATTTGAACCCGATATGATTTGTTGGAAGACCGAGACAGAGGAAGGAGACCTAAGGATATAGACCTAGAATATAGCCATAACTCCAACCTAATATATCATTATGATACATCATGAAATCCTTGTATCGTTGTTGATCTTAGATATGCACAACGACCCTGATCAAAGTTGTTTTCAGACCCATATCATTAATAAGGTTCACATGTACCAATTCATAGACCATGGTAGAGACACCCTCTTCAGATGTAGGAGTGGCGTCACCCATGTCATATTATTCATCCTCGATGAAAGGATCATCGATAAGAGGAAACTCTTCTGAGTTGACAGGTCACAATGAGACACTAGTGCCAGTTTGAGCGGTGGTGGACACCACATCGACAGACTCCTACACTTCTAAAACCATGGTGACAATAGCTGTCGACCTGATCCCATTTGATGTTCAACCAAATTGTCCACATTAGATGATATCAATGAAATATTGGTGCATCATCTTGATCCGGTTTATCCTAGCCTAGAGAAACCATAAAATCTGATGTATTTAAGTTTCCATTGGGTGGACATCTCAATACCTTATAATTATAGGGGGCTCTGGGATCACACAATCCGGATATGTGTTAGAATAATAGGCGATCATCTAGCATTACTTGGACATGTTAATGCCCCTCCTTTTCGTTCTGGAGACAAAAAATCATTTCCCCAGGTATGGGGTCCTGGCCTCTAGTTAGTGGATTGGGAAAATGTAGGCATCATCTAGGTCTAACCACGGGACAGTCACAACCATAGCATGTTCAACCTTGTTAACCTAAATCTTATAGTCCTTTCTCTTGTAATAGTCATAAGCCATGTAGCAGGATTCACAATATGAAAAGGGATATGCATCAACTTGGAGTACACCTGCTCGACCATTAAAGGAGTAATTAAGGCATTCTTGATATGAGGAGGGGACCACCGCGTGCAGGTGGAGCCATGACCTACCCATCAATGCGTTATTTGTGGTGTCTTGTGAGAAAACCATGAATACAATTCTAGATACTAGGACACCTAACTAGGCAATTTGGTTAAATTTTTAAACATTCATTGACTCTTTCATCACGTAACAATGAATTTTTCAGTCAGAGGGACCCAGATCTTCCTCAGAAAGTCCCATCATTCGAACTATCTGGGCCAGGATAAGGTTAATCCCCAAGACCATGTCGACAAGATAGTGGAAGACTTCAATGATGTTGAAATGAATTGTGATGTACAGTGGGAGAATATGATCTTGTATAGGGGAACATCATTATTCTCTTGGGAAAGAGATAATTTCCTGACATTTCTGATGCTCGACTACCTCAACATGGAAGGATTCGACAACTCTTACCTCTGTCTCAAACTTAAGGGGGATTCTTAAAGAATAGATAAGGTATTCATGCATATAAGATGATAGGTTAAGAGCCACAAGTATAATGTGATTATCAATAATTATAGAGAGATTCTTGAGGATGTTATAATTCCATACCAGGAATACACTTCTGCTGACAGGAGGTCACTCTGTGGTAGGTGGTTTAACAGGCACTGCTGGTTAAACCAATGGTTGAGTGTTACTGGGAATTTCTTGTTGCTCATCAGTCAAAATTCTTAGAGTGAATATCAGATAAGGTCCAGGTGACCGAGGACCATCCACAATGGAAAGTGATGGATTATTTCATGGTCATGGTGGTTTAGCCTAATCAAGTAGTCAAATGGCGGTGGAGGCAAATCTGATGGAATGATATGAGAAGGCTGTACAAGTTGAGTTCTACACTGGTCATGTTGTTTTCTCTTGGTGGCATGAACGACTTGGGTGGAAGCACTGACCAATGAATTCAGGTGATTCACATAACCACGGCTCTGTCAAAGCTGGTGTCGGCTGGGGATAATGGGAGGATCCGACTCGCACTCTTCGTCATTGAAAACCATGCAGGGGTTTACCAACTCCATGGTATTGATCGAAGCATACCGTTGATCACCAATTGAAGAATCCTCTATCACTAGGTGTATTATAATGGGAAATATCCATCTCTATGGGCATGAAATCACTAAGAGTACGGGATGAAGATGTCATTGGTGGGGCACTTTTCTTTCCCTTGCGTCATCGATGCTTCTCGTTCTGGGAAGAAGAACGCTGAGATGTCAATACAAAAGTATTATTTATAGGAAATCCAGTGACTTAAAATGGATTGTGTTGATTCAAATGTGCATAGATAATACCATGGGCATGGGGGACTTCCCTACAAGCCATCCGTTCATCGTATTTTTGAGACCCATTGTTAAAAACCTGTTGTTATTCACATTCACTATCACTGTCATAGTCAGGACTATGAACACACATGAGACCTATGATGGGGATGGATCAAACTTGACTATTCTTTTATTGAAGTTTTATTGGATCAAGTCATTATACAAATAGTATTACATGCGGGAGTGCCCAAGGATCTTGTGATAGGGGAAGTAATTGGGGCGATCAGTGAGATAATCCTCTTCAGGCCTCCTATATTCTAGCAACCATACAATTCCTTGTTCCAAGGTAGTTTTTAAAAAACCAAGGACCTGATCCACATTAAACGAGTAGGTCTGGTTCCTTTGGTCTAGGAAGTGGGATTTATGAGCCTTACCCAGACGAGGGCCTAGAGGATCCAATCAAAGAGGTGGAACCTGATTATCTCGCCTAGGGGACTAGGTTGTGTCATGCGAGGGGCGCCTACCGATTCTGAGGTGGGTGCTACAGAGTTGGAGGCTATTCCTAAGTTTGTGACCCTAAAAAAGGTTGTGGAGGCAGTTCCATAGGTAATTACTCTTTCTTATTGGGAGGATCTATTTTTTCTGCTATGGAGGGATCGACTTTAGTGACTCTTCTTGAGGGAACTAAAAGAGGACACATACGTGCCTTCATGGATTGCTACAAGGTATCCTCTAGACACTGAGCTTTGTTAGAGAAATCCCAAAATCACCCTATGTAGTTCCGAGTGGTGGGAGTAGGGACCAATTCGGTATTACCATTACCCATGCACATTTTTAATAGCTTCTCTGGGGTTAGTGTATTATAGAGGGAATATTTGAGGCCCTTCCACCTAGAGAAAAAGTTTGCAACACGCTTATCAGGCCACTATTTTCACATGAAGAGGTCAATAGTGCTTGTCTTCTAGGTGGTGGAATAGAACTAGTAAGGAAAATTCCTTGGAAGGTCCTCCTAACCAGCTATTGACCAAATGGGTAATTGGTTGTACCAAATAAATGCGGTCCCTTTCAGTTTTTGTATGAAACTCCAGAGCTTGGTGGCCTCTTATTGCACTAGAGTTCCTAGTATGGGTACACACTATGAGATAATGTGGTCCAGATGCTATAGTGGATCACTAGTCCCATTAAAGGGAGATAAAGTAGGTTTATCATTCCTGGGGGTGTCGGCATGTCTTCCACCCATGTTAGATAAGTCTTTTCGTCAAGCAAGATCACCACATGTCATGTTTCCAAACCCTCAAGTCAGGAAATGAGTGCAGACATCAGATCATCTTGGAAGGGACTCATGTCTTGATGGGGTTCCCTAACCACCACTACCTTGGATGGCTTGTAAACATAGTAACCCAACCTAGAGTCATGTATAGCATATATTGGGATGACATGCGGGATACTGGAGGGACGACCTGTGGAGTGGCTGGGGGGAACCTAAGCTAGGTCCTGAGGAGGGTTATCACAGAACTCAGGGGGATTTGGTGATTCATATCGTGCCCTCTATCCAATAAATCTAGCCTCTACCCTATATATAGTGGAAGGATGATCAAATTCACCTAGATGAAACTAACAAGGGGGAGGCTATACCTGCCCCTGCAACCCCAGTCGAGGATTACTGTAATCTGATCACCATTCCCAAGAACATTCATCGAGAAGGTCATCGACCACATTTTTATGTTTCGTGAGCTGTTGATGAAACACATAATTTTTAGGGTCATCATCCGAAATTATCACTAAGAAATATGGGTCAAGTGATTTTATGGTCATATCATTCTCTTTACCCTTATTGGGGGTCCCAACTGAAGGATAATAATAAAGAAGGTGCAGGAAGGCCCGATAAATTTATTTTTTGGAAAGTAACCCTTCCCAAAGGATGCAACAGCTATGGAACCACACTAAAGGGTATGTTTTAATCAATTATTCCAAGATTGGTCTTTTCCTTTGTTATTTCATCCATGTTAACTTCAACTGTACTTGGAGGCATATCTTAAATATTACCTGGAATGTCAGGCCGGCGCCGAATAAGACTGAAATTAAGGGCAGTATATTGTCCCCAACCACAGACTTGGATTTGGGGGGTAGCCTCCTTAATAATTCTACATAGCACTATAATGCTCTGGATGCATCGTTGATGGAGGGTTTGAAGCTGACTAAGAAAATCAGGGCACTGAGCCACAAGGAGTTCATCCAAGTCAACCACGCGACATTGCTGGCCGATTTCATCAAATTGTTCCTGGATCTAGGGGTAAGCCACCCTTAGATGATAGAGACGGAAGTGTGTTGCCCAGATCTTTTGGCAGAAGCACATAGCCTCCTCCTAGGTGAGAGATTCCAGAATACTGAAACCTACTACTTCAATGGACTAAAACATCTCCTAGAACTGGTCCACTTGAAGGATGTCTCACAAGCTCATCAGCTAAAACATAGGATATAGCCCATGGTTTCCCCGTTCATCAACTAGAGAAGGTTGAGGGACCAGTAATGGAACTAAAGTGGATCATTGTGGCGGTAGACTTGATGGTGTAGAGTACAACATGAGAGCTGAAAATCCACTGCATCATGGGATGTCTTCCGATGAATGCACTGATTATGCCACCACATCCCTATAATACGGACTAATGACCACTGCATATCGCACTAGGGATTCATATGTTGGAGGTGCTTCATGCTATTTCATGTCCTCTATTCATCCCAAAAAAATTCTCCTTGATATTTGGTTGAGGTATAGAATGATCATGTTGATGATAGGGATACTTTCACGAACATGCCCTAGAAAGAGGCCAAATCTTCCACAACTTGCATATATCTTTAGAGGGATGCAGGGATCCGGTGGACCTCACTTTCCAGAAGGATGAGGCTAATATTCCTTTTTGATGCCCCAACCCCCAACATAGAATATCAGGGTGGGGGTTCCATCATCAAATCACACTCCATCAAAGAATCTCAAAATAAGATGGGTTTAATTGCAGTTTGGAACTTCCTAGGATTCATCCTTTGGTGGAGGCGACCCACCCTCCTACCCATAGATGGTTCTTATAGACATAGTAGGTTATTGACACTGGGAGGTCCTCTATACAGATTGGTTCTAGAGTGGGGATGACCTCCACCCACATTGGATGAGATATGAGGAGGGCCATCATATCGTCCATTGCTAACATGGGGAGGACCTCTACTTTGATGAACTGTGGTGTGAGGGGAACCCCAAAAAATTTAGAATGGAACACGGAGAGGAACTCCATGTTTGATAGTGCTAGAGTCGGGAGGGCCTCTGTTGGAGATAGTAAACACATGGGGAGGACCCCCATGGTGGCCGTCTATAGTGAGGGGATGACCTTGGTGTCTGTTTTCACTGATAGCAGTGGTATGAAGAGGGATATCTGACTGATTATACTAGATATGAGAAGGAACGCTATGTTCATCGTTGATGATGTGGGGATAACCATTCTGTCAGACTACCCAAATAGTAGTGGTATGAAGAGGGAATTCATATAGATAATACTGGACACAAGAAGTACCTCCATGTTCACCGTTGATAAAGTGGGTAGGACCTCCACATTGGTGATTTCCAACATGGGGTAGACCTCCACCTGAATTGACGAGGACATGGGAGGGACTCCATGATGTTGGTGAATAGAGAAGGAATACCCTTGAATTAAGAACATAATATATGAGGGAAATTCTCATACCTAAGTCTAGTAGCATGGGGAGGACCTTCGTGCTGAATATTGGTGAAGCGAGGAGGGCCTCAGTCGATGTTGATGATGGTGGCATGGGGAGGACCTCCACTATATCTGATAATGTTGTTTGGAGGACCTATGTATGTGGTTTTATCATCATAGGTTGGCCGACAACAGCTACTGCTTGCACTGGTAACTATGACAGCTAGTTCAACCATCTCACTGGGTAATTGGTGCTTCAACTTGGTTCTATCTTGGAAGTGCCCCAACACTATAACTAGAAGGTTACCCTTCCCAATAATGATAGTGGGTTGATATATTGTTCCATTGGTGGATCGGTACATTAATTTCGAGGAAGATGATGGTGTCAGGTGCATGTACTACTGAGATTGCACCAGACAAAGACGTCGGTTCAGCCGAACTAGAGTCGGCTGCATAGGGGGATGGACCACCTGCTCTATGGTTTGTATGACTATATGGAGATGATGATGCAGCTAGGCGGGATCCCTCCTTGTCAACTCCCTAGCTAAAGTTTTGGACCAGTGGACCCAAACATCCCTTACTTCGTCAGTGTAAGGTAGTGTGTCAAAGGATCACTACGAGGATAGACTACAAATATAGTTGAAGGGCAGGGTGGGGAGTAGTGGATCCCTGTGTAGACCTTGGGGGAGAATATGTCCATAGGACACTAGGGCCTCCATGTCATGGTTGGCCATTATCCTTGTTAGGATGAAACCGTCCTGTTCATATCATTGAACAAGATTATCAACCACCCTCCTCTGAATTAGTTTAAAGGGTGAGAGGGGGTGTGTGTCTAGTAGATGTGGGCATGGGAGCCATAAAAAAGAGATGAAGTCGTGATTAATTTCCAAATTTTTACAAACCCTTCCCCTACGTCTGTGGGAGAGAGATGATTGGTTTCATGTAGCATGATATTGGGTCCTGCAAGGTAGAAACATTTAGCCATATGTACACAAAATATGAAATCAATCCCAATGCCCCAATGCAGTTCAATCTTCCATGGCTGGATAGAAAGATCCCCACTAACAACATCACAACTCGAGATGGCCAAGGATCAGCTTCCCCAACTCCTAGTGAGTTTAAACCCATAATCACTATATTCTTGGTGGGACATGGCCTCGAATGGTTAGATCTGGTGACACACATGTCTTCTAATGTCTTGAAAGTAACTAATCTCCATATTTTGGATAATATTAATTTTAGGTTCACTATTTCTATTTATGAATCTTTCATCAGGGTGTGCGCCATCATGCTGCAATGCACTGATTGTTTCCCCACATTCCTTCTTTCCAAAGGTCGGAGACACCCAATGCTTATTCATGGATGTTTTCTCCATGATAGAAATAGGATGATTGGATTTCAGTCTCTCCTTCAATGGATTTCTCCTCAGAATTCTTAGTCTAGTTCATGTCTTCCTTAATGAATAAGATGTTGTTTGTGAAACTCTTCCTAGTTCCATATCATTGTGGACACCAGTTAATGACAATGCTTCTATTAGTACATCCCATGGGGTAAAGTTAGGGCAGAAACCATTATTCAGGGGTGTGGACACATTGAACAATGTTGGTGGGTATGGACACTAAAACACTAGTACATTGAGGTTTCCTCCCCTTATGATTGGTCTTCTTGAGGGTGAAGAAGCCCAAATCATCCCACATAGAGTGTAGGGAATTATCTTCCATAGGTATGCCCCTGAGGTTTTCCTCAGCTTCCTATGTTTAACACATGGTATGCCATGAGTTTAATGTCTAGCAGAGATGGATCAAACTGATCAGAACACTAATGGTAGTGGATCAGATGGGTAATCCCTAAGAGGGAGCACGTAAGTGGTTGATCAGATGGGTGGATCAAAAAGTCCAATGAAGATATATATGAGGATTCTTGGGTCCCTATAAAGGGTAAATAAAGTATTACCATTGGCTGGGATTGAACCTCATGGATTCCTCTTATGTACCATGTATAGAGGAAAGGGATTAAAACCCAGGTAGTATGAGAGGGTGATGAATCAGGGTGTACCCAAAGGAAACCAACTCAGAGACATGTTGGGGAATACTCATGGTTTGAATTCCATCATAAGAGGGACACTCTTGGATGTATTATTATGGATTGTTCAAGGTTTATGGGTGGTTACCTTCCCAAGTGTCATCTGAAATCGTGATGGGATGCATGACATGATCTCACCAGGATGTGTTGGACCAGGTTAGAATCAGGATGGATGATGAATGGTTTAACAAAGTGGATGGTAATAATGTCATGGAAACAATGTGAATATGATAGAGATGTTGGGCTTGAACCTTAGAGAGTCTTCCTACATATCCCAACAGCAAGGAATCAAAGTCCACATAGTTCAAGATATGGGCATAGTAATGGGGTGTACACCAATGAAAACAACCAGAAAAATGATAGGTATTACATGTAGTTAGAGGCACATCATAAGAGGGACACTCTTGGTTAGATGATTATTGATTTTGTGAGGCTTATACATGGGTATCGACCCAGGAACTAGTCTGACACAACTAAGGGGAAGATCGATGTTGTGGGTTCCAACAAAAGGGACATCAATATTTACCATTGTTTGGAGTTGAAAATGATGGAGGATTGCTACATACCCTATCTTGGAGATAGGGATCAAAACCCACATAGTTTGAAAGCATACAGTTTAACATCATGCGGGACGAAAGGTTTGTAGAATTTAATGTCATGCAGGATGACAGTAAATCGATGTCAAGTGTTTGGGACCAATGTGTGATGGGATTGATCCTCAGAGATGACACCTACTTAACTTGCCCGAGGAGGTAATGGATTAAATTACTCATAATTTGGCATTGGGGAATGGGTCAGAAAAGTAAGGTGGCCCAAAGATGACTTCATGGTCACTATTTAATCTAAGATCACATGATTCTTGCTTGGGGTGAGAAACAAGAGGAAACAAAGACCTGATAACCACCTCATGATGGTGTGTCTGCGAGGAATTGAGAAGGGCATACACATGGTTAGTGGCCCAATGAGGAAACATGATATTACTCCAAGATGGAGGCCTGGTTAGGGGTCCGGTTGTATGAGGAGGACATGACCATCATACCTGGAACACCCCATCAAAGGGTGTCAGGGATTACATGGAGACTGCCCGAGGTTTGCAAGGAAAAAAAGACCCAAGGGAAAGAGATAGAAGGATGTAACATGTTCCCATCCACCCTCTGATTCTATTGGACCTATTTCCCATGCAATTATCACAGTTTAATGTCTTGTGTTGAGGACAAGGGTTCTTGGAAGTTTAATTTCTTACAGCTTGGATGGTGAGTATTGACTCCTCACCCCTAGGACTTACAAAACTGGTGCACTTCAACCCTTGGTGAAGGGAAGGTGCCAGTAATGTCATCTTGAGACAAGGTTGTGGAGTGATCTATTAAAGGGATCATGTTAGAATGGCTATATGAAGAAGAAATAACTATTAGCATGCATATGATAAGAAGCATGAGGAAAATAAACGCAACATGATGCACTATTTAAGGGACCTCAAAATCACTTCGTACAAGCCTAGAGGGATGTATGGAAGAGGGGTTTGCAAATAAAGACATCTAAGAATGTGGTTCTTCTTGACAGGGATGATCTTCATGAAGGGACAATTCTTCATGAAGGAAAGGGTCATTACATAGGGAAGGTTTTTGGTGAAGGGAAGGGTCTTCATGAAAGAAAGTTTCTTTTTGAAGGAAGGGGAAATCGTGAAGGGGGGATTCAATAGAGCAGAGCTCCACCTTTGTAAAAAACTCATTCATGGGAGAGTTCTTCATGAAAGCTATATGATTCAGGAAACCTTGAGCACCTGGAAGGGGATCCCTCCTTTGTGAAGGTCATATGCCTTCTAGAAGGGAAGACCCACCATAGGTGGAAGTTGGTAAGAATATGAATAGGTACATATCTCAATGGCCATGTACATTTGGTAATCTATTTGGGGATTCCATGAAGGTCTGTGCAAAACATGAGCTCAAAAGTTGAAAGGGCGGAGTAAAAGTGGTCTGAGAGGGGGATCCTTCTATCTATAGGCACTGAAGTTTGGCATGGGTCGCAGAGTGCACCACAAAGAGTGGGGATGCTTCGTAGAGGATGATATTCTTTAGAATGTTGGCACCTCATAGAGGGGACTAGACACCACATACAGGATTGCAACGGTGGGCCTCGTGATGACCTCTGATTCCGTGGAGAGGATCACAGTGGTGGGCCTCATGATTGCCTCTAATGTCGTGGAGAGGCCAACATTTTGCTGGAATATGTCAGACCCAGAAGGTTTTGTGATGCCGTAAAGAAGATCATGGAGGTGGCCTCACCGAGGCAGGCTAATTGGGCTTAGAGATATTCAAAGGATTCCTTTTGGGATGGTTTTATGGGTTTTTTGTCCCATAATAGGTTTTTTTATCTCTAAAGTATAGATGAGTTCACTCCCTTAGTGGGATAAATTTTGATGACAACATTTGGTTTTGAACAAAGAAATGAATCAGGTGGAATCAAACTTCTTTATTATAATGCGAATGTTTCAATTAAGTCTTTTATGCAACATTGGGCAATGACATTCATATAAACTTTTGAGCCCATTATCACATCAAGATATTTCATGTCCACTAAAAATATCTTCTTTGTTATTCAATTCAAAGAGAAAAATAATTTTAATTTAGTTTTTATCATATATAAGGAGAATCTAATAATTGGTGGATGTTGATCAAAAATAAAATTCATGAGGATGATATCAATGTGCTGGTGTGGAAATAATTCAATTATTTTTTTACAGTAAATATATTCCTCAAACTTTCCAAATTAAAATGGAGATATATTTACTTATCCTCAAAATAATGTATGATGAATCCATCAGATATTATCATGTTAAATACACAATAAATTCATAATACATCTCTTGGTTTTTGAATTCATATGAATGTATAGTTGAACACTTCTTTGGTGGGATAAAGTTATTTCTATGAAAGGCCTTGTAAATTTGATATGTTTATAGCTATAATGATATTATATAATTTTCACTCTAAGTAGAAATGGATATTTCAAAATATGAAGGGAACTAAGGGTCATGAAACATTATATGGAGGATGGATTTTAATTCTACTTTTCAAATTGAGAAATTTCATATGGGAAATAACATCCAACTCCCATATGTCAAAAGTTTGGTAAGAAGCATCCTAAAAATTGATTGAAGATGACACAGTAATGCATTAGGTGTGGGAAGTGTACCAATATATTAGTTTTTTATGAGATAAACCAACCAATGAGATGGAGAAAAATAATGATTCAATAAACCCTTAACCTATAGTATAATGATTCAACGACAATGAATATGGACATAGTGAGAATAAATTCAGTAAGCCAAGGGTTGTCAACTACTATCGATAACAACTGCCAATAAGTCTTAGAGAGTAAGGGAAATATTATTCTATGATAACTACTATGGTGGATCACAAAAATGGTGTTGTGACAGGTCAACCAATTATTCATTCAAGGATAGGTAATACACTATATGAATCTATTTGTTTGAATTATTTCATATAATAAAATTTTATTAGAACTATTAAAACCACATATCAAAAAATGTATATTGAATTATCATTAAATATGAAAAATTGGTTAATTAATGCATCTGATGAATATAACTTGTACCTTGTCCTATTGTTTTGGTTGAATTTCACATAAATCATTGTAATACTCCCTTTAGTGGAATATGATACTGTAACGAACCAAAGTTTCATTAATGGAAATACCTCTTGATCTAATTAAATTTATCTTTATGTTTATATAAAATTTCAACTTCTTTGGTTTTATGTTAAGAATTGTGACTGTTACTTTTATAGCCGTTGAACAGTGATCACATGATTAGTATAAATATAGGGCTTTAACAAATCCAATTTACTCAAAAAAGAAGAAGCGATGGCCTCATCCAATAGAATTTCTCCATACGAAGCCCATTTTTCGGAGCTCGGAAAAGAGGTGGCGTCCTTGGGATTCACTCTTGACCAATCCCAATATGAGCTTCATCATGTCAAGGTCGAACGATACCATCTACGGGAAAAGTGGAAGTTGATAGAGATTACCACTCAAGCGATGTTATCTGAGCCACCCCAAGAGTCTGTCACCATCGCACACCTTACCCTTATGTCTTATGTGGCTATTTTAAGTGGTTATGTAACTAATCTATAGTACTATGTTCATATACATTATTTTTTTTATATAATAATGGATATACTTTCTTGTCATCATTGATACTTTGTAAATAGTTTTTAAAGTGAAAATAGTGTTTTTAGTTATTATTTAATTAAGAATTCTATTTTTTTAAATTAAGGTATTTTTGAATTAAATAATATTTTAATAAAATATTATTATTATTATTAAATTAATTTTTATTAAATATAAATGATCTTATAATTTTATGAATTCAATTATAATTTTTATTAAGGTTTGAAAGCCATTTCTGTCAAACCCCGTGAATCTTCGATAAATGTCGGTTTTTATTTTAAAAGTGAAAATTAAAATATTTAGAAAATTATTTAGATAAAATAAATGTTATTTCTGGAATCAGGACATCGAAATTATCCAACGGTGAATTTTTCATAATTTTCTGAGCCAGTCAAATTTTTGGGTAAAAATTAAATACCGTTTAAATATATAATGTGTTTTATGACATCATAATGACCCAATAGTGATGTAATAAAATACTATAATATTTATTTTCGTCCAATATATGTGTTAAAATTAAAATAATGTGATTTTGGGTTTGTTTGACTTACTTTTCAAAGCATTAATGGACCCCTCAAGATTTATTAAACACCTTATCTTTTTAAATTGTTTTTCATGGGAGTGTGACTCACCTCCACATAAGCAACCCTATTATTTTAAGAAGTTCGGACTTTTTCCTTATAAAATATTTTTTTTCTCTTCCCTTTGGCCAAAAAAATTGGCAAAAACCATGGGATGGTTTTTGGTTTGGATTAAGTTAATGTAAGGGGTCCCAAACCTAAATAATAAAGAATTCCCTCACCTTTCCTATATAAACCCACCCAAGCTCCCACTTCCTCCTCACTCAAAGCCTTCTTAGTTCGTCCAAACTCTTCCCTAATCTCTCTATAATCCTCCCAAGGTTCCCCAATCTCCCAATAATCCTCTCACAAGCCTCTCTCTAGCCTTTGGAAGCACACTTCCAAGTAAGGGTTTTTTCTTCCTTTCTCATTTTTGTCCAATTTTATTTAAGTTGTTTTTCCCTTTTAATTTCAATTATGAATGTTGGGGTATGGTTTCTAACCTCCCCCATACTTCCCTCTTTATTTTTGAATGATTGTAGACCCCTTTATCTCTCATTAAATGCCTCCCATGTACACCCGTTACTATGCCGAAATTCTGAAAGGAACTTCTCTCTCCTCTTTTACATTCAATGAATACTTTTGTATCATGAATCTAAATTCCATTAAAATTATTTGGGCATGTATCTATATGACCCCCTTAATTTCCATTTTATGTAAATATGATGATACACCCTTTTCTCTCTCATCAACCATTTTTATGAACTCTTATGTCACACCGTTACGCTGCCGAAATTGCACCGATTTTCTAAGACAATGCCATTGTGTAGTGAATACCATGCCCATTTATCCATAAAGGGTATTCACCTTTATGAACATTTAATTATTGATTATAAATTTTCATGTATTAATTCCACATTCCTTTATCATGTAATAAATGATTATGTTTTATGAATCGATGTTTTATGATCCATGTGGCACACTTATGCATTAAATGAAATGTTTAAGAAGGGTGCGCCCTTATAGAAATCCAATGCATTGGGTAAAGTATATTATCATGATAAATCATGTGAAATGAGTGTTGAATCATGATAATTCAAGTGCAATGAGGGTTTAATCATGCTTCATGTGCAATGAGGGTTTACTCATGCTCCATGTGCAATGACTCTTGGCTCATGCTAATTCCATGTTAAGTGTTGTTGTCACATTTCCATGTTATGATTATCATGCTTTATCATGCCTTTATGTTCATGTTTCTCTTTTTCTCTATTGATATGCCTAATGTCTAACATTTATTTTACTCATCATGTTATTCCATGTTTATTCCCTTACTGGTCTTTATAGATCACCCTTTTCTTATGCATGTCCGCAGGTTATCCCATGCAATGCTAAGTACGAGGGAATGTAGTGGTCATGTAAAGGAAATTTTCAATAAAGATAATGTATTTCATGTTTCAAGTTTTTATGTAATGATCCTAAGCCCCAAAGACACTAAATCTCCAGATATTCCATGTTGTATCAAGTGAATAGTTTATGTAATAAATCATGTTTAAGTTTGTATTAAAAAGCAGGGTTGTCATAGATACTATTTTGAGCATGGATTGGCATCCCATGTATAGAGCCCACATAAATTGATGATGAAAATTAAAACACCCTATGTATCACTAATTTCCCTCTGATTATATTAAAGATATATTAGGAGGATTAATATAATTTAGTATCATCATATTAATCATGAATATTATTACCTTGTGAGAAAGTGTATCTGGCATAAATGATTGAACCCAAGGAAATGAGCATCCTTGAGAACATGCACATTATAAGGGAATTCACTGATGTGTATCATGAATAATTGTAAATGCTACCTATTAGGTGAGTTTTTATGAACTAAATAAACCATATAACTAGATATTTTACAATATCCATGAATCCATATAGAATGACCACTATTAAACTTCAAGAGCCGATGATTCAAATATCAAAGTATATTGATAAAGGGATTATATTCCCAAGTACCTCACCATTGGGTGAAATTTTTCTTTTATTTAAAAATATTTTTTAGTCAATGTTCCGTGGAATTTATTTTCATTATATTATGCAGACCACAATAAAAAAATGTATCATATTTAATTTATTGAACACTTGTTTGATCAATTATTTGGAAGAAATTAATTATATATGATGGATCTTTAGTCGTGATATTATCATGTAAATGTGAATAAGGATGATATACCCAATAATTATTTTCATAAAATTAATTGTAATTATAAGTTCATATTTATTCCATTTGGACTCCCAAATTCTATATCATTCATCACAGACATAATGAATCGAGTCTTTATGGATTTTCTTCAAATATCTATTATATTATTTCTTGAATATATTCCAATGTAAACCAATAGAAAGGTTGAACATGATAAGAATTTGAATTTGTTACTGATTAACATGAATAGTGAATAGTTTTTTTTATAAATTAAAGTAAATTTGAATTCTAAATGGGGAAAGTAATAGTCTTGGGGAATGTTAACACCAACATAATGACATCTATGGATCCTTCAAATTTAGAGGAAGGTAATGGATAGCCCTGACAAATATATAAGATATAAATTCATAGTTTACATGAGTTTTTGGGTACTATATTCAATTTGTGAGAAACTTATCATGATTTGAAATACTAATAGAAAATATAACTTGAAAGATAATAATGATTATTTGGACTAAATAATGAGAAGAACAATTAAATGAGTAAAATATGAGGATAAACACTCCATTTATACTCATAATACCCAAAATGAGGGAAAGATTTTTTATCTACAATGATGTCTATAAAAGGGTCTTGGGTTGTGTAACAATGAAATATTGAAAATTGATAGCCTATTACTCTTACTAAATAATGATATGTTGGTAGAACTACACAATGTGTAATCTAAAATTGGATATAGTTTCATTTTTAATAATGATTTGTTGAAATTTTCTCTACATGGAGACGTGTAAAACATATAGGGATCCTAGAATCCTCATGTATATATTCACAAAAGTTTCCTCATTGGGAACTAAATATGGTCATTATAGTGGACCTAGGATTGTGATTTTTCAATTCATTACCATCCGCTGAAGTTGAAAAAAGTAGTTGATGCACTGAGTAGAAATAATCCAGAAACCAAATCCATGATGAAGATTACAAGGGATCCAATATTAATGGGAATTCAAATGATGGGCATGGTAATAATAAAATAAAAGTCATTACACATTGAACAGATAACTTATCAACTATCTTGTAATGGGAGGCTCAAGGACACCAAGAACGATGATGAAGTTCTACAAGAAAAGTTAGAAAATATTACAAAGATAAAATTTTATAAAGATAGAGTTTTATGGTTATAATACTATATTTATATCCCATAAATACCAAAACTATAGAGGGAAATTTTTTATTATTGTCATATATCATTCCTCTCTATTCATCCAATTATCACTATAATTTATAGAGATCTGAATCAAAATTTCTATTTAGATAACATGTACAGGAGATTGAAAAATTTGAATCTTTATGATTTGTATATGAACAAGTCAAGGATGAATAAAAAACTATAATGTAATTATGAAACTATTTCCCATATTATTATGGAAATTTGAAAACATAATCATAGATTTAATCATAGTAATTCCCATAACATATATAGGAAATTATGATGATATGTGTTAAGAATACATAAATTCCCACTAATAATTTTATCAAATAATCATCCTAGGATTACCATGTGATTCTTGAGGACCTTTAACAAGCAATGGATACAGAGATGAGTTTCAATACAGCTTTTCACCATCAAATTGAGGGTCATTATGAGAGAACCATTAATACACTATAAGATATGTTGATATCCTTTTCAATATATTTTTATGGATTTTGGGATAAACACATTCCCCTAGTGGAGTTGTCATTTAACAATAATTTAGATTCTAGCATTAAAATTTGATCTTTATGAGGAACTATATTGGAAGTGGTGTTATACTTCGAACTGATTCCATATGGATGGAGAGCGGAAGCTTATGAGACCATATCATATTCCAAAAATGATAGATGTGGTTAAAACTATTTAGTTTTAGATTAGATCTGCATATTTTTAACAGAAAATCTATGGATCCAATTAATATTGATACATTGAGTTTGAGTATAAGGAAAAATGTTCCTTCAAAAATTATCATCGTATAATGTCATGATTTTTGGAAAGAATGGGAATATTATTCAAAGATACGTAGGCTTAGTTGAGATCCATGATCACCTTGGAGCAGTGGCCTATCGACCTCCACTCCTACATAACATATCCGATGTAAAAAATGTTTCCCATTTATCACTCTTGATGAGTTATACACCAAAACCCTCACATGTACTAACACCACTAGTGGCACCATTGGAGAATGATCTCTAATATGAGTATAATCCTATAAATATATTAGATATTTGTGACAAATAACTACCTACCTAGCTGAAGTACCACGGAGGAAATTTTTTTTGAGTAAAGACTACGGGAAGTTGAAGAGGCGATAAAATCTAAGTAACCACATTTGTCTAATAATATGAAATGAAATTTTTATGAAAAAATTTATAGAGGGGAAGAATATAATGACCTGATGTTTTGTAAATTAAAACTCATTTACAAAAAAATAGTACATTATCAAATAATGATTTTATTGAAATCATATGACATAATTTGGAAATTTGAGACTATTATAATATATATTCTATTTAAATTACATGATAATTTATTAAACATAACTATTTATAATATATTTCTTGTATAATGATCATTATAATTAGTATATATAAAGGGATATGACCAATCTAGTTAACACATAATAATGATGTGATGGAATTGACCAGTAGGGTCATACCCTATGAAGCCCATTTTTAGATAATACAATAGAGATAGAATAAAAATGATCTAACATCAATAAATCACAGGATGAGATTAAATAACTAAAGAATGATAATATTAATTTATAGAAGATTTTCAAAATTATCAAGGTTAAGAACCAAACCATGTCTTCTGAACCACCCCAAGAATGGTTCACCATCGCAAACAATATCTTTAAGTCACATAATGGTGTGATTAGGGGTTATTTATCTATTACTGAATTGTATTAATTTTTATATTTTTCAATTATTATACATATAATTTATTTTTATTTCATGATGAATTATTAAATAATGAGTTTGATAAAAATTAGATATTGATATAATGAAACAAAAAATTTAATTTTTGGGAAATATATAGTTTCAATTAAGGCACTCATTTTTGCTAATTCAATAAATTTTTAAATAAAATAAAATATTATTATTAAATAATATTTTGTTAACTATATATCATAATTTATCATTATGAACTCATATGTAATTTTTATAAGGGTTTAAAACCTTTTATCGTTTCCAAACCCTTTAATTTTTAATATATGGGGATATTGATTTAAAATTGTAAAATATCATATATATAGATTAATTTTGGTTAAATAAATATTTTTAAAAAAATAGTATTTTAAAATTATCCAATGGTGAATTTTTCATAATGTTATGAGACTATCAAATTGTTGATAAGAAATAAATAAGGTAAACATATAATATATCTATTTTGAAATCCTAAAAGAAAAAGGTGATGTAATAAATACTATAATGATTATCCAAAAAAATATTATATAACATAAAAATATTTTTGTTAACTAATTTTATTAATTTTATTAACCATTAATGAATCCTCTATAAAAAATATTATATTTTATGGTGTTAAAATTTACCCTTTATGAACATGAATTACATACACATTACCATTAGTATTATATAAATGATATATATTTTTATCCATATAAAATATTTAAATCAAATATTATTTTGTATAAAACATGGGGAAAACTATGTGAGGGATTATGGTTTTGATTATTATTTTATATTAAGTCCAAAACATGTGTTTATTATCTAATGAAGAATCCATCTCTCTCTCTTTTACTATAAAACCTCATCCATAATCTCCTTTTATTTCACTAAAAACCCATTGACAAAAACATTAAATAAAATTAAACCTATATATCCCTCCCAAGGTTCCTCCAATATCATAATAGGATCCTCCCAAACTTTTAGAATAACCCTCCCTAGGTAATGTAATATCTCATTTCCCCATTTTTGGATGAAGCATATTTGTATTAATCCTTCCAATTAAAATTCATTTTCATTAGGATATGTTTTTACACATCCCTATTACATTCAATATTATTTCAATTTTATGATAGAAACATTTTTTTCTCATTAAACCAATTAATTATCCTTTATTTACCCTTTTTAAGTTGTTGAAATTATCAAGTTATTATCCATGAAAAAAAATTGTATAGTGAATACCCATCCTCATTTACACTAAAGTGTATTCACCTAAACATACCAAGTCATAATTGAATTGTGAAATCCATTTATATATCCCAAAATACATATTTATGGAATTAACAGTGAAGAATTATATCCTTATGTTTTATGGTCTATTTAGGGATATTTTTCATGTACATGATATAAATTTGATGCATGGGACTAGAATTATATAGCCTTACAATACATTGGTAATGTTTATATCTGATAGAACAAATATTTTCAATTAATTTATATTGAATATCACTATTTTAAACTCACAAAAGTGTTCCTCTAAGATGAATTGTTTCATTTTTATGATTTTGGTGTTATTTTGAGCTGAATAGTAAAAATTGGCCATTTTGGATTTTTAACAGTTTTAACTTATTTCTGTATTTTGGCCATAACATTATCTACATTAATCCAAATTAAAAAATTCTTTTTTTTCCAGATTCTAAACATCCAGGGATTCATTTAATATTTTTGGACTAAAAGATGAATCGGCCATATGAAAGATCAAAAGAAGCTCACAAGTTGGCTCAAGAAAACTGTTTCCAGTTTTGTCTAGTTTTGGTGTGGGATCCATAACTCATCCATTGTGGGCCCAACTCTTTCACAATTCGGTGGGTGGACGCGAAAGGAGTCTTGGAGCATCTTTCATTAAGGAAGAACCGCGGGATTCATCCGTTTGAGGGTCCATTAAAGCTGCCTAATCCGGGGTTTGACGTTTTGGAGATTCTGACTGGACAGAATAAATGATCAGAGTAAAAGGGCCATAACTCTCGGAATACCTGTCCAAATCCGCTGTGATTTTGAGGGGACACATACAAGACAATTATGAAAAACATTGAAGAAGGTCGCAACGCGTGAAGAGGTCATTTATGGGGTCCAAAACGCGACAACATTCAGAGGACAGAAATCTGGATATAAAAGGAGGAGAGGTCCTCCTCCTCAACACATCCGATTCTCCATCCCATTCCTTATGGGACACCAAGGAGAAGAACTTCTCAGCTTTTTCTTTTATTTCTTTTATTTTTAAATGTCTCTCCTCTCCCGCATTATCTCTCTTACCCCATCCATGGAGGGGTAGTTTCATTTGAGTGATCGGAAAGAGGGGAGGCTGGACCTATGTGTTGTGCTTGAGTTTTGTGCTTGAAATGAATAAAATTTGTTCTTCTTTCTTCTTTCGGTTTCAATTCATAATTCAGTATTAAATTCCGAATGCGGTTGTGTTAAGGTTTTGATTCTGAAATTATAAATTACTTTGGTCAATGATCACATCTCCCTCCACCCAATTCTAATCTGTATATGGTGGAACATGATTAGGGTTGGGTGGTGATTGCTCGACGGTTATCAAGCACGTGTGTAGGATTGTATGTCGAAATCTTGGTTTATTAGGGAACAAAAATTCCAGGTCTGGGATTTCTCTAATTAATCAAGAGACCTTCTACAACCCTAAACACATTGGAAGGAGGATAGAACAATCTAAGGTTTTAGAAAGGAAAATTCTCATCACATCTCTCTTACCAGTTTAAGGAAGAAGAAGAGATAAAATTTGGAAACCGTGATGGCACAACACTAAGTCTAGCCGAACCTAATCCGATCACCATCTTTATAATTTGTTAAAATCAATCAATTTTTGTTGTTTTTTTCTCTCATAGTCATTCAAATTTGTTAAAACCAATCTTTTTAAGAAAACCAACAAAAAGTGACAACCTTGTTTTGTGTGCACTCCTCTTCGGGAGACTACCTAGGATCAACTTCTATACTATACTTAGGTAAATAAAATATTGTTTTGCCACGCCCCATGACAGGCATGCGTCAATATCTCTAGAGATATAATATATGGTGAATGGGAGGTTATCCTAAGAACACCATGTCATGATTTCGCAATGGTTATCTTTGACATATTTTTATGATGTCATGTTTTATGTTGTTTCCTCATTCTAATTTTTTCTATAAGTTATAACCCTTTATATTTCTTTGATGTTCTTGTTTAAGATTCTCACCATTCTTATGGTACCTTGATTTTCAACTTGGATCACATGTACTACTTAAACTTATAATATTATTTGATTATTCCAAAACTAGGCATTAAATCTCACCCCTTTCTGATGTACGCCCCTAGGATATACCATGAAATTTTAAAGAGAGATTTAATTTAAGGGAATGTTGTGGAGTTTTTAAATATATTTTTACTGTTTATTTAGGTTATTATATATTTTACATAAATTAATAATGATATTTAGCCTAAAAATAATTTGGTATTTTATAATGTGTATCTAAATATCATAAATTATTAATAAATGGTTATTAAAGACATGAATTTTCATATATAGATGGGGGTTGACATAAATAAAAATAACCCTCTCATAAATAATTCCTGAAATAGTATCACAAGAGAAGGGATTAAGAATCAAATTTTTTTATACCATGAGTTAAATAATCCAAATGATAAATATATATGTTAAATGATATGTTATTAAAAGTAAACCCCCATTAATTTAACACCTATTTAAAATGAAATTAGAAATGGATGTGAGGAAAAAAGATATTTTGGAAACAATTTTTTACAGTAACATAAAATATTAATTTACATGTATCTTTTAGTGGTATCTTTCAAAAAGGACAATTGAATGATTTTTAAAAAAATTAATTTTAAAAAAATAATATCAAATAATAGGACCTTGAGAATAAATAATTTCTATCCTTAAGAAATGTGGAGATAAATAAAAATGAGTTTAAAGTGAATGAAAAAGACATTTTTATTATTTTATAAATACTTTATTTTGAAACTCACATTATAATAGTAAAAAAAATCATTTGTATTATTATATCTTTTTTTCCTATAGTGGTTGAAAAATTACCATATAATAAAAAAATAGTGTAGGATGAAGCCAATCATTGAAGAATCATGTTCATGATGAAACAATATAATTTAAGGAAAAGAGACTAGGTTTGTCTGTATCCATTAGTAGAAACCCAATCCTTAAAGTATGATATATATCTAGAATGGTATTATGTGGAAGATATGTGAATAATGAAAATAGAATAAAATAAAATCTAAGGTTATAATTTACCAAACATATTTTAATTAAGTAAAAGAGAAGTGATTATAACTCAATTAATGAAAATTGAGTTAGCAAAATCCTTACAACTTTGGTAACCACAATGTCAAAATCAATGCAATAACTAAAAATTATAAAATAGAATATTTTATTTGATATCATATGTGATAGACAACATTGATCACAAACAACCCACAAAATATATTTTATCAAACAAAATTTATTCGATAACATATGGAAAAAAGAAATAATTAGTTGATGTGAACAATAATATATTAACCAAGTAAGTATGTTGAAAATTACAAAAGTAATAACTAAATTATGAAAATTATGGTTACATATTCATTTTAAATAAAATTAAAACCATATAAAATAAATTTAAATGTCTTCTGAAAAAGTGTATTTTTCTAAATCACATTTTAGTAGTAATTTTCACAAACAATTTAATATTTTCTTTTAAAATTTTAGTAATTTTTTTTAAAAAAACATAAATTTCAGAAATATTAATATTAAAATTATAATGGTGTGACTTTTTGGGATTTCTAAAAAAATGATTCTTTTTTTTATTAATAGCGAAAGTTAGTGATAGTTAACTTACAACTACCTTTTCATATAAATAATTTATAATGTTAAATTTTGTTCTAATTTTTTTATAAAGTAAAATTATTTCAGTTTAATATCAATTATTCCAATAGATATCATTTTAAAATTTAAAATATTTAATTTTTTTTGAACTTCATGATCTTTTTAAAAAAATTTCTTTAAAACCCTTCTTTATCAGCGTGTCTATGATGTTAATTTGGAATTAAATTTTTTCTGCTTATATGAATATAATCTAGAAAAATTTATTCCATATTATGAATCATAATGATTTTAATTATTTAATAATGAAAAAATAATTTTTAAACATAATTAATGATAATTATTTTAAAATTATTTACTACTGTTAAGGTAAAAATGGATGTAAAAGGCGGTGAGACTAAAAAGGTAGGGGCTAAAATGAAATATCCTCTTTTAAAAAATATTTATTTTCTTGATATACCAACCATATGATTTATAACTCTTGATAATAATACATTTGGGACCCTTGTGTCATGTGAAAAACATTGGTACAACTTTTCCATTTAAAAATATACACGTGTGCCACTCACCTCACCTATAATAGGGCACCCCTCTCTTCTCAATTTAAAAAAATAAATACCTTTTTATTGGAAAAATATCAGACCAATAACATATCAAATACAATACCATAATCCTATAATTATTATTATGTTCATAAAGTCAAATTAGTAAGGTTTTTGGTGAAAATTGAAGGAGGTTACCTGCATAGTCGATAGTGTTATTCAACAACTATTAGCATTTTATTTCTTACTACACCTCCATTAATTCTTATTAAACCATTATGATATAAAACCCTAAGTATATTCATTTATCATAATCAATTCAATTTTTATAATGGGGAAAGGGGAAAGAGTCGAGAATACAAGATGAGATGAGAGAGGCAGAAGAGCCTACAGTGGCCTAAAGTGATAGAGGCCGAGGGAATCCCCTTGATCAGATTAAATCCTTGAGGAGTGAGAGTGAGCATGTTGTGTAAACAGATTGGGTTGGGTTTGGGGATCTCAAGGGAAGCAAGATGATCTGCAACTTGGTTTCCCCCACGCCTAGAGTGCATAACTTTGCTATTTTTGGTGATCATGCCTCTGCAATTTTTTGGTGATATAGGTGATGAACCTTATAGTTAGGGAAAGATAGATTAGGGTATCATGGAGGATTTTTGAATCTGTTTCAACCTCTTAAATGGTAAAATCCTTCAGCACGAAGAGGTTTAAACCCAGAAGAAGGGCCATGGCTTCAGCCTGGAGTGAGGAGTAATGGCCCTAGCATGAGGAGAAGGACAAGGGGGCCGATCCATGATAGTTCCGAACAACCCCACCACCTCGAAGGACCCCCAAGCAGCAAGAACCATTGATATTGAGTTTAAGGGCCCTAGAGGGGGGGATTCCAGGGGACCTAGTGGCCTCTCGTGCTGCCGGTGTTGAGAAGAGTTCCATGAGATCGCGCATGCATCCATCGAATATTGGGAGATTCCTCCCAATTCGTGAAGAGACGAGCCAAATCAATAAGTAGGTTTTGTGTTTGGATGATTATGGAATGCCTAGTGGATTGGATTCCATCATGTCTCATCATGTTCCTGGCTTGCCAAATTCACTAGCACCCGGCATGAAGAATCATGGTGCGAGACACCTTCTCAGGTCTTCTAGCTCTAAAACCATGAAACCACTTGTCCAATAAAGAGAGGTCTTCTAATTTGTGAATAAGGAGACCAATGAACTCCTTGAAAAAATTACACAAAGCTCGGGCCCAATCTCCCTTGAAGAAAAGATGATCAGAGCTTTCCTCCCTACAAGTTTTATAGTAAGGGAATCGTGGCACATTCGGGATAACACATCGTTTGATATTCTCATCAGTTGGAATGTAATTACACCTGAAAATCTACAGCAGAAATATATTTTAAAGGAATGGATTTGGAGAATAAGGTATTTCTCCAATAGTTAGCAGGCTCTGAAGGATCATGTATGCGACGATAATCCCAGGAGGTGAAGGTTCCTGAGGAGGAAGGGTTAAACATGCTACTATCGGGATCCGATGTCTACTCTATGAGGTTGGAGGTGTCCTACTAATCCTTATTTAAAACTGCATTTGAGAGGGTCAGATACATGTTGGATTCTCTAAAAGTGAGGATGGGGGCGGGGAGCCAGGGAACTCGATCTACTTCCTGATCCAATTTTGGTTCCAGAAGGAGACTTCTCCCCTCCTGATGATCCATTGTGAGTATGGTTGAATCTCAGAGGTGAGATGAGAGATGATGGACCAGAACAGAGTGATTGTAACGCCCCGACCCCAGCTACCCAGAGTCGGTGCATTACTTCGTAACATTGGCATGATCACAAAAGATCAAGTCTCTAAAGACCGATTAGTTTAGTAGCCTTGGAAACACTAGATACATTCATAAATGTTACATTACAACATAAGGTGAAAACTACAATAAAAAAGTATTCATAGTCCACACTCATATCCTCTTCTGACTATCCCTGCAGGTCATTCCTAAAATACTTCTTCACATCCTGTAAAATAGTAAAACATTGAAAGGGGTGAGCTCAGATGCTCAGTAAGGATAACAATATTGCGGAAGCTTTCATAAATAAACATAAACATTTAAGGCAATGTATGACTAAAACAAAAGCCTTTTAAACTTGAACATCAACATAATATGGCAAAAGTAAAATGAAATAGTGCCATTTACTTATTCACATGGATATTCTACTGGTCGAATAATCACCTACAATATCAATAACCACTTTCATAATGATGGAATGCATAATGCCAGACATTCTGAAACATTTTGTCAAGGCCTCGGCCAAGACGTCTAAAATGATTAATGCCTCGACCAAAACCATAAATCAAATTGGGAAAGGGCCTTAGCCAATTCCACGTCTAGTTGTCTCATGAGACCTACCGATACATCGAGGAGCTATAGCGGGCTCCACCCGTCACTTATTAAGTCCAATGCATTCCTCATATGAATAGGTTTAAACATATCATAAACCATAACATAATCGTATCATATAAAACATGGATAAAGGAAACATAACATTTCCACATTTCTATCAAAAGATATCAATAAAACACATTGATAAAATAAAAATTCTTTCAAAGCCATTTTCAATACCAAAATAAAAGAAAAGTATAACATGATATTTATTTTTCATTAAAAAAAAGGGTATAGATTGTAGAGGAATCCGAAACTCAAATAGTGGTCACGACGGCGGAGAAGTCGTTGTCGCCGCATACGTACGACAAAAACATTCCCTTTTGTCATTTAGTAAATTCTTTGTATAAAAAAGATTCCTTTTGAATAAACTTAAAAGTCAAAGTGGTTTATACACCGTATAAAAGAAATTTGTGTATAAAACCAAATATGCCTCAATGAAAGGAGATTGAGACGAAGTCCTTACAAAGATCATTTTTAAAATAAAATATATATATTATGTGTATTCACTATAGGTACACATAAATGAAGTAAAAATACAAAATAAGACATAATAATATCATGACATAATTTGAAAGTAGGAGATTAACCCAAAGAATGGAAGTTGGGTTAAGAAGTTCCCTTATCTCGTGTCTGACTTCAATCAACTGTTCTTTAACCTCCAGAATAATAAACTAGAGTTAATATCTACCTTATTAAGAACCATTTTCAATTTCATTATCCTTTTTATATCACTTATTACAATGTTATGAACGTTATGTAATTATTTAAGTTAATAACGGTCGTTTTGTCGATCTTTGGTACTTGTGTCAACAATAAACTTCTTATAATTACAAGTTGTTCATGTGGTGAAATATCCATTATATCCAGAATTATATTCATGATGTATATATCATATATATCATATATATCCAGTATATAAATTCATACATAATATTACGTAACATTTAGAGGTAAGAAATGAAATGCACCGTTCATGGAGACGGTAAGCCGTACGTACGCATGAACGCTACATTCATTTCTATTTCGTATTTAATGTAATGAAATCATAATTATATAAATGTATAATATAATTCCAGTATAATATAGCATATAATACCATTTACTCCATCCTTTATATATCCCACATATGGTATTAACGATTCAAATCACTTTGAGGGGGCGGTAGTCCACACTTCCTAAAATGAAAATATCATGTTTACCCATAATGGAAACCATAAAGGTATGCCATAAATGAGAAATAAGGAAGAATAAGGAAAAAATAAAAATAATATATATATCATATATGAAAATAGTGTCATCAAAATGGCCACCATTAGAGGTGTTAAAAGAATATTGAACAATCATCGTTTCGTGAGGCAGAAATTCACCATCCACAGAAACCGTATGTTCTTTAACCATTAGATGTAGGTGTGTGTAAGTGTAGCTCGAATACTTCTTATAAAAACATCCTAGTATATTGAGGATACTGGTGTTGTTACAAAAGAAATGAATAAAAAGAGTTTAGGGGGTTGGAGAAGAAAAATAAAACAAAACAACATTAGAGAAGACATTACCTCAAAATTGGGTAACTCTTTTTGATTTGAGCCAAATGCTTCCTTGGGAAGAGTTATTCCCAATGTTAGGCTTCTAGGAGTAATAGGGGGAAGTTGGGAGAGTATTTGGGCAGAGTTTGGCCGAGCCAAATGGCTTGAAAGTGTGAATGAGGTGGTAGAGGTGGGGGACTTTTATAAGAGGAGAGGAGGGGCACTCTTGGAAAGTAAGGAAATTTTACATTATTATACAATGCTTTTAGGATTCTAAAGGTCCCACACTTATATAATTCGTGTATAAGGGGATAAGGGTTCGAAATCTACCCATCCAATAGTCTTTGGATAAGTGTAAGCCTTGTATTGTACATTATCTTTTCATTTTATTGAAATCGTTAAATAATGAGGTCATCGCTGCATCATAATGATGTCATAAATAATTTAATTTATTTAATGTCTAAAAATTATAAAAAAATACTATGATGTAGGAAATACTTTTATCTTTCTAATGAATATTTATAGTCAAAATTTGGACTTGTGTAACCCCACTTAAAAACTATTTTAGTAAAACAACTCATGTTTGTGTCAATTTAATTTTAACATTAAATAAAAGGTATTTATGTCATTTTCCAACTAAAGTGGCTCCATGGGGTCCCCAAGTTGACCCATGGATTTTATTGGTCGGCCATGGCACATCCAATGAGGGTATGACATGTGTCAAGCTCATCTCATATTATTAAAACATTATTTTTACCTTAAACTACACTAATTACCTCTAATCGCGATTAAGAACTTAAAAGTTACTATTCACCAAAAATTATTTTAATCTCATTGAACCAAATTTTACTTCTTAATGAAAACCATGTATGTCGGATTTTTGAAAATCAAATCACAGAAGTGGTAATATTTCATTTAAACGAAAAATCAGTTATTTAACTACCACTTAGTGGTTTCACTATTCATCAAAAATTGAAGTTTTTCAGAACAATGCCAAAATTTCACCCTAAGCTATAATTGATATTCTGAATTCAAAAATGATGTCTATTTTAAAAAATTACAAACATATAATTTGCATTAATTAATTTTATAATTAATTCCCGTTGTCACAACAAATAGCGTGTTTTTAAGAAACAATTTATATCAAAAGATTGACAATTGTTTATGTCCAATTTCAATGTTAAATTAATTCTAATGACCAACATTGGATACAATTGTAAAAATATATTCTAATTATACTTTAAAACCACTAAATAGTATAATTTATCACTATAAATTATTTTTATTAAAAAAGTTGTTTTTAAGTATTTTTCACTATTCATAAAAAATTAGAAGTTCTCAGAAAAATACCAAAAATTCAACATAGGCTAATTTCGATATTCCGAATCCAAAAATGAAGTCCATTTTGAAATATAAAATTTCTATAATTTTAAAAAGTGGTTATTACTATTCATAACGGCTACTTTGATTAGTCGCGGTGTTTTAGAACTCGAAGTTGCGTATAATGCAAGCTATTGCATTATTGAATGAGAAGCGTATTGTGGCAGCTCGGGGTGTTACATTCTCCCCTCATTCAATAAATTGCGTCCTCGCAATTTGAAAATTTTCTTGGAAAATAAAAGGTTGAAAATAGAAAATACCTTTGTGGAAAACCCACATCGGAAATAAGATTAATAAAATTTAGCCTTAATAAGAGGGAAAGGGAAATGAAAAAGTCACTACCCAATCATGATCTCGATTAGGAGAACATTGGTGGCAATTAGAGACATATAATTGGAGGAAAAACATAAATATTTGTAGGGAGTGATTGAGGTCATCAATCACAATCAACTGTCAAATTGAGGGCCTCAAAGCCTTCAATCTATGTTGATTTAAAATATCATCAGTTCAACAAGACATAAGGTATTAGGATAACACATTTTTTTGTTTTAATATCCCTTTACTAAAGTTTAAGAATTAATTTATTCATTGAATAAGAGATAGTTATATATATATTTATGCTTGACAATTAGAGTTTCAACCTTCAACTCATCTTTCACTCAAAAAGATAATAGAACTCAAAAATATTATACTTATCCTAATTGTATAAGGTTCCAAATTTTAACACATACCATTTAGATTAGTAAAATTATTTTGTAATAACCAGGGACTTCCTGTAGGCTAGTGGTAGGAAATAAAGGCCTGTCGCACTATGGTCGTGGGTTCGATTCCTGCAGCTTTGTCCGATGCGACGGGTTATGCCCCACCCTGAAGGTTGTCCTTTTCCTAAAAATATAGTATTATAATATTCCAAAAATAATCTTCATAAATTTTTTAACCTTAAACAATACTATCCAAAGATCAACTTAATCCACTCCAACCTTTATAGTTATCCAAAATACCTCTGTCCAGACTTTCTCTAAAAGGTCTCTTAATTCCAAAATCAATTTATCAGATTCCCCAAACAAAGTAAAGTTTCTCTTATTGTCACATACTAAAAATATAATTACCGTAAACATATTAAAACCTTACTGAAATCAACAAGTACTGCAGTACAATCCTTATATATATATCACATTATTCTAATAACCAGAATATAATCCATGAGTCCAAAAGCACCAATACATTAGTTATTCTGCTTCAACTGTAGTAACAGCATAAGATTGTCCTTGATACCTTGGCCTTTTCTGAGGTAAGTTTCCCTGATGCTTAGGACATTCATTTGCATAATGACCCATTTCTCTACAATTGTAGCATTCAACTTTGATAGCCTCTTTCTTTCCCTTTCAATCACGAGCCTGGTGACCCTTTTCTCCACATTTATAACAAACTCCCATTCCTTTTAGGCAAGTACTAGGGTGATTCTTCCCACAATTATCACATAATGGAAAATCCTTCTTTCCCTTTTTCCCTTTATCTGTCTCTTGTTCCACCGTTCTCTTCTTCTCTTGCTTTACTTTGTTTTCATAAGACTTAGAGAATTCCTTTTCTGTCTTGATAGCACACGAGACAATATCTTCGTATGATGAGAAGGATTGTGATACTAAAGCTCGACGGAGAAATGGTTTTAACCCATCAAAGAAACGATCAATCTTACTCCTTGGGTTACGTATATAATCGGCAGCATGCCTCGCTAACCTTGTAAAGTTAGCCTCATACTTTGCGACATTCTCATCCTCCTTCTGCCTCAGACTCAGAAATTGCCTTTCCATATCTACTCGATGGTCACGAGGAAAGTATTTTTCTAAGAAAAGCTCTTTGAACTCCCTCCATTCCATATTTGATACGTCATCATCTTCCTTTGTGTTTTGAATCAGCGACCACCACTGATCGACATCTCCAGTGAGGCGGTAAACTGCCATGACAACCTTCTCCCTTTCGCTACTCCCCAAGGCATGGAATATTTTCTCTAAGGAGTTTATCCATTTCTCAGATACTAACGGATTTTTACCCCCATTAAATGTTGGCAGTTGTTACCTCATGAAGCGGTCTAATATTGATCCTCCACGTTGTGGATCAGGGTGATCCATACGAGTAAGGTTATTATTCATAACCTGAGTGAGTTGTCCCAGTATGGTAATAAGTTGATCAACACCAGTTGTATCTCCAGATCCACAATAATTATCTTGAGCAGGAGGGAAATCCCTACATGGAGTGCGTGTATTGATACGGTTTCCATTCCTTTCACTAGGCGCCATTTCTAAATAATGGCATAAACTAGATTAGTTTATGAATCAAAATACATAATTCCATACTTGTAAAACACTTAACATAAATTGAACTAATTATGGATATAATCCATAATTATAAAAATGTTTTCTTTAAGGAAGTATATACTCGTAACCCTTCATAGTGGTTTGTAAAGAAAATGGGAATTATCCTAAGCATATCCCCCGGGAGTGTCGTAACCAAGAGTGCAGCAAGGCCCGTTGTCGTGCACCAGTTCCCGTTCGAGTCTAGCTCAAAGTGGTGTTTTTGGGTTTTACCCCTAGGTACATCTGTCCCAGAGCCGCCTCTACCTGCTCGTATCCAGACAGGGATGTATTACTCGGAAAACTCACAAAATCTCTACAATACCAAAATTTTAGGAAGTTCTTCTATATTAATCCTCAAAGTTCATCTTAGGTCTACGTGCTCTAATCAGAGTTTGTCTAAATCTAGCTTCCAAGGTTTGTACTAAAATTCCTTTGATACCAACTGTAACGCCCCGACCCCAGCTACCCAGAGTCGGTGCATTACTTCATAACATTGGCATGATCACAAAAGATCAAGTCTCGAAAGACCGATTAGTTTAGTATCCTTGGAAACACTAGATACATTCATAAATGTTACATTACAACATAAGGTGAAAACTACAATAAAAAAGTCTTCATAGTCCACACTCATATCCTCTTCTGACTATCCCTGCAGGTCATTCCTAAAATACTTCTTCACATCCTGGAAAATATTAAAACATTTAAAGGGGTGAGCTCAGATGCTCAGTAAGGATAACAATATTGCAGAAGCCTTCATAAATAAATATAAACATTTAAGGCAATGTATGACTAAAACAAAAGCCTTTTAAACTTGAATATCAACATAATATGGAAAAAGTAAAATGAAATAGTGCCATTTACTTCTTCACATGGATATTCTACTGGTTGAATAATCACATGCAATATCAATAACCACTTTCATAATGATGGAATGCATAATGCCAGACATTCTGAAACATTTTGTCAAGGCCTCGGCCAAGACGTCTAAAATGATTAAGGCCTCAGACAAAACCATAAATCAAATTGGGAAAGGGCCTCAGCCAATTCCACGTCTAGTTGTCTCATGAGACCTACCGATTCATCGAGGAGCTATAGCAGGCTCCACCCGTCACTTATTAAGTCCAATGCATTCCTCATATGAACAGGTTTAAACATATCATAAACCATAACATAATCGTATCACATAAAATATGGATAAAGGAAACATAACATTTCCACATTTCTATCAAAAGATATCAATACAACCCATTGATATAATAAAAATTATTTCAAATCCATTTTCAATACCAGAATAAAAGAAAATTATAACATGGTATTTATTTTTCATTAAAAAAAAGGGTATGGCTTGTAGAGGAAGCCGAAACTCAAATAGTGGTCACGGCGACGGAGAAGTCGTTGTCGCCGCATACGTATGACAAAAACATTCCCTTTTGTCGTTTATTAAACGCTTCGTATAAAAAAGATTCCTTTTGAATAAACGTAAAAGTCAAAGTGGTTTATACACCGTATAAAAGAAATTTGTGTATAAAACCAAATATGCCTCAATGAAAGGAGATTGAGATGAAGTCCTTACAAAGATCATTTTTAAAATAAAATATATATATTATGTGTATTCACTATAGGTACACATAAAGAAAGTAAAAATACAAAATAAGACGTAATAATATCATGACATAATTTGAAAGTAGGAGATTAACCCAAAGAATGGAAGTTGGGTTAAGAAGTTCCCTTACCTCGTGTCCGACTTCACTCAACCATTCTTTAACCTCCTAAATAATAAACTAGAGTTAATATCTACCTTTTTAAGAACCATTTTCAATTTCATTATCCTTTTTATATCACTTATTACAATGTTATGAATGTTATGTAATTATTTAAGTTAATAACGGTCGTTTTGTCGATCTTTGGTACTTGTGTCAACAATAAACTTCTTATAATTACAAGTTGTTCATGTGGTGAAATGTCCATTATATCCAGAATTATATTAATGATGTAGATATCATATATATCATATATATCCAGTATATACATTCATTAATAATATTACGTAACATTTAGAGGTAAGAAATGAAATGCACCGTTCATGGAGACGGTAAGCCGTACGTACGCATGAACGCTACTTTCATTTCTATTTCATATTTAATGTAATGAAATCATAATTATATAAATGTATAATATAATTCCAGTATAATATATCATATAATACCATTTACTCCATCCTCTATACATCCCACATATGGTATTAACAATTCAAATCACTTTGAGGGGGCAGTAGTCCGCACTTCCTAAAATGAAAATATCGCGTTTACCCATAATAGAAACCATAAAGGTATGCCATAAATGAGAAGTACAGAAGAATAAGGAAAACATAAAAATAATATATATATCATATATGAAAATAGTGTCATCAAAATGGCCACCATTAGAGGTGTTAAAAGAATATTGAACAATCATCGTTTCGTGAGGCAGAAATTCGCCATCCACAGAAACCGTATGTTCTTTAACCATTAGATGTAGGTGTGTGTAAGTGTAGCTAGAATACTTATTATAACAACATAATAGTATATTGAGGATACTGGTGTTGTTACAAAAGAAATGAATAAAAATATTTTAGGGGGTTGGAGAAGAAAAATAAAACAAAACAACATTAGAGAAGACATTACCTCAAAATCGGGTAACTCTTTTTGATTTGACCCAAAGGCTTCCTTGGGAAGAGTTCTGCCCAAAGTGATGCTTCTAGGAGTAATAGGGGGAAGTTGGGAGAGTATTTGGGCAGAGTTTGGACGATCCAAATGGCTTGAAAGTGTGAATGATGTGGTAGAGGTGGGAGCCTTTTATAAGAGGAGAAGAGGGGCACTCTTGGAAAGTAAAGAAATTTTACATTATTATACAATGATTTTAGGATTCTAAAGGTCCCACACTTATATAATTCGTGGATAAGGGGATAAGGTTTCGAAATCTACCCATCCAATAGTCTTTGGACAATTGTAAGCCTTGTATTGTACATTATCTTTTCATTTTATTGAAATTGTTAAATAATGAGGTCATCGCTGCATCATAATGATGTCATAAATAATTTAATTTATTTAATGTCTAAAAATTATAAAAAAAATACTATGATGTAGGAAATCGTTTTAGATTTCTAATGAATATTTATAGTCAAAATTGTGACTTGTGTAACCCCACTTAAAAACTATTTTAGTAAAACAACTCATGTTTGTGTCAATTTAATTTTAACATTAAATAAAAGATATTTATGTCATTTTCCAACTAAAGTGGCTCCATGGGGTCCCCAAGTTGACCCATGGATTTTCTTGGTTGGCCATGGCACATCCAATGAGGGTAGTACAAGTTTCAAGCTCATATCATATTATTAAAATATTATTTTTACCTTAAACTACACTAATTACCTCTAATCGCGATTAAGATCTTAAAAGTTACTATTCACCAAAAATTATTTTAATCTCATTGAACCACATTTTACTTCTTAATGACAACCATGTATGTCGAATTTTTGAAAATCAAATCACAGAAGTGGTAATATTTCATTTAAATGAAAAATCAGTTATTTAACTACCACTTAGTGGTTTCACTATTCATCAAAAATTGAAGTTTTTCAGAACAATGCCAAAATTTCACCCTAAGCTATAATTGATATTCCGAATTCAAAAATGATGTCTATTTTACAAAATTACAAAAATATAAGTTGCATTAATTAATTTTATAATTAATTCCCGCTGTCACAACAAATAGCGTGTTTTTACGAAACAATTTATATCAAAAGATTGACAATTGTTTATGTCTAATTTAAATGTTAAATTAATTCTAATGACCACCATTGGATAAAATTGTAAAAATATATTCTAATTATACTTTAAAACCACTAAATAGTATAATTTATCACTATAAATTATTTTGATTAAAAAAGTTGTTTTTAAGTATTTTTCACTATTCATAAAAAATTAGAAGTTCTCAGAAAAATACCAAAAATTCAACATAGGCTAATTTCGATATTCCGAATCCAAAAATGAAGTCCATTTTGAAATATAAAATTTATATAATTTTAAAAATTGGTTATTACTATTCATAACGGCTACTTTGATTAGTCGCGGTGTTTTAGAACTCAAAGTTGCGTATAATGCAAGCTATTGCATTATTGAATGAGATGCGTATTGTGACTGCTCGGGGTGTTACAGTGATGCAGCTATCCACCGAGGGTTGAGAACCGAACTGGGAGTGCATGGATTTTCCCCAAAACATGCGCTGTTCCAATACTTCCCGGGACAACTTTGCGTGCATGCAGTTGTAGGTATCAACTAGGCTGCACACATTGATACTGCCATTCCTAGCGGACCTTTCCATCATCCACCATGAATTCCATTGTTGTTTCCCTTATGTAAGAGGATCCCAAAGGAATCTAACCAGAAGTTTGACAATATTGTTGATGACACCTTTTAGGGATTTGATAGAAGAGATAGAATGAACAGGGGTGGCTAAAAGGATGTTGTTGATGAGGGAGATGTAGCCACCAAAGGACAAGTACCTGTTCATCCAGTTGAGGATAGGATCTGTAATCTTGAAAATGAGAGAATCAAAATCATAGATCCGTAATCTTCTAAGAGTGATAGGGGCCTCAAGGTAATCCATGGGGAAGGAGCCAATTTGCATGCTGAGAGTGCTCTGAATCACAGATGACTGCCCGAGCATGCATTAGCTAGAGATTTACCAAAGAATCTTATCTTTTTTAATGACCTGGACACTCAAGTGACAATACAACTATAGTAGGTAATTGAATCCTAAAAGTGAAGACATACCATAATTGATGAAAAATAGGGTGTCATCTATGAACATCAGGTGGGAAATGGGCTTTGCTCTCATGCTCCTCTAGTAAGAAAAAATTTCTCTGTAGCTGGTGGTTCTATGAATGAGAAGGCTGAGAAAATCTTGGGATAGGATGAAGATGGTAGAGGAGATTAGGTCACCTTGCCTCATACCACGAGTGGCTTTGAAGAAACCGAATTAATTCTCCATGAATGAAAAAGACTTCCACGTGGCGCTGAAACATATGAAAATAAGATCAATGTTCCAAGATGAGAAGCCCATACCCGACAAGACCTTTTAGATGAATCCCCACTCCACATGATCAAAGGATTTGTTCATGTCTAACTTGATAGCAATGTCAGATCCACAAGTTTTTGAATTTATATCTCAAATAATTTCTTGAGTGAGAGCTATGACACCTGGAATTTATTGACCTTTCACAAATCTATGACATTCCAAGGAAATCCACCAAGGAAGGTGAGAAGAGATCCTAGAATTAATGAAGCTCGCCAGGATTTTGTATGGGAAGTTTCATAGGCTAATCTATCTTTAGTGCATGAGAGATGAGGGATTCCTTTTTTTTGAAGGAGGATCATGGTGGTGGTGCACGCAACCTATGACAAACTACCGCCCTTGAAAAAATCTTGAATGGCTTGGAAAAGTTCTTCCTTAACCACATCCCATGAGGCCCTCTAAAAGGATCCCAGGAAGCCATCCGATCTTGGGGCTCTATCAGGATGAAGGCTCATCATGGAATGATGGGACTACTTTTCATCGGGGATGGAACTCAGCCCCTCATTTTCCTGGTCAGAAACGCATGAAGGGATAACCTCAAAGATCCTATTGTGCATTCCAGTATAATTTTTAGGAATCTAAGAGTTAGGACAGGCAGAAAGATATTTGAGGTAGGAGAGGGCCTGGGCTCCCACAACATCTTTTTCATCTGTGTGGGAACCTCCATCCATAAGAAGGTTTGGTTTGGTTGGCCTCCTAAACTCTTTAATGCATGCGTGAAAGAACATATTATTTTTGTCCCCCTCTTTGAGCCATTTTATACAAGACAATTCCCTTTCCATTCATTCTTAGGACATCAAAATTTCATCCAGGGAACCCTTTATTCTAGAGAGATCTTCAATGGTTCACTCATTCCATGCCCTTTCAAGCCTCAGCTCGAAGGCCTCCACATCTTGCCAAACATCATTGATGGAACTATCGAGGGGGGTGGATTTCTTATTTCCAAACCTGGAGGTGGGTCTTATGGCACATCAATTTAGCATGAATGGAAACCCACATGTGACCCTGTGAAGGTGCATTCAATATATCATGAACCATGTCCTGGTACCCTGGTATGTTGGTTCACTACTCGTGGAAACTGTAAGAACCCAGATCTTCATTTCAGGTATGTTTTTCCTTTTTCTGGGGTTTTTAAGAAAAATGAACATTCTGGAAATTTTCGAAGTACACGCCGTGTAGTTTCTTAGTATACGTCGTGTACTCTTCTTCAGCTCGAAGCCGTGTGCTGTCTGTGCCCAGGCCACACACACGGTGTGTAGGGGTGATGCGGATTCCAATTTTGGCAGAGTATGGAAAGGACCTAGTACACGCCATGTACTCTAAAAGTACACGCTGTGTACTTTATTTCTTTTCACTAAATGAACAGTGGTCACGCCTGACATACAGAAGCATCTTATTTTAGGTCACGTTCGCCCGAGAGCGACCTGTACAGACGAATCTTTGATGAGCTCCCACCTCTTCATTCGTTCTACGATTCAAGCACGGTCGATTGTGTTGGGATCACAATGGTGATTTTTTCCTTCTTCTTGAGCCTTGTTTTCTGATTCCTCCTCATTTTTGAGTTATCATGGGTTGAGAGTTTTGTGTGTTTTCTTAGATCTATGACATTCTAAGAGGAATAAATCATCGTGGTTCATGTATATCGATCTCCTAGGATCAAGGTAGGTGATTTGTTCCTTTCTGTAGAAATTCGATGAGTATTTTGTGAAAATTCCACCAATACCCTTGAACGGGGTATTGCGTGTTCCTGTTTTTCCCTCTTGTATTGCCTGCTTTGCTTGATTGCTGTAGTAGAGGTTTATACTTGTGAGTAGAGTAATTTGTTTTGTGCTCAGGTTGCTTTTCCATGCTTTCTTTTACTGTTTTGCGTTTTCCAGTTGGCCTGCCTAGTTGTAGGATAGTGGAACTGTTTCTTTGTATTGATGTTGAGCCTTAGACTGATATCCAAATAGTTCTTGAGGTTTACTTGGACAATGCACGTGTGTTGAGCATGTTTTATTTTCCACTTAGGACTGTGAGAACCTAGTGTAGTAGACCAAAGGGAGAATTGACGCAAGGGATTCTCCAGAGTGTCTTTTAATACGATGTGAGACCACAGGGGGAATTGCCGATGAGTGCTTCCTCAGAGAGTCTATAGTTCCTCAACGCGGGCCACAGGGGGAATGAGATGTTGAGTGCTTCCCCAGAGAGCCTTTAGTATGATACGAGACTATAGGGGGAATTGACGGTGAGTGCTTCCTCAGAGAGTCTATTCATAGCCTAACCAGAGGGGTGAGACTGTGTGTGCCTCCTAGAGGGTTGCTAGTACTTATAGGTTGAACCATAGGGGTTAGGATGTGAGAGATACCCAGAGGGTTACCTTTTTTCTTCCTGTTGTTGGTTGTCTACTTGTGTACTTTATTTGTTAGAACTATGGACTGTGGCTGCTTGTGCTTTGTTGTTTACTACTTCTTGTTTTATTACTACCATGTATTCATTGACTGTTAGGCACAAATCTTTGGGTGATTGCCTACTGGGATTGTATCTCACACCCTATTTGGGCCATGATTTTGGGCCCAAGAAGAGTATGTTTCTGCAGGTATAGATAAGGGAAATCTCCCTTTTAATTTAGGTTCTCGATCTCACTGGAGCTGGAGAGCATGTGACCCAGCCGAGGCTTGCGATGCTGAGGAGTTTCTCATCTGTTTTTCTTTTTCTATTGCTTTAGTACTTGTGTCCAGTTGTATTTGAGAATGTTGTTGTGTTTTATTCTTTCTTTATATACTTGTACCTGCAGCATCATTATCATCATTACTATATATATTCATTGCTTCTGCTGTTTGGTTTCAATTGTTATGCATGTTGTTACTGCTTCCGCTACTGATTGTTGTTCACCTTACCTTGTATACCTTACCAAATGAGGGCATAGTTTCCCCAATAACTTACCAAGGCCCTCACTGCTAGCCGGCAGCCTCTGGAATTTGGGGAAATGCGCTTGAGGTTATGTGGTGAACCGGGTATGGGGCACCAGTGGAGGGTCTCCAGATTCAGGTCGTTACAAAGTGGTATCAGAGGAGTTATTTTCTCTTGCTTTACTGTTTAGAGGCTTTAGCCAGGGATAGGATGGATTCGGTACTTGGTATTAATCTATTCTCGGGAGTAACTAACCCATGTACAGGGAAAAGCCATACTACCTCATTGATTGCAGTTTTTGGTTTTGAAATTTTATGGTTGATTTGATTTCACCTAGAGTGATTTACATGACTTGTGCTATTATTTTTTTGATATTTCGATTCTATTTCTGTCTCAACCCGATGAGATGAGGTTATGCCATCTCATGCATCATATAGGAACTTGTAGGAATCACATGCCATGCATTCTTTCCATGCCATCTAGGGTGCATTAGAAATTGCATGTTGTTGTGATAGACTTTTTGTAGATTATTCATGTTGTTGTGATAGATGCTTGATAGATTCTCTGCTGTTATGTTAGAAAATTGTTTGTGTTGTTCTTTGCTTAAATGAACGCCAAATTTTGATTATTGAGGTGTTATGGGCCCTCATTAATCGGAAATTGGTGGATCATGGTCCTGTTTTCTCTTGTATATGATTATAGAAGATGTCAAGCTTTGATTCATGGGAAGTATGGGCCCTCACGGATCGGAATTTGGAACCTCTTTGCCTTGTTTTTAGTGTTTATGGGAGTCTGTTCAGTTTCTGAGTTACTGCCCAGAAAAATGCAGAATACACGGCGTGTACTTTTTAGATACATGCCGTGTAGTTTTCAGGCCGTTTCATTGACCGTGTGAGCAAAAACATGGTGTCATGAAAGTAACTTTAGGAACACGCCGTGTATGGTAGGTACACACCGTGTAGTAATGAGCCGTGTACCCGGCCGTGTCACTAACAATACAGGCCAGGGAAGCTCGAGTAGCACACTCCGTGTTGTAACAGAACACGCCGTGTAGTCCCTTCCAGGTACCCAGTAGTGTCATGAACAACACAGGTCAGCGTGACCTTATCTCAGACATGTCATGTTGCTTTTGGAGCACGCCATGTAGTCTTTCCAGGTACTCGGCCGTGTCACAAACAACACGAGACGATGTCACCTTTCCTATACACGCCATGTTTGTTTGGAGCACGACGTGTAAGGTTCATCCGTGTAGACGGTCGTGTGATTAACAACACGGGCCGTCAAATCCTTGTCCACTACACACCATGTCCACAGGGAACACGCTGTGTAGTCTCAATTTAAGAAGACCATGTGGGTTATCCGTGTAAGGGACTTGGGAAGGGGAACAGTTTTCAGGTACACGCTGTGTGTGGGGTCAACACGCCGTGTAGTTTGAGGTGTACACGACTTGTAGGGCAGGAGTACACACCCATGTCAGTGGCTTAAGAAGACATGCTGTGTAGTTTTTATACGCACCGTGTAGTCGAGTTTTGTAAACTTGTGTGTTTTTTCTTTCCCTATTCCCGTTTTGTACTCTTGTGTTCTCTGTCCTTTTTTTCCTGATCTAAGGTGTTCTTTTGATCTTTCAGAGCTATGCCTCCGAGATGTCCTCTGGTCGTATGTCTGTCGTTGGGCAGTGATCAGACGCCAGATATGGCTGATCAGGGACTCCCTGCCGATCCTCCAGTCGGTCCAGCCTTGGCACCGACTGTCATACCAGTTGCAGGAGCTAATGTGCAGTTCAGGGAAGGTTTTATGAGGATGATGTAGACCTTCCAGGGAGCGCCGCCTCCTGCCACAACTATGGCAGACCTGATGCGAGTTTTTCAGCAGCGGCATCCTCCCACGTTCTCGGGGGAAGGAGGACCTCAGGCTGCAGAGTCATGGCTGGAAGCCATGCTGACTATCTTCGATCATCTAGAGATGCCTCCAGAGAGGCGGGTCAAGCTCGCTACCTACATTCTATGAGAATCCGCCAAGAGGTGGTGGGACGTGATCTCACAGGCGGGTCAACAATAGGCTATGGCTTGGGAGGAGTTCCAGCACGTGTTCTATGACTACTTCTACCTAGAGACCCTGAGGGCCGATTAAGCCCAGGAGTTCATGAGCTTAGAGCAGGGTACTCTTTCTTTAATGGAGTATTCCTCTCGCTTCACCGAGATGTAGTGTTTCACACCCCTCTGGGATGGAAGTGGGGTGTTATTAGAAAGGAAGTTTGAGGATGGTGTCAGGAGAGAGATCCGCTCACAGGTGAACATCTTCCAGTTGACTTCCATCACTTCCATCGTCAACCAGGAACTGATTGCGGAGCACAATATGAGAGACTCTGGATCTGTGAGCTAGGGCGGTTCTGCTTCCAGAGCTACTTGCCTCTAGATGATAGCAAGAAGCGCCGTAGAGAGTCTATGCGTGGTGACCCGAGGAAGCATGATGCATTGTCAGGAAGCCAGGTGGTATGCTACCAGTGTGGTCGGTCAGGGCACGTGAGGCCGTAGTGCCAGAGATACCCTATGGAGTGCCGATCTTGTGGAAAGATGGGTCACCTTCAACGTTTCTACCAGATTTTCTCACTAGCAGCTGGTGACCGGGGTTCTTCCATGACTCCTCGTTCAGGAGCAGCACCACCAGTTTCTCACCAGTCAGGGAACTGGAGTTCTTCCGGCCGTTCGGGCCGAGGTGGAGGTCAAGGCCATGGTGGTCAGCCACCAGTCCCTCAGCACTAGCAGGGAGGTTCAGTTCATAGTGCTCAGCCAGGGGCACAGGGCAGTGGTGCAGGCCAGTCTTTCACCATAGAGCAGATTTATCCGGAGCAGGATCCTAGCCCTTCTACATTTCGAGGTAGGATCTTAGTAGCCTCATTTTTATCTTCAGCCCTTTTCAATACTGGTGCTACACATAGCTTTATCTCTATTTATATCGTGGAGATCCTTGGGCTCCGCATCTTTTCTTCTACCGACTCATTGACACTAGACACACCTTTGGGGATGAGGACATCTAGTGTACACCAGTGTAGAGAGTTCCCTCTCAAGGTTGCAGGGTATCATTTCTTATGAGACCTCTACGTCCTAGAGATGACATGCTATGAAGTCATTCTCAGAATGGACTGGCTAGTTCCCGTCCAGGCCTTCATCGACTGTTATCGCCACAGAGTGAGTTTCATTTCACTAGAGGGTGAGTCTTTTCTTCATAGAGGCGAGTGGGATGTTCAGGAGAGTCGAGAAGGACTCGAGCATCACGAGCTAGGAAAGGTGAAAACCCAGATTACTAGTGTTTATCTGGATGATCAGGTGACTCCACAGTTGGACTTTCCTCTAGTGGTGAATCATTTCAGGGATGTCTTTCCAGAGGACTTTTCAGGTTTTCCTCCAGAATGTGAGGTATAATTCTCTATTGAGCTCATTCCAGGAGCGGCACCGGTGTCCATTCCTCCTTATAGGATGTCTATACCTGAGTTGCAGGAGTTCAAGAAGCAGTTGGAGGAGTTTCAGGAAAAGGGTTTCATCCAACCCAGTACTTCTCCTTGGGGTTCGCCTGTCCTGTTTGCGAAGATGGCAGATGGTACCCTTCGTCTTTGTGTGGATTATCGGAAACTGAACCAGTTGAAGGTCAAGAACTGATACCCCTTTCCAAGGATCCATGAACTCTTTGATAAACTTCGAGGAGATCGGGTGTTCTCGAAGATTGATTTGAGGCCCGGTTATCATCAGTTGCGTGTTAGACCATCAGATATACCTCTAACAGCCTTCAGGAGCAAGTATGGTCTATATGAGTATACAGTCATGCCATTCGGTCTCACGAACGTGCCTGTAGTTCTCATGGCCCTAATGAACCGAGTGTTCCATCCATACTTGGATTCCTTCATCGTGGTCTTTGTGGACGATATCTTGGTGTACTCTCACACTCTAAACGACCATGCCACACATCTTGAGATCGTTCTGAGTACACTGAGAGAGCATCAGCACTATACCAAACTCTCGAAGTGCCACTTCTTGATAGATTAGATTCACTTCTTGGGTCACGTCATCTCAAAGGCAAGAGTATCTGTGGACCCAGAGAAAGTGAGAGCTGTAGTCTCCTGGGAGTAGCCAAAGAACGTCTTTGAGGTACGAAGCTTCCTAGGGCTGGATAGATACTACAGATGCTTCATTTAGGATTTTTCTCATCTAGCAGCACCATTGAAAGGTATGACCAAGAAGGGGACGAAGTTCTTATGGTCAGATTCTTGTGAGTCAGCCTTTCAGGAGCTGAAAGGGAGGTTAACATCAGCACCGATACTAGTCTTTCCAGAGCCAGGAAAGAGATACACTGTTTACTGTGATGCTTCAGGTATCAGGCTGGGAGCTGTGCTTATGCAGGGAGATGGAGTCTTTGCGTACGGGTCTCGGCAGTTGAGGCCACATGAGAGAAACTACCCTACGCACGATCTGGAGTTGGCAGCTATTGTTCATGCCTTACGCTGTTGGAGAAACTATCTTCTGGGAGAGCACTTTGTGGTCTTCACTGACCACAAGAGTATCAAGTATATCTTCACTCAGCGTGATCTGAATCTGAGGCAGCATAGGTGGGTCGAGTATCTTCAGTCGTTTGATTTCGAGCTGGCTTATGTTGGACGGAGAAGTGATGGCAAGAGGGGGGGTGAATTGCCTTTTAAAAAATAATTAACAATTTAAAATCAAAGTAAAAGTGCAGCAGAAATAAAAGAGGCAAGACACAAAGCTTGATAACGGAGTTCGGCTTAAACCCAAGCCTACGTCTCTGCTCCCAACTCAACCGTTGAGAGATTTACCACCGCTTCTTTTTTAATGGTTTTAGCAAGAAACCCACTAGACTTTAAGGTTAGTCTAGAACCTATTACAGCTTGCTTTTAATGGTTATACAAGAACCCACTAGCCTTCTTACAGGTGAAGGATAGCTCACCTATGACTCAAGCCTTTTAAAGGGAAGGCTTGGAAATAAAAGAGGCAAGACACAAAGCTTGATAACGGAGTTCGTCTTAAACCCAAGCCTACGTCTCCGCTCCCAACTCAACCGTTGAGAGATTTACTACCGCTTGCTTTTTAATGGTTTTAGCAAGAAACCCACTAGACATTAAGGTTAGTCTAGAACCTATTACAGATTGCTTTTAATGGTTATGCAAGAACCCACTAGCCTTCTTACAGGTGAAGGCTAGCTCACCTATGACTCAAGCCTTTTAAAGGGAAGGCTTGACTAACCTCTTCACACCTTGAAGGTGGTGTGAAAACCCAAATGAAAGGAAGAGAGAAAGAGATGGGGGTTTGTAGGCACAAACCCAATTTGATGCTCAAAATGTTAAAACAATAAAAACCGTAATGGGAGAAGCCTTGGGCGCCAAAGGATTGATGGAGTTGATGAAGAGCGCTCCCAAGCTTCTTTGATGGTGCTCCTTGGATGTGGAAGTGAGTTGGAGCAATTGGGGGATCCTTGGAGGAATGCGCCGGAGGTTCGCCAAATGATAAAAAATGTTCCCGTGGGCTTCCGTACATTTCCGGGGCTTCCGTACATTTCTGGGGCTTCCTAGTCCTTTATTTATAGAGGGGGAACCCTCAAATGGCCTTTGGGGGTCTTCGGAGCCATTGGAGAGGCCTTCGGAGCCGTTGGGAGGCAAGTGGACAAGTCTGGTCAAAGCCCAACGACTAGTTTGACTGGCTCCACCGGCTGACCGGTGCTTGGCCACCGGTTGGCCGGTGCTTTGAAAAAGGGAGAGGGCTCAGGCTCAGGCACCACCGGCTGGCCGGTGAGGAGGCCACTGGTTGGCCGGTGCTGAGACAGTAGCAAACACTATTTGACTGAGTTCCACCGGCTGACCAGTGGTGTGACACCGGTTGGCCGGTGGTCTGGACAGAGGGATGCCTTCTGTCCAGGCCTCCATCGGCTGGCCGGTGGTCATCCACCGGTTGGCCGGTGGAACTGAAATCAGTCCACTTTGGCTTCTTGCTTTCTTGGCCCAATTCCTTGGCAACCTGAAATCATGCCTATCATCCAAAAACACTTAAAACAAGATTAGATAAATAAGAGAGTGATTGTGATCATGAAAATTAAACCACGAGGGGTACGAGAGGTACAACAATCTCCCCCTATTTTGATGATCACAATCACCAAAACAAACAATGTAAAAATGAAATGAAAGGCATGCTTTAAAGGATAAGTGGGAAAGTAAAGCAAAGCATGAGAGAAAGATTTCTCCCCCAATCAACCAAGAATTTCTCCCCCTTTGTGATTATCAAAATAGCACGGGGCATAAAACTTGATTGAGGGAAACGTTGAAAAACGAGATAGAGATTTTAAACCAATTGAAATTTTTGAAATTTGAATTGAAAGTTTTGAATTGAAAAATTTGAATTGAGAATTTTGAATTGAAAGTTTTGAATCGAAAATTTTGAAATTGAAAGACGCAAAAAGGCTTAAATGATCCTAACCCCCCCTAAATAAAAACAAAAAATCACCGGGGAGAGGTTTTTGGAACCGAGACAAATTTTGGTCCGGTGAGACTCGCTAAAAGGGATTTTTCAATCCATACTTGCCTAGTGGCGGGTCTTCTCCTATAAAATTCATCATTAAAAGAAATGGTTTTAGGCCTTCCATACCGGGCATTTTTGCAATTGCACTCATAAATTAAGTGCCCGGGTTTTTTGCAATAGTTACAAAATTTATATTGGGAGCTCCCCCTTACAAAAATAGTTGGAGCATGGGAAGAGGAAGCTTGCTTGGAATAGCCAAGCCCTTGGCCGGTTCTAGATAAACGTTGGGAACCAAGCAATTTGGTTAAATTTTGTTCACCTTGGGTGAACTTGGCAAGAGATTCCCTTAGATCTTTGATTGTTGATTCCATAGAATCAACATTGGGAAGGTTTTGGATCTTGAGGGACAACTCCTCCTTTTCTTTGAGAAGTTGTTCCTTTTCGGAAGAAAGTTTTTTGAAATTATTTTTTAAAGCAACAAATTTGGAAGAAAGTTCGTGAAAACCTTCCTCCAATTGATCTCTCGCATATTGGAGATCCTCATAAGACATGTGATTGAAAGAATTTGAAGAACTAGAGGATGAGGAGTCGGAAGAGGTTACCTCATGGAATGCCATTAGGCATTTTTTACCGTTGTCACTTGAGGAGGAGGAGGAGGAGGAGGATGTGGAGCTATCACTCCAAGTGGCCTTGAAAGCCTTCTTCTTTTCCTTTTGCTTGGCCTTTTTATTGCTGAGTGGGCAATCGGGCTTGTAATGGCCTTTTTTGCCACACCCGTAGCATGTTACCTCGGGCTCGGATTTTTCGTCGTGTTTTTCCTTTCGAGCCTTGCGGGATTTCTTCTTCTTGTGCTTCTTCATGAATTTGTGCATCTTGCGGGTAAGATTCTCCATTTCTAAATCACCGCTTGAAGAGGAAGACGATGAGGAGGAGGAGCTTTCTTCTTTTTGAACCTTGAAGGCGATATTCTTTGGAACTTTGATCGGTTTTCCTTCCTTTTCATCTTGCCTCCTCATGGTGATCTCGTAGGTCATGAGGGATCCGATGAGCTCTTCGACCGGCATGTTCTTGATGTCTTTTGCTTCTTGGATTGCCGTGACTTTCGGTGCCCATGAGCTTGGTAAGATCCAAAGGATCTTCTTGACCATCGTTTCTGCAGAAACATCATCTCCAAGAGATTTTCTTCCATTGCAAACGTCAGTAAAACGAGTAAACATATCAGTTATATTTTCAGATGGATGCATGGTAAAAGACTCAAAATCTTGACGGTACATGTCCAATCGAGTATCCTTGACTTTGTTGGTCCCCTCATGGGTAACCTCCAAAAGTTTCCAGATTTCATGTGATGAGGTGCATGTGGAAACTCGATTGAATTCATTACGATCAAGGCCGCAATGAAGAGCGTTCATGGCTTTGCCATCAAGCTCGAAATTTTTAATGTCGGCTTGAGTCCATTTGGATTCATCGGGAGAAGAGAGAGAATAACCATGCATGAAAATTTTATAAATAGGATAGCCAATACTTCTAAGAAAAGTAGTCATGCGGGTTTTCCAATAGTTATAGTCGGTTCCATCAAAAAATGGAGCACGACCCAAAGAATAGCCTTCGGGGGCGAAAGAGGTTGAAGCCATCACAATGGATCTTGAATTTGAAACCGGTGAAGGTATTACTCAAATTTTGGCTCTGATACCAATTGTTGGACGGAGAAGTGATGGCAAGAGGGGGGGTGAATTGCCTTTTAAAAAATAATTAACAATTTAAAATCAAAGTAAAAGTGCAGCGGAAATAAAAGAGGCAAGACACAAAGCTTGATAACGGAGTTCGGCTTAAACCCAAGCCTACGTCTCCGCTCCCAACTCAACCGTTGAGAGATTTACTACCGCTTGCTTTTTAATGGTTTTAGCAAGAAACCCACTAGACTTTAAGGTTAGTCTAGAACCTATTACAGCTTGCTTTTAATGGTTATGCAAGAACCCACTAGCCTTCTTACAGGTGAAGGCTAGCTCACCTATGACTCAAGCCTTTTAAAGGGAAGGCTTGACTAACCTCTTCACACCTTGAAGGTGGTGTGAAAACCCAAATGAAAGGAAGAGATAAAGAGATGGGGGTTTGTAGGCACAAACCCAATTTGATGCTCAAAATGTTAAAACAATAAAAACCGTAATGGGAGAAGCCTTGGGCGCCAAAGGATTGATGGAGTTGATGAAGAGCGCTCCCAAGCTTCTTTGATGGTGCTCCTTGGATGTGGAAGTGAGTTGGAGCAATTGGGGGTTCCTTGGAGGAATGCGCCGGAGGTTCGCCAAATGATAAAAAATGTTCCCGTGGGCTTCCGTACATTTCCGGGGCTTTCGTACATTTCTGGGGCTTCCTAGTCCTTTATTTATAGAGGGGGAACCCTCAAATGGCCTTTGGGGGTCTTCGGAGCCGTTGGAGAGGCCTTCGGAGCCGTTGGGAGGCAAGTGGACAAGTCTGGTCAAAGCCCAACGGCTAGTTTGACTGGCTCCACCGGCTGACCGGTGCTTGGCCACCGGTTGGCCGGTGCTTTGAAAAAGGGAGAGGGCTCGGGCTCAGGCACCACCGGCTGGCCGGTGAGGAGGCCACCGATTGGCCGGTGCTGAGATAGTAGCAAAAACTATTTGAATGAGTTCCACCGGCTGGCCGGTGGTGTGACACCGGTTGGCCGGTGGTCTGGACAGAGGGATGCCTTCTGTCCAGGCCTCCATCAGCTGGCCGGTGGTCATCCACCGGTTGGCCGGTGGAACTGAAATCAGTCCACTTTGGCTTCTTTCTTTCTTGGCCCAATTCCTTGGCAACCTGAAATCATGCCTATCATCCAAAAACACTTAAAACAAGATTAGATAAATAAGAGAGTGATTGTGATCATGAAAATTAAACCACGAGGGGTACGAGAGGTACACCAACTTATATGCCAGGAAAGGGCAACGTAGTGGCAGATGCATTGAGCAGGAGAACTCAGGTTCAGGTGGTTTAGGAGGCCAGCAGTGAGTGGCAGCTAATGGCTTTGTTATCTGAGATGCATTTAGAGGTGCACGACAGACAGGGATAGACTTACCTATCTTCTGTAGCTGTTACCTCTACACTTCTTTATCGGGTACGGATGAGGCAGCTATCAGACTCAGAAGGCTTAGTCCTGCGGGAGGGTGTATCAGGAGAGGACCCTCTTCCTGGATGGACAGTGAGCGAGGATGAGATCCTGCGTTTCCAGGGACGCATATGGGTGCCAACAGACATACGCGAGGAGATGATGCGGTATTTACATTCCTCTGTTTGGGCAGTTCATCCTAGCGTCACCAAGATGTATCAGGATCTTCATCGCTAGTACTGGTGGCCAGGTATGAAGAGGGATGTTGCTGGTTTTTTTATGAGATGCTCTACTTGTCAGCAGGTGAAGGCAGAGCATCAGCGACCAGCAAGCCTTTTACAACAGTTACTCATTCTGGAGTGGAAGTGGAACGATGTCATGATGGACTTCGTGACCGGATTGCCGAGGTCGCCTCGAGGGAACGATGTTGTTTGGGTTGTCATCGACAGGCTCATGAAGGTTTCTAACTTCTTTCTGATCAAGGAGGCCTTCATTGTCGATGATCTGGGAAGAATTTACATCTGAGAGATCGTTTTTCTGCATGGAGTCTCAAACTCCATTATTTCAGATAGGGATCCGCGCTTTACCTCTCGGTTCTGGCAGGGACTTCAGAAGGCCTTGGGTACACAGGTACTTTTGAGTACAACATACCATCCCCAGACTGATGGCCAGTCCGAGCGCACGATCCAAGTGCTTGAGTATATGCTTCGAGCTTTCATTCTAGACTATGGCGGTTCTTGGGAGAAGCATATTCCTCTGGTGGAGTTCGCCTACAACAACAGTTTCCAGGAAACCATTCAGATGGCACCATACGAGGCTTTGTACGATAGGCCATGCCGATCATCCTTATGCTGGCTGGAGGTAGGAGAGACAGCTTTGCTGGGACCTCGTCTCATTCAGGAGACCTCAGAGCAGATAGATCTGATTCAGAAGTTGATGGCTACAACTCAGTCCCGACAGAAGTCTTATGCTGATCAGCGGAGACGACCCCTGGAGTTCGAGGTCGGGGATTAGGTTTTCCTGCGTGTCGCACCGAGGTTGGGACACAAGAGGATTCAGAGGCAGGGTAAGCTTTCACCGTGGTACGTCGGGCCGTTTGAGTTATTGGAGAGAGTTGGTCCGGTTGCCTATTGGTTACAGCTACCTCAGAGGTACCAGGCTATGCATGAAGTCTTCCACGTCTCTCAGCTCCGACGTTACTTTTCAGACCCGTCTCATGCCTTGCAACCTAAGGAGGTTGAGCTTGCAGCGGATGCGTCGTTTGAGGAGCATCCTATCCGGATTGTCGATCGCAGTACGAAGGTTCTCTGTGGGTGGTCTGTCCCTCTTGTGCGGGTGCTATGGCAGCATGGGCGAGTACAGGACGAGACCTGGGAGAGGGAGGCCGATGTACGATCGTAGTGGCCGGAGCTGTTTAGGGTTTCTTCTTCTACACCTCTCTAGGAAATTTGGGGACGAATTTCTTTAAGGGGGGAAGTTTATAAGAACCCGGATCTTTTTTTCAAGCATGTTTTTCCTTTTTCTGGTGTTTTTAAGAAAAATGTACTTTTTGGAAATTTTCGAAGTACAGGCCGTGTACTTTCTGAGTACGCGACGTGTACTCTTCTCCGGCTCAAAGCCATGTGCTGGTCGTGCCCGGGCCACACACACGGTGTGTAGGGGTGACGTGGAGACCGATTTTGGCAGAGTACGGAAAGGACCTAGTACACGCCGTGTACTTTAGTTGTTTTCACTAAATGAATCGGGGTCGCGCCTGACATATAGAAGCGTCTTCTTTTAGGTCCTGTTCGCCCGAGAGCGACCCGTACAACCAGATCTTTGATGAGCTCCCGCCTCTTCGTTCGTTCTACAATTCGAGCACAGTCGCTTGTGTTGGGATCACAGCGGTGAGTTTTTCCTTCTGCTTGAGCCTTGTTTTCTGATTCCTCCTCGTTTTCAAGTTATCATGGGTTGAGAGTTTTGTGCGTTTTCTCAGATCTACGACGTTCTAAGAGGAATCAATCATCGTGGTTCATGTATATCGATCTCCTAGGATCGAGGTAGGTGATTTGTGCCTTTTGTAGAAAGTCGATGAGTATTTTTTGCAAATTCCACCAATACCCTTGAATGGGGTATTGCGTGTTCCTGTTTTGCCCTATTGTATTGCTTGCTTTGCTTGATTGTTGTAGTAGAGGTTTGTGTTTGTGAGTAGAGTAATTTTTTTTGTGCTCAGGTTGCTTTTTCATGCTTGATTTTACTGTTTGGCGTTTTCCAGTTGTCATGCCTAGTTATAGGATAGTGGAACTGTTTCTTTGTGTTGCTGTTGAGCCTTAAACTGATAGCCAAGTAGTTCTTGAGGTTTACTTGGACGATGTACGCGCGCTGGGCATGTTTTATTTTCCACTCAGGACTGTGAGAACCTAGTGTAGTAGACTAAAGGGAGAATTGTTGCAAGGGCTTCTCCAGAGTGTCTTTTAATACGATGTGAGACCACAGGGGGAATTGCCGATGAGTGCTTCCTCAGAGAGTCTGTAGTTCCTCGACACGGGCCACAGGGGGAATGAGACGTTGAGTGCTTCCCCAAGGAGCCTTTAGTATGATACGAGACTATAGGGGGAATTGACGGTAAATTCTTCCTCAGAGAGTCTATTCATAGCTGAACCATAGGGGTGAGACTGTGTGTGCCTCCTAGAGGGTTGCTAGTACTTATAGGTTGAACCATAGAGGTTAGGCTGTGATATCTACCCAGAGGGTTACCTTTTTTCTTCATGTTGTTGGCTGTCTACTTGTGTACTTTATTTGTTAGAACTGTGGACTGTGGCTGCTTGTGCTTTGCTGTTTACTGCTTCTTGTTTTATTACTGTCATGTATTCATTGACTGTTAGGCACAAATCTTTGGATGATTGTCTATGGGATTGTATCTCACACCCTGTTTGGTCCATGCTTTTGGGCCCAAGCAGACTATGTTGCTGCAGGTATAGATAAGGGAAAGTTCCCTTTTACTTCAGGTTCTTGATCTTGCTGGAGTTGGAGAGCATGGGACTGAGCCGAGGATTGCGATGCTGAGGAGTTTCTCATCTGTTTTTCTTTTGTTGTTGCTTTAGTACTTGTGTCCAGTTGTATTTCAGCACGTTGTTGTGTTTGCTGCTTTCTTTAGAAACTTGTACCTGCAACATCATTATCATCATTACTATATATATTCATTGCTTTCGCTGTTTGGTTTCAGTTGTTATGCATGTTGTTACTTCTTCCACTACTGATTGTTGTTTTCCTTACCTTGTATACCTTACCAAATGAGGGCATAGTTTCCCCAATAACTTACCAAGGCTCTCGCTACTAGTCGGAAGCCTCTGGCATTTGGGGAAACACGCTTGATGTCATGTGGCGAACTGGGTACGGGGCACCAGTGGAGGGGTTCCAGACATGGGTCGTTACAGAAACAAAACCGTTCAAGAAGATCATGCCCAGAAGAAATGGAAAAAATAGGGGGAGCGGTCAGAAATACTGTGAGCAAGATGGAAGACCTTGGTATTTGAGAACAAGGAAGTGGCATGCACGTTGTCTAGACTCCTGTCCAATCGACTCCACGAGCGGTGAGGGCCCCTACGATTATTGCACCATGTGAAGCTGTCACCTAAGACGCTGAGATCAATGAGGCCCTTCGTAGCCATGAACTGAACAAACTCCCTATTGGCTTTCCTCTAGAAAGGGCTTCTACCTTTCTTTTCCTCTGGTTTGGAAACGATATTTAATTCCCCAAACAAACCATGGAATATTTCTGGGATCAGAGTTCTTCATGTTGGACCAAAGAAATACCCTTTGAAGAGGGTCACAACTTCCATAAACAAAGGTCATGTGGAAGGAGGTGTCACCTTGGGACTCCTTGGTAGTGATGAATTGATTGCTGGCTTGGACCAACTTGATGGTGTAGTTCTTTTTCCAAAAGATCCATATGTGTTTATTGTAGGGGTAGGAGTGAAGGGAACCATGCAACATTATTTTCCAGGTGATGTCTCTGATTCTTGCAGGGTTTCGTTTGGGTTCGATAACGGAAACAACAATGGCCTTATGCTTTCAAATTTCTATGGAGAGGAAGTCCGTTTTGACCTGGGCACCATGACCATGGGCATTCCTTATGAAGATATGATTCATGAAAAGGTCAGGGCTCAGGCATTGGCTCCAGAGCTAGTAGCCTTCTTGAAGTGGGAGGAAGATCTCTGCTTGAGGTTCCTTGATTTTAAATGAGTGCAAATTCCGTCTTTGTTAGGAGGCTTCATATGAGTGGGGGATGAAGATCTATAGGGACAACGGATGGATGAGTAGCATACCATGGGGGCTGGGGATGGAGTGGTCTAAGGATCCTTGGGGTCTTGGGAATGAATGATCAACTCAGAACCTGGGGAGACAAGATAGTCGATGTTAGGAAGGGGCCTATTTACTTCAGAGAAGCTGTTGGGGACCACATAGAGGGAGCCAGATGGAGCTAGAGGTAGGGGAGGCAAGGCCAAAATGTATGGCGTGCAGGGCACCAAGCCATGCAAGTGCACCTCTAGACAAAGGCAATTAAAAATCATAGTGGAAAAGAGGGGGGTACGATTGGGAAGACCCGGAAGGAGGGAAAATCTATTGAAATGGATGGGATGAGGTCTTGGCAGATTGTCGTGGCATCATCAGGAGAGAATAGGGAAGGCAAATCAGGGGCTCGGGCAGGGGCAGAGGGTGGCACCTTCACTGAAACACCTGCTGGGGCCAAGGAAACCCTCAGAGGGACATCCGAGAGGGGATGACGAAGAGAGGGCGATAACTTGTACCTGTTGAACTTGGAGGGACATTGCCTGTCCCCTTGGCGTTGTCTTATGAAAACCTAAATAGAATTCCCCTGGAGAAGACAGTGCGAGCGAAACCAGGGGAAAACAGGGTAGGAGATCTGGTGAGTCTAGCAGAAGGCATCCTGCACATAGAGAAATATCTGACAAGGTGGGGGAAGAGAGGTGTCTAGCTCCATGTAGATGCGAGACACCGAGTCATCCACGTAGCTGATCGTACTAACAATGGAGTAGATAAAACCATTGAGGGCGTCACCGATCGCCTTGAGGAGGACGTCGTTCTAAAAAGGTAGTGGGAGCCCTGGGAGATGAAGCCAAACTGTGGCGAGGGGATTCTCCTTGCCCCTATGGACATCCAAGGACCAGCAAGACAGGCTAAAGATCCAGCGGTCAAAGGACCGAGGGGATCTAAACCATGCATGAATGAAGTCTTCTTTCAAAGCCAAGAAAAGATAGATGGAGCTCCAGTGGACAGTAAAGATCTGAACTGGGAAGTGGAGGGCCCAAGAGAGCACGAAGCGCCGGAAGAGGGCTAGAGGTGGTTTTGTCGAGCCAAAGTGGGCGACCAAGGTCCACTTCAGGAAAGCCTCCGCCTCGGCAAAGCTTGGCTATGGGATGTCCAAGGAGAGACAGCCACCATCGAGCGAGGCATGTGAGAGCGAGACAGAGACGTCTGGGAAGCGAGGGTGGTGAGAGGCGCTGATGTGGAGAGCGTCCTTGAACGAACCATGTCGAGAAGTCAAAGGAGAGGGGCGGCCGATGACTGGAGGGGCAGAAGTGGTAGAGGATGAACTAGGATCAAATGTCATCCAGGCAGGGGAGACTGCTGGCGAGGGAGTAGACGAGAGCGCAATGGTAGGAAAAATTGAAAAGTTAGACGGCGCTTGGGAAGCGTTTCTACAGGCAGAGGAAGAGCTCACATCCCAAGTATCTTCAATTTATTTATATGTTATTATGTTTTTTATGACCTAAAATCATCCATTCATCCATAAAATTGGTTACAAAATAATCATTTATATATGTGGCATGCGACCGCCTTGCGAACTGATGTCATTTGATTTTTAAATTACTGCCTCAGGTTGGGTATGATGAAAGATATAAACTAAATATATGATATGTATAACATAATAATACACCTAGAAAATTTATATATTATATACCATTTACATTTTATTTGGTATGAGATTTTTTTATCCTCACCCTTTTGTACGGCGGACAATCGCCTCACAAAGTGATGCGATTCGTATTTCACTAATGATTTACATGTAAGATATTGAAGAATTTTTTAATGATTATAAGTGATATGAATTATGTAATTATGAAATAAATTACATATTTATCTTTATTTAATGATAATATAACATTTTATTTCTTACATTTTCACTAACTTAAATAGGATAATTTTGATCATGTATGTGTGGACTACTGCCTTCACGAAGCGATGTGACTGTATTTTCATCAGTAAACCAGATGGATGATATATATAAGATTATTTAAAGAAAAAATATTTTATTTATGATAATATGATAATTCTATAAAGGTAAAAATTACTATCCTATTTTCTATGTTGATCATTGAAAAATGGGAATATTACTCATGAATATGTACGACTTACTATCTCCATGATTGTATCATTGTCCATTTATCATAACTATATTCCATAATTAGTTTTAAAAGTATAACTACTATTAAAATATGTTAATTATGTCATTATTTTTATTATATAGATGATATAACTATATAATATTAAAAATAATCTGAACGTTCATGACAAAGTATGAATGAGAAAATAAGGCAATTAACTCTCAAAACAACATAAATAATGAAATATTATTAACAAACATATCATAATATGTTATAAAAATAACATATATGATATTATTAGTATTAATATAGTTCTGATATGTGTAAATAATGTTTTTTAAAATCACTATACAAGAGGGTATTTCATTTTCATACAAAATGATGTCTGAGGTAAGGGACTACTTATCAATTTCTCTTCATTGAGGAATATTGTAATGTTATGCATGTAATTTATTTTATATGGTGTGTTTACTGCCCATTTGACATGTAATATCATGAATAATTCATTATTCATGAAATTTTATGTTTTATTTTGATGTTTTTAATCCAATGGGATTTAAATTTAATTTAAATAAGTGGTAATGAATTTGATAACTCATTTTACTTCAATGGGTTATATTACTTCTTCATTTTATTTGAAATTCTATTATTTTTTGTGTATTTAAATTTGAATAATTTTTTTTCATATCAATTTTTCTATGTGGATTTAAATTTGATACTCAAAATCAATTCATTGGTTAACTATCACTTCAATGTTGTGATCATTGTAATTATTTATTTACTAATCTAATTTTAATTGTGACTAATCATACCGAAATTTACATTATATGAAAATAATCAATCATTGTTCAATAAAACATATATTTTTCTTTTTCTATAGTTATTAATGATAATTTCATGCAATTTTTCTATTTCCACTGAATTTTAATTAAAATTATTATGAACTATTTCAAGAAAATCCTACATAAAATATCTCTTTGGTCAAAAATCAATTCTCTTTCAAAACCTTGCTTTCAAATAAAAGTTTTAATTTTTTTTATCCTTTTAAAAATTATTTAGTAATAATATTTAAAGAAAAAATACATTCAATAAATAAATAAATCAATGAATTCATCATATCATTTTGGAAACAATGCATATTTGGTTTATATTGAAAATTTGGAAGGAATATTGGTCTTTACTTATATTAAATGAATGAAATTTCCAAACTTCACGACCACTCAATTGTTATAAGTCATCACATATAATTTTATGATTATATTCAATGAAAATTTTTCTCAAAATATTTTGTGAACTTTTAGTTTTAAAATTTTATTTTCAAACATGAAAGAATATTTCCTTCAAGAATTTTAGGAAAGGTATTTTTTGGTATTTGTAATCAGCAATGACAAAACCCCTTTATTATTACATCAATGGGTATATGTTTTCATGATATAATAAGTATTCTTCCTCTTGAAGGTTTATGATCATTTTGACCAAGGGATTTGTTTGAAATTCACTTCCTTGAATCATTTTTGTAGTCATTAACATTCCCTTGAAATATTCATTTTTCCTGTGGATATTAAATTTACACTAAATATCCAAATTATTTATCATTGATATTTATAATACATAAACTATATATCATTTATCATATAGTTTTCTACATTTTGAATTATTATTTATTAGGGAAAATCTTGAAAAATATATATTCCATACATAATAATGATATAAGTTTGGCCTAGTTATTGATATCCCCACGATGTGTCAGTTGTCAAATGAGGAAAATTTGAAATCTAGCATAAAATCAATTGTCCAGACACAATGGGTTTGTTCATAGCAGTTATAAACTGACATGATGATACATAATTATCATAGATACGTCTTGTTTTTTAATAAATGACATATAATAATCCAACGTTTCCTTTAATCTTAATTCATTTATTATTATCCATGAGATTTTCACAATGATATTATCTATGGGTTAATTTGATTCTCTATTATTATTTACATAGAATGTGTGTTTAGTTATTTACCTATACACATTGATTATCCCTTTTCCTATTATGACATTAATGTTATTTTTTAAATTTCACGTGTTTTCAGTTAATTACATTTCCATATTTATTTTTATCCATCATATTTTCACATTGATATTATCTTTGGATGCACTTATTTATCATTTTATTGATTAAATGGAATGTTTGTTTAGTTATTTACCAAGACCTAATATTTATTCTAGCTGAATAGTGATAGATTCCAATTTATATGACCCTTATAGAGCAGTTGAGATCTACCATATTTGTTTCCTTTATTAGGAATCCCTGAAGTTTACTTTAATTGATATGTAGGGATATAGAAGAGGGGAAAATGTTAATTTTAAAAAATAAGTTGTAATTTTTATATTGAAATATAATGAAAGGATCATGATTGTATTAAGATAAACAAGACTACAAAAAAAATCTTGTGATGTTGTGATTCCTTGTATCTTATGAATCTTTTATAACATAGAAACTCTCTTCGGGATACTAGGGTTTGGGTCACTTCAGTTCATGTCATATAATGTTTAGTAGAAAAAATTTGAACTAGATTTGAAAAAATATAGATTATGGAACATTAAACATTGATTTACTTTGAGGATATATGTACACTACTAAAAATATGCCTTTAATAGAGCTAGAAATGGCCTTTATTGGTGCTAGAAAATCACTCACTACACGTGCGAGGTTAAAAGACGTAAACTTTTATCAGTACTAAAAAAGCACTGATAAATATTCCCATTATCTATGTTAAAAAGAACTAAAATAATTTCCCATTATCGGTGCTAAAAAACACTGATAAATAGAACCTTTATCAGTGCCTTTAAAATTACTGATAAAGAAACCATTTATTAGTGCTTTAATTTAGTACCAATAAAGAAACAATTTATTAGCCCTAATAATTGGCCATTCAACTATGTGCTATAACAATACACCACATCACCCAAAATTCATTAGATATCAACAAAAACAAGTCCCAATATAGTATTTCAATGAAATGAAATTTACAATGAAAACACAATAAAATAAAACTATATTATTGACATTTCAAACCTTAGTTTATATAATTACATAATTAAAAATTATTATATATATTCAAAAACATAAATTTTATTTTATCTTTTAATCATGACCGGAATCTTGATATTTCCGAACAAACAACCCTTGGTCGAGAAAAAGAAATCACCTGTATAAGAAAAGAACTCTTTTGTTAATAATAATATATTGAAACAAATTAACATAAAGTGTTAATTTTACTAAAAATTGATTTCAATTTTAAATAAAAAGATAAACATAGAGTCATACCAATCACACTATGCATCAGATTGAGGTGCAGTTGATTATAACCTTTCTCAAATGACTTTTGGATCATTGTTCGAAATTAGAAAACCAATCTGAATGTTTTTGCTTTGTTTTGATTATTGTGAGTTGTCTATTTTAATAAAATTTCATTTTAAACCAGAAACCCACAATTTTTACTCATTCCGAAGACATCATGTATTAGTTTGTTGTGAAATGGATTCCTACACGTCAAAAATGACTTATGAATTGTTGTTATAAATTTTAATTAAAATCTATGTGAGTTTGATTGGTTTGTAGTAACCGTCACACTTTGAACTAATGTATCAAGACAATCTAAATGTGTTTGTTCACTTTTGAGGTGTGTATTATTCTTTCAAAGGAATGAAAAATTGATTCATATAGGTCACACTGTGTGTCAAATTGAGGTGCATATAATTTCTACGCATCTAAAATGACTTATGGATCACTTCCATAAGTGAAATTGAATCACACACATTCATCGACCTCTTTTTACAATCATATAAAACCCTATAATTTTTTTAATAAAATATAAAAAGATCTCGAAATGAACTACGAACCTGGACACAAGGCAAAAAGACTGATTTCCACCCAAAAAAATAAACATCTCCAAACATGCATGATAGAAATAGAGGAACTAATTCACGAAAGGATAGGCATTTAAGTGTTCACATTCAGAAAAGAACCCATTTGAACTTAAAAAGGTCGATTTCATCATACTTTTATAATAAAAGTTAAACATTCAATTGCTATAAAAGAGAAACAAGGAATCTCTAAACATCTTCACCCCAATATTGGATACAACAATTGAGCCAATGTGTCATATGCTTCTTTCACAACCACTCGACCAAAAACACTTCCTCAACCAACTCCTCTAAATAGTGACCCTTATTGAATATGACACTCTTTTTGATCCCTAAACTAAGACCCCCAATGAAGGGTGAAGACTTTAACACTTCTTGCAACACCAGATATATATAAAAAGAAAATATCTCTTTGAAGTGTTCAACATAATCCTTCATCGTCTACGGACCTTGATGGACAATCATGATCTCTTACATTTTCTTTATCTTCACCTCATTAGGTATAAACCATCAAACAAAGAAAATCTTTAAAACATCCCACATCATCACCACCTACATAATTGGTTGGGAAAAAACTCCCATTATTCCATATTTGGACCCCCCCAATAAGACCTAGAACATCACAAACTCTAATGAATATGGGAGTTCCCAACACTCTGAATATATGCTAAACTTCATCAAGCCACTTAACTTCCTCTAACGAACCCTTATTTCCAAAGAATATTTTTATCAACTGAGGATAACGATAAACACACAGAGACCTTCTATAGTCATTGAGGACCTTTCTGGGTGGCGTATTTAGAATATCACAAAAATCATAAAATCGGGTTCAAAATCAATTCCTCACATACCCACACATATAAAAAGGCCAATAAGGAATACCAAGGGTCAGACTTACCACATCATCACCAAACCCAATAACTTACCAAATTTACAATCATAAAAATTTTCCTTTAAAATCATTATTTCTAATACAAGACTATTTGCAGGAAGTGATTTTAATTTTCAAAATAGTTTTCATTTTAAAATCTTACTCACAACAACTGAGGACAAAAAAAGGCATAATTCACACTAAACCATCCAAATGAATAACTAATAGTAATGATTAACCTAATGAAAAGTTAATGGGTCATAGTTTACTTAGTATATGAGTTTACTATGATTAAGAAGACAAACAACCGCCCATCACTAATCAAATATCAAAATTACCACCATATACATAATACTGGGCCACTGGGTTCTCGGTTGTGTTAACAGTGGCCCTAGTTACACTAGACTATCAAAAGGTACCTAGTTATATTCCATCAGGTTCTCAGTTCCTACCACACACGGGTACCTTAATATCTTTACAACTATCTCTTATCAAATCCTCTAACCCCACTTTTAAGTCCCCTTCAACACAATATATACAAAAAATGAGACTAAGATACTAAAATTTAAGGGGATTACATGGTTTTATCAAATGGTTCATTTAAAACCTCTATAGCCTCTATCATTTCATAATCAATAATATTCAACTAGATTCTGGAGGGAATAGATTCATCCATTTGGTTTTTAAATGTGTAAGGCCAGCTGTTATGAAATTTCCTAGACTTTTCCAAGAATTTTATAAGGTTTGATGCATTTCAATGTTAATTTCCTCTTCTTTATAATAAAATAGTGAACCAATCCCAAGGATACATAAATAATCACATTCTCTTTAACATTAAATTACAATGGTCACCTCTAATGGTTATTGTAGGACATTGTTTGGCTTTGAGTAGTTTTGAAATGTTTTTGAATTAACATCACATGGTCTATTATTTATTGGAAACAACAAGGGATATTCATAGGATATTGTTCTATATTTATCGAACATAATGGAGAGTAAAAATTTATTTAATATAATTCTTCATACAGGACCATCTGGATAAGTAATTGATAAATAATTTCATAAGAGAATTTCACAAAGGAATGTTAATCATTACAAGATCCAATAAAGTCAAGAATTATGGCTCAAAGAATATCCTCCAATATCAAGATAGTCTGACTAGAATGTTTGATAGCCTGTAGAATAATGATTGTATAAATTTTCACCCATGACCTCATTGAAAATTTATGTTCTTTCTATAACCATGATAAAAACATCATATCCTTATCATATACATCACTATATGGGACACAACGAAGCATTATTTTATCTTTGACATTAAGTTAATTGAGTTCATCAACTGAGTAATCCTCTTAAATATGTATTAAGTAGTTTATATTAGTTAGGTGATCAACTATAACCCACACTACGTCTTTCTATTTAGTTGATCATGAAAAATTGCTCAAGAAATTGATCATGATTTCATCCCATTTTTCAATAGGAAAAAGAAATTATTAAAAGAGTACTTATTGGTTTTATGTGTTTTTCCTCCATCGGATTATAAGTAAACAATTTATCATGGAATAATATGATTAATTTCATCATTAGATTCCATAAAAACTAGCGAATTATATCATGGTACATCTTTATGATCCTTATACGAACCTAGATGAGTCATGTTGGTAGTGATGAGGTGATGAGATGTAAGCTTTGTCATAGTTATGAACAATGTAAAATGAAAATGGAAAACACAGAAACCAAAAGATCATAAAACAATATAGGAAATTTAGAAAAAAAAATTAAATTGGATTCTACCCTGGATTTGTCTAAGGGAACATAGAGGAGTCGCGCCGACAGTGGCGAGGAGATGAGATGCATGGTTCGTCATGGATAAGAATAGCGCAAAACGAAAAATGAAAAAAAAACAAAACCCAAAATATTATTAAATGATAGGGGAAAATTGTTAAATAACATACATTAGATTCTAACATTTATTAATCTAAGAGAAAGTAGCAGAGTAGCGCCGTCTACAGAGGAGTTCTGTAAGAGCTTGAGTGTTACGACTGAATGAGTACCGGTTAGGGTTCTTTTAGATTAATCAGGAGAACTTTTAATATCTCTTTTATAAAAGCATGGATAAATATACCTTTTACCAGCATTAAATTGTTAAGCACTGATAAAATGGATATTTATCAGTGCTAATGAAGTGCAGTTAAATTTTGATATTTATCAGTGCTAAAAAGCACTCATAAAAACATCATTATTGATGCTAATATTTGAGCACTGATAAATATTTTTTTAAAAGGTTTTTTAGCACTGATAAAAGATTTATTTAAATAAATTTATTATAAATTTATAATTATTAAATATATATAATTATTTTTTATAATTATATCAATACTTATTTTAAAAATAATAATTATTTTATTATTAAAATTATAAATATATAAGTTTATAAATATAGTTATTATAAATTTATAAATATATTTATTTATAAGTATATTTTTATCATTATTAGTAGAAATATAATCTTAAATACATGCATTTTAAAAATGAGTGAAATAGAATAATTCCAAATGTGTACACATTAAAAATATTGAACATTTGAAAAGGTTTATAAATTAAATATTAATTATTAAAAACATATGGATATATATATATAGATATATAATGATTTAAGTTAAATACATGGTGAAAATAATAAAACATAGTAAATAAATAAATATAAATAAATAAAAAAATGATCAAATTCAAAAAGAAATTATAAATAAATAAATATTAAAAATGAATACCCTAACTATAATGGTATTAAAAATATGTAAATAAAACCGACCAATTAAAAACATAATACATTAAATATATTATGGTATAATCAAATTATAAAATATACTTAAATTTTAATAAAGTACATAAATATTAGGTGTTTGTGTTTCTGTATATTGCGTAAATTTATTTTTGTGTGTGTTTGTATATAAAACTGCATTAATTATATATATATATATATATATGTATGTTAAATCAATGTAACACATGACATTTGATATGTGATAAATTGTGAAATTAAGCAAGATTAAAAATGAATAACACATTAAAATGTTTTTAATTAAAATTTTATTCATTATATATATATTTATATTTAATATATTTTGTTTTATACTATTTATAATTAATTTATATATATATTATACTTACTCATTTTTTATTAATAATTATTTAATTAATAAATTTTTAAATAATTTTTTCATTTTTTTATTTATTAATATTTTTTATTTATATATCTATATTTAATATATACTATTTATCAGTATTTATAATATATATATATATGCATCTTAGATTTATTTGTTTTTATCAATAATTATTTGATTAATAATATGTTTAATATTTTTCTTAAATTACCAATTTTAATTTTTTATTTGTTTAATTATTTCATTTTATTCATCTTACATATCTATATATTTATTATATATTATTTATTAATTTATAAAGTTTATATATATGTATATTCAATTTATTCAATTTTAATTAAAAATATTTAATTAATGAAATTGTTTATTTTTTTTAATTTTATTTGTTTAATCATTTCATTTTATTTTGGGCATTTATCAGAGGAAATGAATTCAGTGCTTTAATTGTAGTGCTCATATAGGGTACTTTTTATCAGTGCTGAAAATAAAGAGCTAATAGAGGGTAACCTTTATCAGTAATAAAAAAAGAGCTAATAAATAGTAACCTTTTGTAACGACCAGGACCCGAGCAGCCACCTGAACAATGCCAAACGGGTCGGGTGTCACTACCTTAGGCACACCTCCCCTGAACGCCAAAGGCTGCCGACTAGCAGTGAGGGTCTGAATAGGTATAGTGGGGAGGCTATACCCTCTCGGAGGAATAAAAAAAGGTACTAGTTCGAGTATAATACTAAAAAGTGCAGTGGAAATAAATAAATCAGCAGACTCGAACCAGACTCGTATAGCGGAAGCATAACCACATCAGTGGAAAGTAAACAGAACAATATGCTGAGAATAGAAGCAACTACTACTATAACCAAACAAGGCATATATCCAAAGCAAGTCATACAGAACAAAATATAACAGCGCCAATGGCTAACCAACAGTTGCTACATAATAAGGTAAGCATGCTGATACAAAAGGGAAACTAAACAAAGCCACTCCATCAAGGCACGACCTCAAGGTCCATACCATCTCTATGAAACAACACTATGGTCTAGCTCTTGGGGCTGACCCTCTACCTGCATGCAATTTCATAAAGTCTACATGCGTACCGAAGGGCCCATGCAGGGTGTGAGAAGAATCTCAGTAGGATACTACCCAAGGGTGCGTACCTAATATAAGTGTTTAGGAAGACATGCTTATATATAAAAAAAGCAAACAGTACAATGCCCAAAAGTAAATACAAACTTCACTGGTGCTCAGTAGCCACCAGGAAGTGTCACCTGCTTCGGCCAACGCCGAAATCTCTGGATGTAACCCAGCACCGCGTGCCACCTGACACTATGTGTCTCAAGTACCGACATCCCGAAGGCATACCCAAACATCGTATCCCAGCTCGGAAGCTCCACCTGCCCATGGAACAACATCCGGAGGAACAATGATACCTATCCTCAAAAGATAACCGGGGGGTCAGTGATGTCTGCCCTCAAATCACGGCGAGCCTCCGCCCCCAACCAGACTGCCTCAAAGCTATCTCCCAAAGGCTCCTCACCTTCCACGTTCCTTCCTATGGAAAGCACCCCCAAACTAAATATACCTAACTGCATATACCGAGGGCCTCTACCCAACGAGTGGCCGTACCACCTCATCTCAGAGTCTATCTGTGTGCACACTACTCAAAAGAACCCGATGAGCGGTAATCACCTCAATACATTCCCAAGAAATAACACATCTGACAACTCATGCCCCTCCAAACCTGTCGCTCAAGTCCGATGGTCTCACCATCCAAGTAGCCCGGGCCAAAGCCCAACCTGACAGTCCGACTACCTCAACCGATGTCCATGACGCCCAATCCTGTGGTAGAAACCACCCAAAATAACCCGAGCCAAAGCCCCAACGTACGATCCTCATCACTCAAAAAATATCTGGGCCATGCCCAACACAACGAGCAGCTCAACACAGGTAATATCACACATTGCATAACTATACTCAAGCATCACTTGAAATAGGAAATTACTAAACAATTAAATTGCACTAACTTACGCCAATCCATACCAGCACATAAGGTATTAAATGCCTTAAACAATTACTAACATGCTTTAACAAATCAAACTCAGCAGTTTAATCCAACAACAACAAAAGCAGTCTAAAATCAGCAGTTTAAATACTGGTCCAAATCATACGCATTTCAGCACCCCCGACCGAATTGCCCCAAACAAGACATGACCTCTCACCCGACCTTGCTCAAGCACAATAAGGGTCAGGGAATACCTGGAGGCATCCCACAATACAGATAATTAAATAAAAAAAATAAAAATGGTTTCACTCAACAACCAAAGTCGCGCACGAAGGTCGTAACCCCCAAAAGTCTACTAAAACACGAAAGAAGGTATGCACCACCCACCTCGTACTCGTACGATGACACTCCTTTGATTTCATCCTCTGAATCAGACTGAATCGTGGTATATCTATATTTCCATCAAATTTGGCAATTCTGTTCGGATGGAATCTGTGGAGGAATAGGTGAGGGATCAAAGATGAATAAGGGTGCGTGGGGTTAGCCTTTCCGATGCGGTCCCACTGCCACCGACGGATTGAAGAACGAAGGTTATATGGAGATTCTGGGAGGGTTTGAGTTTTTTGGAGGTTCTCGGAGGAACTGTTCTTCCAAAGGGGAAGAAGAAGGGACTTCTGGGAATGAGATGCGATGACCTCTCGATTGCTCAAATAAAAATAAAAGTACACGGCATGTATTTCCAAAGTACACACCGTGTAGATGTGTTTCCATACTTCGACTTAAGCGGAGTCCAGCACACGGCCTGGACCGTGTACACAGTCAACACACGGCCAGGGTCTCGGCTGCTACATGGGAAAAAGGTACACGACGTGTCAAGGAAGACTACACGCCGTGTAGATGGAAATTTATACCTGGGCACCACACGACATGTACTTGGCCTTGCACGGGTAAGGGTTACACAATGTGTCTATAAATACACGCCGTGTAGTAGGAAACTTCTACACAGTTACCACACAACATGTACTTGGCCTTACATGGGTAAGGGTTACACGACATGTCTATAAATACACGCCGTGTAGTAGGAAACTTCTACAAGGTTACCACATGGAATGTACTCGGTGAGCACATGGCTGGTCACCCGGTTAACACATACAAGGCATGTACTTAAAGTACACGACGTGTAGTATGGAAATTTCTAGAAACTGCCCAGATTTACAGACTTCTCAAAAACCAGGAAAAAAGTTTAAACATGGTCGGGATTTGACCTGTTTCTAAAAACCCGGGTTCTTACAACTCCCCACCTTAACGTAGCTCATCCATGTGCTACCAAATGAAACCAGGAGATGGCACCGAACACGCCATCCCAGTTAAGCAACCCGGACTACCCCGGTCTCAAGGTTTTGGCTAAAATCCAAAAAGGGGCTCCCCACCTTAGGAATTGCCTACTCGGTCTCAACCCGAACAAAGCTCAAAGAAAATCAAATAAACAAGCAAGTCCCAACGACCTATTTCCTAGACCCATGGTCCTCCCATGACGTATCGCCACCCCTGAACCTCCTCAGTGCTCATGTGTCGCTTCCGACACCCAACATAACCCTCACCACATCGACGTACGCCTCCACGAGTTCCTGCATCTCATAGATGCTCCAATCAAAACCCGATGCCTTGCACATCAAGTAACCCGCATCCACGATGCCCCGATGCCCACAACACCTCACGTAACCTGTATCCTTGATTCACCTGATGCTAAACATCTCAAATATATAATAAAATATATAACGCATCTGATATGATTCCAATCCCACTAACTAGTCTCTAGTCATTCCACAAGCAACCTGTGCAACTCGTGCACTCAACCAGACACGCCTCGAGAGGCCATGGCAAAAGGAAATGAAGAAAATCATGGCCACACCCGTGGTGTACCTTCCACCATCGTCGGCTCTCCGGCCTGCTCAATCCCTGAAACCTCCATTAAATACACCTTGCCTGAAGCCTGACTGCCTGATGTCTGACCTCCCTACAGTGCTGATCCAGTCACCGGCCACTGGCCCTTCAGCTGGATCCCGCTATCCCTGTCAAGTCCTCCGCATGAAGATGAACCTCAGATACCCTCTCCTGGTACTGAACCTGAACCAGCTCCTGACGCCACAGTCTATCCAGGTCCCTGCCTGTCGACTATCTGAGAAGGCTACCTACAAAACCTCTCCAGATGCCCGACCTGTCCACACGCCCGACACTCCTTTGGGGTCCTATCACACTGAGCCCAAACATGTCCCAGCTGTCCACACTGAAATCAAACAACCACTGAACTTCCATGAGGTGGTCTAGTTGAGTCCTTGGCCTGCCCACCCTGCTGAAACTCATCTCTACCTCACTTCCTGTTGTCCGGATCGTCACCTTAAGCTGTCACCCTGCCAAAACGAGATTTCTCTCTCTCGTTGCCCTCGGCTATGAGCGCCTGGTTCACCGGCTCAGAGAAGGAACCCAGCCTGAATATGTTTACCTAAAACCGAATGGCGTGTCGTAAGCCATCCTCTAAGCGCCTCACCCTAGCTGCGTCATCGCTTACCATACTAGGTGCAAAGAGAGAAAAATCTGTGAAGGTAGCTGTGTAGTCCATAACAGACATATCTCCCTGCTGAAGATTCAAGAACTCCTGAGCTCTCTCTGCCCTCAGCGTCTCCGGATAAAAGTGCTCGAAGAACCTATCCTCGAAGTCCTTCCATGCTAGTCCCACGTGCCTACGGGCCTGAACCTGTACGTCCCACCAACGCTTCGCCGGTTCTCTCAGCATGTACGTCGCCAGCTTGACCCTCTACCCTGGAGGCATCTCGAGCTGCTCAAAGATCATCTGCATACTATCTATCCAGTTCTCAGCCGCCTGCAGACCACCCTCACCCTGAAAAAGCGGCGGGTGTTGCGCCTGGAACTCCCGCTTCAGATATTCCATAGAAGGATCTGTACCCTGTGCGCCTCTGTCAATCCCCTGCAAGACGTATACCAGGCTCGCTCGGAGCTTCTTGTCGAGCCACGACCCAAACGATGCCAAACCTGGCTGCGGTCCTGCCTGGACTAGATCCTAAACCTGATCCTATCCCTGAGCCTGTACCCGCGGCTCATGCTCTGCCTCCACTGGATTCTGAACCTGATCCTGTGGTACCGTATCCTCTCCTGCCTGATGCTCCATCGTGTCGTGAAGGAGTAACCCGCTGAATACCATAAATGGTCAGACAACCCATATATATATATATATATATAATAAATTCCACGCAGATAAAGAAAGCAGTAAAGATGCAGTGTATAACAACTACCCTTACTCTCCCCTATCGCAACCCATGCCCTCGGCATCCCGACCTCACGGCCTCCTTACCCACCCTCAACAGAGCCAAGTATCAATAGTACCTCAGGCCATGCCCGTCCTGACAACCAACATTGCCTCAAAACCGACAACCGAGTCGCCCAATCCTGACAGTTACACTACCTCACCCAAAGTACCTGCCTGCTCTCATAAGAGCCAGACCCAAATATCCTGCAACTGAAATTCTACCAAAAATACAAAGCAAGACATACACATTGCAATAAACAAGAAATTATATCAAGAGTTTCACCTATTCACATTTCAGAGTATACATAGCATGGAAATTTATTTTTATTCACATGGTATTATCACTTCACAAAACATACATGCAGTTATAAAATTGAAATACCCTAAAATGTGCCTATCAAAATCCAAACAAGCAACCCTTTCCATACCGGCCAAGGTTTACATATCATAATCAATAACATCACACAAAAAGTGAACCACCGAGGTGGAAATAACATAAACCATAATCTGAGCAAAAACAAATAGAAATTCCCACCCACAACAACTCAATCCATCCCTCGTACATGGGGCTACAGGCACCCAAGCACGAGTTCAAAATCCAGTTCCAACAACCACCTATCTCTAGTATACCATATCCCAAATAGTTAAACTAATAGAAATAAGAAGAGAAGTCTCTAACTCATTAGTATCTAGAAAAACACTACTACTAAATCCCTGTCAAGAACTCCTCTGATACCACTTTGTAACGACCCAGACCCAAGCAGCCACCCGAACAGTGCCAAACAGGTCGGGTGTCACTACCTTAGGCGCACCTCCCCTGAACACCAAAGGCTACTGACTAGAAGTGAGGGTCTGAATAGGTATAGTGGGGAGGCTATACCCTCTCGGAGGAATAAAAAAAGGTACTGGTTCGAGTATAATACTAAAAAGTGTAGCAGAAATAAATGACTCAGCAGACTCGAACCAAACCCGCATAGAAGAAGCATGTCAAATATCAATAAACCAGCAGAAGTAATATAGAAACAAAAACATCAGAAAGTAAACAGAACAATATGCTGAGAATACAAGAAACTACTACTATAACCAAACAAGGCATGCATCCAAAGCAATTCATACAGAACAAAATATAACGGCACCAATGGCTAACCAACAGTTGATACATAATAAGGTAAACATGCTGATACAAAAGGGAAACTAAACAAAGTAACTCCAGTAAGGCACAACCTCAAGTTCCATACCATCTCCATGCAACATCACTATGGTCTAGCTCCTGGGGATGACCCTCTACCTGCACGCAATTTCATAAAGTCTACATGCGTCCCGAAGGGCCCGTGCAGGGTGTGAGATGAATCTCAGTAGGATACCACCCAAGGGTGCGCACCTAATATAAGTGTATATGCAGACATTCTTATATAAAAAAAGTAAACAATAAAATTACCAAAAGCAAATACAAACTTCACTGGTGCTCAACAACCACCAGGATGTGTCACCTGCTTCGGCCTGCGCCAGAATCTCTAGATGTAACCCGGCACCGCGTGCCACCTGACACTATGTGTCTCAAGTACCGATATCCTGAAGGCACGCCCAAACATCGTAACCTAGCTCAGAATCTCCACCTGCCCATGGCAGAACATCTGGATGAACATCGATACCTGCCCTCAATAGATAACCGGAGGGTCAGCGATGTCTGCCCTCAAATCACGGCGAGCCTCTGCCCCCAACCTGACCGCCTCAAAGCTATATCCCGAAGGCTCCTCACTTCCATGTGGCTTCCTATGGCAAGCACCCCCAAACCGAATATACCTAACCGCATCTACCGGGGCCCTCTACCCAATGAGTGGCCGTACCACCTCATCTTGGAGTCTATCTGTGTGTACACTAATCAAAAGTAACCGATGAGCGGTAATCACCTCAATACGTTCCCAAGACACAAAACATCTGACACCTTGTGCCCCTGCGAACCTATCTCTCAAGTCTTATGGTCTCTCCATCCAAGTAGCCCGGGCCAAAGCCCAACCTGACAGTCCAATTGCCTTAACCGACGTCCATGACGCCCAATCCCGTGGTAGCAACCACCCAAAATAACCTAAGCCAAAGCCCCAACCTGTGATCCTCATCACTCGACAAATATCCAGGCCATGACCAACATAACGAGCATCTCAACATAGGTAATATCACACATTTCATAACTATACTCAAACATCACTTGAAACATGCAATTACTAAAAAATTAAATTGCACTAACTTACGCCAATCCATACTAGCACCTAAGGTCTTAAATGCCTTAAACAATTACTAACATTCTTTAACAAATCAAACTCAGCATTTTAATCCAACAGCAACAAAAGCAGTCTAAAATCGGCAGTTTAAATGCTAGTCCAAATCATACACATTTCGGCACCCCTGTCTGAATTGCCCCAAATGAGCCATGACCTCTCACCCGGCCTTGCTCAAGCACAACAAGGGTCAGGGAATACCCGAAGGCATCCCACAATGCCGATAATTAAATAAAAACAAATAAAAAGGGTTTCACTCAACACCTGACATCGCGCCCGGAGGTCGCAACCCCCAAAAGTCTATGAAAACATGAAAGAAGGTATGCACCACCCACCTCATACTCGTAAGATGAAAATCCTTTGATTTCAGCCTCTAAATCAGACTGAATCGCGGTATATTTGCATTTCCATCAAATTTGGAAATTCCGTTCAGATGGAATCTGCGGAGGAATAGGTGAGGGATCAAAGGTGAAGAAGGGTGTGCGGGGTTAGCCTTTCCGATGCGGTCCCACTGCCACTGACGGATCAAAGAACAGAGGTCGTATGGAGATTTTGGGAGGGTTTGAGTTTTTCGGAGGTTCTCGGATGAACTCTTCATCGAAAGGGGAAGAAGAAGGGACTTCTAGGAACGAGACGCGATGGCGTCTTGATCGCTCAAATAAAAATAAAAGTACACGACGTGTATTTACAAAGTACACGCCGTGTAGATGTGTTTCCGTACTCCGAATTAAGCGGAGTCCAGCACACGGCCTGGACCGTGTACATGTTCAACACACGACCAGGGTCTCAGCCGCTACACGGGACAAAGGTACATGGTGTGTCAAGGAAGACTACATGCCGTGTAGATGGAAATTTATACATGGGCACCACACAACATGTACTTGGCCTTGCATGGGTAAGGGTTACATGGCGTGTCTATAAATACACACCGTGTAGTAGGAAACTTATACACGGTTACCACATGGAATGTACTTGGCCTTGCATGGGTAAGGGTTACACGACGTGTCTATAAATACACGCCGTGTAGTAGGAAACTTCTACACGGTTACCACACGGCATGTACTCGGTGAGCACACGACCGGTCACCCGGTTAACACATACACGGCGTGTACTTAAAGTACACGACGTGTAGTCTGGAAATTTCTAGAAACTGCCCAGATTTTCCAGACTTCTCAAAAACCAGGCAAAATGTTTAAATATGGTCGTGATTTGACCCGTTTCTAAAAACCCGGGTTCTTACACCTTTATTAGTGAAAAAATCACTAATAAAAGTTAATTTTATCAATTCTAAATAAAAAGTAATGATAAAGGGTTCCCTTTATCAGCTCTTTTATTTAGCACTGATAAAGGTCCCACTTTTTCAGTTCTTATTTTAGCACTGATAAAGATGGACATTCTGAGCGAATTTTTCCAGAGCTGATAAATTTCATTGCTATTAAATGCACGTTTTGTGGTAGTGGTAGTAGAACATCCTAATGTGCTAGTAAGGTAGATATTATGTTTTATTTCCATTAAATACTTTCATGTATGGACACTACATGCGAAGACATTTCTATAATAAATGTAACTTAGGGTAATAACTCCAGAAAGGGTGCATTGGGCCTGACCCGATGGTCACTTGGTTCATTAAAATGGGACATACTCTGCGCCTGTATTGAGACTCCTAAGTGATTTTTATATTATAATTGACATTATTTTTATAAACAATTATTAAATATTTTAATAGATAACGAAAATAAATGACCTAGGTAAAACAAAAGGATTGTTATATTGAAAAAATGTGTGATGATTTAGAAATTCTATATATGATTATATGGATTTCCAACTATTATTATTATTTTTTATATTATAATTTTTTATTTTATTCAATGGATAGAACCCATAGTAAATATGTTATCATTTAACATGAAGTAAAATGTAGTGACTACGAGAAACCAAATGTGAAGATAGAGAGATTAAAAAATATTGTGACTGCGCCTAATTAGTTTTCCTGAAATATGATTGACAAAATATACTTTAAAAAACTCCCAAACCACCCAGAGTAATTAAGGATGATATCTATAATAGGTATAGTGATGGATACAATTGAGGAATAAAGTTTTGATGTATATCATGTATGAAATTTGGAAAGAGACACCTTGTAAAGTGTCTCAATGAAAAAGGAAAATGATTTTTCTGAGAAATGAAATGGAATAAAGAAAATAATTATAGGTCAAAATTAAGAGTATGGTGTAAGGAAAAATATCCCATCCTTGGGATCCATTAGTAGAATTTTTCATAAATATGGAGAACTTGGGAATTATCCAACTCAATGTCTTATTTTAAAGGATAAACTGTTGGCCAAAGAACGAACTATGTTGTAATAAAATGGATAATGATTTATTTATGGTTATTCAATAACTAAATCATAGAAGTATTTTACCAAAGATATTTTTAATGAGAATCATGATATATCAATGGATTGTGCTTAATTTTATAAGCATATGTGTTTTCATTAAAATAAGAGTTATGGATAATATCATAGGTTTATGTGTCTAAGATTGATCAGAATTTGAGGGCCTTAGAAATAATTTTTTTGGTCTTATATGATGGGATTCTACCAAGAATAAGGTTAGTTTGAGATTTTTTTTGAATATATCCAATCAGTCTAGTATTTGTTTTAGTTAATAAAATATTATTTGGGAAAAAATTAATTTACATATTATTGTCTTAATATTAACATTTTTGATAACCATTATGGTTGATATGATTATTAATGACATTATAATAATAGTCAAATTTGTTATTAGGATTCATGGAAGAATAATTTTTGTTTAGAATATTAGTAAAGTTGTTATTTAATGATTAATTTAATTTCAATGATATTCATCATTATTTTTTGGAATGTTATAATAATTATATTAATAAAATTTAGAAAAATAAAACCCATCATGATGGGTGACAACACATCACATTTAGTATGGTTGCAGGGCATGAACCCATGGTCGTTTGGTGATAAGGGTTTAGAGACTACCACTAGATTTTACAATGTCCAAGTAAATATGTCATTGTTTGTAGTTAAAAAATTTCAAAAATATATTTTAATGATGAACCAATGTTTTCACTTTTTAGGTTTGGAGATTGATGTATCATATTGAATAACTTGTTCAAACCATATTGATTTTATAAATAGTTAGATATTGAGGTAATGAATTTTCACTATTTTATGGATCTTATAATATGTTAAAAGTGAATTTTAAAGAAACAGGAATAAAAAATCATTTTATTGATATTAACTTTTTGGAGTAAGCAATGACATGTAAATTGATAGAAGAACAACCAAGGGATGAAATTATGCTTATGACATAGAAACATATCATGTAATTATATTTCCTCATACTCATAGATAGTAATATAATTCCTGAAATGTAGAAAAAGGATTGTGAGACAAAATTGTTATCTTGATACATTCATATTAAATTAATCATATGTCCTTTTAAATAATCACATATTTATTATTTTTGAGCAATTGACTTTCCATTGATCATTAACTTTCTTGTGATCAATGAACTCTAACATTATCTATTAATATTTATTTATTCATTCCACTTACACATATTTAAATTATAGTAATGTTATCATACATATTATCCTATTATTGCATTATTAAACATGACCTTTTTACTTCCAATTTTCACTTATTAAGAGTATGTTTTATTAACCCTTTGAAAATGTGGTTTTATCAAAAATGATATTTCAAAATGTCAAACACATGATTATCGAGATTGAGTTTGAATTCAGAAGATGAAATTTATTTATTTTGGGGAGAATGTAACACCATAAAATTATAAAATAACTCATTTTATATCATATAGTATGTGACACACAACCCCATTCTTATACAACACACAAAATATATTTCTTTAAATTTAATCTCTCTAATAACTTACTGAATATGAAACCCCAAGTTGATGTAAATAGTAATATTGTAACCATGATTTTATATTGATGGGTATGAATAGTACTAACTAAATTTTGAAAATCATAGTTACCTATTGATTATAAATAATATAATAATCATTAAAAATGAAAATAATTTTTTTTCTTCTGGAAATTGATTTTTTCTAAAGGTCGGTTTAGTCATGCTTTGTGCACATAATTTAAAATTAATATTTAACACCTCTAGAATAAATTTATTATAAAAAACCATTAATATTTTAATATATAATGTAAAAATTATCATAGGGTGTTTTCTTCCTTGTCTTAAATGATTAATTTTTTTAATAAATAGTGGAAAATAAAAACTTTTCATTCAAAACTATCATTTCATTTCAAAATTTCTATTGTTAAAGTTTATAATTAACTTTTTCTAAAGTAAAATTATTTCGTTTTTACATCTATTATTACATTTTTCGGTTTTAATAAATTTGATATAGAATTTTGATATAATATCCTTATAAAATCTTGACCATTTTCCTTCTAAAACCCCCATCCACATCGCATCATCGAGATTAATTATAAATTAAAATATTCTAATTATATGAGTGTAATTTGAAAAAATGAATTAAATATTTTGAATCAGAATAATATATGTTATCTAATAAGATTAAATAAATTTTCAACCAAAATTAATATTAATAACATAAAAAATTATTTACTATGAAAAAGGTAAAAATATACTTATCGTGGTGTTAAACTAGAAAGAATAGGGTTAAAATAAATGAAACACTTATCTAAAAAATATTAGAAGGAAATATTTCAATGCTATAGTATCCAAGGCTCAATAACACCACATTTTGGAGCCTTGTGTCATATAGACCGAACATTAAACATTACATATTATAATTTTTATAAATTGAATTCAGGTTCATAAAAACATGAGTATATATTCAGTTAATAAATTTAGAGAGTTATAAAAAACTATTTCATATTAAACTCGTACATTAAAAGTGGACACATATAACGAGTATCAATTTTTTTCAACCAAAAAAAGGTCTTTGTAATAAAACACTGTTTCTCTTTATGAAAAATCTTCACTGTTTCCTCATTGATCTAATCCTTGACCTCACTCTCCATTAAACCTTATGAAACCCATTTTAAATCATTAAATGTGTAGAAAAATATTTGTAGGGAATAAAGAATCAATGAAACTCTTATTCCAAGAATATATATAAACCCATCAAATAACTTTCACAAAGTTATACTTTTCACCCAGAAAAATTAAGCACTTTAACTAATGACATGAAATCATAAGAATGTTTTAAAACTATATATAAAACATAAATAATAAAGGAAAATTATTGAGTCATTTCCATATCACTCTTACCATTACTTTATCTCTCAAAAATATATAGAGAGTAACCATTATGGACACATTTGGAATAACCACCATAATATATTCCCTTAATCTCTTTTGAGGAAACCTACTAGTTAACTCCATCTTATTAGCCTATACAATGGAAATATATTATGGGCTCAACATCCCTCAGTTAATCCAAGAACCACATGTAACCCAAAAAAATCCCAATAAATGAAATATAACTATAATAGAGAAATAATTCATAAACCAAAAATAAATTTCACACATTGAAATAACTTTTCATTTGATACAATGTTGCACACTCATAAAAGAAAAAAAAATACTTGAAAATAAAATTTTAAACATGTAAAGGAAGCATTAGAAGAAAAATGTTACATGAAAGTGAGAAATTTTATTCATTTCATATATTTAAAAAAACATTCCTTTATTCATTCTCAAAAATAGATTAAAGGGTAACCTTAAAAGAGATTTTTAAAAGAAATCCCCATACCATCAGTCCGACTTATTTTGTACAATAGTTATCTTCCTGAATAATAATCATTGGAATAATATTTATTTTATGGAGAACTTTTTTAAAGTTTATTATCCCATTTATATTAATTTATATCACATTAAAAAAATTACTTAATTATTTACATTCATGTCAACTGTTTTGTCAATATTATGTACCTGGGTCAAAAATGAATTTAGTGTGATGTAAATATTATAAGTGGTCATAATACCATCATTTCTAGAATAATACTCCTGAAATGATTATAATTTTTATACATAAATTATACTTTTAAGCAAAACAATTATGTATGATTATGTAAACTGAACTATGTTATAATAATAGAGATAGTTGGTCATGTGTACACATGGGTAACATTTCTATTTTTTTAATGATAATTATGGAAAAATGGAAAGTATCATTTTATCGTTCCATAATGATCATAATATCATTAAATTAATATTAATAATTTAAATATCATTATATATATATATCATCCGTGTGATGTAGTGATGAATAAATGAATCACATCGCTTGGTAGAGGAGATTGTTTTGACATATGAACAAACATTGTTATCATTTTCATGATGATGGAAATGTAAGAAAGTAAATGAAATAATATTACCTATAATGAAAATTATTTCATTAATATCATATATAAACATTAATTACCTTATTATAAAAAATATTGATAGATGATGATGGAAAAAGAATTTGACCAGATCACGAGGTGGTAGTCTACCGTACAAAATAACAATTAATTATTTTCCCATTTAGTGGATGTGGAGATGGATTTAGGTGAAGATATTAACATAATAAAATATCATTATATTTTGGATACTGGATATATTATTTCACCAGGTTTTAATTATATTTTATGTATGTGGGAGAAGAAATACAACAGAAACACGTAATTAAAAATGACACCTTTTCTTTGACAATCTCTTTTTCATAACTCCTTAAAACCACTAAGGGTGGTGTTATTCCTAAAATGAGAGATATTTAATTTGGGTAAGTTTTATTGGAATATATTTGTCATATATTTTCTTAACCAGAAATAAGCTTTTATGTTTTAATAAAATAGAAGGAGTGGTTCCCTTTTATAAGAGAAAGGAGGGGAACTCTTGGAATTATTTAAAATATTAAATAAATATAAATTAATTTTTTATTAAAAATGGAACCCAAATAATTTATATAAAATATAATATTATTATGGATATAAATAAATTCATAAAATGAAAATTAGATAATTTTTTATGATTTTTGAATCCATGTCTCTTGGAGGAAACCCTTATTTAACCCCTTTAACTCTTATTGTGACAACTTGGAGTTTTAGTATTTAAGGGTTAATATATTTACAATAAAATTCCATAAGAAAACTAAATAAGTAAATTATGTAATTTGAATAATTATTCCAATAAATTTTCCTAATTTCAAATTTTTAGAAAATATACATCTCTTAATAATATATAATTTATTTTAAAATATCATAAATGTCAATTTGGACACTCTTCATTAATTGAATATTTTAAAATATCATAAAGAACATGATAAATTTGAACCAATTATTTTAAGAAACTAAGAACATGATAAATTAATTTATAAAATTAGTGGATGACAATAATTATATAAAATTATATTTATTTTAATATTCTTATTATTATTTATTTGACATTTCCATTAACTAGACAATTACTCCATCATCATCGAGGAATCCGTTAAATTATATATATATATTACCTCAAAATGATAAATTATTTAAACTTATTAAGTTAAAAATTTTATATTTCCAAATACAATTTATAATCTTATCTATCTTCTAAATAAACCTAGATTAAAATGGTTACAATTATTAAAAGATAAGAATCACATATTTGAATTTTCTTTAAAATAAAATACTATAAATAGAGTATGGTCATCCAAGTGGATCCGAGAGGTCATAAAATTTTACCAAAGATTATTTTGAACAATAGTCACTCAGTAAATAAAATTAGGACATGGTTTGTGGTAATTTTATAATATTTATAATATAGTTTTATCCTTAATTCCCTAATTTACCCTTAACCGTGGTTGTAAAACAATTCTTAAAGATACAATTCATATTAATTAAAAATAAAAGGGTCCTATTTAATAAATTTAAAAATTATAATTCAAAATTTTTAATACATTTTTTAAAATTCTATTTTTATAATTTGTATAAATTAATAAATCCAGTTGAAGGGATGAGATAACCAGTTACTAAAGTTAAAACGTTCAAATGTTTGAAATGTTTTCATATTCAAATTCAATGTGATATTCATTCCAATGAAAAAATTGGATTAAATAATATAAAATTTATCTAATTTTATATTAATACCAATTAAAAATATAATTTATAACTATAATTTTTTTTGATAAAAATGTTATTTTCAATTAAAATCCAATACTTTTAACTATTCATGAACACATGAAACATATCAAAATTTAAATAGAAGTTAATTTTTATCTTCTTCTATCAATGAAGAATTTTATTTTCTCAAATTTAATTTATAAAAGTGTAAAAAATGTAATTTTCCTAATAATTTTGAAGTTAAATTTTAAGAAATATCTCCAAAAAACCCAATTACTCTTGAAGTTTCACACCAAAATTAATCTCCATAATAATTTCCAAGATACTCTAACCATTTCCATAAATAACCTCAATAACTATAATAAAAAATAAACTTATACATGCTTCTAACATATATTTCAATATTTAATTGTTAGTTAAAATCATATAGTAATTTTTTACCTTATTTTTATAAAGTTCCCAAAAGATTGATTATCTTCCAAAATAATACTAATCCCATAATCACCAAATCATTTTCCAATCCTAAGGGTGATTATTCAATAAAAAACATGTTTTATAAATAATCTTATTCATCATCCACCAAATCATTTAACTAAAAAGGAAAATTTATACTAACTAGGACATGAGGTGTGCCAGTGGTAGGCGATACACCATTGAATCCCTTCAGTTGTGGGTTTGATTCCAATGGCCTTAATAGAAACAATTAGTTTTCCTTTTTATAAAACTAAATAATTCATATTATAATCCAACAATATGATACAATCACAAAAAATTTCTATATAATGTTTTAACCTTAATGGTTATCTTATTACATTCATTTTTCATCTAAAAATTTAATAACCCATAATTACTTAAAAAATGAATGTATGAAAAAATACCATTAGCCACCTCAAAAATTCATAACTTAAAGCATCAAAATGGGTTTCTAAGCCCCTGAAATTTTTTTCAACCATAATATTATGAAATTATGATGAAACCCACAACTCTTAAAAAACATCCAAATATTCAAATTTCCCAAAACCATCATGTAGTACCAACTATAAGGACGCATCTATAAACATTACAAATTCTTATGTTTTGTAACTAGAATTCATATTCATACAATTATTCTTATATTTTCTATTTGGATTTTTTTGTGAATTAGGAAAACTCATACATATTAAACCCATGTATTATAGGTAGACACTTATACTAAGTATCCATGTTTTCCAATAAACAAAGATCATTAATATAAGTCATTGATTCTCTTTATGAAATATCATCAATTTTTTCTCCTTGATATCATCCTTGTCTCTACTCCCCATTAAACCCTATTAAAACCATTTTAAAAAATATAATGATGAAGGAAATATTAGTAGGGGACATAAAATAAATGATTTAAATAGTTAGTCCATGAATAATTATAAACCCATGTTTTTTTTTCACAATGTTATACTTTTTAGCCATATAACATAATATCTTTCCCTTACCATGTGAATTCATTTGATTACATTAAAACTCTATAGAAAATAAAAATCATTAAGTTAATTTGTGGCCCCATTTCCATATCACCCTTAAAATTTTTATGTCTCTTGTGACTATATAGGTAAGAACCTTCATGGTTACATTTGGAATAAAAATTGCAGTATATTCCTTTAATATCTTAGGAGAAACCCCATAGGTTAACTCTATCTCATTAACCAATTCATTGGTGGTATATATTGGGCTCACCTACACTCTATTTTCAAATAATCACCCATGATCATAATTTAATGGCATGGAACTCCCTAGTCCATTACTTTGTCAAAATATGGTGTTTGGGGTGCTTTGGGTGGAAATAGAAGCCCATTTCATGATTTTTCCAAAATTCCCATTTTTCAATGAGTGACTCACCATTGGTAGGTCTCATAGGTAGGTGGTATTAGTAGATCAATTTCAAAAACTCATTTTTGGTGTCTTAGAATCAGTGGATCAACATTAGTGGCTCAGCATCAGTAGGATGGGCATTATTAGGTCAGGGAATCAGTAGGTCAGTGCATCGGTAGATCAGGCATCGGTATGTTGGGCATTAGTAGGCCGGGCATCAAAAGGTAGAGTGTCAGTGAGTGGAATTAGTGAGTATATTAGGTGAATCATGTTAGTGAGTAAGGAATCAGTGACTCATTTTTAGTGACTCATGTTGAAGACTCATGCATTAGTGACTCATTTCCAGTTTTTCCCATTTTTTCTAGTTTCCCTCTATTATGTTTTATTTGATGTTAAATTAGTTACCTATCATATTTAATAATTTATAAAGGGGATTCAAAGGATATTAATTTTATATTTAATATGTTAAGTCTCTAATAACATTAAAATAGTCAAACATTATAATATTGATAGTGATTCAACTTTTAATGACTTTTAAAACTGTTCCTCTGTTGATATAAGATCCCACTCTTCTAAGACAATATCTTCACTTCCTAATGTGTTTACATTTTATCTTGGTGTCACATAATCTTTTCTTCCCTTTTTATTCATGTTTTTTGTGTTATGGCCTTCTGATCGAGTTTTCCTTAGAGTCTTTCCCACAGCTTAGGTGACCCCCTTTTTTTTTCTCAAGGAGGAGTTGTTGATCGCATAATTTTTCAGGTATGGATTCCTTCTTCTATATTTATTTTTTTCATCATTTGGGGTGTGTACACTCATTTCCCCTTGTGAACATAGTTATACCCAAATTAAACGAAGATATTATGAATAAATAATTGAGGGGCTATGAAGATGATTATGAGGATGGATTTGTTTTATATGTTATCCCTGATACATATTGTGAATAGTATGGGTTGTATTATTTTAAAAATCAAAGTTGTCAGTGGTATCTATCTATGCACCTATATGATTTTTTAATCACTATATTAAAATTTGAAATCTAGTTAATCATGTATTCTAGGTTAAATAAATAGATTCCCCAGGATCAAGTTTGTTATCCGATCACCCCTGAATAATGAAAGTGGAATTAAAGAAAGAGGGTTGTTACATCTGAACACACCATGCATTTTGGTGTGGCTTTGTGATGTGCATTGTTCTATTAGACCTTTTTATTTTTTTGGTAGTGTGATATTGTGGTTGGGAGTCTTGTGGTGTATATATGGTGGTACGGTTGGTGTGATGGTATCTTGGATTGAGAGATTGATTTATTATGGAAGGGATGAAATTGTTATGTAGTGGGACTGAATCTGTGCATTTATTAGGTAGCGGGACTACGGGTTTGGGTTTTTTATGTTTATATTACTTGGTGTTCTTAGTGGGGTGTTGTTATGCAGTGGGGATTCTGTGTATGGTTGTGGTATGGGTTTTGGCTGGTTTACTCTTTGAGAGGAAGGATAAGACAAAATGAATTTGAAGAATGATGTTTGGGGTGTTCAAGAGAGGGGAGTGTGTAGTGGGACTACATGCTGGTTGAGTTTTATTGCTAGAAATGGTGCTATTTTGTAGCTAGGAAGCTGATGAAATTTTAGGAGGGATAATTTTGAAGAAGGATGGTGTTTTCTTATGATGGTCCTTTCCCTCAGAGTTTCCATATAATTTTTTGGAGTGTCTGTGAATTATTATGTAACTTGTGGAGTGATATAGTTAGAAGTTTCCTTGGTAGGGATGGAATAACCAGTAAATGCTTATTAACGACAAAATAATTTGGTACCATGTGGCATTCTTTTATCTAATTGGAAAGTGACATTCTTTCTTTCTGATATGTTTATTTAGAGGTAGAAGCAAAGGTATTTTTGTGGGTTGGTTTATTGTTTTAGAAACTCATAAATTGGGTAGAGTGTTTGGTACCCATATATATATATATATACATATATATGTGTGTGTAGTTCCTTGTGATTTATATATGAAACCCACAAGTATTAAGAACTACATTCTGAACACCCTATTGTTACGGGGAAGGGTTTCCATTCCCAATATCCAAGTTGGAGGATGGGTGGTTGGTTATTAGCTCTTCTTTTCTCCTTATTCTTTTCATTTTGTCTCCCTACTCTCTTCAGGTAGGTTGGGATGCAGTTGTGAGTCCGAAATTTCTACAGGTGATGTGTTCATCCAATGTGTCTTTGGGATGACATATGTTATTCTTCCCCATGTTTCATTAAGATTAGGTTGTTGTTTTTTGGCCCAAGAGTCTAAGGATGGGATTTTATGTGGTTGTGGCCTTGCTGTTTGTAGGAGGGATGTTGTATATGGCCCAGGTGTGTGCGGGTTGGTTGTGACAATCGAGATTATGGAAGAGTGTGGTAGTGTCAGCATGTTCACCGTTATGGATGAGCAGTAAAACAGTGGGAAGTGGTGAAAGGTACCCAAATATTAATGCATTTACCACTTAAATTTACATGACTTTCATTATTTGGTGAGTGTGACTTGGTGAGGGTAGGATGGATAGTATACCTCATTTTTTTTATTTTTTGTTGTTTTCTCACAGGGTAATTAGTATGCTTATCTCACTTGTGAATGAGAGACGTTATATTTTCCTATTGAGTATACATATATGATTACCCAACATATATAAAAATGATTTGAGATTTCCAAGGTGATTATGCGGTCTGTGCTGGGCCTTACTAGCTCAGACATTGGGGACAATTGTTGTGTTACTTCTTAGTTTTTATTTTGGTATTTACTTTAGAGCTTTTCATTGTATTTCAAGTAGTTTTACTTTATACATGATCATGGGATAGATTTTGGCTTCACACACACACACACACATATATATATATATACATACATATATATGTCATGGATTTGTTTTGAGGTTGATACATCTTATCTTCCAATCTTGGTTACTATAAAAAGGGTGATATCTTCCATTTTTAAGATTTTATATCTTAGGTACTAGTCACCTCCTCGAGGAATATAGAACTCAGGACATGGGAGTCATTATCTCCCTTTTATCATTGACAACATAGGAGGGGTGTATTTGGTGGAAGGGGGTCATGAAAGATTGGTATCTGATCTTATGGCTGAGAGATATGATGGATTTTGGATTTAGGCCGAGTGAGGATTACGTGGGTTGGTAGTGAAATAGTGATTGGTGACCTTTGTTCAGGACATAGGCCGTATAATACTTTCTAGAAAACTGTATTTTAGGTCCCCTTGTGATCCAAAGAAAGGACTCTAAGCTTACCGAAGGACTAAGTGAGGCTACACTATTTTGGGGGTAGAGACCCTGGGAATGGTACATGCATTATGATGACTTGTGTTCTTGTTTATGTTGTGAATTTTGAGAAATTAAAATTTATAATGATTTAAAACGAATCATAAAAAAAATTACATACTACTCGGGCTTACGAGTTCATTGTTTACCATTGAGCTATGGTACTCATTTGATGTCCTTGAGTGGCTCAAGTAGTGCGAGATCAGTAGGTTGATCCAGTTTATCGGTGGAGGGATGATCTAAAGGAGGATGAAAACTCATGGAAGATGATGATTCATTCTTTCTAGCGACATTATGTGGGAATGTATATTGGAAATGGTTCAGATATAGAGATAAATATTTTCCTAGAGGAGAGGGTGATCACATTCCTCCTGATCCAGGCTCAGATTGAGTAATGGAATTCACGGGAAGTTATTCATATGAAGGTAGATGCATGTCAGAGGTGGAATGTATATCTGGAGGATAGGAAGGAGTTTGAGGATATACGGGTCGATTTTGAGAAGGCGTTCCGGGCTGAATTCCTTTCTTCAACCATGAATAATGAGAAGCGGTAGGAGCTAGTCTCCCTCCAGGATGGGAGTATGTTAGTATGGGAACTAGGGATGATGTTTAATTATCACCTTCACATATCTCCAGATCTCTTTCTAGATGAGAAGTCTCAGGTGAGATGCTTAGAGGAGACACTTCATCCCTCTCTCCAGTGTGTAGTTACTGCCTTCACCCTATTGACCAATCTAGTGGTCCAGAATAAGGTAGAATAGGATTATAGGATGCACTCACGAGGTGGTATATTATAAGATGGGATAAAGAAGAGTTCCTCAAAGTGTAAGGCTTCCAGAATCAGGTCTTAGGTTCCATGGTCATCGAGGTTTTGTCCAGTGGGGATTCCACCTCATTAGTTTTAGTTTCGACCATACAGTCATCATGCTTTTCCCATAGGATTGGGACTGAGGTGTTTCACTTGTGGAGGAATTGGGAACCTTCAGAGTCTCTACCCTATTCGATTATATTATGGCAGAGGTGGGAAGGTTCAGTGCCTGCCTCAGCAGTAGTTTATGGCCAGTTACTTTCAATAGCAGGGACAACATGATCTTGCTCCATCAAGGGTATACAGAGTAGGTGGGGTTTGAACTCAGGGCATTCCTTAGGGACCACAAACCAGGCATGGTCGGGGAGGCAGCCGATAGAAACTGGGAAGAGGAGCTGGACATGGTCAATTGAACGTAGTAGAGAAAGTAGTTCCAGTAGGGCCAGAGATAATATGAAGTATATTTAGTCTGTTTAGTACCCTTACATGTTCTTTGTTTGATTTTGGATATTCACACTCCTTCATTTCACCTACTCTAGACCATGTTTTGGGACTGTGTATAAAGAGAATTTCGATTACTTTGGTGTTGAGAAAACAAGTCAGATGTCAAAATAGCTTATATGATATTTACTGGGGATGTAGAATGATGTTGTGTCCATATCAGTCCAACGGGGATCTCTTCTTATTACAGATACAGCTATACAGTTTCAAACTTGGCATCAACTGGTTTTTTTTCAGTTCATGTTTTCCTTGAATCATTTCAGATGAGAGCCTTGTTTTCAGGCATGGATAACCAATGTGTGGTTTTATTTGGCATGTAATGTTTTCCAATGGGAGGTCGGCGTATGGAGAATCTTCTTTCCTTGTTGTTCGAGATCTTAGTGGAACTGGTGGATGATGAGATTTTGGAGGTTTTAGAAATTTTCATGGAGTTTTTGGATGTTTTCCCAGAGGAGGTTGTGACTGTACCCCCATGACGTGACGTTGAGTTTAGGATAGACTTACAAACCTATGGTAGTCAAATTTTAATGGATTCTTATTGGATGGAACCTTAGGAGCTGTGGGAGATAAGGATTCAGATTTATGATCTATGGATGAAGGGATTTATCTATCCTAGTGTGTCATTATGGGGTGATATGGTCTTGTTTGAGAAGAAAACAAATGGTGGTATGAGGATGTGTACAGACTACCATAGGTTGAATCAGGTTATGTCCAAGAACATTTACCCTCTCTTAAGGATACATGATCTTTTTGACTAGTAGAGGGTAGCAAGTTGGTTTTTAAGATTAGTTGGTGGTCCAGGTATCACCAGTTGAGGGTGAAGGAGGGTAAAATCATGAATACTGCTTTCAGTTGAAGGTAAGGGGACTTCAAGTTTATGGTTATGTCATTTGGTGTTATGAACACACCAGTCAGGTTCATGGTACTTATGAACATCATCCTTCATGAGTTTCTAGACTAGTTCATTATTGTATTCATCGATGACATCTAGATATAATCAAAGTCAATGGATGAGCTTACTAATCATCTTATGGTAGTCTTGATGGTCTTTTGATGACCCCAGATCTATGGAATGTTTCCCAAGTGAATGTATTGAACATGGGAGGTCTCTTTCATTGCACATATAGTGTCTTGGAAGGTTATAAAATGAATCCATCAAAGTTCAAGGCAGTTGTTTCATGGGGATCACATTAGAATGTGGCAGTGGTTTGTATTTTTCTCGATCAGGATGGATATTACTAGATGTTTTTAGCCAATTTCTGTCAAGTTTCAGCTCTATTGATTTCTATGACCAAAAAGGGGAAAACCTTTGTGTAGAGTGAGCAGTGTCAAGTATATTTCTGCTATCTGATGGGGAACTTGATCAGTTCTTTGATGCTCTGATTACCAGAGGAAGGGGTGATGTTTGAGTTGTTTTTAAATGATTCCCATTTAGGATTATGGTGTGTGCTGATGCAGTAATGGGGAGTGATCTATTATGGTTATAGGTAGTTATGTCCCCATGAACATAACTATACCACCTAAGATATAGATCTAGAGGTAGTCGTGTTTGCACTGAATCTGTGGTGAAATTACCTCATTTGAGAGAGCTATGTGGTCTTTACAGCTCACCATATCTTGAGTTATATCATATCCTAGTGATACATGAAAATGCTGTAGCATAGGTGGATGAAGTTTCACATGTATTACGACTTTGATATCTCTTCCACCTTAGGAATGGGGAATGTTTTGTCTGATTCTTTGAGTAGGAATTTGCATATGGAAGTAGTTCAAGAATATTTAGATTCTTGTAGGGGGATGGAGGAATTAGATGCCTCACACTTAGATGATAGAATGGATGTTCGTAGAGGATATCTATTTCAAATGATGGGGCAGCCATCCCGAATGAAAAAGGTGGGGGAGTATTATTGGGGAGACACAGAGTCGTAGGTGATGCTTGATCGTATTGACTAGGGTGATGCTCCGGTGTGATTGTCAGAGGTAGGTTAGAATCATATGTTGTTCCTATAGAAGCTATTTTTTCTAATTAAAATTCATGACAGAGTTCTCCATGAGTTTCAAAGCTCACCCTTAGTGGTACACCCAAGAGTTTCCAAGAAGTACCTCAACTTCAGAGAGCATTTTTGGAGGCCCATGATGAAGCGGGTAGTGGAAAATTTTGTGGAAGAGTTTCTAGTGTGCCAACATGTGAAGGATGAGAACCATATTCCAAGTGGTTTTTTGCCTCCCCTAGATTCCCTAGAGTATAATTGGGATGACATCTCAATGGATTTCATCATAGGATTACCCAGGTCTCAAAGAGGATGATAGGAAATCTGGGTAGTGGTGGATCAACTAAAGAAGTTAGCTAACTTCTTAGAGATTAAGGAGTCAAGCATAGTGGATGCCATAGGAAGAAGGTTTGTGGATGAGTTTTTGATGCTACATGGGGTTCATAGATCCATCATCTTAGATCATGATACTCATTTTACCTCACATGTCGTGAGGGGATTGCAACATTATTTTGGCACTCAGTTATGACGCATCACATCTTTCCACCCTCAGATAGATGGGCAGACATAGGGGATCATCCAGGCATTGGAAATCATGATGCGTGTAGTATTCTTCAACTTTGGTGTATCTTGGGTGTAACATTTTCCCTTGGTAGAGTTTTCTTACAGTAACATCTATCACTATACCATTGGAAATGATCCATTAGAATCATTTTATGGGGTTCTGTTTCATTTACCTTTGTGATGGATGGAATTTGGGGAGGTAGATATTCTTGGTCCAGATGTGGTACAGAGAATGACCGAGAAGGTGGAGCTTGTCCGTGATAGGATGAAGGCATCACAAGACAGAAAAAATTCATATGAATATCGTAGGAGGAGGCCCTTGAAGTTTGAGGTTGGGGACCATGTGTTGTCAAAGATTTCCCCTCGACGTGGATAAAGGGGATTTGGACAAAGGATAAATCATTCTCCCATGATCATCAGACCCTTCAAGGTGTTTTGGGGAGTTAGATATATAGCATATCATATGGAATTTCCACCATAGTTGGGGAGGATCCACAACCTCTTCCACATATCCTAGATTTGTTTGTATCTACATGATGACTCCCACATCATTAAAAAGGGAGAGTTGTATATCATGGACCACGTGACGTTTGTGGAGTGGCTGGTGGAGATCTAGGATCTCAAGAAGAAGGTCTTACATGGGATAACCATTATTTTGGTTCATGTTTTGTGGAGGTATGGTGTCCTGAAAGAGATTACATGGGAGCATGAAACATAGATGAGTGACCAGTACCTGAAGTTGTTTTGAGTTTTTCATTTGTTTTTCTATTTGTGATGTAGTTCTTGAACCTTGTTTTCCTTAAGATGGTTTTCATACTTTTTCCATAATGTGGGATGAAGTCCTAACAAGTGAAAATTGGGAGACTAGAATCGTAATCAAGACACATTAATTGATATTCGATTAAACCTGTGCGGGTGAGTTACTACTACCAAGAGTGGATAATATCTTGACAAGGAGGAAGGAATTCTACAATTCATGTGTTTGGATAGTTGGTGCTTTTTTGGGGTATCTTGTGAATGTTTGGGTTTGTCGATGTGGGAGGAGGTGTTATTAGATGTTGAGGTTTCACTCCGTATTTTGAACAAAATAGGGTGGTTAATCAATGTGAGGTATCATATGGGGTGGTTGTTCCGAACACTCTTTCTTTTGGGTATGGTTTTGAAATATTGAGGATGAGAATAGTTTTAGAGGTATCTGTTGTAATGGAATAGACCTCCCTGGTCCTTTACTTTGTCAAAATATGGGGTTTGGGGTGCTCTTGGAGGCAACGATATCTCATTTCATGAGTTTTCCAAAATTCCAGTTTTTCCATCAATGAGTTAGCATCGGTAGGTTGCGTCGGTAGCTCAACATCAGTATCTCAGTGTTAGTGGCTCAGTATTTGTGGTTCATCATTGGTGGATCAACGTCCGTAGGTTGGGCATCAGTAGGTTAGCCGTTGGTAGGATAAGGAATCGGTAGATCATGTATCGATAGGTCGGTCATCAGTAGGTCGGGCATCAGTAGAGCAGGCATTGGTGAGTGGTGTCAGTGAGTCATGTCGGTGACTTGCATTGGTGAGACAGGAGTCATTGAATCACTATTGGTAACTCACATCGGTGACTCCCCCATCGGTGAGTCATTTCCATTTTTTCATTGTTTTTCTAGTTTCCCCCCATTACATTTTATTTGATGTTAAATGAGTTACATATCATGTTTAATAATTTCTAAAGGGGTTTCAAACAATATTAATTTTTTATTTAATATCATAACTCTATTAAAACATTCAAATAGTCAAACAACGTAATATTGATCGTGATTCAACTTTAATTGATTTTTTAAATTGTTCCTCCATTAATATAAGATCTGGCTCTTCTAAGCCAAGATCTACTCTTCCCCATGTGTTTCTATTCTATCGTTGTATACCCAAATCCTTTCATCCCTATAGAGTCATGCATATTGTGTGGTGGCCTTCAGATTAATATTTCCTTGGTGTCTTTCTTACTGCTTGCGTGACCCATATTTTTGGCACAGGGATGAGCTTCCAATCATCTATTTTTTTTGTAGGGATTCTTTCATATCTCTTCCCGTTTTTCATCATGTGGGGTGGGTGTACTCATGTCCCATTGTGAATACTGTTGGACCAAAGTTTTACGAAGATAATAAGAAGAAATAAATGTGTGTTTGGGAAGATGAAAATGATGATGGCTTTGTTTTATATGTTATCCTTGATACATGTTGTGAATTGTATAGGTTGTATTATTATGGAAATCATGTATGTTGGTGGTATCTATCTATACACCTGTATAATTTTAGAATCACTTCTATAAAATGTGAAATTTGGTTAATCACGTATACCTAATTAAATTAATACATGCCCAAGAATAAAGTTCATTCTGAGATCACCCCAAAATAATGAAAGTGGAATTGAAGAATGAGGGTACTTAAATATGAATACACTTTACTGTTTTGTGTGGCTGTGTACCACGTATGGTTCTGTTTGACCTTGTGTTTGTGATGGTCAGGTGATGTTGTGGTAGTGAGTGTGGTTATGTGTATAGGGTGTTATGGGTGGTGTGATGGTATCTCAGTTTGAGATATTTTTTGATTGTGGAATGGACGAACATGTTTTGTTGTGGGAATACATCTGGGAAGTGAATGGGAAATGGGTTGCAGGTTCGAGTTGTGTTATGTTTATGTTACTGGGTGTTCTAGGATTCATTTTGTTTTGAAGTGGGGCTACTGAGTTTGGTTGTGATGAGGATTGTTGAGGGATTACTCATTGAGAGTAAGGGATGGGCGGCATGAATTTGAAGAATTATGGTGGGGGTGTTCAGGAGAGTGGATTGTGTAGTGGGACTTCAAGTAGGTTGGTTTTTGTTTTGATGTATATATTCATTGTCATTAATCTTGGATACAAACGATAGTTTTGGACGGATAATTTTGAAGAAAGATGGTGTGACGTAATATCTGATTTTTTTTCCAGAGTTTCTAGAGACTTTGGAGAAGTGTGTGTGAGTTATGATGTTACTTATGGTGTGTTGTGTTAGGATGTTGCCTAAGTAGGGACTGAATAACCAGTAAATGCGTATTAACATCAAAATAATTGGGTGTTATGTGACATTATTTTATCCAATTGGGATGTGATTTTCATTTTTTCTGATACTTGAATTCAGAGGTTGCAACGAAAGTAGTTTTGTGGATAAGTTGTTCGTTTTGAAAACCTATTGGTTGGGCAGAGTGTTTGGTACCTATATATATACATGTAGTTCCTTGTGATTTCTATACACACACCACCCTTGTTGATCACTATGTATAGAACACCACATTGTTATGGGGGAGGTTTTCCATTCCCAACATCCCTGTGGGAGGATGAATGGCAGGTTATTGGCTCTTCGATACTCCCTATTATAGGCATTGGTATCCCTAGAATCTTTGGGCAGATTTTGGTGTGGTAGTGAGGCCCAGGTGTTTGTGGTTGAGGAGTTCTTATATGGTGTCTTTAAGATGAGATATATAGTACTTTCCATGGTGTCTTTGGGATGAGGTTGTTATTTTGTGGCCTAGGTTTCTGCATGTAGGATGTGATGTGGTTGTGGCCCAGCTGTTTCCAGGTAGAATATGGTATGCGACACAGGTGTGTGTGGGTAGGTTATTATAGTGTCTCTTGTGGAAGAGTGTGGTAGCATCTGGATGTTCACCGTTAAGGATGATCAGTTAACCAGTTGGAAGTGGTGCGAGGTACCCAAATATCTATGTGATTAAAATAATTCACCGTACTTGCATTATTTTCTGAGTGTGACTTTGTGAGGTTGGGGTGGATAGTATACCTTTTTAGGGGCTTTTGAGTTTTTTTGTTTTCTCATGGGGATATTATTATGCTTATCCCACTTGTTCATGAGATACTTTGGCATTTCCTACTCAGTATACTTGTGTTCTCACCCTACATAAATAGGCTGTTTCTCGGTTTCTTGGGAGATTACGAAAACCATGTAGAGCATTACTAGTTCATATGTTGGAGGTATTTGATTTTTCATTGCTTATTTTTTATTTTTTTTATTTAAATTATTGATTTTAAATATATTTCTAGCAGTTTTACTTTAAACATGCATGTTAGATGAATTTTAGATTCTTATATATATATATATATATATATATATCTGTGTGTCTGTGGGTCTTGGAGTTTTGTTGAGGTCGATACATTATATATCTAGTCTTGGTTAATATAAAAAGGTTAATGCCTTCCATTTATGAAACTTTACACACTTGGTGTTGGTCACCACCTTGGGGCCTATATAAGGTGAGACTCAGGGATCATTATATACCATTATTCACTACCTTCCCATGGGGGTGTCTTTGGAGGGAGGGGTCCTAACACTTAAAAATGACCAAGAACCATAACTTAATAATAATACATAAATCATTCATTAATGAAAAACAAAATGTCTACTTTGAAATATCTTTTATTTTTTACAATGTTGTGGAATCATAAATGAAAAAAAATATATGAAAATAAAATGGGACACTTTTAAAGGAAGCACAAAAAATTAAATTGGCACGAATGACATAAATTCATTTCATTCCATATATGGTATGAAAAACTTTTAGGATTTTGTAAAAAAGTCGAAAATGTAACATTAAAAAAGGGTTTTCAATTAAAGTTCCTTACATTGAGTATGACTCATCATGTACAATATTTAACTTCATGAATAATAAACATAGGTTAATTATTTACATTATTTATAATATTTTTAAATTTTATTATTACATTTTTTCTACTTATTATCATGTTATAATAATTACATAATATTTTACGTTTTTGTTAGAATTTTTGTCGATATTCAGTACATGAGTCCAAAATGAATTTGGTATGATGTCAATAGTCAAAGGGTTCATCAGTCCATAATCTCTAGAATAATATCGAATAAATTGTTATCATTTTTAAACTTAAATTATAATTTTAAATATAGACATTATTTATTGTTATGAAAAATAAAGTATGATATAATCATAGAGACAATAGGATATACTTACACATGATGAACATTAACATTTTTAAATGATAATTATTGAAAGAAGGTAATTGTAATTTTATCATTCTAGAATTTTCATAATATAAATAATATCATATTTATCCTTGAAATAAATTTATTTATAAAATCATTGTAATTTTTTGATGGAAAAAATCACATCACTTCATGGAGGTGATAGTTCACATGTATGAATGAATGACATTATCAATTTTGTGTGAATGGAAGGGTAAGAAAATAAATGATATATTATTCCTTAATAATGTTATATATTTTAGGTATGCAATATATAACCACTAATTCCATTGTTATAACTAGTTATCAAAAATGGTGACTCAGAAATAATTATATCAGTTCATATGGTGGTTATCCGCCATACACATGAACAATTATTTATTTTCCCACTTAATGGAAGTGGAAATGGATTTTGGTGAAGGTATGAACATAATAAAATCATGGTATATATAGGATTTTTGGGATATTATTTCATCCTTGTTGAATAAATTTTAAGGATGTGTAAGATGAAAAAAACTGAAACACATAATTAAAAATTATACCTTTTCTTCATACAATCATCATTTATTAATACCATAAGACCCGTAAGGGTGGTGTTATGCCTAAAATAAGGGCTCCATAATATGGTAAATGATTATAGGAAGATATTATGTTAAGATAATTTATGAACAAGTTTTGATTTTTTTGTAAATAAAATAGACGAAGAGGTTCTGTTTTATACAAGAGGGGAGGATCAACCATGGAATTATTTAAAATATTAAATTAATATAAATTAATTTCCTATTCCAAATGAAAAAAATAGAATTATTCATAAGATAGGATAATTATGTATCCCAATAAATTTAAAAAATTAGAATTACCATTGTTTTTATTATTTTAATCATTATATTTTGGCTTTAACCCTTATTTAATCATTTTAACTCTTACTGTGAAAATATGGAGTTTAACTTTTTATGGGTTAATATAGACACAATAAAATGACAGGAGACCAATGAATGATTCATTGATGAAATTTTAATTATTATTAAAATATGTTGGAATAATTTGAGATTAATTATAAATTTATATATTTTTTAAAATATTATATATTTTAAAATAATATTAATTCCAATTTTGAAACAATTTATTACATGAATTTTTTACAAATATAAAAAAACATTAAAAAATTGAATGTGTTTATCTAAAATATCACCAACATGTAAAAGTATTTTTTAAAATTATTTCATTTCATTAATTGTCTCAAATTACAATTATTTGAATATTTTTATAATAATTTATTTCATATTTACATTAACTAACAATTTATTGTTACATTATGTTGAAAGCCTTTTATTTTATAATTTCTTCCATAAAAATTGAAATTAATTTCAAAGATAGATATTGACATTTTATTTTATAATATTCTTTGTTCAGTTGAAGATAACTTGAAAATATCCAAATTTTAAAAATGTTTTAGTTATTAAACCATAACTATGTTGTTATTAAATTTTTATTAAAATAAAATACTCTAAAGTGATTAATGTCATAAAAGTGGCTAAAAGTGGTCATAAAATCATAACAATGATGACTTCGGTTGAATATAACTCATAAAATAAAAACAGGACATGTTTTAGTGCAATTTTATAATATTTAGAATATTATTTTTACCCTTAATTACCAGATTTACCCTTAATAATGGTAATAAAAAATTACTAATGTTACTATCAAAATTCAAGAAAAAATGGAAATATTTAATAATTTTTTACCTTATGATTAAAAATATGGAATCCATTTTCCAAAATTCAACAAAATTAATTTTGAAAAATTAATTAATATCATTAACGGGGTGAGAAAACAAGTTATTAAAGTGAAAACATTCTAACGATTATAATGTTTTTATATCCAAATTAATTATGAAATTGATTTAAATGAAAAAAAATTATTAAATAATATAAAATAGATCTAATTATACAATAAAACCTATAAAAAATATACTTTTGTGCTATAAATTATTTAGATAAAAAAGATGTTTTCTATAAAAATCGATTATTTTTTTACTATTAATCAAAAATGAAAGCTATGTAAAAAATTCCAAAATTCATCAAAATAAAATTTTTATATTCCAATTTTAAAGAGGAATTTTATTTTTTAAAGTGTAATTTCTAAATGTTTCAAATCAATATTTAAAACTGGTTCTCAATCAAAAGGTGAAAAAATGCCTTATTAGAAAAATACATCTTTTATGAGTAAAATTGGATTTTTTTCTTATATCATGTATCAAAAACTCCTAGGATAAAAGTTAATCATTGTACTGTATATATTATAAATTTATTTAATATAATAAAACAAGAATTATTTTTTATTTTTTGGTATAAAACACACTTGTGCACATTTAAATATCTTTCCAAAAAATATCTTTTATTTTGAAAATATTATATTTTCATTTATAATTAATTATTCAACGAATTAATTATATATAAATGATTAAAACATATTATAATAATTATTTTAATATTATGATATTGAACATTGTATTATTTTTCTTAAAAACTCTAGATGTTACGTGTTTCATGTGAATAACATGGTTACACCTTTCTATTTTCAATAATTATAAGTGTTCCAGTAACCTCACATATAAAATGAAACCTTATATCATCTCATATTCACACCCTAAACAATTATTTGTTAGAAAATACCTTCCAAATTAAATTCCCTAATTATATAATTCTTGGTTTTATTACAAATCCATCATATGAATGATTTTTCATAAAACCTAATGAGGGAACTTGAATAAGAGAGGATGTTCTTCAAATAGATTTTTTATTTTATATCTCCCTCCACCTATATAAATTCTTCTTAAACCATAATGATATAATAAAAATATTATATTTAATATTATTATATTTTTTTTAGGATTTTTTAGTTAGATTAAACTATCCACACTTAAATCAATGGATTACGAAAACATCATTCATGTGTATGGCAGACTACCTGCTCTTGAACTAATAACATTCCTTTTTTTCCATTAACACCATTCATGATCAGGTATTATTATGTATATAATGTTTTTATGATATTTATAAAATAATTTCCCCAATAGAGTAATTATATCATATATAACATTTTTACTTTCTACACCATAGGGGATATTGTCACAACCCGTCCTCAGGGCCCGTGCCGTGACTACCCCAAGCCCGCCTTCCATAGGCCAGGGGCTGAAGACTAGCACCAAAGGCGTAAATCCCGATAACTGGGAAGGAATTTCCTTTATAAAAGTAAACAAAACACCACAGAGTACAAGCGGAAGTAAAACACTAAGTAAAAAGAGAAGCGCTGAAAGGTAAATGGGCTAGAATACAAACCCAAATGAAAGTACAACTACAACTGAACAAAGTAAAAAAAAAAAGACAACATCTGGAAGAAAGGAAGCAGCTCCTGGGTCGTCCTCCTCGGATCCTACCTAAAGGGTAGGTACAGATGGCACAGCTCTTGGATCGTCCACCACGGATCCTACCTGAAGGGTAGGTACAGATAGCCTCTACAATGCTCTCGCCCGTCAACCTCCACTGAGTGTTGTCTCGCTGTGAAGTCCACCTCCAGATACTGACTCGTCGTGTAGTCCACCTCCGGTTACTGACTCGTCGTGTAGTCCACCTCCGGGTACTGACTCGTCGTGTAGTCCACCTCCGGGTACCGTCCAGTCCTCGAACACTCGGCCTCCATCAGCACTGCCTGTCGTCTACAACCAACTCAACGAGGTGCGGGCATAGCCCGTGCAGGGGTGAGTATAACGATACTCAGTAGGGACCCCGAGACCCTCAAGGTCTCACTAAAACAAACATGGATAACCAGAAAGAAGATCTCAACAGATAACCTCTACTTAGGTATATTCCCATGCATATACCTAAGTTATCAAGTAACCCATCTCAATCATGAGGAAAACACCAAGATCATGAAATAAATGGATAACCACTACCCAGGTATATGTCCATACATATACCTAAGATATCAAGTGACCCATATCAATCATGAGGTAAACACAAATGTCAAAAGTCTCAGCTCAAACCAGGATTTTCATTATCGAAACTGTAACTGCTGAAGAGCTCCGTCTCTGGAGTGTACAGTGGTCCTGTCACAACTCCAAGGTTCTGCTCACTAACCTAAGACTGCTGAGGTACTCCTCCTGTCGAGAACCGCGGGTCAGCCACCCAAACATAGTAGTGCTTCCCGCCGGGGTATTCCACCCAAACACAGTAGTGCACACCCCCTAGTATCCTGTAGAGGTACTCTCCGGATGAGTACCACAGGTCTGCACTGTCACATAGGTAGTGATCCGTCCTCCATGGGTCTGCACCTCACAAAGTAGTGCTCCATCCACTGGGCTAGTCGACTCCCTCCAAGCCGAGTCGGTCAAGCAGTCGTCAGGTCTCAGTCGGCTACACGGTCTCTGTACTCCGCACGCTCATCTCTGAGAGGGTCCGCTCCATGAGCTACAGGTCGATACTCCAAGTATCACAAGGTCCCACAAAGAAATATCTCAAAGGACCGCCTCGTCACAGGGGGTCTCAACGCAACAGACGACGTGTCAATCGGACGCCCAGTCTGTGTGTTACTAGCCTTTTGGTCCCCAGGGCCCGGTTGGTTTCGTGTGCGAACCAACCCGTCCGTATCTCAACTGTACCTAGAACTCTCATAGGGTATACTCATAGGGACAGTTTTTTCATCGTGATCACCAACACCGCTGACGGTTCGTCAAACGGACGTCCAGTCTGAAAGATAACAGCTTTTCCGTTCTAGGGGCCCGGTTAGATTTCGGGTGCAATCCAACCCGGCCACTATCCAACTGCATCCAAAACTCAAGATAATTATTCCAAAAGATCCGTCTCATAAAGAGGAATTCAACGAAATAGACGGCGCGTCAATCAGACGCTCGGTCTGTGAGTTATTGGCCTTTTTGTTCCAGGGGCCCGATTGGTTTCGTGAGCGAACCAACCCGACCGCACTCCGACGACATCCAAATCTCAAGCGGAGTAAGACAAAAGATCCGTATCACTTAGAGGAATCCATCAAAGTCGACGACACGTCAATCGGACGTCCGAAGCTCAAGATATAAGCATTTCTGCTCCGAGGGCCCGGTGGGTTTCGTATCCGAACCAACCCGGCCGAACCCAAAGTATTCAGAATCCTTCAGTGTAATATATTGAAACGACCGTCTTGATCCAAGGATCGAATTGCCACTGACGGTGCATCGATCGGAGGTCTAAAACTCATGATATGGGTGAAAGACAAAAAAGGGTCCGAAAATGGGGGGTCTGGGCCCGGACCGACCCTGCCCAACCCCCTTGGGTCGGCCCGAACCGGGTCGACCCGACCCTGGTCCGACCCGGATGGCGCGACCCGGCCCGGCCTGGGCGCAACCCGGCCCGGCCGGTGGGTCGGCTCGGCCGTTTACGGCCGAGCGGAGTAGAGCGGGGCACTGCCCCCACGTGAAGAACCGCGGCCCCGCGTGGGGCCGCCCGTGCCAGCGGACGTGGCAACCGGCCGCGTCCCGCCGCCCCCCCTGCGGTCCCGCACTGTCGCGCGACTGCGCTCCGCCATTGTGGCTTCAGCTGCGACATATTTTTCCGGCGGCGCTCCGGGCACCACCGCCCCCGACCGCCGGCACCGCCGCGCCGGCATGGCGCGCCGGTGGGGGCTTCCGCGGACCATCGGACGCGCTCCGATGGTCCGATTCGCCTGCGGTCTTCGCCAGAGATCATCTCGAGAACCGAACATCGCTGAAAAGCCTTCAAAACGCCTTCGCGACCCACCTAACCATCGTCCATCGATCCGCAATTCGACAGCAAACCACAGGGTCTTCAAATCGCCTCCGTGGCCCTGACTCCACCTGCGGTTTCGTTCGGCCTCAACGGCGCAGCGCGATGGCGCCGCGCTTCTTCACCACTTTCTTTCTCATGTCCGAATGGTGCCGTTGCACTGTGCCGCCTTTGTTCGTGCCACAATGAATCAAAACAACAAAGGGGGAGGAGAGTCGGCCGTGTTCGTGCGGTCTGACCTCCTCCCGTTAAGTTGGTAACAAGCGGCCCAAAAGACGAAGAACAAGAAGGAAATTTCACGAACAAAAGAGAAACAACCCAAACAGTTTCTCCCCGCAACAGATTATTCCCAACCCGCAAGGAAAACATTCACGGATCAACTAGGTAATAAGTTGATCCATGTTCTTTGTTTTCTTTAGAAAGAAAGAAACAAGGGAATAAAATCATTCTCAAACATAATTCCCTACCTCAAGCGTTGTTCGTTGATGATATCGCGAAAAGGCGGACGTCGGTTCGTTGACGTAGTCGTAAGGGAGGAGATGAAGGTTTCGACAATCGTTGGCGTTCGTCGATCCCATAAAGTGCCTTCGTTCCCGGCTCGAGCTTCATTCGTCGAAGATTCGTCGGAAAGAGAACTGTTCTTCGTGGAAGGCGAGAGCTCTTCTATTTCTCCAGAGGTTCCCCCACAAATAATATTTGTTATCCAAATATCAAAATAGATTACTCCCACTTTAAAGAAAAATCCAACCAATTCAAACTAATTCAAAAAGAAGCGTTGTGTCATTTAATTAATAGGGATATTAATTAATTGAGTTGGAAAACTTAATGAGAGGGAGGTGGAGAGTTCAAAAAAATAAAGAGAGGAGTTAACAAATTAATGAAGGGAATCCTTAATGGGGTTAAGGGGAGTTATAGAAAGATCAAGGGGGGTTAAAGAATATGAAGGGTGGGGTTCATGTGGGCCCCACCACCCTCATAACCTCCCATGAGAAGTTGGGTAGTTACCCAACTTCCACCCAAAGCTTAAAACAACTTAGAGAAAATAAAAATTGTAGTTAAATTTTTATTTTTAACTTCACAATTATTATCAAATTCCCTCGTACAAACAAAACTCTGGAAAAGGTGTTCCTAAAAAATTACCGGCGCTGCGGTTTCATCGGTGCCCTCGGAATTTGATTCCGGGCACTGGTTCAAAAGTTAGAAAAACCCGCTCGTTCGTTCACTAAACTTACCCGAGCCAAACTTCGGAAAATGTTTCCGGGCACACCGGGCCTCGGAATCAGGCGCCGTCAGAAACTGAGTTCTTGTCAAATTCAAAAGAAATTTAAGAAAAAAATTTTCCTTGAAATTTCCGTGTCTTTACATTACTCCCACCTCAGGGCTTTACATCCCCGTAAAGCTTCAACAAAAACTAGGGTCACAAAAGCGGTATTGAGCACGCATCTGATCCTTCCGCTCCCATGTGCTTACCTGGAGATTCCCATACTACCAAAGAAAGCGAACCCGAGGAATCGACCGTCCTCGTAGGATCCTCTCCTGTCGATCCTTGATTCCCACTGGAACCTCTGTGGAAGTAACCCCATCGCCATCGTCCTGCTCCCCATGGTCGATGATATGCGAAGGGTTGAGCATGTATCTCCTCAGTTGAGATACTTGGAAAACGTCGTGCACCTGGTGAAACTGAGGTGGATGGGTCAACCGGTAAACCACCTCGCCTACCCAGCTGGGGACCTAGAAAGGTCTGTTGAACCTCGGAGATAACTTGCCACCTTGGACACATCTCCGTAAACCTCGTCGAGGTGAGACCTGTATAAGGACGTGATCGTCATACTCAAACTCCAGAGGTCTCCAATTCCTGTTAGAACTGGAACTCAAAACGACTACTTCCACGAGGGTAAGGTTGACCGACTCAAGAGTGATCGGTCTCACCCTCCTGTGCATGAGTTACCCTGTACTGCCAGGGGTTTCCTTTTTTGTGGACCAAGGAAAACCCATTCCGACGTCGTAGTTAAACCACAACCTTTTTGCCTAATACCATCAATTTGTGTATGAACTGTGATTGCCCAGTCCATACTCAAACCAACGTCGTAAGGCCTCGACACTGCCACCGAGAGATTCCAACCGAAACTCTCACCTCGAGGGTCTGATCACACTGTCGGAGTAAGTGTGATTATTGAGTCTTCTCCCAAGGCATCTCCAGATGTGAGGGTAAAGTCTACGGCTTACCGAAAACTCTAGGTCTAGGACAAGATTCGTGGAAGGAAGGAATGATTCGTATCAACGTCTGTTACTACAACAGCTAGTAGTGAACACAGACTGTCCCTTGAATCATTTTTAGAGCTATTGGGTCACTCTCCCTAATCGCATGCAACTACTATCTTCCTCCGCCCTCCATCTCCCTGAGCCTGGCGGGGATAACTAAGGCGGGTGGTTGTAGCATGTTAAGATGTACACCACCTCATGCTGCTCTCCTAGCTCTGCCTCCACGTCTGCTGCTTCGCAGACTCATATCTCCTTTAAGCTTCCTCTTATGGAAACATTTAACATGACCGAGTCTCTAAGAATGGTGCCCGTTTCCTATTTTTTACTGCACTGTGCAATCTTCATTCGCTCCTGGATGATCTGCACCTTCTTTGCCTACGATCTGTAAGAGCTGCTAAAAATTTCTCCTTTTCCAAAAATAGAAACTCAGTCTCATCCCCTGGATGAACCACACACATTGCCTAATACAGTCAATCCTGACATGAATGATGTATTCATGCCATGGATGACGTCGTAAGGCCTCGACGTAACTACTAAGAGATCCAACTGTCACTCTCGCCTCCAAGGGTTGAGTCACACTGTTGGCATCAGAGTGAGGTCACTGGGTCTCCTCCAGTAGAAATCTCGAAAGTGAGGGTCAAGTCAACAGTTTTAACCGGGACCTCTCAGTATCAACCAAACAAAAGGAAAGGAAAGAAAACATCACAAATATAAGTGTCTTTTTATTATTGCAGCTCATAGTACAAAGACATGAATACAACAACAACATGGAACTAGAATTAGAAGGGATGTATCCACTAGTTCCGCTCCTGTCCACCTACTCCAGGAGCTCTACTGCCTTGTCCAATGCTCGACTGTTGTTCAAGCACCAGCCGCTGCTTTTGTCTCAGTGGATCCTCCAACACCCGTGGATCAATTTTGCGGGGGGTCGTACAGTCACGTGCCAGGTGACCCTTCCTACCGCAGGAGAAACACTATCCATTTCTGGCACGCCTGGCTCTGACCCCACCCCGGATGCCCCGCACCACCGATCCTAAAACCCGAGATCGCCCAACTACTGGTCTGGTCCTCCTAGACCTCTGCATCATCTGTCTACTGCCCACAGATGACTCGGATACTGATCGAAAACCCTGCGGCAAAGGCAGAAGCTCCTGTACACGCTCGGGGTGTAGAGCTACTGGCACAAACTCCACCCTGAAGAAGGTCTCAAAATTTCCCCATGGGAAGGTCATCCCGTCGCAAAACTGGAACAAGTGGCTCCACCACCTGCCTGCTACTGCTTAAAGAAGGCTGGTAGCAAAGATCACCATGAAGTCTACAGGCGTCCCCACTAGCCTGAAGACTCTCACCACTGTCGCCAGCCAATCCTCAGCTGCCTGTGGGTCCGTCTCTCCCCGGAACTTGGGTGGCCTCTGGCACTGGAACTCGTGCAGCGCACTCAAGTGGCGTGCATCTCCTACTGCTGGGGCTGGTGGCATCGGTGGCCCAACGTATGGTAGTACCGCTGGTGCCTCCACTGGTGCCTCAACAGCAAGAGGGCCCTGTACCAAAGCCTCGTCGCTTGACAGGATGTCAGTACGCACATCCCTCTGGGCTTTAGCTGGTTGTGCGTGAAAAAACATCCTGAAAGAAACAACGTGACACAGTCAAACGATTATACCTGGTGTGTTGACCTGGTTTGATCTGACATTTAAAAACTTCTGGAAACACACACACAATCTGTGTTTTCATGCACAAAGTCAGAAATCAGTTGTCAGGGTCCTGGTGTATGGATACGTCGACCGCCCGCACCAACACTGGACTCCCTGAACTGAAGACCACACTCGGTAACCTTAACACTATTGCTTCATAGAAAGAAAAATATCAGAGTTATAAGTTATGTGGTAGAACCGACTCCTCTGATACCAATTTGTCACAACCCGTCCTCGAGTCCCGTGCCGTGACTACCCCAAGCCCTCCTTCCATAGGCCAGGGGCTGGCGACTAGAACCAAAGGCATAAATCCCGAAAACTGGGAAGACATTTCCTTTATAAAAGTAAACAAAACACCATAGAGTACAAGCGGAAGTAAAACACTAAGTACAAAGAGAAGTGCTGAAAGGTAAATGGGCCAGAATACAAACCCAAATGAAAGTACAACTATAACTGAACAAAGTACAACAGAAAAAGACAATAGCTGGAAGAACGAAAGCGACTCCTGGGTCGTCCTCCTTGGATCCTACCTAAAGGGTAGGTACAGATGGCGCAGCTCTTGGATCGTCCACCATGGATCCTATAATGACCCATACTTTACATACATTGTTAATACTTCAAAATTGAAGCACACTTATTACAACATATGACAAAACCACAAAGGACCGTATAGGTATAGTGTCTTTAGAAACTGGGAAACATAAACAACTGGTTCATAAATCTTCTACAGTGTCTCCCATTTATTTCATCATATCTAGGGTCCCTTTTAGCATATTCTACTTAATATCCATCTTCCTGACCTGGGGAAAAGAAAACATAAAAGGGTGAGCTCAAATGCTCAGCAAGGCAAATAAAGGAAATAAAAATCATATCATATCTTTTTGAAAATCATAACCTGCAAAAGAGATCATAATATCTTAACATGGAACAAATCATAGAAGTGAAAATGAGATCCCCATAATCATAACATAAAACTTGAAACTTTGTGGTATGCACACATAATCATGGAAAATCATTTCTTGTTAGTCATGACTCATTGGCAAGACTATCTTAGTGGACAAAGTCCCTTTCTGAACCGAGTTCACTCCTCATTTCAGTCCTGTATCACTGAACCGAAATAACCTTCCGTTCCAGCCATGTCTATCTCATGAGATATAAAATCTTTACCCAATGCATTGGAGGGAGATATAGGTCCCACCCATCTTATAATGAATCCTTTCTTATGTGTGCCACATAATCATAAATCATACATCATCACATAACCCATGAAATAAAAAATGGGATTCTTAAACAACATGACATCATAAAAAAATTCATATAAGATAAAGGAATTCATAAAAATGTTTCCATCACAACATAATCAAATCCATGCAATAATAGGGATAAAAACAGAACCCTTTATTATCTTAGATGGAAAATAATTTTGATAAAACACTTGAACTCCATTCTTGAGGAAAATATCCTTTCTTCTTCAAAAACATTTTTCCTTTCATAACATGTCATACAACTTTAAAATAAAAGAAGTTGATTAAAAATAAACTTGAAAACTTGTAAAGGAAGCTTCTTGGAAATAATGTTTTAAAAATCCATTCATGCCGTATAAGTTAAAAAAAACATTCTTCGTACTTTTGTTGGAAAAGTCAAAAAGTACCTCGTATGAAAAATGACAAAAGATTCCTTTCATATTCTTTACTAAAAACTCACAGAAGGGTAAAATTTGATTTAAACTATTGTAAGTGGATGGAAACAATATTACATATTGAGGGAACATGTATGTGGATGATAAAATACACCCCAGTAAATACTTACGAATAAACAATCTCGGATAAAAATGAGATTGTGATATTTCCCTTACCTTAGGTCCGATTTGCTTTGTACGTGTCCGAATCTCCTGTATAATGGTTTAAATAATGTTATTGACTTATTCCAGAATCATACATATTGATATGATATCATATATGGTCATATTCTTAGCTTCTTGTTAGTAATATTTCATTGTTACTTGTTACTCGGGTCTTTATTGCTTTTTGTTCTTATGCGTGTTTTGCCGAATAAATTATTATTCTTCTTTTAAGGTTATAGATACCTTATATCCAGAATGGAATTAGTGTAACATATATCATATTTATTCATTCAATTCATTTATATAATTACTATGTAATGATGATCATGTAGAACGAGTCGCATCACATCGTGGAGACGGTATTCCGTACGTACGCACGAGTGATGATATCGTTCCTATGATCGTGGAATTGTATTGGAGTATATATATATTATTTCAGTATCAATATTACTTTATAATAATGTTAAATAGTTACTCATTACACCATTATACCCATCCTTGTAAAGTGATGGTGGAAAATAGATTACACCACGGCGTGGAGACGGTATTCCGTACGTACGCACGCGCGGTGATTTCATTTTTCCGTAGGATGGATAGAAGGTGAATTAGGGTTGTTTCATATTTATAATAACATATCAGTATGTAAGTAATACTTATGTTATTACTTTATCATGAAATAACTAAAGAAGAAGAAGTTGAAGAAGAAAGAAATTGAAAAGATCGGTAATGGATATTACCTCTTCTTTGGAACGCCTCTTTGAATCCTCCACTTAGGAAACTAAGATTGGTCTTTGAAGAAGACCAGGACCTCTAGGATTATTCTAGGGAAGTGGAGAGGAGAAAATGGCAGGGGTTGGCCGAGCTTGAGTGCTCAAATTGGTGTGAGGAGGAGGGGGAGGAGGTGCCCTTTTATAAGGGAGGAGAGGGGCACCTTAGGAATATCTCAAAATATTATTTTATATTAAAGTCAAAATCGGTTTATAATGGTTCCAAAGGGTCTTATTTAGAAGCTAAAGTGGGGATGGGTCGAAATCCTATCAACCAATAGGATTTAGACAAGTTTATGGTATTATTTTAACCTTATCAATTAGATTTAACTCTAAGTTAAATAATTTAACTTTTACCATGTCTTTTTTTTTCTTTCACTATATGGTTAATACACTTACTATAACATGCTAAACGAACCCCAAATTTTTTATTATTAATATATATATCCTTATCTAAGTCATTTGGCCGAACCTTATATTTTTATGAATAAAATAACAATTAGTAATATAATATTTGATTTAAAAACTATTTTGTGTCAATTTTGACACTATTTGATATATGATTTTTGTGAAAGTCATAACAGAATTATATGTTCAAACCAAGTTTATTAAATCAACACTAATATATCATAGTAACCTAGAAAATTAGTGGAATTAATAAAAAGTCTTAAATTACATTTATTTTGGTATTTATATTATCAATTATGTCAATATTTCATTAATAAGATAATTACTGCATCATCTTTGTGTCATAAATAAATTATATTATTTGATGTCTAAAAATTACAAATAAAATACCATCATGTAGGAAATCTTTTTAGCTTTCTAATGAATATTTAAAATCGAATTTATCTTATGTATAACCCCATATTAAAATTGATTTACTTATTAAACTTTGATTTTAACTATTTTAACCCTTCTTTAAATAAATTAATAATAAATGTCATAATCTAATCCAAGTGGGCCTAAATGGTCATATTTTATTCCTAAGTTTGTTTTTGGTCGAATTAAACTTGTCCAATAGAATTAGGACATGTGTTAGGGTAATATTAATATCATATTTACCCTTAGTTACCCTATTTACTATTAACCGCGGTAAAAATAGTAAAAAGTTACTATTCACCAAAAAATTATTTTTATCTCATTGAACCACATTTTACTTACTGATATCAACCGTGTCTATCGGATTTTTGAAATTCCATTCACAGAAGCGGTAAAATTAAGTTTTATGCAAAATTCAGTTTTTAACCTACCACTTAGTGGTTTCACTATTCATCAAAAATTGAAAGTTTTCAGAAAAATACCAAAATTTCACCCTCGGCTAATTTCGATATTCTGAGTCCAAAAATGAAGTCCATTTTGAAAAATAAAATTTATAAAATTTCAAAAAGTGGTTATTACTATTCATAACGGCTAGTTTTAATAGCATATTGTTGTTTAGTGAAACTCGGTATTGCGTACGACGCAAGCTATCGAGGAAGGTCACGATTACGTGTAAAGCAAGCCAAGAAAGTGTTGTGTAGAAAAAGATTCCTTTGATGATTTATATAACATAAAAGTCTCGGGTGTTACATTCTACCCCCCTTAAAAAGAATTTCGCCCTCGAAATTCATCACTTTGTAACAAACAGATGAGGATACTTCTCCCTCATCATATCCTCAAGCTCCCATGTTGCTTCTTCAAGTTGGTGGTTCCTCCATAAAACTTTCACCAATCGAGTGGTCTTGTTTCGTAGGACTTTTTCGCTACGATCCAGAATCTCTATCGGCTGTTCTTCATAAGAAAGATCTTGCTCCAGCGGTACAACTTCTGAGCTGAGTACATGTGAAGGATCTGGTATGTACTTTCTCAGGAGAGATACATGGAACACATCGTGAACTTGAGAGAGATTCGGTGGAAGCGCCAATCGGTAAGCTACCTTCCCAACACGATCCAGTATTTCGAAAGGACCGATATATCTAGGGCTCAACTTCCCCTTCTTTCCAAATCTCATAACCCTCTTCCAGGGAGATATTCGTAAGAACACTTTATCACCCACTTCAAACTCTAGGTCTTTTCTTCGGTTGTCGGCATAACTTTTCTGTCGACTCTGAGCTGCGCTTATGTGTTGTTGAATAGATCTGACCTTTTCTGCCATTTCATCAACGAGATCATGTCCTAATAGCTTTCTTTCCCCAACTTTATCCCATCAAGTTGGAGTCCTGCATTTCTTTCCATAGAGAGCTTCATAAGGAGCCATCTGAATACTGGAGTGAAAGCTATTATTATAAGAAAATTCCACCAAAGGTAGGTGTTGATCCCAACCTCCTTTGAAATCCATAGAGCAAGCTCTCAACATATCTTCTAGGGTTTGAATTGTTCTCTCAGACTGACCGTCTGTCTGGGGATGATAAGCAGTATTGAAACTCAACTCTGTATCCAGAGTATGCTGAAGACTTCACCAGAACTTCGAGGTAAATCTCGGATCCCGATCAGATATAATAGAAAGTGGTACTCCATGCAATCTTACCACTTCCTTTACATATATCCTGGAAAGCTGATCTAGAGAGAAATCCTCTCTAATAGGAATGAAGTGTGCAGACTTTGTAAGACGATCAACTATGACCCTAGATAGCATTATTGCCTTTGGATGTTTTAGGAAGTCCTGTGACAAAGTCCATAGTGATGTTTTCCCATTTCCATTCGGGTATGGGTAATGGTTGTAACATCCCCTTAGATTTTTGTCTCTCAGCTTTAACTTGTTGACAAACCAAGCATCGATAGACATATTCAGCAACATCTCTTTTTATTCCATCCCACCAGAAGTACTCTTTCAGGTCCCTATACATCTTCGTGCTTCCAGGATGAATAGAGAATGAAGAACTATGAGCCTCATCCAGCAGCTCCTTCTTTAATTCGGGGATGGAAGGAACACACACCCGATTCCTGAACTTTATTATCCCATCACAATCAAGGTTGAATTCAGGAACATTTCTCACCTTCTTTTGTAACTCGACATCTTCTTTCTGTGCCTCTTTAATCTTCACATGTATAGATGGTTGAAAATTCATTTGAGAAAGATAAGATTTTTCCCCTTCCATTATAATTCCAAGATCCATCCTTTGTAAATCCATAAATATTGGATCCTTTGTGATCCTCATCATGGATAAACTTGCATGGTCTTGTCGACTTAATGCATCTTCCACCTTGTTTGCTTTCCCAGGGTGGTAATGGATTGAGCAGTCATAATCCTTAATCAGCTCCAACCATCTTCTTTGACGCATATTCAGCTTCTTTTGTGTGAAAATATACTTTAAAATTTTATGATCAGTATAAATATCACACCTTTCACCATAAAGGTAATGCCTCCAAATCTTTAATGCAAAGATTACCGCAGCCAACTCCAAATCATGTGTTGGGTAATTTTACTCATGGATTTTCAACTGTCGTGAGGCATAAGCTATCACCATATCATTTTTCATAAGAACACACCCCAATCCCTTCTTGGATGCATCACTGTAGATTACAAACCTTTCTCCACTACAAGGCAGTGTGAGCACAGGTGCACTGGATAACCTTCTTTTCAACTCCTTGAAATTCTCTTCACATTCCTCTGTCCAGACAAACTTAACTCCTTTCCGAGTCAACTTGGTGAGTGGATTAGATAATCGTGAAAAATCTTTTAAAAAACGTCGATAATATCCAGCCAAACCAAGAAAACTTCGGATCTCAGTTACCGTTGTTGGCCTCGACCATCTTTCGATAACCTCTGTTTTTGCTGGATCCACAGATATCCCCTCTTTTGAGATAATGTGACCCAAAAATGCAACTTTTTGAAGCCAAAATTCACACTTGGTAAATTTGGCATAAAGCTTCTCCTTTCTCAGGGTCTTCAATATAATTCTCAAGTGATCTTCATGCTCTTCCTTGCTCTTTGAATAGACAAGAATATCGTCTATAAAGACTACCACAAATTGATCAAGATAGTCTCTAAAGACTCTATTCATTAGATCCATGAAGATAGCAGGGGCATTAGTAAGACCAAATGGCATTACTATAAATTCATAGTGTCCATACCTTGTACGGAAAGCCGTCTTTAGTATATCCTCCCTTTTGACCCTTAATTGATGATACCCTGAACGAAGATCAATCTTGGAAAAGTATTGAGCTCCGCGTAGTTGGTCAAATAAGTCATCAATGCGTGGGAGAGGATATTTGTTCTTGATAGTGATCTTGTTAAGTTCTCGATAATCAATGCAGAGTCTCATTGATCCATCTTTCTTCTTAACAAATAGAACAGGTGCTCCCCAAGGTGACGCACTAGGGCGTATGAATCCCTTATCAATATTCTCTTGGAGTTGCTTCTTCAATTCCTGCAACTCAGTTGGGGCCATTCTATATGGTGTCTTTGAAATAGGTAAAGCACCCGGTACGAGTTCTATTGAAAACTCAACTTCACGATTTGGTGGAAGACCCGGTAATTCCTCCGGAAAGACATCATCAAACTCCCGTACAATGGGCATATTCTTAATCGTGAGTTTCTCACCAACCATTTGAGATAAATAACCTTCATTTAGTGGAATCAATACCCATTAGATGGAAGAAATTTCCACTGGAAGGTTATGTTCATCCTTGCATTGATATACGATCGTAGATTGATCTGGAATATGAAATGTGACTTCCCTTATTTGGAAATTGATATGAGATCCATGTAGAGAAAGACAATCCATGCCAAGAATCACATCAAATTCCACTAAAGGAAGGATCACAAGATTTGCAGGAAGCACTTTCCCACAAACTTCGATCGGAGAAGAATTATAAACTTCTGATGCGACTGTTGTGCCATTAGGTGTTGTCATAGCTAACTCAACATCTAATTGTTGAGGTAATACGGTGATACCCTTAGAAAATTCTTTAGAAATAAAAGAGTGGGTGGATCCAGAATCAAATAAAACATTTGCTACTTTAGAGTGGATGGTAAGTGTACCTTTCACCACTTCGTTATCGTACTCCACATCACTGATAGAAATTGCATGTGACTTTCCTTTGTCTTTAGCCTTAATATTTTGTTGACGTCGACCATCATCATCAACCCTTGGATTTGGGCATTGATTTGCATAATGCCCCATCTCCTTGAACTTGAAACATTGAAGTGTAGTAGGTTCATTCTGTGTATCCCTTCCTTTGTTTGCGTCATTAGACATCTTCTTCCCATTATCACGGCATTCAAATGCCCGATGACCTTCTTTTCCACATTTAAAACATTTACTTGTCCCTTTAAGACAACTCCTTCCATGTTTCTTTCCACACTTTGAGCATAAGGGAAAGTTCATCTTCTTTTCAGTGTGCTCTTTAGAGTTTCCTTTGAATTCCATCTTCCTCTTCTTATCAAACCCATGTGACTGATGGGTTACTCCAATCTCCATCTCGACTTTGAGAGCACATCGAATGATTTCCTCGTAGCTATTGAAGTCTCTTATGGCTAACGCCCTTCGAAGACTTGGTTTTAAGCCACTAAAGAATCGATCGATCTTACTCTCAGGTTGGATAATAATACCAGAAGCGTACCTTGCAAGTCTTGTAAAATTTGCTTCATAGGTACTAACAGATTCATCATCCCTTTGCTTCAATTCAAGGAACTCTTTCTCCATCTTTGTTCGGAGAATAGGAGGGAAGTACTTATTGAAAAATAAGTTCTTGAACTCGTCCCATTCCATAGACTCAATTTCATCCCTTTGCCTCGTATTCTTAATAAGATTCCACCATTGATCAACATCTCCTTCCAAACGATACACTGCTAGGATGACTTTATCATGTTCAGAACATTGAAGAACTGAAAATATCTTTTCAGTAGTACTAATCCATTGTTCAGCAACTAATGGATCAGTAGACCCACTGAAAGAAGGTGGACGCTGCCTCATGAAGGATTCAACAGAATGTTGCTCCTTCCTTTGCTCGTTTGGAAGTCCTGCATGATTCATAGCTTGAAAAAGTTGTGTGAGCATGGCTACAAGATTTTTCATTCCAGATCCCATATCGTTTGGTTGCTCATGGGGACAATCATTGCATTTCCCATCGCATTCCGCATTAACACGGTTCCTTCGGGTTACAACCATTGACTAAAACCAAGAAGAATAGTGTGAGCAACACTAATTATAATAGGAAAACCACATAATTCAAGAATAAAATTTTCATGCTTAAGGTCTTATGCTAGGTTATTCAAGGACATTTCTAAAACACTAAGATTGTGTTCTATGCTTAGACTTATCCTTAGGGTTCTTACTAAGGCTTTCACATCCTAGTTTCCAAAGGTTGACTATACCTTTCCTCTGAAACCAACTATAATGACCCATACTTTACATACATTGTTAATACTTCAAAATTGAAGCACACTTATTACAACATATGACAAAACCACAAAGTACCGTATAGGTATAGTGTCTTTAGAAACTGGGAAACATAAACAACTGGTTCATAAATCTTCTACAGTGTCTCCCATTTATTTCATTATATCTAGGGTCCCTTTTAGCATATTCTACTTAATATCCATCTTCCTGACCTGGGGAAAAGAAAACATAAAAGGGTGAGCTCAAATGCTCAGCAAGGAAAATAAAGGAAATAAAAATCATATCATATCTTTTTGAAAATCATAACCTGCAAAAGAGATCATAATATCTTAACATGGAACAAATCATAGAAGTGAAAATGAGATCCCCATAATCATAACATAAAACTTGAAACTTTGTGTCATGCACACATAATCATGGAAAATCATTTCTTGTTAGTCATGACTCATTGCCAAGACTATCTTAGTGGACAAAGTCCCTTTCTGAACCGAGTTCACTCCTCGTTTCAGTCCTGTATCACTGAACCGAAATAACCTTCCGTTCCAGCCATGTCTATCTCATGAGATATAAAATCTTTACCCAATGCATTGGAGGGAGATATAGGTCCCACCCATCTTATAATGAATCCTTTCTTATGTGTGCCACATAATCATAAATCATACATCATCGCATAACCCATGTAATAAAAAATGGGATTCTTAAACAACATGACATCATAAAACAATTCATATAAGATAAAGGAATTCATAAAAATGTTTCCATCACAACATAATCAAATCCATGCAATAATAGGGATAAAAACAGAACCCTTTATTATCTTAGATGGAAAATAATTTTGATAAAACACTTGAACTCCATTCTTGAGGAAAATATCCTTTCTTCTTCAATTTTTTTTTCCTTTGATAACATGTCATACAACTTTAAAATAAAAGAAGTTGATTAAAAATAAACTTGAAAACTTGTAAAGGAAGCTTCTTGGAAATAATGTTTTAAAAATCCATTCATGCCGTATAAGTTAAAAAAACATTCTTCGTACTTTTGTTGGAAAAGTCAAAAAGTTCCTCGTATGAAAAACGACAAAAGATTCCTTTCATATTCTTTACTAAAAACTCACAGAAGGGTAAAATTTGATTTAAACTATTGTAAGTGGATGGAAACAATATTACATATTGAGGTAACATGGATGTGGATGATAAAATACACCCCAGTAAATACTTACGAATAAACAATCTCGGATAAAAATGAGATTGTGATATTTCCCTTACCTTAGGTCCGATTTGCTTTGTACGTGTCCGAAGCTCCTGTATAATGGTTTAAATAATGTTATTGACTTATTACAGAATCATACATATTGATATGATATCATATATGGTCATATTCTTAGCTTCTTGTTAGTAATATTTCATTGTTACTTGTTACTCGGGTCTTTATTGCCTTTTGTTCTTATGCGTGTTTTGCCGAATAAATTCTTATTCTTCTTTTAAGGTTATAGATACCTTATATCCAGAATGGAATTAGTGTAACATATATCATATTTATTCATTCAATTCATTTATATAATTACTATGTAATGATGATCATGTAGAACGAGTCGCATCACATCGTGGAGACGGTATTCCGTACGTACGCACGAGTGATGATATCGTTCCTATGATCGTGGAATTGTTTTTGAGTATATATATATTATTTCAGTATCAATATTACTTTATAATAATGTTAAATAGTTACTCATTACACCATTATACCCATCCTTGTAAAGTGATGGTGGAAAATAGATTACACCACGGCGTGGAGACGGTATTCCGTACGTACGCACGCGCAGTGATTTCATTTTTCCGTAGGATGGATAGAAGGTGAATTAGGGTTGTTTCATATTTATAATAACATATCAGTATGTAAGTAATACTGATGTTATTATTTTATCATGAAACAACTAAAGAAGAAGAAGTTGAAGAAGAAAGAAATTGAAAAGATCGGTAATGGATATTACCTCTTCTTTGGAACGCCTCTTTGAATCCTCCACTTAGGAAACTAAGATTGGTCTTTGAAGAAGACCAGGACCTCTAGGATTATTCTAGGGAAGTGGAGAGGAGAAAATGGCAGGGGTTGGCCGAGCTTGAGTGCTCAAATTTGTGTGAGGAGGAGGGGGAGGAGGTGCCCTTTTATAAGGGAGGAGAGGGGTACCTTAGGAATATCTCAAAATATTATTTTATATTAAAGTCAAAATCGGTTTATAATGGTTACAAAGGGTCTTATTTCGAAGCTAAAGTGGGTATGGGTCGAAATCCTATCAACCAATAGGATTTAGACAAGTTTAGGGTATTATTTTAACCTTATCAATTAGATTTAACTCTAAGTTAAATAATTTAACTTTTACCATGTCTTTTTGTTTTCTTTCACTATATGGTTAATACACTTACTATAACATGCCAAACGAACCCCAAATTTTTTATTATTAATATATATATCCTTATCTAAGTCATTTGGCCGAACCTTAGATTTTTATGAATAAAATAACAATTAGTAATATAATATTTGATTTAAAAACTATTTTGTGTCAATTTTGACACTATTTGATATATGATTTTTGTGAAAGTCATAACAGAATTATATGTTCGAACCAAGTTGATTACATCAACACTAATATATCATAGTAACCTATAAAATTAGTGGAATTCATAAAAAGTCTTAAATTACATTTATTTTGGTATTTATATTATCAATTATGTCAATATTTCATTAATAAGATAATTACTGCATCATCTTTGTGTCATAAATAAATTATATTATTTGATGTCTAAAAATTACAAATAAAATACCATCAAGTAGTAAATCGTTTTAGCTTTCTAATGAATATTTACAATCGAATTTATCTTATGTATAACCCCATATTAAAATTGATTTACTTATTAAACTTTGATTTTAACTATTTTAACCCTTCTTTAAATAAATTAATAATAAATGTCCTAATCTAATCCAAGTGGGCCTAAATGGTCATATTTTATTCCTAAGTTTGTTTTTGGTCGAATTACACTTGTCCAATAGAATTAGGAAATGTGTTAGGGTAATATTAATATCATATTTACCCTTAGTTACCCTATTTACTATTAACCGCGGTAAAAATAGTAAAAAGTTACTATTCACCAAAAAATTATTTTTATCTCATTGAACCACATTTTACTTACTGATATCAACCGTGTCTGTCGGATTTTTGAAATTCCATTCACAGAAGCGGTAAAATTAAGTTTTATGCAAAATTCAGTTTTTAACCTACCACTTAGTGGTTTCACTATTCATCAAAAATTGAAAGTTTTCAGAAAAATACCAAAATTTCACCCTAGGCTAATTTCGATATTCTGAGTCCAAAAATGAAGTCCATTTTGAAAAATAAAATTTATAAAATTTCAAAAAGTGGTTATTACTATTCATAACGGCTAGTTTTAATAGCATATTGTTGTTTAGTGAAACTCGGTATTGCGTACGACGCAAGCTATCGAGGAAGGTCGCGATTGCGTGTAAAGCAAGCCAAGAAAGTGTTGTGTAGAAAAAGATTCCTTTGATGATTTATATAACATAAAAGTCTCGGGTGTTACAGATCCTACCTAAAGGGTAGGTACAGATAGCCTCTACAACGCTCTCGCCCGTCAACCTCCTCTAAGTGTCGTCTCGCCGTGGAGTCCACCTCCAGATACTGACTGGTTGTGTAGTCCACCTCCGGGTACTGACTCGTCGTGTAGTCCACCTCCGGGTACTGACTCGTCATGTAGTCCACCTCAGGGTACCGTCCAGTCCTCGAACACTCGGCCTCCATCAGCACTGCCCGTCGTCTGCAACCAACTCAATGAGGTGTGGGCATAGCCCGTGCCGGGGTGAGTATAAAAATACTCATTAGGGACCCTGAGACCCTCAAGGTCTCACTAAAACCAACATGGATAACCACAAAGAAGATCTCAACAGATAACCTCTACTTTGGTATATGCCCATGCATATATCTAAGTTATCAAGTAACCCATCTCAATCATGAGGAAAACACCAAGATCATGAAATCTACGGATAAACACTACCCAGGTATATGCCCATACATATACCTATGTTATCAAGTGAACCATCTCAATCATGAGATAAACACAAAGGTCAAAAGTCTCAGCTCAAACCAGGATTTTCATTATCGAAACCGTAACTGTTGAAGAGCTCCGTCTCTGGAGTGTACAATGGTCCTGTCACGACTCCGAGGTACTGCTCACTAAACTAAGACTGCTGAGGTACTCCTCCGGTCGAGTACCGCAGGGCAGCCACCCGAACACAGTAGTGCTTCCCGCCGGGGTATGCCACCCAAAAACAGTAGTGCACACCCCCTAGTAGCCTGCAGAGGTACTCTCCGGACAAGTATCGCGGGTCTGCACTGTCACACAGGTAGTGCTCCATCCGCCATGGGTCTTCACCTCACAAATTAGTTCTCCGTCCACTGGGCTAGTCGACTCACTCCAAGTCGAGTCGGTCAAGAATTCATCAGGTCTCAATTGGCTACACGGTCTCCGTACTCTGCACGCTCGTCTCTGGGAGGGTCCGCTCCACGAGCTACAGGTAGATACTCCAAGAATCACAAGGTCCCCTGAATAAGTATCTCAAAGGACTGCCTCGTCACAAGGGTCTCAACGCAACAGACGGCGCGTCAATCGGACGCCCGGTCTGTGTGTTACTAGCCTTTTCATCCCCAGGGCCCGGTTGGTTTCGTGTGTGAACCAACCCGGCCGTATCTCAACTGTACCCCGAACTCTCATAGGGTATACTCATAGAGACCGTTTCTCATCGTGATCACCAACGCCGCTGACGGTTCGTCAAATGGACGTCCAGTCTGAAAGATAACAGCTTTTCCGTTCCAGGGGCCCGGTTGGATTTCAGGTGCAATCCAACTACATCCAAAACTCAAGTGAAGTATGCCAAAAGTTCTGTCTCATCAAGAGGAATTCAACGAAACAGACGGCGCGTCAATCAGACGCTCGGTCAGTGAGTTATTGGATTTTTCGTTCAAGGGGCCCGATTGGTTCCGTGATCAAACCAACCCGACCGCACTCCAACGGCATCCAAACCTCGAGCGGAGTAAGCCAAAAGATCCGTCTCACTTAGAGAAATCCATCAAAGTCGACGGCACATCAATCGGACGTCCGGAGCTCAAGATATAAGCGTTTCCGCTCCGAGGGCCCGGTTTGTTTTGTATCCGAACCAACCCGGCCGAACCCAAAGTATTCCGAAACCTTGAGTGTAATATACCGAAATGACCGTCTCGATCCAAGGATCGTATCTCCACTTATGGTGCATCGATCGAAGGTCTACAGCTCATGATATGGGCGAATGACCAAAAAGGGTCCGAAAACGGGGGGTCTGGGCCCGGACCGACCCGGCCCAACCCCCCCTGGGTCAGCCCGAACCGGGTCGACCCGACCCGGGTCCGGGTCCGACCCGGATGGCGCGACCCGACCCGGACGGGGTGGCCTGGCCCGGCCTGGGCGCGACCCAGCCTGGCCGGTGGGTCGGCTCGGCCGGTTACGGCCGAGCAAAGCAGAGCGGGGCACTGCCCCCGTGTGAAGAACCGCGACCCCGCGTGGGGCCGCCCGTGCCAGCAGACGCGACAGCCGGCCGCGTCCCGTTGGCCCCTCCGGTCCCGCATGGTTGCGAGACCGCGCTCCGCCGCTGTGGCTTCAGCCGCGGCGTATTTTTCCGATGGTGCTCCGGGCGCCGCCGCCCCCGATCGCCAGTGTGGCTCGCTGGCGGGGGATTCCACGGACCACCGGACGCGTTCCGGTGGTCCGATTCGCCTGCGGTCTTCACCATAGATCATCTCGATACCTGACCTTCGCTGCAAAGCCTTCAAAACACCTTCGCGGCCCGCCTCACCATCGTCCGTCGATCCGTACTTCGACAGCAAACCGCAGGGTCTTCAAATCGCCTCCACGGCCCCGACTCCGCCTGCGGTTTCGTTCGGCCTCAACGGCACGATGTGACGGCGCCGCGCTTCTTCGCCACATTCTTTCTCGTGTCCGAACGGTTCCGTTTCACTGTGCCTCCTTTGTTCATGCCGCAACGAATCAAAATAACAAAGGGGGAGGAGAGTCGGCTGTGTTCGTGCGGTCCGACCTCCTCCCGTTAAGTTGGTAACAAGCGGCCCAAAAGACGAAGAACAACAAGGAAATTTCATGAACAAAAGAGAAACAACCCAAACAGTTTTTCCCCGCAACAGATTATTACCAACCCGCAAGGAAAACGTTCATGGATCAACTAGGTAATAAGTTGATCCGTGTTCTTTGTTTTCTTTAGAAGGAAAGAAACAAGGGAATAAAATCATTCTCAAACATAATTCCCTACCTCAAGCGTTGTTCGTTGATGATATCGCGAAAAGGCGGACATCGGTTCGTTGACGTCATCATAAGGGAGGAGATGAAGGTGTCGACAATCGTTGGTGTTCGTCGCTCCCGTAAAGTGCCTTCATTCCCATCTCGAGCTTCATTCATCGAAGATTCTTCGGAAAGAGAACCGTTCTTCGTGGAAGGAGGGAGCTCTTCTATTTCTCCAGAGGTTCCCCCACAAATAATATTTGTTATCCAAATATCAAAATAGATTACTCCCACTTTAAAGAAAAATCCAACCAATTCAAACTAATTCAAAAAGAAGAGTTGTGTCATTTAATTAATAGGGATATTAATTAATTGAGTTGGCAAACTTAATGAGAGGGAGGTGGAGAGTTAAAAAAAATAAAGAGAGGAGTTAACAAATTAATGAAGGGAAGCCTTAATGGGGTTAAGGGGAGTTATGGAAAGATCAAGGGGGGGGGGGTTAAAGAATATGAAGGGGTGGGGTTCGTGTGGGCCCCACCACCCTCATAACCTCCCATGGGAAGTTGGGTAGTTACCCAACTTCCACCCAAAGCTTAAAACCACTTAGAGAAAATAAAAATTGTAGTTAAATTTTTATTTTTAACTTCACAATTATTATCAACTTCCCTCGTGCAAACGCAACTCCGAAAAAGGTGTTCCTAAGCAATTACCGGCGCTGCGGTTTCATCGGTGCCCTCGAAATTTGATTCCGGGCACCGGTTCAAAAGTTAGAAAAACCCGCTCGTCCGTTCACTGAACGTACCCGAGCCAAACTTCGGAAAATGTTTTCGGGCACACCGGGCCTTGGAATCAGGCGCCGTCAGAAACTGCGTTCTTGTAAAATTCCAAAGAAATTTGAGAAAAAAAATTTCCTTGAAATTTCCGTGTCTTTACAGATTTGATAATGTCACACATGTTTATGCCAGAGTACCATCTCATGAAGCGATATGATTTTTCTTTCACTAATGGTTCTATTAAATGGTGATAAGAGTTAATATAGTAAATATATGATATATATATATATATATATAATCGAATTATGATATTAAATACATATTTATCATTCTTTAAGGCTCGTATATTATTTTATTTATTATTATTTCACTCACAAAAAAGATGATAACAACATTCATGTATGTGTGGGTTGCCACCTTTATAGAGGAATGTGACTATATTTTCATCATGACATAACACATATTATATATATAAATAAATTTAATGAATTAATTCCTTGTTTACATAATTATGATAATTATTGTTTTATATAATATTAATTTCCCATTTCCTTAAAGATCATTGAAAATGAGTAATGTTACTCTTGTGTACATATGACCTATCATCTCCACGATTGTAACAATGTCTATTTTTCATAACCATATTTAATAATTAGATTAAATTTACAATTTATTGAAAATAATAATAATAATTTCATTAAAATTTTTGTGGGGGTTACTAAACTGTTTAATATGCGTAAGAATTGCAATATTCATGAAAATATTTGAATGGGAAAACAATGTAATTAACGCATGAAACAATTGGAATAATGAAAAATTAGTTACAAATAAGTTATTTATATTTTATGGTGTATATAATGCCCCTTTGACATGTAATATCATGAATAATTCAGTATTCATGGTATTTTATATTTCATTTTTATCTATTTTATCCAAAGGAATTTGAATTCAAAATTTATAAGTGGTAATGAATTTTATAAGAGAATGTTTTTCACTGGGCTATATTTATTTTTCAATGTTTGTGATATTCAATGATTATGTTTTTATTTAATTATTACCACATTTCATTTTTTATCCACTTTTGGATTTACATTTTTTACTCATAATCGATTCGTTAGTTGATTCTAACTTCACCATTGTGATCATTACAATGGTTTATTTTGAAATCAATTTTTAATCATGATTTTTTATTCTGGAATTTCAATTGAAGAAAATGATTAATTAATTGTTCAATAAACAATTTAATTTAATTATTACCTTTATATATTTGATATTTTCATGTAATTATACCATTTTCCAATCCTTGTTTATAACATAATTGAGAAAATGTTTTTATGAAAATCTAACTTCCTGTCTCTATTTTTTAAGATAAATATTTTCTTTAAAAGACATAAAAATAAAATTGTTTTCTTATTTTATTAAATTTTTTAATTTTTTTAAAATTACATTTTTATGAATATTTACTATTTAGTAAACTTTTTCAATGTAATCTTTTTATCATTTTTGAAACAATTCCCATTTTTCTTTAAGCACAAATTCTATAAAAATAAGTTTATTAACTTGTATGATATGAATGGAATATAAAACCATCATGACCATTTAAATGATTCAAATCATACATTATATATTTAAAACAATATATTTAATGAAAATTACGTTCAAAAGGATTTTTTAATATTTAGTTGAAAAAAATTATTTTCCAAATTAAAAGGATAATTTTCTAGAGAATTTATTTAATAATATTAGGAACGTATTTATAATTATTATTGAAAAAAACCCTTTATTCATAGTCTAATGGGTATATGTTGTGTTCATACCATTCTTATTTTACTTATAGATGGTTTATTATCATTTTGACCAAAGAATGAATTGAACTTCACTTCAACAATTCATTATTATAGTAATTGTCTTTCCCTTAAAATAATAAATATCTTATGGACATTATGTTTCCCTAAAATATCTATATTATTTTCATGTATATGATTATTAATTAATCTGTATATCAAATCTATGTATGATTTTGGATAATAAAATTTATTTTTTTATAAGTGGAAAAATTGATAAATTTTTATTCCATTCTAATTATAGATACTTGATTATATAACACATTATTCATGAACAAATTGAATTTTTAATATATGAAAAATGATTTGGATAGGAAAACATAGATGGGTCCCAGTTATAGATATCCCCTTGATGCATTAGTAGTCTCATGAGGAGAGTCAGTAAGCTCACAAAAAAAAAAACGTTTTCCAAACTTGATGGGTTTGTACACAATCGTATTAAACTTTCTTGATGATAGATCTTGATTGTAGATATATCATGAACTTGTGACATGATGACCAATAATTAAGAATTTCCTTCATTAATAATTTAGTTATTATAATCAATTATTTTATCACAATGGTATTATCTATAGATGTATTTCCTTCTATTTTATTGATTACATGGAATGTGTGTTCATTTATTTAAATTTTTATATTGATTATGCATTATATAGTTATTATAGTCATGATATTGGATAAATGGAATGTGTTTTCTGTTATTTTCTTTTGTAGAATGATAATTATCTATGAGACTTTCACAATGATATTATCTATGGATGCACTTAATTCCCATTTTATTGATGACATGGCATGTGTGTTCAGTTATTTAACTTGAATTATTGTTTATTCTTATTGATTCATGATAGATTTCCTTGCATTTAACCATTACTAAGAATTCTATATCACCATTATTTTGTTCTCATACCTAAGAATACATGAAGTTTTCTATGATTGATAGATAGTGATATATTTTAGGAAAAAAATTTATTCTTGAAATAAAATGTTATTAAAATGTTATTTTAAATGGTAATGAAAGACTCATGTATGTATTTTTTTACAAATACTACTAATGTATTTGGTCTTGTATGACATGATTCATTTTATCATATACCAATGTAATAAAGACGAATCCGACATCGGGCTACTAATTTCAAGCTCGCTACAATCAATTTCATGAAATGAAATTGATTTGGGTTAGTATTTCCCATGAATAAGAGAAATTTATGATAATTTTACATCAATGGTAAATGAAATAATCATTCAATGTGGGACATTGTGTAGAATATAAAAATCTCTAAAAAAATAAAGTTTCATAAAATTAACCCTCTTTGTTAGAGTAAAATTTTAATCAAAACCCATTTTATGAAATGGATTTAAATATAATATAAAATTACATGATTAAATGATAATACATGATCTGATATCTCAACTTGGATTTATATACACCTCATAAATCAAGTTAAGTGCATAATTAAAAACTTGTCTCAAATAGAGGAATTTGAGATGGAAACCCTTACCTCGTGTCCTGACTTCCATGAACATAAATTGATCTACAATTTAAAAAATATACCTATATTAATAAATTCATTCACAGCCTTAAAAATTTTCATTTTAATTTATACACATTATAAATATCATGTTTCTTTATTAATTATACATATTTTCCACGTCATGTTTTTAATGAGATGGCATTTTAAATAAATTCAAAAATAGAGGTGTCTATATTCATTCTTCGTGCAAGGTCCACGATTAATAGTTCATTAATGATACTATTCGTGATTATGTATAAAAATTTATGTTGTATCAAATTCATTTCATGAGTTTTTAACTCTTTATCCTTGATGTTGAAATCAACATCAATAATTTTTCAGTGATTTCGGAAGATCAAATAGTGTTTTATTAGTTAATAATTTTAATATTGATATAATATCTATAGAATCAAATTAATAATTAGTGACCCAATTATATTATAATATACTAGGAATTATTCTCCCTGGGAAATTCATGATCTAAATTAATAGTATTGTTCAAGTAGGTGTAATAACAGACACAAACATGAAAATATATTTATTTAATGACTGATGGTGAGGTGATTTTCTTAATATAATTATAAAAAATGTATTTTGATCATATATAGAGTATATTAGTGTGATATATGAAAATTTAATGAATTTAGAAAAATAAAAAATAGATTTGAAACTATTTTAAAATATGAATAAAACATTTCACTCTCAGTGAGCTTGTTCAAGACTCTTTATTTATTAATGGTTGGTTTTTATCTATGATTACTTTTTTATTCAATTATTTTTAATAAAAACCTAATAAATAAAAATATATTATTTTTATTTAAAATAATTATAAATTCTATCTATGATATGTGGGGAGGAAAAGAAAATTGGAAATCAATTGTTCCTTAGATATGGTAGTCCACACATAATCATAGATGATGATTTCATTTTCCATAAAATAATGAAAAGCAGTAATGTTGTTTATCATTTCAGAATATAAAATATTTCATAAATATAAAACATATTGGTTAAATTTTTTATTAGAAATCTTATTTTATTATGGTGAAATAATAAAAAACATATTGCATCATAGAGGCTGTCATTCATACAATCCTTGAATGATTTTTTTTGTTTTTCTTAATGGAAATGGGGAGGTGGTTACTGTTTATTTCATAGTATTAATAAATTATATATGATATAAATAATAAATTAATAAAGATTTATTTGGAAAAATAATTTTCAAATAGAAAGATGAAATGAAAAAATATTTTCAAAAATATTGAACTTATATTGATAACTTTGGGTTTCCCTTGGTGGAATCCTTCGATTGCAAGGGTTTATAATTCTCACTTATAATCATAATAATATGAGAGTGAAATAAGAATCTATAAAAATTTTAAAAGGAATATTTTCTTTTGTAATCTGAATTTTTACAGTGGCATTGATGTGGTGGGGAGTCTCCACTTTTGTTTGAGGTGAGAATGATATTTTTTAAATATTACAACATAAAATAAATGGATAACATGAAAAAAATTTATAGTTTAATGAAAAATAGATAATGATTTAGTTTATTATTATATAAGGTTTATAACATCTCAAAAAATAAATTATATATAAGTTATTATCTGGATTCTGGACCTTTACAATTAGAATTATTACATTTTTCATTTTAGCTATTTTTCAATCTAAAGAGTTTACAAAAAAAGAATCATATTTTTATGCTTCAAAATAAAACGGGTTTTACAATTTAAATTGGTTAAAATGATTTAAAATTTAAAATTATTTTTATTATATTCATATACTAAAATGTGAAAAAAGTATTTTTAAAAATCATAAGGTATTAATTATTAATGAAATTGAAAATTTTAATTTAAATGACAAATGTATTATTTTTAACTATAAATTAAAACCAACAATTTAAAAATCATAAAATCATTTATCAAATTAGTATGTTTTATTATAAAATGGTTTTATGAATTTACAAATCATAATTATATAAAAATAATTTTATGAAATTATTATTATTTGTAAAAATGATTTTTTTCCTATAAAACTAAAAATAACTAGGTTTAGATAAATCCATAAAATTAATATTAAAAAACCAACATGATAAATCCAAAAATTATTTCCAATTTTTAAAGTTCTAATTTTAAATTTTAATAATTTAAATTCTCAACTAAAATATGACATATAGAGAAAGACTTTTTCTAGAGGGAAATATATTTTTTATAATATTGACCATTATCATTAATATTTACTAAAATATATTAAATAAATAAGCATTTACAAATTATTAATATAATATATGAAAACATTATGGAAATAAAAAATAATATTTTATAGAATATAAATATTTATAAAAATATATTTCTCGATATAAAATTAATGAATTAGAATTTTTTGAAATACCTGTTTAATTTCATTCATTTAAAAAAAATTATTTTCATTCTGTAAATTTTTAATAAGTAGGTTACATATATTCATTCTCAACAATTCAAAAACAATGATTTAATGGTATAAATATATCATAGTTTTATTTAGATTGGTGTTACATGTTGATAAAGCTATCAAACACATCTAATTATTTAAAGGTAGTCATATACTCAAATTTTGGGGTTTTGTAAACTCTCCCACCCATAAATAAGACATATCCTTGCAATTTGACTCATACGATCTGAGTATATTATATATTGACCTCATAATAAACCATACATCACTATATGTTAATATATTTATTTAGTATTTTCAATTAGATATGTTTATATGAGAAATTATTATTAAAGAATTTATAAAGAGATATATATAATTTTTTATTTCATAATGAATTATACTAAGGGAAGAAGATCTAAATCTATTATGGATAACTTCCCACATATGTTGAAAATTATTTGTAATATAATCACACCCTTATCCATTTTATTAAGAACTCGATATCAAGTAGTTGGTGAAAACATAATTGAAATAGGACACTAATAAATTTAGATAGAGAACTCCTTTTCCACTACTTTAGTGGTAGTTTCATATGATTTTCCTTATTCTAATGGTTATTGGTGACTATTTCCATCATTTTTCATCAGTTTGGTACATTGAGTCACATATTACCCAACATTCCTACAATTAATGAAATATATTTTTATAAATTATCTCTTTCCCTTAGACATGTGGGATTAATTCCCTTAATATCCCAACATGTATCCTTTCTATGCCCCTCTAAGGAAATTTACCCCTGGATTATTCCCACATTTTTGACATGTAGAAAGTTAAATATTCTCTCCTTATTCATATTTATCACTCGAGTTTTTGTGATATTCTATACCTATATTTTTTGGTGTGTTCATATTTCAACTATGATTTAATTGGTAATTAGAATATTTAATATCTCATTTGGGATAATCACAATATTTATCAACCTCACTATTAATCTATTTGTTAGTTCATTTGGAATGATTTTTCATTTTCATTGGAATCGATTTTTAACATGTTCCCTTCATATTTTATCCATTACTATAGTTAATAGAGATAAAATTTATTGTGATCATTATAATAGAATTATCATAAACAACCATTTTAATATTTACCATAAATATTTCCAAATCATACCACTACCATACTACCTTTTAGTTCTAAAAACTCAAATTTTGTCAAACACAGTTCGACCTATTACACTATTAAATAAAAAAATATCTTTCTTAGTCTATCCAAGATTACATAGATTTGGGTTATATAAAAATTCTTAATATAATTCTCAAGATATAGATCCTAAGTTACTATAAACAATCTTAAAATATGTTAAACCCTAAAATTTTTCAAATCAATGATCCCAAAGTCCTACTCAACCCTTATCCTAGAAGGCACATATTGAGTAGTTATTACCCTAATTTTTTAAGGTCTGATATTGAATCTTTATTATCCACGGTATGTTTTATATTAGATTACATGACATGAAAATATATAGATCCCTCATAATTCTTCATAATGAGAATTTCAATTAAAAAAATCAAATAACCTAGGTGTGTCAACCTCAATGGGTATTTAGAACTCTTTTTCATTAATCACCTGATGATTGAGTTAATACCCAATCATCCATTTTTGTGGTTATTTCACATTTAGACATTGGTTATAGATAATAAATCAATTTCTATTATTAATAAAGGGTTTTAATTTCTAGGAGAGTAGCACAATCTATATTTTATCGAAATATAATGATGTTATCTTATACTTTTAATTATTTTGTAGACTTATCCACACAGTTTTCACTAAATTCATCATCTCCTAATCCCCTAATAAAAAATAATTATTACCTTAATGTTAAATGATTAAATATCCAAATTTATATATATGACATGAAAATTTTGATCAACCCCTTCTTATCAACCCTTAAATTATCCTTATTAATGATTATAATCTCCAATGTTATCTAAAACTTTATATAATAACAACATTGATATTACAGACCCATGAACCATTACCTGGTTCCTTAAAAAAATTCCTAATTGATTCAATGACAACAATAAATTAAAAAAATAACAACATCATAATTACATGACATCAATAAAATATCCCACACAATACTTTACCATGGCCTTCTCAGTTTAGTGATTAAGAGAATTATGAAAAAACAACAACAAACAAAACCATGTTATTTGTATCAAGATGATATTTTTCCACATTATTTATGATAAATAATTAATAATGATATGATACTAATTTAATTTGGATATTGAGACATTAAAAACAAGTTTTCATGCACCTATTATTTGACATTATACTCATATTGGGAGTGTAAAACACAAGAACCTAATATGTTTTGTCTTGTGAGAGCTATAAATTCATGAGGGGGATATATAATGTCGATCCTCGCATTTCACTTTATTATTTACAATGAATTCAATGTATGATTAAAAAAATACATTTCACAAAATTCCCTATAGAACCAATGGCTATATAAAACAAGGATACCCATATAATGAAAAATAAATAATGCCAATCCATAATCAACCTATTTTATTAGTTAATGATCATAAAAAATTCATTATATACCTATCCAAAAAATAAAAATTATTTCTGTTTTAACATCCTCTATTCTGAATTTTAAAAAATGAAATGTTCACACTATATAGGGTAATGAATATATATTAATTTCAATGCTAGAATAACATTATTATAGTACATTAAGATAATGAAGGAGTTTTTCAAAAAAAAAAACATATCCCTAGAGAAACATTTGAAGATAATTTCATGTGAACATAATTAAAAAATCCCCTAAAAATTAATTATTCAACTTCTTTCAGAAAAGAATAGGAAAATAATAATATTGGTTGATAAATTTGGTTCAATCCCAGAAATGGAATATATATACATATAATTAAATTAGTGGATAAATAATTAATCCTAATCTTAATTATTAAAAATAAATTTTAAAATGATATGGTATATGGATTCAAAAATGTTAAAAAGCTTTTTGAAATTATTTTTAACATTTACATAATATAAAAATTAACATGTTGCATTCAAAGTCAACTTTTTATAAGGTGGCGTAAAACATTTTCAAAACAAGTATATTTAGAAATAATCTAATTTAATAGAGCCTATATATTAAATACTAATTTTTTAATATAATTTAAGGGAGTTATACTGAACATTTGAATGTGAAAGGAGAACCCATTTTTATTATTTTCAAAATAAAATTGTTCAAAACACACATTATAATAATATTAACTAAAAAAAATTTAAATAAAAAAATATTATCTCTTCTTGAATTTGAGAAATTAATATTTATTGAAATATTATGGTAAATTTATCCATGAATGGAAGGAATAGGTTCATAAAAACGATATATCTCAAGAAAATGAGACTTTAGTAGTAATATCTCTTAAGAAAATCATATTCCTTGATGTAAGAAATATTTCAGGAAGGTTTTTTATGGAATAAATTTAAATAAATAATATACTAGATAATATACTCAAATAGATTAGTGTACCAATCATATAAAAAATAAATACAAAAGTATCATTTATAACTCAAAGAATGAAAATTGAGTAACTAAAAAGCCTTACAATCTAGGGTAATGTCCATGTCAAAATCAATTAGATGAAAGTTTAATTTTTAAAATTATTATTTCCCATGAATAAATAAAATATATTATAGATATTATTTCATGGGATGTGAACACATCATTAGGTGTAAGAAATGGTTAATATCATAAACATGCCTCATGGAAATAGTATTTGAGACAAAGAACTCTTGGGGATTGAGTTAAATTTTAATCAAATTTATGTGAATGTTAGAGATTTAAATTTACCATAAAATACCATTATTAAAATAAAATTCATGATATTTTATATGAAATATGTTGTATATACATCACCAATATGAAATTTGTTTCATAATATAAAATATGTAACAAATTGTGGTAATTGTGATGAAAACTATTACCTTTTATCCAAACATTCATGAACATACGTCAAATTTAGGTATCAGAAAACAAATATATCTTAATAACATAATTTAGAACCTTAATCATATCATTTTTATATCATAATATTTATAGATAGTAATTTTATCTCATAATTCTATATATTTTACAAATATTGTTTTTATGGTTTTGATCATTTATACTAGCTTCGCATCTAAATATTTCATATTAACTCCTCCTCCAAATGTAAAAATTATTAGTTAATTAAATATATTATTAAGGATCATTTATAATAACTTATTATGTATCAATTTCCTTTTATGGGTTTTTTATTCTTTATCCCTGAAAATTAAATCTGTAATAAATATGTTTCTTTGATTATAGAAAATAAAATAGTGTTTTATTTATTTATTATTTAGAAAATTATTTAATCCCCCTATAATCAAAAAATAAATGTTATTTACCCATTTATATTTTGTTATACTAATTATTTTCTTCACACATTTATTCATGATATAAATTCATAGTAATGTTAGATTATGTTTTTTAATATACCCATACATTAACACACCCTTATTTAATGAATGTTTTTGGTGGATTTGTTAAAATATAAATATAAAATAACAATAAATTTATTTCTATATCTTTAATTATTGTGGTATATTTTAATTTAAATGAAATATAATATTATGTAAGTGATATAAAAATATAAATTTATATTATTAAAATATATCTCTCATGGTATGATTTTTAAAGATATTTAACTTTATAACAATTATTTATTTTTAACATCTTTTATATATTATTAAATTTCACATTATAGAACCTTAATAGTGATATAAAACTCATATCTATTATTCATAACCAATATTAATTCTTTCCATGAATTTTTGTGAAGAAAATAAAAATAGAAACATATTTTTCCATATAGGGGGTAGTCCGCATGTATGCATGGATGATGGTTTCATTTTTCCTTGAATAAGTGAAATGTGTAAAGAAATAATCATTTCATAATAGAAAATTTGTAGTAAATTTAATAATACTATATTAAATTACATATTATTACCATCCTTATATGGTGGTGAACGAATATGATACACATTGCATCATGGAGTGTGTAGTTTGACCAATATATTAATGATGATTTTAGTTTTTCCTAATGGGAATGGATGTTGTTGTAATTATTTTTTCAGATAATATGGAAAAGTTAATTATACTATAAATACTACATTCATAATATATTATTGGGGAAAACTAATTTTAAATTTAATGATAAATGGAAAACATATGACCAAAAAAATTGAACTTATGTTGAATACTTTGGATTTCTCTCAGTAGATTCCTTTGAATGTAAGGGAGTGTGATAATAGGATATCCCCATAATTTTAATATATTGAAATTGAATGACAGGGTAAGTAAATATAAAATATTTTTTAATGGGAAAAAATTCAGAGAAGAATTGAAATGGTGGTGATATGCCACTTTTATAATTTGGGAGAATGATGTTTTTGTAAATAATTAAAATTTATATAAAGGGATCACATGTTAAACATTTAATTTTGGTAAAGAAAAGAAAATGATTGAATATAGGGTTATATATGGTCATGAATAACTCATAATCACCATTATAGATATGTTATTATCATATTTTAGGACCTTCAAACCTTGAATTATTATATTTTCCATTTTATCTTTTACAATGAACACTACATTTTACCAAAGGTTCCTAAAAAGTATGCCTAAAAATAAAAGTTTCCATATTTAAATACATGAACCTAATGACTCCAAATTTTAAAAATAATTTATTTCATTAAATTTATATATTTTATTAAAAATAATTTTATAATAATAATTGTATTGTGTATTATAAATAATTATTTTCAAAATACAACTTCTGTTCTAAAATCTAAAGAATGTATTTTTAAATAAAGATCAAATTTTTTAAAATTATATAATAAATAATAAATAATAAGTCCTTATAAAAGTGTTTCATTTATTTAAAATTCATACTGACATATTAAAAGGTCATAAAATTCATGTTATTATAAAAATGACATTTTTCAATAATCACATAAAATTAATATTATTTTGAAAAAACACCAAAAAACTGCTTAAGGAAATATTACTATAGTAGATTCCCATTTCATATTAACCCTTATGAGTGGGGGTTTAATATGTGTATTCTCTTTATGAAATATCATTATTTTAAATTCCACCTCTAAATCTTATTAATGTTCCTTATGTACTAAAATATTGCTCAAAGACACACCTTCATGTGTATTAATAGAGAAGATTAGTACATAATATTTATAAGGATTGGAACAAAATAATAGTCTTAAATATGTTTTTTAAAATAAAAAAAATGAATTCTTCACTATCAAACAAGTGATTATATCCACATACAAAACAAGTTTGATCATCACAGAGTCCCAATTTGTTCTTCCACATCATCCACGAACTAGAAGACACAATTCACATTATCAATGAGGATCCATGGAAAACAATTCATCTTCTACATGGTTTATTTTCCACCATAAATATAAGATCATTGTATATATGAATATGGGTAAACAATGATTCACATGTACATCTTGAAAATTTTTAGCACTCCTAGTATTGAAACTCTTCTCAAGATCTATTTAAATTATAATTATTCTGAGCTCTATTTAATACTCAATTATATCAACATTTGGTATTCCTAGAATTATCACTTTTCTTACATTGATCATTAAAATTATAGAGCTCTTATTATTTATATAATTATTCCATTTATTAAAACATTGTACACTAAATATCTTTATTAACAATAGAAATATTTTATTATGTATATGAAGATAATCTCAACTATAAAAATAATAATTAAACAGCTATAAAATAGTGTATTATATCTTGGATGATTCAGATCATTTATCCCAGGACTTCATGATCATTACCTCCCACTTACATGATTTCCTATAGTTTCCATAATTTTTTAATCATAACTACATATAAATTCTTGTAGTTATTTCTTTTTTAATTTGAGTAAATGTAACCAAATTGTTTCCTCATTAGTTATAAATTATAATTGATATTTAATATCCCAAAATTATTCCTTATAAAAGTATAATTAATAATTCTTCTTGTTTTATGAAATTATAAAATTAAAGCACAACTTAATTGCATCATCATATTTTAATTCATAAAATATTCAATATAACACCCCAAAAACATAATTTTTTTATTTAAATACATGTTTCCAATTTCAATTGAATGCAACAAAAACATTTAATTTCATTACATTAATATAAATCGTCTTTAATTTTAGGGTATTAATATAACATTCATTGGGGTTCACTTAAGATCAATTGTGAATGTGGGGAAAAATAATTTCCTCTTCAAAACCAAAATACAAGTATAGAAATTGGTGTTATATTTTTGTGTCTAAATATTTATCTTAATCAGTCATTTTTATCAGTTCGTCATCATGTTATTGAATATCATGGTAGATCCCCCATGATGTCACAAAAATGGTAGTACCCCAATGGTAGGATCTCATGGTATCACCCCAATGGTAGAATCTCATGGCAGTGCCACAATGATAACATCTCCATGTTGCACACCAATGGTAGAACACCAATAGAGTCAAATCAAAGGTAGTATCTAGTTATTACAGGTCTCGTAGTATCACGCCTAATGGTATAACTAGAAGTTGGAACTATTTTACATAGCATTACTAGTGGTAAAATTCCCTATGGTATAACTCCTCAATGATTATAAAATTTCATTTTCCACATAACCTTGGATAACTCCACTCCATTTCATTAATATTTAGACTCAGATGTCTTATTTTCCATCTTCTTGGGAATTAATCAACCAAATTATGGGCTTATATAAATTTATTACCAATCATGAAATCTAATTCATTAATTTTTTTTATCTAATCATCATCACATCATCTTTACATACCAACACATATTATCATTAAAAACAAATGAATAAAATGGTATTAACAATATACACCACTAAATGTTTTGTAAATGATAATTATCAAACTCAATATATGTTCTTGGATGGAATATCTCTTTTACCCCTAATTGATTATCAATTTCAATTATTTTATACTGGGAAATATTGTCTCAATTTTTCTTCCATTCATGGAACATAGCCTTTTCATCCACCCACATTAAGAGATGGTTGACACCTTGTGGTTCTACTATAAAATATATGTTAGATTTTATATTATAAGATAACATGGGAAAATATGGTTTTGAAAACACTATTGATACAACCAAGTTTGTCAATGTTGTTTATAAATGACCATGAATGTTATATAATGCTCAAAAATTATATTTTTCTCAAATTGGGGATATATAAAAAATTTATACCAATAGAAATGTAATAATTCACATTTCAACAATTAAATTAGTTTTTTATTTATAAGTTATAAAATTACCCCTCTTCACATCCTTTTCATCAATCAACAAGATACATAAAAAATGTGTTTCTAATAACTAAGAGATAAGTTTTAAAATACAATTTTCATAACCCAGAACCCTAATTATAAACTCAATATTGAATTTTCCTATTTATTAGAATTCAGTCATAATAGGCTCTTCTAAATTTTTGTTCCCTAAAGTAATTCACCACTCTTGTTATTTTTCATTGTAGTTAGTACACTCTAATGGGGTCAATCTCTTAATGGTGTCAAAAAGTGATACCTTAATAATGCCATATTAATTCAATGAATGTTTTCTAAAAACAAAAAAGAATATGGAATATGTTAAACATTTTATTTTTGAAATATTAATATTGAGGCTAATATATGGTTCTCAATATAGACCATTCTATTGTAACTATAAAAAATTTATAGTTTTCCATGCAATATTATTCCTTTTTTAAATAAAAATATTTTAAAATATTATTTATTCCCTTAAATGTCTTCGTTTTTGGAATATGTCTTTCGATATCATACTTTTGTATTTTAATGTTTCCTATTTTGGGTATATTCTCATCAATTCTCACATAACCTTATAAAGCCACATGTATTCATTTATCCTCCACATGCGTTGAATATTCCTCTAATTTTTCATCCAATATTAACTGATATGGTATTACAATATGACACACATTCTTAAAATTAAAAATATTTTTAACATCTCCCCATGACATAAAAGATATTTTTATTCTAAAACCACTTCCCTTATATAGCGTAGGGAATATCTCATTCCATACTTTTCATACTCAACTCATCTTTATAACCTTATAAACTATATCTATAACATAATTCTTCAAAAATATAAATTTTGACTTATGTAGAAAACTATAGTGATTATATGGTCAGAGGGTGTATTTTATATGACATTATCCTCAGATAATAATTGTTTTTCTACCTTAGTTCATGAAAATTTCCACATAAAGTCATTTTATAACTATAATGTATATGATTTGTGTTCATTCATAGCACTAAAAAAACAAAATATTTGATGATTTCTTATTCAAAAATAGTTTTATATTAGTCAACATTTCTATTTTTATTTTTTTAATCCAAGCCTTTATGTTTTGGGTGGATGTATCCTCCAAGGAATATTCTTCATGTACATTGATTTGGAGGATTTCATCTTAGTTTTCTTACATCATGATTTTATATGATTTTTTGACATGCACTATCAATTTTATGATATATATAATTATACTAAAAGTTTATGATTTTACCTACTAGTTTAAAACCTTCTTCTAACTATCATGATAATATTATCCATTATCTTTTATAAACATAGGGAATTATTATATGGTATTTTGTTTTCATGTTGAATGGTGAAAAATATCAATTGTGTTCTAAATAAAACTTCTCCATTTTCATCAATATATTATTTTAAGACCACTCACAATCATTTCATGATCAGTAGAATTTAACTTATGATATGTGATCTCATCAATAGATAAATTTACCTTGATTGAAAGATATTATATCTTGTCATCTACAATTTTATTTTATTTATAAGTTTATTCATTTAATTCTTATTTTATTATATCAAACACATGAAAAATACTAATTTTCCATTAATATTACACTCTTGTTTTTTATTCCATCTCAAAATTATTACTTTTTTATGTATTAGATCAACTATTAACACAAGTAATGAAACAAATTTCATTATTCAAAGAAAAGAGTTATGATAAATATTTCTTATAATTTTTAATAAAATTTATATTCTTAATAAATAAGTTTTTATTCTTATTTTTTCCCTGATTGTGATATAAAGGTCTCTCATCATCTTACTCTCACTTTGATCTTGATTTTTCAACATTATTTCATGGAAACATTGTTGAAAAATTTACCATAGTCACCATATTTAAGTAACTTTAGTGGTTTAATACTATTTATCATAGACTTTATCTTTTTAAATACTTTTTATATAATAAAACCAATTTGATTCATGTCATAATCATCATTTAGCTATATAAATCACTTGATTCATTATTCTCTTCTTCAATACACTTTACATTTCTCATTGATTAAAAAACAATTCATATTTTTTCTTCTTTTCTAAAGAGGGATCCTTTTTAATATCATAATATAGAATTATGTTTTCTTTATCATCAATTTTCAGGTTTTTTCTTGATTTTATGGTGATATTTTCAAATCAATTCAATCTAGATTGTTCTACATAATTTTTTTCACATAAATAAAATTATCTATATTATCACAAAATAACCAAATATTTCCCAAAATCCCATTATCCCAGGTAAATATTTTACTGATAGTCTCATCATCATCCATCATTATGTTATCAAATTGGATCATCTGAACATTTAGTTTGTAGTTTATGACATAAATATAACATTCATAGATTATGCTCAATGTTAACTATATATTGTTTTTGGTCTACATATCAAGGTCTATTATATGTACATTCAACAATCAAGTTAGAAGAATAATAGTTCAATCCCTATTATATAACTAAATACCTCAATTTTAAGAATGTGTTATTAGATCTCATTAAAAAATTATTGGAAGAAAAATTGTTCAATAATCTCTCACTTCTAGTCAAATATATTGGAAATATGTTTGAGTACAATTTGTAACAACCCAAACTTTTATTAATGAAAATTTCTCTTGATCTAATTAAATGGATTATTATGTAAGATGGTTATATAAAATATTCACATCCATCGTTTTATATTTTTGGAGTTTAAAATACCATTAAGAATTTTTACCATTGCTAATATAGCTGTTAAACAGTGATCACATGATTAGTATAAATAGTGGGCTTTAACAAATCTAATTTACTTGGAAAAAGGAAGTGATTTCCTCATCCAGTAGACTTTCCTCATATGAATACCACTTGATAGAGCTCAAAAAGTAGGTGGCTTCATTTGGATTCTCTCTTGACCAAACCCAAGCTGATCTTCAATATGTTAACCTCGAGCAAAACTGCCAATGGGAGAAGTGGAAGTTAATATAGATTACCACCCAAGAAATGTTATCTGAGCCACCCCAATAGTTTGTCACCATCACAAACCTTACCCTTCGGTCTTATATGGGAGTAATGATGGGTTATGTAGCAAAAACCTTGCACTATGATTATGTATGTTATTTTTGGATATAATAAATAATATACATTACAATTATTAATGTTACATTGAAAATAGTTTTTAAAGCACCAATAATATTTTTAGTTAATATTCATTTAAGAAATATATTTTGATGAATTAATGGTTTTTTTAATTAAATAATATTTTAATAAAATATTATCCCTAAATTACTTTTTATTAAATATAAATGATCGTATAATTTTTATGAATACAATTGTAATTTTTATTATAGTTTAAAAGCTGTTTTTTTTCAAAACCCATGAATTTTCAATAATTTTTTGTTTTTATTTTAAAATTAAAAAATTCCCATATTTAAATTTTTTTTAGATAAAGTGAATATTATTTTTTGAATCAGGACGTCAAAATTATCCAATGGCTAATTTATCATAATTTTATGAGACAATTTATTTTTTGGGAAAAAATTAAATATCGTTTAAATATATAACGTGTTTTATGACATCATATTGACCCAATAGTGATGAAATAAAATAATATAAAAATTATGTTCGTTCAATATATTTTTTACCATTAAAATAATGTGATTTTAGGTTTGTTTTATTTATTTTACAAAGCTTTAGTGGACCCTCCAAGACATATAAAAAATTATCTTTTTAAATTGATTTCTTGAGGGTGTGACTCATCTCAACATAAGAAAGCCTAATATTTTAAGAATATTGGCCAATGGACATATAAAATAATGTTTTCCACTTCCCTTTGTCAGAAACCATGGGAAAAAACCATTAGTTTGTTTGTGATTTTTATTAGTTTAGTGCGTGATGTCCAAAAAACAAAATAATAAAGAATTCCCTCTCTTTTCATATATAAACCCACCCATGCTCCAACATCCTCTTCACTCAAAGCCTTTGGATCACAACCAACCCCTTCCTCATCACTCTATAATCCTCCCAAGGTTCCCTATTCTCCCATGAAGCCTCTCTCATGCCTCACCCAAGCCTTTGGGATCACACTTCCAAGTAATGGATTCCTTCCTTTCTCATTTTATTCAAATTTATTAATATTGTTATGCCCTTTTATATTAAATTATAAATTTTGGGGTATGATTTTTCAACTCCCCTATACATTACTATTTATTTTTTAATGATGATATAACTCTTTCTCTATCATCGATGCCTTCCATTTATACATGTTACCATGTTGAAATTCGGTAAGAGATTATCTTCCTTTCTCATTTTGTACAACTTTTTATGTAGTTATGACCTTTTAATTTCAATTAAAAATGTTGTGGTTTGATTTCGTACAACTCCCATACTTACCTCTTTATGTTTCAATGATGACATATCCATTTACCTCTCATTAATTCCTCCCATGTACACCCGTTACCATGCTGAAATTCCGTAAGGAATTTCTCTCTTCTCATTTACATTCAACCCATTATTTTGTATTATGAATATAAATTACTTTACATATGTTGAGAAAAGTATCCATATGAACCCTTACTATCCATTTTAAGTACATTTTATGAGACATACCTTCCTCTCTCATCAACCATTTTTGTGAATTCTTATGTCACGTCGTTATGCTACCGAAATTGCACCATGCTTTTCCAAGATGAAGTCATTATTTATTGAATACCATGCCCATTTCCATCTCAAGGGTATTCACCATTATTCACATTTAATTATTGATTATATAGTTTCATTTATGAAATCCAAATTCCTTTATCTTGTAATAAAAAATGATATTTAATGAGTCCATGTTTTATGATCTATGTGGCACACTTATATATTAAATGAATTGTTTAAGAAGGGTACACCCCGATAGTGCTCCAATGCATTGGGTAAAGATGTGTGTCATGATATGTCAAGTGAAATGAGGTGTTACTCATGATAATTCATGTTCAATAAGTTTTTAATCATTCTTCATGTGCAATGACCCTTGGATCATGCTAATACAAAGTTAAGTGTTGTTGCCTCATTTCCATGTTATGATAATCATGTTATATCATGCCTTTATGTTCATGTTTCTTTTATGTTCCATTGATATTCCTATTGCATAACATGTATTTTATTCTTCATGTTATTTCTTTTTTAATCCCTTACTGGGCTTTATAGCTCACCCTTTTCTTATGCATGTCCTCAGGTTGTCTCATTCAATGTAAAGTATGAGGGAATGTAGTGGTCATTAAAGGATGTTTTCAATAATGATGTTGTGTGTTATGTTTTAAGTCACTGTGTAATGTTACTATGCCACATAGACACTAGATATATCAATATTATATGTTTTATCAAGTAAATATTTAATGTAATAAGTCAAGATTAAGTGTGTAATAAAAAGCAGGGTTGTTATAGTTGGTATTAGAGGATAGGTTCAGTAATTTTTTGTTTTAGGATTAGAAAAACCTATTGAAAGCCTTATGGATAAGACTAATTATAATAAAAACACCCCTAATGTTGGTGAGTATTCAAGAAGTGTTTTATCAAAAAAAAATACATCCCTGTCAGGATATGATCAGGTAGAGGCATCTCTAGCACAGATGTGTCCTTGGGGTAAAACTTGAAAACACCGCTTTGAGCTAGACTCGAACAAGAATTGGGGCATGAAAATGGGCCTTGCTATATGCTTGGTTACGACACTCCTAGGAGATATGATTAAGTAAATTCATAAGCTTATTAAAAAATATTATTAAGGGAATAAATAAAATTTCCCTAAGAATATATGTTGGGAAGTAGATCATGGATAACATATATTGAAGCATATAGTTTCTTAAGTTAAGGAAATAAAAGTTATTTAAAATTCATCCATTTTTGTCCTTGGATTACACATTATGTGTTACCCCTAAAATTCCTTTTATTACATACAATGGCCGATAATAGGAGGACTTGGGCTAATAAATGATGCAAATATCAATATGATGACTGTTCTAATGAGATGACCAATCCAATTTGAGCGGGAATCACAAACTTTGTCATGATACTCTCTCAGTTAACTAAAGATTTGAATAGAAACATAGTTTAAGAGGAACGTTCAACCCCCCCTAAGAAATAACATGTGACAATCAAGAGCTTCATGATACAAAGGCCTCCTACTTTTAATGTATCATCTGATCCCTCGATTTCTGAATAATTGATCAACTCAATTGAAAAGATCTTATCCATTCTTAAATATTCTGAAAAAGAGAAGGTTCTTCTAGATTCTTATCATATGGAGGTTGAAACTGATAAATGGTGGACATTAATAAAAAATACGAAGCCTGAGGAAGAGATCAAGGCATTAGAATGGAAGGATTTCTAGAATATGTTTTTTGATAAATATTTTCTACACACCCTATGACATAAGATAGAAAGGGAATTCCTTACCCTCAAGCAAAAAAGATGATTAATCCATAGGATCATATGAGAAAAACTTCAAAAGTCTCGCATGATACGCCTCTGGATTTTTCATTACCCACAAATGCAAGATTTACCACTTCTTTGGTGGGATAAAATCTATCCTATGGAAGGCCCTAGTGATCCTTGACTTCGACACCTATGAGGAAATTGTTCATTGTACCTTAAAAGTATAAATGGAGATTCGAGAATATCAGGGGTATCATGGGGATATGAAGCATAAGGTGGACATTAATGTTAACAGTTTGATGGATAAATACAATAATGCAAAGAAAATCCACCACCCCACTTTCTAAAGGTGAGGAAATAATCACCTTGTAAATTTCCTGAATGGGATGAGGAAATGCTTTAGGTGTAGAAGAGAAGGGATCATAGTCGTTAAATACCAAAAAGAAAAACCTATGGCTGCAATAGAGGAGAAGAACCCTCTGTTTGACCCTCAACGCGTTGTTCATTTCATCAACTACAAAGAACCAGTGCACCTTGAAAATCAGTTCTGTAAGCCAAGGGTTTTCAGAGGAAAACAACAACCTCCAAGGTATCAAGGGATATCTTTTTCCATCACTACCTCCAAAGTGAACCCTGACAATGAAGTGGTGACAGGTACACTAGTTATTCATTCAAGATTAGTGATCTTACATTTTGATTCACGTTCTACGCATTCTTTTATATACCGATAGTTTCATAGAAAAATCCCAACACCACCAAATATCTTGGAAGTAAAGATGTTGTTGAGTATGAAAAATGGGGAAATCATTGCATCCCTTGAATATAAATCCTCCTTGGTCATAATATATGGATTGAACTTTCTGAAGAACCTCATAAAACTCTCTATGGTGGAATTTGATGCAATTATTAGCATGGATTGGCTTTCCTCATATAGAGCTAACATAAATTTCCTTGGTAGGGAAATCACTCTCCATATGGCGAATCGACCCCTGATTCTGTAAAAGTGAAAGGAGGAAGGTGAGTCTTCTTTTGAACTATCATCTCAAGTGTAGACATTACTACCTTATGGGCATTCATATTTAGATCAGATGATTGAGTCTAAGGAAGAAATCATTATTGAAAACATGCATATTGTGAGGAAATTTTCTGAAGTGTTTCCCGAGGAATTGTCTGGTCTTCCTCTTAGAAGAGATGTAGAATTTTCAATTGACCTTATACCTGGGGAGTTTCCAATATCCAAGACTCTATATAGAATGGTTATTGTGTATCTTGAGGAGATGAATAATCATCTAGAAGAGAATCTGGATAGAGGGTTTATACGCCCAAGTGCTTCACCAAGGGGTGCATCAGTCCATTTTATCAAGAAGAAGGATGAATCAGTGTGCCTTTTCATTGACTATCATGAGCTCAACAAAATCACAATAAAGAAGAATATCCTCTTCTGTGAATTATTGACTTGTTCGATCAGATACGTGGAGAATAATACATTTACAAGGTGGATTTGAAGCCAGGATATTACTAAGGGTGAAGAAGGAGGATATCCCTAAGACTACTTTTCATACATGGTACAAGCACTATGAATTCATAGGAATTCCTTTAAGACTCACCAATTCTCTAGAAATATTCATGGAATTGATGAATACAGTCTTTAGAGACTACCTTGACAAATTTTAGGTAGTCTTTATAGATGATATTCTAATATACTCCAAAACCCAGGAGGAGAATCTAAGTAATACATTAAAGACATTGGGAAAGGAGTATCTCTATGAAAAGTACATAAAGTGTGAGATATGGTTGAAGGCAGTCTCATTCATGGTCCATATCATCACAAGGAATGGGATATCTATGGATCCCTCTAATACAGGTGCAATTGATTGATTGCCAAGGCCAAAATCTATAACAAATATCTGAATCTTCCTAGGGTAAGATGGATATTATCACTGATTTGTGAGAAATTTCTCACAATTGTCCAACCCTCCTACCATGCTAAATCAGAAGGGAGTAAAGTCTTCTTGTAATGATGAATGTGAAGAGATATCCAATAATTAAAAATGAGGATTATCACTACGCCCATTATCACATTACCCACAAGTGGATAATGTTTTGGGGTATTTAGTGATTTTTCAAAGAAGGGCTAGGGTTGTGTGTTGATGAAAAATGACACTATCATTGGATATACCTTAAGGTAATTGAATATTCATGAGAAAAACTATCCAACACATTATCTAGAGTTTGTTTTTGTAATATTCACTTTGAAAATCTGGTTTCATTATCTCTTGGGGGAGAAGTATGAAATATATACGGACCACAAAAGCCTCAAGTATATATTCACAGAGAAAGAGTTGAATATGCACCATTGAACATGGTTAGATTTGATCAAAGACTATGACTGCTTAATCTATTACCACCCTCGAAAAGAGAACAAGTTAGAGGATGTTCTAAGTAGAAAGGACCCAACAATTCTATCATTGATGATAATTTAAAAGGATCCAATCTTCTTATATATGATGAAGATATACATGGGAATCAAAAAGAAGGGAACATAATCAATCCTTTTAAAAATTATTTCTCATCCATCTCTTTTGGAAAGGAAAAAGGATACTCAAATGAATGATGTGGGAATTTATAAGAGAGGGGAAACTATATGAAAATGGAAATACTTAGAGTTCAATGTTAATATAGACACAATTGTTAGATTTGGGACAAGAATATTTGTTCCATCAAGTATGGAGTTAGAGAAATAAATTTTGGATGATGCACATATTTCAAATTTCTGCATTCACCCATGAAACCCAAAGATGTATCAAGATCTCAGAGAGAATTATAAGTGGGATTACATGAAGAAAGAGATTGTTGATCATACATCAAAGTGCCTGATATGTCAAAAAGTGAAGGCTGAAAGGCGAATGTCTAAGGGTATGATGAAACCATTACCCATACCATCATGGAAATGGGAGAACATCACCATGGACTTTTTCCTCGGAAATCCAAAGAAATCCAAAAGAAAAAATACTATATGGGTTATTGTGGATTCTCTTACAAAGACTCCACAATTCATTGAAATTCTTGAGGATTTATCACTGGATCAACTTGAATGGATATACATCAAAGAATTGGTAAGGATGTATGGGGTACCACTATTGATTGTATCTTATCGAGTTCTAAGATTCATCCAAATGTTATGAAAGATTCTTCAACATGCTCTAAATACTGATCTGAAAATTAGTATGGCTTATCATTCTCAAAGTGATGGACAATCTTATCATACTATCCAAACACTTGAAGGCATGTTGAGATCATGCTCAATGTACTTCAATGGAGGATGAGATCAACATCACCCTCTAGTTGAGTTCTCATACAACAACAGTTTTCACTCAAGTATCGAAATGGATCCTTATGAAGCCCTTTATTGGAAGAGGGGAAGAACACAAACATGTTGGGATAAAGTTGGGGAGGGAAAACTCCTAGGTAAAAAAATGGTCGAAGAAATGGTGGAGAATGTTAAGACCATCTAGAAGCACATTAAATCTACTCAGAGCTGACAAAAGTGTTATGCTAATAATGGTCGATGAGACCTAGATTTTGATGTTGGAGATATTGTATTCCTCCGTATATCACTATGGAAGAGAGTTATTATTTTTGGGGAGAAGGGAAAGCTTATTTCAAGGTACATTGGCCCTTTTTAGATTCTTGATCGCATTAGGGAAATGGAATATCGACTAGAATTCCCACCGAACCTATCTCAAGTACATGATGTATTACATGTATCATTATTGAGGATGTACATATCTGACCCATCACATATACTCAATCTAGAGTTGGTACCATTGTAGAAAGACCTCTCTTATGAAGAGAAGCTGGTGAAGATCATAGATCATAGGGAAAAAGTTCTACAAAATAACACAATGCCCCTTGTCATGGTATTTTGGTGAAACCACAAGTTTGAAGAAGCAACATGGGAATTATAAGAAGTGATAAAGCAGAGTTACCTGCATCTGTTTTAGTGTGTAAAAAGGAAATTTTGAGGGAACAATTTCTTAAGCGGGGAATATTGTAATGACCCATATTCTTTTAATAAAAATTCCTCTTGATCTAATTAAAATTATTATTATTTAAGATGGTTATATAAAAAATGCACTTATTTGGTTTTATGTTTTTGGATTTTAAAATACCATTAAGAATTTTGACTGGTGTTATTATAGGCATTAAACTGTGATCACATGATTATTATAAATATAAGGCTTTAACAAATACAATTTACATTGATAAAGGAAGTGATGGCCTCATCCATTAGACTTTCCCCATACGAAACCCATTTTCAAGAGCTCAGAAAGGAGGTAGTCTCACTGGGCTTCGCTCTTGACCAAGCCCAAGATGAGCTTCAACATGTTAAGCTTAAGCGGAACCGCCTATGAGAGAAGTGTAAGTTAATATAAATTACCTCACGAGTGATGCTATCCAAGCCACCCCAAGAGTTTGTCACCATCACACACCTTACCCTTCAGTCTTATGTGGGTGTTATAAGGGGTTATGTAACAATACCCTAGCACTATGATTATGTGAATTATTTTTTTATATAATAAAAAATAAACAATCATTTTATTATTATGACATTGTAAATAGTTTTTAAATCACAAATGGTATTTTTAGTTAATATTCAATAAAGAAATATATTTTGATGAATTAATGGTTTTTTAATTAAATAGTATTTTTTTGAAATATTATTACTAAATTAATTTTTATTAAATCTAAATTATAGTATAATTTTTATGAATATAATTATAATTTTTATTATGTTTTGAAAGTAGTTTTTGTCAGAAACCATGATTTTTTTATAAATGTCTATTTTTATTTTATTAGAAAAAATTAAAATATTTAGGAAATTATTTAGAGAAAATAAATATTATTTTTGGAATCAGGACATTGAAATTATCCAATGGTAAATTTTTAATAATTTTCCGAGATAGTCAAATTTTTGGGTAAAAATTAAATACTATTTAAATATATAACGTGTTTTATAACATCATAATGACCAAATATTGATGTAATAAAGTACTATAAATATTATTTTTGGCAAATATATGTTTTACTATTAAAATAATGTTATTTTATGTTTCTTTGATTTATTTTAAAAATCTTTAGTGGACCCTCCAAGACATATAAAACATTTTATCTTTTTAAAATGATTTCTTTGAGGGTGTGACTCACATCCATATAATCTAGCCTAATATTTAAAGAATTTCGTCCATTTTACTTATAAAATATTGTTTCCTACTCACTTTGGAAAAAACCATGACAAAAAACCATGGGTTGGTTTGTGGGTACGATTAGTTTAATGTGTGCGGCCAAAACCTAATTAAAAAAGAATTCCCTCTTTTTCCTATATAAACCTACCCATACTGCCACTCCCTCTTAACTCAAAGATTTTGGAACTCAACCAACCTCTATCCTCATCTCTCTAAAATCCTCCAAGGGTGCCCTATTCTCCCAATAAGCCTCTATCATGCCTCTCCCAAGCCTTTGGGATCACACCTCCAAGTAAGGGATTCATTCCTTTCTCATTTCATCCATATTTGATAATATTGTTATGCCCTTTTATTTTCAATTATAAAGTTTGGGGTATGATTTCTCACCTCCCCTATAATTTTCTATATATGTTTGAATTATGAGATACCCTTTTCCCTCTCATTGATTCCTTCTATGTATACTTGTTACCATGCCAAAATTTCGTAAGGGATTTTCTTCCTTCCACATTTTTTCCAACATTCTTTATGTTGTTATTCCCTTTTAATTTCAATTACCAATTTTGGGGTTTTATTTCTCACCACCCCCATACATACCTCCATATTTTTAAATTATTATATACCCATTTCTATCACATTAATTACTCTAATGCGCACCTGTTACCATGCTGATATTCTGTAAGGAATTTCTCTCTTCTCATTTACATTCAAGCAATTATTTTGTATTATGAATCTAAATTCCATTTCATATGTTGTTAAATCTATCTATATGATCCCCTTATATTACATTTAATTTACATATTATGAGACATCTCTTTTTTTCATCAACCATTTTTATGAATTCTTATGTCACATCATTATGCTGTCGAAATTGCACCGTGATTTTCCAAGCCAAAGTCATTGTGTAGTGAATACCATGCCCATTTCTCTATCAAGGGTATTCACCTTCATTCAAATTTACTTGTTTATTATATAGTTTCATTTATTAATTACACATTCATTTACTATGGAATAAATAATGATTTTTAATGAATCCATTTTTTATGATCTCTATGGCATACTTATGCATGAAATGAAATATTTAAGAATGGTGTGCCCAGATAGCGCTCACATGCATTGTGTAATGATTAGTATCATGATATGTCAAGTGAAATGAGGTTTTAATCATTATAATTCATGTTAAATGAGGCTTTACTCATGATCCATGTGAAATTATCCTTTTATTATGCTAATACCATGTTAAGTGTTTTTGCCACATTTTCATGTTATGATAATCATGCTATATAATTCCTTTATGTTCATGTTTAGTTTATGATTCATTGATATTCCTATTGGATAAAAAGTATTTTATTCTTCATGTTATGTCCTGTTTACTCCCTTACTGGGATTTATAGCTCACCCTTTTTTTATGCATGTCCTCAGGTTATCCCATGAAATGCTAAGTATGAGGGAATGTAGTGGTCATGTAAAGGAAGTTCTCAATAAAGATGTTGTATTTTATTAATTAAGTCCTTATGTAATGTTACTAAGCCACAAAGACACTAGGCCTCTCAATATTCTATGTTTTATCAAGTGAATATTTTTGGTAATAAGTCTTGCTTACGTGTTTAATAAAAATAAGGGTTGTTATACGATTCCTCTTCGTATGATAATTATTCCCTTCATATTTGGGAAGACATTTGAAAATTGGAATAGTTAGTATTTAAAACCACATAGAATTATTCCTTATAATCGTAGATGGAACTTGGATCTGATTCTGCTTTTAGAGGCCTTTGATAGATGGACCACTGACAAGGGTGTGAATTAGTGGTCTATATTTATGAATTCATTTGGTTTTCAATTCATCCCATTAAACCTATTAATGATCATGATACACTATAGTATTTATCAAATAATAAACATCATCATTAGTAATAAATAAGTGTGAAAATTTATGTATAGGGGTGGAAATTAAATCCCACTCCTTGTTGTGTTGGTCAAACATCACAACATTAATTATTTACTATTAAAAAATTGATTACATCCACATAAAAATAAAAAAATGATCAAAATAGGGTCCCACTGTTTTACTCCACATATATAACCAACTATAATATATAATTGTATTATTAAATTATGATTCAACACATAAATATCCTCTAGTTATTCTTATTTTCTTCTACAACACTTAGAAATAAAATCACCCTTCATTGGAAGATTTATCAATGGGTCTATAAGTGTACCTCTTCATGATCATCATCACTTATGGTCATGAAACATTATCTAGATATGATGAAAATTAAATTATTATTATCTTCCTCAAATAAATAAGTATATGACCTTCTATGACTCTTGTATTTAGATATACAACTACACCGATAATGGAAAATTTTAACCTCTCTAAATTCTCAAAATTCTCTCATATAAGATACATTGTTAATCTAAATCTAACCATTCTAAAGAGAATTATATATATCATTTATACATAGTGATTCTAATCTATAAAAACCATAAAAAGGAAATTATAAAGGATTTCATTAAAACCAAGATGATTCAGTTCTTTTCTCACAAGATTTCTTGATCTTAACAATAGTCCTACATTATTTCATTTAGTATTCATTAATTTATTCATTATAATTGTATATAACTAGAAGAAATTAGTTCACTTTTTCTACTCATTAATTTAACTCATAAATTTACCCATTAGTTATGGGTGTTAATTGGTGTTTCATATGCCATATTTTTCATTCTGAATGCTTCCTGAATCATGATTCATCTATCAAAACCTATTCAAATAACACAGAACTTATTTTCATTTTACTATTTTATTTCATCAGCTTCTCAATTAAATCCCCAAGGAGTCAGTTATTTTTTTATCCAAAATACCCAAAGTTTTTCTATATTGGATTAAAATAAATAATATTATCTAATTTCATTAATATCATAAATCATTTATGGTCATGTATTCATGTATCATGCATTTGGTTTCCCATAGTATCAACTATGATTTCCTGGATACCTTGTTTTTGGTTCTTAATCAAATCCCTATATAAACAGTGATTCTTCATGCATGTCATGCCAAATTAATCATACTTTTCCACAGTTTCATGATTATTCCTCATGCAATTAAATCTCATGGAGTAACCCCCATAAATTCACCACAAAGGTAGAACCCCCATTGTAGAATCACACAATAACAACCTAATGGAATTATCTCAATTTATTTCCCCAATGGTATCATCTCATCATAACAACCCATCAGTATCTCATTATGATGACACACACAAGTCAGAATAAAAATGGTATAACTTCCCTAGTATCACATGGTGGTGGCATGTAATGTGGTAGCACACATAATATAAAAACATGGGGGGTGGAATTATTAGATGTAGTATATCTGGAAGTAGTAATCCTAGTGAAATAACTCCATCATGATAATCATATTTTATTTTTTCCACATTATAATTATCTTTTACAATAAATTTATTTAAGATTTTTCATAATATGACAATGTTTACATATACACTACTTGTAACTTAACCAAAGTACTGAATTATATTGATGTATTTTATATCATGTCATCTAATAACTTCTTTTATTCATCCATACATCATCAAATCATCTTTACTTACAAACACATATTTAAATTGAAAAAAATGAAACATGCGGTGTCAATAAATTTGTTGAATAAAAAAATAATTCTCATTTTTTCAAATTCAAATACTATATTTTTGACTTATAACTTTAAATTAACATGGATACATATAATGAAAACATTTTTTATAGTAAAAAATAATTATATGTCAAACCATTCTCATTCATATTACCCATTTTAAAAAAAATAAATTTTTATAAACCAATTATTTATATCCTATATCACAAGTTTCATAAAATATGAATTCATATCGTAATGAAATTAATTATTATGAAAATAGATTTCAATTTAAAAAATGGACATATTAGTAATTTAACCTATACCAATTAAATTTCATTAATAGTAAATATAGACTTTATATTTTTCTATAAATATTTAATAAAGGGGTGAATATTATTCATTCCATCTAATTCAATGGCTCAGTTTTAATAGATAAAACATATCACCTTTTTTGTTTCAGTTCAGTGTTATGTGTATTGTAAGTGATCCAATAAGGTAACTTATTTAAAAATAATAATATAATAATATTTTGGGTGTATTATAGCCTTTTTTTATCTAAAAACATAAACAATAATACCATTTAATAAATTATATGATGGATTGTTCCATGAAATACTTTTGGTAGTGGGGTCCCTCAAACAAAAATCTATTTTGGGTAAAAACCATGGTTAATGAAATGAAAATTCATTTATCACATCTTCTCTCCATTCACTAATGCTCACTTGAGAACCCATACAGAAAATGTGGTATTAAACCAAATCTATAAGAATCAATTTTAGATTTACTCAATCATAAAATTTAGATTGGGTCATCAATTTTCAAAAAAAAAAACTATTGTAAAAATTTTCAATTTACGTCAAGAATTTTAACCCTAAATGTCTATAATGGATTACAACCTCCCTACTACAAAATTTCTCATCCCCAACCGGCATCTATATCCAATCAACCTTTAATCGCAATAGACCCCAGTTTCAAATTCTCTTTCAGTTCTTCATTTTCTCCCATGGAAAATAAAACATGACTCCATTATGAAACTCCAACACATGTAACACTACACATTAAGAAACTATATAAAAAATTTCACTCATCATAAAATAACCTATATTACACTTACAAAAAACATTTCTAAACCTAGGCACAATGTTTTCATTAGTTAATTATTCCTAATCTTATAGTACACCATTCTATACTATAAAGTTCATCATAAGATGATTCCATTCCACGGTTATCCCCACATTTAGAATAAATGGTCAAAATTTATTTCCTATTGTCTACTAACTTTCTCAATCTATATAACATATGAAAATTTCAAAATTTTAAATAAAATCAATGGTATTTCCCCTACTTGATGGAAATTCTCAAAAATTATCATTATCACCTACTAACGCAACATCACAAAAATATAACTTGATGCCTTTACTCATTAAAGAATACATTTATTTTTTTAATACCAAAATCGAAGTATATACCTAAAATTTGGTTTAACTACGTGGTTTAATCCTTAACTATCGAAATCTATGACCATTCTCTACTCACAAGAATCAACATACACCTTACCCAAATCATGGTGATATAATTCCCAATACACCTAAATCATAATGATAATGGATGAATTCTATCAAATATTACATTAAAACCCCATATATATGATTTTATATGTAATTAAATAAAATTGGATTTACCTAATACGGGGAAACAAAATAAATCATTCCCATTACAAAAATAACTATTTCCACATGGGTTTGTACCTCCATATCTCATTCTTAATACATTAACTAATGTGATGACTAGACATGGAAATTCCACTAATACCAGAGCTCAAATGTAAAACTTTCAAATGAATATCATTCCCAAATCATTAGGAACATCATACTTCATATCATTAATACATCCAATAAAAAAAGGGTGAAACAAATAACCATCCAATGGTGCACTTCACACATTATGGTTTAATTTATACCAAATTTTTAGTGAATCATAGAAATGTTCCATAATTTCACATGATTCACTCCCCCAATTCCATTCTCATCCACTACAAATTCTGACTCTAAACCATCTAGAAAATACAATCTGAGGAATATCATTGAGTTAACTATGCAATAACACCCTATCAATTTTTGATGTCCTTACCACCCTAGAGGGAAATTTCTCCCCTTTATCAAAATACAATAACATAATCCAACATTTTAATACCTATATCATTAATACACCTTATTTTATAGATTATTATATAAATACCTACATAATAAATAATGAAAATATCCAAAGTCATAGAATATTTTGTTAATTAGACCCAAACCATTATATCATGAAATAAGGGTACGAAAACATTATTTGAACACTCTAAAACATTACCTCGTTTTCTATAAATACATCTATTAATGAACAAGATAAACTAAGGATATATATAAAAATGGTTGATCTATAATGAAAAAAAAGATAATACACAATGAATAGAATAATTTAATGTATCATAATCATGTCATGGATCATGACTGGATGACAAAGGGTTTCCTCTATCTCCACTCCTTATCCTCCATTGATGCATGTGACCATATTAATTAAAATATATTGGGATGCTTATTTTCTATCTTTCTAATTGTTTTCTTATCCACCTTCTGAGGCACTAATTCTTTTCCTCTCTGTGTTCCAGTTCTTGCGAAAGTTTGGTTTTACTAGATCCATGTCAGTTGGACCTCCCATGTTACTTCATAGACACTGAATATTGCTACCTCCTCTCTTATTAGTGGAATATTTCTGATAAAACAAAAAATTGGTTTGTCACAAAGATAATCTAGTGTTTTTTATTTTTAATGGTAGTGGTACCAAGTGGATTATCCTCTCAGGATCGTTCAACCACCTCTAATCATGTTACCATGGTTGTTGTGATGGACCTCTTCTCTAATAGGTATGAAAGAGTTTGTGGTTGCTTGGGATGGTGATGGGGGTTCCAATCGGTGTCAATGTTTTGTGGCTACTACTTTCATTAATCACTATGGTTTCTATTTGAATCTAATGGAGTGGTGGTGGTTAGGTATTCCATCCTCATAAAATATTTTTTTATGGGCTAATGGTCCATTTTAGTGGTCTATAAATCCATCATGAGTGTTTTTTTATTTTATATTGATGGTATCTATCTCACTATTGGGGGTTTCTAAGAATGTGTTTCATGGTCTATTAAATGGTCATCACTCCCTGTTTATCGCTCCCCTCTCCAAACTCTACACTAGCCTCTAGTAACTTCTCGTTAAGCCAAGTCAGCCTTGTTTGAAGGATATTGGTGAGGTTTTGTGATGGTGAAATTTGAGTTGCAGTTGGAATTTCATGAGGTGAGATCTAGAATCTGGTGTTCATATTGATCATAGTTTGTTTTATATTGTTTCTCAATTAGATCTACTGATCATGGTCATTTCCTGTTCTGGATGATTTTATACAGAAGGGGTTCTTTAATCGTGGATTTTCTATTCACAAAAGTGATGGTTGTTTTCAGTGGATACATTTCAATGTGTTTTTGGTTCATAATGGTTTTGTAATTGATCCTTTATTAGGTCATCTCCAATATTGTGGTAGTGATGTTGATGATGGTTTCCAGCACATCTGGTTTTCATCTTGAGATGTCTTTCCTTCCATGATGATGTTGACGTGTGATGATTTTGTTTTTTTTAATATTAATGGGTTTTTTCTGTACTGGGTTTTTTGGTTACCATTTTGTTTTTGGTATGATGTATTCAATTTGGTACATAAGTATTTGTGAGGTTCCCACTCATCCCAAAAAAGATTTTTTTATTTAGAAAATCATAAAGCATACTTGGAGAACCAATAAATGATAACATCATGAATTCATGGGAATTTTGAAACAACATAAAACATGACATCATAAGAAATATCAAGGATAACTTTTAAGACATCATTACATATTATTCTTAAGTTAGCCTCTCAATCAAAATATATGGTATCTAATGATATAAAAACATTACCAAATGTATTAGAGATCTATATAATTCTAGTCACTCCCATGAAATTCATATGATGTACATGAATTTGTGTGGCACATAGATCATAAAAATTATTTGTATTTTAAAAATTTTAATAACATGATTAAAGTGTGTGTATTAAATTAATGAAATTAAAATAAAACAATGATGAAAAATTATATATAGTTGGATACCCATTACTGTAAATGGGTGGGTGATGAATTCATAAATATTTCTTCTGGAAAATTACAGAAATATTTTTTCATTATAATGATTGTAAGTAATTTTTAATAGAAATGATTAATTAGACTAAAAGGGGGTCCCTCAATACATGGGAATCACAAGGACATTAAAATTTATGTATAAAAACATATTTCTACCAAGATCAACTACAAATCAAATTGTATAACTCTATGAAAGTTCTTGAATAAAATAGAGGAGGATAAAATCATTAGCATAGAGAGGGTTCTCCTAAACTCTTTTGGGGACCATTATATGATAACGAGAAAACCTTGTGATTTATTTAGAGAGGTAGAGATTGATTAATATCTTACATTATGGGTTTTAGTTAATATTAGTAGGAAGTTTTGAGGGGATTTATATAAAAAGGGGTGTACTCTTTTTAAATTTTAAGCATTAGTTCTAAACTCTATAAGATAAAATAATTAAAACTAGAAACTATAAAGGGTTTGCCCAGTAGTTTCTACTGATGAGGTTTCATTTTCAATATCTTATATGTCCAAGAACTAAACACCTTAAAATAAAACCATATTAATGGGGAAGTGAATCATGTTCATGATGATTTTATTTTTAAAACTTATAAAATAATATAGTTTTTTGGTGGATTTATTAAGGGTTTATAAAATTAATCAGTTGACTAAAATAAATATTATTTTAATGGGGAAACATTTATTAGTCATGGATACCCTTTATACTATTTATTACATCAATTTTGTACTATTATAACTAATAATACATGCTATATATTTATACTATATTTAATTTTATCCTAGAAATTTGACAGTCTCAAAAAAACTATGTTGTATTCAGCATTTAGAAAATTGGACATGCTGATTTTGAAATTAAAACTCCTTTAATAAAAAAATTCTCTGAAAAAATAGGTTTTTCTTCAAAATAAAATTATATATGTATTAATTAAAATTAGTTTTTATGACAATAAAAAATTTATGAGCCTTTTATTGATAATATTAGACTTTATTAAATTATATTATATTTTTTATATTAATAAATATTATTATAAAAATAAAAATTTATTTCAAAATACATGCATTTATTGAAAAATGTTTTTTTGGTAAATCCATATATTTTCTGAAATCAATTTTTTGGTTTCTTCATATAAAACATTAATTATCATAAACATATATACAATTTTAAACACAATGTAATTACGAAATTGGATAAAAAATAGTGATTATTTTACTATAAATAAAATATTAGAACCCATACTTACATGGTATATATACATAGCCCGTTATTACACAATCATGAACCCTAAGGATAAGGTGTGAGATGGTAGGTATTTCTTGGGGTGGTTCAGAAAAAATGGTCTGGTTTATGACCTAGACATTCTTAAAATATTCCATAAATGGTTTTTGGGCATTAGTTGTTGATTTTCATCTTGTATTTGTTCAAGGGAATATCTCAGAGATGTTACCTCCCTACTAAGCTCTAATAAATGAGATTGGTATTGTACAATCCTATAGGTCAAGATAATTTCTCATTTTTTATGTTAAAATTCTACTTTATAATCACAATTTATATAATAATAATAACAGGCACTATTCAATGGGTATTGATTAATGGTTATGATGTTTAAGGATCTATTATATTAGATTGGCTATAACAGTCCAAAATAACTGAGGTAATGCATGTGTTTTATATCACTACATTATATATTAAAAAATTTATTTATCCAAAATTGAATTTATTTTATAAAATATAGGATTTATACAATAAGGTATTTTATGAAATATATTTTATTTGACAAAATTTTATTTCTTTGATGGCTTCTGTTAAATAAAACATCGAGCTTTTAACAAACCACTATATATTATAAATATTATTATTTTAAAAAATTATCATAACCATTAAACATGTTGAATTGGAATAAAATATTTTTAAATATTAAGTATAATTGTTTTATATAATGATATCATATTTTCAAAAAATATTTATTTTTTAGTAATTTCTCTATATGATTATAAAATAAATTTTTATCAAATAATGTTTTTATTGGATTTTCTGATAATCAAAGAAAAAAAATCACTATTTTTATAAAATATTTTTATCTAATTAAATGCCACTTTTTATTATAAATTTAAAACTTCTCATTTTGATAATTTAATAGATTTTTAGGAAACGTTATGTTTTTTAATTAATAGTAAAAGATTATAATTTTTATAAAAAACTACATTTTTTCTTAAATAATTTACATGTTCCATTTAATTTTAAATTTTGTTGAGAAGAATCATATGTTAAATTATATTTTTATTTTTATAATAAATTTATTGGAATAAATTTGATTATGAATTTTTATTTTAAAAATTTCTAAAATTATAAAAAAATATCTCATTGTAAAATTTCATTTTTGTCAGATCTATGGGATTAGTTTAAAATTAAATATTTCAAATTACGTGAATGGAATTTGGAATAATAAGTTTCATATTTTTAATCTGAATAACATATATTATATAATATTTTCATTTAATTTTTTTTGTCAAAATGAATAGTTAAAAAATTAAAAATTAATTACAGTGGTTATTGATCAAACATGTAAACTGAGGGCTTAAACAAAAAAATAAGGTTAAAAATGATCTAAAAACCTAAAAAAAATCCGATTTTATTCAATAATATAAATATATTTATCATCTAAGGATCTATAATTAGTAATTTTGGAGCCTTTTGGAATGTGAAAAAATTTGTTACACTATATTCATTTTGAGTATTCCATGTGTGCCCCCTCACATAGTTATAAAATAAAACCCCTATCCTATCCACTTCACCCAGTAAAAACCATATTATTTTGAATATAATAAAAAATATCCATTTATTATTCCATAACCACATCCTAGATGTCTTATTTTTATTGGGAAACTCTCCAATGCAGTCTTTAAATATAATCTGAAAGGGGTTCTCCTAAGAAGATGTGAAATTAATAAACATGAGAATTTTTTCTATTCTTCAAAATATATCAATTATTAAAATACAATAATGATATAATAAGTCATGTATATATCATATACATGAATTTTATTATGTTAATGGAATAACTTGTTTCTTTATCATCTTCTATTAAAGGGAAAACGAATCTACGGATCATGTGATCAATAGACTACCAACTCACGAACCGATGTAAGTTGTCTTCAGTCACTAAAAATCATGTCTAGATATAATGAATATTTAATGAAAATAAATATTTTTCTTTCATTTTAAACCATTCATTTACTCAAGAGACCATAATAATATTTATAATAAAAATCAACATTATTTATCTCTTCTATCAAAAATAATTTCTCTTTTTTCATAATATATTAAAAAAATATTATAAATACATTTTTTTCTAATATAAAATGTTTTATTAATGAAATTTTAACCCATATTTAAATTTTCACAAAATTTTTTTAGTGGAATATTTTTTTCATGTTTTAAACATGGTTCTTACCTATTTTCTAAAAATGTGATAGTAATCTTTTTTTAACATGCATGACAAGAATGGTATTTCTTCCATTGTTACCACACATTATATTAAATCATCCATTATAATTATCAATGTTTACATCCAAATAAACATATTTTCACAATGTTTTGGAAATTTTAGTTCTTGAAATGTTATTTTTAAATTGAAAATTTTATTTTCCTCAATAATGTTTCTGTAAGGACCCAAAAATTCATTAATAGAAATTCCTCTTGATATAATTAAATGTCTTTTTATGGTTATATAAAATTTGAACTTCATTGGTTATATGTTTCTGGATTTTATAATACCGTTATGAATTATGACCGTTTCTAATATAGTCGTTGAACAATGATCACAAGATTAGTATAAATATAGGGCTTTAAAAAATCCAATTTACCCAGAAAAAGGAAGTGATAGACTCATACAATTGACTGGGCCCATAAAAAGCCCATTTTTGGAACTCGAAAAGGAGGTGGCGTCATTGGGCTTCTCTCTTGACCAAGCCCAAGCCGAGCTTGAACACGTTAATCTTGAGTGGAACTGACTATGGGAGAAGAGGAAGTTAATAGATATTATCACCAGAGCGATGTTATCTGAACCACCCCAAGAGTCTCTCACCATCCCACACCTTACCCATCGGTCTTATGGGGGTGTTATAAGGGGTTATGTAACAATAACCTAGCACTATGACTATGTATATTATTTTTGTATAAAGAATGTGCATTCATTTTATTATTGTTACTTTGTAAGTTGTTTTTAAAGCATAAATAATATTTTTAGTTAATATTAAAATAAGAAATATATTTTAATGAAATAATGGATTTTTGAATTAAATATTATTTTAATAAAATATTATTATTATTATTAAATTATATTTTATTAAATATAAATTATCATATAATTTTATGAATGCAATTGTAATTTTTATAAAGGTTTGAAAGCTGTTTTTGTCAAAACCTATGAATTTTTGATAAATGTCAGTTTTTATTTTAATAGTAAAAAATTCACATCTATATACAATTATTTGTATAAAATGAAAATTATTTTTGGAATCAGGATGTCAAAATTATCCAATGGTGAATTTTTCGTAATTTTCTAAGACAGTCGAATTTTTGGGCAAAAATTTAATACTGTTTAAATATATAATGAATTTTAAGACATCATAATGACCCAATAGTGATGTAATAAAATACTATAAACATTGTTTTCAGCCAATATATGTTTTTCCATTAAAATAATGTAATTTTGGGTCTGTTTTATTTATTTTACAATGCTTTAGTGGACACTTCAAGACTTATAAAACATTTTGTATTTTTAAATTGTTTTCCTTGAGAGTGTGACTCACCTCTACATAAGAAACCATATTATTTTAAGAATTTCAGCCATTGGACTTATAAAATTTTGTTTTCCACCCCCCGTTAGAAAAAACCTTGGGCAAAAACCATGGGCTGGTTTGTGGTTGTTGTCCTAGAGGATACTCAAGAGGGGGGGGGGGGGTGAATTGAGTTCCTATTAAAAAAATTTATGTTTAAAAGATTTGTATTGAAATCCCCCAATTCATAAAACAAGTTAAACTGTAGTGAATTTATAAATATTGTAAGTGTTCAATTAGTTTCTCAAAGAATGATTATTTCTCAGTTAACTTAATCTGAATATTAAGCTATCTTTTGAAACCGACTTACTGGATAGCAATAATTACAAATGCTTGCTAGTTCTACTATCAAAGTTACTTTAAAATAGATTTTACTTTCAAATTAATTAGTAGCGGAATATTGAAAACAGTTTAAACTGAAATAAGATGCACACCAATTTTAATTAAGAGGTTCAGTCTCAAGATGAGAATTATTCCTCTCAAACAGTTTATATATAAAATTTTGATCCACACACTGAATCAGGGTTTACAATAGTACTTAGACTGTCTAGGTCCTCAGACCTCTACCATAGTTCTACGTGGGAAAGCAACAACAACAGCACTGTTGGGCAAAAATCCCTCAAGGTAACATTGCAGCATTTTTGGGTTGATTGTGTTTGTTGACAAAGTAGGTTTTCATGGATATTTGTCGAGTTCCCATGAAGTTGTTGAAAATCCTTATTGACAAAGAACGATGACAAAGGAAAGGACGATCTGGAGGCAGTACAAAAGAGCAGTACAAGGTGGCGCCGTTTTCCAGTGTTTGCCAAATTTTTGGGGTCCAAAATTTGGAGTTTGGCGAGCATCGCGAAAGGCGGATTTCCATGAAGATCATAATTTAATATGGAAAAGGCATGAATTTCGCGAAGATAGGATGCATGGTTTGGAAATCGCGAAGACCAGAAGAATGGAGGCGGTGATGCTTCGCGATTACGTCAAGCTTCGCAAACGACAGAGGCTGAAGCGCATCGCGGCGGTGAAGGGCTTTGCGAGGGAGCTTCACAGAGAAGGAGCGAAGGAATGTTGGGCTTCACGAGGGAGCTTCACGGTGAAGTCGTGAAGGTATGATTGACGGTGATTCTTTGCGACTACGTCAATCTTCGCGAATGTCAAAGTGTCGTGGTGCTTCGCGATTTGGACAAAATTCTGTCGGAATCTTTGGAGCTTCGTGATTTGAGATGACGTGGCATTGAATTCGCGCGGAAGGGACGAGGGTCGGTGGAATCGCCTATAAATAGAGGCCGACCCCTTCAAGTGAAGTAGAGAACATTTTCATAGAATATCATTCGCTCTCGATTTGCGAAGGTGGTTCGCGGAGCCAGTGTGTTTCACGAAAGAGGTGCTTCGCGGCGGCTATTGTAGCTCCGCGAAACCTGCGAGCTCCGCGTCGGCTTACTTAGCTTCGCGAGGGTCATTGCTTTGCGACGACTTGAGCATCGCGAGAGTGCTTCGCGAGGATGCTTCGCGAGTGAGCTTCGCGAAAAGGCAGGAGCTTCACGAAGGCTTGTTGAGCTTCGCAAAATTGGGAGCTTCGCGAAGTAGGGTGCTTTGCGAAGGTGTTTCCAAAGGTTGTTGCCCAGTGTTCAGAGGCAAAGTGGTATTCATCAGTGGATGAAAGTTGGACTATAATAGATCATCCATCAAAACTTAAGGATGCATGTATTCATGAAAATTAAGAGACCTACAGGTCTATAAACTGTGAGTGAATCCCTTCCAAGAGCAGTGAGCTTAGGAAGAGGAAGAAGGTGATCCTCTCCACCGGCAGTGAGCCAGAGAGAGAGAAACAAGGAGTAACCCTTGGGAAAACAGTGAGCTGACCCTAAACATTTTATAGGCAGTGAGCCTGGGCATAGAAGTGATCTAGCCTGAACATTTTAATCCACAGATAGTGAAGTTTAGTGGACTTGGTACGACCAGCAACCTGTCGGCGTATGCTCCTTGGACGTAGCCCTTAGCGGTGAACTAAGTAAAATTGCTGTGTCCTGTGCTTGCTTTACATTCTGTTTATATTGTGCAGTAGGAAATAGAGAGAAGAGTGTTTTTCTTAACAGCGAAACAAGATCAGAACGGGCTTTAATTTTTAATTAGTCATACCCTGATTCACCCCCCCTCTCAGGGTATTCAGCCTAGTGGACCTAACAAGCACACGAGCTATCCAGGTCCTCAGACCTCTACTATAGTTCTATGTGGGAAAGAAAAAAAGGTATAAAGAGTTTGGTGTGATGATTTCAGTATCCTCCAGTTCAGCTTAGGAGTCAGTGTGTGTCCAAACAGACAGAAACACACACAATGCTCGTAATGTAATAAAAATGATCACAACAAATCAATAATATGGAGATGAGTTTAGAATGATCTTGTGTGATTTCAATGCTTATTTTAATTCCTTTGGATAGAAGCAGATGAAGCTTTAAGTCATTTTCAGGAAGTTGTCTCAAAAATAGAGTGTCGTGGTTCTGTTCCTTCACTTCCAGTATAGGTGTTCAGCTTGAATGTGAGATTATTCATTGTATCACTTGAACCTACTCTTTGAACATCTGTTCTTGATGTGTATGAGTGTTCTTAGATTTCTTCATGTGTTCTTCTCTGCATGTACATGTGTATCTTCTTGTATGTGTCTCGTATGTATCTTCTGTTCTTCCTTACATATATGTCTTGCTTCTCCAGTGGCTCGATATTCCTTTTATTTATTTTTTTCTCCAACAATGGGAATTATTACCTTTCACAGGTATGAGGTATGGTTCCCAAACATGCCAACAACCCACATTAATTAATAGCAGTTGTATTGAATTAATCAAATATGACCATAAGAATTATATTAATAATATTGAAAAAGTAGAGAATTTGAATAACAGTGACTAGTTAAAAGTCATCTTCCATCAGTAGCTCTCTATCGGTAGACTTGTAGCGGAAGATATTGTAGTAGTAGCTCATGTATCAATAGCTCCATGTGTAGAAGTAGCTCCTTGTATCACTAGCTCTTTGTAATGGTGTACTTCTATCAGTAGCTCTTCCTCACTATCAGTAGTTTTTATTATTGGTAACGGTAGATCTCTCTATCTAAAGCTTGTATCAGTGGACATGTATTGGTGAACTTGTGTATCATTTACCTTGTCTATCAGTAGACTTAGTATATCGGTGGACTTGTCTAACAATGAACTTGTATCAGTCAGAATTATAACTAATAGTGACTTAAGAACTTAAATGATTACAGAGTAACTGTTCTATACATATTAGTTACAAATTGAATTAATATCCTAAATCATCATTGTTAAACATAAATAAACATTGATTAATATATTCCATGATATTTCATGATTATTTTGACATCCATACTAACTCTAGAACATGAAGGCATAGTTATGAAACATAATTATTATATAGATAAGCATGATTTGGGATTATCAGAACATATCTAATCATAATTGAGATTATCAAAATAGGTGAGGCCAATGATCTCCCCCTTTTTAATAATCACAAATTATGGCATTGTAATCTAGAATAAACATTAATGAGTCAGAGTAAAATACATCTAATGGAATTTCTCAATGTGTTCAGATCATAACTCTCAAATGTATCAGAGCTCCTCAAATATATCAGAGTTAAATTATGAACAAACATAAGCGTAAAAAATAGAATATTTATATTACCCAAAGACACATATTATAAGTTTCTACCTCTTAGTGTAATTTCTCCCAAAATTGTATGTTCTCCCCATATTATAATTTTTCTCCCCCTTTGAGATTAGGAAAGAGAGAAAAACAATGGTTCAGAGCATAAAGGAAGAAGAGAGAAAAAAAAATTTCATTTCACATGAAAAAGTTACATGATATAGAACAATGATTACTATCAAAATATCTAGCTTCATTCAATCAACCTCATGGAGGTCCACGTTAGATTTCCCTTTAGGATCGGAGGACTGAGGTTGGGTAGGGTGAGATGCAGGCTTGGGTACTCTATTAATTATCAAAGGTGGTTCAGCTACTGAAACATCGAAAGGTATGTAATGAGTACTCCTCTGTGTTATCATAGGATAAAGGCTTCTGATTTCTTGATCATGAGTCATTTTAGGTGTGGAACTAGCAGAACCTGTGGCAGGTAAGGTAGGAGGCACAATGATAGGTGTACTGTCCACATGCAAAAATGACAGTAAGTGATTCCTGAAATCCATAATAATACCTCCCCCTCTCTCCATGATAGAGATGAAATCATCCTTGTTCTCCATAAATTTTTCTAAAGCATGGGTCAACTCCCTGAGCTTACTAACTTGTTCTTTGAAGGATTGAGTGACTGGGGAAACTTCAGATTCTCTAAAAGGAGCATGAAATTATTGGTTAACTGATGTTTGGTTTACACTCTTTGAAAATAATAATCAATTTTGTATTTGATTTCCTTCTGGGATATAGTAGCATCACTCATATAATCTTGGATGATGTTTCTGATATCCCTAGTGGTAGTAATTACCTGAGAATCAGATGAGATACTGGCACGAACATGACCAATTTCTTCTTTCAACACAGATATAAACTATTCCACATCAACTAAAACTTTGGATGCACTAAGAGGTGCTATAGTGAAATCTATTGTTTCTTTGAAATACTGATTCAAATTACATATCAAAATTTTCACAAAAAAATCCTGAGTACTGACATGCATTTTTATGGTCCTGTTAAAATCTTCAAACACATCCACAAACTGTTTCACTATAACTCGAATGTAGTTGATGTCAGTTTCAACTTGTAATTTAGAACTCATGAAGGTTTCAAATGAAGCAACTGATTTCCATAGAGATTCAATAGCCTCTGATAATATTTTAACTTGATTTTGACATTCTTTTACTTAATCCATCACTTCTTTCAAAACACTTTACAAAACACTTCCCAAAGAAAATACCTATGAACTTTCCATCTTACTTATATCTTCAACAAAACAGGTTTTCAATTCAGATTTTAGTGCCTCAAGATCTCCTTTTCTCACAATGTGTTCAGGAAGAGCTAGAGGAGCTACTGGGTGAGCAGTAACTTCCTCTGAGAAAATATAATAAGACATTGGATTCCTTCTAATGGGTGTATCATCATCAGAATCAGGATAGTCTAGTCCCAATACAACAAATCATGGATCTACAGACCAATCTTCCACTTCATAGGTCACAGAAACTGATCCTATCTCTATAGGTTCCTCCCCCTCAACTTGATCTTCCATCACCATATCTGCAGCAGCAGCGGCAACATCATTGGTTATTTACTCTTCAGAAGATTCATCTACAACCATATTTATATCAGAACCAGGTGGCACAAGTTGGGGTAAATTAGCAATAGGTGCTGGTTTGTCCACTTCAAGAACCTCCTCAAGAGGCATAATAGAGATCTCAATTAGAGGACTGAGACTCAAACATGTACTTCCATTTTCAAATAATTTTTATTCTTCATCATCAATACTATTGGAATCAGCAGCAGTATCCTTATGATCTGATCTGGACAGGTCTTCCTCATTACAGATATTTCATCAATACTTTCTCCCAGAACTGCTTCCTTTCTAGGTAGGGTCACAGGTGGACTTGCTTTTCCATATGATACCTTTTTAGTAGTTGTTCTTGGAGGAAAATCATGATATATTCCATATTCAATAGAGATATCCTCCTCAGCGTCATCATCACTGTATTGAGGTTCCTCCTCATCAGGTCCTAGACCTGGATCCCTCACATCCTTTGGTCTGAAAGGATGGTCCACAGGATTGAACTTTTCATACAACTTCCCTTAATCACTGAACCATTCTCTTCTCCATGGGTTCAAGTTAATCATCATGTATTTGCAAACATTTTTGGTGATACATTAGTTGTCATTCACAACTATAGTCTCATCTTGAGACCTGGCTATTCCCTTTACTTTAAGCATTAAAGATATCAACTTGGAAAAGAACAAGGCATTTGTTTTTTATTTCAGCCATGTGATATATTCAATTTGAACCATCTGAATCCTACATAGATTTACTTTGACACCATGACTTAGTAGATGCAACAATAATATATCTTGGAATCTGAGGTTTTCAAAATCTCCTCTATGCTGGATGAATTTGAACATCAACCGGTTTTCTCCATCCATTTCTGTAGCAACTACTCTTCTTGGTGTGTCATCTCCAGTTAGCACTTCCAAAGAATTTTCATACTCAAAAAAATCACTAGAAATGGGTACATACTTTGAATAAAAATTGAAGATACCTTCATGGGGTACTCTTAGACAATCATCCCATTCGATCGAGGCGAATGAAACTTATTTTCCATTAACAAATGAGAAGAACCGATTCTAATTATCCAGTTTTTCAAATTTGATAAACTCATAGAAATATTTAACCAACTTAGGATAATACGGTCCATTGTTGTTTGAGAAGCACTCAACCCATTACTACTTTTCAAGCACTCTTAGAATTAATGACTTACAGTTCATCAACCATTCCACGCATAACTCTTTCTCAACTACTATTTCCATTTTTATGAGATGAGAGTTTATAGGTTTATTTACACCACTACTACTACTAGACTCTCCTTTGAGTCTCCTGAAATTTAGCTCATCACCCTCTTCATTGACTGTCAGTCTCTTCACTTGTGTCATTCTACGAATCGTGAGGCTTTGGGTTCGAGAGAAACAAAGGTTTGGGAGATAAGGTTTGAAGTTAAAGGGTTCGAGGTGGATTGAAATGAGGTTAAGACTAATGTTTAATCATTTAGGAATCAAGAAATAAATAAATAAAACATAATAAATATAGTACAAACGATATAGACTCCAGTGGAAAAAACACGAAGTTTAAAAACAGTGCAAACTAGCGGTAACATATACTGATGAGGATTCCTAACGGTGAGGTCCACTAACAGTGAGGTTCTAACGGTGAGGTCCATACTAGTGAAGTATAACGGTGATGTCCATACCAGTGAGGTATAGAGGTGAGGTCCATACCAGTGAGGTATAATGGTGAGGTCCATAACAGTGAGGTATAATTGTGATTTCCATACTAGTGAGGTATAACGGTGAGGTCCATACCAATGAGGTATAATGGTGAGGTCCATACCAGTGAGGTATCCTTAAACTATTTAGAAAAAAAATTCATTAATAATTCATCTTTGATGTAATTTAACATCTATGAATTTAAAGGTTTGGTAAATATATTAGCCAACTTATTTTCAGTTCCAATGAATTCAAGAGTTAGATCACCTTTTGATAATGATCTCACAAAAAGTGAAGTCTTACATCAATGTGCTTAGTCCTGGAGTGGGACATAGGATTCTTAGAAATGTTGATTGTACTAGTGTTATCACAGTTTATAGATACATGTCTAAATTGATATCCATAGTCTAATAGAGTGTGTTTCATCCACAGAATTTTTGCACATCAACTAATAGCAGCTATGTACTCTGGTTCAACATTAGACAATGTAACAGAATTCGGCTTTTTACTACACCATGATACTAAATATTTACCTAGAAAGTGACATGTTCCCAATGTACTCTTCCTATCTAACTTGCAACCAGTAACGTCAACATCTGAATAACTTATTAAATCAAAATATTGTCCTTTTATATAAAATAATCCTAAATTAGTAGTATGTTTAAGATATTTTTGAAAATACTTTTAACAGTAAGAAAGTGTGATTCTTTTGGATTAGCTTGAAATCTTACACACATGCATACACTAAACAAGATATCTAGTCAACTAGTAGTAAGGTAAAGTAAACTCCCAATCATACTTATATAATTTTTTTGATCTACTGGTTTCCTATCTTCATCAATATCCAATTTACATGTGGTACTCATAGGTGTATCACATCCCTTATTACTATGCAGACCAAAACGTTTTATAAGATCCTTTTTATATTTTATTTGATTTAAACAGATACCATCATTATTTTTAAAAACTTGAAATCCAAGAAAATATTTGAGTTCTCCTATTAAACTCATTTTAAATTCACTTTGCATACTCTTTGAAAAATAAATTCACAAAGAATTTTTAGAAGATCTGAAAATAATATCATCAACATAGATTTGTACTATCAAAACATCTTTGTAAATACTTTGGATAAAAATTGTTGGATCAAAAATCCCTTTAATAAAACCTTTTGAAGTAATAAAATTACTATGTCTATCATACCAAGATCGTGGATCTTGTTTTAAACCATATAAAGCTTTAAAAAGCATAAAAACTTGATTTGAAAAATGAGGATTAGTAAATCCAAGTGGTTGGTTCAACAAAAAAATCTTCAATTATAAAACCATTTAGAAAAGCACTTTTAACATCCATTTGATATAACATGAAATTCAGATGAGTTACATAAGCAAGTAGAACCCTAATTGCTTCTAACCTCGCTACAAGTGCAAATGATTCCTCATAGTATGTTCCTTCTTCTTAACTATATCCTTGTGCAACTAGTCTTGCTTTGTTTCTAATGATATTTCCAGATTCATTAGATTTGTTTCTAAACACCCATTTAGTGCCTATAGTCAAAGGGTCCTTAGGTTTGTCTACTAATTCCTAGACTTTTTTTATTCCAAATTTATTTAATTCTTCTTGCATAGCCATTACCCAAAATTCATCATTGATGGCATCATTCATATTTTTAGGTTCTGACTATGAAAGAAAAGATTAATATTCAACATGATTTATTATAGAAGCTGTAGTCTGAGTCCCTATATCTAAATATCATACTACAGTATCTAAAAGACAATTTTAAGGGTCCTAGTTGGTCTAGTAAAGGTAGGGATAGAAAGTTCAGGTTCATTTATAGGTTCGGGTTCAACAGAAACAAGTTCTAGAAAATTTTCAGAACTGGTTGTCTTAACAACAGTTTCACTATTTTTGTCATTAAGGTTTAGAATTGAAATATCTTCTTCAATATTTTCAAGAGGGGTCTTAGGTTCATGTGGATCAGTTTCATCAAATTTGATGTGTACAGATTCTTCTACACATTTGGTCCTCTTATTAAATACTCCATAAGATTTTCTAGATATAGAAAAACCTAGAAAGATTCCTTCATTGCTTTTTGATGAAAACTTATCAAGATTATATTTAGTATTGAGGATGAAAACTTTGCAAAAAAAAAACTATAAAGTAATTAACCTTAGGCTTCCTATTATTCCATATCTCATAATGAGTTCTTTTGAGAATTGGTCTAATCAGGACTCTATTTATAATATATCAAACTGTATTAAAAGCTTTAGCCCAAAAGTAAATAGGTATATCATATTCATTAATCATAGTTCTTGCAATTTCTTGAAGTATTCTATTTATTCTTTCTACTATACTATTCTATTGAGGTGTTCTGGGGGTAGAGAAATTATGACTATAGCCATTATGTGAGCAATAGGTTTTGAACTCATGATTTTAAAACTCACGACCATGGTCACTTCTCAGGGTATAAATATTAAGTCCACTTAGGTTTTCTACATACTTGGAGTATTCAATGAAATAAGAACATGCTTCAATTTTATGATCTAGAAAGTATACCCAAGTATATCTAAAAAAATTCATCAACAAGGACATAGACATAATGCTTCCCATTTAAGCTAGAAACTCTAGATGGTCCAAATAAATCCATATTAACCAACTTGAGAGGTTGATAAGTTGAAACTTCTTTATTTTATTTGAATGAAACTTTATGTTGTTTTCCCTTCTAACAAGGATTAAAAACTTTATCTATTGGGAATTCTATTTTGGGCAAGTCTCTAACAAAACCTTTCCTAGTAATTTTCCTGAGTGAATGAACATTGAAGTGTCCTAATCTTCTGTTCCATAGCCAGGATTCTTTACGAAAAGCATTTAAACAAGTAACATTTTATTTAGCTAAAGAATTCAAATCTATAGCATATAAATTTTCATTTCTTAATGCAGTAAATACCAAAAAAAATTTAGAATTAAAAACATTACATGAATAATTTTCAAAATTTAAATTTAATCCATCATCACACAACTGAGAAATACGTAAGAAATTTTATTTTAATCCATAAAAATATAGTACTTTAGAAATTAAAATTGAATCAGTGTTACCAATCTAGCTTAAGCCGATGATGTTTCCTTTTGAGTTATCCCCAATGGTGACATCTCCTCCATCAACATTGATTAAGATCTTAAAGCATGAGTAGTCTGCTATCATATGCCTTGAACATCCACTATCCATGTACCATATCTTCCTATAGGAACTTTTCAAGAAAGTTTCCTATAAAACAGATTTAGACAGAAAGTAATTTTGGTACCCATATTTTCTTGGTTCCAGAAATGTTAGCAAGTAAAACTTTAGGCACCCATATTTTTCTAATGAGATTTCTATAATTAAAATATTCTAATGATTTTGATAAATAAATTTTTTTAGTCTATAGGAATTTGAATAGCTAGATGAAGAAAAAGAATTTCCAGAACTTGAACTAGCAGCATACTATCCAGATTTTTGAATAAATTTACTTTTAATAATCTTTCTCTGTCCATGCTAGTAACCTATACCAGTAGTATACTTTTGTGCAACTTGTTTTCCAAGAATTTGAGTGAGAGTGGATTTTTCACTTGTAAACTTCTCTAACTCTTTTCTAAGTTTCTCATTAGAAAATTTAAGTTTAGTATTCTCCTTCAAGAGTTGAGAATTATTTTAATTTTCTATACTAAGAGCATAACTAACAATACTATTCAAGGCATACGACTTCTTTAATGATTTGTACTTATCTTTCAGCTCATTAAAAGTATCTTCTAACATGTTACAATATTCAAATAATTCAGCTTTAGACATATTATCATCATTATTTGAATCAATTAAATTCCAAGAATAATAATCATTGTGTATAAGGGAATTAAGTGTTACCTTAGATGTTTCAGTCATGAAACACATGTAGGCATGATTATTTTCTTCATAATCAGAAGCTTCAGATCCACTAGAGCTGTCTTCAGAAGAAATCCATGTAGCTTTCATGTATTTCTTGTATTTCTTATCCTTATATTCATAATTTTTTTAAATTTAAGTTTTGGATAGTCAGCTTTGACATGCCCTTTTCTAATGCACTCATAAAAAACTATTCCATCATCATTACCAATTTTCCTCCAGTCTTTCTTCCAATTTCCTCATCGATCATAATTACCCTTATAATAAGATTTTATAAAGAATTTGTTCTTTTTATAAAATTTCTTGAATCTCCTGGTTATCTGATCCATCTCTTCATCACTATCTGAGTCAGAATTTTCACTAGTTGAGCTTTCTTTAGTTATCTGAACCTTCTTTTTGTCCTTGCTCTTTGAAGTAGTGGAATTGAATGCACATGACTTCTTCTTAGGTTCAACATCTTCCTCTTTATTCACTTTTATCTCTTCTTCTTACATCATGAATTTACCAATGTGCTCCTTGACAGGTATCTTGACAATGTCACATGATTCACGTATAAAGACAGAGGTTTCTCTCCATATGTCTGGTAGGAATCTTAGTATCCTCATGATTAGCTCTTATGTTGGAACAACTTTTCCCAGTGAGCTCATTGTATTTACTATCTGATTAAACCTAAGATACATATCAAAAACAGATTCATAATATTTCATTTTAAAATTATCATACATAATATTGTATGTATTTAGTCTCATTTCCTTAACATTGGGTGTTCCCTCATGGGAAATAGCCAAAGTATCCCAAATTTCATAATAAGTCTTACAAGCAGATATTCTATTAATTTTTTTATCTATTAAAGCACAATACAAGTCATTCATTTATTTACAATTATTATTTTAATCAGCTTTCTTAGGTTCATCCCATGTAGTTCTAGCAGTTTCTGGAATCTTATACTGAGTCTCTATAGTAGTCCTGATATCAAATCCCATAATTTCTAAATGGATTTTCATTTTTATTTTAAATTGGACATAGTTTACACCATTAATTAAGGGTTTCCTATTGGTAGCTATGACTTCTAATCTGTTATCCATAATAACAATGTTTTAAAAAGATATATAAAGATATAAAAATTTAGACTTAACATAAATTTTGAGATCTTTACGATACAACTAAAATCACAGTTGAAAACTTTTCACAAATAGAGTGTTTTGAAAAATTTGTATCTAACTACTTTGATACCAAATGTTTTCTTAGAGGATACTCAAGAGGGGGGGGGGGGTGAATTGAGTTCCTATTTTAAAAAAATTCTGTTTAAAAGATTTGTATTGAAATCCCCAAATTCATAAAACAAGTTAAACTATAGTAGATTTTTAAAGATTGTAAGTGTTAAATTAGTTTCTCAAAGATTGATTATTTCTCAGTTAACATAATATGAAGATTATGCTAGCTTTTGAAACTAAATTACGGGCTAGAAATAATTATAAACACTTTCTAGTTCAACTATAAGAGTTTATTTAAAACAGATTTGACTTTTAAAGTAATTAGCAGCGGAATATTGAAAACAGTTTAAACTGAAATAAGATGCACAATAGTTTTAACCAAGAGGTTCAGTCTCAATCTGAGACTTAGTCCTATAAAATATTTTATAAACAAAACTTTGATCCACACCCTAGATCGGGGTTTACAATAGTACTCAGACTGTCTAGGTCCTCATACCTCTACCATAGTTCTACATGGGAAAGTAACAACAACAGCACACGGGCTGTCCAGGTCCTCAGACCTCTACTACAGTTCTACGTGGGAAAGAAAAAAAGGTATATAGAGTTTGGTGTGAGGATTTTAGTATCCTACAGTTCTTCATAGGATTCCGTGCATGTCCAAACAGACAGAAACACACACACTGCTCGTAATGTAATAAAAATGACCACATTAGAGAAATAATGTGGAGATGAGTTTAGAATTCTATTGTGTGATTTCAATGTAGCTCTGGACTCATTTGGATAGAATCATATGAATCTTTGAGTCCTTCTCTAAAAGTTTTCTGGAAAACAGAGTTTTGTGGTTCTGTTCCTTCACTTCCAGTACAGGTGTTCAGCTTGGATGTGAGATTATTCCTTATAGCACTTGAACCTCCTCTTTGAACTTCTATTCTTGATGTGTATGAGTGTTATTCGATTTCTTTGTGTGTTCTTCAATGCATTTACATTTGTATCTTCTTGTATGTGTCTCGTATGTATCTTCTGTTCTTCCCTATGTATATGTCTTGCTTCTCCAGTGGCTCGATATTCCTTTTATTTATTTTTTTCTTCGGCAATGGGAATGATTACCTTTTACAGGTATGGGGTACTATTCCCTGACATGGAAACAAACCACATTAATTAATAGTAGTTGTATTGAATTAAGAAAATATGACCATTAACATTATATTAATAATATTGACAATGTAGAGAATTTGAGTAACAATGACTGGTTAACAGGCATCTTCCATCAGTAGCTCTTTGTCGGTAGACTTGTAGTCGTATCTCTTGTAGCAGTAGCTCATGTATCAGTAGCTCCATATGTAGCGGTATCTCCTTGTATCAGTAGATCTTTGTAACAGTATACTTATGTCAGTAGATCTTCCTCACTATTAGTAGTTGTTATCATCGATAGTGGTAGCTCTCTCTATCGGTATCTTGTATCAGTGGACTTGTATCGGTGAACTTGTGTATCAGTGACCTTGTCAATCAGTAGACTTAGTCTATCAGTGGACTTGTATCGGTGAACTTGTGTATCAGTGACCTTGTCAATCAGTAGACTTAGTCTATCAGTGGACTTGTCTAACAGTGAACTTGTATCAGTCAGAATTATAACTAACAATGAATTAAGAATATAGATTCTTACAAAGTAACTATTCTATGCATATTACTTCCAGATTTAATTAATATCATACTTCATCATTGTTAAACTAAATAAACATTGATTAACATATTCCATGATATTACACGATTATTTTGACATCCATACTAACTCTAAAACATGAAGGCATAGTTATGAAACATAATTATTATATAGATAATCATGATTTGGTATTATCAAAACATATCTAATCATAATTCATATTATAAAAACAGGTGAGGCCAATAGTGGTTTTGATTAGTTTAATGTGAGGTGTCCCAAATCTAAATAATAAAGAATTCCCTCTCTATTCCTATATAAATCCACCCAAGCTCCCACATCCACTTCACTCAAGGCCTTTGGATTTCAACCAACCCCTGACCTCCTCTCTCTCGATTCCTCCAATGATGCCCCATGCTCCCAAGAGGCCTCCCTCAATCCTCTCCAATTCCTTTGGGATCACACTTCCAAGTAAGGGATTTCTTCTTTTCTCATTTTTGTCCAATTTTCTTTAAGTTGTTATGACCTTTTTTCAATTAAAAATGTTGTGGTATGATTTCAAACCTCCCCAATACTGCCCTCATTATTTTTTGATGATGGGAGACCCCTTTCTCTCTCATTAATGCCTCCCATATACACCCATTACAATGCCAAAATTCTGTGATGGATTTATCTCTCCTCTTTTACATCTAAGTAATTATTTTGATTTATGCATCTAAATTCCATTATGTTTGTTTTAACATGTATCTATATAACCCCATTACTTTCCATTTCATGTAAATATTATGAGATACCCCTTTATCTATCATCAACCATTTTTTATGAGTTCTTATTTCACGTCTTTATGCTGCCAAAATTGCATTACGATTTTCCAAGCCAATGTCATTGTGTAGTGAATACCATGCCCATTTCTCTATCAAGGGTATTCACCTTTATTAAAATTTAATTATTGATTATAAAGATTCATGTATGTATTCCAAATCCCTTTATCGTGGAATAAATGGTGATGATTGATTCCATATTGTATGATCCATGTGGCACACTTATGCATGAAATGAAATGTTTAAGAAGGGTGTGCCCTGATAGCACTCCAATGCATTGGGTAATGTATAGTATCATGATACATCATGTGTAATGGGCATTGACTCATGATAATTTTAGTGCAATGAGGTTTTACTCATGCTTTATGTGCAATGAGGGTCTACTCATGCTCCATGTGCAATGAGCCTTGGCTCATGGTAATTCCATGCTAAGTGTTGTTGCCACATTTCCATGTTATGATTATCATGCTTTATCATGGATTTATGTTCATGTTTCTATTGTGCTCCATTAATATGCCTATTTTTAACATGTATTATATTCCTCATGTTATTCCATGTTTATTCCCTTACCGGGCTTTATAGCTCACCCTTTTCTTGTGCATGTCCAAAGGTTATCCCATGCAATGCTAAGTACGAGGGAATGCATTGGTATTGTAAAGGAAGTTTTCAATAATAATGTTGTGTGTTTTATATTATAACCTATTATGTAAGGTTCCTACGACCCAAAGACACTAGACTTATCGATCTTTTATGTTGTATCAAGTAAAGATTTTAGGTAATAAATCAGGTTTAAGTTTGTAATAAAGAGAAAGGTTTTTATATTTGGTATTAGAGGATAGGTTTAGTTATCTTTGGGATTAGGATTAGAAAACCCTAGTGAAGACATAGAGACAAGAATAAGTATAATAAAAACATCCCTATATATTGGTGAGTATTGAGTAAGTGGTTTATCAATAAAATACATCCCTATCTGGATACGAGTAGGTAGAGGCGGCTCTGGAATAGATGTATCCTAGGGGTAAAACCCAAAAACACCACTTTACACTAGACTCGAATAGGAACTGGTGCATGAAAATAGGCCTTGCTACACTCTTGGTTATGACACTCTTGAGGGATATGATTTGGAAAATTCACAATCTTAGTATGAACCCTTATTAAGGGAATTAAAAAAATGACACTAATAATATATGTTAGAATGTAGATAATGAATAGCATAGATTGAAGCCTATGGATTCATAAGTTAAGGAAATAAAAGTTATTTATATGTCATCAGTTTTTTCCATGGATTACCATTTCTGTGTTACCCCTAACTTTCTTTCTATTCTAGCCAATGGCTGGTAATAGGAGGACTCAAGATAATAACCGATGTGAAGATCAATGTGATGACTGTACTAATGAGATGCCCAATCTGATGGGAGCATGAATCACAAACTTTTTTATGCCTCTCTCTCTATTAACTCAAGCTCTAAATAATAACATGGTTCAAGAAGAACGTTCAACCGCCCCACTATGAAAGAACACATTTCTATTGAGATCTTTATGATATAAAGGCCTCCTACTTTTAATGGATCATCTGATCCCTCAATCGCCGAATAATTGATAAAATGCATTGAAAAGATCTTCTCCATCCTTCAATGTTCCGATAAAGAGAAGGTTCTTCTAGTTGCTTATCGTATGGAGGGTGAATCCAATCAATGGTGGACATTGATAAAAAATATGAAGCATGAGGGGGAGATCGAGGCATTGGATTGAAAGGATTTCTGGAAGATGTTTTTTGATAAATATTTTACGTGCACCCTCCGACTTAAGATGGAAAGGTACTTCATTGTCCTCAAGAAAAAAATGAAAAATTTGTCGAAGCATACGAGGAAAACTTCACAAGGCTTGCACAATACACCTCTGTCTTTGTCGTTACCCCTAAATTCAAGGTTGACCACTTATTTGGTGGGATGAAACCTAGCTTACAAAAAATGTTGGCGATCCGTGACTTCGACAGCTGTGAGGAAATTTTCCGATGTGCCCCCAAGGTCTAAATGGAGATTGTAAAATCTCAAGGGTATCATGGGGATAAGAAGCATAAGGTGGACATAAATGCTAGTGGTCTGATGGATAAATCCAACTGTACTAAGAAGATCCATCACCACACTTTCCAAAGGTGCTGAAAGAAGAACCCCAAAAATTTCCAAAAGGGGACGAGGAAATGTTTAGGTGTGGAAGGTAAGGACACCTAGCTATTAATTGACAACAAGAAAAACATGCGGCTGTAACAGAGGATAGGAATGCTCCGTTCGAACCTTAACACATTGTTCATTTCTAAAACTACAAAGAACCAGGGCATCTTAAGAATAAGTTCCCTAAGCCAAGGGGTTTAGGAGGCAACCAACAACCTCCAAGGCAGGAAGGGTGATCTTTTTCCATCAATACTACCGAAGTGAACCCCGGCAATGAAGAGGTGACATGTACACTAGTTATTCATTCAATAATAGTGTACGTAATTTTTGATTCAGGTTTTATGCATTCTTTTATATCCCAAATGTTTAGTAGAATAATCCCATAACCACCGCAAATCATGTAAGTAAAAATGTTGGTGAGTACAAAAAATGTGTCAATCATTTCATCCCATGAATATAAATCCTCCCATGTCTTAATCGGTGGATTAAATTTCCTGGAGAACCTTGTCATACTCCCTCTAGTGGAATTTGATGCAATTCTTGGTATGGATTGGATTTCCTAATGTAGAGCCAACATAAATTGTCGTGAGAGGGAAATCACTCTCCATGTGGATAATCAACCCTGATTCTGTACAAGTGCAAGGAGGAAGATGATTCTTCTTTAGATCCATCATCTCAAGAGTGGATATTAATTCCCTATAAGCATGCGTATCGGGCTTAGATGATTGAGTCTAAGGAGGCAACCATCCTTGTAGACATGCCTATTGTGGGGGAATTCATTGAAATGTTTCCTGAGGAATTTTCTGGTCTTCCTCCTAGAAGAGATGCTGAATTCTCAATTGATCATATTCCTGGGGCATTGCCAATATCCAAGACTCTGTATAGAATTGATGTTGTGGAGCTTGAGGATCTGAAGAAACAACTACAGGAGAATCTTGATAAAGGGTTTATATACCCAAGTGCTTCACCAGGTGGTGAACCGGTCCTCTTCATCAAGAAGAAAGATGGGTCAATGCGCCTTTGCATCGATTATCGTTAGCTTAACAAAATCATGATAAAGAAAAAGTATCCTCTCTAATGAATCGATTACTTGTTATATTAGCTGTGTGGATCACAATACTTCTCCAAGGTGGATTTGTGGTTTGGATATTATCAAGTAAGGGTGAAGAAGGAAGATATCCCCAAGACTCCTTTTAGAACAAGATTCCGGCACTATGAATTCATAGTAATGCCTTTCAGAGTTATTAATGATCTAGAAATGTTCACGGACATGATGAATAGAGTCTTTTGGGATTACCTCGACAAATTATTGATAGTATTTATAGATGATATTCTGATATACTCCAAATCCAAGGAGGATCATGAGGATCATCTAAGAAATGTACTAGAGACCATGCCGAAGGAGAAGCTCTATGAAATGTAAAACATGTGTGAGTTATAGTGGAATGATGTATCATTCATGGTCTATATCATCACAATAAATGGGATATCTATGGATCCCTCCAAAACCAATGCAATTGAGGGATTTATAAGGCCTACATTGGTAACTAATATCCATAGCTTCTTGGGGTTAGCTGGATATTATCGATGATTTGTGGGAAATTTATCACAATTGTCCTACACTCTTACCAAGATAACTCAAAAGGGAGTAATGTTTTCTTGGAGTGATGAATTTGGGTAAAGCTTAGAGGAGTTGAAAAGGAGGCTTATAACTACACAAGTGATCACATTACCCACAAGTGGCGAAGTTTTTTTTGTATTCAATGATGCTTCAAAGAAGGGAATGGGCTATGTGTTGATGAAAAATGACAAAGTCATTGGATATGCTTCAAGGAAATTGAAAGTTCATGAGAAATATTATCCAACACATGATTTGGAGGTGGCTGTGGTGATCTTTGCTTTAAAAATTTTGCAGCATTATCTCCTTGGGGACAATTCTGAAATATATACGGACCAAAGAAGCCTCAAGTATATATTCACATAGAAAGAGTTAAACATGCACTATCAATGATGGTTAGAGCCGATCAAAGACTATGAAAGCTCAATCCATTACCACCCTGTGAAATCGAACAATGTGGCAGATGCTTAAAGTATAAAGGACCCCATAATTCTATTATTGATGAGTGTTGAGAAGGATCCAATCTTCGTAGACTTGATGAATATGGACATGGTAATCATTAAGAAAAGGAACATCATCAATCCTTTCACAAATGATTGCTCAACCATCTATTTTGGAAAGGTTAAAGGATGCTCAAAAGGATGATGTGGGAATTCAAAATAATGTGGAAGCTATCAGAAAAGGGAAATCTTCAGATTTAAATGTTAGTGAGGAAGGAATTGTGAGATTTCAAAAAAGACCATGTGTTCTGTCAAGTCCATAGTCGAAGAAAGAACTTTTGGATGATGCACATAGTTCAAATTTCACTATTCACCCAAGAAACACAAAGATGTATCAAGATATCCAAGAGAATTATTGGTTGGATAATATGAAGAATGAGATATTTGAGTACACATCAATGTGCCTGGGGTGTTATCAAGTGAAGGTATAGAGGAAAAAGTCTAAGGGGATGATGCAACCATTTCCCATACTATCAGGGAAATGGTAGAGCACCACTAAGGACTTTGTCACTAGAATTCCGAAGACATCGAAAGGAAATAATGAAATATGGGTTGTTGTAGACTGTCTTACAAATTCTGCACACTTCATTGCAATTCGAGAGGATTTCTCATTAGATCAAGTGGCACAGATATACATCCGGGATGTGGTAAGGATGCATGGAGTACAACTATCTATTGTATCTGATTGAGATCCAAGATTCACCTCTAAGATTTGGAAGACTCTTCCTCATTATCTGGATACTGAAATGATCATCAGTATGACCTATCATCCTCAAACTGATGGCCAATCTGAGAAAACTATTCAGATATTGGAAGATATGTTAGGACATGTTCAATGGAATTTAATGGAGGTTGGGATCAACATCTTCCTCTGGTTGAATTCTCCTAAAATAAGAGTTTCCACTCGAGAATCTGAATGAGACCTTATGAAGCCATATATGGGAAGAGGTGCATAACACCAGAATGTTGGGATAAAGTCGGTGAGCTTAAGCTGCTAGGACCAGAAATGGTCGAAGAAATGGTGGAGAAGGTGAAAACCATTCAGCAACATATCTAGGTAGCCTGAGTCGACAGAAGAGTTATGCAGATAACTGTTGATGAGAACTTTAGTTTAAATTTGGATACATGGTATTTCTATGAATATATCCCTAGGAGAAGGTCATGAGGTTTGGAATGAAAGGTAAGTTAAGTCCTAGGTACATCGGCCCCTTCGAGATTATTGATCGTGTCGGGGTTTGGCCTATCAACTAGCACTTACACCTACCATGGACAAAGTACATGATGTCTTTCATGTATCCCTCTTAAGGAAGTACATTCTAGACCCTTCACATGTACTCATTTCAGAGGTAGTACAACTAGAGTATGATATTTCTTATGAGGAGCAACAAGTGAAGATCTTAGATTGTAAAGAAAAAGTTCTACGAAATAAGACAATGCCCCTTGTCAAGGTGTTGTGAAAAAACCACAAGTTTGATGAAGCGACATGGGAATCAGAGGAAGTTATGAATCATAGTTACCCCCATCTTTTTTAGTATGGAAAAAGAAAATTTCTAGGGTGAAATTTCTTAATGGGGAAGATTGTTACGACCTAAACTTTCATTAATGGAAATTCCTCTTGATCTAATTAAATAACTTATTATGGTTATATAAAATGTGAAATTCATTGGTTTTGTGTTTCTAGATTTTAAAATACAGTTAATAATTTTGACCATTGCTAATATATCCATTGAACAGTGATCACAAGATTAGTATAAATATAGGGATTTAACAAATCCAATTTACTTAGACAAAGGAAGTGATGGCCTCATCCATTAGACTTGCTTCGTACGAAGCCCATTTTTCGGAGCTCAGAAAGGAGGTGGAATCATTGGGCTTCACCCTTGACTATTTCCAGCCCAAGATTCAACACATTAAGCTTGAGCAGAACCAGATATAGGAGAAGTGGAAGTTAATAGAGATTACCACTCGAGTGATGTTATCCAAGCCACCCCAAGAGTCTATCACCATCGTACTCCTTGACCTTTAGTCTTATACGAGTGTAATAAGGGGTTATGTAACAAGACCCTAACATTATGAATATGTACATTATTTTTGTATAAATATTGTGCATTCATTTTATTATTGTTACTTTGTAAATAGTTCTTAAAGCATTAATACTATTTTTAGTTAATATATAAATAAGAAATATATTTTGATGAATTAATGTATTTTTGAATTAAATAATATTTTAATAAAATATTATTATTATTATTATTAAATTACTTTTTATTAAATAAATTATTGTATAATTTTATGAATGAAATTGTAAGTTTTATTATGTTTTGAAAGCTGTTTTTGTCAAAACCCATGAATTTTCAATAAATGTCGGTTTTTATTTTTAAAGTAAAAATTCACATATTTAAAAAAATATTTAGATAAAATGAATACTATTTTTGGAATTGGGATGTTGAAATTATCCAATGGTGAATTTTTCATAATTTTCTGAGACAGTCGAATTTTTGGGTAAAAATTAAATATCGATTAATTATATAATGTGTTTTATGACATCATAATAACCCAATAGTGATGTAATAAAATACTATAAACATTATGTTAGGCCAATTTATGTTTTACCATTCAAATAATGTGATTTTGTGTTTGATTTATTTTACAAAGCTTTAGTGGACCCTTCAAGACTTATAAATCATTTTTTCCTTTTAAATTGATTTCCATGGGAGTGTGACTCACCTCCTCATAATCAACCCTATTATTTTAAAAATTTCGGTCATTGTCCATATAAAATATTTTCTTCCACTCAGTTTTGGAAAAACCCATGGGCAAAAACCATGGGCTGGTTTGTGGTTTTGATTAGTTTAATGTGAGGTGTCCCAAACCTAAATAATAAAGTCTTCCCTCTCCTTTCCTTTATAAACCCTCACAGGGTCTCACATCCTCTTCACTCAAAGAATTTTGAGTTAGACCAAACTCTTACCACCTCTTTTTATAATCTCCCCATGGTTCCCCAAGCTCCAAATAGGCCTCTCTCAAGCCTCTCGCAAGCCTTTGGGATCAAACTTCCATGTAAGGGATTTCTTTCATTCACATTTTTGTCCAATTTTCTTTAAGTTGTTATGACCTTTTGTTTTCAGTTAAAAATGTTGGGGTATAATTTTTCATTTCCTCCATACTTCCCTATTTATGTTTTGATGATGGGAGACCCCTTTATCTCTCTTTAATGCCTCCCATGTACAACTGTCACCATGCCGATATTCTGTGAGGGATTTCTCTCTCCTCTTTTACATCCAAGTAATTATTTTGAATTATGCATCTAAATTCCATTATGTTTATTGGGAAATATATCTATATGAACCCCTTACTTTCCATTTAAAGTAAATATGACGAGACACCCCTTTATCTGTCATCATCCATTTTTTATGAGTTCTTATTTCACGTTGTTATGCAGCCAAAATTGCACAATGATTTTCCAAGCCAATGTCATTGTGTAGATAATACCATTCTCATTTCTCTATCAAGGGTATTCACCTTTATGAAAATTTCATTATTGATTATAAATCTTAATGTATTTATTCCACATCCCTTTATCATGGAATAAATGATGATTATTTATTCCGTTTTGTATGATCCATGTGGAACACTTATGCATTAAATTAAATTTTTAAAAAGGGTGCACCCTGATAGTCCTCCAATGCATTGGAAAAAATATAGTATCATGATACTCCATGTGTAATGGGTGTGGAATCAGGATAATTAATGTGAAACAAGGTTTTACTCGTGCTTCATGTGCAATGAGGTTTTACTAATACTAGATGTGCAATGAGTGTTGTCTCATGCTAATTCCATGTTAAGTGTTGTTGCCACATTTCTATGTTATAATTATCATGCTTTATCATGCCTTTATGTTCATGCTTATCTTGGCATCCATTGATATGCCAATTATCTAACATGTATTTTATCTCTCATTTTATTCCATGTTTATTCTCTTACAGGCTTTATAGATCACTCTTTTCTTATGCATGTCCTCAGTACGAGGGAATGTAGTGGTCATGTAAAGGAAGTTTTCAAAAAAGATATTGTGTGTTTCATGTTCTAAGATATTATGTAATGTTCCTAAGCACCAAATACACTAGACCTCTTGATATTATATGTTGTATCAAGTGAAGATTTTATGTAACAAATCAGGTTTAAGTGTGTAATAAAGATAAGGGTTGTTATAGTTTCCTTATTATCATTCATATACATTTTCCATATAAGATGAAATTTATTGATGTTACTAATTAATTATAGGGAATATAAAAAAATGATATAATTGTTATTCATCTTATGAATAGTTTATGTTTTAGATGATAATATTTTTATGAAATGTTTTATTTTTTCCACAAGTAATGTTATAATGAAAGGATCAAATACTTCAGAGACCTATTTCTTTTCCACTAGTTATGCTATGATGAAATGTTTATGAACCCATTTCTTTTCATGAGTTATAATATTATGAATGTTTTACCGATCATGTGGTACTCATATGTATGATTATAAATATTATATTTTTGGGACTTATGTCTCCCTTTTATTTATTTTTTAGATATAAATATCTCATTAGATAAATAAGAAGAGAATAGGGAGTGATCTCTTTTCAATAAGTTATTATGTCAAATATTATAATCTTTGGAGTGAACCATGAAAATTATGATTTTTTTTAAAGGTTGGGGCTGAAGTTTCATTTATTATTAAATCAAACCAAATACCTCTTTTAACTGGGTAGAGAAAGACCCATTACATACCCCGAAGGCCCAGTGGGCATTTATCCCATTACATAGCCCGTAGGCCCAAATATTTTTCCGAAGGCCCATTCTGTGAATAGTACTGCTATAGTACCACACTGCTATAGTACGCACAGTACCTGTTGCTGCTACAGTACCATGCCACCACTATAGTACCCTACCACCGCTATAGTGCCCATCGTTGCAATAGTGCCCACTGCTGCTACAGTACTGCTACAGTACCTGCACCCCATGGGTTTTGAACCCCCATTTTTCATATAGCATTACGGGGTTCTTACTACTAAGCTAAACCCCAACTAAAAATTATGATTTTTTTATCAGTGAACCCATTCAACAATGATACTTTGTAAAAATGATCCTTTAATACTATGTAAATGGTTTTCTATGATTATGTTTATACCAGAAATATATCTTATAACAATGTTATGTTAACATTGATCATGTTCATTTATTACATCTTCATTAATGACTTATGGAATTCCAGGAATTATTTTATGAATCAAGTTTCTGATCTATGATATGGAGGGTATTTTTTTAAATGACATTCTAATGTTCTTAAACCCTTATGATCATATTCTTTTAATATATCCCTTTCTTATACTTACAATGAATCTGATCTCATCATTTTTTATATTTCCTTTCCTAGGTTATGAAGAATGGAATTATGTATTATTTTACTAAAAAGGGTGATATTTTTAGAAAACTTACTGGGAGATGATATATATCACCAATGAAATAGTTGTTTATGCATCAACATTTCTAAAGGCACCAAACAAGAAATTTTTTTATAGATCACAATATTAGTTAATGATATCAAAAAATATGATGTATTTTCTATTTATGAGATATTTTGTTCTTTAATGTTTGTATAATAGTAAGGGAAGTATTCCAATCCTTAGTAACAATCAATTGTGATCATTGGGTGAAGAATAACTCTCATTTGAAGGGAATCATAAGGAATGACCTAGCACTTGGGTAGGTGGAAAGAGAACTACCTATGAGGTGCATCTACATATGAAATAATTTAATAGGTATCCATTATAGTCTGTTAATAATAAATCAAGATTGATATTGTTGGTATTAGAGAGACATTTACTCTATCCTTTGGAATCTAGAATGAAAAAATATTAGTTGGAACCATATAAATAAATATAAGTGTTAGAAAATATATTGTTTTTTAAGGAGAGTGAATGACATTTCTTAGATTTTACATACCTATTTATTTACTACAAGTTGATGTGGATGTGACACAGTTTTAGTAGTTGTAATAACTCCCAAATTAGAGAATTGTGCTTCACATGAAAGTAACATGGTTTATGGAAATGGGCCATGATTCATAGATATCATGAAACTCTCAAGGAAATTTTTTAGAAATTAAATAACTCTTCATAAAAAATCATGAAGTATTTTATTAATGGTCATGAATGACCAAGGCTAATCCATAGGTTAATATATTGGAAAGTATGTATCAGGGTTTATAAATTTATTAGGTGATTTTTCATTATTATGTATTCTTCTACTATGATTATTATTCCCCAGACTAGGCTTTTTGTTTGTAGTTAATGACAGAATCATGAATGAATCATGTCAATACAATTTGTGAAATAAAATAAAATTATTTTCCTCTATAGTAACTAAATATTGTGGTACCAAGAATGAAAAATATCATTCTTATAGTCACACAACATTCTCAAAATGTGAATCATGAAGAATATCCAAATAATAAATGGAGGTAATAATGTTATATTGAGCCCTTAATGAGGCACTATCCACCTTATTTTACTGGGTCAACTGATCCACCTATTACTATAAATTGGATCAGTACCACTGAAAATATATTTTCCATTATCAATTTTTTGGAACATAATGAAGTCTTTTTGTATATATATAATTTGAAAGGTTAATTGGAAGAATTGTGGATTATTACCAAAAATGTGAGCCAACAAGTTGAAATTGGATACATCTAATGGGTTGAGTTCAAGAAATAATTTTTAAAAAATTAATTTCCTCATATTCTTCAGAAAAAAGTTATTAATAATTAATTGGGTTATTGAATAAGGATGGTAAATATTTTGGTATATATATGAGGGAAATTTTATAAGTATTGAATGGTGTTGTTCTAGTATTTTCATCTAACCAGAATGTATGGTAGATCGATACTTAAATTCCTTAAATTAACGTCATCAATTGAAGCCTAGAATATGTGACTTCTGTTCTGATTATTAAATCATTTTTTTCCTATCATGGTTGAAATAAATGTTTTGGTTACACATAAATTTAATGACTTTGATAGGAAAATAATTATGTAATTTACAAGAATATATAAAAACCATAGATAGAAGAATATGATACTTCCCTCATGCTCAATGTGTAGAAGGAAAAATGGAGGAAAATATCATAAAGGGAATGAAAAATGATTTATGCTTTTTATGGATGTACATTGAAAATTTTATTATCGAAGTGATGGGAAGAAGTTATATAATTAAGAAAATAGATAGAAAGATTCACATAATGCACTACATATAATTCATTTATTCACATTAATGTATTATGTGAATTATGATAATAAACACCAAAATATGAAGGATAATTATAGTTTTCATTGTTTTAAACCAATTAATCTAAGAGTAAAATAGAAATCTCATGTGTTACCTACATTAGATAAGGTGTGTGATGAAGTCATGGTGAATGGTAAATTGGCCATAAAATCCTAAATACTAAAGTTTTATTTGAATATAGATCTACCCACTATGTTATAACTAATTGATTTTCTAATGGTATCAAACATTTACCCTAAATATTATATTTTGAATTATTAGTGAAAACACTTAATGATAAAATGAAATTATCACAATTCTATGAATTTATTCCGGTTGATGTTTGTTGGAATGTGCTTGCTACAAATATTTTTATTCTCAATCTAGTAGATTTTATGTTTTCTTATGCATAGATTATATTTCATAGATATAGGCCACATCAATTACACCGAAATGGGAGTCTCAATTTATATTTGAATCCAACCTATGATCATATGCTATTGAGATGATAAATATGATCATTCGATGGAAATAAAATCCATTTTAGGGGTTTTATTTAGATTTTATTTGGGTGTTTATCTCCGATTGATGGGGATACACTCAAAATCTATGACATTTATTTTATATAATAGATTTTTCTTTTCATGAATACTATTATAGTCTTCCAATGAAACGTAATATTGAATTCCCAATAGAACCAATAACAATTGACAAAACTATTTCAAAGTCACCATTTTTAATGGACATGATTAAGTTGAAGGAATTGAAGAAGTAACACCAAGAGAACCAGGAAAATTGACTCATTCATCTATGTTTATAGAATTGAGGTGGAATTATTATATTTTCTAATAAGAAATATGTATTTATTAACATATTCATTAATTATATTGATATAAACATGATCCTGATAAAGAATATATATCATCTCCATATATTGATGACCTATTTGATCAAATAAGAAGAGCTCAATAATTTTTGATGATTGACCATTATTCTATATATCATCAATTGAGGTTCATGAAGGGGGATATGCCCACGAAAAAATTTCATTCAACTTATCAACTCTATGAGTATATAAAAATAAAAATTTTATTCTTAATTCCCCAACTATATTCATAGAGTTAATGATTAGACTCTTCATAGATTAACTTACTCATTTTGTGGTATTCTTTATTAAAAATATTATAATTTATTAAAATAAAAATAATATCATGAATAACGATTGAGAATTACAATAAATTACATAAATAATGTGATTCTAATTTTTTTTACAAAGTGTGATTTTCTATACATAAGGAATAATTTTTCTATCATATAATGTCATGATTGGTTATATCAGTAGATCCAAAAAAGATGAAGGAAATTAAACATTAGCACATACAATAAATAGTGGTTGATACTGATAAAATACTTTTCTTATATGGGCATTATATGGGATTTTTGGAGAATTATTCCCAACTATTTAATCCAATCACCATGAAAACTAGAAAGGGATACATGTTCCACCAGATAGATGAATGTGTGGGAAATTTCAAGCAACTGATGAACAGATTAGTCAGTCCACCTATGTATAAATTAATAATAACTACAACAGGGGTTTTGATCTATAGTGATGCATAAATGATGGATTTGGAAGGGTTCTCATGATGAATGACATTTTTATAGATTATACCACAAGAAAACTGATTTTTGAGGAGAAATGTTACTTAACTCATAAATTGTTTCTAGATATAGTATGTATTCTTAAAGATATGCTTGTATTATATTTATTGAGAAATTCATGATATATATACTGATCATAAGAGTTTACAGTATACGTTCATGTATAAATAGATTAATATGAGCCATAGTAGATAATTGGATAATATTTTTTATTTCACAATAAATTTCCATCTAGGGAATGAAAAAAATGTCACTGATGCATTGAGTCAAATGGATCCTAATACCTTGTTTATGAAAAGGATCTAAAATTATGTCATATATAAGGATTTTCAATGGATGGATCAAATAATTGTAATATAATGGGGAAAATGTCATCTTTTTCAAAGTAGTTTTTATCCATCAATCCATGTAATGATTAAAAAGTTTTATATGGAACAAATAGAGATTTAGAAAAGGTTAATAATTTGTATGAGTTTAACCATGGATGTGATGGAATGATATGTTTTAAGAACTTTGTATGTGTTCAATCCATATAATATTTTATGAAATATTTATTAAAGGAAGGTCATAGTAATTAATTCTTTATTCATACCAGAAGTATAAAGATTTAAAGAAAACTGAAAGTGTATTTTTGGTGGGAGAGCATGAATAGAGATATTAGAGAGCTTGTATATTGGTGTATGGTATGTTATCATGTTAAATCTAAGAGAAAAATGTCTAAGGCATTATTTCAACCATTCAAGATAGTGGAATTGAAATGGGAAAATATCACCATAGATTTGTTTTTCATTATAATCCCTAAAAAAATTTAAAGGGACTGGTTCTCTATGGGTTGTAGTCAATATCCTTAAAAATTCAGAACACTTCATCAATTTTAGATATGTTTTTTCCTGGGATTAGATTTCTAGAATATTTAATAATTATGGGTAATATTTTCATGGAGTACCACTTAAAATTTTATCTAATTAACATTCCAGGTTTAACATGATGTTATGAAAAATTCTTTAACAAGCTCATGATACATATTGTAATTTCATAACCATGTATCATCCTAAAATAGATTTTTAGTATGAGAGAAAAATCCAAACCCTAGATGATTTGATATTATTTTTTCAATGAATTATATAGGAGGTTTGGATCAACACCATCATCCATTAAAATTTTAACATAAAAATAGATTTCACTCAAGAATTCAGATGGCTCTTTATGAATCCCCCTATTAAATAAAGTATATATCTCCAACATATATGGTTGAAGTTGGGGGAAGAATTCCATTTAGACCCGAGATAGCTGATAAAATATAATATGATATTAGTTTTATTCAACAACACATAGGGCCAGCACGTAATTAGCAAATAATAAAAAGCTGATAATCATCAGTGTGATCTAGAATTTGTAGTTAGTTCCAAGTTCATTTTAATAATTTAACCATATAATAAGTTTATGATATTTTTGATGAAATGGAATCTACGACCTAGTTATATCAATCCCATTGAAATTTGGGATTGTATCATTGTGATATATTATTAATTTCCACTTTCACTGAGCCCCATTGAAGTCCATAATTTGTTCCATTTATCTCTCCTAAAGAACTATATATTTAATCCTTTACATGTACTAAAATATTAGGTCTAATCAATAGAGTGTGATAACTATTTTTATGACTATCCAGTGAGGATTCAAGATTATATAAATAATTCATTATGAAATAAGTTCAATCACCGAGTCAAAGTGTTGTGGTGAAACCACCAAATTGTGGAAGCTAATAGGAACCATAGTATGTAATGATGAAAAAGTAACATTTTTGGTTTTTACCCAAGTGATAGAATTTCAAGGATGAAATTATATTTATGGGGGATATAATATAATAGCCTGGTATTTTATTAAATATAAATTTTTATGTAAATTTATTTTCATTGATATATTTTTCTACATACAACAATTAGTTTTTAAAGAATAATGATATATTATTACTTTTATTATTTATAAAATTCCATTATAACCTTACTATTAAACATAGTTATATTAATATGAATAAAAACTTATTAAATATTATGTATAATTTTTTTTATAAAAATAAATTATTTTGAATAAAACACGTAATTTTTATTATTTTTTAATGTTTTGAAAATACTATTTTTTAAAAAAGTGTTTTTACTTCATTTTTTTATAAAATAATAAAATATATTATTTACACTATAGAAAATTTATTATACAAAATTAAGTTATATTTTTAAATATATATGTAATAATTATATTTCAATTAATTTTTTATAATGTATTGAAAATATTAATATTTTGATGAATAATTAAAAATATTGTTTTTTTATTACAAACTACATCTTCATTTAAAAAATTAAAAAGATCCATTTTATTTTATAATTGTTTTAAGTGTAAAATTATTTAAATTATCTATTTATTAATAAAATTTAGGTCACTTTATTCAATTTAATGTTAAAAATTTATATTAAAACATTCTATATTTATGAAAATTGCCTCGTGGGAAAACAACCTTTTCCTTATGTATCTTAGAATAATTTTAAGTTAAAATTTTCGAATTAAATGAATTGAATATCAGGAAATTTTTTTGAATACGTTTCAATAATAATAATAATTAATATTATATAATATGTCAAACAATTTTTTTTTGTAAAAATTAATAGAAAAAATATTAAAAATTAGTTATAATGGTTAACGTTCAAACAAGTTTACCATGAGTTAAACCAAAATAATAACATTTAAAATTACATTGAAACTTATCCATGTCCTATTTTATTCTCATATTTCAAAATTATACTATCTATGGATTTATAATGATCTATTGTAGATCCTATTTCATATAAAAAATGTGGTTACACTATAGTCTATTTGAAACATCCATGTCTTTCCTCTCCCCCACTTATAAAATGAAACTGCATATCCTCTCATCCTCACACGTCCATATCACTATTCAATGGAATATCACTATAAAAATACATTAAAAACATACCTTTACATATCCTAGTTTCCTTAATTTTTTTATTATCCCCTCCTTTTAAGGATTTATATATAAACATACACAGGTTCTCATAAGAAGAATTAAAATCATTAAACATTTGTTTTTTTTGTTTTATTTATTATTCTATCTATTTCAAATATCCTATATATATGATGATATAATAACACTAGTATCTAAAATATACATATATCATTCTATTTTAATCTAATAAACTTTATAAATATCCTCTTCCATCAACTGATAAAGGGAATTTTCTATCGTGTGTATGGTGGACTACCACCTCACGAATCAATTTAATGTTTTTCCAACACCACCTATCACAGTTGGATATAATGATGGATATAACAATTTTAAAAGCTATTATTGATTTTCTATTCTTTTATAATTATAATATCACATATAACTTCTTAAATTCCATTCCATGGGAATACGATAACACCACTCGTGTGTATGAAGGACTATCGACTCATGAAGTGATTTGATTCATTATTCATATACAATTTATATGGATTTTAATAAGAAAATGTTAAATTAAAATATTTTATATATATGAAATAAAAATTATTATAAATTTATAATATATTATTTTACTTTCTTTTGTTTCATCCGTCTATTAAATTGGATCAATGTTCATGAGTACGTATTCCCTACCATCTCCATTAATGATGTAATTCATCTTCAATATCAATATTTAAAGAATTAACTCATACATATATATAATGAAAAAAATATAATATTACATTATAGATAAAATTCTATATATTATGGACTGTTGATCAGGATAAAAATATTTACAATAACAAACCAAAACAAACATGAAAAATATAACAGTTATTAACCAAAATGTGATTTTAACAAGGAATTTTTAATAAACATGTAATACAAGATAATAATTAAATCATGATACATATTTTTTTTAATATATTTACATTAAAATTATATATATATATATATATATGTACTATATAGTATGTTCTAAAATGTTAAAGGAAATTCTAAACATCCAGTAAGGGAATTTCATCTCAAATTATCCTCTATTGGATATATGTAATTTTATGGATAAATATTCTTTTATGAGGAATATAAATAGCCTATATTAATAATAATATAAAATATTTCAACATATTGATTATATTTAATATTTGAATTATTTTTATTCATTCATGGGGCCTTTTATTTACAAAACACCTATGTGGTAAAAAACATTACATTAAAATATCATTTTTAATCATGAAGGTTTCTAATTAAGGTTATAATGGAGAAATATTATGATCTACCTCTCAAGAAACTCATATCATATTTCAAACTCTATTTATGTCATTATATTACTTGTTTTCCTTTCATTTTCAACTATTTATGTTCTCTTGAGTCCAACATAATGTTTTTAATAGAAATGAACACTATTTCTCTCTTTAGTCAAAAAGAAATTTTCTTCGATGTAAATGTTTTTTTTAAAAATTATGTATTATTATTAATAATATATAATGATTTATTAAAAAGTTTCTTAGCTTGTTTTAATTTTTACAATAAGGTTAAAAGTAATTTTTTGGAAAGTTTCCAAATGAGTTTTTTACCTTCTTCTAAATATTTAAATGGAATATTTATTTTAACTTTAATGATATATGTAGTACTTTTTTCATATATACCACATGACGGTTAAAATATATATTTTGGAGGTTATTTTCAAATATAAAAAATATCCCTATGTTTTATTTTAGATTTATATTTTACTAATATTATTATCAAATTGAAGATTTAATTTTCCTCAAGAAATTCTTTTTTGATCATTCAAAAACATTTTCCATCTATAATGAAATCCATTAAAATTACTAATCCATAAATAGGGATATAAAAATTTGATACATTTAATATTTTCTTTTTTAAATTGGTTGTGTATTGGATGAAAATATCTTTAATAAATTCATTCCTTCTTCCATGGGTTATGTTTTGATTAAATGATAAATTTTTTATGAAAAATATTAATTTTTAATATGATATGGTACAATGAAATTTTAATGAAACCCATTTATTTTAATGTATTTTGATATGATGAGTGTTTTATAATATTCTTGAACACACATTTATTATTTTAATTATGTAATGGTTGGGACCTATATCATCATCCAAATCATTAGGTAAATATTCATATCTTATGAGATAAAAATGAATAGAATGTGTATTTAACCAAGTTTAATAATGGAAAATATCCACTATTAATGTCTTGGGAGTGAACCTTCAGTAACAAGATGGTTTAGGGAGTTATCCAATTTCACTATCATAGTTTTTTCAACGATCAATGACTACAAATAAAATTATTTTCTATGTTTATGTGGATGACACACATCTATGTATTATGATAATGTTATGTTTGCATGTCACATTTTCATTCATTCCATTGTGATTCATGTTTCATGTGTTTCCTATCTTTATTTAATGAATCGTTTTTATGTTATATGATATATAGTGTGTTGTTTTGAAATGATATATTCCACGTTCTATAACCCGTATACTCATAGTATGTTTATATCTCTATTATTTACACGTAAAAACAATATGACATCACCATTTTTATGTTTCCTTTACTAGGTTATGAAAAAATGTTTTATTTATGATATTTATGTGGAGGGATTTAGTTTTCAAGAACATAGTTGGTGATGATATAACTCACTTATGAAAAAATATATTATGTATATAAGACTGTAAAGGAACTAGATATAAACAAGTTTGGTATGGATCACTATGATATCAAATGAATGTTCATCTAGTATGATGTAACCTCTATATATTTGATGTTAGGGTCATTATAAGGTTGTTTCATTATTCCCAGCATTATAATATTATCCATTGAAATTTATCTTCATGATAGAAAATATATGAGGATATTTCTATTTTATAACCTCATATAGTTCCCATGTTTCTTCCTCAAAGAAGTGGTTTTACCATGGGTTATGACTGAGTTATTTCTGTTGTTTTATAGAACATTATTTATGAAATTTAATATCATCAGTAGTTTTTAATTATCTAAATGAACATGTTTTAATGTTACCAAATCTAGATTGAGTATATGTTAGGGGTCTGACCTGTAGTTCCTCTAGAGGGATACATTGAAGAAGTCATGTACATGAGATCTATTATGTCACAGTAGTAGTAATTAGGCCAAAAATTCAATGAGATCAAGGATATCAAAGGGGAAGATGTATCTTAGACTAAGATTTACCTACATCCCAAACATCATGAATATATTATATGGTGATATTTGAAGAAACTCCATATCTCCGACCTCAAACTTTGTGGAAGTTTAATGATTATCTACATTTTTTATTGAATTTTTTAAAATTTCATTTAAAATTCAATCTTATTTACCTTCATTTTCATTAATTTTATTATAAAAGGTCCCATATTATTCTATATCACAAATTCTTCCCATAATGTTAAAATATATAACCTCCTACTATGTAGAGCATTATAAGGATCAATTTCAGTGTTATAATAGAAACTATTGTTATATTATAACTTCACTAGGGGAAGGTGTTGATCAAAATATTCTTTGAAAAAAATTAAATATTATCTCAGAAAAACCTCTGCATATTTAATGATTCTTTTAGAAAAATAATATAATTAGTCTTGATAAGAAGTACTAAAATTTATCTTTATATGTAGTTATTGATGATGGATCCCTTGAACCTCAAGTTAATCTTTAAATCATTATCAGATAAAGTGGTGAGTGGAACTCCATGACGACATAATCCTTCACTTTTGAATATCATGGTGGATTATTCAATAGTGAAATATTAATGGAGGGAAATAAAATTATCTAGCTTTTTTAGGTGATTGACTACCACCCGTATGTATTCATTATCATTAAATGGAATGTGGAATCTTATTATGATATCCTTGTTTACGTTTTGCAATTTTCACAATATTATTTATAATTATTGCATAATACCCATAGAATTATATCATACAAACTTTACATATTGGTATACTAGGTATCAAGTTGAAAATTTGGTAATCTCCCTCTCTATATTATTTTATTAATTTTTTTTGTTAGACAAAAATACATCTTAGAACTTAGTAGATGAATAGGAAGTGATGTTTTGTGAACATCATCAATAAATTTCCTCTTCAGATATTGTTTTTATAGGTCACGTATCCATGTTTTAAACCTTATAACTCTGTATTCATCAATGTTGATCTTTAAATGATTTTAAAACTTTTTCTATAGCTCCCCACCATTTTTTTGGTTTTTATTGATCCTATTAGGAATGGATTGATAAGGATTTATTTTATAAATGTATTATGAATATAATTATATTACTCTCAGGTCTATCCTTTTCATTTCCAATAATATTGGATCCCATTCAGTCTCATATTCAATAGGGATTCAAGATCAAGTTTACTCAGGCCATCTAGCACATTATTCAATTTGAATATATGATAACTCAATGAATAATCATAATCCTTGATCAACTAAAACCACCTTAAATGACAGAAATCTATATTTTTTTGTGTGAATACATACTCGAGTTTTTTTATAAAATGTATATATGTAACACTTTACCCCATGTATATAATGTCTCTAAATAAAAAATGTAAAGTTCACTACATCTAATTATAGATCTTGTGTTATTTATTTACTCTAATTAATACTTAGTTGGTGGGAGGAATAATATATGAATTTTTAATCATGAAAGAGTACACAACTCAACCCATTTTTAGAGGCCTCGCTATAAATTAGAAATCAATCCCCAATAATAGGTAATGTGATTATAGGTGAATTGATTATCAAATTCTTTAACTATGTAATGTTATCCTAGCATTAATAAATCATGAAAAACATTACATAATTTTGAGCTAAATTGGTTATTGGGACTTATAATCATTAGATGTTTCTCATGAATTGATTATAATACCATCCTAATCCAAGGAAAAAACACATATTCTTCAAAGCTATTGGAAATGGAAATTATTTATTTTCATCTTATTTCAAAGGATCCCCAAATATAACTACATTGAGGAAAAATACCCTATTAATGATATTATCTACATAAAAAATTATCATTTACATTACATTAAATATAGATTTTCTATTAATAAGGTAAATTGAACAACAATAAAATACTCCTCATGTTCCACTTTTCTGAGAGTGTTGATAAGAATATCATCCATAATGTCTTTTATAAATTTTTTGACATACTTTATTAAGGAATTATTCATTAATTTCATGAATCAATTTAGAGTATTAGTATTTCCCAATGCATTCTCTATGAACTCACAATATCTATAAATTATGTGAAAAGAAATATTGGGGATACCCTCCTTCCTTTCCATTGCATGATAATATCATAACAGATGATCCACCTTAGAGAATTATTGAAATCTATATAGAAGATAAAAAAAGTCCTCAATATACTGATGAATATACAAGTTCATTATAAGAATCTAGTTGATATCATCATAATCATTGTTGAGTTGAAATGAACTATACTTATTCATGATTAATGATATCAATTCACCCCCATGGTGAAGAAGTTAGGAATATAAACTCATTATTGGTATTCTCTTATAGCTTCCATTTAATATTTTAATGTTAAATAGTGACCATAATATATTGTGTCTTAGATATTTTAAATTCCACGGGTATAAGATCGATTGATAACTTAATACAATATCTTGGTTTAGGACCATGAAATTATATAGAAAATACATTCGAATGTTTCCTTATAATGTTTTTGTCATAAAAGATGATATTTTCCATATTCTCAATCCACTTCCATGTTTTGAAGTGGTGTATTACAATTTCAACTAAAAATATTTTAATGATAGAATATGTAACCCCATTGTAAATTAAGATATTTAATTATCATTAATAGATGATAAACCAACTGTTTCTATATTTCTTTTTTTTTTCTAATAATTTTCATCATCTACAAATAAATTATTTCTAATAATTTTGAAAATTTATTTTCAAAAAATGGAACATTTGAAAAATAATGACATATATAAAAATATCATACATTCTTAACCTATTAAAATCAATGTTTCAATCTTATTTATCCATCTGCCATTTCATAATATAATATTTGAAGGGAATTTTTGTCCCCATCAACGTGGTTTTCAAGGATATCATAAATTTACCAAATCATATACTATGGAAGTTTCACAATAGATGTGTAACAAAGACTCTATTCATCACTATGTGATGATTGAGTTAATAATAGATTTTCCTTTTTATGGTTTTTTCTTAATTTAAAATGAATCTCAATCCATATCCACTTTTAGTATCCAAACATAGATTTTGTTTCATGAGAACCACTTACCATGTACATTAAAATAATTATTGGATGTTTTCTTATGTTTATTCATATCCTTAAGTATTTCACTGGAGTCTTATAATCCTATTACATATAAATAACAAAAATTTTATATGACCTCGACTATGATGAACCATATCATTAACAAAACTTAATCAATCCTTTATTAGATAATGATACACATAATATAATTAAAAAATATTTAATGGAACTTTATCATTGACTAAATACCTACAAAACATAAAATATGGGTACAAAAACATTAATTAAAAACAATGAAACATTCCATAAATTTTTCTATTACATCACGTGACAGCCTGAGTCTATACATAAGTAATGAGTGAGGTATAAATCCCATTATAGGATTAATAAATTCATAGAATATTATATATATATATATGAGTCATGTGTAAAAATACATAGTGGTTTAGAAATGTGTTAATCATAATCTTGAACATAAAATAGTTTTATAAGATGATAAAATCATGGAAACATACGGAATGTGGAAATAACATAATGCATGACAACATAAGAAAATTTCAAGGATAAACAACGAGATATAATAAAATTATCTTATTCAGATAACCTCATGTTCACTATACCTATAATATCATGAGATAAAAATATTACTTAATTCATTGGAGTGCTATATAATTTCGGTCCCACATGTCACATTCATATAATGTACAATAATTTGTGTTGAACATTGATCATACCAAATAGGTATGTCTTTTGTAAATTTTAATATCCTGATTATAGAGTATCAAAGACATATATTGAATTCCAAAATCACTTATAGATAGTTATATCTAGGTGGATACACTTGAGAGGAAATGTGTATTAGTATTCAATATAAAAAGTTTTGGTAAGAAAAATCGTAGTATGATTTCGAAAGCATAATTTGTTTACATTAAGAATCACGAAAGTTTTTAATGAGACTTAATTGGGGTATCACGTTAGATTAGGATCATAATTACAGGAAATATATGCCTAGAAACATATGTAAATTTTGAAAAATTATAAATCAAAATTAATAACTCAATGAAAATGCATGAATTTAGGTGAGAATGAGTAGATCCCGTACATTTGGAGGTCACTTATTAATGCATTGGAGGATCTTCAGAAGTTTTTGGGAACCAATTGGAAGAGATTTTGAGAGGGATAGAGATATTAAATTCATGATAACTATTTTTTAGTGAAGTGGAGGTGGGATATTATAATGGTATTTATATCAAAAAATATTTAAAAAAACACCACTAGAAAATATCAATGGGATTATTTCATCAATAATATTTATTTTATCAAATTTATTCTCTAAATAAGATAATGTGCACATAAATTTCAAATCATCATTAATTTTAAAATATTGTGTTTTATGATAATAACTATTTTTTGAAACTTATAAACATTATATTAGACAACATTAAATTATATTATCATTTATATTATAATAACTTTTATTTAATAAACATGTTATATGAAATAAAATATACATAATTTTTTTTAATTTTTTTAAAAATTGTATTTTTAAGAAAACATTATATTTTACAAAAATAAAATTTTAATTTCTTTATATCGAAATATAATTTCAACCAATATATAAAATTTAAAATTATATTTAATAATTGAATTTTTATAATAATAATAATAATTTTATTAAAAATTAAAAATACAAACCCATACTTCAGTTTTTTATATACATAACCCTTTATTACACCAATAAACTCCAAAATGGTATGGTGTAAGATGATGGGGATTTATTGGGGTGGTTGAGGAAATATTGTTTGGTTAGGGATATTGATAACCATGATCTCCACCTATAATAATTTTCATTCATGCTTCATAGGATGAATTCTATCTTAGGTTTGGTCTAGGGAAAATAAAAATGTGTCCACATCCATATAAGAGTCTAATAAATGAGAATTATATAGTTTGATATACTTATCGGGGTAGTCACTCCATAAATCAATATATAATAGACATTATCATAACCCTTGATAAAATAATTTTAATTATTGATATTAAAAAACTATTTATCATTGGTTATTTTGTTTATCAGGTTTTTAATATGACAATCTATAATGGTCCAACATAAGCATTATTGTGAAGTTGTTTTCAATAACCAAGTTACTTAATAATGAAATTATTTAATCAAATGGAAATTTCATTTATAGAAGTTTTGGTTTTTAACTAAATGTTTTTTTCATTATTATTAGTACTCAGTCTAGATGTTTTGGATTAATAATTAAAAAAAACATCATCACATATAAATTCCATGTTCCTTTGGAATCCTAAAATTTTATTACATATGTTTTCATTACATGTTGCAAACATATGATCTTTTATAGTTTATTTTTCTTAGAAATAAGTTAAATATTACATGAAAACATAAAACATTATTCTAAAACAAATTCAAATACATTTTTATGGGTTCAATCTAGGATAATTTTATTCCATCTCATATCATGGGGATAATCAAAGCAATCAGTGAGTATGAAGCCCAGTAAGGGAAAAAGAAAGAGATATGTATAACATGTGATCATGGAACATATCAAAAAGAACATAAGAAAAAATAATACAGAATTAAAAATAGTAATATCATAAAAAAAATAACCTGAATAATAACATGGAAATGTGGAAAAAAAAAATTAATGAAACATTAATAATCATATAACCAATTTTTATCACCAAGGTGTTGTAAATGAACATTTCCAAGGTTATTCAGCAAGGTATCGTAAAAAAATGTCATATATATGGATTAAATTCACTACATAATTAATTGGAATGATATAATGGTGCACCCATAATATGTATTAACATAATTTGATCCACATAAATCATAATATATAATTTATTAAAAACTATGGGAGGAAAAAGAATGAATTTCTGATCAAATTATTTGCTTATAAAAGAGCTTAAAACATCATCGTTACGTCAGGTTTAACCAATGAAAAGAAATGTGAGTCTCAAATATATAAACCCAAAAATAAAAAATTTACATTTTTAAAATTTTTGAAAACCCATTGAAAATGAGGAGGATTGAGTATTCATATAAAAAAAGGATAATTTCTCTTGTAAAATATAGAATTTTGAGTGTTAAATTCGGCAGCACGATGGGTATAAAAAATAGTATACAAAAAGTAAAAATGAGTGTGGTCATGGGTATAATGTTAATAAAAGACTCTTATTATAGTATGGGGAAAACATAAAGTATTAAAAGCATTTATTTTGTAAATTATACAACATACCACTAGAAAACAGAACATGAATGGAAATGAGAAGTGAATATTTCTGTTACCTTGAAGAGTTGTTCCTAAAACATGAGGATAGAACCATGAGAGATTAAGGATGACTTGAGGGGACTCTATGGGATAAAAAATAATAAAAATTTTATGGATTAAAGATTTTGAGTCATGAAAACTAGGTAAACTTGTGGGAATATATAGAAAATTGGGGGAATTGTTTAATAATTTCCAAATATAGGTCTATAAAAACTAGGTTATGGAAAATGAAAAACCAATGGATTTCCCAACATTTTTTCTCATGGTTTTGTAAATTTTCATTATAGTTTATGATAAATTTGTCCTCCAGAACCTTGCATAAATATTTTACAAATATTTTGGCCTGGAAAAGAAAATATTCCACAATCTAATGTTTTAAAAATCAAATTTTCCTTTTTAGACCATAAAATTTAAATTATAGTTTTAAAATTTAACTAAATATATTAAAATAGAAAATACTAATAAAATTCCATATTCCAGGTCTTATATTATGTTTAATTAATTATTAAATATTTTTGAAATAAATATTAGGATACAGAATATATTGAAACCCTAAAATAGTATTTAATTAGTTTTCATGACAAAATAATGTATTTGATAAAATTATTCTAAAATAAAACTAACATAAATTATACGTGATGATTAAAAAAATGAATTTTAGTTTCTTCAAAAAATTATCTAAATATTATAATAAGAATATTTAAATATGAAATTCCTTATTTATTTAAAAATATCATTTTCATGACATATTCAAATTTATGATAGATATATTTGGGTGTTGTAAAATTAATTTATAATTTATTATTGAAATATAATATTAACTAGGAAAATTATTCTAGTAAAACAAAATTAGTTAGAATATCTTGGTTTATTAAAAAAATTGAATATATTTTACGCAAAAATCCATTATCTTTTATTTTCCTCCAAAATTAAAATTGTGACTGTCATATCAATTAAAAATATTTTTCATAAATAAAAACCATTCTTAAGTAGAATTGATGGAATAAAGATTATATTAATTCAATGTGAGTTACATTAAGGATCAAAAATGTGTCCCCTTATTACACCCACATATGCCCTTAGGGTAAGGAGTGCAATATTGTAAGTTTCAGGGGGTTCCTCGACTAACATTGACTGGGTTGAAATATCAACTAACTTGATCATTTTCCCATAGGATATTTTGTTCAAGATTCAATTTCTGAAGATATGATTAGGATGGACAAGGGTTAACCCTAGTGATGATACCTCCCTCCCATGTCCCAAAAAATGGGATTTAAATGCGATGAATATACTAATTCGCTCCATCAATTCTGATAGATTTATAAAGTATAGTTTTTCATTGATAAATTTGAATACTAATTATAATGGAAAAATTTTCAACCATGGGTATAGTGTTCAGTGGAAATATTCACCAACAATTATGTAGACCAAGATTCATATAATGATCGAATCTCAATGGTTTCATTTCCCTTCATACCACACAAATACAGCTTCATTATTTCACTAAAAATTAAATACATTATCTCTTAAGGTTATATTTTAATTTAATAATATTTTTATTGGTTAAATAATACATTTTTTTATTTCTATATCATTTTTTGGGGGTGATGATTCTAGTAGATTGGGGTGCTACTTATTTTTCCATTTCATGATTTTTTATTTTATATTTTTGACCAAATATAATGTTTGGATTTTTAATTAGTTTAATAGTTGATTAATGTTAAGATCACTATTAATGAGAATAAATATTATCAGTTTATAATTATTATATATTTAATATATTATATAAAATGTATCAACCATTTATTCATTAAAAAAATATCATTTAAAAAACTATGTGTTGTAACATTATTCCCCCTTAATAAATTTAATGCTCAAAATTTCTACTCATTCTCTCAATTGAGAAAATGTGAGGTTAGTTTTGTCTTATTATATCTATTGGTTCTCATGATGCTTCTTCATATTTATGTTTCCTCTTCAACACTTTGACAAGGTGGGTAGTCTTACTGCATAGAACCTTGTCTCTATTGTCGAAGACCTCCACCAGATCCTCCACATAAGAGAGGTAATGTTCCAATTATACCACATTAAGATTCATTACATGTGAAGGATCAAGTATGAACGTAATCAAGAGAGATATGTGGAATAAATCATTAACTTTAGAAATATTCGGTGGAAGTGCAAGCTGATAAGCCACTACTTCTATGAGATCAAGGATATCATAGGGGAAGATATACTTAGGGATAAGATTCCCTTACATTAAAAACTACAGTACACTATTCCATGGAGATATATGAAGGAATTTGTTTTACCCAATATGATGCTCCATGAACCTTCGACGATTGTCAGCATTTATAATCTGCAAACTCTAACCGACCTTTATATGTCTTGGATGGAATGAAACTCTTTTATTGTCTCTTGTACAAGATAGGTCTGAAGTATATTTCTCCCACACAATTAATCCCAACATGTAGTAGTTCTATATAAATTCCCATATATATCTTCATGTGGTTCTATTTTAATACTTGATTGGAATTTGTTGTTTTATGAGAACTCAACTAATGGGAGTTGTTGAATATAACACCTTGAGACTTTTTGATTTTTTTCGAATTAATTTATCTTTTCAATATTTTTCATTTCATATGATAATGGAAATACTTTTATATATATATATATATAAAGAACTATTCATTTCACATGCAATACCAACTTGGATTTCACTACATGAAATTACAACTTGGCTTTTACTACAAGAAACACTGAATTGGCGTACAATGCACGCAACACTAAGTTTCTATGAAAGATTATATATATATATATAATTAATTAATTGAGATAATTAAAACCAAAAAATTATAAATATTTTTATAAATAATAATAACTAATTTTTAAATATTGGTTATTATTGTTTTTATAAATACAACATATTGATAATGAAATATAACATTTTTGATAAAGTTCTTTTATGTTACAAATACCGTTATCTCGAATTAACCACTTATAATAATGAAAGTAATATTAGATAAATTTTGAAATTGAATTTGATAAAATAAAATTCATTTTTTAATTCCTAATGATGAAATTATCCTATGGTGACTTTTTGGGATTTTTCTAAGAAAATCCATTTTTTGATAAATAGTGAAAATATGCTTTTTGGTTAGAAACTACCTTTTTTGTAATTAATAATTAATTATAAATGATATTTTTAATATTTTTAAGGTCACATTAGATAAATATTACAAATATTAACACAATTTAATTCAATATATTTAGTTTCACTTTGAAACTGAATACAAAATCATAATAACTTTTTGAACGTTTTCCTATTTTAAATCCCCATTATTTAGTCCCGTCTATGGGATGGGAACTAATACTAATTTTTTCACTTCAGTTATTTAAATATAAAAAATCCAACATGATCCCTTTTATTCATTATAATATTTATATTATAATAATACCATGTTAATTTTTGACAAAAATAATTAGTAAAAGTGACAAAAATTAATCACATTAGATCAGGGAAAATTAATCTTAGTTAGGGACTAAACATTAAATTTATGTTCCCAAATAACCTAGAAACTTATGAAAACCCATTTTATGTCGATATTTCATTCAAAAACCTTATATTATAGAGAATTTTTAGTTTCTTATTACTTTTTTCTGTAATAACATGTTCACACACAACTTGTTTCTAAAAATTCCAAGGGGGTCATTGTCCTTCCCTATAAAAGGCCACCACCACTACCCCTTGTTCACACAACTAAAACTATTTAAGTTAGTCCATTATCTACCCATGTATCCTCACAAAAATACTCCCTTCCACCTTGAATCCTATCTTTGGGGAATAAATATTCTCAAGGAAGCCTTTTGGGACAAACCAAAATGAGGTACCCGATTTAGAGCGACGTCTTCTCTCAAGCTTCTCTCCTTTATTTGCCTCCATTACCCCTTCAACTCTATTTTTCCCTTTCTTATGTGACAAAAATAGTATCATCCATATATGAAGATGTTTTTATTCAAATGTTTCTTACCTAAACATACACACAACTCCATATAATTGAAGATGAACATACTGTTTTTGTGTACAGTAAACTACTGCGTCACAAAATGGTGATTATTCATTTCTACATTACCACCAATCCTGGTGGAAATTATGATTTAAAATATATTTATATATGTCATATATTATATTTATTACTTAATTAGGGTTAGTATTCCTTTTAAAAAACACATCTCTTTACTTTCCAATTTGTGTTATTACGATAATCTTGTTTGGGGAAGTGTGGACTACCGCCCCCTCAAAGAGATGTGATTCATTAACATACCACATAGAATGTATTAAGGTTGGGTTTCATTAAATTATATGATATCTATAATATATTAATTATATTTTAATAATTATATATTTATATACATATAAATTTATATTTATGTCAATCACATACTTTCTTTCAATACGACAACAAAGATGAAAACAATGTTCATGCGTATGTACGGCTAACCATCTCTATGTACAATGCATTCCATTTTGTACTCCAATATTATATATATTATTATAATAAAAATATATTTTATATAAATGATATTTATATAATTTTTTATTTTTTGTAATAATGGTATAATTTTAAGGGCCAATGATATAACAAATTAAGACATATGTGAAGAACAAAGTGAATTTTACCTAAAGTGAAACCTTAACATAGGATCATTTACAAGTGAGTAATATAAGGTTGTAAAAAATATAGTATTATGTTTAAGAATATTATTCTTTAAATTTTTTATAATAAACTTATATTTATTATATAAGAATATTGTATGAGTACGGAGAGTGTCATGACACAAGGTAAGGGGATTTCATCTCACTTATAATTTTTGAGAGATAGAAGCTATGTTCGCCACTCTTTCCTTTTGTATTGTGTATGTATAGACTATGATTTTATTATATGTATATTGTAATTAATTTTTTTTATATCCACATTCCAATTTTATTATCCTTATTTAATGGTGTTTATCTTTTAAAAGTTACCTAATCTGTTAAACAACTTTGTCTCAATTTTATTTCTATGAGATTCATGTTTTGTTATGAACCTAAACTCTTCTTCGAGGAAAATATAGATCCATTTTACATGTTACATAGTGAATATAATTATTTTTATGATATATTAATCTTCAAGTAATTTCACTTTCTTACATGGAGAGTATTATCCCAAGTTACATAGTTATAAGTGTTTATTGAGACAATCTCATCGCTTTTCAAGATTGTCTATGTTTATGCTTCCATTTATGATATCTTATTATCCATCTATCAAGAATATTAATTTGTTTCAATATAATATTTAATTTCATTATATAATAGTTTATTGGTATCATTTTCTACTCTTTAGTACATAAGAGAGTTAATAAAGCGTTTTTAGGAAATCCTGTCATTACCCCCTCTTCGGCCAGAAATCTATGTTCTCAAAAAAGGGTTTCCAAGAATATTATACCACTACCCTATAGTAAAAAATAAATTTTTAACTTTTTTTCATTTACAAATCTCTTTCATTGGAATATTTTTGTATCTTTACAAACAAGGAACCTTTCTATCCTTTTTACTGTGAAAAATGAAATGTTCTTTTGACCTCAAAAAATATATACTGATTTACCCACTGTCATTTCTTCAATTATCCATTTGATTTTCTAAAAAGTTTAATAATTAATAAAATGTTTTTAAAATAAATTTTAAAGGAAAATTTCATTCAAAATTATTGTAATATTCTTTTATATGTTTTCATATGAAGCTATTTTCAAAATATTTTCATGTTTTATTTACATGTTTTCAATGTGCCTTCAATGAAATGGTTTGCAGAAATGTTTCAAGATTATTTTATAAGGCTTAAAGAAAATTGATTTTAAAAACGTTTTCAAGCCTTATTCAAAAAATTTCAATGTATGTTCAATTAAATTTTTGTCAAAACATTTTCATTCTATCTTTATAATTTTTCAAGTGTTTTCAAAGAAAAGTTTTTTTAAAATGTTTTGAAGCTTATTTTACAAGTTTTCAAGGAAAAAAATTTTCAATATGATTTCATATGTTTCAAGTTATTTCTTAAGAAAATTATTTTTAAATTGTTTGATGTATTAAAAATATTTTACAAACAAGAAAGGATATTTTCCTCCAGAAACGTTTTTATAGGATATTTCAAAATTATTTTCCATATAAGATGGCATCTATTGTTGTTACTCATACCTTATAAAAAATGATCTAATGGTTATATTCATATAAATTATATGAATGAGTTATGTTTAATGTCCTGGTCTTTATGAAACCTATTTATACTTCATGGGTTATACATATGTGAAATAATTTTCCCTTTTATAGGTTATTATTTTGTTGAAATGATTACAAAACCTATAACTCTTTCCATAGGATATTATATGTTTAAATTTTTATGATACCCATTTAATTTTTTGGGTTATGGTATAATTTCTATCACAATTATGTATTATTTCACTATGAGATGGGTGGGAAAAATATCTCCCTCCAATTCATTGGGAAAGGATTTATATCTCAAGAGATAGGAAGTTATGTAATGAGAATTTACCTAGTTCAGTAATACGGGGAGGGAATAAGGGTTTACTCGATTCAGTAATATAGGGCTAGAACAAGGGTTTATATGGTTCATTAATACATGGATAGAATGGGGGTTTCATCTCTTTAGTAATATAGGGATGGAATTATGGTTCACTTAGTTCAATAATATATGGATAGAATGCGGGTCCACCCCATTTAGTAATGGACTTTGTAACATCCCACCCTTCCCATTGGCTTGAGAGGGCAGAGGACTGCTACATGGGAATAGGCGATGTTCCCAAGGTTCTAAAGGTAGTAAATAAATGCCAAGGGATTTAGGAATAAATGGGGAATGACTTTCCCATAAGATAAAATCATCCAAACCTGAATTCCATTTCCAAAAAAACTACAAGATGCATGTCAACAAACCAATTCGACCCATACATTACCAAAAGAAAACCAAACTAATTAACAACAATTGCCAATGCCAATACAACCAAACAAAAAATAAGAGTACTAAGAGGAAGACTACAGAAAAAGACCCCAAATAACTAGGACACTATCCATATCTCCACACTATGATCCATGCTCCAAGCACCACAACGTTGCCAAAGCACCATGCCAAACTGCTAGTAAAATGCAATGCTTTACCCTTACATGTGTCCCAGGATACAACATCTACAAAAGAACCAAAGTGCTAAAGCTGGGGGTGAGTACAAATACTTAGTAGGATTTCACTAAATGACTTCCCTACACACACCACTAAAATTTAACACATTATCATAATTATTATAAAACAATTTATATAATGTTCATGAACAAGTGCAATAGTTAACAACCCACAAAAAAATATTTACCCAATGAAATTACCCAATTTAGTGAGAAACCGCAGAAAGTAAACAAACAAATAATTACACATTACCGTTTTCATGACCACATATAGATCCCAACCATACACACAATTATGTACCACAGAAAATACCATTCACTAAATCATGGTGCTAATTTAATTGTGGTACCTTCATAACCAAACCATCTCCTTCATGGTGTGGGACTTCATGACCAACACTGGTGTGGGAATTCACACCCATCACTCTCCCTTTTTGATGATGGTACATTCATGACCATCACCATGATGGTGATACATTCCCGAACACCATCCATCCAACTCATGACAATAAAAATTTATCAAAATACATAAAACATTTCAATCCACAATTACCTACATCATACCTCCCAAAATTTTCCAATACCAAATTAACCAATTATTCTGAACAAAATTCCAATATAACATATCAATTTTCCACAATAAATCACATATTTATTGAATACACCCTCAAACCATTTTCTATTTCAACAACATTTCAATAAAACAATTTTTTTTAAAACCAGCTTTAATAAAAGATTTTACATAAATCAATCATGCTACCAATTTTAAAATTAACAGTTTAAAATTAGACAAAAAATATATTTCCACAATATTGACCTATTTCCCCCCCAAATCCACAAAGCATCATAAAATGGGTTTCTGCTAATCATATCACATCATATTCAACATTAATTTCAAAAAAAATAAATTAATTTCAACCAAACTCACTAGTTCTAACCAGGTAGAGTTGAGAGAGAAGCCACATACCATTAGTGTTCCCGCGAAATCAACCCATGAAAAACCACACGATAAATCCAAAAAATGCTTCACCGAAACAACTCAAGATTCTCTTCACAAACCTCAGTAAGCCCTAATCTCACAATTTAAGGAAAAAAACCCTATATCTACACAAAATGGATTTAGATCTAGAAAACCTAGAGAATTGTAAGAGTAAATCTACAAAAAAACCAAAGAGAAACTGAGAGAGAAGACTTACCTAATAAGAACATCATTCAAACAACCTTGAAACCCCTTCAAATGTCTTCCAAAATGAGTGGGAGAGCCCCTAAAAACCCTTGAGAACCAAAAATCTCAAGTGAGACTCGAGTGGGAGGATGTTTGGAGTGAAATAGGTTAAGCTCGAGTAAACCTGGATTTAAAAATCCCTACTTTAAGTGGCTGCACGATTAGCCCGCATGGTTTGGAAAACTGTGATCCAATAATGCTCATGCCACTACATCAAGATAAGGGGTTCCACATAATTGTCTCGTATAGTTTTTCAAACCGTGTGCAGACTGCATGAAGCCCACTGTCTCCCCCTACATAGTTACATGGATAACCCGAATGGTTTTCCCCTAACCGTTCTCAAACCGCGCAACATTAGAAAAGACTCCAAAATTATTCAAAACCATTAAAAACTCTCCCAACCTCTTCCCAACTCATCCCAAGAAAATTAGACACATAAAAAATCAAAAAAAATTCTACATACCTGAAACTGGGGGTGCTACATTCTCCCCATAATTGGATATTCCATCCTCAGAATGTAGAGAACCATCTCATTGTTGAAAGAGCTCAGGTCATTGTTTGACAATTTATTTCTCCCTCTCCCATGTTTCCACCTAAATCTGACCATACTGCCACAAAAACTGGAATAAACCGATACTTTTACCATGAAATACTTTCTCTTTCCTATCTAGGATCCGCATTGGAATGTGAACCAGTGAAGCATCTGATTCTAACTCAACAAGATCCCAACGAGTGACGTGGTCATGATCTGGTAGATAATTTTCAACTAGGACATATGAAACATATTTTCCACCACACTAAAATATGGTGGAAAATCCAAATGATAAAACCTGTCTCTAATCTACTCAAGTATCTAAAAAGTCCCAATATACCTCAGAGATAACATACCCTACTTCCCAAACTGACAATGTCCCAACCCAGGAGAGATTCTAAAAAACACATGGTCAACAACCTCGAATGACAACTGTCAATGATAATGGTCTGCGTACGATTTCTGATGACATTCAGTTGTCTCTATCTGATTCCTGATCAACATGGTTTTTTCTATAGTCTCTTATACAAGGATCGGTCTGATCATCGATGTCTCACCCGTTTCCACCCAACATAGTGGAGAATAACACATATTCCCATACAATGCCTCAAACGGTGCCATATGTATCTAAGCCTGATAAAAATTATTATAGGATAACTTCACCATTGGTAATTTCTCCTCCTATAAACCATAAAAATCCATCACACAATCCCTTTATCATATCCTCCAAGGTTTGTATCATCCTCTCTAATTGGCCATCCATCTATGGACGATACACTATTCTCATAGTCAATTATGTCCCAAGGGCTTACTACAAGGATTTCCAAAAACTAGATTTGAATATTGGATCTCTATCTGATACAATCAAAATTGTAACACCATTCCTCTTTACCACCTCCCAGATATAGATTTTGTATAGATCCTCCCCCATATGATATTCCCAAATCACGATTAAATGGCCCTACTTTGTGAGTTGATCCACAATCACCCATATGAAATTATGCTTCCTGACCATTCTTGGAAGACCTGTCACAAAATCCATTGTTATCGATTCCCATTTCTACACTGGTATAGGTAAAGACTGCAAAAATATAGTAGGCTGATGATGCTCCACCTTGACTTACTGATAATACAAGCATCTCGAGACAAACCTAACCATACCCCTTTTCATACCATCCCACCGAAACTACGCTTTCAACGACTTGTACATTTTTTGACTTCTAGGATGGATAGACCACCTAGAATGATGATAATCCATGAAAAGTTCCTCAGGACAATCCATTGGTACCACCCTCCAATTCTGAAAACACAAGACTTAATTTCCATTCAGTTCCCAGCCCTCAATGGTCTCCCCACCAATGAGTTTCGACCACATTTCCAGACATTCATAATCAGATGCATGTTCCTCTTTAACCAAACTAGCCATGTCAATAACCAAAAAAACCAGACAAAAGACAGCTATGTCAACTCGGTACTCAAACATTCCAACCACATGTCCACTATGTCCAACATTAACTTCCATTGATATGATGTCGGTTTAACTATCTGAGCATATGATTTCATTCTTAAGCAATCTACCACCAAATTTCCTTTACCCAGTGTGTACAATAAGTCAAAATCAAACATCTGGAGCTATTTTATCCATATCCTTTGCCTCCAGTTCAATCCAACTGTGGGAAGATATGATTTAAGCTCTTATGATCAGTAAACACCGTGAATCTATCACCGATGAGATAATGATGCCACATCTTTAAAGCATGAATCACTGCCACCAACTCTAAATCATGTGTTGGGTAGTTCTCCCCATGAAACCTCAACTTCCATGAGCCATATTCAATAACATAATCCCCCTACCTCGGAACGCAACCCAAGCCTAATCCTGAAGCATCACAATACACCATATACCCTTTCCCTAGTTTAGTAAAAACCATTATTGGTGACGATGTAAGGTGACCCATTAGATCTTAAAAGAATTTATAACATTGTTCATCCCATTGAAATGTTATATTCTTAATTTTTAAAGCTGTCATCGGTAAATCCAGTTGTGAGAAATCATGAAAAAAATGTTGATAATACCCAGCTAGACCAATAACGCTCTATATCTTGAAAACGTTATTTGGTGGTTTCCCAGAGATAACAACCTTTATCTTGTCTAGATCAACTGAAACACCTTTCTTAGAAATTAGATGATGAAGGAAACAAAACTCTTATATCCAAATTCACACATTGCCAATTTGGCATACAACCAATGGTCCTTAAATATCCCAAACACTATCACCAGGTGTTACTCATGCTCTACCCCTATCATCAAATACACCAGTATATCATCAAAAAATAAAACCATAAAAGAATCTAGATATTTTTGAAATATCTGATTAATCAATTCCATGAAAACTGCTGGTGCATTCATTAGACCAAAGGGAATAACCACATACTCGTAATGAACATATCTACTTTTGAAAGCTCTTTTGGGAATATCATCCTTCATTACCCATATTTGGTGATATCGTGACCGCAAGCCAATCTTGAATATTCACTGATCTATCCTCAACTGGTCAGAAAATCATCAATGTGTGGAAGTGGATATCTTTTCTTTATCAAAACCTGATTATGTCTACGATAATAAACAGAGATCCATATAGTTCCATTTTACTTTTTAACAAACAAAACAGGTGTTTCCCAGAGAGACATGCTAGGATAGATGAATCCTTTGTTCTCTTAATCTTCCAAATCATCCTTTAATTCCTGCAATTCTTTATCTTCCATACGGTAATATGGAAGTGAGTTAGGACTGGTCCCTAGAAGGAGATCAGTCAAAAACTCCACTTATCTCACATTGAAAAAACTAGGAATTATTTAGGAAATACGTTTGAAAACTGATGCATAACATACAAAAAACAATATGTTCAACTTCTTCCACTGATGCCAATGACAACACTGTTAATTAATATGAGATTGTGCCAATAATTGGTGAAAAAAAATCTCTTGCATCCAATTTTTTTTCTTCTTCTCTCTAAAGAGGTGTTCAATACCATCCCTCATCGTAAAACTAATTGTTCTCAAATAGAAAACGTTATGGGCCTTAAAAATCACCAACAAATACATCCCTATAATTATATCATAAGCATCTATATCAAACCCTGAAAAATCCCACATCAATTCAATGCGATCAAAAACTATTCAACAAGGTCCACACGAGAAAACTCGACACTCTTTCTGACCCAGGGGAGTTTGTAGTTTCAAAACTAATGGAATAATTTCCACAGTTAGACCCAGTAGAATAACAACACAAGAAGTAAGAAAATATTGGGAAGCACCTATATAAAATAAGGCATGCATCAAAAAGGAATTTAAAAGAATTATACCTCACACTCTTGATAGTTTTGACTGGTCATCCCATACAACTTGCTCAGCCCCAAAAATATGTTTGTTTACCATGCCCTTCTATTAATTACCCTACTGACACTTCCCTTGTTGAGGAGTGTCCCGAAAACCCAGCCTTAGAGCATTACGAAAATATCACTGAAGATGCCCCATTTTCTTGTAGTTATGACATTATTATGGTTTCTCCTTAAATCCTGCTTCATCTAGCTCATATATCCAAACTAAAAACATCCAAGCATACACTTGGGTGTTAGATAAAGTTTTCACAATCTAGTGGTCTGATTCTGATGTGCTCCATGTCGGTGAGAAAAGGTTTTTGTCTTGCTCCTTCTCTCCATGTTAGGGTTTACACCTCATCTTGTGAGGAAATTTATACTTACATTACTTGGATTTCTGACCTTGATAGATATCCTAATAGGTGTATCGAGTTTTCATCTTGAATCGACTGTTTGAAAATTAGGAATGATGCTTTGGGCCAATTACTGGTTCACCTGGGGCTCAGGTGAAACTACATTTCTACTGGCTTCCTCCGATTGGTCTCTACGATGCCTACTCGGTTCCATCTCTATCAACATAATAATCACCATAAGTCTCACTCCCTAAAAACTTATGGCTAAAAATTTCAATGCAAATTACATAGAAACTATCACAATGAGGCTTTCAACAATTTCACATTTCCCACATTCCACCATTTTTTAATAATCCACTATGTTTTGAAAAAAAACCCATTTTCAAAATTCCAAAACTATTCTATTTTAAAAATCCACACATTTGAAAACAATTTCCAAGTTTTCACAAGTTAATACATTAATATCACTACATAAATCATTATTCCTAATGAAAAAAACATTCAAGTGGGTTTTCGTTTATACCATGCATGTCTAGATTATCTCATTTTCTAGACCCACAACAATGAAATTTCCCTTTCCTATAAGTGTCACCAAATGTAGAGACCCAAATATTAACGTACATGGACATTACATTAATTTTGAATAATACTTAATACATAACAAAAATAGACACACAAGTACCGTAACAGTTTAGTGTCTTTGGAAACTCGGAATAAAATCTTCTAATCATGGTGAAAGATCTTCAACATCTCCCATAAAGATCTTCCCCTTTTTTTTCTTACCTAAAACCATTATTTATATCCTGGGGAAAAGAAAACATTAAAAGGGTGAGCTCAAATGCTCAGTAAGGGTAAGCATGGATAAAATAAAACATAGTATATACATTTGAACTTAAAAACATGAACATAATGATTAATCATCAAAAGCTTGAGCAATGACATAAAACATGGAAGTACGTAAGGCATAGATCATAAAGAAACATTAAGAATGATAAAATAGCATGGAAATAAAACATGTAATTGTGGCAACCATTAAGAACATGATATGATTTCCATAGTAGCCAAGGCATTTCTTCCAAGACCATCTTAGTGGACAAAGTCCCTTTCTGAATCGAGTTCACTCCTTATTCCAGTCCTGTATTACTGAACCAGTTTAACTTGCCATTTCAGCCATGTCTATCTCATGAGATATAAATCTTTACCCAATGCATTGGAGGGAGATATAGGTCTCACCCATATCATAATGAAATCATTCTTACTTGTTCCACAAAATAAATATACATCATTTATAGTAACCCAATAAATAAAATGGGTTTCATAAAAATCATCCCATAATCACATAATCCATATAAAAGAAATGGATATCATTTCATAATAAGAAAAGTGAAACCATGTAAATCAAAGATACTTTATACTTGAAACATACACATATTAAATAATGTAATCTTAAATGGAAAATGGTTTTGATAAAACACTTGAAATGAATTTTTGAGGAAAATATCCTTTCTTCTTCAAAATAAATTTCTCTTCACAAAACATCATGCAATTTTAAAAGAAAAATATTTTGTTGACAATAGTCATGAAATATTTTGGAATAAGCTTCATGAAAATAAGGCTTTATAAAACCGTAGAAATATGTTCGTGCTGTAGAAGTTAAAAAAACATTCTTCTTGTACTTTTGTTGGAAAAGTTAAAAAAGTACCTCATAGGGTAAACAAAAGAATGATTCCTTCCATACCATGGGGTAAAAGTCAAAATGGGTATAAAAGGACTTTAAACATACATGAATACACTTTTATAAAACATGGACATGGATGATAGAAATAACCCCATTAAATACTTACGAATAAGTAATCTTGGATAAAAATTAGATTTGCACAATTATCCCTTACCTTAGGTCCGATTTGCTTCGTAAGTGTCCGAACCTCCTCTTCTTTGAAGCGCCTCTTTGAGACCTCCTTTTAGGGCACTGAAATTGGTCTTTGAAGAAGACCAGGACCTCTAGGATGTTTCTAGGGAAGTGGAGAAGAGAATTTGTCAGGGGTTGGCCGAGCTTGAAGGCTCAAAGTGGTGTGAGGAAGAGAGGGAGGAGGTGCCCTTTTATAAGGGAGGAGAGGGGCACCTTTGGAATAACTAAAAATATTATTTTATTATAAAGCCAAATTCAGTTTTAAATAGCTCCAAATAGAGTTATTTCGAAGCTAAGGTAGGGATGGGTCGAAATCCTCTCATCCAATAGAATTTAGACAAGTTTAGGTTCCTATTTTAACCTTATCATTTAGATTTAACATTAAGTTAGATAATTTTACTTTTACCGTGTCTTTTTGTGTTCTTACACTATAAGGTTAATAAACTTACTATAAGAAAAAACGATCCCTAAGTTGTTTATTATTAATATATATAACCTTATCTAAGTCATTTGGCTGAACCTTAGATTTTTAGGAATAAAATAACAATTAATAATATAATATTTGTTTTAAAAACTATTTTATGTCAATTTTGACACTATTTAGTAATTGATTTTTGTGAAAATCATAACAGAATGATTAGTTCGAAAAAAGTTAATTAAATAAATAATAACATGTCAATTTAACCTAGAAAATTAGTGGAATTCATAAAAAGTCTCAAATTACATTTATTTTGGTATTTATAACATCAATTATGTCAATATTTCATTAATAATATAATTACTGCATCATCTTTGTGTCATAAATAAACTAACTTATTTGAAGTCTAAAAATTACAAATAAAATATCATTATTTATGAAATATTTTTAGATTTCTAATGAAAATTTATAGTCTAATTTATCTTATGTATAACCCTACATTAAAAATGATATACTTATTAAACTTTGATTTTAACTATTTTAACCCTTCTTTAAATAAATTAATAATAAATGTCCTAATCTAATACAAGTGGGCCTAAATGGTCATATTTTATTCCTAAGGTTGTTTTTGGTCGAATTACACTTGTCCAATAGAATTAGGACATGTTTTAGGGTAATAATAATATCATTTTTACCCTTAATTACCCTATTTACTTTTAACCGTGGTAAATAAAAGTAAAAAGTTACTATTCACCAAAAAATATTTTCATCTCATTGAACCACATTTTACTTACTGACATCAATCGTGTCTCTCGGATTTTTGAAATTCTACTCACAGAAGCGGTAAAATTAAGTTTTATGAAAAATTCATTTTTTAAACTACCACTTAGGGGTTTCACTCTTCATAAAAAAAAGAAAGTTTCCAGAAAGATACCAAAAATTAGGCCTAAGCTATATTTTATATTATGAACTCAAAAATTATTTCTATTTTACCAAATTAAAAAACATATCATTTACATTACTTAATTTAAAAATTAATTTCCATCGTCAAAACAAATAGCGTATTCTTAAGAGATAATAACTATCAAAAGATTGACATTTGTTTATGTCTGGTTTAAATGTGAAATTACATCCAATGAACAACATTTTATTAAATTGTAAAAATATATTCTAAATATACTTTAAAACCACTCAAGTTAATAATTTATCACTATTAATTATTTCGATTAAAAAGGTTGTTTTTAATTAAAATTTAGTAATTTTCACTATTCATTAGAAAATGAAAGTTATCCGAAAAGTAACAAAATTTCACCCTAAGCTAATTTTGATATTCCGAATCCAAAAATAAAGTTCATTTTGAAAAATAAAATTTACAAAATTTCAAAAAGTGGTTATTACTATTCATAACAGATAGTTTTAATAATATTTTAATAGCATATCATTGTTTAGCGAAACTCGGTATTGCGTACAACACACGCTATCGAGGAAGGTCTCGATTACGTGTAATGAAAGGAAAGTCAAGGATGCGTGTTGTGCAAGCTCCTTTTGGTGTGGCGTACAACACAAGACATTATTGAAATTAAAAAGAATATTTTTCATAAAATCTCGGGGTGTTACATTCTACCCCTCTTAAAATGAATTTCGCCCTCGAAATTCGTCGGGGTTATAAATGGTTTACTACTCGAAAGTTTGTTTAATAGAAACCCACATCGTAAAAGGAATAACAAAACCAATATTTAAAAACAAAATTATGAAACGTAACGGTTACCCAAATAAACTAATCACAGGGTTTCCACATAGGTGAAAATATGGATATGGAAGAGAAATCTAACCATCATGATCTGATGGAGAGTGGTAGAGAACATGGCTATGAAAAAGACAACAATCACAAAGCCATAAATTTGTGATGATCTAGGGTACCATCTGATTCATCGGATATAAGGGCACTAGGAAAACATTTTTGGTTTTCAAGATCATTTCCCTAAAGTTGATGAAATTGGAATTAGAAGAAATACTTTCATGATTTTGGTATAGTCTCACCATTGGTCGTTATTTGGAAAATTTCCACTTCATCTATTAAAGAAATGAAGTTGAATTTGTCATTCATGATGTGTTAGTAGATCATGTGATAGAATGATGGGTCATTCCATCTGTCTCAAACAAAAGGTTAGAAAAGTTATCAACAATTACATAAGTCCATATATAGTGAGATTAATCATATATGGTTTCTAAAATGGACTTATACTTCATATATCATACTTCTTAATATAATAAAACTAGTTTCTACTAAACAAGGACTTCCTGTAGGCCAGTGGTAGGCGATAAAGGCCAGTCACACTTCGGTTGTGGGTTCGATTCCCACAGACTTGTCCAACGCGATGGGCTGTCTCCCGTCCTGCAGGTTGTCCTTTTTCTAAACTACATTACTATAAAATCCCATTAATAATATCGAAAAAAGTTCTATCCTTAAACAATACTAACATATGTCCAACATAATCCATTCCAATATTTATGCTTATCTAAAATACTTTGGTCCAAGATCATAGTATAAAGAAAACAATTACTAGAAATGTCATCAACCAAGCATGCGAATACCATCATTTATCCCCCATATATCTTGTTGGTCACATTCAAATCATGTGAATACCTTAACCATGTATTCTCTTGAAAAAAATGAATACCCATTTAACCTTAGTGAAAACATGAATGCTGTCAAAAGTTAACTCTTTTACACATACCAAAATCCCAAAAATTCTATATACTCAAACCATGATACCACTTAGTCCTTATATCAATCATGAGCTCATGAATACTGTCAAACATTTCATTTTCTCCTTATCCCTTCATGATGCACATACCATCTGCTTTCCAAAATATTTGAATCACTTTTCATGGTTACCGGTACCTTAAAATTATTGATAACTATAATAGAATAATACAAAAATATTATAATACACAATAAAAGTACCTCAACAACATTATTCTTGAATACCAATACATAAACACTTCAATCCATCCTCTTCAATTATTGTCCTAGAATAAGTCCTTCCTTGATTTAGAGGTAACTTTTTAGGTCAGGGCATTGAGTTGGGTAATGCCCATGTTCTCCACAAATAATACATTGAACTCCATAACAGTATGTCACTCTATGACCCTTTTCTCCACACAGATAACATCGGTCCCTCAATTTGAGGTATTCGTCAAGGTTCTTCTTCCCTTCTTTAGAAATCTCAATCATCCTTTCTTTATGCTCCTCAACATACAAACATTCATAATAGTTTATCTTCCTCTTCTTTGATGAATTAGGCATACCACTAAATTTCACATTGTTAATCATATATCACGATGACTGATTCTAAATAATCACAATATATTTCTCTCTAGGAATTACACAATTTTGTTGCTCATAGTCCCCAATTTTTCCATTGTATTCATTGCTAACCGAATTTTTTCTGGTTCCCTCCATTGACTAAAACACAAAAAGAATTCTGTGAGAAGCAAAAATCATACAAGGAAAATAACATAATCAAGGGGGAGTACCTTCAACATCTAACATCCTAGGTTTAATTATAATATTGTTACCATAATTCTAGGACTATAACCTATACTTATACTTAAACTTAGGGACATCCATAGACATACCTTAGAAATATCTCTAGGGATCTCACTAAAGTTCTCGCATCCTAGTTTCCAAAGGTTGACTAAACCTTTCCTCTGATACCAACTGTAGAGAACCAAAGCTTAACATACATGGACATTACATTACTTTTGAGGAATACTTAATACATAACAAAAATAGACACACAAGGACCGTAATAGTTTAGTGTCTTTGGAAACTCGGAATAAAATCTTCTAATCATGGTGAAAGATCTTCAACATCTCCCATAAAGATCTTCCCCTTTTTTTTCTTACCTAAAACCATTATTTATATCCTGGGGAAAAGAAAACATAAAAAGGTTGAGCTCAAATGCTCAGTAAGGGTAAGCATGGATAAAATAAAACATACTATATACATTTGAACTTAAAAATATGAACATAATGTTTAAACATCAAAAGCTTGAGCAATGACATAAAACATGGAAGTACGTAAGGCATAGACCATAAAGAAACATTAAGAATGATAAAATAGCATGGAAATAGAACATGTAATTGTGGAAACCATTAAGCACATGATATCATTTCCATAGTAGCCAAGTCATTTCTTCCAAGACCATCTTAGTGGAAAAAGTCCCTTTCTGAATTGAGTCCACTCCTCGTTCCAGTCCTGTATTACTGAACCAGTTTAACTTGCCATTCCAGCCATGTCTATCTCATGAGATATAAATATTTACCCAATGAATTGGAGAGAGATATAGGTCCCACCCATATCATAATGAAATAATTCTTACTTGTGCCACAAAATAAACATACATCATTCATAGTAACCCAATAAATAAAATGGGTTTCATAAACATCATCCCTTAATCACATAATCCATATAAAAGAAATGGATATCATTTCATAATAAGAAAAGTAAAACCATGTAAATCATAGAGACTTTATACATGAAACATACACATATGAAATAATGTCATCTTAAATGGAAAATGGTTTTGATAAAACACTTGAAATGAATTCTTGAGGAAAATATCCTTTCTTCTTCAAAATAAATTTCTCTTCACAGAACATCATGCAATTTTAAAAGAAAAATATTTTGTTGACAATAGTCATGAAATATTTTGGAATAAGATTCATGAAAATAAGGCTTTATAAACCGTAGAAATCTGTTCGTGCCGTATAAGTTAAAAAAACATTCTTCTTGTACTTTTGTCGGAAAAGTTAAAAAAGTACCTCGTAGGGTAAACAAAAGGATGATTCCTTCTATACCATGGGGTAAAAGTCAAAATGGGTATAAAAGGACTTTAAACATACATGAATACACTTTTATAAAACATGGACATGGATGATAGCAATAAACCCAGTAAATACTTAAGAATAAGTAATCTCAGATAAAAATGAGATTTGCACAGTTATCCCTTACCTTAGGTCTGATTTGCTTCGTAAGTGTCTGAACCTCCTCTTCTTTGAAGCGCCTCTTTGAGACCTCCTTTTAGGGCACTGAAATTGGTATTTGAAGAAGACCAGGACCTATAAGATGTTTCTAGGGAAGTGGAGAAGAGAATTTGGCAGGGGTTGGCCGAGCTTGAAGGCTCAAAGTGGTGTGAGGAAGAGAGGGAGGAGGTGCCCTTTTATAAGGGAGGAGAGGGTCACCTTTGGAATAACTAAAAATATTATTTTATTATAAAGCCAAATTCGGTTTTAAATAGCTCCAAATTGAGTTATTTAGAAGCTAAGGTAGGGATGAGTCGAAATCCTCTCATCCAATAGAATTTAGACAAGTTTAGGTTCCTATTTTAACCTTATCATTTAGATTTAACATTAAGTTAGATAATTTTACTTTTACCGTGTCTTTTTGTGTTCTTACACTATAAGGTTAATAAAATTACTATAAGAAGCCAAACGAACCCCAAGTTGTTTATTATTAATATATATAACCTCATCTAAGTCTTTTGGCTGAACCTTAGATTTTTAGGAATAAAATAACAATTAATAATATAATATTTGTTTTAAAAACTATTTTATGTCAATTTTGACACTATTTAGTAATTGATTTGTGTGAAACTCATAACAGAATTATTAGTTCTAAGAAAGTTAATTAAATAAATACTAACATGTCAATTTAACCTATAAAATTAGTGGAATTCATAAAAAGTCTCAAATTACATTTATTTTGGTATTTATAACGTCAATTATGTCAATATTTCATTAATAAGATAATTACTGCATCATCTTTGTGTCATAAATAAATTAACTTATTTAAAGTCTAAAAATTAAAAATAAAATATAATTATGTATGAAATATTTTTAGCTTTCTAATTAATATTTATAGTCTAATTTATCTTATGTATAACCCTATATTAAAAATTATATACTTATTAAACATTGATTTTAACTATTTTAACCCTTCTTTAAATAAATTAATAATAAATGTCCTAATCTAATCCAAGTGGGAATAAATGGTCATATTTTATTCCTAAGGTTGTTTTTGGTCGAATCACACTTATCCAATAGAATTAGGACATGTGTTAGGGTAATAATAATATCATTTTTACCCTTAATTACCCTATCTACTTTTAACCGTGGTAAATAAAAGTAAAAAGTTACTATTCACCAAAAATTATTTTCATCTCATTGAACCACATTTTACTTATTGACATCAACTGTGTCTCTCGGATTTTTGAAATTCTACTCACAGAAGCGGTAAAATTAAGTTTTATGAAAAATTCATTTTTTAAACTACAACTTAGTGGTTTCACTATTCATAAAAAATTGAAAGTTTCCAGAAAAATACCAAAAATTAGGCCTAAGCTATATTTGATATTATGAACTCAAAAATGATGTCTATTTTACCAAATTCAAAACATATCAGTTGCATTACTTAATTTAAAAATTAATTCCCGTCGTCAAAACAAATAGCGTGTTCTTAAGAGATAATAACTATCAAAAGATTGACATTTGTTTATGTCTGGTTTAAATGTGAAATTACATCCAATGACCAACATTGTATTAAATTGTAAAAATATATTCTAAATATATTTTAAAACCACTCAAATTAATAATTTATCACTATTAATTATTTCGATTAAAAATGTTGTTTTTAATTAAAATTTAGTAATTTTCACTATTCATCAGAAAATGAAAGTTATCCGAAAAATACCAAAATTTCACCCTAAGCTAATTTCGATATTCCGAATCCAAAAATAAAGTTCATTTTGAAAAATAAAATTTACAAAATTTCAAAAAGTGGTTATTACTATTCATAACGGCTAGTTTTAATAATATTTTAATAGCATATCATTGTTTAGTGAAACTCGGTATTGCGTACAACACGCGCTATCGAGGAAGGTCGCGATTACGTGTAATGAAAGGCAAGTAAAGGATGCATGTTGTGCAAGCTCCTTTTGGTGTAGCGTACAACACAAGACATTATTGAAATTAAAAAGAATATTTTTCATAAAATCTCGGGGTGTTACACCAAAACACTTATGTACCCTACTCTGTGGTAAATTTATGTTCAACATAAAAGGGTTATCTAATTCCTTTTATACTATACATTCCATGTTTAGACAATCCTACACTTTTCTACCATCCCGACTCATAGAATAGGGCAAGAACGAGTGCCAATGCCAAGACCAAAAATCAATTCCAAAGGACCGAACAACTGCACTCACTTGAAAAACAAGGACTGAAAAAACTAATAACACTTCTAACATCCATCCCTATCCCATTGGCTTGAGAGGTTTAGGAATAATACTTGTCCTTAGGCGACGTTCCCAAGGCACGAAAGGCTAGAAATAAATTCCAAGGGCTTTAGGAATCATTGGGGAACAATTTACCCTTAAGATAAGATCAACCAACCAAGAATTCCATTACTAACAACACCACGCGATGCATGTCAACAAAACAATTCCATCTACACATTACAAAAAGACAACCAAAATAATGCATAACAATTCATAATGGAAATTCAACCAAACCAAAAATTAGAGTACCCAGAGGAAGACTACACAACAAGAACCCCAAGAACCAGGAAACCATACTAAGCTCCACACCAAGCCCTATGCATCAAGCACCAAATAATCACTAAATAATCATGTTGAACCGCTTGTAAAATGTGATGCTTTACCCTTACCTGTGTACCAAAATACAAAATCAATAAAAGCACCAAAGTGCCAAAGCATGGGGTGAGTAAAAATACACAGTAGGTTTCCCCCAAATGACATCCCTACACACGCCACTAGGATATAACATGTTAGAACAATTCTAATAAAACAATTTATATAATGTTGATGAACTAGTCCAAAAGTTAACAACTTGACAAAAAAATATTTACCCAACACAATTTATCCATTATAGTGAGAAAAAATAGAATGAAAACAAAAAAAATCATTACCCATTCCCTTTTGTGTGACCTCATACATATCCCATCCTTACACACAATTATGTCACACAACCAATAACATTCACTAAATAATGGTGATACTTTAACATTAGTACCTTCATGACCAACCCATCTCCTTCATGGTGTGGGACTTCACACCCTTCCCTAGTGTGGGACATCATGCCCATCACCCTCCCATCTTGATGATGGTACATTCATGACCATCAACTTGATAGTGATACATTCCCAAGCACCATCCATCAAACTAATGACAATAAATATTTACAAAAATCCCCACAACATTTCAATCCATAATTACCAACATCGTACCACCCAACAATTTCCAATACCAAATTAACTAATTATTCCAAACAACATTCCAACATAACATGTCAAGTTACCTCAATAAATCACACATTTATTGAATACAACCTCAAACCATTTTCCATGTCAACCGCATTTCAATAAAACAAATTTTTTTACAACCATCATTCCTAAACCATTTTTCATAAATCAATCATGCTACCTCTTTCAAAATTAACATTTCAAAATTCTACAACAAAACCAATTTTCAGAATATTGACCCATTTCCCCCCAAAATCCCCAAATCATTACAAAATGGGTTTCATCTAAGCATCACACATCATATTCATAATTAAATTCAAGAAAAAAAATTAATAAAAACAAATTTCACTAGTTCTAACCTAGTGGAGTCAAGATAGAAGCCACCTACCTTTAGAGTTCTGGTGAAATCAACCCACGAACATCCACATCACAAATCTGGTAAATGATCCACCGAAACCACTCTTGATTCTATTCACAAACATCAAAAATCTATAATCTCATCATTTAGGGCCACAAAAACCCAATATATACACACAACTGATGTATATCTAGAAAACTGAGTGGGAGGGAAAAGTATATCTAGTGAAAACTAATGAGAAACTGAGAGAGAAGACTTACCTTAAATGAACTGCCTCCAAAACACCTTGAAAACCATTCAAATTACTACCAAAATGAGTGGGAGAGCACCTAAAACCCTTGAGAATGGAAAATCATGAGTGAGACTCCATTGGGAGAATGTTTGGAGTGAAATAGGTCAATCTTGAGTGAACCCTAATTTAAAAATCCCTTCTTTAAGTGGCTGCATGGTTAGCCTACACGATTTGGAAAAATGTACTCTAACTGTACGCATGCCACTACCTCAAGAAAAGGGTTCCCACCTCGTTAAATCACATGGTTAAGAAAACCATGTGCTGACTATGTGAAGCCCACTTTCTCCCCCCACACGGTTACCAGGAGAACTCTCACGGTTTTCCACTAACTTTTCTCAAACTGTGCAACCATATAAAAGCCTCCAAACATATTTAAAACCATTTGAAACTGTCCCAACCTCTTACCAACTCATCCAAAGAACTTTAGACCCATAAAATGTCCTAAAAAAGGATACATACCTCAAACCGAGGGTGTTATAGATTTTTCCACTAATATTGTCTTTGTAGTAATGCCCTAGATACTATTGAAATCATATTGCATGCTTATGTATTTTCCAAAACTCCATGTTTCATTACTATTTTATGATATCCTAGATTTTTCACTCTATTTTAGTGGGATTCATGCCTTATGAACTTCAAATCATTATTCCATGATCTAGGTTATGATTGTTGATATGCATGGTACGATATTCTATTTTCATGATTACATTCTCATACCCTTGTGATCATGTTTATACTTACATGTCTCCCTTTTTTACCCTTACTGAGAATTTGTGCTCACCCCTTTTATATTTCCTTTCTCCCAGGTTATGGTGATATGTACTATGTTTGATATTTATATGAAGGGTTATTTTCAATAAGAACCTAGTGGGAGATAATATAGCTCACATATGTACCATTTTTTATGATTCCGTTTTTGAAAATGAACTATACCAATTATGGCCATTGGGCGTCTATTTGTATATTGTTTAATTATTCCAAAAAAGTTATATATGTTAATGTTTTGATAAGAAATGGTAACTATAGTTGGTATTTGAGCAAAGTTACAGTTATCCTTTGGAAACTAGTATGATAATTCCTTAGTGTGATCCCTATGTATATTACTATGTATATTTCTTGGGATATCTCATAGGATAATCATAAGGATGAGTTTACATTTTAAAAAATGCCCTGTAATTTTGGTAAAAGATAGAGTGATTGGCTTCCAAGAAATGAATCCTTGTATAGATACTACAAGTGGATGTAGCTATGTAACCGATGTACATAGAGGTAACAACTCTAAAAAGATGTTCTAGTCTTGACTCAGGGTAATCTGGTACAAAAAAATAGGCCTTGTTGCATACCTGGTTTGAAACTCCTAGTGGATATGCTTTTGGAATTCACAAACTCTTCCTGAACCACCATGAAATATTTAGATGCATGTTATATATGGATAACCTAGTATAATCCCATGGTGTCATAGATTATGGATGTTTTCATGATTTAGAAATGTTATGCGTAATTCTTTCCATGAATATGTGGTTTTATTCACTATTAAGCAATGCCCACACTATGATTTTGGTTTTAGTTAATCATTGGAACAAGAATGAACATGATTAATATTGAATATGATGGAATATTTTCTAACGAGTAATCTAGTTGAATGATCACTAGAGTGAAATATTTTGTGATAATTCCTAGTCATATTTCATGGAACATGATAAAAATGTTTACCTTTACCAACTCATAGAATCACCAAGGATGATAAAAGAGTTTTTTGAGAGTTAGGGTAATGGAGATCATGGAGGAATGAAGATTTGGTTACATTTGTGTCATGAATGTGGAAATAATCAACTAAATTAATGTCTTTGAGGAACAAGAAGGTGTTTTTATTGTGGAAAAGAAGGACACAAAGAAAGTGACAGTAAGGTAAAAATGAAGGGTTCTATTAAAAAAATGGATGGTAGTTTGGGCCTCCCTAATTCTCCATAAAAGGATAAGTGTTTCAAGTGTGGATAAAATGGTCATTATGCAACCTAATGTTTTGAGAAGAATTTTCTTGAAGAGAATCAGCAAGGCGATATGAGTAATGGTTACATTGCTAATGATGATGTGGCTACAGATGAATTTTTAATGTAAAGAGGTATTATGTAATAGGATGAGGTAGCATTGTTAATGGATTGAGGAAGTAATCGAAGTATTTATGTATTTGGATTCATAATTTATGAATGATGAAATATACAAGGATTGTTCTACATAATGTTTCTATTGGCATTTACATGTTTTTTTAGACAGGTGGAGTGATTTAATGGCAATATGATAATTAGACTAAGGGAAGGTAACCGTTAATATGTTATTTATGATAAGATAACGTTGTATGGATAAAGATACATGGGATATGAATTAGTAAATTGGATAGTATTGATTACCTTGGTACTAAGTAATGAATTATTTATAGATGGTTTATGATACCAATAATGATGTTTACAACATTTTTGGATTTAAGGAATAGATCCAATACACATTTGAATGAGGAAGAATGCATGTTTTCTAAAAGGATTTATAGTAATCCATGTTTTTACTTTTTTTAAATAGAATATATGATGAGGGTATTCACAATCTTGGAATGTGTCAAACAAGGTCTACATTGTGTTATATAGGGGAATCAATGTTAATATAATTTCATGGCTCTCTTTCTAAATTTTGGTTTTTTTTCACCTTTGATAAGGGTTATATGGTTAACCGTTCATGAAAAGTTTAAGTTATGCTTCAGATGAAGTATTTGTGAACTATGTTTGTGTTGAAAACCTTGGTAAAATGGATAATCAGTTATTAAACTTATTTAATGGATGTCCATCATATATCTTAAATTAGTGTGGTTTAAAAAAATGACATCATGTACATCGGGTGATAACCAATAAAGTCCATCAAGGAGGCAGTACTTGAACATGTGATTAATGTACGATAAGGGTTTCATGTCTACCACTAGACTAAATGATTTCCTAGATTAATGTATATTTATTGGTATAAAATAAATACTTATGATGAAATTATAGTGTTACTTTTTATTTTTATAGATTAATTCATGTTTTTTAAGTGACAAATAGTTAAACTTTTTATTCATTATGGTCCTTAAGATCCATTAAATGCATATTTTAGTGATTTATTCATAAAAGATAATTTCTGGACATCAATTCCATGATATAATGGTTGAATTATAAATTTTCAGAAGAAAAAACGAAGAATTATTATTTTTATATAAATTTATCAATAATTACTCAATGATCTGATCATGATAAAAAATTGTTGTCCTAATACCTTAATTTTTTTTGAGATGATGGCATTTAAAATCATCAAATATTTATTACTATAAGGCCCTAATTTTTTTATAATTTAATTATTTCTGGTTGATGACCTCAATCACTCCCAATAATTATTTATGATTTTCCTCCCAATCCATTCATCACTCCCAACCAATTTTCTCTTGTGTGGAAACCCAATTATATGTTAATTTGGGGAAACTTTTATGGTTCCAATTTTCCATTTTAAAGGGAAGTTTTAGTGTACATTTTTATTATTTGGGTTTCAATTAATGAAACATTCATATATTAAACCTTCGATAACCTAGACAAATTTTGAGGGTGAAATTCATTTTAAGAGGGGTAGAATGTAACACCCCGAGATTTTGAGAAAATTTTTTCGAATTAGTTTAACTTTTTAGTATTTTTCATTTTACATGAAACCAAATATAGTTCTTCATATATATATATATATATATATATATATATATATATATATATATATAAAACACTATTTCTAATATTAATTTCACATGAAATACCAACTTTTCTTTCTCAACACGTAATACCAACATGGCTTTCACTACAAGCAACACTGACTTAGCGTACAATGAATGCAACACTGAGTATCTATGAAACACCTTTATATATATAATTAATTAAATGATATAATTATAACCTAACAATTAAAAATATTTATTTTAATAATAATAACTAATTTCCAAATATTTTTTAGAATTGTTTAATAATAATAAAACATATTAATAATGAAAGATAAGATTCTTGGTTGAGTCCTTTTATGTTAAAAATATCATTCACTCAAATGAACCACTTATATTAATGAATGAAATTTTATTAAAATTGAGATATTTAATTTTATAAATTAAATTAAATATTTAAATTCATATTGTCAAAATTATCCTTGGGTGAATTTTTTTTTGTTTTTCTAAGAAACTTCATTTTCTCATGAATTGTAAAAAATACACCTTTTTAGTTAAAATGACCTTTTTCAAATTAATTATTAATGATAAATTATATTATAAACATTTTCAAGATCACATTATATACATATTACATCTATTTATAAAATTTAGATCATTTCAATCAATTACACTTTGAAACTGAATATAAAATCTTCACAATCTTTAGAACTTTTTTCACCTTTAAAACCTTGTTATTTTGTCTCATTTGCGGGATTAGCACTAATATTAATTCTTCTGATTATGTGATTTAAATTTCCAAAATCCAACATCCACAATTTTATTCAGTATAATATTTATATTCTAATAAGTCCATGTTAAATTTTGACCAAAATGATTTGTAAAAGTGATTAAAATTAATCACAGCAGTTAAGGTCAAATTAAAATTAATCAGGGATTAAACCTTAAAATTAAGGGGCCAAATGACAAATAAACTTGTCAAAAAAAAATTTATTGTCCATATTTGGGACATAAATCTTCCATTATTGTATTTTATTGGTTTGTAATGTCTTTTTTTAGGTAATATAATGTACACACCTAACTTGTTTCTAAAAATACCTAGTGATCCCTTTTACTTCTCTATAAAAGGCCACCACCTCTATCAATTCCTCAGACCTATAAAACATTTTAATTGCATCCAATATCTGCCCATGTATCCTCCAAAAAATCCACCCTTAGTTTATGAAGTATCCTTTTGGTCAAAAAGCATATCATGTAATCCTTTTGGCACAAACCAAAAGGAGTTACTCAATTATGATGTAACACCATCTCTCAAAATCCTTTCTTTTAATTTCCCTTCTTTACCCCTTCTACTATATTTATTAAATTATTGTCCAAAATCAACAGTATCCTATATATACTATTATTTTTCATGCAAAGGGTCAGACCTACACTTACACAAGCCTCTATCTAATTATTGTTTAACATACTATTTCTATGTACGACGAACTACTGTTTCACGAAACAATAATTGTTCATTTCTCATTTACCACTAATTATAGTGGATATTATGATGGAAAATCTATTTATATATGTAGTATATTATATTTATTATGTATTTATTCTTATTTATTCATTTTGAAACACTCATCTATTTACTTTCTATTTAGTGTTAATATGATAATCTCGTTTTAGGAAGTGTGGACTATTGCCCCCTCAAAGTGATGTGATTAATTCACACACCACATGGAATGTATTAAGGATGAGTTTAATGAATATATATGATAAATATGAAATATTAATGCTACTTTAATAATTATATATATATATATATATAATTTACATACTTTCTTTCAATATGATAATAAATACAGAAGTAGTGTTTATTTGTACATATGGATTACCGTCTCCATGAACAATGTATTTCATTTTAAACACTTATTTACTATATATTAATATAATAAAAATATAATTTATATAGATAATATTTTTATCATGGTTTAAATTCTATAGTCATGATATAAGTATAAGGACCAATGATATAACAAATTGAGTCACGTGTGAAAAACACCAAGAATTTTACCCGAAGTGAAAATTTAACATAGGATCATTATCAAACAGGTAATTAAATGTCATAATAATACCATATATGGTACTATATATAAGAATATTAGTAGGTAAGAGATTTATAATAAAATTATATTTATTATACAATAATCTTGTATGAGTACGGAGAGAGTTAAGACATAAGGTAGGGGGATTTTATCTCACTTCTAATTTTTATGAGATACAAGCTATGTTATCCACTCATTATTTTTCTATGGTGTTTGTACTTCCAATAATTTTTATATATATATTTTTTACATATGGTTTTGGGTATTCACATTCCCATTTTATGATCCTTATTTAATGGGGTTTATCTTTCAAATGTTACCAAATCATTAAAATAGTTGTGTCTTAATTTTTTCATTCAGATTCCATTTTTTTAATTAACCAAAAATCTTCACCATGGTGTATATAATTCTATTTTACATGTTATATAATTAATCTACTTATTATCATGATATCATAATCTTAATTTCATTTCATTTTCTTACATAGAGAGTATGATTCCATGTTAATAAGTTATAAGAGTTTATTGAGACAATCTCATCACATCCCAAGATTGTTTCTGACTATGCTTTCTTTGATGAAATATTATTATCCATCACTCAAGAATATAAATGATGTTACTTATCCTATATTATTTCATTATATACTCATGTATTTGTACCATTTTTTACTCTTTGGTACATCAGTTATTTAAGAAATTATTTCTAGGAAATTATTACATTAACCCTCTTCGGTCAGAAATCTATGTTCCCAATAAAAGGGTTTCCAAGAATATTTTACCATTACCCTATAATATATACAATAAATTTTCACCCTTTTGGTATTTTATCAATGTATTAAAGGGAATATTATTTTCTCTTTCTAAACTATGCACTTTTCTATCATTTTTTCACGAAAAAAGAATGTTCTTTTGACATCGTATGATATGTATAGATTTGCGCGTCATCATTTCTTAAAATCTCCCTTTACATTAATAAAATGATTAATATTTAAGAAAATGTTTCTAAAATAAATATTCAAGGAAAATTGTTTTAAAAATGGTTTTATAATTCTTGTATACTTTTTCAAGGAAAACTATTTTCAAAATATTTTCATATATTATTTATAATTTTTTAAAGTGCTTTGACAGAAATAGTTTCCAAAACATATTCATTATTTTTTTTATGTTTTCAAGAAAAATTATTTTCAAAACGTTTTCAATATTTATTTATAAATTTTCAATTTATTTTCAATGAAATGGTTTTCAAAAACATTTCCTAGCTTTTTTGAATGATTTTAATTGTTTTCAAATAATTTTTTTAAAAAATGGTCTGAAGTTTATTTTTTAAGATTTCATGTAAAAAGGATTTCAAAATGATTTCATAGGTTTAAATGTATTTTCTAAAAATATTATTTTCAAATGTTTTTATGAATTAAAAACATTTTTTCAATCATGAAAGAATATTTTTCTCGAGAAACATTTTTTGAGGATATTTAAAAATTATTTTCCATTTAAGATAACATCTATTGATGTCAGTCATACCTTATATGAAATTATCTAATTATATTATTCATATCCTTTATATGAATGAGTTATTATTATTGTCATGGTCTTTATAAAACCCATTTCTCCTTCATAGGTTATATGTATATGATCCCTTTCACTTTTACAGGTTATGCTTTTGATGAAATGATTACAAAACCTGTAACCCTTTCTACAGGTTATGATGTGATTACATTTTTATGATACCAATTTTATTTCATGGGTTATGATAAGTTTTTTGGAACATGTTTGTATGATTTCATTAAGAGATAGATGAAACCTATACCTCCCTCCATTGCATTGGGTAAATAATTATATCTATTGAGATATATAGGGATAGAATGAGGTATTAATCAGTTTAGTAATATAGAGATGGATTGAGGGTTTACTCAATTTAGTAATGCAGGGATGGAATGGGGGTTTACTCGGTTCAGTAATACAAGGCTAGAATGAGGGTTTACCCGATTCAGTAATACAGGGCTAGAACAGGGGTTTACTTGGTTTAGTAACACAGGGCTAGAATGAGGGTTTACTCAGTTCAGTAATACAAGAATGAAATGAGGGTTTACACGGCTATTTAATACTGGTCTTGAAAAAGGGTTTACTCAGTTCCATAATATATGGCTGAAATGAGGGTTTACTCAGCTCAGTAATATAGGGATGGAATAAGGGTTCACTCAGTTCAGTAATACAGGGCTGGAATGAGGGTTCACCCAGTTTAGTAATGGAATTTTTATACTAATATGGTAATAGAAGTGATTCCTTGGGTACTATGGAAATCATATTACATGCTTATGTGTTTTCCACAATACCATGTTTTATTAGCATATTATTCCTTCAAGGCATATGATTTCAATTTTATTTTGATTCATGTCTTATGAACTACCTGTCATTTTGCAATGATCTCTATTATGATCTTTGATATTCAAGGTATGATCTTTATTTTCAATATCACATTCTTATACCTTTATGATCATGTTAATGCTTACATGTATCCCTTGTTTAACCTTACTGAGCATTTAATCTCACAAATTTTATGTTTCATTTTATCCATGTTAGAAGATATGTATTATGTTTGATATGTCTAGGAAGGGTGTTATTCAAAAAGAACTTAATTGGAGATGATGTAGCCCACATGTGTACTAGTATTTCTCATTCTATGTTTCCAATGGAACTATACCTACTATGGTATTTAGGTTTCTATTTGTATAATGTTTATGTATTCAAAAAAATTAATTTAATGTTAATTATTTGAAAATAAAGGGTCTCTATATTGATCCCATCCACCTATAAAATCCATTGAGCATGCACTTATCAATTCCTCAAGCGTCTATATATTCAGTTCATATTGGCCATAAGTTTTGGTGTGATATGACATAAAAAATTTCAATTCAGTATTCAGATATTGTTAAATTATTCTCTAGAATATATATGTGAACATTCTAACATGATCCAAAATGATAGAATCTAACACCCCCTGAAAATCTTGCCACTTACTTTATCTATAACTCGGGAAGTTTGTCTGGAGAGAAATATTCCCAAATAGGGATGAAATGGGATGTCATGGTGAGTAGATCCACCATAACCTATATCTTTTTGTTTCCATAGAGTGTTCATTAGAGACTATTGATTATGTCCATAGTGATATTATCCAACTTCTATGTTTATAGGGGTAGTGGTTGTAATTCCTCTTTAGGAATTTTTCTCTCCTGCATCACATGCTAACATACCAAGTACCTTTCTATGTAGTCACTAGTTTACCTTCTCATATTATCCCACCAATAATGATCATTAAGGTCTCAATAAATTTTATTACTTCAAGAATGTATATAGAATGTAGAGTAATGAGATTCATCCATCATCTACTTATTTTTCTCTAGGGTAGATTTGACATATATCCTTGTATAAAATTTCAATATACCTTCTTGATCAATATAGATATTGGGAAACTTCCAATTCATCATAACCTAAATCTTCATTTGGATAATAGGATTTTGTCTATGATTTTTCTTGATCTTCTCTATTGATGATGGTTTATGAATTGTTTGGGATATTCTTAATGATGTTCCTTCCTTTTTGGTTCCCATTTCTAACTTTACTAGGACATTGATTAAAGGATCTCCCGGAATCATCTTCATTTCCATCGCACACTAGTGAAACAATCTTTATTAACATCAGTTTTTTTTAATTTCTCTTTTGTAGACTACTTTATTAATGTCGAATTTATAAATATTGTCTTTAATGTTGATTAAAAAACCAACATTCTAATCAATAATGTAAAATATTTTCTACGTCGATTATTTAATGTCTAATGCTACAAAAATTTATCCGAAATATTTTTTATGTAAGTTATTAAATTACTAATGTAAACAATATTTTTTAAAAAAATATTTTGATGTTACCTTTCCTCTCCACTACCGACCAAACCAGAAACAAGTATAACTATAAGCATAGTAGCAACGAAATTAAAGAAGATGAAACAAGAAGAAACAATAACAGAATAAGAACAAAAATTACACATTCACAATTCAAAGTTACAATAATAAAAAATTTCAATATTAACTAAAAAATCCTAAATCCAACCAAAAAATCTTCTAAATAAACATTTACAATTTAAACATTCAAAATTACAATTTTCACAAAAAATAAACAAAAATCCAATCAAACCTATAAAATAATTTTACCATTCCACTTGTAAGTGTGAAAACTATTGCGTACTATAAGGTTGGGGGTCATAAAATAGCTAAAAATTAAAAGGAAGGTATTTAACATGTATAATGAATAAAAGAACTGAATTATTAATGATTATTTTATAAGGAAATATAACAGCTTCAAACATCATAACTATTTAGTATTAATTATTTCATACATAAATTATAACACATAATATCCGAATTTTATGATTCCTTTTTGTGTATGAAAAATATTTTTAAATGTGTTTGTCAATTCAAAAAATCATTTTTATGTAATACATCCAAAATGTACTGATTACAAATCGATATTCACATTAACTTTTATATATTTGATCGTGGAACTCTTTTTATATGTTGATTTTTTGAATGAAAACCAATACCCTGTATGAAAATAATATGAATGAAATAAATTTAAAATTCTTTATAATATAAACTATTAAGAAATTAAAACATGCGTTTCTAACATGATCTTAAAATTTCCTTGAACATCACTACAGATAGATCATATCCATTAATCTTTCTTCATCCTTTAAAAAAAACCAAATAACATCCAATAATCACTAATATAAAATAAAAATAAATTTTAGTGGTTATTATGTTAAAATATAAATAAAACATTATGAGATATATGTTTCATACCTCTCAACAAACGGACACATCCAACACTGCGTAATTACATTGTGTTCAAATCATTCCGCAATATAAATTGTTCTTTGTTCCTAAGTCAATGGGTGTGCTTCAGGTGAAATCAATTATGGGTGCATCAATCCATATACATATATCTTTTCATTCTCCTCATATATTTTATAAAGATACCTAATTCAAAACATACATAAGAATAAATTTTAAATAAATTTATCATAGGGAATTATTTATGTTAAGACTGACATGGAAAAAATTGAATCATGTTGATGCCCAAATTTTCTCCAATAAAAAGCTCCATGATATCATTTTTCAGAATACCCAAATCTATAACACACCCACAAACATGATCCTCTATTTGAAAAGTATAATGACCCTCCAAAAAATTTTAATATCATGTCAATCTGTAAAGACTACTAGAATATGTATCTATTGTCATAACCATTTTTCATTATTGTTTCCTATACAATATTTCTTTATTTTTAAAGTATTCCTATAAATAAATAAATATATATATATATATATATATATAAATTAAATTTAAAATGTTAATTTTTTTTACAAAAATAAAATAAAATATAAAATATACACATACCACTATGGAATTGTGTTGTAGAAGTGTAGATGGACAAACTAAAAAGTGGTAGATACATATTCCATCTATCCCCACCTCATCTGTAGGTAATGGTACTCGAGCTGTCATATCTATAATATCTTGCACAATGACCCTATTCTACTCTACCTCTAACAATTGATGATGAATTTTATCTCTTATATAATATATTATCCTATATGAAACAATATGATAATGAGGATCATCAACATAAAACTCGAAATAACAAGGAAGTTTTTTAAGAGGGGTGTATGAGTAGGATAAAAAATGGGGTCTACTGGAAAATGGGTGGGAGTGAGAGCTACTGGAGGAGGTGGAGGTGTAGGATTTGTAGACTGAAAATGTCTTTCCATGTTCTTAAATATAAACTATACCGATGCTCATATTTCCCCCCATCATCTCATTAATATTTTGAACTTCAGCCTCCAAATATTCTAGTTTTTTTATAAAACCCCTCCATGAATGTAGATGAAGAATATGGAAACACTTTTCTCACCGATACACCCACCAGGTATCCTCATACACAACCCGAGGGTTCATTCTTTCCCAATGCTATAGATAAAATGTCTTGCCTCCCATCACCTTTAAATACCCCATTTGTGTTATGCTCCTTAAAAGAATCCAGTATGAATTATTTGAAAAATTATGTGATGATTCAATGTATATAATAAATTTTATTAACATAAATAAATAAAATAAATATAATACAATCCTCTCTGCTATGATGTGACAACCTGGACCTGGATGCCACTTATCGGTGCCTCGAGCCCAGTGGGCCAGAATGCCTTAAGAACATATTCCCAAATTTCAGAGGCTGACGACTAGAAGCGAGGGCCTAGGGTGTGTCTATAGGAAGACTGTGACCTTATTAACAAAGTGAATCACAACGGAAGAGATATAAAAGAGTAGTAAACATTATGACAAATATGAATAATTAGCAAAAAAACTGATGCAATATATAAACAATAATAACAATAACTGTATTAACTGAAACTGTGATGATGTAATATCATTTCACTAGAAAACTAGAAATCATGTATAAAAGACAATAGTAATAAAATGTTTTACAAGGTAAAAGAAAACAAAGTATACTCAAAGCATCCAGTGATCCTACTTGGTCATCTGCTATCAAGATATATTCTATCAGCACACAATCAAGTATTGGAAGATTCATGCTTCTCTTTGTCAATACCTGCAACCATGTAATCTACTCTGGGTCCCAAATGGCACCCAGATAGGGTGTAAGATAAATCTTAGTGGGCCACCACCAACTATGTCTATAATATTCGGCCCGTGTAATGGAATATAGTAGTGTGCAGACATATATGTAACGTAAAGAAAGTAGTACAAAATAACTAAATACCCAAGTACCTGCTTCATCCCTCGGCTGGTGTCTAAACATGTAACCAATTCATTTTATTAATAAATTACCATTTAATGTTAATAGGTCACATGAGTCATAACCAACACTAACATCATCTCGTGATAGTATAAGTAGTGAAGGTCCATGGACGTAACAAGGCAACCAAACAATTATATCCAGTGAGGGAGTTCCTGGATAAAAACCAAGGTAACATAGACTCATGGAAATCTTACTCAATAGTATCTGAGTGTAGATAAGGGGTGAGAGTGTAATACAAGGAGCATAATCCAAGGCATTCCACAATAAGGCACCTACCGAGTCCATGGTGATTGACCAAGGTAAAACGGGGCTATGTAGAGGCAGGGGCCAATGGGATTTAACCATCGCACCTACTAGTTAATGTTTTATCCAACGAGTGTATCCGAGGTATACTGTAAGAATAAGGGACCCAAAGGTAGTATACTGGGCATCCAAGGAATAGACAAGAACTAGAGTCTATGTGGCTATAAACCTAAGAAAATTGTATCCTTGAATCGAAATGGGGTTCCCGAGACCCAGTGTATTCTCCTCTCAAAATCCAATGAGATCATGAGTCTGTCCATCATATTTTATATTGTAATCTTATAAAAATTCATTTAGTTCATGTCTTACCTTCCATTAGTGTGGATAGGTCATGTAGAGTTTAAACCATTGGTCCAATCATTGTCTTCCATTAGTGTGGATATGCCAGATAGCATTGAAACCATTTAATCAAGTATTAGTTAGCCATTAAGGCATAATCAATTATTGAGGGTCACTCTGATATATTCCATCATCATGGAAAGGGGTTATACAGACATGTAACCTTTATTCAATCTATTTTAATAATGCCAAGTTGTATACTTTTTATAATTTTCATTTCAGATTTTATATTTCACATTTAATAAATATTTTTAAGCACTTACCTTAGATGTTTCATGTGGTGAGAATATATGGTACTTTCCATTGTGAAATTATCATTAACAACAAGTCATTTATTATAAGGAGACTCACCTATAGAAAGGTCAAGTAAAGTCACCCCTGAACAGTGGCACAAACAATTCGAAACTCTATAAACCAATTATGGCATAAACTTCCACATGAGGTGGATTGGGTTGTGGGTGTAACCACTTACAACTAATCACTTATTTAGTAAGAACATAGTCATTGGATTATAATGAGTGCAATCATGACATGTTAATTTAAGAAGTAGTTTCCAACAAAATCGGTGGGCCCCACACATTCCAAAAATGATAAACATTAGGGATGAGTTATAGACCACCCCCTTAGGGTTGTACGACTCTCCTCCTCCATTATCGGCCCTTGATTTGCCTCAGATTAGAGTAAATCTAAGAAAACGTGGAAACCACTCAAATGTAGATATCTTGGTTGAGATTGAAAGAGAAGAAGTATCGCTAAATAGGACTCAAGTACTTACTCTTGACCATCCAACATGATGAACTAAAGCTCGATCGGAAGCCGGACGAAGAAGATCTCTTGATTCCAAGATTTTATCTTCAAATACACCAAAATTGGGAGAGAAATAGGCCAATACCGCATAAGCTCGGATTAGGGAGGAAGGTGGAGAATTAATAGATCATTAAGGGAATTTTAGACAATCTACACATGTTTTTAGATTGCGCATGGTTTGTCCGCATGATTTTTCAAACCATGAACAAACCATCGGAGATAGTTCTGTCCAAATCTAGGAAATAGGTGGTTCGCATGGTTAGGCCGCATGGCCATGCACAAACCATGTGTAAACCATGCGAGATGCCACTATCCAAAATAACACAAACCACATGGTTAGAAAAACCGTGGGAAAACCATGCGCAAACCAAGCGACTTGGCCTAGGAAAAAGGGGGTTTACGTGGTTAGGCTGCATGTCATGTGCAAACCATGTGAGATTCCACTATCCAAAATAAAATGAACAGTATGGTTAGGAAAACCATGCAAAAACCATGCACAAACCATGTGACTCGACTTGTTTTCATAAAAAGTGGATTTCTGAGCTCCAAACATGCCTCAGAAAACCTCAGAGCCTTTTTAACTCATTAAGAATATATATATGGTCTAAAGTAAATATTTAGTCCCAAAATTAAAGGATACATACCTGAGTGAAAAACCTGGTTCTTACAATCTTCCCCCCTTAAAATATCTCACCCTTGAGTTATCCTTCCAATGGTAAAGAGACATTATTTGAGAAAAACTCTAGCAATTGAGCACATACATCAAATTACCTCTCCGAAGTCTCATCCCATACTCGGTTTTGCTGCCATAGTACCTATACAAGAGGGGCAGACTATCCTTGGATAACCGTTATGCTTCGGTCAATGATGCATACTAGATATTCCTTAAAGGTAGAATCGACATATTACTCAACTTCCTTGGGATCAAAGGTATGAGATGGATCAGAATGATATTGGTTAAGCTGTGAGACATTAAAGAAGTCGTGCATGGAATTGTACCTTTGAGGTAGTAGAAACCGATAGGCTACCAGCCTGATTCACTATATAATTTCAAACAACCTGACATAATGAGGTGATAGCTTTCCCTTCTTTCATAACCATCTATTCCCTAGCATGGGAGACACCTAAAGAAAAACAAGATCCCCAACCTTGAACTCAAGAGCTCATCCACAATGATCGGAATAATTTTTCTATCTAGACTGAGTAGTAGTCATACACTTTTTGATTAGCTGGACTTGTTCTGAAGTCTCATAAATAACATGAGGACCTAGTAGGGTTGCCTCACTTGCCTCTAGCCAGCTCATGGGTGAACAGAATGCCCTACCATATAAGGCCTCCAAAGGATCCATTTGAATCATCACCTAGAAACTTTTATTATAGGATAACTTGATGGGAGAGATATGCTTCTCCCAAGAACCACTTAAATCAAGGACGTATGATCAGAGCATGTCCTAAAAACAAGCATTGTCTGTTTTGATTTTCCATCGGTCTGAGGGAGAAAAACTATGCTTATATGCACCTGAGTGACCATTTCTATTTGCAAACCCCACCATAAACATGAAGTGAAATGAGCATCCCTATATTAAACGATAGTACATGGAACCCCATGTGGTATTATGATCTCATGGAAATAATATCTTCCGAATTCATCAACTGAGAATGTCTCCCGAATAGTAATGAAGTGGGATGATTTTTTTAGTCGGTTAATGACTTCCCAGATAGCATCACTACCCCTTGGCGACCTAGGTAAGAAAACTATGAAATCAATATCAACATCTTCCCATTTCCATTCTGGGACTGGAGGTGGATGTAACAAGCCTGTAGGTCTCCGATGTTCCGCCTTCACCTACTGATAAGTGGAACACATAGTGATGAAACCTGAAATCTGACATTTCAACCATGTCCACCAATATTGGAGTCGCATATCTCGATACATATTCAAGATTCCTGGATGAATTTCCAACTAGAAAGTGTGGGACACATTCATCAACTCCTCTCTCAAATCTGCTGGAACCCAGATATGTCCACGTAGATGAAAGATGTCATCTCTATCCATAGATCAATCCAAAGGTGGGTTATCTCCGGATAAACTGTCATGGAGAACCAAACCTTCAGGATCTAAAAATGGCATACTCCTCACTTTCTCAAGGATATAAGGGGTTAATGATAATGATGAGAGGTAAGAATTATCATGAATATCATGAAACTCTATATGAAGTTTAGAAAAGAGGGACATTAAATTCCATTCCTCAAACGGATTCCTGTATGACCTACATTTTTCTTTTCTGACTAAATTAATCAGCAACCACGTTGCCTTTTCCAGACATATAGTCATGTTCAATATCAAAGGATTTTAGATATTCAATATATCATCACTGTCGAAGGTTCAAGGAACATGGAGAGAAGATATACTTGAGGCTCTTGTGATTTTTATACACCAAAAAGTGCTCATCCAGGAGATAATGTCTCCAGCAACATAAGGAATGGAAAACTTCAACTATCTCAAGGTCATGTGTCGGGTAATTTCCCTCCTGAGGCCTCAACTACTGAGATCCGTATGCAATTACTTTTTCTTCCTAAATCAACACTGATCTAAGGCCAATGCTTGATGCATCATAAGAGACAATATAACCTTTTATAGGTTCTGGATGAATCAGAATAAGTACCGACCCAAGCCTCCCTTTCAGCTCCTGAAAGGATTTCTCGCATGCTTCTAACCATAGAAGCATAACAACCATTATTGAAATTCTAGTAAGAGTTGTAGCGAGACGAGAAAAGTATTGTATGAAATGCTTGTAATATCCTGTGAGACCTAATAATCTATTGATATCAAACACATTTCTAGGATGATCCTAAGAGACTACAACACTAAATTTTTTTGGGTCAATAGATAGTCTTGATTCTGAAATATTATGACCCATGAAGTGGACCATGTCGATCTAGAAGTCGCATTTAGAAATCTTGACATAAAGTTGATGCTCTATCTGTGTACTCAGAACGATCTCAAGAAGGTTGTCATGGTTGTTATGAGTGTGCGAATACACCAATATTTCGTCCACAAAGACAAAAAAAAGACTCCAAGTTGGGATGGAAAATCCTATTCATCAAAGCCATGAAAATGGTAGGCGAGTTCATAAGACTGAACGACATAACAAGATACTCATACAGACCATACCTGATATGGAAATTTGTACGACATATGTGTAATGGTCTGAATTCCACCTGATGATAACCTTATCTCATGTCAATCCTAGAGAACACCTTTTCTCCTCATAGCTGGTCAAATAGATCATTTATTTGAGGAAGTGGATACCGGTTCTTGACTGTAAGCTGGTTCAACCATCTGTAATCCATGTATAGACATAAGGTTCCATCTTCCTTATTTGATAAAAGCATGGGTGTACCCCAAGATGATGTACTAAGTCATATAAATCCTTTGGACTCTAGGTCCTCTATCTGCCGCTTGAGCTCTGGAAGCAAAGTAGGTTCCATCTTGTAGGGATGAATGGACATTGGATCTACTCCTAGTCATCAGGAAAGACTTCCATGAAACGATCAACTATTGGAGGAAAATTATTTTGAAGCAAACCCTGATCCTCCATGAAATGATTTTCAATATGAGCGGTCACTTCACCTAGCCCATGATGCATCAGTCCCACCCTCCCAGCCTGGACATCCCACTCACCTTTGAAAAGATAACTACTACCTTCTAGTGATGTAAAAGAAACCCTTCGGCAATAATAATCTACAAAGGCATGATAGTGGACCAACCACTCAATTCCAAGTATGGCATCAAATCCCATCATCTCATGGACAAATTTATTCCAAAAGAAAGGGTAATTTTGAACCTCAAGGGGATAGTCCCGGGACTGGCCTATGCCCTCTGTCTGTATTCCCAATGATGTATCAAGCATCATTGCACTTTAGTGATACTATATATCTTGTCTGATACATTCCACAATAGATATAGAAAAAAATGTGTTTGAAGCACCTATATCAAACAAAGTAGATACAATAGTAGAGGCTACTAGAATAGTACCTAGTACTGTAGATGGTCCAGTAGCCTGATCCTTGGGTATTGTCTGTAAGGAATGCAACTAACCTGATCCACAGCCCTGTGTAATAGATGGACTGCCATGATCATAAATGCTCTGCTGGCGATGCTCAGGATCAGGGATCAGACTACCATGGTCAGGACCACCTCCTTGGCTCGACATGTTGGTGATACTCCAAATTCCCGCCTGATTCGACACAAATGAACTTGATCCAGAAGGTGGATCTGAGGTTGATCCTTTTACACTTGAAGCCAGTTGAAAGGTCCTGTAAAAGTGATGAAGATGACCCATATGACCCGAAACCCAATACTCCATAGGGTCTATATCACACTGGGGCTTCTTATGCCCTAGTTTTCCACATGGATGACACAATACATAGCCATTAGACTGGACACTCTGGCTACCACTACCCTGACGAAAAGCCTTGAGGAAATATTTCCTACCACCGAAAGAACTACTGGACTTAAGTGGCACCGATCCTTTAAACCCAGTACTCTCACCATCCCTCAAGATACTGTCAGTGATTAGGGCCTAATAAAATATTTTAGAGAATGTAGGAAGGCGAAATACATTCAACTGAGTTCATATGGCATACTGGAGCCCATCCTCAAAACGTTTATCATGTGAAAGCTCATCACTAGCTAGAAGCGGTGAAAAGAGGTGTAAATCAGTGAAATGTGCTGAATATTCTATAACTATCCTAGAAACCTTATTGAGATGCACGAAATCTCTAGCTCTATCACCTCTTAGTGACTGAGGGAAGAATTGATCTTAGAGGTTAGTATGGATTTCAACCCATAACATGCCTTGAAGATGTCTGGCCTGGGTAATGACATCCCTACAACGATTGGACGAACCCGAAGCATGTATTTATAGATCTTGAATCTCTACTTTGGAGGTGTTTCCATATTATCAGAGATAGAAAACATTGCCATTAGCCAAAGACTCAGCATCCTGAGAACCTCCATCCCCTGAAAAAATAAGAGGATGTTATTGTTGGAACTCACAGGTCTGATCAGCCATCGTAGGTGAAACCTGTGGTGCAACTTGCATGGATTGCATCAGAAAAAGAAAACTATCATGGACATGGGAATTAGTTCCCATATTAGTTACAGTAGGTGGTTCCCCTTGTGGCACTTATGGAAGTAAGACTAGCGGCTCAGGGCCCACCAGGTCTGAATCATGGTCGTCACCACCCTCCTAGAGAATGACATGAGGATGACCCAGCCGCATTGGTCTAAAAATTCGATGAACACATTTGATTACAAGATAAGAAGGAAGGATATATAATTAGTATCAGTAAACGATCATATGAAAACTCATTACCCATGGCATAGTAACCAAAATACATGCTTAGGCTGCCATGTATCGATAAGTGCTCAAGTATGAGTTTCAAGTCATTTTGTAGTTAATTATTAGGTTCACTCATTTACCTTTCATAAACATGACAAGGTGGGATATGGATGTGAAACCAATTCATTTTAGATTTCAGGATTCACTTTATAATGGATATTCATTTTCGATGAATCAGTGCCCATACACCTATCACTAAAAATGACACCCATTTACTTATAGCATTGTTTCTGATGCTTTCATTGGGGTGCGTGCGTCCATCGTTTTCAGGGGACATAGGCGCAGATCTGTTTCCCCACATTACTGATTTCCAAAGGCAGGCGACATTCGCTCCTTATTCAAGAATTTATGCTCCTTGATCGAAATGGGATGATGAGATGTTGGTTCTTCATTCTATGGATTCCTCCTCAGAACTCGTCACCTAGTCCGGGTCTCCCTTATAGATTTAATACGTTTTTCATGAAACTCTTCCCAATACCATGTTTCCATGGACGTCAGTTAATTACACTGCTTCTGTCAGGACATTCCAAGGGGTCCGGTCAGGGTAGCAACCTTTAGTTGGGGGAGTAGTCACGTCTAGGCATCACTAGCGTGTCTAGACAATGGGAAGTTGTCATATATATCTTTTGTCCCATATTATATGGCTTCTTGAGGGCACAAAAGCCCGAGGAATCCCACATAGAGCATAAGGAATCATATGCCGTCGGCATGTATCTGAGGTTTTCCTCAGCTTCCCATATTTAACACAGGGTATGCCGCAAGTTTAATGTCCAGTGGAGATGGATCAGACTGATCAGAACACACATGAGGGTGGATCTGATTGAGGAAACCCCTTGAGGGAACACCAATATTGGGGCCAACGCATGGGCGGCTTCCCAAATGCTGTATAGGGGAATGGGGTGGCATTATCTCATCGGGATGTGGCAGACTGGGTAATAATCAAGATGGATGATTGGGAGTTTAATGGAGTGGAGGAGGAATGATACGGGACCTTCAAGAAGATGACGGTAGTGATGGGATTGAGCCTCAAATAGGCCTCCTACATTTCCCCGTGGCAGGGAATCAAAGTCTGCATAGTTTGGTTGGTGAGGGATGATATGAAGGGGGGTCGGAGTGACCAATGAGTGGTGGTATTTAACCTTAGGGAGGCTTCCTAGGTACCATGCCTTGACATGGATCAAATTTTAAGTAGTTCAGGATGGGTGTCGGTGAACCGACGTGAAGAAGGACCTTGTTCCAGATGGATGGTGGGCTTGAACCTCAGGGAGGCTTCCTACGTACCATGCCTTGACATGGATCAAAGTCCTCGTAGTTCAGAAAGGTGTGTCGGATGACTGACATGAATGCGGTCCGAACGACTGGGTGGTGGGTGATAAAACACTATTTTATTGAATATTTTATTGATAATAAATGATATAATTTCCTCACATTGTGTTAAATATGTTTATTTATAAAGTATTTGGGATTTGATCATTCATTTGAAAATTAGGTGAAAATTCCAGTTTTACCCTTAATAGTGCACTGTAGTATTTCGAAGATAAATATTTTCATATTTATTATTTGAATTTACAATTTTGTAACAGTGTTTCTAACTTAATTATCTACAACTTTTATTCATGACACTAGAGCTAAAGAGTTCATTTGGTTGTTGAAATTGGGCCATGAAGTCAAAGTTGGGCTGGGCTCGCCAGAATGGAGAAGGTTCTGTATTTGGGCCATATCCTCTACATACGGGCTTGGATTGAGCCCAAATTTTGAGGAAAGCTCGGGAACATGATGTGGCACAAATAATCCTTCTGAAAGGCCGGTCAATTAACGCGTTTTGGAGGTCAAATTGGCGGTGAAAGTTGGAATAAAATATTTGGCCGAGATTTTCATTTCACACTTAAAAAGTTATGTATCCCTAGCCCTCACAAACTCTATTTAAAGGGGGTTTTAACTCTTTGAGAGGGCTGGTCGAGGCTTTGGGAAGGTGTGGCCGAAATGGTGTCTCTTGGGAGCCCCTCACAACTCTTGGAGGAAGTAAGACTTTGTGCAAACCTCTCTTCCAAAAAGGCTCTCCTCTCTCACCTCTTCTTTGTATTTCTTTTCTTTCATGTTTGTTTCTTGAATTTTTCTTCAAATAATATTCTGTGTTAATCTCTCTTCTTCTTATCTTAATATTATTAATTGGGTTGGAATCAAGAGTGGAGAAAAGATTGGGTTCTACCCTTTCAATCCGTTGCTTATGCAAAACGTCTCCACGATGACTACACCACCCATGGAAGAGTAGTTCTTTTTGGTAATCGATCGACCTCTATCCTTCTTCATTCATTTATTTTGAATCAATGAGATAATGTAATTCACATATTATGATCTATTAATTTAGTTTTTAATTTAAATGAAACTAAGCAAGCAATTGAATAGTTAACACAAAACACGTGAGGTCGGGAATTGTGTGAACTGTGAGAGCGCAACCTTAACCGGTAATTCAAAACCACATGGGATCAATTTGTAGAGTTCAAATATAATCCCTAAACTCAATTAATCCTCATTTCCAGAGTGGTTATGTGCCTTAATTTACCACTGACCATAATCTAATTTTAGAACATCAATCAAAGCAGGGTGTTGCGATTGCATGTTCCGAAGTTAGCCTAAGGTTAAAATTCACTTCAATCTTCGTGGTAAAGTTAATTCTCGTAGGGTTCGGGATTTAACAAATTAAGGGATCATAATTAAGTGAATATTAATTTAAATGATAATGATTAATAAATTATTGAAGAGGTAGAGTTAGATCGATTACGTCTTTTAAATACTGTCTAAACAAACATCTTTTTGTTGTGTCATTTTAATCAAACTTCATTTCAAAACAAAAAACAAAAAAAATACAATCTTCTTCCAGAAAACTTCTTCTAGATTCATAAACTATAAACAAACACCCTCATCCTTTCAAGTAGTGTTTTTATTCTCTTTTATTTTACTTCTAGAATACCTCTAAAAATTGTTTTAATTCACTTCTCCTTTGAGAGACGACCTTGGTCAGCCACTCTGCTGCACCTAAGTACCCCAAAATCATACTAATCATTTGAGGGCGCCCACGACAGCGCTATTTCAAATTGGTGCCGTTGCCGGGGAGGCAAGTAATTATTTCAACCAATTAGAGGTATTTATTTTATTTTACATTTTAATTCTCTTCCTCTCTTCTTTCTTCCGTCTTTACCCAATCTGATTTTTTTTTCTTCTTCTTCTTTTATCTCTTTCTACTTATTTTTGGACCATCAACTCAAACTTCAAATTTTTATTTTACTATGGTCCACATTCCTTATTTTCATCTTTCATTGATTGATGACACGAACTAATCCCGAAGATCTCTTAGATCTTGACCCTGAGATTGAACGTAGCCTTAGGGCACGAATCAGACATTCTCAGTCTACGGGAAGTTTCAACATTCAACCAGTTGGAGAATTACTCCAATATCAGAACATTGATATTGGAAGCAATTCAAATTCAACCATAAAACAAGAACCAATGGCTGGAAACAATGGAAATGAACTTAATAGAACCATTCGAGAATTGGCTGCACCTGATATTAACTATCAACCAAATTGTATTGCATACCCAAATCTCGAATCGGACTTCGAACTGAAATCTGGGTTAATTCACTTACTTCCAATGTTTCATGGCCTCTCTGGTGAGGATCCCAATAAACATTTGAAAGAATTTAATGTGGTTTGCTCAACCCTAAAACCTAGAAATGTCTCTGAAGATCAAATCAAACTAAGGGCATTCCCATTCTCACTTGATGGAGCTGCGAAAGATTGGATGTATTATTTACAACCCGAAGATGTAACTTGTTGGAACGATTTGAAACGTCTTTTCTTGCAGAGATTTTTTCCAGCATCAAGGACCACATCCATTCGAAAGGAGATATCAGGGATCAAGCAAGCACAAGGGGAGTCAATGTATGAGTACTGGGAGCGATTCAAGAAGTTGTGTGCAAGCTGCCCACATCACCAAATCAGTGAGCAACTCCTCATCCAATACTTCTACGAAGGACTCACACCCATGGAGAGGAGCATGGTGGATGCTGCAGCTGGAGGAGCATTGGTGGACAATACACTAGTAGCTGCACAAGCATTGATCGACAAGATGGCCCAAAACTCCCTACAATTTGGTGATAGAGGTACACCACATGTTTGAGGAGTACATCAAGTAAGTCCTTCTTCTCTTGAAAGTCATTTTATTGATACTAAGTTAGAAGAATTGACAACTATGGTGAGGTAGATTGCATTGGCACAAAAGACATCTCTACCCCCTCCTTCAAGGCCTTGTGGTATTTTCACTGAGACAAGCCACCCAACTGACTGTTGCCCACAACTCCAAGAAACAGAAGATTGTGTAGCAGTGTTCCCTGGGAGACCATTTCAGCATCAACAACAACAACCATATCCCCAAAAGAAGTTCGATCCAACATACAACCAAGGGTGGAAAGATCTAGCGAACATGAGGTATGGCTCTGGACAACAACAAAGGCCCCCTTTTCAACAAAACTTCCAGCAGCCTCCGCCTTACCAGCAGGTTTCCAACAACCCCAAAGGAGATTTGAAGCTCAAACATCAACAAGTCAGCAACAAGGGAATCATCAAACAAAGGTAGATTATAATACTGATGATCTTTTGAAGCAAATTGTTCTTAATCAACAGAATGAGCTGAAGAGTCAAGGTTTGGAGCTGAGAGAGTTGAAGACTCAAATGAGTCATATTGCCACCGCCCTCCATGAACTTGTGAGTAAGAATTCTGGAAATCTACCTTCCCAACCCACTCCAAATCCAAAGGGGAATGTTAGTTCCATCACATTGAGAAGTGGGAAGCAAATGAACGATACATCTGCACCTACCATTCCAACAGGATTCACCTCAACTTCAGAGAAGCCACATTCCATACCAACTGATGAACAATCCAAGGAGAAAGATAAAGGTAAGAAAAAGATTGATGATGTTCCTCCTAAACCCCTTCCTTTTCCAAACAGGGTTGTTCAAACCAAGAAGATGGCTGAAGAAGCAATGCAAAAGGAGGTTTTGGACACATTCAAGTGTGTGGAGATCAACATTCCTCTACTTGAAGCCATTAAGCAAATTCCAAGGTATGCCAAATTCTTAAAAGAACTCTGCACCAATCGAAGAGGGCTCAAGGGGAATGAGAGAATCAACCTTGGAAGGAATGTCTCGGCACTCATTACACCAACTCTAGAAATGCCAACAAAGTGCAAGGATCCTGGGACATTCACCATCCCATGTACCATAGGGGAGTTGCACTTCTCTGATGCTCTTTGTGATTTAGGAGCTTCCATAAATGTGATGCCTCACTCTGTATTCTCTTCCTTGCAGGTTGGTGAGTTGAAGCCAACAAGAGTAGTGGTGAAATTGGCGAATAGAGCTACGGAATATCCAGCAGGAGTCCTTGAGGATGTACTTGTCCGGGTAAGAGACATGATCTTTCCAGCGGATTTCTATGTTCTTAACATGGAGGATGATTAGGTAAGTTCTCATGCCCCCATTATCTTAGGTAGTCCCTTCCTCAAAACTGCAAAAACTATCATAAATGTCAATGAGGGTACACTTTCCATGGAATTTGGGGATGAAGTTGTGATATTTAATGTTATGGATTCCATGAAGTACCCCTCTGAGGACCATTCTGCTTTTGTTATCTCCCATTTTGAACCACCAAATAAAAACTCCATAGAATTTGATTGTCCTATGCTTAGGGAGATTATGAGTATTGGTTCTAGTTTGATGTCTAAGAATACTTCTACACCCATTTTTAAGGAAAAATACTCTCTAAGATTTGATTTTGAAATGGAATCATATTCTGATTTTGATCATGTGAACTCTGATTATGACATGGCTATTGAGTATGCTGATGGATTTGGTGCTTTATTCTCTGATTGTGATGATTTTTATTCTGATACTGATGTTCATTGTGCAGATATGTCTGTTGCATCAATTTCTCCATCCATACATCACCCACCTACATTGGAACTCAAGCCATTGCCCCCAAATCTCAAATATGCATACTTGCTCAGTGGTGATAGATTACCTGTCATAATTGCTAACAATCTCTCTTTTGAACATGAAGAAAAACTTTTGAACCTTTTGAGAGATAACATTAGGGAAATTGGTTGGACATTGGCAGACATATCAGGTATTAGCCCCTCCATTTGCATGCATAGGATTCTCTTGGAGGATGGGGCTAAACCGGTGAGACAGCCACAAAGGAGACTCAATCCCACCCTCCTGGAAGTTGTTAAAAAGGAAGTTGAGAAATTGCTCGAGGCAGGTATAATCTTTCCCATTTCAGATTCACAGTGGGTAAGTCCAATTCAGGTTGTGCCTAAGAAAACTGGTTTTACTGTTGTTAAAAATGAGAAAGTTGATTTAGTTCCAATGAGGGTGCAAAACAGTTGGCGTGTGTGTATTGATTATAGGAAACTAAATCAGACCACTCGTAAGGACCATTTCCCCCTCCCATTTATTGATCAAATGCTCTAGAGACTAGCTGGGAAAACACACTATTGCTTCTTGGATGGATTTTCTGGATATTTTCAGGTTCCTATAGCTCTATAGGATCAGGAGAAGACTACATTCACCTGTCCCTTTGGCACATTTTCCTACCAGAGGATGCCATTTGGACTTTGCAATGCCCCAGGTACCTTCCAGAGATGTATGGTGAGTATTTTTTCTGATTTTATTGAGACCTGCATGGAGGTATTTATGGATGATTTTACAGTGTATGGGTCTTCATTTGATGAATGTCTAAGTATTTTGGGAAATGTGTTGAATCGTTGTATTGAGAAGAATCTGGTCCTGAACTTTGAAAAGTGTCATTTTATGGTAGAGCATGGCATTGTCTTAGGGCATGTGGTGTCAAAACATGGGATAGAGGTTGATAGATCTAATGTAGAAATTATTTCATCCTTACCCTATCCTTCATGTGTGCGTGATGTTAGATCTTTCCTAGGGCATGCAGGATTTTATCGGCGCTTCATCAAAGATTTTAGTAAGATCGCTCTTCCTATGTCACGATTACTTCAAAAAGATTCTGAATTTGTGTTTGATGATTCTTGTAGGACTTCCTTTGATGAGCTAAAGAAGTGTCTGACCACTCCACCTATCATACAGCCCCCACGGTGGGACCTTCCATTTGAGCTTATGTGTGACGCCTCCAACTTCGCGGTTGGAGCTGTCTTATCTCAGAGGGTGGAGGGGCGTTCACATGTGATTGCCTATGCATCGAGGACACTAGATTCAGCCCAATAAAACTACACTACCACAGAAAAGGAGTTTCTTGCTGTCATATTTGCTTTAGATAAATTCCTTTCATATTTATTGGGCTCTAAAGTAGTTGTTTTTTCTGACCATGCAGCTTTGAGGTACCTCCTAAAGAAGCCAGATGCAAAGCCACGACTTATCCGTTGGATGCTCTTTCTTCAAGAGTTTGACCTTGAGATAAAGGACAAGAAGGGGTCAGAGAATTTGGTGGCAGACCACATGAGTAGGCTTACTCACACACTAGAGGATGACACCTTGGATCAGGTACCACTTCGAGACACTTTCCCTGATGAGCATCTCTATACCATCTCAGGTACACATCCTTGGTATGCTGATTTAGTTAACTACCTTGCTGCTTCTGAAATCCCTGCAAATTTAAAGAAACATAAAGTCCAAAAATTAAAAAGTGAGTCTAGGTTTTATGTGTGGGGTGATCCTTACCTCTGGCGCATGTGTAGTGACCAAGTCATTAGGAGGTGTGTTCCCGATCATGAGTTTGAGTCTGTTTTGCATTTCTGTCATACACTTGCATGTGGTGGACACTTTGGACCCCAACGGACAGCTAGGAAGGTTTTAGACTCTGGATTATATTGTCCTAGCTTGTTCCATGATGCCCATTTGTTTTGTAAGTCATGCTCTCGTTGCCAACACACTGGGAACATTTCTAGGAGACATGAGATGCCCCAACAACCCATACTATTTTGTGAGATTTTTGATGTATGGGGCATCGACTTTATGGGTCCTTTTCCTAGTTCATTTGGATTTTTGTATATTTTGGTTGCTGTTGATTATGTGAGTAAATGGGTGGAGGCCAAGGCCACCAGGACTGACGATTCTCATGTTGTTGTGGACTTTGTCAAAGCACAGATTTTTTGCAGGTTTGGAGTACCAAAGGCCATCATCAGGGACCAAGGGACACACTTTTGCAATAGGAATTTTGCTTCCCTCCTTCGAAAGTATGGGGCGACACACAAAACATCAACACCATACCACCCCCAAACAAATGGCCAGGCTGAGGTTTCAAATCGTGAGTTGAAACAAATCTTGGAGAAAACCGTGCAGCCAAATAGGAAGGATTGGAGAAAGCGCTTGGATGATGCATTGTGGGCTTATAGGACAGCATACAAGACCCCCATTGGTATGTACCCATTTCGGATTGTTTTTGGGAAAGCGTGTCATCTCCCCGTGGAAGTCAAGCATCAGGCATATTGGGCTATAAAGAAATGTAACATGGATTTGGCCCAAGCTGGAATTCAAAGGAAGTTGAAAATTCAAGAGCTTGAGGAGATTCGACTGTCATCATATGAGAACTCAAGGCTCTACAAGGAAAGATCAAAAGCATCTCATGACAAAATGATCCAACAAAGGGAGTTTCATGTTGGAGAGAAAGTCCTTCTCTATAGTTCACGACTGAAGTTGATGCCTGGTAAGTTGCGTTCCAGATGGTTAGGTCCTTATATTGTGTCTAATGTTTTTCCTTATGGTGTAGTGGAGATCACACAAGAGGACACTGGAAGGAGCTTTACAGTCAATGGGCAACGTTTGAAGAGATACATTGAGGGATATCCTACTGATGCAGTGGATTTTATCACACTGCATGACCCCATCATCACTTGATCACATCAGGCTGTTCCCAACCCTTTCACTTTTATATTATTTGTCCTATTTAAAAATTCTGCATTTCATGTGCATATATCATCTCACGGGTTCACATTGAGGACAATGCAATATTTTAAGTGTGGGGGAGGGAACCTTTTGTTTAGTAATTTCAATTGTTTTCCTGTTTAAACAAAAAAACCAAAAAACCAAAAAAAAAATTGTGTGTTTTTCAAATTTTGTGTGTTTATTTTACAATTTTATGTGTTTTTTTTGAAACATTTTGAGCTAAAATGATTCTCATCACCATTTTTAAATCCATATCAATAAGTGAAACAATTTACCCCTTGAAACTAAGCTTAAATGAATGATGAAATGACATTGTTTCAAGTTCAAACATTTAGTAATTTCATGAAAAGTACGCTGAATTTTGAATCCCATGCCAATCTCACTGTCTTTATATTTGAAATCACTTTCCTGTGAGGCTTCTAAACCATTATTTTCATATTATTTACATTCAACTCACTTCTTGAGAGAACCAAACCATAATTGATTTAACCAGAATTTGATCTATTCCTGTCAAAACTTGAGGGTTTGAGGTACTTATGTTTAAATGATTGAGGCATTTGTTTGGTATTAAAGCCCCTATTTCAAAGAATCCTTTTTTATAATGGCCTACCTTGAATATTTAATCCTTTTAGCCCTTAGAAGCCATGCACATCCTGTTAGGTTAAGCCATATTACAAGCCAATTTTCCCTATCCAACCAACTCTTGAAGTGAAATCACATAATCTAGTTGAGCTTAAGTGTGGGGGAAGTTGTCTTGGGTTTTGCCACCACATTCTGTGATACTTTGGGTGGAAAATTAAATTCTGAAGAGATGTGTTTGCTGCTAAAGAAAGTCATTATATTGAAAGCTGTGCCTTTTCTGGAGCTTTCATGACAAGTGAAGCTGTGCCTTTTTTCTGGAGCTTCTAATTGAGGTGGAAAGCTGTGCCCATCTGGAGCTTTCAAGAAAATCATGTTTGAGAATATTGACATTTTTTATGCTGAAATGATGAATGGTGTAAACCTTTCATGACTTTTCATGATGATGGAGCTGAATTGATACTATAGGGATTGAAGATAAGACCATATTTAAGTGAAAATTAGATTAATGCAATTTTGCTTCAAAAGAGTCAAGCCCTCCTCATTCAGCCTCAGAGTTTTTCACATCTTAATCCTACCAACCGAAAGCCACAGAACAACCCTGAAAAGTCCTCATGATAAACATATGTCCTTGACTCACATCGGGTAGTGATGTAGGAATCTATCAAGCCTATGGTGACCCTTGTATGAGTTTGGATGAGAAAGACATTGCAAAAAAAAATTGATATTTGAGTGATGAGAGAAAATTCAAGCGAGGTAAGTGTTTTGTGCATGGGCGGATAAATGAAGTGGAAATATATTGAATGATATAAATGGAGAACTTGAAATAAGGTTTTTTATGAGGCACGATATCTTTTTTATTCTTGGTGTGAAATTGATTGATCTTAAAGATATGTATTTTAAAATTGGTTTTGATTTGATATTGATGTTTAATTGATATGAGGTTTTGCCCAGGTGTGCAAAAGGGTAAGTGTGGGGGAGTTGATAAAACACTATTTTATTGAATATTTTATTGATAATAAATGATATAATTTCCTCACATTGTGTTAAATATGTTTATTTATAAAGTATTTGGGATTTGATCATTCATTTGAAAATTTGGTGAAAATTCCAGTTTTACCCTTAATAGTGCACTGTAGTATTTCGAAGATAAATATTTTCATATTTATTATTTGAATTTAAATTTTTTTTAACATTGTTCCGAACTTAATTATCTACAACTTTTATTCAGGACACTAGAGCTAAAGAGTTCATTTGGTTGTTGAAATTGGGCCATGAAGTCAAAGTTGGGCTGGGCTCGCCAGAATGGAGAAGGTTCTGTATTTGGGCCATATCCTCTACATACGGGCTTGGATTGAGCCCATATTTTGAGAAAAGCTCTGGAACATGATGTGTCACAAATCATCCTTCTGGAAGGCCGGTCAATTCACGCGTTTTGGAGGTCAAATTGGCGGTGAAAGTTGGAATAAAATATTTGGCCGAGATTTTCATTTCACACTTAAAAAGTTATGTATCCCTAGCCCTCACAAACTCTATTTAAAGGGGGTTTTAACTCTTTGAGAGGGCTGGTCGAGGCTTTGGGAAGGTGTGGCAGAAAGGGTGTCTCTTGGGAGCCCCTCACAACTCTTGGAGGAAGTAAGCCTTTGTGCAAACCTCTCTTCCAAAAAGGCTCTCCTCTCTCACCTCTTCTTTGTATTTCTTTTCTTTCATGTTTGTTTCTTGAATTTTTCTTCAAATAATATTCTGTGTTAATCCCTCTTATTCTTATCTTAATCTTATTAATTGGGTTGGGATAAAGAGTGGAGAAAAGATTGGGTTCTACCCTTTCAATCCGTTGCTTATGCAAAACGTCTCCACGATGACTACACCACCCATGGAAGAGTAGTTCTTTTTAGTAATCGATCGACCTCTATCCTTCTTCATTCATTTATTTTGAATCAATGAGCTACTGTAATTCACATATTATGATCTATTAATTGAGTTTTTAATTTAAATGAAACTAAGAAAGCAATTGAATAGTTAACACAAAACACGCGAGGTCGGGAATTGTGTGAACTGTGAGAGCGCAACCTTAACCGGTAATTCAAAACCACATGGGATCAATTTGTAGAGTTCAAATATAATCCCTAAACTCAATTAATCCTCATTTCCAGAGTGGTTATGTGCCTTAATTTACCACTGACCATAATCTAATTTTAGAACATCAATCAAAGCAGGGTGTTGCGATTGCATGTTCCGAAGTTAGCCTAAGGTTAAAATTCACTTCAATCTTCGTGGTAAAGTTAATTCTCGTAGGGTTCGGGATTTAACAAATTAAGGGATCATAATTAAGTGAATATTAATTTAAATGATAATGATTAATAAATGATTGAAGAGGTAGAGTTATATCGATTACGTCTTTTAAATACTGTCTAAACAAACATCTTTTTGTTGTGTCATTTTAATCAAACTTCATTTCAAAACTAAAAACAAAAAAAATACAATCTTCTTCCAGAAAACTTCTTCTAGATTCATAAACTATAAACAAACACCCTCATCCTTTCAAGTAGTGTTTTTATTCTCTTTTATTTTACTTCTAGAATACCTCTAAAAATTGTTTTAATTCACTTCCTCCTTTAAGAGACGACCTTGGTCAGCCACTCTGCTGCACCTAAGTACCCCAAAATTATACTAATCATTTGAGGGCGCCCACGACAGCGCTCTTTCAGTGGGCTTGAACCTGAGGGAGTATTCCTACATTCTGTGCCTTGACATAGATCAAAGACCTTGTAGTTCAGGGTGGCATGTCGGTGAACCAACATGATGGACCTTGGCCCGATAGATAATGGGATTGAACCTCGTGAGGCTTCCTACGTACCATGCCTTGGAACAGATTAAAGTCCACGTAGTTTAGGTTGAAAAGGGGTTGTTGAACTGTCATGAAAAGGTGTCAAAACAACTGGACGGTAGGGTTACAGTGGCTTACCTCTGGATTGGGATATAGTTTAATGTCATGCGGGATGGGGGTGGAACCTAACGTGAAGAAATGACCGGGCGGTGAGCTTGAACCTCATGGAGGCTTCCTACGTACCATACCTTGAAATGGATCAAAGACATAGTAGTTCAAAATGGTGTAAATTTTAACATCATGAGGGACAGGGGTTGGTGTCATATTCGATGCTTAATCTAAGCCCACGTGAGTCATGATCGGTGTGAGAAACAAGAGGCGGAAGAAACCTGACGATCACGTCGCGAAGGGTGAGTCTGTGGGAAATAAATAGGGGATTATGCGTTGGGTGGCCCGTGGTGCTGGGACTTACTCCAGGATGGAGGCCCAAGGGCGACACAACATAGAGGGAGAGGGGAAGTACGGAGGTGCATGGATGCTACCTCCTGCAAGAAAGGCTAGGGGCTTACACCGAGGATGCTTCCCTTCCCTGCGGACAATCGACACTCCCGTAAGGAGTCTATCATCCCCTGTGGAGACCAGGGGTTGTGGAGAATGACCAAGGTGGGGGCACCCTACATGAGAGGCACAAGGTGATGTCATAGTTTAACGTCTTTTGTTGAGTACAAGGGTGCTTTGCAGTTTACCATCCTGCAGCTCGGACAAGGTGGGTTTACTCTGCACCCCTAGGACTTACATGACCAGTACCTTTTACTCCTTGTAGGAGGGAAGGTACCGGCAATGTTGTGGTGAAGGGGGGTCATAGAGCGAACCATCGAGGGGTCCATATTAGCATAGCTATGCGAAGAAGCAATATCCATTAGTGTTCCTATGAGAAGAATCATTAGGCGAAGCAACACCATGGGCGGTATCGTCCAGGGTACTTTCAAATCACATCATGAAAACCTGGAGGGTCGCACGGAAAAAGGAATCGCCAAGTGGAGGGGCCCATAGGCAGGGGCCTTGTGGAGTTTGGTCAATCTGCATGGTGGAGGGCACTGGCGAAGGGGTGTGCTTCGTGAAGTGAGGTTCCTTAGCCTTATCATGGGGTAGAGGTACAAATGGGAGGTGCTTTGCAAAGTGGAAGGGGGTTTGCGGAGCACTGCCTTGCAGAGCACAAGAGCCTCATGAAGAAAAGTGTCGTGAAGCAATGTGCTTCGTGAAGTACAGTGACCCTGCCTTGGAATAAGGGTCACGTGTATGTAAAGGGTGTTTCGCGAAGCATAAATGCTCCGCAACAACCCGAGTCCCCTTGGGGATCCCCTTCCTTCGCGAATTCCCTTAGGCTTCATGAAGGGAATCCCTCTCAAGAGAGGGGATCAAAATGGGATAATGCAAAAGCACCTCATGAAGTAAAAATACCTCACATAGCTCATGATTCATAGAGAAAAGGATACTTTGCGATTTGGGAGCTAGGAATGTGAAAGGTTGGATTTTACATCTTCGGGGGCTCAAGGGGAGTCCGCTATTTATAGGAAAGAGGCGCCACAGATCAGAGTTGATGTGGCAGGAAGAGGGCTTCGGTTGCTTCGCGGTGGGTCGCAAACATCCAGGTCATTCGCAGAGGGTACCGCCTCCTTTGCTTCGCGGTGGGCTCAAAAACGTCATGGGTGTTCGCGGAGGGTACCTCCTCCTTTGCTTCACGGTGGGCTCATGAACTTCAAGGGTGTTCTCATAGGGGTACCGCCTCCTTTGCTTCACGATGGCCGCATTGCTTAGGGGAGCTTCGCACCATGGCTTCGCGAGGAAAGCCGTGGGGCCTCTTTTTCTTCGTTCTTTTCATCCAAAATTATGGTTCTAAAAAATGCCCCCCCTCAGACTTAGAGCCATGGAGGGATCAAGGGTCGAAGTATGAGGGAAATCACCAAAATCATCAGCTGTTTGCGGTGCTGAATCGCGAAGAGGACGCACGAGGTGGACAGGGGCCATGCGGGCCGGACGCGTTGCAAAGCTTCGCGTGGGCTGGACGCACCGCGAAGCTCTGAGGGATGACACCTATTAATAGGGGGAAGAACTCTCTTTTTTCCTTTCCAATCTCCGTGATGTTTTCCTTTTGCGCTCTTGATTTGCGAAGCCCTGCGTACTCCATGTCTGCTATCCATGAATCGGGCTTCGTGGTGAACCGTGATTCTTTGACTCCGTGACTGCGCCAAGAGAACGTGTGCTTGCAGGCCGAGGCTAGGCTCCATGACTTGGCTTTGCGAATGAGCTCTACAAATGAGCTCTGTGAACGAGATTCACGAATCGACCTGAAATTTTTCAGAGTTATGAAACCCAATGGCCCATCAAGAAGCTGTGTTGGGGGTGCTCGCAGACACCGCCCGGAGGGACGAGATGGAAAATTGTTTGCACCTAGGAGAGTTGGTCCGTAGCCATTCAAATCATAATTCTTTGATGGGACTGCTATCAAAGAGACAAAATAACTATCCGATTTTCCAGAGGCTTTCCTTTTATGGCTTTGGGCTGAGGGATGACATCTTCATTCCTGAGGTGAGTAGAGACGAACCAGCTTGTTGGTACAGAAACACATCGTGCCAACACCAATGGTTCAGGGCGGCCATTGGTTAAGCATGGTAGGTTTTCACACCTATCACCGCCAAATTCCTGTATAATCATCTGAATAATGTTGATGGGAATCCATTTTAACTGGAGACATCCCCTCCCATGTACCACACAATACTGAAGGCAGCCATGAGGGATGCGAAGAATGGGTGGTATGATAAGTGGGACCTATGCCAGGGTGGAAACTTCACAAATGACTGGGCATGGACCTACTGGGTAGGTGCCTCATGTGAGGATTTTTGAGCCGAGATGAGGAGAGTGGGTTTGTATGAGGTATCATGGGCCTCCCAATTCTACATTTATCAACCGAAACAGCTAATGCCGGAGCTGTTGAGCAGATGGTCATCTAGGACCAACACTTCTCACCTGCACCATGGGGAGGTTGGCATCCGTCTGTGGTATGTCTATCAGATTTCCGGGGTCCCGATCTTGGGGTATATGTATGATGAGTTCCTCCCCATAATGAGTGCATGGGAGGATCTGGAGTAGATGTCGCGGCTGGAGCTGGCATTGATGGGACTGGTCCCTGGAGAAGATAAAGAAGTGGTGAGGGATTTCCACTTTAAGAAGTGGTTCAAGCAGTTCCTAAACTTCCTGAAGGATCAAGAGTTTCCCTTGAGGCATTGAACTTTCCCAAAGGGTTCTCAATGGGGCAAGGAGCACTCGTATTGGCGGCTCTTGGAGGACAACCAATGGATGACCTAGGGTTTCAGTTTCAATATTGAGCAACATCTGATAGTCAAACTGACGATGTTTATCGTGGCCCTTATCTGTGGTTGGGTCATACCAGTGAGGGATACCAACATGGGGGTGCGACCCAACTCATTCATCATGTCATCCATGCTGGCCACATGAGGGCGGGTGAATCTGGGGATTCCGATGCTCGCCAGATTGAACAAGATGCTATGGCATGTTAGTGAGGGAAAGAAGCCACCGAGGATATGCGGGCCCTTCCATCTTCAATATGGGTGGATCACAACACACATCAGTGGGGTTTATGAATATCCAAACCCCATCTTGCCTCTGGGGTCAAACTTCCGCCCATCCATTCTGATTGCTACCGGGAGATTTCCATCCAAATTAACCGTACCATTGTCACTAAACTGGGTGCAGAAGGCGGACGAGTTTAATTTCCACCCATTTCCCTTGCTGACGGGGGTACTCGCCGATGATGTTTAGGGGACGGAAGAGCATCAGGCCTATCTCCTGGCCTTTCGAGGTGGAGTCTTGGTGGAACGGGTGGACCATGAGCCTCTTTGTGAGCCGTATACCCCACACCGGTTTGCAAGGAAATTCTGGTGCCCACAACGGCTAACCCTGCAGGCCTATTGGGAGGTGCGCCACGAGGAGCACCCATGTGTGTTGAGGAAATTGTGGTTCATGTTCACACGGGAAGATGGGAAAATGAAAAATGCATTACCTCTGCCTACTTCTACCTTTGGACTGGTGAAGGAGTATTCCATAAGCTGAGAGGAAGCTTATCCGGGGTAAATGCTAAAGTATCCAACCGTTCAAGCTATTGATGGAAGGAATCTCTTATCCCGAGGTTGGGTTCAGAGGGTGGAAAGGGCCTTTCATGGTGGCAGGGCTGCCGTGGCGATGGGACCCACACCAGCTGAGGGTGTGGCAGTGGCGACGGATCCAACAGCGGTAGTGGACCCGGTGGTCCCAGGAGAGCAGAGCCATCCAGAGGGGCGGCCACCAAGGGGATTCTGTTGGATATCCGCTTAGGCTCCGGGGAAACAGTTGCGCCATATCGACATTCCAGAGAATATGGTTTTCCCAGAGTCCTGGGACATTTGGGATGTCAACCAGCAATTCCTAAGCCCTCCCGAGATGTGGGAACACCTGAACTGCCTCGGGATGGATTTATCGGGTATAGGCCCTGTCTGGGCCAGTTTCGTAGTGTCCCTGGCGGAGGCAGAGCAATATCTGGATAATATGGAGGGCTTTGTACATTCTCATGGTGCCCCGCCTCCAATGACAGACCAGGTGAGGGCACTGCTTGATCGGACAGTTCCCCCACAACTTTCGGTCACCGAGCTAAGAGAGTGTTTCCCCCTACCAGAAGAATCAAATGAATCCTCTGGGGGGAACGAGGCCGGTGGAGGGAGCCCGTTGGAGGAAGGTGAAGTCGACGATCAAGAATCGGGTCTCAATGATTTTGTGGAGGCTCTCGAGGTAACATTCCAAGTTTCTTTCCTCAGGGTCTGCTCTCAGGCCATTATGGACTCCTTACCAATGTATGAGCCGTGCAGAAGGACCTTGTACACAGGCCTCACTCTCTCCCCTCAGTGGGTGATGATGCAGGACCCTCGGAACCCACAACTGTGGCTGCATCCAGTTCTGTGTCTGGCAGGGCTAGGGCACCCGAGGTGGGTCCTCCAGAATCTCCGGATCTTCCGACAATATATAGAGGGCCACGCTTCGGGGTCCTGTCAGCATCAACTTAGGATCAGTACCAGGAGTTCAATCTCTATAAGTCCTCTCCACTGAATCCATTACTACCACACGTTGATCGTGCCAACTGAAGTACATGCACTTATCTATTACGTATAGTTCTTAGATAGGAATGGACCGCTGCGATGAGGCTGGTCGGGATTTATGGCGGCGCCCCTCCCATAGGCATGCTAGTAATCATGGAGATAGCTGCCCATCCCACCCGAGCTGTAGCTCCCCTCGTCATTGGTGGGACCACTAGCGGGGTCGTGCCCAAGGTCCTTGAGGTGGGGTCCGATGATGAGGATCTTCCAGTTAACCCAAGCCCCACCGCATCTGGTCCAACGCCAGATGTCGTGCATGATCCCACGCCAGATGCAGATCCCGCTGAAGATTTCCTGAGGGCATAGCCCACATATAATCCTGCCAACCGCACAGACTGGGAAGAGACGACCTCTGATGAAGAGGATGGCGACATAGTCCACTGCCGATCATGGAATCTGATCGTGCGCTTTATTGAAAATACCCCCCCAGGAATTATGGCTAGACGAGATTGATAGACTTAACTCGCGGCTACACGATCTATGTTCTAGGGGATTGGATGCCCAGCGCCCTCATCTGTTCATCCGAGATGTTATAGTAGAGAATATTCGGGAGTATGATCGCAGCCTTAGCATGGGCTAGCAGTGGAGGAAGGAAATGAACATCAAGAAGCTCTGGGAGGCTAAAGATGAGATCCAATGGCTACGGATCCTAGAGTATGAGCACCCATCCTCTCTTAATGCACAATTAGAGCTGATCTTGTAATTGAAGGCCCAGTTGCCAGAGGCAGAAGAGTGTCTACGAAAATCTTCCAAAGAAATGGCCGTCATTCAGGCTGACATAGAGCAGGCCCAAACTGAGGGTGATGAATTGCGCCCCATCACTGCTGAGGAGGAGTGGGAGTTGATCTGGCGGCAATAACTCCTGGATGCCACAAGTCGAATGGTGTCAGAACTGCAACTCTCTTTTGACAGGGTCAACCCGTCCATGGGAGGAATAAACCCTGAGTGTTGTAAGGATAAAAAATCTTAAACGTACTTTCATATTTTGATTTATCTAATTCAATAGCATGCTTGAGTCTCGTTATCGATGTTGGATCCACATGCATCTGTTGTATTCGTGAAATGTTTAGTGGTCAGTCCCTAAGCTCATGCGGGTCGATCCCAATGTGGGAAACAAGGGTTAATCACCATGCTATTCCATCTGAACATAACGCATCGACCAAGCTATGGGTATCTAGGGTTTAATTAACCAATAAAAATCTTCCAGGAAGACATAGGAAGGGCCCGATTGGAGGATTAGGACCTCAAAACAATCGACGATTCGTTCTTCCGATGTGCTCTACTACACGAGCGGGGTAATTCCAGGGGAATTAGGATTAGTCCGAACATAGGGAAGTATAAGGTGTGAATCACGATACCCAGGATTCAGAACATTGTGGGGGTGACATGAAGATGGAGGATAGATGTTAACCGTGGAAAAAACGCAACATCCATATTGCATTAGCCTGAAATGGGGAAAAAATGAGGGCCGATCGCTAACCATATTCGCAACACGGGGCCTAACTCAAATATTGTCGATCAGTATTTCGGGACGTTGGACCATGACAGCAGGAGGACCATAGGCCGAGCATACATACAATTAGGGAGTCCCTATATACATGACCAGTCTTCCAGAATGTTGGCCCAGGACAGCAGGCGGACCGTAGGTCGAGCATCCATACTGTTAGGGGGTCCCTCAAGACATGACCAGTCGTCTGAAACGTTGGCCCAGTACAGCAGGAAGACCATAGGTCAAACATCCATACCATTAGGGGGTTTCTCCCGACATGAAAGAGGACGAGAGTCCGAATAAAGGTCACATGAAGCGTGGGATGTGGAGTGATGGTTTTTTCGATCAGAATCCAACACTCACGAAGTTATGCGACTCTGGTGGGAGCATGCTGGACGGGCACATCAGTTTGATCGTGGATCATTCCTTCTTTTAGGTAGGGCCTCTCTGGTGAGGGGGCTTTTTCTTCCCAATTTCATTTTGGGGCATCCTGAACTCATTTGGGGTAAGGTCACAGTTACACGGTTCCACATGAGGGGTCCGGCCAGGGGGCTGGAAAGGGGGAAGAATAGGATTTTATGATTCCCATGGCTGGACCCTGGGCGAAATACCAGGGTGTCTCTACGTATCCCCTGAGGATTGGAATCAAGCCGTACGTATTTCTTGGGGCACAATTTAACGTCATGTAGGATGATGAGAAGGCTGGTTGCACCGATAAACATCCTACCAAAACTACTAATCCCACGTGAGTCGTGCTCGATGTGGGAAACAAGTAGTGGTAGGACTTTCTCGACACAAGAATGGGCATGTTAGGGTGAAAGGATGCTCAGTAAATACCGACCCAAGGACACTAACAGGTCTACATGGTGTACCTATAAACATGAAGAGATAAAGACGAGTATGTTGGAATTCCACTTGAACATGAGGAAGTGGAAATGTGTGAATCATGATGCTCGAAATTTGGATCGCAATGATGGTGGCGTGATGATGGAGGACAACTGTTGAACGTGGCAGAAATGCATCATCCGTATCACGTTATCCTAGAATGGGGACAGACAAATGAGGGTCAATCGTTGACCATGTTCGAAACACGAGACCTATCGAAAATGTTGTCAGAGATCCATAGGGATGTTGGCCCGAAACGATTGGAGAGACCTTAGGCCCAACATCCATGGAGAGCCCTTAATCCTAGCATCCATGTCATCCAAGGGTCCTTTTGGATGTGGAAGAGGATGAGGATCCAAATGGAGATCTCACGAAGCATGGTCCTGGAATGATATAATGTCTCCATAAAAATTCCACACTTCAGACTCTTTTTCAAAACGCATCTTAATACATTAATGAAACGTATTAGATAGAGGGATTCAAGTCCCTTCCAATAGGGAGATCTTAGTTTAGGGTCATAGAGTTCGAACCATGGATGGGAGGAAACACAGGAGGCACGTGGTGGGGTAACTCAAATATCCGACGTGAATGGGAACCGGGGGTTCCAACCACCACGGGTTCCCGGGGAGAGGTTTCATGTTGAGGGACCAAAAACGAGAGTTGAGCTAGGCCTGGAGAAAAGTGCAAAGGTGTTCCTACATACCCCATGGGGATGGGGATCAAGATGCACATAATTCTTGAGAGGGTCTTAGTTTAGGGTCTTAGAACTCGGAACATGGATGAGTAAGGAGAGAAGGGGACACACCGTAAGGTGGTTATAGGACCTGACGTGAATGAGGGTGTAAGACCTACTTACCATGTGTTCTCTGGGGAAGTGCTCGAATCGAGGGACTGAACACGAAAGTTAGGCTGGGCCTGTGGGGAAGTGCCCGGGCACTCCTACGTATCTCATAAGGATGATAATCAATCCATACATAGTTCTTGAATGGTGGAACGACATGGTAAGGTACTAGTGCAAAGGATGAAAGGGGCGCGGGGGTCTATCCCTCGCACCAAGAGAAACCGAATTTGATAAATCCTGCTTGTCTTTAAGGTGAGTGGTTTGTTGTTTTTTTGAAGTAACAGGCCTAGGGTAGCAAGCCTGGGCGTCGCCACAAGAATCAAGCCGTAGTATAGGCATTGAAAAATGGCATGGAGTATGACCAATACCCAACGTGATGCCCTCTATGATGAGGACATCACAATGCAGTGTTATTTTTCATCATGCGGCCAGGACGATAACATCACAGTTTAAGGTTGTGTGATAGGACCAAGCATGAATTTTAACGTCATGAAGTGCAGATGTAGTAGAGACGATGCTAGTTGGGGAATGTGTATGGTGCTGTGCAACATAACCGACGTGAATGGGGACCTGATCCCACATCACACAGTATGCAATTCCGAGAGGGAGACCTCAGGCCGAGGGGCCTACATAGAGGTAAGAGGTAAAGGGGGAGATACTAGCTCCCAAATGAGATGGACCCAAAAACGAGAGGTCCAGGCAGTCTTGCATATCCCATAAAGATAGGAATGTATCCATACATAGTTCTTTAGGTTTCCTTTTAACGTCATACAGGACATCATACAGTTTAATGTCATGCAGGACAAGAAACAAGAGGGCTAATTTTTAGAATGAGGTGCGCGTGATGAGGCTCTTTCAAACCCGTGAATGAGGAAAAAATCCCACACCATGTCACGCGGTCCCGTAGTCAAAGTCCCGAAGGTGGGACAGAAAAGACAAATAAGCTGAACTCAAACTAGACCCATAGATGAGGGGTCTGGGCGTTCCTACGTATCCCAACAGGATGTGAATCAAGCCACATGTAGTTCTTGAAGATACCCGGGGGGAAGGATACCCTAACAAGGACGTGTACGGCGTGGAGAGTAACCCGACGTGAATGAGGACATAATCCCTCACAACACCACACAGTCCTGTAAGAGAGAACCTGGGCCAGGGGCCCGAAAAGGCCAAGGGGACTAAGGCTGGGCCTCAGTCAGGAAGGCCCGAACAACTCGCAGTTTAACATCTTGCAGCGAGGACGAGGGGGGGAGTAGGATACCCCAAACAAGGGAGGTGTAAGACACGTCAAATAACCCGACATGAATGAGGACATAATCTCGTACCCTACCACACAATCTCGAAAGAGATAACCTAGGTCAGGGGACCGAAAAGGCCAAGGGGCCTGGGGATGGGCCTTGGTCAGGAAGGACTGACCAGCTGAGAGTTTAACATATTGCAGTGAGGACGAGGGAGGTTAAGGTGTCTCATCCGGGGATGTGTACGACATGAAGAGTAACCCGACGTGAAGGAGGACATAATCCCACACCATATCGTACAATCCCATAAGAGAGAATCTGGGACGGGGGACCAAAAAGGCCAAGGGGCCTGAGGGTTGGCATCTCCTGGAAGAATTTTGTCTCTTGGAGATACAACGGGGTGGGGTGAACCACTACAATTGACATTTGGGACATCTCAGGGCGGACCTAATGATCCAGAACAACTGTTGACCATGTTCAAAATATAGCATCAGGAGCAACAAATGAGCATCGACCGCTGGCCATATTCAAAATGTGGAATTTGTATCAATTTGTTGCTCGACATCATTGAGGGCATTGGCCCGATGTGGTAAGAGAGAGACCTTAGTTCTAGCATTCATACCATTCAGGGGCCCTTCCGAACAGGGAAGGTGACAGAATCCCAGTCAAGGAGTGGGTGAAGCATATCTGTACCCATCTCTCAACGAGGCAAACGTCTCCAGGGAGCAGGTAAATATGGCTAGATCGAGGTTATCTTGACGTGAATTTGGGAAAAATTTTGCACCCCTACCATATATCTTAACATGGGGGGAAGATTCTGGTGTTTGGGCTGGGATGACAGAAAAAATGTCTGGGTGTTCCTATGTATCCCATGAGGATGGGAATCAAGCCATACATGGTTCTTGAAGGCCATGAAATTTATCGTCTTGCGGGGAGGACGAGGGGGGATAGAATAACGGGAGTAGGCACATAGTGTGACCATTATAATCCTTGTATGGGTGGGGCTAAGGGAGCTTACTCCACATCAAGTAAGGACCCTCCGAGGAGACTATAACCAGGGGGGACGGTCAAAGAGAAGAGCTCAGGGTTGGGATCAAGACGGGCATCTGAGCTTTCCTACATATCCCATGAGGATGGTAATCAAGACATATGTAGTTCTCAAGATGCAGTTTGACGTCATGCAGAACGATGCGCAGTTTAAAGTCATGCAGGACTGGACAGTTTAAGGTCATGCAAGACCGTCGTGCAGTTTAGGGTCATGCAGGACTGTCCAGTTTAAGGTCTTGTAGGACCATACAGTTTAAGGTTGTCTAGGACCGTAATGGACGAGGAAAAGTATTGCATGAGGAAATTGGCATTGGTGGGAGGACTTATGCGCTCACCATCCATGGTCACCAAGGAGTATGCTCCATTGGAGTAAACCTTGTGAATGATGTAAGGTCCTTCCCATTTGGGCTCCAACTTGGGTGGTTTCCTACTAGGGATCATTGGCTTTCAGAGGGCCAACACTAGGTCACCTTTTAGAAAAGAGCGGAAGCAAACCTTCTCGTTTAAGGCTCTAGCTATCTTATTCGGATGCCTTTCCAGATTGTGCAGGGCATGGAGCCTACTCTCATCAAGTGCTTCCAATTCAGCTAGACCGATTTCGGCCACCTTATCTAGTTCCTGCTAGTCATAGACTACAGTTCATAATGATAGTAGCTGGATCTCAATGGGCTGGACGACCTCAGCCCCATATACAAGGGAATATGGATTCACCTGGGTGGAATTACGAATCATCGTTCGATAAGCCCAGAGGGCATTGGGGAGCTTTTCCGGCCAACTCTTCTTGTTTTGAACAACCATTTTCTACAAAATTTTATAGAGGGTTTTGTTGAACGCCTCAATCTATCAATTTTCTTGTGCGTGATAGTGAGAGGTATGGTTCGAACGGATATTGTACTTGGCGTACAATTTCTTCAGCTCAGCTGCTTGAAATTTTGTGCCATTATCGGTGAGCACGATGTGAGGGACTCCGAATAGGTAGATGATGTTGGATCTCACAAAATCGAAAATGGATCAAGCCTTGACTTCCTTGAGTGGGACTGCCTCTACCCATTTGGAGAAGAATTCCGTAGCGGTCAAGATGAACCTACAATGGAGAGCTGTCATCGGTGGGTACATCCCCATGACATCGATCCCCCACACCACGAAGGACCAAGAGTACTTGGTGGAGTGGAGAGGTTCTGGTGGCCAATGCAGGAAATTAGCATAAACTTGGCACACATGACTTCTCTTGGCGAACTCGATACAATCGTGGATCATAGAGGGCCAGAAGTACCCCAGTCTCCAGATCTAATGGGACAACATCGGCCCAACCTGGTGGGATCCACAGGAACCATCATGAACCTCTTGCATGATCTGAGAAATCTCAACTCCTTGAATGAAACGGATGAGAACACCATCAAAACCATTCTTATAGAGGATCTGTTCAAGACTGGGACCACTCTGAAGGGAAAACTGCAGTGCGCATCGTCGGATCCGCTCACGCTCGGCCCGATCATCCGGGAGGCATCCATTTTGGAGATACTCGACAAAAGGTTATCTCCAGTCGGGAGTCATCTCAACCACTGAATCTGAAGAACCTGGGGCTCCTGATGTGGAGGATCCGGCAGTAAGATGGCTTACCCTTGGGCCGTCGTCATCATCTAAGATGAAAGGGGCAATGACTCTCCGGTGTGCCACATGTATAATCAGATCATCCTGCTTGGGTTTTTCAAGTGACATAGCTAAACCGGACAAAGCTTCCACTTGACCATTCTGTGACCGAGGGACATGGGTAACCTCTGGTTGAGAAGGGAACTGGGCCATTAGATGGAGGGTGCACTCCAATAATGGCACGAGCTCTGGATTCCTGACAACATAGTTGCCATTGACTTGCTTGATGACTAGTTTAGAATCCCCTTTCATGTGAAAATGGGGAACATCAATCTCAAGGGCCATCTCGAGGCCAGTGATGAGAGACTGATACTCTGCCTCATTGTTGGGGCAGCCTTCTGACAACAAGAATGAGTACGGCAGAATGGCTTGCGTCGGAGTGATGAAGACGATACTCAGACCCACTTTGTTGCGCCTAGGATCATTTAGCCTCCTACCAGTGGGGCTCTAGGAGGCACCGTCAATATGAATTTGCCAACATGAGACGGTATAATCGACTGGTAGGATTGCCTCATCAAGAAAATATTGGTCTAGGGATTGATCCACAGAGGTTGGATGGGCGGCTAGGAAGTCTGCCAATGCCTGCACCTTGATAGACTTATGGGGCACAAACATGATGTCAAACTGCTGGAGAATTACCTCCCACCATGCTAGTCGGCCAGTCAAACATGGGATGGTTCAGAATGTACTTCAGTGGGTCTACCTGAGAGAACAACTGTACCTCATGGTGCTGCAGGAAATGTCGCAATTTCTGTACGGAAAAAACGAGTGCAAGGAAACTCTTTTCAATGGAGAGTATCTATTCTTCATATTGAGGAGTGTGAGGCTGAGGTAGTAGAGGTTGTTCTCTATCCCCTCATTGTTCTTCTGGGCGAGCAGGGTGCCAAGAGACCATTCCAAGGTGGTCACATAAAGGACCAGCGGCTTTACGGCGATGGGTGGAATCAAGACTGGAGGGTGGAGCAGATACTTCTTGATTTCCTCGAAAGTGGTCAGACACTATTTGTCCCATTCATAGGCAGAGCCTTTCTTCATGATCCGGGAAAAGGTATTACACTTGCCAGCCAGATTTGTAATGAATCGGTGTATGTAGGATAAGTGTCCTTGAAGACCTCGAAGCTCCCGAATATTACTCGGGGGAGGCATCTGGCTAATGGATTTGATCTTCTCTGGGTCGATCTCGATGCCCTGATATCTGACAACGAAGCTGAGAAACTTCCCAAAGATGACCTCAAAGTCACATTTCAACGGGTTCATCTTCAAGTGGCGGGAACGGATGAAGCCAAATACTTTCTCAAGGTCCTTAAGATGGTCCTAGTGCTAGTGAGATTTGACCACCAGATCATCCACATAGCACTCCACCAATGTTCTGAGAATTGGCTTGAATATGCGGTTCATGGCCCGTTGATAGGTGGCACCTACATTTTTCCGGCCGAAGGGCATAACCTGTTAACAGAAAGTACCTTGGGGGGCTCTGAAAGCGGTGGAATCCTCGGCTTCAGGGGCCATCCAGATCTAGTTGTACCCAGAATACCCATCCATTAAGGAGAGGGCCTGGAACCTGGCCGTAGCATTAATCAACAACTCTGTCACTAGAAGGGGAAAATCATCCTTTGGACAGTGACAATTAAGATCGCAGAAGTCAATACAGAATCTAATCTTCCCATTCTTCTTCCTGACTGGCACAATGTTGGCCAGACACTTTGGGTAATGGACCTCCTTGACGAAGTTGGCTTTGATAAGTTTGTCAACATCGGGCTCAACCATGGCACCGTGAGAAGGGTGCATCTTTCTGGGAGGCTTCTTGAACCCGCGATGGTTTTTCGGGAGGCCAAGGTAGTGGAAGGCTACCTGGGGATCTAGTCCTGGCATCTCGCTGTAACTCTAGGTGAATACATCATGGTGCTTCTTAAGGAAGTTCATGTATCACTACTATTCTTCAAGGGACATGGCAGAACTGATCAATGTGGGCCTCAGATATGCCTCGCTACCAAGGTTCACCTGTACCAGTTCATCAACTGTGGTAGAGACGACTTCTTCAAAGGTAGGGGGAGCATCCTATAGATCCTATTATCCACTTGTGGAGGGATCTTCTATGGGAGGGAACCAGACTCTGATGGGAGGTTGGTGCCGGCTTGAGCGTCAGTGGTCATCATATCAAGTGATTCATGCACCACTGAGACCATAGTGATGAAGGCATTCGATCCAATCCCATATGTTGTTCGGCCCATGGGGCCGCACTTGATAACATCAAAGAAGTAGTGGCGCTCCATCTTGAGCCAATTAATTCCAGCCCGACGAAACAGAAATATATGACGTACCGCAGTTTCCATGAGCCTAACGTCTCGATACCGTATATGGGTAGGAGGTTCCGGGATCACCCGATCCTGGTTGGTGTAGAAGTACGAGGTGATTTTTTTCCATCACTTGGACCTGGGAATATTCCTTCCTCTCACAACTGAAATGAAAAAGCATTTCCCCATGTCGGGGGGTCGTGGCTTCCAACTGATGGATCAAGAATATGTAGGCATCATCCAAACCTGCCCAGGGATAACTTGTGACAGTGGCAGGTTCAACCTTGCTTGCAAGAATCTTCTTATCCTTGCTCTTGTAGTAGTCAGCGTCCAGATAACGAGCATCACTAGAGGAAAAAGGAGATGAATCTCCTTAGAGCATGCCTACTCGACCATTGAGGGAGTATTTGAGGCATTGGTGATACGATGAGGGGACAACTTCATGAAGGTGGATCCATGGCCTGCCCATCAATGCGTTGTATGCAGTGTCCTGGGAGACAACCATGAATTCAGTACTGGAAACTAGGCCACCAAATTGGGCCTTCAAACGGATCATGCCAAATGGGGTTTGCTTGGTCCTGTCGTATCCCTAGATTCTGAGGTCAGAGGGAGTTAGATCATCCTCTAACAAACCCATCTTCTGCAGTGTCCAAGTCAGGATTAGGTTAATCCCAGAACTCGTGTCAACAAGACATCAACGGACCTCCATGCCATTGAACTAACCAGTGATGTACAATGGACGAATGTGCCGCTCTATGGTATGGTCTTCATCTTCACTAGAGAATGAGATGAATTCCTGGAATTCAACATTCTCAATTGCATCAGCATGGAAGGCTTCTACAGCTGCTACCTCTATCTCAAACTGGAGAGGGCTCCTTAGAGCCTCGGTGAGCACCTCACACATGTCTGATGATAGGAGAAGAGCCTCTAGGATAGAAATCCTCACTGGGACTCTGACAAGGTTCTTCAAAACATCATACTTCCATTCCAGGTGCGAACTTCTGCTTACAGGAGGCCGCTCTGCCATTGGAGGCAAGTCGGGCCGTGCCAGCTGGACCGAGGGATGGCTAGTGCTAGGTACGCCATGTTTCTCACTATTAGAGGCCAGAAGAGTAGCTTCCAGATGAGGAATAGACAACTGAGATCAGCCTTTAGCAAGGAGAGACTGGCTGTGGTATAGACGAGGTAGTTCTGCCTGATCTAGTAGCATGAACGATGGTAGAGGTAGATCTGAGGATGCCAGATGAGGAAGTTGCACGTGCTGAGCTCTGTGCTGGGCCTGCTGTCTGGTCTCAGCAGCATGCACAGCCTGGCTGAAAGCATCAACTGACGTGCCTTGACGATCCATATGGTCGCGGTTCCGCCGACGATGGCATCGGTCAGGGACATTGGGGAGGTTCTCCCAGCATTCCCCCTCTTCAAAAGTCATATAGGGATTTACCAACTCCATGGTATTAACCGAAGCATACCCTTGACTATCGCTTGACGAATCATCCACCACTGGGCGGATTCTGGGAGGGATCCCCATATCAGGGGGCATGAATTCAACGAGAGTGCGGGATGATGAAAAAATTGGTGGAGCGCGTTGCTTCTTCATGAGCCACTGATGATTGCTCTTCTGTGAAGAGGTCAGCTGAGATGATGATGCAGAGGCGCTGACCGCAGCCTCTAAAGGCTCCGGCTGGTTCAGGCATGCCCGAATAATACCATAGGCATGGGTGAATGTTTTACAAGACACCCAGTAATCATACTTCTGGGATCCATGGCTAGGAACCTGCTCCCACTCACCTTCATCGTCGTTGCCTCTTTCTAACCTCACAAAGACACCCGCCACTTGTGCCGGGGCTGAGCCCAAACTGACTATGTTGTTATCGACCTGGTCTTGGAGCTAGTCTTTAAACACATAACACTGCTTGAGGGTGTGCCCCAGAATCCGATGATAGGGGCAGTAGTTGGGGTGATCAGTGAGATTCGCCTCTGCCGGCCTTCTGCACTCAGGTAGGCACACAATCCCCTGTTCTAGGGAACTACAGAAGTAACTAGGGACCTGATCCTCACTGAATGAGTAAGTCTGGTGTATTTTTTCTAGATAGGGGGCTCTGGGATCCTGGCCCTGATGAGGGGATGGAGGAGCCTGCCGAGGAGGCGATGCCTGATTATCTCGCCTAGGCGGTGGTGGCACATTGCGCGGGGGAACCTGTCGATTCGGAGGCGGTCGCTGCTGGGCAGGAGGCTACGCCTGTGGTGGCGGACCTCTGCGAGGTTGTGGAACCGGTGCTACCAGCAGCAGTTATAGCTACCTAGGGGCTTCTATCTAGGCAACCGCGGCGGGATCTGCCCTGGCATCCCTCCTTGATGGGATCACAGGGGGCAGCAGACACACCTGACTAGCCTGTTAAAGAGCTTATTCGAGGCGCTGGGCCTTATCTGAGAAGTCTCGGAACCCTCCAGGGTAGATCTGAGTGATCATGGAAGGAACCAGTTCTGTTTTGACATTCCCTATGCACATTGTCAGTAATTTCTCCTGAGTTAGTGGCATGTCGAGAGAGTATGTGATCCCCTTCAACCGGGCGATGAAGTCTGCGAATCTATCATCAGGCCTTTGTTTACACTTGAAGTGGTCTGCGATGCTGGTCTTTCGCATGGTGGAGCTGAACTAATATAAGAATTGTCGGTGAAGATCTTCCCAGCTGGTCACAGATCCAATGAGGATCAGGCTAAACCAGACAAACACATGGCCTTCTAATGTCTGTACAAAACATCGGAGCTTGGCGACTTCCTGCTGTGCTGGGGTCCCCAACATGGGGCCACACCTTGAGGAAAAGTGGGCCAGGTGCTGCAATGGATCTCTTGTTACATTAAAGGGCGAGAAAGTTGGATTTCCAAAACCCAGTGGTGCAGTCATACCATCCACCCACACGGGATATTGCTTGCCATCTGGTGGGACTGCCACCTGCCATGTTTCCAATGCCTCGAGGCGGACGATGAGTGATGCTATAGGATCATCTGGGAGGGGGTCCCTATCTTGGTGGGGATCCCTAATCATGAGTGCGTTGCCAGGCTCTTCGACATGGTAGATGGGTTCAGTGGCTTGTGGAGCGACTGGCAGAGCGGCCTGCGGGGCAGTCGGGGGAACCCGGGATGGATTCCTCGGATTTCCGTGCTGTTCGGGAGGGTTTGGTGAGACGTATCATGCCCTCTTGTCGTGAGTTCAGGCTTCAATCCTTTTTGCAGGAGTGGTATGATCAGGTTTTCTGGGAGGCATATCACCGGGGGGGGGGGGGGGGGGAGTTGTTCTTACCCCTGCTGCCCCGGCCTAGGATCACCATAGTTGGGTCGCCGCTCTATAGCATGCTCGGAAAAGAGTTCGTCAACCGGTCTCTTATAATCAGCAAGTTGCTGGCGCAATGCGACCTTCTCAGGGTCTTCCTCCACCTTCTGCAATGAGGTGGACGGTTCAGAGTGCTTGAAAGCTCTAACATTCTCTTTAACATTACCGACATTCTGACTGAGTACCAACGACTCGGTGGTCACAAGGAGACCTAGGAGGTTCCTCTACTAATGATTAATCCACCCGGATGAGTCCAGCAATGGTGGAACACCCTCAGGGGGGAAGTCTCGATCAAGAAATTCTAACTCGTCCTCCTTTTCCATGACATTGGCCATGTGGACTGTGACCCTTCCTGGGGGCATGTCCTCAATATCACATATCAAGTCGGGCTATCGTCGAATGGGGCTGAAGAGGAAAGCATCGTACTTCCCACAGCCATAGACTTGCATGTGGTGGGTAGACTCCTTGATGATTTTGCTGAGTACCTTGAAACTCTGAACACATTTTTGTTGGAGGTTGTTCTGGAGACCTGGTGACTCAGGGTGCTAGGCTACAGGGAGTGCGGCCAAATCGACCAGGCGGCATTGATCACTGATTTCATCACATTGTACTTGGATCTTGGGGTACACCACCCAATGATAACGAAGACGGAAGTGCGTCACCCATAGCGTTTGATGGAAGCACTCAACTTCATTTGGGGTGAGGGATTCTGGCGCACCGAAGTTTGACGTCGCCACCGGCCAGAACTTCTCTAGGAAGTGATCCGCCACAAGAATGTTCCAGAAGTTCCTGGGTTCAGATTCAGGGTCGGGCCCCATATTGCCCCACCTGTCAATCGGAGGTGGCTGAGGAACCGGTAGTGGTACTGAAGTGGACCGTTGAGACTGTAGACTAGGCGGTGGAGAATACGGTGAATGAGCCGATTGGCCACCGAATTTCGGGCCATCCTCTGAGGAGTATGGTGACCTGACCACAATGTCACAATACGATAGGCTGACATCCATAGCTTCTAGTGCAGGGATCGCGGTTATCGACGATGGGTCACGCTGTTGCTCAACCGCCATTGGTCCCCAAAATAGCTCTCTGTGATCTTTGGTCGAGGTAGAGGGCGCTTCTAGTGATGATGGTGGTGACTGCATGGTCGGAACCTATGGGACACCCAAGATTTCCTCCTCCTGGATATACCTACGAAGAGAGGTGGGAATTCAGCATACTTCACACTCTGGAAGGATGAGGCTGATATGCCTTGTTCCTACCTTGGTCCTTGACACAGAGGACCGAGGGGAGGGTTCCACTACTGAGTCGTACTCTACTTCAGAATCTGAGAAACAAACCAGTTTGATCTTAGTCTAAAACTTTTCGGTATTCTTCTTGTGGCAGCTGTAACACCCCCGAGATTTTATGAAAAATATTCTTTTAATTTCATTGATTTCTTCTATTATACACCACACCAAGTTTAGCTTGTACTATACGCAACACTGTATTACCTTGTAGTATATGCAACACAATTCTTGGATCGTGTTACACACAATTTTGATAATAGTTATTCTACGCAAAATTGAGTATATATATATATATTCAATGTATAAATGAAATATGGTTGGATTCTGTTATAAGAAACAACAAAGGATTCTTGCACAACATGCAACCCTGACTTGGCTTGCATTACACGCAATCACGACCTTCCTCGATAGCGTGTGTTGTACGCAATACCGGGTTTTACTAAACAATGATATATTATTATAATATTATTATGAACTAGACGTTATGAATAGTATGAACTAAAATTTGAATTTTATAACATTATTATTCATCTTACACATTTTCTAGAACATGGTATAAGAACAAAATAATTTTTTCAAGTAAAATAAGTATTTTTCAAAAAATGTAGTTTTGCCGCCTTTTGATGGCGCACCCACTTTAAATCTAGTTTTTGACATGTTTATAAGTTCAATTTGACAAAATAAAATTATTCTTTGGAATCAAGAAATAAAAATTTACTTTGGATAAATTTTTCATATTATTCTGGTAACTTTCATATTTTGATGAATAGTAAAAACACACTATATTTTAATTAAAAACAAATTTTTTCATCGTAAAAATTTATATGGTTCAATTATAATATTGAATAGTCTTAAAGTATAAATTGAATATATTTTTACCATTTAATATAATTTATGTCATTATCATTGATTTTACTTTGAATTTTTAGGTTAAATCAATTCAATATTTTGTAATGTTTTAAACAAAAACCCGTTTTCTTTCGACAACGGGATTAATTTTAATTCAATTTCTGCAACTTCTGTGTATTGAATTTCAAAAAATGGATTCCATATTTGGAATAATTAGGTCCAAATTATATTAATAGACTACTTTTTATTTTTGGGCATTATGAATAGTAACTACGGTAAATTTTATTTACCATAGTTAAAGGTAAATCAGGTAATTAAGGGTAAATATAAGATTATAAAATTACCCTAACACCTGCCAAAATCCTATTGGATGACTAAAAGTCGACCCATATCACCTAAGGGTCGTATTAGAATCATTTAATGGACTTTTTTCCATGAAAATAACTTAATTATTATTAAAACCAAAGAAAGTGACAACATGTCACTCTCTTAAATCTTATAAGTATATTAATTTTCATTTAGTGATAAACTTCATGAAAATTCGAACATGAATAGTCACCAGAAATCTAATTAAATTATCTACATCATATTAATTTATTTATAATTTTTAGGGATTAAATAATTATCATTAATTGTAACACAATAGTGATGCAAAAATTGATTATCTAGTGAAAAATCAAGAATATAGTTTTTATTAAACTAATAGTAACCATAAAATGCCCAAAACCCTGACCAAAACTTATTGGTCATGTACCTTTAAACCATAATAATCCAATGGTCGAATATTTGACCATTTGGAGCCTTATAAAAGCGATTATGACACTAATATTTTTTTATTTTAAATGATGCCAATGTTGTCACCTTCATAATTTAATAAATATAACAATTTAAATATTGTGATTTTAAGATGATAAATTCGAGTAAAAGTATTATTGTGAAAGGTAATAGATTTATCTTCATAATAGGATTTTATTTTTAATTTTTATAAAACAAATCAGTATATTAAATAATTATACAAAAATGATATAGTAATTACTTTATTAAGAGATAAACCAAATAAATGGTTTTAAAAATAATAAAATAAATATTATATGAACTATTTAATGTGATACAATAATTTTATAGATACATATGACCTTTTATGAATCTATTAAAGCTTTTAGTTCGAACATATATTCTGTATATATTTTATTTAAATTCAAATAAATGAATAGTGTCAAAATTGACACTACTGTTATTTTATAAAAATAACAAAATATAAAATTTTTTAAAAATAAAAAAAATATTTAAAAATTATAAATTTAAATTTATATGGTCTATAATGTTATAAGTAATTATTTGTTATAAATTAAAATTTATAATTTTATTACCACAAAAAACTTAAATAGATTAAATAAGGATAAATCTAAATGATAAGGTTTAAAATAAGATCCAAACATGTCTAAATTTGATTGTTTGATGAGAATACAACCCTATCTCATGTAATATTCTAATATGAGTCATTTTTGGAGGTTTTTAAGTGGGTTTATATTTATTATAAATTAATATTTTTAAGAATTCCAAAGGTGACCCTCTCCTCCCTTATAAAAGGGAACCTCCTCCCTCTCTTCCACACACCTTTTTGAGCCTTCAAGCTCAGCCAAACCCTGAACAATTCTATTCTCCATTTCCCTAGAAACATCCTAGAGGTCCTGGTATTCTTCAAAGACCAATTTTAGTTCCCTAAGAGGAGGTCTCAAAGAGGCGCTTCAAATAAGAGGTAATTTCTGTTACCGATTCTTTCACCATTATTTCTTCTTCCACTTCTTCTTCTTAGGTTGTTTCATTATGAAGTAATAAAATATGTATCACTCATATACTGATATGTTATTATAAGTATTAAACAACCCTATTTAACCATCTATCCATCCTATGGAAAACAAAATCACCGCGCGTGCGTACGTACAGAATACCGTCTCCACGCCGTGGTGTAATCTATTTTCCACCACCACCTTACTTGGATGGGTATAATGGTGTAAATAATAACTATATATGATTATTGTAAAGTGATATTGTTTCTTTAATAGTATACATACACTCCAATAAAATTCCACGATCATGGGAACGATATCATCGCTTGTGTGTACGTACGGAATACCGTCTCCACGACGCGATGAGATTCATTCTCAATGATTAACCATTCATAAATGATTATAAAGTATATATAATAAGTAATAATGAAATATATTACATAATAATGATACTGGATTTATGTATATATATATATATGTATTTCATCCAATTAATTCCATTCAATTCAATGAGGAAACGAAAACAACGTTCATGCGTACGTACGGCCTACCGTCTCCATGAATGGTGTATTTCTTTCCATTTATCGATCTATTATATATATGTATATTCTGAATATATATTATATATAAATCATGTTTTTCATTCTGGATGTAATTAATCATGATCTAAGTAATCATATGAATAATTACAAGTCAAAACACGGACGACAAATGAAACGATTTTACCCAAAACGCTCTTTAACATGGAATTTACAAAAGAACGGGTAATATAAAGTCATAAGTGAACCATATATGATAACATAACAATTAATATGATTCTTTGATAAGTCAATAACATTATTTAAACCATTATACAAGAGGTTTGGATACATATGAAGCATATTGGACCTAAGGTAAGGGATAATTTTGTAAATCTCATTTTTATCCGAGATTGCTTATTCGTAAGTAATTACTGGGGTTATTTCTATAATCCATGTCCTTGTTTTATAAAAGTGTTTTCATGTATGTTAAAAGTACTTTTTACCCATTTTTGACTTTTACTACATGGTATGTAAGGAATCTTTCTTTTTATTACGTTACGAGGTACTTTTTTTGACTTTTCCGGCAAAAGTATGAGAAAAATGTTTTTTAAACTTATACGGCACGAACGGATTTTTACGGTTTTATAAATCCTTATTTTCATGAAGCTTAATCCAAAATATTTCATGACTATTTTCAAAAAAATATCTTTCTTTTGAAATTTCATGATGTTTTGTGAAAAGAAATTGATTTTTAAGAATAAAGGATATTTTCCTCAAGAATTTATTTCAAGTGTTTTATCAAAACCATTTTTCCATCTAAGATAAAATTATTTTATATGTGTATGTTTCCAGTATAATGTCCCTATGATTTACATGGTTTCACTTTTCTTATGTTGATATATCCATTAGTTTTATATGGATTATGTGATGATGGGATGATGTTTATGAAACCCATTTTATTCTTTGGGTTATGATGAATGTTTCAAGTTTATTTTGTGGCACAAATAAGAATGATTTCATTATGAGATGGGTGGGACCTATATCTCCCTCCAACGCATTGGGTAAAGATTTTATATCTCATGAGATAGACATTTATGGAACGGTAAGTTAATCCGGTTCAGTGTTACAGGACTAAAACGAGGAGTGAACTCGATTCAGAATGGGACTTTGTCCACTAAGATGGTCTTGGCAGTAATGCCTTGGCTACTATGGAAATCATTACATGTGCTTAATGGATGCCAAAATTACATGTTTTATTTCCATGCTATTTTATCATTCTTAATGTTTCTTTATGATCTATGCCTTACGTACCTCTTTGTTTTATGTCATTTCTCAAGATTTTGATGTTTAAACATTATGTTCATGTTTTTAAGTTCAAATGTATATGGTATATTTTATTTTATCCATGCTTACCCTTACTGAGCATTTGATCTCACCCTTTTTATGTTTTATTTTCCCCTAGGATTAGAAGAAAGGTTTTAGGTAAGGAAACAAAATGTGGAAGATCTTTATGGGAGATGTTGAAGATCTTTCACCATGATTAGAAGATTACGTTCCAAGTTTCCAAAGACACTAAACTATTACGGTCCTTGTGTGTCTGTTTTTGTTATGTATTAAGTATTCTGCAAAAGTAATGTAATATCTATGTACGTCAAGTTTCGGGTCTCTACAGCAGCGATGAACCACCTTCCTACCCTAGGATGGTTCTTCGGGGAAGGGACAATTCCAGGCACGAGGAGTTCCTTCGGTTGTATTAGTGTTGGGGCGGGGAGTGCTTCTGCCTGAGTGGGCCGGGGTGCGAGGAGCACCGGGGAAAATTTCAAAGGGAACATGGGGAGGACCTCTGTGCTGGGTGATGGTCTGGGTGGGATATTCACTGGAACTGACAGGAGCACGGGTAGGACCTCCATGCCTAGTTACCTTGGGGACGTCAGTGTGAGGCAGGTCTCTGTACTGATCGGACCGAACACGGGTATGACCTCTGTGCTGGGTGTTACTGAAGTGAAGTTGATCTCCACCCCTCGGGTTGATAGGACGAATTGGACCTCCATGGGATGCTACAAGGGTGTAAGGAAGGTCCTCACATCGTAGAGTGATTGGATGTACAACGTCCCTATCCCAATGGTCCATGGTAGGAGGAATGGCTCCATATCCAGTGTAATGAGTGCGGGAGAGGCTCCCATATGAGTTGTTGCTGCTATGGGGAAGACCCTAATTCGGGTAGAAGGTGGCACGTGGCACACCTACGAGCCGGGTCCAGGAGTGGGAAAGGCTCGTGTCCTCCATGGTGGATGCACGGGGATACTCTCCATACTTGGTGACACTATTACAGGCTAGTCCGCGACGACCATTTTCTATGCCTGTGACTAAGAGAGTCGACCCAACCTGCCTGTGGGGTGGTTAGGGCCTCGATCCGGGCCGGGTGTACAACTGCCCATGCTCAGCGTGTGCAGGGGGGTGATGATGCACGTTGGCAGTGGCTCGGGCCGTAGAAACCACTGACGTCGACGCCCCTTGACAAGCGCCCTCCTCGGCCTGTGCCCGACGTTGACGTCGGGTCAGCCAGGCCGGTACCGGTGGTGCATGTCGGTAGTCTACCTGCTCTTCAGCTCGTGAAACAAGGTGGCAGCACTGGTGCAGCCTGGTGGGGGCCCTCGCTGGGAACCCTTGGGACAGAACTCTGGCCAGGCTAGCCTGAACATCCCCTACCTCATCGGCGTAGGGTATGGATTCATCGAGGCATTCTAGGGAGAGGCTCCCGAAACGGTTGAAGGTTTGAGTGGAGAGCAATGGATCCCTGTGCGACCCTCAGGGGTGGCGTTGATGGCGGGGCCTGGACGCCTCCAGGTCCAGGCTGGCCATATCCCTGGTTGGGATAATTCCCTCCTCCTCGTAACGACGCATGAGGTCGTTAATCACCCTTCGTTGGATGACTTTCGATGGGGAGATGGGGCATGGGTGCCCCATGTTTGTGGAAAAAGACGCTGTTGCGGAAGTAGAAGAACCACGCAGAGTGGCTATGCTGGCGTTGCCCCTTCCCCTGCATAGGCGGGTGGGCGATGATTGTGTTCCAGTGGTAGCAACCTGATTCCTAAGAAGCAGGGAGATTAACTCATCAGCACTGCTAGGAAAAGAAATTGAAAACTAATGCCCCAGCGCCATTCCGTCTTCCATGGCCGGTAAGAGGGATCCATGCTGAAAAAGTCGTAGAATGGGATGTCCAACGTTCTACTACCCCAAATCCTGGGGAGTTTCACGCCAGGCCTGCTATTTTCTTGGCGGGACCCAGAGCTAAATATTTGGATCCATTGAGACGTCAATCTACTGATGTCTCGAGTGCTACTAATCTCCACATTGAGGAGGATAACTTCACGTAGGGTTCAACATTTTTGTTTCCGACGCTTTCCCTGGGCCGTACGAGTCTGTCGTGTTTGGGGGACGTCGGCGCGGCTCTGTTGCCCCGCATTCCCACTTTCCAAAGGCGGACGACATTCGATCCTTATTCAAGAATGTCTGCTGGGTCTTCCTTCTGTGGATTCCTCCTCAGAACTCGTCACCTAGTTCGGGTCTCCCTTATATATTTAATAGGTTTTTCGTGAAACTATTCCCAGTTCCATGTTTCCATGGACACTGGTTAATTACACTGCTTCTGTCAGGACATTCCAAGGGGTCCGGTTAGGGTAGAAACCTTCAGTTGGGGGAGTAGTCACGTCGAGGCATCAATAGCATGTCTGGACGCTGGGGAGTTGGCGTGTCTGTATTTTTTCCATTATTATAGGGCTTCTCGAGGGCGCAAAAGCTCGAGGCATCCCACATCGAGCGCGGGGAATCATATGCCATAGGCATGTATCTGAGGTTTTCCTCAGCTTCCCATGTTTAAAATAGGGTATGCCGCAAGTTTAACGTACAGTGGAGACAGATTAGACTGATCATAACACCGATGAGGGTGGATCAGATTGAGGAACCCCCTTGAGGGAACACCGATATTGGGGCCAACGCATGGGTGACTTCCCGAATGTTGTGGAGGGGAATGGTATGGCATGATCTCACCGGGACGTGGCGGCCTGGGTACGAATCAGGATGGATGATGTAGAGTTGAATGGAGTGGAGGAGGAATGAGACATGACCATCATGAAGATGACCATAGTGATGGTCTTGAGCCTCAAAGACGCCTCCTACGTATCCCCGTGGCATGGAATCAGAGTCTGCATAGTCCGGTTGGTGAGGGCCGATGTGAAGGGGGGTCAGAGCGACCAATGAGTGGTGGGCTTGAACCTCCAGGATGTTTCCTAGGTACCATGCCTTGAAATGGATCAAAGTCCACGTAGTTCAGTTTGGGTGCTGGTGAACCGATGTGAAGAAGGACCTTGGTCCAGATGGATGGTGGGCTTGAACCTCAGGGAGGCTTCCTACGTACCATACCTTGACATGGATCAAAGTCCCCGTAGTTCAGAAAGGAGTGTCAGAGGACCGATGTGAATGCGGTCGAAACAACTGAGTGGTGGGCTTGAACCTCAGGGAGGCTTAATAAATACCATGCCTTGACACGGATCAAAGACCTCGTAGTTCAGGGTGGCGCGCCGGAAAACCGACGTGAAGATGGACCTTGTCCCGATAGATGATGGGCTTGAACCTCGTGAGGCTTCTTACGTACCATGCCTTGGCACGAATCAAGGTCCACATAGTTCGGGTTGAAAAGGGGCTGTTAAAATGACATGAAGGGGTGTCAGAACAACTAGATGGTAGGGTCACAGTGGCTTACCGCTGGATTGGGATGCAATTTAACATCATATGGGATGGGGGTGGAACCTGGCGTAAAGAAACGACTGGGCGGTGGGCTTGAACCTCATGGAGGATTCCTACATACCATGCCTTGACATGGATCAAATATCTCGTAGTTCAAAATGGTGTACAGTTTAACATCATTTGGGATAGGGGTTGGTGTCATAGTCGATGCTTACTCTAAGCCCACGTGATTCATGCTCGGTATGAGAAAAAAGAGGCAGCAGAGACCTGATGATCACAACGCGAAGGGTGCGTCCGTGGGAAGTGAAGAGGGGCTTACATGTTGGGTGGTCCATGGTGCCAGGACCCACTCCAGGATGGAGGCCCGAGGGTGAAAAAGAGTAGAGGGATATGGGAAGTACGAAGGTGCATGGGTGCTACCTCTTGCAAGAAAGGCTAGGGGATTACATAGAGGAGGTTTCCCTTCCCCGCGGACAAATGCCACTCCCAGAAGGAGGATATCGTCCCCTGTGGAGACCAGGGGCGTGGAGAATGTCCAAGGTGGGGGCACCCCATGTGAGAGGCATGCTGTGATTTCACAGTTTAATGTCGTGTGTTGAGGACGAGGGTGATTGGCAGTTTAACGTCCTGCATCTCAGACGAGGTGGGTTTACTCTGCACCCCTAGGACTTACATGACTGGTACCCTTTGCTTCTTATGGGAGGGAAGGTATCGGCAATTCCGTGGTGAAGGGGGGTTGCAGAGAGAACCATCGAGGGGTCCACATTAGCGTGGCTATGTGAAGAAGCAATAGCCATTAGCGTGCCTTTGAGAAGAAACATTAGGCAAAGCAACACCATGGGCGGTATCATCCAGGGGACTTTGAAATCACATCGTGGAAACCTGGAGGGTCACATGGAAAAATTAATCGCCAAGCAGAGGGTCACATAGGCAGGGGCCTTGTGGATTTTGGTCACTCTACGTGGTGAAGGGCACTGGCAAAGGGGTTTTCTTCGCATAGTGGGGTGCCTTAGCCTTATCATGGGGCATAGGTACAAATGGGAGGTGCTTCGCAAAGTGGAAGGGGGTTCGCGGAGCACTGCCTCACGGAGCATAGGATCCTCACGAAGCGAAGTGTCGTGAAGCAATGTGCTTTGCGAAGTACAGTGACCCTGCCTTGGCATGTGGGTCACGTGTATGTGAAGGGTGTTTCGCAAGGCATAAACGCTCCGTGACAACCCGCTTCCCCTTGGGGATCCCATTCCTTCGCGAATTCCCTTAGGCTTTAAGAAGGGCATCCCTCTCAGAATAGGGGATAAAAATGGGACAATTCAAAAGAACCTCGTGAAGATAAAATACCTCGCGTAGCTCATGATTCACAGAGCAAAGGATGCTTCATGATTTGGGAGCTAGGAAGGTGAAAGGTCAGATTGTCCGTCTTCAGGGGCTCAGGGGGAGTTTGTTATTTATAGGCAAGAGGCACCGCGGAGCAGAGATGACTCGGTGCAAATAGGGCTTCGGTTGCTTCACATCGGGTCATGAATGTCAAGGGAATTCATAGAGGGTACTTCCTCCTTTGCTTCGCGGCAGGATCGCGAATGTCAGGGGCATTCGCGGAGGGTACTGCCTCCTTTGCTTCGTGGCGGGATCGTGAACGTCAGGGGCGTTCGTATAGGGGTACCGCCTCATTTTCTTCGTGGCAGCCATGTTGATTGGGGGAGCTTCACGCCGTGGCTTCGCGAGGCAGGCCACATAGCCTTTTTTTCTTTGTTCTTTTCATCCAACATTTTGGCGCCAACAAGAATAATGGCTTGACTTGGTAAATTACTCATTCCAACCCATGATGGCCCATAAACCTCATGAATTGAGATAGGAAATAACTCAATCATAGACAAATTAATACAATTACAAGAAAGTATCACAACATCACTCAAAAATCACAGGCATATCAAGAATTGAAAAGATGTGAAATGCACCTATATGGCATGAAAATATGCATGACATGTGAATTCTAGGTTCCTATAATGATGCACGTAGCAATATTATTTTCCCTCATATCCTCGGGTCAAGGATGAAATAAATTCCCAAAGGGTAATAATAAATAACACCACACAACATGTGAGTCACCCAACGATGAAATAAAATCAACTGTAATAGGAAAAATAGAACAACAATTGCATTTTGGGTAACTTGGATTTAACCCTGAACATTGATTTGTGACACCCAATAAAGGATTATGACTAAGTCCCAAGGGTTTATATTCTCTAATCCATTGTCTACAAATAGTATGGCAAGGAAATAGACCACCTCTGATACCACGTTGTGATGACCCATACCTGGATTCCACTTTACAGTGCCCCAAGCTCGGTGGGCCACATGGCCTCAAGTGAATCTTCCTGAATGGTAGAGGCTGATGACTAATAGTAAGGGCCTAGGGTATTTCCTTAGTAATACTATGCCCTGATTAACAAAGTGTAGCACATCGAAAGAGATATAAATGAATAGTAAACAGTGGGGGCAATATGAATAAATAGAGGATGAAAAATTATGCAATATATAAACACGAATAATAATAACTATATCAACAGAAAAAATGATGATGTAATGTCATATAACTAGAAAACTAGAAATCATGGATACAATAAAATTGGAATAACATGTTACACAAGGTAAAAGAAAACAAAATCTACTCCAAGAATCCTGATATCCTACTCGGTCATCTTCTATCAAACTCTATACTATCAACACACAATATAGTATTAGAAGTTGTGTGCATCCCTTTATTAATTCCTGCAACCATGTAATCTACTTCGAGTACCAAACAGTGCCCGGAGAGGGTGTGAGATAAAATCCACCACCAATAGTGTCTATACCATTCAGATCCTTTAATGGAATATAGCAGCGTGTAGACATATATGTAAAGTAAATCAAGTAGTACAAAAAGAAATAAATACCCAAGTACCTTCTTCAGCCCTCGACTAGTTTCTGAACATGTAACTAGCTCATTTTATTAATCAATTACCATTTAATGTTATTAGTTCACATGAGGAATAGCCAAAAATGACATCACCTCATGATTGTATATGTTGTGAAGGTCCCATGATGTAACAAGGAAACAAAACATTGATATCCAGTGTGGGAGTTCCAGGGTAAATACCAAGGTAACATAGACTCATGGAAAGCTAAATCATTAGTGTATGAGTCTAGCTAAGGGCTAAGAATATAATCCAAGGAGTGTAATCCAAGGCATTCCACAATAAGGCGCCTTCCATGTCCAATGTGATTGACCAAGGTAAAACTCGGCTAAGCAATGACAGGGCCCCAAGGGCTTTAAACATGGCACCTACTATTCAATGCTGGATCTAAGGATTGTATCCAAGGTATCCTGTAAGAAGGGACCCATGAGAACAACCAGAGTCTATGTGGTATCAAACTATGAGAACTATATCCTTAAATTGGAATTGGGTTCCCGAGACCCAAGGAATTCTCCTCTCAGAATCCAAGGTGAGCACGAGTCAGTCCATTCCTATTTGATATTGTAATAATGTAATAATTCATTTCGTTCAAGTCTTTCCTCCCATCAGTGTGGATAGGTCATGTAGATTTGAAACCATTGATCCAAGCCTTTTATTCCATTAGTGTGGATAGGCCAAATAGCATTGCATCTATTTAATCAAGTACTATTCAACCATTAAGTCATAATAAATTATTGAGTTTCACTCTGATACCTTCCATCAATAAGGAAAGGGATGATACAGACATGTAACATTTATTAAATATCTTTTTATAAGGCCAAGTTATATACTTAGAATACTTTCCATTTCAAATTTCATATTTCACATTTAATAAATAGTTGTAATCACTTACCTTATACGGGTCAAGTGGTGAGAATACATGGTACTTCCCATTTTGCAATTATCACTAACCAAAAACCATTTATTATAAGAAGACTCACCTTTAGAAAGGTCATGTAAAGGCACACCCGAACGGTGGATCAAACGTGCCAAAACACTAAAACCCAATTATTGAATAACCTTCGACAAGAGGAAGATTGAATTGTGGGGTTAACCACTAACAACTAATCACATATTTAGAAAGAGCATAATCATAGGATTCTAACAAGTATAATAATGACATGTTAATTTAAGAAATGGTTTCCCATGAAACCAGTGGACCCCACAAGAACATTCCAAAAAATGATGAACTTTAGGGATGAGTTATAGACCACAAACCTTAGGGTTGTATGACTCTCCTCCTCCGGTATTGGCCCTTGATTTTCCTCGGATCAGAGCAGATCTCAAAAAAGGTGTAAAATGATCACATGGAGAGATCTAGGTCGAGAGTGAAAGAGAAGAACTATGGATAAAGAGGACTTGAGTACTTACCATTTCACATCCAACGTGACAAAAGGAAGCATGATTGGAATCTAGATGAATAACAACTCTTGATTCCAAGCTTTGATCTTGAAAAACCCTAAAATAGAAACAGAAATAGGCCAATCCCACCTAAGCTCGGACTAGGGAGGAAGGGGGAGAATTAATAAACCATTAAGGGCATTTTAGACATTCTAAACAGGTTTTTATCCTGCGCACAATTTTTCAAAACATGCACAAACCATGTGATATGCTTCTTGACCTAATCTTGAGAAAAGGTGGTTCATATGGTTAGGATGCATGGTAGTGTACAAAAAATGCAGAAACCATTCAAGATGCCACTGTCCACAATAAGACAAACTGCATGGTTAAGAAATCCATGCACAATCCATGCACAAACCATGCCAATTGGCCTGGGAAAAAGTGGGGTTTGAATGGTTAGGCTACATGTCCATGCACAAACCATGCGAGTGACCACTTTCCAAAATAACATAGACCGCATGATTAGGCAAACCATACACAAACCGTGAGACTTGGCATGTTTTTTTTAAAAAGAGGTTTCCCAAGCTCCAAACAATCCCCAAACACCCTCAGATTATTTTCTTACTCATTAGACATCTATATTAGGTCCAAATTAATTATTTAGACTAAAAATTATAGGATCCATACATGATTGAAAAACCAGGTTCTTACAGTCTTCCCCCCATAAAAGAACTCTCCCCTATGTTCTACTTCCAAGGGTAAAGAGACACTGTTTGAGAAAAAATATAGACATTGAGTGTGTACATCAACTTCTCTCTCCCAAGTCGCATCCCGTACTCGGTCATACTATAATAGTACCAATACAATAGGGACATACATGCCTTGGAGAACCTTCGTGCTTCAATCAAAGATGTGTACTGGATATTCCTTAAAGGATGAATCAACATCTAACTCAACTTCCTCGGGATCAATGGTATGAGATGGATCAACATGATATTGGTGAAGCTCTGAGACATGAAAGACATCATGCATGGAATAGTAACTCTAATGTAGTAGAAACCAATAGGCTACAAGCCCGACTCTCTCAAGAATTTCAAACGGTCCGACATAACGAGGTGAAAACATTCCATGCTTTCTTAACCGTCTATTCCCTAACATGGGCGACACCTGAAGAAAAAAATGATCCCCAACCTCTAACTCAATAGGTCATCGACAACAACTGGCATAATATTTTTTGTCTAGACTGAGCAGTAGTCATACACTTTCTAATCAACTGGACCTATTCCGAAGCCTCCTGAATGAGTCAAGGACCTAGTATGGTGGAATCACCTACCTCTGGATAGGGCAAGGCTGAATGCAATGGACTACCATATTAGTCCTCAAAATGTGCCATCTGAATCGTCACCTGGAAATAGTTATTATAGTAAACTTGACGATAGGGATATGCTTCTCCCATGAACCTCTGAAATCAAGTACGCATTCTCGGAGCATATCCTCCAAGACTTGTATTGTTCGTTCTAATTCCCATCGGTCTAAGGGTGAAAATATTTTCTTAGAAGCACATGCGTTCCCATATATTTTTTCAAACCTGACCAGAACCTTGAAGTAAAACGAGCATCCCTATCTGAAATGATAGTATGTGGAACCACATGTAGTCATATTATCCCATAGAAATAGAGTCTTCATAATTCTTGAACTAAGATAGTCTCCTGAATAGGAATGAGGTGAGATAATGTTTTTAGTCATTCAATGACTTCCCAAATAGCATCGCTACCCCCTGGAGACCTAGGTAGTCCAACTATGAAATCCATAGGAACATCTTACCATTTACATTCTGGTACTGGATGTGGATGTAACAATTTTGCAGGTCTCTAGTGTTCTGCCATCACTTGCTGACAGTTGTAACACCTAGTGATGAAGCATGCAATCTGACGTTTCATCCTAGAAAACCAATACTGGCATCACATATCTCAATACATTTTCAAGATGCCTAGATTAATTGACCACTGGGAAGATGAGACTCTTTCATAAACTCCTCTCTCACAACTGTAAGAACCCTGATACGTCCACGTAGACGTAGGATATCATATCTATCCACAGACCAATCTGGAGGTGGGTTATCTCGGGATATACTTTCACAGAGAACCAAACCTTCTAGATCTAAAAACTTCCTACTCTTCACTTTCTCAAGGAGAGATGTGGTAACTATTAAGGATGAGAGGTAAGACTGCTCATGACTATCATGAAACTCCAGATGATGTTCCGAAAAGAGGGTCATTAACTTCCATTTATCACTGACTTCATGTGTATCCTGCGTTTGAGTTTTCTAACTCAATGTATCTGCAACCAAAATGACTTTTCCAAGAATATTGGCATGTTAAAAATCAAAGGATTGTAGATATTTGACCCATATTCATTGTCAACGGTTCAATTCATGCTAAGAAAAGATATACGTTAGGCTCTTATGATATGTATACACCAAAAAGTGCTCACCCAAGAGATAATGTCACCAGAAACGTAAGGCATGGACAATTGTTTCTAGCTCAAGGTCGTGTATTGGGTAATTTATCTCATGAGGCCTCAACCTACATGATTTTTAAGCAATGATTTGGTCTTCCTTCAACAACACAGCTCCAAGGATAATTCCTAATGTATCACAGAAGATGATGTATCATTTCAAGGATCCGAAAGAATTAGTATTGGTGCCGAGAAAAGCCTCCTTTTCATCTCTAAAAAGGATTTCCCACATGCTTCTGACAACAAGAACATAACAAACTTATTTTTAAGTCCAGTAAGAGGTGAAATAAGATGGGAAAATTCTTGTATGAAATGCCTTTAATATACAGAGAGACCTATGAAATTCCTGATATCAAACACATTCTTAGGCTACTCCCAGGAGACTACAACACTAAACTTTTAAGGGTTAACATATACTCTTAATTATGAAATAATATTACCCATGATGTGGACCTTGTCGATCCAGAAGTCGCATTTAGTAAGCATGGAATAATCTTCATGCTCTCTCAGTGTACTTATAATGGCCTCAAGATGTTTGGAATGGTCATTACGAGTGCACAAATACACCATGATATCATCCACAAAGATGATGACAAAATATTCCATGTAGGGATGGAAAACCCTATTCATCAAAGCCATGAAAATGTGAGGTGCGTTTGTAAGAGAGAAAAATCTTACAAGATACTCATACATTCCATATCTACTATGGAAATCTATATGAGGTATGTATGATGGTATGACTCGCACCAAATGATAACCAAATCTCAGTTCGATCTTAGAGAACACCTTTGATCCTTGGAGCTAGTCAAAGAGATCATCTATTCGAGGAAGTGGATACTAGTTCTTGAATGTAAGCTGGTTCGACCTTCTGTAATCCATGAATAGATGTAATATTTTATCCACCTTCTTGGCGAAAATAATGAGTGAACCCCAATATGATGTACTATGTTTTATAAATCCTTTAGACTCTTAATCCTCTATCTTCCACTTGATCTCTTGAAGCTCAGTAGGTGACACCCTATAGAGAGGAAAGGACACTGGATCTACTCTTGGAACATGCTCAATTGTAAATTATACCTCTCTCTCTCATGAGGTATTCCAAAAATTTCATCAAGAATGACTTCCCTAAAATGGTCAACTACTGGAAGAAAATTAGTTTGAAGAAAACCCTGATCCTCAAAGAAATGATTTGAAATCTGAGCGATCACTTCACCTAGCACATGGTGCTCTGGTCCCGCTCACCCTTCTATGACATCCCACTCACCTTTGAAAATATAACTTCTTCCTTATGGTGATGTAAAAGAAACACTTCTGTGATAATAGTCTAAAAAGGCGTGATAGTGGACCGACCAATCCATTCCGAGACTTTCCAAAATAGACTTTCCACACGAAAGGGTAACTGCCAACCTCAAGGGGATAGTTCATGCACTATCATATGCCCTCCAATAGTATTCCCCATGGTGTATTGAGGTTTCTTACACCATCGTGATACTATATCTCTAGTCTGAGACTTTCCAAATAGATATAGAAAAAAGAGAGTTTGAAGCACCTATATCAAACAACGTAGAGACAATAGTAGAGGCTACTGGAATAGTACCTCATACTGTATATGGTCCCACATCCTGATCCTTGGGTATTGGTTGTAAGGAATGAAACTAACTTGATATATGACCATGTGCAATAGATGGAATACCATGATCATGAATACTCTGCTAGCATTGTTAGTGATCAAGGATCGGACCACCACAGCCATGAACTCCTACTCAACTAGACCTGCCGGTGCTACTCCAGCTTCCTGCCTAACACGGTGCAAAAGAACTCACTCATGAAGGTTGAGCTAAAGCTAATCATTTTCCACTCAAAGCAGGTGGAATGGTCCTACAAAATCACTGAAGATAACCCATATGGTCACAAGACCAAAACTCCATAGTGTACATATCACACTAGGGATTCTTATGCTCTGGTTTTATATACTTATGTCACACTAAAAAGCTATCAGACTGGATACTCTAGCTTCCACTACCTTAATGAAAATCCTCGAGGGAACGTTTCATGCGACCATAATAACTACTGGCCTAATGAAACACTGATCCATTAAACCCATTACTCACACCATCCCTCAGGTTATGCTCAATGATAAGGGCCTAATAAAATACTATAGATATGGTAGTATGGAGAAAATCATTCACCTGAGTTTGGATGGCATACTAGAGCCCATCCTCAAAACATCTAGCACGCGGAAGCTCATCACCAGCTATAAGTGGTGAAAAGCACTGTAAATTAGTGAAATGTTCTGAATATTCCATAACCGATGTAGAACCCTACTCACAATAAATGAATTATCTAGCTCTATCAGCACTCAATGACTGAGGAAAGAACTGATCATAGAAGAAAGTCTGAAAGTCAACCCATAACATTCCATGATGACGTCTGACCTGGGTAATCACATCCCACCAATGCTTGGCCGAGTCCTGAAGCATGTATGTATAAAGATTTACTCTCCACTTTGGAGGTGTTTTAAAATTCTCAAAGATAGAAATCATTGCATCTAGCCAAGACCCAACTGCCTGAGAACCTCCATCCCCTGAAAAAGTAGGAGGATGCTACTATTATAACACACTGGTTAGATCAGCCATCGTAGGTGAAACCCATGAACCACATTTCATGGAATGCATCAGATGTAAAAATCTATCATGGACTTGGGAATAAGTGTCTGGATTAGGTACAACAGTTGGTGCCTCATGTGGCACTCCTGGATTATGATTGGTGGCTCAGGGACCACCATGTCTGGAGCATGGTTGTCACCACCCTCCTAAAGAATGATATGAGGACAACGCGAGAACATTGGTCTAAAAATGTCAATCACACATCTTATAATAAGCTTATAATCAAGGAGATAACATCAATATTGGAAAAAGATTATATGAAAACTCACTACCCATGGCATAATACCCAAACTACCTGCTTAGATGACCAGGTATTGGTAAGTGCTCAAGTATATGTTTAATGTCATTTAGCAGTTAATTCTTAGGTTCAATCCTTTTCCCTTCATAAACATGACAAGGAGGTATAAGGATGTGTAAAAAAATCATTTTAGATTTTATTATTCACTTTATAATGGATATTCATTTCCGATGAATCTGTTCCCATACACATATGACCAAAAAACAACACCCATTTACTTATAGAAAAATGGCTTGACTCTGTAAATTACTCATTCCAACCCATGAGGGGCCATACACATCATGAATTGAGATAGAAAATCACTCAATTGAAGCCAAAGGAATACAAATACAAGAAACTATCACGACATCACTGATAGAGCAAATATTTTCAATTAATTTATATTGAATATCATTGTTTTAAACCCACAAAATTGTTCTTCTAAGATGAATTGTTTCATTTTTATGATAATGGTGTTATTTTGAGCTGAATTGTAAAAATTGGCCATTTTGGATTTTTTAACAGTTTTAAATTATTTCGGTAGATTGGCCATAACATTATCTACACTGATCCAAATTGCGAAATTCTCTCTTTTTCAGATTCTACACATCCAGGGCTTCATTTAATATATTTGGACCAAAATCTGAATCGGCCATATGGAAGCCCAAAAGAAGCTCACAAGTTGGCTCAAGAAAACTGTTTTCAGTTCTGCCTAGTTTTTATGTGGGATCCATAACTCAACCAATGTGGGCCCAAAGCTTGTGACATTCGGTGGTTGGACGCGCAAGGAGTTTTGGAGCATCTTTTATGAAGGAAGAACCGAGTGAATTGGCCGTTTATGGGGTCATTAACTCACCCTAATCCGGAGGAGTTCGTTTTGGAGAGTCTGACTGGACAGAATAAATTCTCATAGTAAAACGGCCATAACTCTCGGAATACATGTCCAAATCCGCTGAAATTTTTAGGGGACACGGCCAAGGGAATTATGAACAACATTCATGAAGGGCGAAACGCGTGAAGATGTCATTTAATGGGGCTACAACGCGTCGACATTCGGGGGAAGAATTCTGGCTATAAAAGGAGGAGAGCTCCACCCTCTCAAAGCATCCATTCTCCATCCCATTCCTTCTGGGACACCAAGAAGGAGAACTTTTCAGCATTCTCTTTTATTTATTTTCTTTTTCATTGTTTTGTAATGCCTTCTTCTTCCCCATTCAACTCGATTACCCTTACCATGGTGGGGTAAACTTTTGGAGTGATTGGGGAAGGGTTGGTTTTCTACATTGTAATGCTTGAGTTCTTGGACACAATTGAATAAATTTCTTTCTTCTTCAAAGTTGTTTTCAAATTCTTATAGCGGATTTTATAATCAAGTGCGATCGTTCTTGAATATTAATTCTGTTATTTATTTTTGCCTTGGTAAAATAATCAATATCTCCCTCCACTAATTTCTGGATTATATACGATGGAATAAACTAGGAATTAGTGGTGAAGTACTCGACGATCGTCAGTACGTGTAAAAGGTGTAGTGAATGTTCTTGATTGTTTGGGATAAACAAAACCCGATCGGGAATTGCCCATTTCAATTAAGGATATTCAATACAACTATTTTACACATGGAAGGAGAGTTGACCAAACCGAGATCTTGGTAAGGTTTTCTCTCACAATAACAATTTCACCAAGGAAGTGAGAGGAAACGATTGTGGAAACTCACTTTAATCAACTAAGAAGAAGAGGTTTGAATTAAATTGAACAAGGATAGCATTATAATTAGGAAACCGACCCCGACCTAATCACCCTTTTAATTTCATTGTTTTTCAATCATTTGAATTTCAAATTTCCATTCACAACATTTTTACCCCCATTTTAAAGTGACAACCCATTTTGTGTGCACTCCTCTTCGGGAGACATCCTAGGTCAACCACATTACTACATTTTAACTTAGGAAATAATTGTTTTGCCACGCCCTACGACAGGCGTGCGTCAAACTTGGCGCCGTTGCCGGGGAGGTAGTGCCGCAATATTTTTGTAAATTTTTGACATTTTTTTTTCATTAAAAAAACACAAAAAAATCATTCCATAATGAATTCAAATGATTATTATTCTACATGGAATGAAAATTACTCACAGGTGCAAGAACAAGACTACACTGAGGAGGCCCTCCAACGAAGAGCTGATGCACTAATGATAATGTTCAAGCAGTTGGAAAGAGGCATAACAACATGGATCTCATCGGAAGATTTGATGGCCATGGTCAATGAACTCCAAGTTGACTTAAAAATATTCAAGGACAAAAAGGAAGTGCCACTGGTCTTCCCGGATTTCACTGAAGTCATCCATGAAGTTGAATCCAAACACGAGGTGGAGGAGCATGACTACCTACCTCCATCCAGCGATAATCAACTCCAAGAGGCACTTTCAAATCAAGAAGAGATTCAAGATGAACCAACTCAGGGAGATGATACATTTTTGAACTCAAATTCTTTTAATTTTATTGAAACTAATTTGAATATAACTCCCAATTGTTTTGAATTTTCAGAATCAGATGACTCCTATTATGCCCTAGAGGATGAAGAGACAAACAAAGATGCGCCTGTTGAGGAACACCTGGAGCTCCCGGAAGTCATGGAATATCTACTAGAGGAACCCAATCATAAAGAGATCCATGTTGCTAAGGATAAGGAAATAATACAAGAGGTCGAAGCACCCATTAAGCTAGTACTGGAAGACAAGATGGTTGCACAAGTAGCAACAAAAGAGGTGGAGGTTCCGTACTTCATCCTACCCCTTCCATGCAAGATGTACCAAATTGAAAAGGGGGTGGATCTGGTATACTCTGTCTATGGATTCCTCCTCAACAAGAACAAAGAACATCAAGCTGGAAAGATCCACATGTGGTGGTTTAAATCAAAGAAGCTTCATCCACCAACAGATTATGGATAAAAGCTGGTACTGCCCTCTGGAGGCAGTCAAAACCCAGGGCCCACTTGGGGGATTAAACCAAGATTTATCCTTCTATTCTCATTCTATTTCTATTTTTATTTCTTTCAATAAATATCTTATGTTTTCTTTTGTTCTTTTATTTGTAGGTTTTCAGAGTGCAACACTTGGAAGCTTAACTCATTGCTGCACTACGAATAAATCAGGTTGTACCTCTCTTTCACATTTTCTTGCTGTTGTGATTCAATCAGAAATCTTCTTACATGTTAAATCCACTTTAATGCATCAAGGAAACTGCATCATTTAAGTGTGGGGGAGGGAACCTTTGTAGTATATGATTTTTATTTGATGTTTGTTTTCAAAAAAAAAAAAAGTTTTCGTGTTTTCAAATTTTTGTGTGTTTATTTTTCAATTTTTGGTGTGTTTTTGAAACTTTTGAGCTGAAATGATTATCAATACCATTTTTGAAACCCATGTCAATGAGCGAACCAGTCTATTTCATGAAACTGATCTTAAATGAATGCTGAAATAACTTTGTTTCAAGTTCAAATCTTTTGGAAATTCATGAAAAGTACACTGATTTTTGAATCTCATGCCATATTTCACTGTCTATATCTTTGAAATAACTTTCCTGTGAGGCTTCTGAACCATTTTCGTCATATTCTTTTCATTCACCTCATTTCTTGAGAGAACCAGACTATGCTTGCTTTAACCAGAATTTGATTTATTCCTTTCAAAACTTGTGGGTTGGGGTACGTGTGTTTTAAATGATTGAGGCATTTATTTTGTTTGAAGCCCCCTTTTCAAAATAATCCTTTTCATTATGGCCCACCTTTACATTTATCCTTCATTGTAGCCCCTAGTAGCCATGAATTTCCTGTTAGGTTAGCCACATTACAAGCCAATTTTCCCTATCATACCTGCTCTTGAAGTAAAATTGCATGATCAAGTTGAACTTAAGTGTGGGGGAAGATGTCTTGTGGTGTACTACCTCATTTGGTTATACTTTGGGTGGAAAATAAATTGTGGAAGAGATGTGTGTGATGCTGAAAAATTATTCTGTTGAAAGTTGTGCCTTTTCTGGAGCTTCCAATGTAAAAAGAAAGCTGTGCCTATCTGGAGATTTAAAAAAAAAATCATGTTTGAAAAGATTGAAATGTTTGCTTCTGAGCTGATTGAATGATGATGGAGCCTATTTTCATCAAAGGGGAAGTGAAGGAGACCATATTTGAGTGAAAACTAGAATCTTGCAATTTTGCTTCAATAAGAGCCAAGCCTTCCTTTTTCGGCCTCAGAACTTTTAACATCTAAATCCTACCAACCGGAAGCCACAGAACAACCCTGAAAAGTCCTCATGAGAAACACATGTTCTTGACTCACATCGGGTGGAGAAGTAGGAATTTATCAAACCTATGGTGACTCTTGTGTGAGTTTGGATGAGAAAAACCTTGTTCAGCCTTTACATTTGTGAGATGAGAGAAAATTCATGTGAGGTAGGTGTTTTGTGTGCATGGGATAAGAAATGAAGTGGAAATATATTAAAATCTTAAATGGAGAACTTGAAATAATAGTTTTTGATGAGGCATGATATCTTTTTTTTTCTTGAAATTGATTTGATTGATCTCATTGATATGTGTTTTGATTTTGATTTGATTTGATTTTTACTTGTCCAGGAGTCCAAGTGCTAAGTGTGGGGGAATTGATAGAGCAAATATTTTCAATTAATTTATATTGAATATCATTGTTTTAAACCCACAAAATTGTTCTTCTAAGATGAATTGTTTCATTTTTATGATAATGGTGTTATTTTGAGCTGAATTGTAAAAATTGGCCATTTTGGATTTTTTAACAGTTTTAAATTATTTCGGTAGATTGGCCATAACATTATCTACACTGATCCAAATTTCTAAATTCTCTCTTTTTCAGATTCTACACATCCAGTGGACCAAAATCTGAATCGGCCATATGGAAGCCCAAAAGAAGCTCACAAGTTGGCTCAAGAAAACTGTTTTCAGTTCTGCCTAGTTTTGATGTGGGATCCATAACTCAACCACTGTGGGCCCAAAGCTTGTGACATTCGGTGGTTGGACGCGCAAGGAGTTTTGGAGCATCTTTTATGAAGGAAGCACCGAGTGAATTGGCCGTTTATGGGGTCATTAACTCACCCTAATCCGGAGGAGTTCGTTTGGGAGAGTCTGACTGGACAGAATAAATTCTCATAGTAAAACGGCCATAACTCTCGGAATACATGTCCAAATCCGCTGAAATTTTTAGGGGACACGGCCAAGGGAATTATGAACAACATTCATGAAGGGCGCAACGCGTGAAGATGTCATTTAATGGGGCTACAACGCGTCGACATTCGGGGGAAGAATTCTGGCTATAAAAGGAGGAGAGCTCCACCCTCTCAAAGCATCCATTCTCCATCCCATTCCTTCTGGGACACCAAGAAGGAGAACTTTTCAGCATTCTCTTTTATTTATTTTCTTTTTCATTGTTTTGTAATGCCTTCTTCTTCCCCATTCAACTCGATTACCCTTACCATGGTGGGGTAAACTTTTGGAGTGATTGGGGAAGGGTTGGTTTTCTACATTGTAATGCTTGAGTTCTTGGACACAATTGAATAAATTTCTTTCTTCTTCAAAGTTGTTTTCAAATTCTTATAGCGGATTTTATAATCAAGTGCGATCGTTCTTGAATATTAATTCCGTTATTTATTTTTGCCTTGGTAAAATAATCAATATCTCCCTCCACTAATTTCTGGATTATATACGATGGAATAAACTAGGAATTAGTGGTGAAGTACTCGACGATCGTCAGTACGTGTAAAAGGTGTAGTGAATGTTCTTGATTGTTTGGGATAAACAAAACCCGATCGGGAATTTCCCATTTCAATTAAGGATATTCAATACAACTATTTTACACATGGAAGGAGAGTTGACCAAACCGAGATCTTGGTAAGGTTTTCTCTCACAATAACAATTTCACCAAGGAAGTGAGAGGAAACGATTGTGGAAACTCACTTTAATCAACTAAGAAGAAGAGGTTTGAATTAAATTGAACAAGGATAGCATTATAATTAGGAAACCGACCCCGACCTAATCACCCTTTTAATTTCATTGTTTTTCAATCATTTGAATTTCAAATTTCCATTCACAACATTTTTACCCCCATTTTAAAGTGACAACCCATTTTGTGTGCACTCCTCTTCGGGAGACATCCTAGGTCAACCACATTACTACATTTTAACTTAGGAAATAATTGTTTTGCCACGCCCTACGACAGGCGTGCGTCAATCACTCAACAATCATAGCCATATAAGGCAATGCAATGAAGTAAAATGCACCTATATGGGATGGTAATATGCATGACATGTGAATTATAGTTTCCTATAATGATGCATGTAGCAATACTCCTTGCCTCATATCCTTGGGTAAAGGATGAAATAAATTCCCAAAGGGTAATAATCAACAACCCCACACAGCATATGAGTCACCCAATGGTGAAATAATATCAACTATAATAGGAAAAATAGAACAACAATTGAATTATGGGTAACTTGGCTTTTACCCTAAACATGGGTTTGCAACGCCCAATTACGGCTTATGAAAATGTCCCATCCATTCCTATTCTCCAATATATTATCTCTAAATAGTAAGGAAACAAATGAAACCACCTTTGATACCACTTTGTGATGACCCAGACCTCGATTCCACTTAACGGTGCCCTAAGCCCAGTTGTCCACATGGCCTAAAGCACATCTTCCCGAATGCTAGAGGCTATGGACTAGAAGCAAGGGCCTAGGGTGTGTCTGTGGGAAGACTATGCCCTCATTAACAAAGTGTATCACTATGAAGAGATATAAATGAGTAGTAAAAAATGGGATCAATATAAAAAAATAGTAGAAGAAAACAGATGTAATAGATAAACTAGAATAACAATAACGGTATCAACTAAAACAGTGATTATGTGAAATTATATCACTAGAAAACTGGAAATCATGGATACCATACAATAGTTATAACATGTTCCACATGGTAAAATTAAAAAAATTCAACTCTAAGCATCTCAAGATCATACTTTTCCAACTGCTATCAAGCTCCATCCTATTAGCACACAATCAAGTATTAGAAGCTACATGCTTCCCTTTGTTAATACCTACAACCATGTAATCTACTCTGGGTACCAAACGAAACCCAGAGATAGTGTGAGATAAATCTTATTAGTCTACCCGCAATGGTGTCTATAACATTTGGCCCATGTAATGGAAAATATCAGTGAGCATATATATATATATTTTTAAAGTAAAGAATGCCGTGTAAAATTAACAAATACCCATGTACCTACTTCATCCCTCGAATGGTTTCTAAACACATAATCGGTTCATTTTATTAGTCAATTAAAATTTAATGGTAATAGGTCACGTGAGGCATAGCCCACACTGACATCATCTCATGATAGTATCAGTAGTGAAGTTCCCAGGACATAATAAGGAAAACAATCCATGATATCAAGTGAGGGAGTTCCATGGTAAAAACCGAGGTAATTTAGACTCATGGAAAGCTAACTCAGTAGTATCTAAATCTAGCTAAGGGGTAAGAGTGTAATCTGAGGAGAATAATCCAAGTAATTCCAGAATATGGTGCCTACCGAGTCCAAGGAGATCGAACAAGGTAAAACGAGGCTAAGAAAAGACAGGGCCCAATGGGATTTTACCATGAGAACTACTAGTCAATGGTTGATCCTAGGAGTGTATCTATGGTATCCTATAAGAAGAGGGGACCCAAAAGTAGTATACCAGGCATCCAAGGAATAAAAAAGAACCAAAGTCTAGGTGGGTATGAACCTAATAAAATCGCATCCTTGAATCAGAATGGGGTTCCCGATACCCAATGTATTATCCTCTTAAAATCCAAGGAGAGCAGGAGTCATTATATTACTATTTGATATTGTAATCATGTAATAATTCATTTGATAAAGTCTTTCCTTACATTCAGAAGTATATGTCTAGTAGAGTTGAAACCATTTTTCCAAGTCTTGTTTTCCATTAGTGTGGATTGGAAAAGTAGCATTGCAACCACTTAGTCAAGTATTAGTTATCCATTAAGGATTAATCCAATATTGAAGTTCACTCTTCCACCTTCCATCAACATGGAAAGGGGTGCTACAGGCATGTAACCTTTATTCAATCTCTTTTAATAAGGAAAAGTTTTATAGTTAGTATACTTTCCATTTCACATTTCATATTTCACGTTTAATAATCATTTGTAAGAACTTACCTTAGACGGGTCAAGTGGTGAGCTTACATGGTACTTGGAATTATGAAATTATCAATAACAATTAGCAATTTATTATAAAAAGACTCACCTTTAAAAAGGTCCTATAAAGGAAAACCCATACGGTGGCTCCAACAATTTGGAACACTAAAACACAATTATGGCATAACCTTCGACATGAGGTAGATTGAGTTATTGGTGTAACCACAAATAACTAATCATGTATTTAGAAAGATCATAATAATATTATTCTAATGAGTATAATCATGACATGTTCATTTATGAAATGTTTTCCAATGAAACTGGTGGTCCCCACATGAACATTCCAAAAAGGACGATATTTAGCGATGATTTATAGACCACCAACCTTAGGGTTGTAAAAATCTCCTCCTCTAGTATCGGCCCTTGATTTTCCTTGGATCAGAGTTAATCTATGAAAAGGTGAAAAATGCTCACATGGAGATATCTTGGTCTAGAGTGAATGAGAAGACGTGTGGATAAAGAGGACTCGAGTACTTATAGTTGCGCATCAAACGTGATAAACAAACACTCTATTGGAATCTAGATGAAGTAGATCTCTTGATTCAATGCTTTGATATAAAAAATCCCCAAAATTTAGAGAGAAATAGTTCAATCTTGCATAAACTTGGATTAGGGAGGAAGGGAGAATTAATATATCATTAAGGGAATTTTAGACATTCTACACAAGTTTTTAGCCCATGCATCATTTTTCCCCATGGTTTGTCAAACTGTGCACAAACCATGTGATATGGTTTTGCCCGAATCTGAGAAAAATGTGGTTCACATGGTTAGGCCACATGGTCGTAAGCAGACCTTGCGAGATGCCGTTGTCCAAAATAACCCAAACCACCTGGTTAAGCATACCATGCACAAACCATGCAACATGAATTGGGAAAAAGAGGGGTTCGCATGGTTAGGACACATGGCCCTGTGCAGACCATGCAAGATGCCACTGTCCAAAATAAAACAAACCGCATTGTTAGGCAAACAATGTGCAAACCACACGCAAACCATGCGACTTTACCTGTTTTTCTGAAAAGTGGTTTTCCGAGCACCATACAAGAACCAGAAACCCTCATAACTTTTCCTAACTCATTAGGCATCTATATTAGGTCAAATGTAAATATTAGACCGAAAATTAAAAGATCCATACCTGAGTGAAAAACCTTGTTCTTACATATGACCCTAAATTCGTCCATAAGATATTTTCACTTTTTTCTCATCTGACCCCTCTTCCATTTTTCATGTCTGGATGGAGTGGATAGAGGGGAAACCTCTCTAGAGCATGCAGAATCAACTCTATATATTTTTAATTTTTCAACCATCATTTTTTCTTCCAATAAAGTGTATCCTCCCTGAGATAAACTTTGAGGGTATATGCTTCTATAATGGATCTTCTCATAGATCTCCTAGATTCCTGTAAATTAATAATAATAAATCATTAAGAAATCATTAATATGATCATTAATATAAGAAAACTTCTAAAATATAGCATTTCACTTACAAAAAATATTTCATGTATTATACTTTCAGAAAAAAAATTTCATGCATATTCATCTATAAAAAGATATATATGGCATTGATTTTCAGGTGTTATATGCCCAAAAATTAAATCATATCTGAGGATCTATTTGAAATCCCTCCGTCTCCTAGAATCCATTGATAATAATTTACTCTTTACTCCTATAGTGTCAAGTATACCAAATTCCATTTTATAATGAAGTGGGAAAACATATTATACTATTATAATTTCATTATTATTCATACAATAGCAATAGATCTTACCAAAATGGTCTCTCACAACTGAGTTGTTGTTGTTTTTTCAACACTTATCTAATTATTAAACAAAAAGCTAAATTTGATTTCACCCTGAGTTGATACAAAACCCTTGAAGATTTTTTCATTAGAACCTATAGAAATATCGTTCTCATCAATGTCTACCATTATTATCTATTCCTGGCTATGAGAAGGTGATAATTTTGGTAAACATGGGAAGCCATGTTTACCCACCCTCGAACTCTTCATCGTTGTTGTGGAAGTGCATGAAGAAGATTGGGGGACATCAATAAAATCATGTGTATGTTCCTCCCCAGAAGTATGATCATGAAACCCCTATCTATAAGTATGTGGTTGATCAACTAACTGATCTTTCATTATCCTTCAAATCAAAGAAACAAACATTTAGTAAAAAAATATTCAAACTTACATATTACAATTCAAATGTAAAAAAATGAATAATTAGGAAACAAAATAGTAAACTAAAACTTATCACATTATTAATCATATTTTTTATAGTTAACTAAAATTATAACATCAATAATGATATATGAAATTTCTTTTAAATGAATAAAAAAATCCAAAGTTGGTCTAGGAGTATTAAAAATGGTCCAACCAAATAAATCATTTTTTACACACAAATAAATATTTGTTTAACAAATTAGAATTAAAATAATTTTATTTCAAAAAAATCAATAAATATATATGTTACATAATGTTAAACATGATAATCTAAAATAAACTAAAATAAAATAAAAAACTATTTATATTTAATCATTTTTATTAGTTTTTTAAGAAGCAATAAAATTATAATATCAAAAAATTTATGAAATTAATAAAAGTAAATGAGAAAAAACATATGTTATATAAATATTCAGAATTTACTAATGAGTTCTTTTCCCAAAATCCTTCATCATTATCATTACTTATGTCACAATACGTGTCTACAACATGCTCATCAATATTATCTGTTAATATTTCTAGGGAATTAGAGATCTCACATAAATCAGCATCTTCATCAAGATGATCATCACAAACATATTATTTTTTCCTTGTAAAAAAATAGACCATTGCATAATGTATTGATCAGGAAAATAGTTTTTTTCATGTGTTTCTATTATAAAAGAATCAATTGTTTCTTCCAATCTATTCAGATTAATATGTGTCATTCCAAATTTATCATGTCTAACACTGTTGTAACCAATATAACATTTTAAGTTAAACAATAGTACTCAAATTTTAATGAAATCATCCTCCAATATTTCTTCAATGACTTCATAATATGTACTTGATGTAGAAATTGTGTTTTTTCCATTAGAACTCAAAAAATGCATTGCTTCTATGAACACCAATACATCACTATTATGAACCGCACTTCTGTTTTCCTGATCTTTCATATGAAATGTATAACCATTTATCTCATACCTAGACCATGTTATCACATTTAAACTTAGACCACCCACCAACCATCTTAATGTCTCTAATGCATATGATCTTCCATGCACGTTCTTTTTAAAACAAGGAAAAGGGATTTTTTATTCTCATTCAAAATACACATTTCTTTCTTCAAGGGATGACATTGTATTAACTCATTAATAAGAATCGTTATATATGGATGAACATCAGCTATGTTATTAATGATTTATAAATGTTTCTTATACATCTGTTTAATTAACAATAATTTGACAATCAAACCAAAAATCCCCTTTCCCTCATTATTAACTCATTCATGGTGATATGAAGGCAAACAAATGTGCTCCACCACAGACAAGTATCTAGTGTTAAACTTCGCAACCTCCTATGAAATATAATTTTCAACAACAGAGGTTTTAGGTTGATATGGATTCATAACATACCCCTTTACAATCTTCAATTACAATTCAAAGGATACATCCAACATAGATATACAGGTCCACAAAGTTTTATTTCTTGAACCAGATGAACCATTAAATGAACCATGATATCAAAAAAAGATGGATGAAAATACATTTTCAATTGAAAAAGTATAGAAATTTCATCATTTTTAAAAAATTCTAAATCATCCAGATCAATCACATTATTATAAATTGAATTAAAAAAATAACACATCTTCATGATAGTATTTCTAACATGGATTAGAAATATTTCATTCAATGAAACTTGTAGAAATTGTTGCATTGTGACGTGAAAATCATGAGATTTCATACCTATCAACTTTAAATACTTCAAGGAGATAAAATTTTTTACATTTAAAGAATAAACCTAAGACACATTGATATCATTAATACACTAAAAAAGATAATTTTCACCCTCTTTAATAATGTATGACAAATGGCGGTAAGAAATATTAATCATCTACCAATACTGGGAGCTAACTCCCAATATATTTTCATTGATAATAAGTCTAATCTTGCATTCAAACCATCTTTAGACTTTCTGTTAAGATCTAACAATACTCCAATCAACCTGTCACCTATATTCTTTTCCACATGCGTGAAATCAATGTTATGTTTCACTTCATAAAATCTCCAATATGGTTTCCCATTAAATATTTATCATTTATTCCAAACATGTCTATCATTACTTGATTTATGTGTATTTCCTAAAGTCAAATCAAGGTTTTTTACCCCCTCAAAATACTCATTATATGATAATGGTTTTGGAGAATTATCAAATTCTTGTGAGCCATTAAATGCATTTTTTAATCTTCTATATGAGTGATCCATAGGAAAATAAAAATTATGTAACATATATACTATTTTCCTCCCATGATAAAATTGAAAACATGAAGTCTATTGTTCAAAAATTGAACACGTTTAATACCCCTTAACAATGTATGCATAAAAATTTACATACACTAAGATTTCATTTATAGTAAACATAATAACTTCATGTAGTTGAAAATATTCCATTTTATAAGAATCATACACCCCAATACCATCCTCCCATAAGTGATTAAAATCATCTATTAATTGTGATAGGAAAAATCAATATATATTTTGGGATTCATATGTCTAGAGATCATTAAAATCTACATGACATATTTTTTCTTTATACAAAATTTGGGTGATAGGTTGTAAATTACCAATAAAACAAGCCATGAAATATGTGTCCAAATGAGGCTTCGATATGGATTCATTCTATCTGTGCACAACCAAAGTCTGATATTTATAACTTCATTTATGAATGTATGATCTTGTCATCAATTTTCTTCCATTGTGAAAAATCAGTTGGATGCCATATCTTTCCATCAAATATCTACTCATCATTATTCCATCTTAACCATTTTCCATTTTTTGAATTAGAAAATAAATGTTTCAAATAGGTAATTATATGAAATTACCAAAATACATTATATGGATCTCTGTAATCTCTATATCAGCCTTTGATTTTTATTTCCATGTATACTGTGATATCACACATTTGGGACACTCTGACAGAAATTCATATTCCTTCCTATATATCACACAGTCATGTGGGATGGAATGTATTTTCTTGTATCTTAATTCCACCAGGTATAATATTTTCTTTTCCTTATAATGTTAATATGAAAGATCATTTTCTTTAGGATGAATGCCTTTCAACAATTATAGTTGCTCTATAAAACTATTTTTACTCCATCGATGTTTCTCTTTTATGTTAATAAATCTTAACTCTGATGATAAAACTGTAAAATTCATACAAGCATGATACAATGGTTTTTCAACATCACCATATAAACGATAAATTGTCAGCTCTTTCTGAATTTGTTCTGCTTCAATATCATGAGTTATTTCTTCTATTACATTATAGATAAAATCATTCAAATAATTGTTGTTAATAGATCTAAAATTCTACCCAATTTCACAACACCAAATCCAAGGGTTGTAACTCAGATTAAAACCATGACAAATTAAATGATCTTTGATCTCTCTAATTTTTGAATTCATTATATTTAAAAATTTAAATTAGGGACATAAAAACATGTTGTTTTTTGCATATTTTGTTTACAAAATTCCAAAAAATCATAGACCCCTTCCTCATATTCATCACCCATTTGAGGTTCCATAATCCAACTTCAACTCAATATTACCTATAACAAATATAAAAAATTATACATTTTTACGACAAGAAAATTTAATATTTATATGAAATATTACCTAATTTGAATGTAACACATTTTTTAAATATAAAAAAAATATATACATATTTGAAAAATATATTGATGGAAATAATTTTAAAAAGAATATGTAGTTAGATAAGACAATTTTATATTTATATGAAATATGCCATAATTAGAAAGTAATATAATTAAGAAATATAATAAAATAAATATATGTATATTTGACATTTATAATGATATTGTTTTTGTGAAATAAGATAGAAAAACACTAGATACAAATAAATAACCATTCACTAGTCTGACATATTATTAACCCATCACAACAACAATTTTGTTACTTAATTTTTAATACTAATTATCTAAAATATTAACCTAAATGGTCTTATGATTGTATTGATGGGAAATATTTTCATTATTTACTATAATCTTGATGGTCAAATTTATGGGTTTTAACATTCTTATTGAGTTTATTATGGAAAACATTATTATGTATGGTTGAAATTTATTTGAGTGGTAAGTTATATAGTTAGGTTCTGAGCCAATTTTTGAAATGGATTTATATTAGACTCAAAGTACAGTCCTTGAGAGGAATGTATATTTTCTAGGGAAGGGGGTGAAAATATACTATTAAAGGTATGTTGATAGGTTGTTTTGGTGGTTACTTTACTAATAATAAATAGTTAACCAATGTAGTGGTAAATAAAAAAAGAAACCATGCATCAACACACTATGTTATAATACTATTAGTCAGTATAAAATATGTAATAAATACAACCTAAACATATAGGAAAAGAATTAAATAAACAAATGGCATAAATCCTATGGGAATACTGAGTATATATTCCTCACCAATCACATGGAAAAGTATAAATTCTTTTTTTCTAAGTTGTAGTAATGGAAAATAAAATGTGTTATATAAATTCAAAAGGGAGATATGCTATATAACAAATTCATCCATGACCAGGGATATCCACATGGGGATTTTATATTTAAATAAGTAATCATCTAACTGAAATAACAATGAGCATCATTCGAGACAGTTTCTGATCAAAGATAATAAAAACCATGTCCAATAACGAAAACATTATGAATTAAAGAATATATTGAAATATTTAAAAAAATGAAATCTCAAAATGTAAATGTAGGGAATTCGTGAAATATAACAACTAAAATAGAGGAATTTGAGGCTTACTAGAGTGTTGCGAGTCGATCAGATAGATGTGGCGATAAAAAATATGATGAACAATGATGGAAAAATGAGGTTGGATGCCATTGGTTCAAAGAATCGTATCTAGGGTTTCCACACGAGAGAGAATAGTCACTACCACCCGATTGAAAAATACCACAATAACTTAATACGAGGCTTTATAAAATATTTAAATGATTTATCATGTTGTTAATTTATAAACCCACTTGATAAAGTGTTTATTATTACATTTATAACATCATTTATAATGTATCTGATGTGATATACCCATTCTTTTATATTAATTATAAGATAACAGATGTGATAAGGCAATAATGTTGGATTTATCACAACTGTTATATAATAACCATTGTAAGAATTGTCATTATCAGGTCATTTGTTTTATAACCAATGTGATAATGTGAGATAGTTGATTTATCACATCGGTTATAATATAACTCATGTGATAAATAAATATAATTTATTTTTTATGTCAGTTATAATATAACATATGTGGTAAATCATTTTTTACAGCTTTTCATGTTGGTTATTTATAATTGACATAAAAAATTGCGATATAGTAAATACTTTTTGTACTAGTGACAATAGGGTCATTCCTACTTAATGCATGAACAACATTGTTTTCTATTATGGGGTATTAATAAATGGAATAGTCAAAGTATTTATGCAGTCCCAACTATCTACATTGTCTCACATTAAAATACATTTGTGTGAAAATATACTTCAAAATATCATGTTTTTTTATATATCACATTTATCACCAAAAATACAGTGCAAGAATATATTTAGATCTATAATTACCAATGCTAGATCTATGTGATGAGTAAGATAATTTTGTTCATGGGGATTTAAATGGAAAGACGCAAAAACAATCAGCTTTTCATTTTCTATGTGGATGAAACAAATACCTTTCATATATTCATCACTATAAAAAATTAATCCTTCATCAATAGTGAGTTTAGTTGACATAGGTGTTGTAAACAACTTATTTTTCAGTTCATAGAATACTTATTCCAACATCATTATCATGATGAACTAATCCCCATTTCATGTAAACTTGGTTAGTGAATTTTAATGTTGGAAATATTTTTTCAAAAACCTCATATATTATTATACTAAAACATGTAATATATGAATTTTAGTTACTATTGTAGGAACATAAAACTCCTTTACAACATTCGTTTTCACAAGGCCAACTAAGATTCTTTCATTGAATACAAATTTCCACATGAATGAACAGAAATTAAATGAAATTCATATTTTCTAATTTTTTAAAAAAGAATAACCCTACTCAGTGTTTCAATGATATCCCTTAGATGATCCTTATGCTCCTCATAACTTTTGGAATATATAATAATACCATTGATAGAAACTAGCATGAATTTATCAAGGATTTCCTTAAAGAATCTATTCATCAAATCCATAAATATATCTGTATAATTAGTCAAGGAAAAGGGTATAACAAAAGATATATAATGCCCAAATCATGTCCATAAGGTAGTCTTTGGAATATCTTTTATCTTCAATCTCAATTGATGATACCCATATCATAGGTCAATTTTATCAAAATATTGATCACTACAAAGATAATAAAGTCATTAATAATTTGTGGAGGGTACTTATTCTTCCCTATTATCTCATTATGTTCTCTATAATCAATGCATAGACGCATTGATTCACCCTTATTCATTACAAATAGAACATGTGCTTTCTAATGATACAAACTTTGAAAGAAAAATATATTCTTCAAAATGTCTTCATGTTTTTGCTTTAATTCATCTAACTCTATATTTTCCATTCTATATGGGGTCTTTGATATTATCTTGGATATAGGTATTAGTTCAATGGATAAATCTACCTCTCTTTCTAGTGGATGTCAAGGTAAATCTTTGGGAAGTTAATAAATGTATTCCTAAATGATGGTTAAATTCCCTATCTATACACTTTTATATCTTTCTACCTCTTCACTGATCATATTTATAAATAAGGCTATGAGAGGTTCTTTATGAAACTTTTCAGGCCTGGATATCTCTCCATTGAAAATAACTATAGGTTGTGCATTTAAGACAAATGGAATTTCCTTTTATTGGAAGTTGATCATAGCATTGTACATTGAGATCTAGTCCATACCTATTATAGTGTTGAATTCCAACAGGGGAATGACTACTATAATTTAGATGAAATTATACTCTCCAAAGATAACACTAGAGTTACCATAAAAAATTTATTCCAGTTTATTTCCTCAAGTGTTCTTCACTGATAACTCTATTTATAGTACTTTGGGGATTGATTCAATATTATTTTCAAACAAAGATGAAATAACAGAATTCATAGAATTATAATAAAACAATTTACTTTATTGAATTGAGAGAACAATGAGTGTATCTACCACCATATGATTTGGAGCCTCCAAAATAGCCGTTCTGATGGAAAATGACTGACCATGACCCCTTGGCTTATTCTGAGGTTTTTGGTGGTTCACCTCTAGTATCTTATAGTTGGTAAATTGATTGGTAATGCTCATAATATTTCTAAACATAAAGCATTAAACTTCTGGAGGGGCTTACACTATATTTCCTTTTTTATTAGTGTTGATAAGTTGCGGCTTCACCAAACCACACTAGTTACGATTTATATGGCCATATATTCCATATTTTTTTCAAATTCCACCCCTATGTAAGTAGTTCCTTGAATACTTCATCCCACATTTGTTCATGTGGGAAGATTCACTTTTTGTCCTCCTATTCCATGATAAAATTTACTCCCTGAGATTAGATCCATTGATCTCTTCTTTTCGTTCGATCTATATGAAAACTACGTCTCTCCAAAATAAAATTCAACCATAATTTTACTCCGCACTACCCTCTATTAGTTTTCATAGTCAAGTTTTTCTATATCACTCTAGAAATGGTGTCTCATAACACTGAAGAATCTATCAACCATTCCATGGAGATCCAAAATTAATCTTCATGTGTATCAAGAAACATTGGTAAATTTTATTTCACAAACTCCCTCCAATTCATTATCCTTCTACCTAACCTCTAGGAATTTCTTATGTATTTTTATTCCCATTGAATGGGGGAAATATTTATTGAAAAATATTCCCTTGAACTCTTCCCACTACATAGCATCAATCTCCCTTCTTGGATTCATGTTTTTAATTATTTTCCACCACTTATTAGCTTTTACATCTTAGTGGTATACAACTAGGGTAACATCTTCATTATATGAAAAACAAAGTACAAAAAAGATATTTTATAAATAGAATATACATTATTCAGCAATCAATGGGTTGGTAGATCTACAAAAAGATGTCAGTTATTGGCACATGAAGGAAGCAATAGAAATTTGTTCCCATTGAGGTGAATCCATTATCTTGACTGAATTGGAGTCATTTTTCATAACTCAAGTTATTTGATTCATCATCCCCATGATTTTTTCCATTCCAACATCCATCATAACCCCTTTACTACTTCATATATTCCACTAATAATTTATGAGGTTCCACTTATTTCCTAGTATTTTTCTTAATGAAGAATACTATAGAGTGAAATGTGTTACTTTTAAAAATATTATAATTCTAAAGGGATTTTATGACACAAAAAATAATTCTTAATTATTTTATCAATATCCTCTAATAACAATTATATTTTCAATATATCATTCATAATGGTTAATTAAAATATTTTGATTAACCAAATAGATCCCTTGGAAGTGTCAAACTGTATGTGTAGAAAGGCATGTTGTTGGGCACTATTTCCCATTACAGTCTATCTCAAAGTAGTGTTTTCAGGTGTTACCCCTTGGTACATGTGTTTCGGAACCACACTCACTTGTTCATATTCCGATAGGGATTTCATTTATCACAAACCACTTACATAATACTTCCCCAATATACCAGGATGTTTTCATATATTTATGACTTGTCCATAGGGTTCTTCATTATGTTTTCTAGTACTAATATCAACACATAACTAAACCTTCATTTGATACCAACTATGACATCCCACGTTTTTATTACATAAATTTTCATTACATGGTACAAACATAGGATCATTTAAATATTAGTATTCATAAAAATAAGTTACATAATACAAGAAAACATAAAACATTATATTAAATTCATTTGAAATACATTTTCATGGTTTAACTATAAGTTACTTTTACAGCCTCTCATATCCTTCTTATAAGGCCCCAGCCTTAAACCTTACTTAATCTTGAGTTATTAAAAGATTACACATTGAGAATCTTTTCAGGTTTAGAGTTTTAGAGAATTAGATCATGAAACTTGCATTACATTCCACATTTAAACAAAGTGGTTACATAAAAGACAATATTCATTCTTTCCATCAACGGAAACCTATTTAAAATAAAACACAGATTCTTTCTTGACACATCCTTGACACTATCATCACATCATGTACCTTTCCCTTGACCTGTGAAAAACATTTAAAAAACATGGGATGAGCATAAAAAGCTCAGTAAGGGTTATAAAAATATGGAAAGGAAACATGAGTTCATATATACATAAGAATGAAATCATACTTTACCCATAAAACATAGGCATATCAAATCATGAATAAATCATAGAAAACATAAGACATAAAGGTAACTTGAGGCATTCATAACATTCTTACGTAGGGAGTAACCCTCTTGGTTACGTTTGGAATACCCATCACAGTATATTCCATAAATCTCTTCGGAGAAACCTTAACGTTTCACTCCTTCGCATAACCCAATGCATTGGAGAGCTATATCGGGCTCACCCGCCCTTAGTTTATCACGAAACCACCCGTTCTTCATAACAATGCCCAAGAACCATAACATAATCGTATCACATAAACATTAATAAAGGAAACATAACATTTCCACATTTCAATCACAATATAACATTTTAGGATATTGAAATAATGAATCCATTCAAAAAGAAACCATTTCCAAAACCATTTAAAACATTTAATAAAGAGATTTTTGAATCAAAGTGTCCCATACCACCTTGAAGCTTTTAACATTTTAAACCATTAATATCCATATAAATAAATCCTTAAAACCATTTTGAAAACATGGATATTAATAAGAACAAATAATTAAAACATTTAAAACGATATTTTGGTTAAAGGGGTTTTACCAAAATTAGAGACACTTGAATACAATAATTGAGGAATAACATTTAGTCAGAACTTTATAATATCATGAGAATAAATGGATTCATGATATAATACTCCAAAGGACAGTATATACACCATATAAGAGTGAATTGGTGCATAACAATAATGAACCCTCAATAGAAATGTCAAATGTGATGAAATCCCTTATAAAGAAGGTATCCTTAAATTAAGGACAAATAAATCTCAAAAATATGTGTGAAAAATATAAATACACCCAATATAAGTGGATATTAAGTATAAAACAATAAAAGGTCATTCACACATATTCAATGGATGACATATTCAATGACTACATGTTGAACCCAAAGAAATCGAAATTGGGTTAAAAAGTTCCCTTGATAGCCTAACGGCATCACATCAAAATGAGTTGATGAGAGATAAAAAGTGTATCTCATCACTTGGACATAAAATTTACATCAATAAGGATGTATGATAACATATCCCAACATAAAAATGTGTAAATTAAAAGACCCAATAAAAAAAGTCTTTAAAAAAAACAGGAGGGTGAAAGGTTCCCTTACCGACATGGGTATCTTTCGAAACATACGACCCGTGAAAGAAGGACAATACATCATTGATGTAAATACTCATAAATGAAAGAATATTACACAATGAGTAAAATAATGGTCAGTACATACACCACTCAAAGGAAATTGTGGCAAATGTATCATAAATCTCACGGGAATAAAAGTGAGATGAAAAATCCCTTACGAAAACTCAGCAGCCTAACGGCGCCACTTAAAACTTCCAAAATGGATTGATGAGATCAAATAGAGTATCCCATCATATTACAATAGAAGTTACAGCAATAGGAATATAAAAGAAAATCCCCCAACATAACAAATAGGAGCTTAAAAGAAGTGACACAAAGGAGAGTACTTAAAAAGCAAGAGATAGGTTAGATCTCTTACAAAAGTTCGGCAGCCTAACGGCGCCACTCAAAACATCCAAAATGGATTGATGAGAGAGAATAGGGTATCCCATCATATTACAATAGAATTTACAGCAAGAGGAATATAAAATAAAATCCCCCAACATAACAAATAGGAGCTTAAAAGAAGTGACACAAAGGAGAGTACTTAAAAAGCAAGAGAGAGGTTAGATCTCTTACGAAAGTTCGGTAGCCTAACGGCGCCACTCAAAACTTCCAAAATGGATTGATGAGAGAGAATAGGGTATCCCATCATATTACAATAGAATTTATAGCAAGAGGAATATAAAAGAAAATCCCCCAACTTAACAAATAGGAGCTTAAAAGAAGTGACACAAAGGAGAGTACTTAAAAAGCAAGAGAGAGGTTAGATCTCTTACGAAAGTTCGGCAGCCTAACGGCGCCACTCAAAACTTAAAAAATGGATTGATGAGAGAGAATAGGGTATCTCATCACATGAACATAAAAATTACAGTAAATTTAATATAAAAGATCATCCCAATAACAAGAAAGATGAGCTTTAAAAGGAATGACATAAAAGAGTGTACTTAAAAAGAAAGAGAGGTGTAGGATCCCTTACCTCGGGTCCGATTTGACTCGATCGTTCTTTAATCTCCTGAATAATAAACTTGAGTTAATTTATAATTCATTAAGAACCTTTTTCAAGTTCATTATTCCATTTATATCACTTATTACCATGTTATAAACAATATGTAATCATTAAGTTAATAATGAATGTTTTGTCGATATTTGGTTCTTAAGTCGAAAGTGGACTTCTTGCAATTACATGTTGTTCGTGTGGCCAAATGTTTATTATATCCAGTATTGTATTCATGATTTAGATATAATATATGTCATATATATCCAGTACATGCATGCATTTATAACATTACATAATCATTTAGAGGTAAGAAATGAAATGCACCGTTCATGGAGACGGTAAGCCGTACGTATGCATGAACGCTACTTTCATTTCTATATCGTATTTTATAGAATGTAATAATAATGATATAAAGGTATATTATAATTCCAGTATAATATAATATATAATATCATAGTTCCATCCTTTATACGTCCCACATATGGTATTTAACGAATCAAATCACTTTGAGGGGGCGGTAGTCCGCACTTCCTTAAATGAAGATATCGCGTATACCCATAATGGAAGCCATAAAGGTAAGACAAAAATGAAAAATACAGAAGCATAAATAAAATATAAACATATTATATATCTTATATAAAAATAGTGACATCATAATGGCCACCTTTGAAGGTGTTAAATGAGTATTGAACAATCATCGTTTCGGGAGGCAGAATTTCACCATCCACGGAAACCGTATGTTCTTTAACCATTTGATGTAGTTTTGTGAGAGTGTAGCTCGAATAAATATTATAAAAACATCCTAGTATATTTAATATACTAGTTTTGTTACAAAAGAAGTAAATAAAAAGAGTTTAGGGGGTTGGAGAATCAAAATAAAACAAATGAACATGAGAGAATGAATTACCTTTAAAAGTGTAACTCCTTTTGATTTGAGCCTAAAGGCTTCCTTTGAAAGGATTATGCCCAAAAGGAATCCTCTAGGATTAGTAGAGGGATGTGGAGAGAGTAAATGGGCAGGGGTTGGCCGAGCCAAAGGCTTGAGGAGTGTGTGAAATGAGGTATAGGTGAGGGCCTTTTATAAGAGGAGGGGAGGGGCACTTTTGGAAAGTAAAGAAATATTACTTTATTTGAAAATGTGTTTCGGTTTCAAAAGGTCCCACATTGATATAATTCGTGGATAAGGTGATAAGGCTTCGAAATCCACTCATACAATAAGTTTTGGACATGTGTAGTTCATAGATTTTACATTATCTTTCCATTTTATTTAAATCGTCAAATAATGATGTCATCGCTGCATCATTATTATGTCATAAATACTTTAATTTATTTAATGTCTAAAAATTATAAAAAAAATACTATGATATAGGAAATCCTTTTAGCTTTCCAATTAATATTTATAATCAAAAAGATGACTTGTATAACCCCACTTAAAAATTGTTTTAGTAAAACATATCATGTTTGTGTCAATTTTACTTTTACATTAAATAAAATGTTATTTATGTCATTTCCCAACCAAAGTGGATCCATGGGGTCCCCAAGTTGACCCATGGCTTGTCTTGGTCGGACATGACTCACCCAATAGGTGTAGGACAAGTTTCATGGTGTTTTCACATTCTTATAATATCATTTTTATCTTAAATTACACTAATTACCACTAATCGCGATTAAAAACTTAATAAGTTACTATTCACCAAAAAAATTATTTTCATCCCATTGAACCACATTTTACATACTAATGACAACCATGTATGTAGGATTTTCAAAATTCAATACACATTAGTGGTAAACTTTCATTTAACTGAAAAATCAGTTTGCTTGATTACCACTTAGTGGATTCACTATTCATCAAAAATTGGAGTTTTTCAGAAAAATACCAAAACTTCACCCTAAGATATATTTGATATTCCGAATTCAAAAATGAAGTCCGTTTTAAAAAATTCAAAACATATAAGTCACATTAACTAATTTAATAATTAATTCCCGCTGTCATGACAAATAGCGTGTTTTATGAAACAATAAGTATCAAAAGATTGACACTAGTTTAAGTCTGATTTCAAAGTGAAATTGATTCCAACGACCACTATTGGATTTAATGGTAAAAATGTTTTCTAATTTCACTTTAAAACCAATTCAAAATATAATCTAATCATATAAATAAATTAGATTAAAAAGTGGTTTTGAATTAAAATACAACATTTTACACTATTCATTAAAAAAAATGAATTTTATCGGAAAGATACCAAAAATTTACACAAAGTAAATTTTGATGTCCCGATTCTTAATAAGAGTTTTATTTGGTCCAAAAGAATTTTTAAGAGTGAACAAAACTATATTTAATGACGGTTTGCCATCAAAAGGTGATAAGTGAACCTTTAGTGAAAACTAGGGCATATACGCCTAAAATTGAATTCTTTCCGTATTTTAAGCCTTTATCTTTTATTGTATAAATGTAAAAACATTTAAGAACATATATAATAATATTTTAGTTATTTCTATCCATTCCCTCCATTACAACGGCTACATGTTAACTACCATTTAAAATAATATTATTTTATCATTAGAGTGCAATGTAAGATTCCCAAGAAACTCGTTGTTGCGTGTTGGGTACGCCATCGAGCATAGCGTCCCCTTTAAAGTCATATTAATATTTTATTCACAAATATGTATAAATATGAAAATGTCATATTCATTATTTACCTGGGGTGTTACATCCTTCCCCCCTTTTGGGAATTGCGTCCTCGCAATATTAAAATTGCGCTTGGAAACATCCTTGAAAGTCCCACATCGGAACAAGAGTCGGTAAAACAATCACTTTAAAATAAAGAAAGATAAGTACAAAGGTCACCCGAGTTAACCCATACTAGGATTCCATGTATGAAAATATGGACATGGAGGAAAAAACATAGGGTCATGTTCTGATGGAGAGTGATAGAAAACATGTTTAGGAGAAAGTTAACAATAAGAAAATCACAAACTTGTGATGGGTTAAATGGTGTTGGGTTCCCCAGTAGGAAAAGTTAATATACAACATTTTTGTTTTAAGTTACTTTTTATTGAGGAATTTATTCATAAGGAAGCATAATCACTTATCATGTTGACTTTCAACTTTTACTAGATTCCTTAGTCAAACTCATATTTTTTGCAAAAGACGAGTATTTAGGGAGACTTGTTTGCATTAAGAGTACTATAATCAACTTCTAGAGAATCACCTAATCCCCAAAAGAGAACTATATACATCCCATGTCTTTAGACTTTAACCAAAACCAAAACCAAAAAGGCTAGAACAAGATCAGATAATCCAGAAAAGGATAACCCCTTATAAAAAGAAAATCTATTCTTAATCTCCAAAATTTGTCCAACAAAACCCAAAGTTCAACGAGGACCATCCGATAAATAATTTGTCCATAAAATTCTTCAAAGTAAACCAATCTAAGATTGAAACCCAAATGTTTGAAGGATTTAGTCACATAGTCTTCCAAGTTAAATCGTAACACTTATCTCCAAACAACATCAATTTCTTCTAAAGTCTCGTATTGAAAAGTAATTAACCTAATCACATATCCTCCATGATAGGTTAATCATTTTCATAAATAACCCAAAATAAACTTACTATTAATTCAAAAATCATATAACTAGAATGAATCAGTCAAACTAACCAGGGACTTCACATAGTACAGTGGTAGGCGATAAATACCAGTCGCACTTTGGTTGTGGGTTCGATTCCCGCAGCTTTGTCCGACGCGACGGGATGTCACACGGTCTACGTGTTGTCCTTTTTCCAAAACTATATAATTCTTAAAACATTCCCCAAAATGAGATAAAGTCCTCAAAGATAACCATAACATATTTTAACCTAAAGTTTATCTCATTCCTTTCATTTTCCATCATAACATATAATAACCCATAATTACCTCAAAAGTAAGGATCATATAAACCCTAATGGTTACCTTAATAATTATTACCTGAATTTCCACATCGAGTTGGCCATCTCGTACATGATGCACTAGAGAACTCACCAAGGTTGAAGTGGTTGATCATGACTCCTTGATAGTTGGTTTATAACATCCATGAGTTTCCTCATGGAATCCTCCATTTTATTTAGTATCTTAATCATCGATCCACCACAGTTTCCTTCAATCCAATTGTCACTTTGGTGCCTGCGAGATCCATCCATTCACTAAAAACAGAAATTTCAGTGTGAGTATATCAACAAAACCATCATGTACTAATGAGGAAGGTAAAAACTAAGATATACTTACTTGTTCACTTTATCTAAAACTAGGACTCTTTCTGAAATCCTAACCATTATGGTAATTTTCAATTATGCTTAAAGAATACCCTAACCTCTAAAGTTATCTAAACCGACCTTTGATACCAACTATAAGGCCCCAGCCTTAAACCTTACTTAATCTTGAGTTATTACAAGATTACACATTGAGGATCTTTTCAGGTTTAGAGTTTTAGAGAATTAGATCATGAAACATGCATTACATTCCACATTTAAACAAAGTGGTTACATAAAAGACAATATTCATTCTTCCCATCAACGAAAACCTATTTAAAATAAAACACGGATTCTTTCTTGACACATCCTTGACACTATCATCACATCATGTACCTTTCCCTTGACCTGGGAAAAACATTTCAAAAACTTGGGATGAGCATAAAAAGCTCAGTAAGGGTTATAAAAATATGGAAAGGAAACATGAGTTCATATATACATAAGAATGAAATCATACTTTACCCATAAAACATAGGCATATCAAATCATGAATAAATCATAGAAAACATAAGACATAAAGGTAACTTGAGGCATTCATAACATTCTTACGTAGGGAGTAACCCTCTTGGTTACGTTTGGAATACCCATCACAGTATATTCCCAAATTCTCTTCGGAGAAACCTTAACGTTTCACTCCTTCGCGTTACCCAATGCATTGGAGAGCTATATCGGGCTCACCCGCCCTTAGTTTATCACGGAACCACCCGTTATTCATAACAATGCCCAAGAACCATAACATAATCGTATCACATAAACATGAATAAAGGAAACATAACATTTCCACATTTCAATCACAATATAACATTTTAGGATATTGAAATAATGAATCCATTCAAAAAGAAACCATTTCCAAAACCATTTAAAAAATTTAACAAAGAGATTTTTGAATCAAAGTGTCCCATACCACCTTGAAGCTTTTAACATTTTAAACCATTAATATCCATATAAATAAATCCTTAAAACCATTTTGAAAACATGGATATTAATAAGAACAAATAATTAAAACATTTAAAACGATATTTTGGTTAAAGGGGTTTTACCAAAATTAGAGACACTTGAATACAATAATTGAGGAATAACATTTAGTCGGAACTTTATAATATCATGAGAATAAATGGATTCATGATATAATACTCCAAAGTACAGTATATAAACCATAAAAGAGTGAATTGGTGCATAACAATAATGAACCCTCAATAGAAATGTCAAATGTGATGAAATCCCTTATAAAGAAGGTATCCTTAAATTAAGGACAAATCAATCTCAAAAATATGTGTGACAAATATAAATACACCCAATATAAGTGGATATTAAGTGTAAAACAATAAAAGGTCATTCACACATATTCAATGGATGACATATTCAATGACTACATGTTGAACCCAAAGAAATCGAAATTGGGTTAAAAAGTTCCCTTGATAGCCTAACGGCATCACATCAAAATGAGTTGATGAGAGATAAAAAGTGTATATCATCACTTGGAAATAAAATTTACATCAATAAGGATGTATGAGAACATATCCCAACATAAAAATATGTAAATTAAAAGACCCAATAAAATAAGTCTTTAAAAAAACAGGAGGGTGAAAGGTTCCCTTACCGACATGGGTATCTTTCAAAACATACGACCCGTGAAAGAAGGAAAATACATCATTGATGTAAATACTCATAAATGAAAGAATATTACACAATGAGTAAAATAATGGTCAGTACATACACCACTCAAAGGAAATTGTGGAAAATGTATCATAAATCTCACGGGAATAAAAGTGAGATGAAAAATCCCTTACGAAAACTCAGCAGCCTAACGACGCCACTTAAAACTTCCAAAATGGATTGATGAGATCAAATAGAGTATCCCATCATATTACAATAGAATTTACAGCAAGAGGAATATAAAAGAAAATCCCCCAACATAACAAATAGGAGCTTAAAAGAAGTGACACAAAGGAGAGTACTTAAAAAGAAAGAGAGAGGTTAGATCTCTTACGAAAGTTCGGCAGCCTAACGGCGCCACTCAAAACTTCCAAAATGGATTGATGAGAGAGAATAGGGTATCCCATCATATTACAATAGAATTTACAGAAAGAGGAATATAAAATAAAATCCCCCAACATAACAAATAGGAGCTTAAAAGAAGTGACACAAAGGAGAGTACTTAAAAAGCAAGAGAGAGGTTAGATCTCATACGAAAGTTCGGCAGCCTAACGGCGCCACTCAAAACTTCCAAAATGGATTGATGAGAGAGAATAGGGTATCCCATCATATTACAATAGAATTTACAGCAAGAGTAATATAAAAGAAAATCCCCCAACATAACAAATAGGAGCTTAAAAGAAGTGACACAAAGGAGAGTACTTAAAAAGCAAGAGAGAGGTTAGATCTCTTACGAAAGTTCGGCAGCCTAACGGCGCCACTCAAAACTTCCAAAATGGACTGATGAGAGAGAATAGGGTCTCTCATCCCATGAACATAAAAATTACAGTAAATTTAATATAAAAGATCATCCCAATAACAAGAAAGATTAGCTTTAAAAGGAATGACATAAAAGAGTGTACTTAAAAAGAAAGAGAGGTGTAGGATCCCTTACCTCGGGTCCGACTTGACTCGATCGTTCTTTAATCTCCTAAATAATAAACTTGAGTTAATTTATAATTCCTTAAGAACCATTTTCAAGTTCATTATTCCTTTTATATCACTTATTACCATGTTATAAACAATATGTAATCATTAAGTTAATAATGATTGTTTTGTCGATATTTGGTTCTTAAGTCGAAAGTGGACTTCTTGCAATTACATGTTGTTCGTGTGGCCAAATGTTTATTATATCCAGTATTGTATTCATGATTTAGATATAATATATGTCATATATATCCAGTACATGCATGCATTTATAACATTACATAATCATTTAGAGGTAAGAAATGAAATGCACCGTTCATGGAGACGGTAAGCCGTACGTACGCATGAACGCTACTTTCATTTCTATTTCGTATTTTATAGAATGGAATAATAATGATATAAAGGTATATTATAATTCCAGTATAATATAATATATAATATCATAGTTCCATCCTTTATACGTCCCACATATGGTATTTAACGAATCAAATCACTTTGAGGGGGCGGTAGTCTGCACTTCCTTAAATGAAGATATCGCGTATACCCATAATGGAAGCCATAAAGGTAAGACAAAAATGAAAAATACAGAAGAATAAATAAAACATAAACATATTATATATCATATATAAAAATAGTGACATCATAATGACCACCTTTGAAGGTGTTAAATGAGTATTGAACAATCATCGTTTTGGGAGGCAGAATTTCACCATCCACGGAAACCGTATGTTCTTTAACCATTTGATGTAGTTGTGTGAGAGTGTAGCTCGAATAAATGTTATAACAACATCCTAGTATATTGAAGATACTGGTGTTGTTACAAAAGAAGTAAATAAAAAGAGTTTAGGGGGTTGGAGAAGCAAAATAAAACAAATGAACATGAGAGAATGAATTACCTTTAAAAGTGTAACTCCTTTTGATTTGAGCCTAAAGGCTTCCTTTGAAAGGATTATGCCCAAAGGGAATCCTCTAGGATGCATAGAGGGATGTGGAGAGAGTAAATGGTCCGGGGTTGGCCGAGCCAAAGGCTTGTGGAGTGTGTGAAATGAGGTAGAGGTGGAGGCCTTTTATAAGAGGAGGGGAGGGGCACTTTTGGAAAGTAAAGAATATTACTTTATTTGAAAATGTGTTTCGGTTTCAAAAGGTCCCACATTGATATAATTCGTGGATAAGGTGATAAGACTTCGAAATCCACTCATCCAATAAGTTTTTGACATGTGTAGTTCATAGATTTTACATTATCTTTCCATTTTATTTAAATTGTCAAATAATGATGTCATCGCTGCATCATTATTATGTCATAAATACTTTAATTTATTTAATGTCTAAAAATTATAAAAAAAATACTATGATATAGGAAATCTTTTTATCTTTCCAATGAATATTTATAATCAAAATTATGACTTGTATAACCCCACTTAAAAATTGTTTTAGTAAAACATATCATGTTTGTGTCAATTTTACTTTTACATTAAATAAAATGTTATTTATGTCATTTCCCAACCAAAGTGGATCCATGGGGTCCCCAAGTTGACCCATGGCTTGTCTTGGTCGGCCATTACTCACCCAATAGGTATAGGACAAGTGTAATGGTGTTTTCACATTCTTATAATATCATTTTTATCTTAAATTACACTAATTACCACTAATCGCGATTAAAAACTTAATAAGTTACTATTCACCAAAAAAATTATTTTCATCCCATTGAACCACATTTTACATACTAATGACAACCATGTATGTCGGATTTTCAAAATTCAATACACATTAGTGGTAAACTTCCATTTATCTGAAAAATCAGTTTGCTTGATTACCACTTAGTGGATTCACTATTCATCAAAAATTGGAGTTTTTCAGAAAAATACCAAAACTTCACCCTAAGCTATATTTGATATTCCGAATTCAAAAATGAAGTCCGTTTTAAAAAATTCAAAACATATAAGTCACATTAATTAATTTAATAATTAATTCCCGCTGTCATGACAAATAGCGTGTTTTATGAAACAATAAGTATCAAAAGATTGACACTAGTTTAAGTCTGATTTCAAAGTGAAATTGATTCCAACGACCACTATTGGATTTAATGGTAAAAATATTTTCTAATTTCACTTTAAAACCAATTCAAAATATAATCTAATCATATAAATAAATTAGACTAAAAAGTGGTTTTGAATTAAAATACAACATTTTACACTATTCATTAAAAAAAATGAATTTTATCGGAAAGATACCAAAAATTTACACAAAGTAAATTTTGATGTCCCGATTCTTAATAAGAGTTTTATTTGGTCCAAAAGAATGTTTAAGAGTGAACAAAACTATATTTAATGACGGTTTTCCATCAAAAGGTGATAAGTGAACCTTTAGTGAAAACTAGGGCATATACGCCTAAAATTGAATTCTTTCCGTATTTTAAGCCTTTATCTTTTATTGTATAAATGTAAAAACATTTAAGAACATATATAATCATATTTTAGTTATTTCTATCCATTCCCTCCATTACAATGGCTACATGTTAACTACCATTTAAAATAGTATTATTTTATCATTAGAGTGCAACGTAAGATTCCCAAGAAACTCGTTGTTGCGTGTTGGGTACGCCATCGAGCATAGCGTCCCCTTTAAAGTCATATTAATATTTTATTCACAAATATGGATAAATATGAAAATGTCATATTCATTATTTACCTGGGGTGTTACACTTCTTACACACATCAAATGAAATGGATGATAATGAAGCTTAGTAAGTGAAAATGAAAGATATAAATACAGCATGTGATAATAGGACATATCAAAAAGGACATGAGGAATAACAATAAGGCATAAAAAATAAGTATATAATAATAATAATAACATGAATCCAAACATTTAAATGTGTCTGCCAAATTTAAATGATACATTCATGATCATATCATCATGTTTTCTCCCCAAGGTGTTATAGTGGAAAATTATCATGGTTATTCACCATGGTATTATAAAACATGTCACATTTAATTAATTAAATCTTTACCCAATGAATTGGAGTGCAATCAAGGCAAAACCTTCATATGTATTAATTTCATGTTATCGTCATAGATCAAAATAAATAAATTCATTAATAACTTGTGGAGGATAATGAATGGGTTGATTATCAAAATCATGGCACACAAAAGATCTTGAAAAATGATTGTTATATAAAATTTAACTAATGGATGGAATTATGACTTTAATATATGTAAATACAAAATTAAATATTAAGGTATACATATTTTCGAAATAATATTGAAATGAAGGAGGTTTTGGTATTCAAATAAAAATGAAAAAAATAATTTATCATGTAAAAGATAGAATTTTGAGAAGTAAATTTGGCAGCATGCGGGGTATAAAAAATTCTATTAGAAAAAGGGAAAATTATAGGGGACACTAGTATACTATTAATTAAAGAAACTTATTACAAAACATGGATAATAGAAAGTGAAATAAAGATATTGTTTTGGAAATTGGAAGACATACCACATGAAAAGGGTTTTTGACTGGAAAAGAGAAGTGATGATTTCACTTACCATGAAGAGTTGTTCATTAAACATGAGGGTAAAACCTTGGGGTATTGAGGAAACCATGGGGGAACTACATGGGTGTAAAAATAACCATAATCTCATATGATATCGATTGGGAGTGAATTTAAATAGATAAATGTGTGGGTATTTATCGAAAAAGTGGAGGAATTGAATAATAATTTCCAAATATAGTTCTTAGAAAACTATGTTCTGGAAAATGAAAAACCATTGACATACTGATGGGTTTATTCATGTTTTTGGACATTTGAGTCACATTTTATTATAATTTAATAGTCAAAAAATAGATGCAATTATTTAATACAAATATTGGAATGAAAAATTAATGATTCGATAAAGTAATGTTTTAAAATAAAATTTTAATAATTATTATTTGAAAAATAATTTATAGTTTTATAAATTGAATTAAATCCATTAGAAGACACAAAATTAATAAAATAAAATATTTTATGTTTTTGATTAGGTTTAATTAATAATTAAATAATAATGAAATAAATTTTATGTCTTAAAATATACTGAAACCCTAAATCTGATTTTTTTTACTATTTATAAAAAAATAATGTATTTTATTAAATTTTAATAAATTCACCAAAACCTAAATTCTAATTATTAATTTAACAAATTATGTTTATTTTATTACAAAATATTTCTAAATTTGATAATTTTATCATTTTAATATAAAAATCCTTATTTTAAAGAAAATAGAATTTTTATGACATAATCGAATTAATGAAACATATAAAATTTCTCCAAGACCACTATAAAATTATTTTACCATTTTTTATTTAAATATATATTTTCAAATTCTATTTCATTAAAAAATACAATTTAAAATATCATGGTTTATTATATATATATTTATATTTTCTAGCAAAAATACCATTATGTTTTATTTGTGTCTAAATTTCAATTTATCAAATTCATCTCAATAAAAAAATATTAAGAAAACATATTCTAAAGAGAAAATGATGAAATAAAATTTTTATTTAGATAATGGATTTTACTATGATTTCTAGACCCATAGACCCTTATTAAACACACATACGTCGTTTGGGTAAGGTGTGTCATGGTGGTATGTTTTTAGGTGCCTGTGATAACATTGACCGAGAGGTATTATCAACTAACATGAACCTCTCCCATAGGTTATTTCATTAATGCCTAACTTTCAAAATCTCATTAAGGTATTTATTAAGGGAGAACCCCAGTGATGATACCTCCATCCCATGTTCACACAAATGGGCATCAAATAGCATGGATATACAGGTTGCGGCCATTAATTATTCTTTATGTGTTAATTATCATTTATCATTACCACTTTTAAAAACTAATTATAATGGTATAATTATCAATAATGGGTATAGTTTCCAACATTCAGGTTGACAATGGTCATATTGACCAATGATAATATAACATTTGAATATCAATAGTCGTATTTCCCTGTATTCCCTATAAATACCACTTTATTATTTGACTCAATATTCTCAAAAAATTATATTGTGGTTATATTTTTATTTCATAATATATTGATTAGTTTAACAGTATTTGTTTTATTTACTGATAATTTGATATTGGGAAATGATTCTAATATATTGGGGTGATCCTTATTTTCCCATTTTATCTTCTATATTATATATATTTTTTCCAACTGTAATGTTGGGAATTTTATTTTCTTCACATTTCAATAATGTAATGATAATTTATAAAGAGGTAAAATTTTGTTAATTTTTCTTTATTTTGTAAGTATATGATATTATATAATATTTTAGAAGCATTTATTATAAAAAGAATATCATATAAAATGTTTGTGTTATTAAAGTTACACCCAATAACAGGTACTAAAAGACATTTTCATTGTCCATAAATCAATATATATAGGCCCATAAGGAAAAATTTCTGACACTATTCCAGATATGACAATCTCATCCATCCAAAATCCCACTTAGCACTCCTATTCAATATCGGTTATTTCCCCCATTCTATTCTCCATCACACAATGACCCATAAAACTAGCCATCATTCAAAAATAAAATTCATCTAAATTTGATTCATCAATAATAGATCTTACCATATTAGATTGAAATAATCAATCTCATCAGATTCCCATTTAAGAAATTACTTGGTTTTAGTATCCGTCTGATCATATTCTCAAACCCTCGAGCTGGATGTAATGACTCATCCATAAAAATTACATAATTTAGTTAATTATTTTATAATTCACTTTCATAAATTCCCAAATATAATTTCAGTTTATAGTTTTATATATTTAGAATATAAAATATAAATAGAAACTCATATAATTAAAAAGTAGACACTTCTGCATAATATCCATTCTTTCATAATATGAAACTATCATGACCCATTGGAAATATGCTCATTCAAAACCCAGACATTTTCCAATGTTGTGAAAAACTCACTTAGAGTATCGCAAAAGGACCACTTCGTCATGGGGGTCCCAGTGCCGCAGACGGCGCGTTGATCAGATGCATGGTCTTTAAGTTATTCACGTTTAAGTGAAAACGGGCCCGACCCGTTAACCCCAGTGGGTTGGCGGGTCGGGTTAACCTAGTTTTGGTAGGTCCGGCCTGGCAGATGGTCAGATCGGCCCGATGAGTCGCACAGCCCAGCCCGAGGGGGCGCACCCCGACCCGGCGTGGCGTGGCCTGACCCGACAGGGTGTGGCCTGGCTGGCTGCGGCTCGACCCGGGTGGCCGTGCGGTCCGAGGGGGGGGGGGGGGGCTTTCCCGAACCAGCTGCGCCTAGCGGTGCGGCCCTCCCAACCGGCCGCCCAAAGCCAGTTGACCATCCTGGCATGAGCCACCCTCACGGGCGGGCCGCGGTCCCTTCAGCGCAGCGCCCTCCTGGCGCTGTGGCTCCTTCATCCCTACTGGCTGACGAGCCGACTGGTTCACCGCCGAGTTGCCCGTGGAGTGTAGGCCATAGTTCTCCGCAGTGCGGCGTCCTTTGTGGCGTCGTGGTCTCTTCGGTCCAGCTAGATTTATCTTATCGGTTCTTCCTCGGCCGAGCGGCCCATGGTTGTGGGCTGCGATTCTTCCGCACGCGGCTGGCGCGCAGCCGCCGCCTTCGCTCACCCCCGCCTCCATTCTCCACCATCTCCCTCTGTGAATTAAATAAACAAGAAACAAAAGAGGGTTGTCGGACCGTGTTTGTTCGGCCCGCGCCCTCCATGTTAGGCGGTAACAATCGGCCATGGACAAATCAGGAAATTCAACAAAGAACAGGGTCCAAATTATTCATTTAAAATTGTACAAACCCCTACCTCGTAATTGACGTCGCACGTCGTCGAGCCGCAGAAGACGAGCGTCGTGGTAGTCGGGCATCGTGGAAGAACGGTGTCGTCCAATCAACAATGGAGGAAGATTCATTGTCGTAGGCGACGCAGAATCCTTGATTTCGAGGTCCGTCCGAGGAAGATGCGTCATTGGAAGAAGTCCTTCACGTTCTTTATTGGGGATATTCTTCATTGAAGAACAGTGTTCTTCCTCGAAGAAGGATCACCTCTCTTCTAAATCTCCAGAGACTTCCCCCCAAAAATGATTTTCCAACCCAAAAATAAATAAAAAGGCACTCAAATTAATAGAATTTCCATGCAATTCAATTTGATTCAAAAGAGGTTCCGAATAATTAATGTTGACATTAATTATATGAGTTGGCACAATTGATGAGAAGAGGGAGGTGGAGAGGCTCCACCATTAATAAGGAGCTTTCTAAATAAACGGTAGGGAATTAATATGGAGTTGAGGGGAGGTGGAAGGGTTTGGGTTCGTGTCGGCCCCACCTCTCTAATATCCTCTCAGGAGAGGTTATGTTGGTGTGGGACCCACCAATAACTTTCCCATGTAGTATTTAACTACCCAAGATAAATAAATTTGTTCACAACAATTTTATTTAACTTTTTTATTAAACCCCAAAAATTAAATTTCAACCCGTATAAAACGTAACTGCGGTAAAGGTCCCCTTAAGCGAATACTGGTGCTGTCAGTTCATTGGTGCCCTCAGAATCAAGTGCCGTCAGAAACCATAGACACGTAAAATTCCTTTTGTATTTAAGAAAAGAAAATTTCCTTGAAATTTCGGGGTCTTTACATGCGGGCTGGGCCAACCCGGTTTTGGCGGGTCCGGCCCAGTAGAGGGTCGGACCAGCCCAATGAGTCACGCGGACCGACCCGAGGGGCGTGGCCCAGCCCGACAGGGCGCGAGCCGGATGGCCACGACTCGACCCAGCTGGCCAAGCGGTCTGCGCGGGGGAGGGGGGTGCTTTCTCGAACAGGCGGCCCCGAGCAGCGCCGCCCTCCCAACCGACCGACCTTCCTGGCGCGAGCAGCCCGCACGGGCGGGCTGCGGTACCTTCAGCGCAGTGCCCTCCTGGCGCTGTGGCTCCTTCATCCTTTCCGGATGATGAGTCGGCCGGTTCACCGCCGAGCGGCCGGCAGAGCGCGGTCTATGGTTTTCCACAGTGCGACGTCTCTTGTGGCACCACGGTCTCTTCAGTCAGGCCAGATTTAGCTTGCCGGTTCTTCGTCGTCCGAGCGTCCCGTGGTTGTAGGCCATAGTTCTTCCACACGTGGTTGGTGCACAGCCACCGCCTTCACTTTCCACTGCCTCCATTCGCCATCGCCTCCCTTTGAGAATTAAATAAACAAAAAATGACAGAGGGTCTTCGGGCCATGTTTGTTCAGCCCACACCCTCAGTGTTAGGCGGTAACAATTGACCATGGACGAATCAAGAAATTCAACAATGAACGGGGTACAAATTATTCATTTAAAATTGTAAAACCCCTACCTCGTAATTTACATCGCACGTCATCCAGCCGCGGAAGACGAGCATCGCGGTAGTCGGGCGTCACAGAAGAACGGTTTCATCCTATCAATGATGGAGGAAGAGTCATTGGCGTAGGCGACGTAGACTCCTTGACGTCGAGGTGCGTCCGAGGAAGATACATCATTGGATGAAGTCCTTCGCGTTCTTCGCCGGGGATGTTCTTCATTGATGAACGATGTTCTCCGTTGAAGAAGGATCACCTCTCTTGTAAATCTCCAGAGAATTCCCCCCAAAAGTGATTTTCTAACCCAAAAATAAATAAAAAGGCTCTCAAATTAATATAATTTCCATGAAATTCAATTTGATTCAAAAGAGGTGCCGAAAAATTTATGTAGACATTAATTATATGAGTTGGGACAATTGATGGGAAGAGGGAGGTGAAGAGGCTCCACCATTAATGAGGAGTTGTCTAAATAAACAATAGGGAATTAATGGGGAGTTGAGGGGTGGTGGAAGGGTTCGGGTTCGTGTGGGACCCACCTCGAAAATATCCTCTCATGAGATTTTATGTGGGTGTGGGTCCCACCAATAACTACCCCAAGTAGAATTTAACTACCCAAGATAAATAAAATTGTTCACAATAATTTTATTTAACTTTTTTATTAACCCCCAAAATTAACTTTCAACCCACATAAAACACAACTGCGGTAAAGGTCCCCTTAAGAAAATACTGGCTCTGCGAGTTCATTAGTGCCCTCAGATTTCAATTCTGAGCACCGGTTCAAAAGATAGAAAACCCTGCACGTACGTTTACTGAATGTACCTGAACAAAACATTAGAAATTGATTTCGGGCACACTGGGCCTTGGAATCAAGTGCCTTTAGAAACCACAGACTCATAAAATTCCAAAGTATTTATGAAAAGAAATTTTCCTTGAAATTTCCTGGTCATTACATTACTCCCACTTCAGGGCTTTACATCCTCATAAAGCTACAACACACACTAGGGAAACAAAAGGGGGTACTGTACACGCATACGAGCCTCCCGCTCCCAAGTGCTCTCCTGGAGGTTCTCTTGCTGCCCGCAAATGTGCACCAGAGGAATCGACCACCCATGTAGGACTCACTCCTGTAAATCCTAAATCTCTACTGGGACCTCTGAGAATGTCTCCCCGTCATCGATGTCCAGCTCCCCATGGTCGATGATGTGGTACGGGTCGTGCACGTATCTCCTCAGCTGAGATACGTGGAAGGTGTCATGAACCTGGTGCAACTGATGAACAAGGCCCAGGTGGTAAGCCACCTCACCTACTCAGGTGAGGACCTGGAAAGGTCCAATGAAACGCGGAGATAACTTGTCGCCCCTGCCAAATCTTCGTAGACCTTGTTGAGGTGAGACCCATAGGAAGATGTGTCCGCCATCCTCTAACTCCAGTTGTCTCCATCTCCTATCAGCATAAGACTTCTGTCTGCTCTATTCAGTCTTCATCTGCTCCTGGATGATCTGCACCTTCTCCGTCATAGCCTAAACCATCTCTGGTCCTACAAGTGTTGACTCCCCAGGGTCCGTCCAGTACAAAGGTGATCTGCAAGGTCGGCCGTACAATGCCTCATAAGGTACCATCTCGATGGAGGAGTGATATATGTTTTTTTATGCAAACTCTACCAAGGGTAGGTGATCCTCCCAGCTGCGGCCAAAGTCAAGGACACATGCATGGAACATGTCCGTGAGAGTCTGAATGGTACTCTCAGTCTGGCCGTCTGTCTGAGGATGGAAGGCGGTGCTCAGACGTATCTGCGTCCTAAAAGCCTCATGTAACCCCTTCCATAGCCGGGAAGTGAAACGAGCATCTTGATCAGAAACAATAGATGATGGCACTCCATCAATTTGTACGATCTCCTAAAAGTAGAGGCATCCCAAGCTCTCTAATGATCCATGTTCTCTGATCTGTAGGAAGTGGGCTGACTTGGTGAGTCGGTCTACGATCACCCAGATAGAGTCGTGTTCTCTGGATGTATGTGGAAGACCTATCACAAAATCCATAGATTTTCCATCCCACTTCCACTCTGGGACCTCTAAGGGTTGTACCATGCCTGCTGGTACTTGGTGCTCCACCTTCACTTGCTGACAAGTGGGGTTTCGTGAAACGAACTCTGCTATAGTGTTCCCCTTTCCAGGAGTATAGACTATCTCAAAGTCATAGTCCCGAAGGAACTCAAGTCAATGACACCATCTCAGGTCCAGGTCCTTCTACTAGAAGAGAAACCTGAGACTTCTGAGACTAGAGTAAACCATAAACCATTTGCTCAACGAACTATGGGTGTGACTATCCATTAGTAAAGAACTCGACTACAACATTTTTCGCTTACATCCTACAAGATCTTCTAAGCTTTATCCTTTGCCGAAAAGAGAAATCTGATCTCATCCCCTAGATGAACCATGTTCTTTGCCTAATAAGGTCAATCCTGACACAAATGGTACTATTTCATTCCATGGACGACGTCGTAAGTCCTCGACGCTACAACTAAGAGATCCAACCATTACTCTCGCCTCTAAGGGTCGAGTCACACTATCAGTAGTAGTGTATGGTCACTGGTTCTCCTCCAGTAGGAATCTTGGAAGTGAGGGTCAAGTCAATGGTTTTAACTAGAACCTCTTAGTATCAACCATACAAAAGGATAGGGAAGAAAATGTCACAAGGACCAGTGTCTTTTATTACTGCCGCTCAAGTACAAATACACAAAGCATCCACAAACAACAACATCAATGAATCTAGTCCTGCTCCTATCCACTTGCTACTCGATTAGCTCCTCTGCCACGTCTTCCCACTCCCAGCGGACCTCCATGGTCAAACCTCTGCCTCTGCCTAGAAGGATTCTCTACTGCCTGCAGCTCATCTGCTGGATGGGTCGAGTAGTCTCGAGCCATGTAACCCTACCCGCCGCATGCATAGCACTGCTTGCTCCTCATATGACTGGCTCTGTTTCGTGTGCCCCGCACATCCAAACCACTATCCTGAGGTCGCCCACCTGATGGCCTGCTCTGCTTGGACCTCTACGTCAACTGTCTACTGCCGACTGCAGAAGACTCCGCTACGTGTCATCCTACGGTGGGTCTCTCCACTGGAGACTGCTCAGCGAGAAAGATTCCCACTAGAAGGGCTCTCTCTAGCTCCCCCACTTGCATCAGGATGATGAGGGGAATCATTGAATCCCTGATCTCGTGACTCAGTCCCTGCTCAAAAGTATGGGCCCTGAAGAACGGGTCCCGCACCATATTCGTGGAGTATCATGAGAGGTCAGTGAACCTCACTGAGTACTGAGCTTCTTTCATGCTGCCCTTCCACAGATAAAGTAACTCCTAGATCCGCACCGTATGAAGGGTGGCGGGAAAAAACTCCGAGTGGAAGAGACTCTTGAAGTATGTTCAAAGTAAAGATGCCTCTTCATGCACCTAGAGCATCAGGCTCCACCATCTACCTACTGATGCATGCAGGAAACTCGTAGGAAGGATCACCATAAGATTAGCTGGTGTCCCTACTAATATGAAAACCCTGACGACAACCTCCAGCCAATCCTTAGCTGCATGAGGGTCCGTCTCTCTGCAGAACCTGGGCGGCCTCTGTCACTGAAACTCGTGCAACACACTTAGGTGGTGTGCACTCTCTGCTGCTGGGGCTGGTAGTATCGGTGGCCCAGCAGGTAGTGGTACCACTGGTGCCTCCACTGTGATGGGGCCCTTCACCGAGGCCTCGTCTGTCGGTGGGATACCATCTCTCACGTAACTTAGAACCCTAGCTGGATTCCTTCGTGGGGCCATCCTGAAAAGGAATAGGTGCTCCATGGTTTAAAAAATATACCTAGTGAGCTGACACAAAGTAATCAGGAAGAAAACTTTTGAAACACACATGCAGTCAGTGTTTTCGTGCACTGAGTCAGAAATCAGAGGTCAGGGTCTTGGTGTATAGATATTTCGGTCGCCGCACCAACACTGGACTTCCTGGACTGATAAGCACACTAAATACTCTTAACACTATTGCATCACAGAAAAGAATAATCAGATTCCTGAGTTATGTGGTAGAACCGGCTCCTCTAAAACCAATTCGTCACGACTCGTCCTCAGGGCCCGTGCCGTGACTACCCCAAGCCCGCCTTCCATAGGCCAGGGGCTGGAGACTAGCACCAAAGGCATAAATCCAGATAAAAGTGAAGTCATTGCGTTTATATAGTAAACAAACACAACCGAGTACGCAACAGTTGTAAGTACTAAGTAAAAATGAATACAAAAGTAAGTGCTGAAAGGAAAGGGGCCGGAAATACAATCCCAACAGTAAGTATAGTACAAATGAAAACATAGTACAACTGCAGTAAGTAAGGAAGCAGCCACTAAGTCGTACTCCGAGAATCCCACCTGAAGGGTGGGTACAGATGGCCACCTCAGCACCCTGGGTCCATCCGTCCGCTCCGTGTATATCCCGCCGAGTGGACCACCTCCAGGTACCGTCCAGCTCAACAAGTATCTACCACGATCAGGACTATTCGTCATCTGCATCCAACATAACATAGTGCGGGAATAGCCCATGCAGGGGTGAGTATAATAATACCCAGTAGGGACCCCGAGACCCCCGAAGGTCTCCCAGAATCCATGAAGGATATTCCCTAAAGGAAAGATACAATCACAAAGTATTAACCAACTCTACTTAGGTGTCTGACCATACATATACTGAAGTTATCAATCACAATTCGGCTCCAACTCTCATGCCCAATCAAAACCCATTCCACATAGGCTAGTAAGTCATTCACATCAATGAAAATGACTGAAATTCAAGACTCAGCTCAGACAGGTATAAATCTTTTGTATAGAAATCGAGCAGATCAGATGTAGTCACTGATTCATCTAAGCTGTCAGACCCACACAGGATACAAGATTATCTAAGATGTTAGACCCACACAGGATACAAGACCATCTACTCTGCCGGATCCACATAGGATACAAGTACATAGGTCAAACTGCCGGACCGACATAGGATACAAGAATAATAGTCATCACTGTTGAACCCATAGAGGATTCCAGTATGGTAGTCATCACTGTCGAACCCACGGAGGATTCCAATATAGTAGTCATCGCTGCCGAACCCACGGAGGATCCAAGAACAGTAGTCATCGCTACCGAACCCACACTGGATCCTTGTAAAGTAGTTATCACTGTCGAATCCATGGAGGATCCAAGTACAGTATTCATCGCTGCCGAACCCACAGAGGATCCAAGTACATTAGTCATCGCTGCCGAACCCACGAAGGATCCAAGTACAGTAGTCGTCACAGTTGCAGCCAGCTCTAGGGTTCCCGCATAAAACACGATCAATTCCCGGAGGGTCCGCTCCTCAAGCCAAGGGGTCGATACATATAATTTCATGAAGTCTAGGGTTGATGTATCCCAATGTTTCATCTCGTCAAAAGGAACCCAACGCGATAGATGACGCGTCAATCAGACGCCCGGTCTGAGAGATATTGGCTTTTCCGTTCCAAGGGCCCGGTAGGAAATACGCTCGTTCCAAACCCAGACATTTTACAAAGTCATAAAAAACTCACTTAGTGTATCTCAAAAGGACCGCTTCATCGCGAGGGTCCCAGTGCCACAGACAGCACGTCGATCAGACACACAGTCTTTATGTTATTCATGTTTAAGTGAAAACGGGCTCGGCCCTTTAAGCATAGTGGGATGGCGATTCGGGTCAACCCAGGTTTGGCGGGTCCGGCCTAGCAGAGGGTCGGACCAGCCTGATGAGTCACGCGGCCCGGTCCGGCACGGCGCCGTGCGCCCCGGCACGATGCAGCCCGGCCTGGCAGGGTGCGACCCGGCTGGCCGAGCGGTCTAAGGGGGGGAGGGGCATTCCCAAACCGGCCGGACGAAGCCGGCCGACCTTCCTGGCACGAGCGGCCCGCACGATCGGGCTGTGGTCCCTTCAGCGTGGTGCCCTCCTGCCGTTGTGGCTCCTTCATCCCGGATGGCTGACGAGCCGGCCAGTTTGCCACCGAGTGGCTCCTAGAGCACGGGCCGCGGTTCTCCGCATCGTGGCGTCCCTTGTTGCGTCGCGGTCTCTTCGGTCCGGCCAGCTTTAGCTGGGTGATTCTTCATTGGCCGAGTGGCCCACGGTTGCAGGCCGCGGTTCTTCCGCACGCGGCTGGCGTGCAGCCGCCGCATTCGTTCACCACCGTCCTCATTCGCCACTGCCTCCCTTTTCGAATTAAATAAACAAGAAATGACAGAGGGTCGTCGGGCCATGTTTGTTCGGCCCGCGCCCTTTGTGTTAGGTGGTAACAATTGGCCATGGACAAATCTAGAAATTCAACAAATAACGAGGTACAAATTATTCATTTAAAATTGTACAAACCCCTACCTTGTAATTGACGTCACACGTCGTTGAGCCATGAAAGATGAGTGTCGCGGTAGTGGGGCATCACAGAAGAATGGTTTCGTCCCATCAATGATGGAGGAAGAGTCGTTGTTATAGGTGACATAGACTCCTTGACGTCGAGGTGCGTCCGAGGAAGATGCATCGTTGGAAGAAGTCCTTCGTGTTCTTCGTCGAGGATGTTCTTCATTGAAGAACGATGTTATTCATCTAAGAAGAATCACCTCTCTTATAAATCTCCAGAGACTTCCCCCCAAAAGTGATTTTCCAACCCAAAAAGAAATAAAAAGGCTCTCAAATTAATATAATTTCCATGCAATTCAATTTGATTCAGAAGAGGTGCCAAATAATTAATGTAGACATTAATTATATGAGTTGGCACAATTGATGGTTAGAGGGAGGTGGAGAGGCCCCACCATTAATAAGTAGTTGTCAAAATAAATAATAGGAAATTAATGGGGAGTTGAGGGGAGGTGGAAGGGTTTGGGTTTTTGTGGGCCCCACCTCACAAATATCCTATCATGAGAGGTTATGTGGGTGTGGGCCCCACCAATAACTTCCCCATGTAGGATTTAACTATAAAAGATAAATAAAATTGTTCACAACAATTTTATTTAACTTTTTTATTAAACCCCAAAAATTAACATTCAACCCGCATAAAACGCAACTGCGGTAAATGCCCCCTTAAGCGAATACTAGCACTGCGAGATCATAAGTGCCCTTAGATTTCAATTCTGAGCACTGGTTCAAAAGATTGAAATACCTGCACGTACATTTACTGAACGTACCCAAACAAAAATTCAGAAATTGATTCTGGGCACACCAGGCCTCAGAATCAACTGCCGTCAGAAATCGTAGACTCGTAAAATTCCAAAGTATTTATGAAAAGAAATTTTCCTTGAAATTTTCGGGTCTTTACGCACATGATCGCTAGGTGATGACCCACATAGGATCACTCGGTGTTGACCCACACAAGATCCCAGAGTAGTCCCGCATGGAATACTAGAGCGGTTCCATGTGGGACCCTCAATCACAGACCCACGAAGGATCTCTTTCTCAAGTCACAGAAAGCTACAGGGTTCTTGCTCTAATCTTTCTCATCTTCATGAGAGTCCGCTCCTCAATCCACTAGTCCATACTCCAAGTACCGTGAATTCCCACGAAGAAGTATCTCAAACAACCACCACGTCTTATGGGTCTCAACACAATAGACGGTGTGTCAATCAGACGCCCGGTCTGTAAGTTATTAGTCTTTTAGTCCCAAGGGCCTGGTTAGATTCATTCTTGATCCAAACTGACTATATCCCAAAATTATCTAAATGTCATGTGGGGTATACCAAAGGGACCATATCGCTCTAGGGTTTACAGCGCCACAGACGGTTCGTGAAATAGATGTCTGATGGCAATGTTATGGCCAAAAGAGCGTATGGGTCAAAACTAGTCCAGGTCCGATCCAACCCGGTCAGACAGACATGGCTCGATGGGTCCGGCCCAACCCACGCTAGGTAGCTCAGCCTGGTGGCCTGGCCTGGCAGTCCGTCCTAGCAGCGGGGTAGCCGCGGGGTAGCGCGAGGGCCGTAGGATGGCGGTCCACCGCGGGGCGGAGATTCACTGTGGGGCGGCGTGAGGGATGCGGGGCGGCAGTCCTTCAGGGGTGGCACGAGGGCTGTGGGGTGGCGAGGGCCCACGGGGCATCTCATGGTCATGGGGCGGCGCTGGGCCCCTCGGGGCCGCGATGCAGTGAGGGGAGGCTGGGCGGCGCAGGGCCGCGGGGCGGCGTGGGGCCGCGGGGCGGCGTGGGGCCGCGGGGCGGCGTGGGGCCGCGGGGCGGCGTGGGGCCGCGGGGCAGTGTGGGGCCGTGGGGCGGCGTGGGGCTACGGGGCGGAGGTCTGCCACTGCTAGTCGGTCGGACTACCTTCCTCTCCGCGTGGCACGGTCGCACGTCGTGCCTTCGCCGGCGGCCGGTTCGACTACCCGTCCATCCTTCCCCACTATGGCAAGAAGCTGTGGTTCTCTTCCGTCGGGCGGCGCGGTCGCGCGTCACCTTCATCGTGAAGAACACAACAATTAATCACCAAAAAATGTGGAGAGTTTGGCCCATGTTTGTTTGGCCTGCACTCTCCACATTATAGCGGTAGCAAGTTGTTCACAAATTTTGAATCAAGAACGTGTTTGAAAGATATTTAAAACATCAAAACCCACAACCTCTGTCAATCACTATTCCCAAACCCGCAAAAAAAAACATCTGCGAATCCACTAGTTAGAGAGAGTTGATCCGCGTTCTTTGTTTTGAAGGGAATACCATGGGGAATATTAATCACATTGAATTATACCCCTACCTCACATGTTTTTTTACGGAGGTCATGAGATTTGAATGGCGAAGGCGAAGATGATTCCCACGATCATCACTTCTGCAATCACATTTCCGATGTCAGTTCGAATGTCATCCTCATTCCTCAATTCCAGAGTGTGTTCTTCATTGAAGAAGTTATTAATTGGAGAAGCGTAATGTTTCTCCAAGTGTTGTCCATCGCGGCACTTTACCAGTGCTTTGTTGCTTGGTGAAGCCATTAAAAATACTCCTCCCAAGCTCCATATAAATAGGATAGGAGGAGGTAAGTAATGATGATGGAATTTATGATGGTTGATTTATTAGGAACCTTCCTAAATTCCAACGATGTTGTTACATAGTATTTAAAAAGGGTCAAGTTAATTAATTTACATTGTCGCAATTAATTGGGTGGATTCCAAGGGACTTCCCCACATTTAAGAGGGGTTCGGGTCGTCCCAACAACCATAAATTCACAAAAAGGGGTTTTTAGTTCCGGTGGTCCCCACCTCTTTAGTAACAAGTGGGAGGTTTTAGTTTAGGTGGTACCCACCTCTTTAACATTCAGTAGGGTGGATAAAAATAAAAGTTTACTTTATTTTTTATTCCGATGAAAAAGAAAAAAACAAACATTCACCCTTGACCAACTACCGTCAAGGTGAAAGTCTCTTTAAGCGAATACCAGCACTGTGGGTTCAACGATGTCCTCAGATTTCAATTCCAAGCACCAGGTCAAAAGTTACAAAATGCTGCTTGCGCGTTTACTGAACATAGCCGAAATAAAGTCTAGAAAATTGTTAACAGTCACCCTCGACCTGCTCCGGTTGAGGTTAGGCTCTACCCAAGTGAAACACGTCAAAATGAACCCAAAAATACTCCCAGATTTCCTATCTGAGTTACCATTTAAATGTTATGGATTTTACAATAAAATAATTTTCACTTAATTATTTTATTTACGGCCAAAAACTAACTTTAACTGGTGACCTGCACCGGACAAAGTTAGTATCTGCTTAAATAAAGCATGCCCTCACATGTTAAGCGGTGGTCTCAGATTTTCAATATGAACTATAGTTTGTGAGTCATAAGCATTTGAAAAATAAAATAATATATTGAATTATTTTATTTATTATTATTCCATTTTTGGGTTTTCTCAAAGGAGACACACGCTGACCAAACTGAAGTCGCTCCTAGGGTAAACCCTCCATTCTGAATGCAACTGTGCCCTAATATTTATGCTCTGAGAAACTATTTAAAAGTTATCCCACTTTCCAGGAAAACTTCTTACGTGTACTAATTAAATCATAAAGAAACTTTGAAGAATCATTTTGGGAACTCCAGGCCTCAGAATAGAGCACCGTTAGATTGTTTGGTCACGAAATAATTATATATAATTAAGAAAAAATTTATACGGAAATTCTGGGACATTAAAGTCTCCCCACCTTAGGGATTTACATCCATGAAAGACAAAATAAAGGAAAAACAACCAAAAGAGGGTATTGAGAATGAATCTGAGCCTCCTGCTCCTATGGGCACTCCTGGAGGTTCTCGTGCTGCCAGCGTATGTGCACCAGAGGTATCAACTGCCCATGAAGGACCCGCTCCTGTCGATCCTCAATCTCCAATGGAACCTTCGTAAACGTCACCCCATCATCGAAGTCCATCTCAACGTGGTCGATGATGTGAGATGGTTCAATCACGTGTCTTCTCAAATGAGATACGTGGAAGATGTCGTGCACCCTATCCAACTATGGTGGAAGAGCCAAGTTGTATGTGACCTCTCTTATCCTCCGAAGTATCAAAAAAGGACCAATAAACCTCAGTGATAACTTGTCACCTCGGCCAAAACTCCTTAGTCCCCATCGAGGAGAGACTCACAAGAATACATGGTCCCCCTCCTAGAACTCCAATGGTATCTATATCTTGTTATCATAATACTTCTTCCAACTCTGTGATGTCTTCACATGATAACAATTGAGACATAGTGATACAAATTCTACCACTACTTTCTTCATCCCTCGTAACCAGTACAGTTGCCAGAAGTCCTGGTACATCTTCACCACAACAGGATGTACTACCATAGGGGACTTATGGAACACCCTCAACACCTCCTCCCGAAGCGCCACTGGTACCATGGTGCATCCTCTGAAGAGGACATAGTGCTCCTCACCTTTAGAAAATCAATCAAGTTCATGTCTTATGGATATCTGAGCACGTCGAGCCACGCGGTCAATTCCCCCAAGTTGCGCCTCCCTAACATGCTGAAGGAGTGGTGGAGTGACAGTCATAGACTGAAGATAAGCACCTTAATCTCTATCCACAAAGGATATCTGCAGCGTGACTAGCTACTCTGACAGCTAACTCAGCAGCTGCTAACTAAACCTCCTGCTGAGTGTGTCTGCTACCACGTTCCCTTTCCCAGGATTAAATATTATCTCAAAGTCATAGTCCTGGAGGAACTCTAGCCATCATTGTTGTATCAAATTCGGAATGCTCGGCTGACAATTCTCTTTTCATAGGAAAGGTTCCTCCTTCATCAAAGATGACAAGGGTATCACTACCCTGGAGAAGTCTGGTCCAAAACTACGGTAGTACCCAGCCAAACCAAAAGTCCCTCTCCCTATGGGGGTAATCCTAGAAACAACTTTTTAAAAGATGTCCCCATGCTCTACCAATCCTATTTGGAACTGAAGACTCAATAATCCTACTTCTATTAGGGTTATTTTGGCCAACTCAAGAGTGATTGGTTTCACCCTCTTATGCATGAGTTTATCCGGTGCTGCCTGGTTTTCCTTTTTTTCAACCAAGAAAAACCTCATTCCAACATTTTAGAGAAACCACAACCTTTTTTCCTAATATAGTAAATATGAGTATGAACTGTGGATGTCCAGTCCATACCCAAACTAACGTCGTAAGGCCTCGACGCTGCCACCAGGAGGTTCCAACCAAAACTCTCACCTCAAGGGTCAGATCACACCATCGTCGTAAGTGTGATTATCGAGTCTCCTCCCAAAGATATCTCTAGATGTGAGGGTCAACTAAATGGTTTATCTGGAAACTCTAGGTCTTGGACAAGATTCTTGGAAGGAAGTAATGATTGTTACCTATGTATATTGATACGGCATCTAGTAGTAGACACACACCATACCTCAAATCATTCTTAGAGACCTTTGGTCGCACTCCTTGACCGCATGAAACTACTCTCTTACCCTATCCTCCAGCTCCATGAGCCTGGTGAGAACCACAAAGGGGTGGTGGTTGTAACATTTCCAAATTTACACCACCCCATGCTGCTCTCTTAGCTCTACATCTATGTCTAAAACCCTGTAGATTCATCTATCCTTAACAATTCCTCTTCCTGAAAAATTTTACACACCCAAGTGTTTGAGATTGGCGTCAGATTCCGGTTTTCCCACTACTAAAATTTACTGGCTACATCCGCTCAGCCAAAGAAAATTAAACCACAAAGGTTCTCTCCATCACACTAACATAAGTAGGAATGGATAGAAAAACAGTGCTAGGTCAGACGTCCCTAAACACACCTCGCTCGGCGGTCCGAGCCCTGAAGCACTTGCCATATTATATTCATCGAGTACCTGATATGGTCAACCCGCCTTAATGAATACTCAGCCACTGACATGTCACCCTGTGAAAGCTATAGATATTCTAGAGAACTATTAGCCACCTCCTCAAGCCAGCCCTCAACTGCCTACGAGTCGGGCTTGCCTCAAAACCTGAGGGGTAACTGATGCTGAAACATGTATAAGGAACTAAGCCTATATGTGTCCACTACCGCTACCATTGATTGTAATTGCTGACCAACGTGTAGTGATATAGCAGGCACACTACCCGAAGGAATCATCTTGGGCAACAATCCATGCACAGAATCCACTTCAGTATGTAGAACATCCTCATGGTCACTCACTGGAAAAGACTAGTATCTAAGATCACCATCTACTCTATTGGTGTCTCAACTAGGCGGAAAACTCTAGAAACCACCTCCAGCCAGCCCTCAGCAGTGTGGGAATCTGTCTCACCACAAAACCTCAGATGCCTCTGCTAGTGGAACTCATTCAACACGCTCAGTTGGGGTGCACCGCCTGCTAGTGCGGCTGGTGGTAACTGCTGCTCAACGGGTGGTGGTGCTATTGCTACACCACCCTAAGGTGCCAACATAATAAGTGGGCCCTACACCGGAGCCTCGTCATTCTGTGGGCCGTCATCGTGTACTATCTCGGGAATCATAGCTGGCTGTCTACGCAGTAGCATCCTGATAAGAAACTGGCGCACCACAGTCATTAAGTTATACCTAGTGAGCTGACTCAAGAAAAAAGAAGAAAACTTTTCAAAACACACACGTAATCAGTGGTTTCATGCACTGAGTCAGAAACTAGAAGTCATGGTCCTGGTGTATTGATACGTTGGTTGCCGCACCAACACTAGATTTCCTAAACTGACAACCACAACCACTACACTCAACATTATTGTCATTAAAAAGAGTCGATTCTAATGTTATATGGTTGAAACAACTCCTCTGATACCAATTATTGGGTCTAGGTCTGGTTCGACCCAGTCAGACTGACCAGGACTGGACCGACCCGGTTTTGGTTGACCCGGATCAGCCTGGCGGCCCGACTTGGTACACCGGTCTGGCGGTGGGGTGGCCGTGGTGCGGCGTATGGGTCGCGGGGTAGCGCACGAGCCACGAGGTGGTGCAGGGGCTGTGGGGTGGCGATCTTCCACATGTAAGCGGTCTACCGCGGGGTGGCGCGGGGCGAAAGGGTGGCACGGGGTGGCCACAGTGTGGCAGTCCATCGCCGCTGGCCGATGGGCTAACCTTCTTCTTCACGCGGTGCGGTCGCGCACCACTCCTTAACGGGTGGCCGGTTTGGCAGGTTGTGCATCCTTCACCACTGCGGCAACAAGCTGCAGTTCTCTTCTGTCGGGCGGTGTAGTCGCGCGTCACCCCAGTCATGAAGAACAAAACAAATAATCACCAGAAAATGTGGAGAGGTCGGCCCATGTTTGTTTGAACTTCACCCTCCAATTTAGAGAAGTAGAAAGTGGTTCAAAATTTTTTAATCAATAATGGGTATGGAAGATATATAAAACATCAAACCCCACAACCTCCATAATCACTATTTTCAAACCACAAAAGAAAACATCCGCGGATCAACTAGTTAGAGACAGTTGATCCGCGATATTTTTTTTAATGGAAGAACATGGGAAATATTAATCACATAGAATTAAACTCATACCTTGAAGGTTTGTTGACGGAGGTCATGAGATGGAAACGACGATGGTGAAGAGGATTCCCACGATCATCGCTTCTACAATCATGCTTCTGAAGTCGGTTCGAACATCGTCTTAGTTACTCAATTCCAGAGTGCATTCTTCCTTGAAGAAGTTCTTTGTTGGAGAAGCGTAATGTTTTTCCAAGTGTTGGGCATTGTGGCACTTTACCAGTGCTTCGTCGCTTGGTGAAGCCATCCCAAATCCTCCTCCCAAGCTCCATATAAATAGGAGTGGGGGGAGGTAAGTAAAGATTGTAGAATTTATGACGGTCCATTTATTAGGAACCTTCTTTAATTCCAACGACGCTGTTACACAGTATTTAAAAATGTTCAAGCCAATTAATTTACATTGACGCAATTAATTGGGAGGATTCCAAAGGCATTTCCCACATTTAAGAGGGGTTTGGGTGGTCCCCACCACCATTAATTCACAAAAGGGGGTTTTAGTTTAGGTGGTCCCCACCTCTTTAACAATAAGTGGGAGGTTTAAGTTTAGGTGGTCCCCACCTCTTTAACATTCAGTTGGGAGGATAAAAATAAAAGTTTAGTTTATTTTTTATTCCTACGAAAGATCACAAAACAAACATTCACCCTCAACCAACTGCCATCGAGGTGAATGTATCTTTAAATGAATATCGGTGCTGCGAGTTCAATGGTGTCCTCATATTTCAATTCCGAGCACTGGGTCCAAAGTTAAAAAATTCCGCTTGAGCGTTTAGTGAACATACTAGAAAAAAAGTTTGGAAAATTATTAACAGTCACCCTCATACCGCGCTGGTCAAGGTTAGGCTCTTCCCAAGTGAGACATGCCCCAAAAAACCCAACAGTACTCTCTGATTTCCAATCCAAGTTACAATTTAAATGTTTTGGATTTAACAATAAAATAATTGTCACTTAATTATTTTATTTATGGCCAAAAACTAACTTTCACTGGTGGCCCGTGCTGGCCATTGTTAGTATCTGCTTAAATAAAGCGTGCCCCATAAGTTCAGCAGTGGTCTTATATTTTCAATCCGAGATACCGTTTGTGAGTTATAGGCATTTGAAAAATATAATATTTTATTTAATTATTTTATTTATGATTATTCCATTTTTGGGTTTTCTCATAGGGGGCCCGCATCGGCCAAACTTAAGTCGTGCCTAGGGTAAACCCTCCATTTTGAATGCAATGGTGCCATCATATTTCTAATCCGGGAAAATGTTTTAGAGTTATCAGGATTTTTCAGGAAAACTGCTTATGCAAGCTAATTAAAGAATAAAAAACATTGATGGATCATTCCAGGACTCCCGGCCTCAGAATCACACACCGTCAGATTTCTCTGTCTCGAAATAATTCCATATAATTATGAAAAAATTTATACATAAATTCCAGGACATTACAGAAATGTTATAAAAGAAAACATTCTCTCATTCTATAACAAACATATTTACATTATATATGGATTATTATTTTACATTACCCATCCATAAAACTTGTGAAAACAATTAAAAACATGGTACGAGAAAAAAATCATAAATGGACATAAAAATGATGAAATAAATTATTATTCCTTTAATGAAAACAATTTCACATATTTATAACATTTACATAAACAAATATCTTTAGATTAACTTATAAAATCATATATTTCTTCCAGAATAATAGAAATAATACATAAATCATCATTTTAACTTGTTTAATCATTTTCAAATCACTCATATGTATAAATTAGCTCTCCTGGCTACATAAGGTGCAACCATTATGCGTATGTTTTGAATAACCACTATAGTATATTCCCATTGTCTCTTAGGAGAAACTAATGGGTTAACTCTGTTACTTTACCCAATGAATTTGAGTGCTTTAATGAGCTCCCCATCCATTGGTTTATCATGGAACCAAGCTAAATAATTATTTTTTCCAATAACCATAACGTAATCATAACACATAAATATCACTTAAAATAAACATTTATGGGGGGAATATCTTTTAATTTTGAAATCACTTTACATTTTTTAACAATCCACATACCCCATAAATGAAAATTATTTATTTTAAATTTATATTTTATACTTGTAAATTAAACATAAAAATATTAAGGATTCTTTAAAGAAGTAAATTTATTTTATTTTTTATATTTAAAAAAACATTCTTTTTAAATATAGTAAAAATAGTCATTATGTATTATTTTTAAAGGATAAGCCCTTAAAAATTTCATACCATGGAAATGAGAATTAAATAAATATATTAGAATATGTTTATAAAATATGAAGACACAAAATAATAAATATTTTAATAAAAAATAATTCCAAAAATAATCATAGTACCACATAATCAATGAAGTATAATGTTAAACAAATGGAATGTTTTTTTATGAATTCTCTTACATTATGTTTGAAATAATTATACACTTCTAATTAATATCATGAATAATAAAATTAGATTTATTAATTACTAAATCCTAAAACTATTCTAAAATTATTGGATTTATTATAATTTATATAATTTTTTTATGGTAATTAAGATGAGTGAGAGAGTTTAAATATTTCATTCTAGAATTGTACATCTCAGTGTTTTATGGTTTGTTTCATTGAGTTTAATAATAAGAGTACTTTTAAAATTGAAGAAAAAATAAAGAAGATGAATGAAATGGAACAAATATAATTATATAATTTTTAATTATCTCATATATTATTTTGTTTTTATAAAACATTGAATAATTAGATAAAACATTAATGATAAAGGTTTGGTTAATTTTTGGTGGTTTTTCTGACCATCAAATACTAATTTTGTTTTGTTAAATATTATGTTTATCAATTTTTTCTAGAACATTAATAAAGATAAAATGTATATATTATAATCTTATTTACCCAGAATATTTTTTTAATGACTATCCATGAATATAGTGATAGAAAATGGAAACTCGTCATCCACGAAGGCAGTGGACTGACACATAATGGATGACTTAATCCCTTTTAGAATATGAGTAGAAGAGAAAAGGTTCGATGATGGATATTAAATTAAATAAATAAAATTATAGTATATTTATCATAATATAGATTTAATATTTCTCTGGATGGGGGAGGTAAAGAGAGGATATGAAAATTAAAAAAAAATTGAAAAAAGGGATTTTACCTCCTGAATATCGTCTCCTTGGGAGCCTCTTTAGGGAATATCATTTATGTCTTCTGGTGAGACCAGCAGGCCCGGGAAGTAGGGACTAGGCATGGGGAGGGAATTGGTCATAATATAGATAATACTAAATTATTTGGAAATGCGAGGAGAAGGGTTGGGATAGGTTATATTTATTGGGAGAGGAGAGGGGAGTCTTTCAATTATTTTATTCATTTCTTTAATATTTTGTCTATAGACTATCAATAGTGTTGATTTTTGTGGCACTATACATTAACTTGTTCGTGTTAGTTATAATTAATTGTATCTTATATCATTAATGACTCAAAAATTCATGTATTTTCTTCTAATTTTAAATACAGTAATTTACTGCATATCACTATTCACTAGAAAATAAATTAATTTAGAAAAAATGAAAATAAATAACCCTAATCATTTTTCAATTTGTAGATTATAAAAATGGACACTATTTTTTTGAAAATAATTTTCTAAATATGATAAATATTATTTTTAATTAGAATCAGCACTTATTTTAAAAATACAAATTATTTTATTATAACCGATTTTTTTACATTATGAAAATTTAATTATGGTCTCATAAATTTGTTGTCTAATTTTAATACAACAAATTATTAATACATGAATTTATTTTTTATAAATAAATTTTCTTTTATGTAATTATATTAATTATAAAATTGTAAAAAACATAAATTTTTAACCAGAATACCGCAACCTAATATTTCAATTTTAAAACATTAATTTACTTATTCCATGATATAAATATATCATATTTACATTTATAAGATAAATAAAATTTATATTTACTTTCATAGGTGAGGTTACTATTATTTTGTCCAGATTACAATTTCTAACATTCAAATTACTATTCCAACGCTCAGGTTACTATTCCATTAGTATAGATTCTATAATTTATATAACTAACTCTTATTCCATTATAAATTTATAATGAATTTTACTATTTTATTCCATAATGAAAATAGATTATTCAATATGTACATGGGTTGTTACATTCTCCGCCCCCTTTTGGAAAATTTTTCCCCACAATATTTTACACTTGTTAAATAAGTGAGGATACCATCCCCTAATAAGTTTTTTAGATTCCCATTTTTCTTCTCCAACCAGGGGGTTTCTCAACAAAACCATAACACAATGAGTTGGAATTTCCTATAAAAATTCTTTACATCGATCGAGAAGATGAAAATGATTTTCCTTATTTGAGAAGATGTGATCCAAATCAACTCCCTCAAGGCCCAAAACCTGAGATAAATCTGGAATATATATTATCAACATCAAAACAAGAAAAAATTATCTACCTTGGATAAATTTAGAGGAAAATAAAATTATTAAGAAACTGATCCAAAATTCTCTAGGATATAATAGGGTCTAATGAAAAATGGACTGACATTTCCCTTCTATCCAAAACACTTCACACATTTGGATGAAAAAACTTTGATAAATTCATGATCATCTATCATGGAAAAAAATATCATTCCTCTATTCATCTGAATAAATGTTCATCCAAATCTGAGTTATCCTCAAGTGTTTTCTAATCTCTTAAAATTACTCTACCATTATCTCTACCCATTATGGTCCCATTATATTTTTCACCCACTTCATCTCAAAATAATGCTGTTTAACACTGATATCTATATATTTATTAAAAAGGTACCATTTGTATAATGGAATGAAAACATTTATTATAAGAAAATATAACCAATGAAATATAATGATCGCAAAATCCCTAGCAATACATTGAACAAACTCAAATCATATCCTATAATTTATTAAATGTTCACATTGAATGTATATCACATTGATGGTGAAATGTATGGATTAAAATTAATTCAATTCTAAATTAATTCTTAAGGGATTTCCTAAATATAAAAGTGAACATGGAATCACAATAATATATAATTGATAGATAAACTCCATGAAATGTGAATACCTATATAAGATATAACCAAGAAAGTTGGTCTAAAGTTACGGTATCTGGAATATAAATAAAATGTATAGATTTAGTCAGTTGGTCAATAATAATAAAAATCATATTATCACCTCAAGAATTTTTAGGGTAATCCCCTATAGAATATATGGATATATTTTCCCATTTACACTCTAGAATAGGAAAATGTTGAATCATCCCATTTGGTAATTTTCAAATTTATTTTACATATTAATAAGTGAAACATATCATAATAATGTCAGAAATATCTATTTTTATTCCATTTCATCGGTAATACTCTTGAAGGTCACTGTACTTTTTTTCTTCCAGGATGAACTGAAAATGATGAACTGCAAGCTTCACATAATAAGTCTTTCATAAATGATGAATAACAAGGTACAAATAATATATTCTCAAAATAAATAATATATATTTATCTTTGTTAAATTATGGAAAATCAAACATTTTAACCAATTAGACCTTTTTCTATAACTCATGGTCATCCTTCTGTTCTTTCTTAATTATTTATGATAGAGGCTGTTACACTAACACTTGAATCAAAACAGAGGAATTTGCTACACCAACAACATCCATACCAAAATTCATCAAATCATTATCCAAGGGGCTATGCTACAAATAAAACATGGTTAATGTGACTTTAAATTCTAACACAAATCCTCAACCACTTTATTTTATTTTCATGGAAGTCAAATGATCATATAATTATAATCCATTAGCTATTCCAACCAACATCTCTAACTCATGTTCAATTACATATGGGTAAATATACACTTAAAACACTTATGATCAGAATATATTTAACATTTGAATCTATATAAATGTTGTCTCCAAATTTTTAATCTAAAAAACGCAACTTGTAATTCTAAATCTTGTGTGGGATAATTTAACTCATGTGGTTTCTGTTTTCACAAAGCAGAAGAAATTACTCAATTATTCAACATCATAACTCAACCAACTCCATTTAAACAAGAATAATTATAGATGAAAAACTTTCAATTTTTTATGGCAGGAAAAATACTAGAGTATTCACCAATATCCATTTCAATTTATGAAAATAAAAATCACATTCCTCTGTCCTAAAAAATTTAACCCATTTTCATGTTAACATAGTTAGTGGTATAGATAACCATGAAATTTTAAAAAAACCAATGGTAATGGCTTGTAAATATAAGAAAATCATGAATATCAATAACTTTTGTTGGTGTTTTCCATTCCTCGACCTCTTTTTTTAGGGAGATAAACTGTTATTCCATATTTATTAATAATGTTCCCATGACAATAAATCTATTATAACCAAAAAATATATTTTATAAATTTCCCATACAACATATTTTCTTTATGGGTTTTCATAAAAAAGATTATATGTTTTAAATGATCCCCATATTGTTTTGAATAAAAAAATATCATCACTAAAAACCAAAAAAACTTATCCAAATATTCATGGAAGAATCTCTTTGTAATATTTATAAATAGATAAGGAGAATATTTCACACAAAATGGAATAACTAAAAACTCATAATGTCCATATTTTGAATGGAATGAAATTTTATAAATGTCATCTTCCTTCACCTTCAGCTGATGGTATTGAGTCATAAGTAAATAATTGAAAAATACTATTATCCTGGAAGATGAGAAAAAAATCATCAATATGAGGAAATTGATAGTTATTCTTAACAATAATGTTATTCAATTCTCAATAATCAATTCAAAGCCTCAAGGAGCAATAATTTTTTGACAATCAAAAAATGAGAATCCCAAGGTGAAGAGCTAGGTCAAATTAAACCATTAACTAAAACTCTTGTAACTAGTTATTAAATTCTAGAAGTTATACTTGAGCTATTCAATAAAAGGGTTTTTTAAATAGTTTTACCATTCGGGACTAAATCAAAAGTAAATGAAACCTATCATTCAAGTATAGTACCAGGATACTCATATAGAAAACATTTAGATACTTATTTATTGAAAAAAAATCATTACTCTGAATAGTTCCCTTGTTTTAAAAAATATGTACAAGAAAAAATTCATTTCCATCATTCAATAGTCTCTTTACTTCTTGATATGTGTTTAATAGTATGGTTTCAAACTTGTATTAAAACTAAAACAGTTTTTGAAAGAAAAATATTTATATTTTAAATCAATATCATCATGGTAAATATGAATCCAATCCATACCGAGAATTACATAAAACTCTACTATGGGTAAGGAAATAAGGAATATTGGTATATTATTTCCACGTAAATCAATAGGAATATTCATATAATATATTATTTCCCTAATATTTCTCCTAGAATTGTTTTACCATATGTTATTGCTTCATCTCAAGGGAAAGAATTACTAATTTACCAGAACTTTTATCAAAAAAATAATAATATGTAGACCCCATATCAAATAAGGGTTATTATAATCTAAATAAAAAGAAAATAAACATGATTCCACTTTTTTTTATGGTCAAACAAATTCTGAATTAGTTTCCTATTATTTCACCATAGTATTTTTATTATAATATGGATGATTTCTATTATTCGAGTTTCACTTCAGACACACATTTTTATAATGAACCATCTCATCACATTTAAAACATTTAATGTTTGTATATTAAAAATATTCTTACCACTACCATGATATTTTTCATTGTAATTAAAATCCACATGATAATACATAACAAATCATAAAAACATTCCATAATTCAAATGGAATTCCACAGTGTCTTTATTACCAAAATACTCAAAAAATAGAAAACATAATTTTCTTACCATAAAACTTCTTTGGTGCATTCCTTCATTTTTCTTTCCACCCCATCCACTTTTTATATTGGTTTTTCAAAGAAAATTGGATCAACGAAAGACTCTATTTCCACCTTATCCTCGCATAAACCAAGTTTTTTAACTTTTTAATTAACTAGATTCTAAAGTGCTTTGATATATTTTATTCAATATTCTAGTAAAATGATTGATTTATATATCAATATAAAAGATAAAATTTGGAGTGTATGTTTACAATCAAGTAAATGTTTCTTCATCTGCATCGACTTAATCCACCTATTATCACAATTCTAGGAATTATATTTCCATCCTTTGTTAAATATAATTATGAAAATATTTCTTAGGGAAAATATTTTTTGAATCGATCACATTATAATGAATTAATATCATTTCTATACATGATAATCATAAAAATTGAACACTACCATCCATCGTTACCTTTAAATTATTAAATACCATGACTAACCTTTAGATTCTATGTACACCCAATGAAATCAAAAATCTTTTTAGGGATTTAATCCACACTTCATCTATTAGTTGGTTAGAAGATCACAGAAATAAATTGTTCAATGACTAATATATATCTCTATGGTTGATCTAGATGATATCATCCATGGATGTCGCCAACATTTGTAGCCTATTTCAACTGATCATTATTTTTCAAAACTACTTTGTTCTAATTACAACCATTCCATGTTGAGGATTTGGAATGATATCATCCTCTATGCTCATTCTTACATCATCTTACCTTTTTATTCTATGGAAAACCATTCAAAATAGACATATCATATATAAAGCTACATCATAATATTCAAATCTATATCATTTAAACATAAAAATAATTTAAAAATAATTTATTGGTATTCTATTAACATTATACTAACTCCAAATTTAATCTAAACCATTATTTGATACAAATTTAAGGACCCAACTGTAAACATTTCATAATCTAGATAATTCAAATAGAATAATATTTCATACATTCTAAAAGATATTTTGGGTTTATTGTTTTAGATAATTAGGTCATGACATATACATATGAACTTATAAAATTACAAAGTTGAAACTTTTACTCAATATATATTGTTTAAAAATATGATAATTTCTAAAACAAAATAGCCTTTCTTTCTGTAAGAAAATTACTAACACTAAACCTGGATGCTTCTTTTATGATACCCATCAATAAACCCTACGATAAAAATTTCAGAACTAGGGATAAACACACAAATATTATTAATGGACAAAAAAGGAATAAAGAATCTATTAGTCCATGAATGAAAAAAACATCACAATGTTATAACTATCACACATAAAAATTGCGTTAGACTACCTTATCAAATCATATAGTACATATAAAACAACAGAAATTATACGTATATAATAATGTTAACTTGTGGAATTATTTTCCTTTCAATCATACATATAATATATCTCACCTATCTATACAAGGAGTAACCAACATGGTTACTCTTTGAATAACCATAGAAGTATAATCTCATAATCTCTTATGAGAAACCAAACCAGTTAACTCTTCCCCATTAACCAATTAATTTGGGAGATATTATTGGATCACACACCCATGATTTATCACTGAACCACCAATAATCATAATAAATACAATTAAATATAACACATTCACAACACATGGAGATCTCATAAAAGAAACATTCATGGAGAAAACAACATTTCAATTTTGAAATCACATTATTTTTTTCAATCCGCACACTCATAAATGAAAATTATTATCTAAAAATAAAATTGTAAGCATTTAATGTAAACCTAAAAATATTAAATATTAATAAAATTATGAAATTTCAGTCATTCTGTATATGAAAATACATTCCTTTTAAATATTTTAAAAAGTTACTTTAATGATGTTTTTTAAAGGAAAGACCCTTACAAATATCATATTATTGATGTTAGAATTAATCAAATTAATTGAATATGTTTATAAACTGTAAAGTCCCAAAATAAAAGGCAATATAATCAAAATTTATTTCACAAATAAACTTGGCACCACAAAATCAATGAATTATAAGGTTAACCCATTGAATAGAAATTGGGTTATGAATTTCCATGCATTATGTATGAAAGAGTTCAAGACATGTATTAATGTCCCGAATAATCAAATTAGATTCATTAATCAGTAAATAAAGAAACTATTAATCATTTATTTTATTTTTTATGATTTTATTACGTTCTTTTATGGCCATTTGGATGAGTTATAGAGTTCAATTTTTGGGTTCCTGGAGTCCAAGTTTCATTGTTTTATGGTCAGTTCCATTGAGTTTAATTAAGGGAGTTCTTGAAAAGTGTATTAAAAACTAAAAATGTGTAATGAAATGGAATAAATATAATTATAGATTATCAAGTTATCCCATTTATATTTTTTATATGATGTTGAGTCATTACAAAAAACTTTAATTAAAAATGTTTGGTTTATTTTTGGAATTTTTTCTAACCATTACAAACTAGTTTCATTTTTTTAAAATTGTGTTTAAAAATTAGTTTCATAACACTAAAGAAGTTATAATATATATTAAAATTTTATATAACCATAATAATCGTTTTATTAAAATCCTTGAATGTAGTAATAGAAAACAAAAACTCATTACCCATGAAGGTGGTGAAGAGACACATCATGGAAGATGCTTTCATTTTTAGAATAAGAGAAGGAGAGAAAAGGTTTTATGATTTATATTCCATTAAAATAAAAAAATTATAGTATATTTATTAAAGAGGAGTTTTCCTATAACTTTGGATGGGGTAGGTGAGAATAGGATAGGAAATTAAATAATTGAGAAAAGAAAAAAGGAGGATTTTACAACATGAATATTATTCCTAGAGAACCTCATTAAGGAACATGGATTTGGACTTCTGGTGATACTAGTATGACTTGGTCACGGGTAAGAACTTTTTAAAAGGAATTGTCCAGAATTTAGACAACATAAAAGGCTTTGGAGGTGTGGGGATATGTGGTGGTGAGGGGTGGTATTTATAGGAAGAGAAGAGGGGTGTTTTGATTAATTAAATCATTTCTTTATTATTTTTAATCATGACTATAAATAGTGTTGATTTTTTTAACTAATTATAATACATAGTTCATGCGAGTTCTAACTAATGGTTTGTTACATCATTCTAGAGTTAACAATTCATGTATTTGGATTATATTTTTAAATGCAGTAAATTACCGTATTTCACTATTCTACAATAATTCAATTATTTTTGAGAATTCTAAAAAAATAACCCTAATTTGTTTTGGGTATTTGAAAATAGGTCACCATTTTTATAAATAATTTTATAAATATTCCAAAATTTCTTTTTAATTAAAATAATCAGTTATTCCTAAAATACCAATTTTAATATTATATGTGATTTTTTACACTTTTAAAAATTAATTTCTTCCTAATAAAATTACCTTATAGTTAAAATGAATCAATACAATAATTTAAGAATATATTTTACTAAAATTTTATTCTATTATAAATAATTATATTAATTATAAAATTGTAAATAAAAATTAACATTTTACAAGAATACCAAAATTAAATAAACATTTTCTAAACATTTATTTACTTATACATTGATATAAATATATCATATTTTCATTTATAATGTACATAAATTTTATTTATTCATTCAAATGTGAGGTTACTAATCTATTTTCTAGATTACTATTCCTAATGGATGCATTAGCATTTTAAAGGTAATTTTACTATTCAATTAGTATAGATTGATTAATTTCTATACATACAACTTATTTCATTATAAATTTATTTTGGAATTATATATATAATTTCATAATTGAAAAAAAATATATAAGTACCTAGGCTGTGACACATGATATCCAATGTACTAGAACTCATTGTGGTTTCTCAATGGGGATCCAATGCATCACCCACACATATACTATATAACTAGAAAAACATAATGTTCATTAATAGAATAACTCAAATAAACAAAAAATTATTTTTTAGACACTCACAAACACAAGATTCTTCTCACTCTAGTCATATAGATACATATCAGAACTCAATTAATCTATAAATAATTTTTTACTTATAACGTCCCGACCCTTGTTACCTAGATTCAGTGCATTATTACATAACATTGGCATGATCAAAAGAGATCAAGCATCGAATGATCGATTAGTTTAGTAGCCTTGTAAGTACTAGATACATAAATAAATTTTAAATGAAATAAAATAACATCATTCTGTCTCCTTTGAAAACAATCATATCCCATAGCCTATCCCTGTAGATCAATCATAATATACTTATTCACATTTGGGAAACATAAAACATAAAAAGGTGGTGAGCTCAGATGCTCAGAAAGGATAATAATATATCAGAAACATTCATAAATAAGCATAAACATTGAAGGTAATGAATAAGACTAAAACAAATGCCTTTTGAGATTAAACTTCAGCATAATATGGAATATAAAAATCAAATATTTCCATTTAATTATTCACATGGATATTCTACTCGTCGAATAATCACATGTAATATCAATAGCTAATTTCATAATGATGGAATGCTTAATATTGGATATCATAACCACATATTCAAGGCATCATGCCAAGAATACAAATAAATTTTTTCCAATGCCTTGTTCTGAGATAGTAGTTTGTCTCTTTTGACCTACCAATGTATTGAGGAGCTATAGTGGGATCCACCCGTCACATACTATGTCCAATGTATTCCTCAAATGAAAAGGTTGAAACATAATATAAACAATCACATTAAAACGTGCATAAAAAATGTTAAAAATTTAACCATAAACAATTAATGGTATAAAAATTACACATCCATAGTTAAACATATCACCAAACATTCAATACAATATGGAAGATTGTATCATAATAAATCAACTTCAAACAAGTGTAAAATCCATCAATGGATGTTGACATGGATGAAATAAAAAATATTTGAGAGAAATATCTCTTTCTATTTTGAAATAAATTAAAACTAAAATAATTATAAAAGAAAACATTTATTTTAAAAATATTCTTATAAGAATGTAAGATAATATTGGATGGTGTTATAACAGTGGAAAATAGCCACACCTGCTGTATAAGTGAAAAAAAAACATTCTTACCTTAATTCGTCGAACATGTCATAAAATACCTTGTTTGGAAAATGACAGAAAGATTCCTTTCAAAAAAATTTATAAATAGTAAAACAAGGGTATAAATGAATTTAACCAATATTATAGGAAATCATAAAATGGTTTTGAAATACATTTTTATGAAATATGGATGTGGATGATAAAGAATTCCCATTTGATACGTATAAACAACCTTGAATAATAAAGAGATTGTAAAATTAACCATTACCTTGTACTTTTCCTTGGTCGAGGGAACATTAACCTCATGTATAATAGTTAAATAATTATTATTAAATTATACAAGAACTAAATACTTAAATATTATATCATATATTATCTCCTAATATTACTTTGATAATAATATTTCAGTAGTGTCATTGTTTTGGGTGTTAACTGATTTGTTTTCCTTTATATGTTTTGTTATGTAAGTATTGTTTGTTATAGATATGATTTATATGATTCATATATAGAATGATATTAATTTCTTAAACATTTTTTATAGTCACAAAATTAAAATAATTCTTGAATGGTTACGATGGGGAATGAATCTCATTGCATTCATGGACACGGTAATCCGTATGTACACACAAGCGAAAAAACAATTCTATTTATGGTGAAATCGTATGTAATTGGATGTTATATAATATATACAGAATAATTAACATGTTATATTTATTATTTACATAAATTATACTCATTATTATACACATCCAAATAATGATGTATTGAAGACAAACTACACCATGACATGGAGACGGTAAGTCATACATACACACGTATGGTGATTTTGTCATTAATAGGATGGATAAAATAATGAATATGGTTGTACCATATTTATAACAACATAATATTATGTAGAAGGTACTTGAGTTATTAATTTTTTTTATAGAAACAACAAATAAATAAGAAGTGGAAGAAGAAAAGAACTTTAAAGGATGTGATGAAACTATTACCTCTTCTTCAGGTGATTCCATTTGATTGGATCAAAAGGGATCCATAGGTAGGATTTATGATCAAATTAAGGCCTATTGGTTTAATTGAATGTAGTTGGGATGATATTTGAGTAGGTTTTTTGAGAACCAAAATGGCTTTAGAGGTGTGATTTTGGGAGAATTGAAATTACTCTTTTATATGAGAGGTGAGGGTCACTTTTGGAAAAGCTTGAAATATTATTTATTATACAATATTATTTGTTTTATAAATGTTCAAAAAGGATTTATTTCGAGTATAAGGTGGTTCTTGGTCGAAAACCTCTCAACCAATAGGATTTATACAGGTTTAGGTCACCATATTAACTATATATTTTAGATTTACCACTTTGTTAAACGGTTTAACTTTTAACATGTATTCATGAATTATTATAATAAATGGTTAATAAAGGTACTATAAAATTCCAATATAACCCCATGTGGTTAATTATTGACATATTTAACCTTATATAAGTCCTTTTTCTGATCCTTATAATTTGAGTAATATTATATTAATTAATAATATCGTATTTTTTTCAAAACCCATTTATGCCAAATTTGACACTATTTAGTATTTGGTTTTTGTGGAAGTCAAAAAATGTGATTACTTATAAAAAAATAAATTAAATAGATCCTAACATATCATATTAAAATAGAAAATTATTTTAATTCATCAAAAGTTCCAATATACATTTATTTGGATATTTATAATATCAATTATTTCTATCATTCATTAATAATGTAATTACTACACCATCATTATGTAATAAATAAATTTTATTATTTAATGTCTAAAAATTATAAATAAAATACCATTATGTAGGAAATATTTTTATCTTTATAATGAATATTTATAGTCTAATTTATCTAATTTATAACAAAATATTAAAAATGTTTTAGTTATTGAATTTAACAATTTTATCTCTTTTTTAAATTAAATAATAATAAATGTCCTAATGTAATCCAAGTGGATCAAAGAGGATCATATATTATTCAAATGGTTTATTTTTCTCGAAAAAACACATATCCAATAGAATTAGGAGATGTGTTAGGGTAATTATATTATCATTTTTACCTTTAATTACCCTAATCACTTTTAACCGTGGTAAATAAAAATCAAAAGTTACAATTCACCAAAAATTATTTTCATCCTATTGAACCAAATTTTACATACTGATTTCAATCGTGTCTCTCAAAGTTTTGAAATTCAATTCACAAAATCAGTAAAATTACATTTTATGAAAATTTTCTAACGTCCAAAGAAGTTGGGTAAAATACGTTAAAAAGTTCAATAAAATTTTATACATATAATGTTTTTATAAATTGAATCCAATGAATTAAATTTAACTAATATAGGAATTATGAATCTATTTTGACTTAAAATAAATTTAAATAAAATAAATATTTTTTGAAATAAAAAATCAGTTTTAAAAAATAACGCAGTGTTTTTCAATATTTATCAAAAATTGAATGTTTTCAGAAAAACACCAAAATTTCACCCGAAGATAATTTTGATATTAGGAAATCAAAATTGATTTCTATTTTACAAAATTCAAATCATAGAAGTTTGATTAATTAATTTAAAATTAATTCTTGTTGTCCAAACCTGAAAGTGGGTTTTTGAGAAGTAAAAACTATCAAAAGATTGAAATTTTGTTATGTCCAATTTAAATGTAAAATTACATCCAATGACCAACATTGGATTAAATGATAAAAATATAATATAATTATAATTCATAACCATTCATATTTTTAATTTAACACTATATATTATATTTATTAAAAAAGTTTTTCTCAATTAAAATTTTGTGTTTTTCACTATTCATCCAAATATGAAAGTTATCTGAAAAACACCAAATAATTATCAAAAATAATTTTTTATGTCCCAATTATAATTAAGAACTTTATTTTTTCAAATTTAATATAAAATAGTTCAAAATATTGGATTTAAAAAGGTTTCACCATTAAAAGGTTGTAAAATTTCATTTTTTGAAAATAGTTATTTTATCTGAAATATTTAATTTTCTCTTATATTATGTCTAAGAAACACATAATATGGATGTTAAATTTATATAAAGTATATATAATTCAAAATTAAGATAATTCTATTCATAAATTCTTTTTGAATGTCTAGTATAGTAAGTCACGGGGTGCTCGAACTCGGTGTTGCGTGTAGCGCAAGCTATTGAATATTTTAAAGAGATAAAGTACTACAAAATCATGGGGTGTCACATTCTACCCTCCCTAAATAAATTTCATCCTCATAATTTGAAATTTTTCTTCAAAAATAAAAGGTTAAAATAGAAAATACCTTTGTGGAAAACCCACCTCGGAAATAGGGATAATACAATTTAGTCTTAATAAGAGGGAAAGCGGAATAAAAAAGTCACCAACAATTAGGATTTTGAATAGGAGAACATTGGTGGAAATTTGAGGCACATAATTGGAGGGAAAACATAAATATTTATAGGGAGTGATTGAGGTCATAAATCACAAACAAGTGAATAATAAATTAAAAATTGAGGGCCTCAAATCCATAAATATTTGATGACATAAAATATTATTGGAACATCAAAACATAAGTTATTAGGATAACACATTTTTGGTATTAATATCCCATCCATAAAGTTTAAGAATTAATTTCTTCCTATAATAAAAAAAATACTTAACAAGTAGAGTTCTATCCCTTAACTAATTTCTACCACAAACTCATTTTTCACTACAAAAGATAACAGAAATCAAAAATATTATATTTATCATAATCGTATAGGGTTTCAAAAAATGAATTTATAATTCATGTATCAGATCATTTAAAAAAACTACATTATACAAACTAGGACATCAAATAAGCTAGTGGTAGGTGATGCACCCTATTTGCTGATCGGTTGCGGGTTCAAGTCTCGCGACCTTTTCGGATGCAACAAGTTGTTGCCAGACCTTCGGGTTGTCCTTTTTAAAAAAAAATCCAAAAATGATCGAATGAAATTTTTTTACCTTAATCCATAGAATCCAATGTCCAACTTAATCCATTCAAACATTTATACTTATCCAAAATACTTGTGTCCAAACCCATTGTCCAAAAATTTGTAAGGAAGGTCAACATAACATAATAAAGATCTCTTTTTTCTACACAATAACATGTGAGTACCATAATGGTGTATTCTCTTAAAACATGGTAACACCCTGAATTACTATAAAACCTTATTAATTACATTCATGGTCCTTATTCCTTATATAATACTAGATTTATTCCTTATATCCAAAAAAGTTTAATACTCCAACAATGATGGAATAAACAATCCATTAACTAGTTCCAATGTAGTCAAGAATTTCCAATATAATTTATCCCAATTAACCATCTCTTATTCAAAAATAACTACCTCAGTATCAGGAACATATTAAAGTTAATATTTACTTCAACCATTTATTTTCCAAAAAGTTTAACTTTATATTGAGTCACTTTTATTAGTACCATATAATCTCAAATTCTCAATGAAATTGTACTGCAGTATAATCCTTATTTATTTCCATAATTAATATAACCAGTACATTATTGATACAACATTAAAATGACATAATTCATTAATATAAATATAATAACACTAATTATTCATCTTTATATATGGTAGTATCATAAATTTATTATTATCCAATAGTATCATTTAGGGTATACTATGATTATGGGGACATTGATTCGTGTAGTGTCCCAACTCGTTGTAGATGAATAATTGTACATTTGAAACCTTTTTCTTACCCTTACAGTCACGTACTTTGTGTCCTTTTTCTCCCCCTAAATTAAAAACTCCCATTACCTTCAATAATTAACCAAGGTTATTCCTTCCATATTTATCATATATGGGAAAATCGTTCTTTTCCTTCTTCCCTTTATCCATCTTTCTCTCTACCATCCTTTCTTTCTTAGGCTTCCCTTAAAAGAAATGGGACTTAGAGAATTATTTACTTCTCTTATTAACACAAGATACTATTTCCCCATATGATGAGAATATGTGGGAGACTATTTCCCTTCTAAATGTTTTATTAATACCATGAATTATGTGATCCTTCTTACTCTTGGGATCATGTGTATTACTGGAGTTCTCATTCCTTCTACTAGGAACCATTTCTAAATAATGGAATACACTATATTATTTTATGAATCACAATACATAATTCTAAACTAGTAAAATACATAACACAAATTGAATAGTTTCTACATATAATCTATAATCTTAAAAACATTATTTGAGGACATATTTAGTCATAAATACTTAATAATGGTTTGTAAGGAAAATGTGAATTATCTTAAGAATGTCCCCTTAGAGTGTCATTTCCAAAAGTGCATCAAGGTCTATTGTCGTTTACTAAGATACCCCAGGTCAAGCCTGAAACGCCTTGTCGGTGTTTTCACTCCTAGGTACATATGTGCTAGATCTACCTCTACATGCTCGTATCTAAAAAGGGATGTATTGATAAGAAAATACACAAAATCCTTACATTACCTAAATTCTATAATGTTCTTCTATACTAATCCTCAAATTCTATCTTAGGGTAATGTTCTCTAATCTGAGTGTTTCTAAATATAGCGTCCAAGGTTTGTTCTAAACTTCATCTGATACCAACTATAACACCCCGAACCTAGTTACCTAGAGTCTATGCATTATTACATAACATTGGCATGATCCCAAGAGATCAAGTCTAAAAAGACTGATTAGCTTAGTAGCCTTTGATGTACTAGATACATACATAAGTTTTATATGAAATAAAAAAACATCATTGTGTCTCCTTTTAACACATTCATATCCCATAGCCTATCCCTATAGGGCAATCATAATTATACTTCTTCTCATCCTAGTAAATATAAAACATATGAAATGGGTGAGCTCTGATGCTCAGTAAGGATAAAAATATAGCAGAAACATTCATAAATAAGTATAAATAATGAAGGCAATGTATAAGACTGAAACAGAAGCCTTTTAAAATTAAAATTCATCATAATATGGAAAAGATAAATCAAATAATTCCACTTACTTATTCACATGGATATTCTACTAGTCGAATAATCACATGTAATATCAATAGCTAATTTCATAATGATGGAATGAATAATGTCGGACATCATAACCACATATTCAAGGACTTGTAAAAATATTACAAATAAGATTTTTTGAGCCCTTATTCGAAGACACTAGTGTGTCTCATGACACCTACCAACGCATTGAGAAGCTATAGCGGGCTGGACCCCTCACTTACTAAGTCCAATGAATTTCTCATATGAAAAGGTTGAAACATAAAAAAATTTATATTAAAACATTCATACAAAATGTTAATACCTTAAAGATTAACCATGAATGATATAAAAATAAAACTTCCTCAATAAAAAATATCACAAAACCTTCAATACAATATGGATGATTATTTCATAATACACTACAAGAGAATCACCGTTTAGCGGCAGTTGTTTTTGCGTTATCGGTTTTTTATGTAAACCACCGCCAAATACGGCGTCTCCAATCTATTAGTAGTGGTTATTTCTGTTTCATGTATATTTAAGGAAATAATCATAGCTGCCTCATTTTGTGGTGGTTTTACTGAGTTTAGCGGCAGTTTTGACGAGCCCTTGACATCAGTTTATTCGCGGCGATTATAACCTCCGCGAATAAACTCAAATCCAGCGGCTGTAAAACCGCTACTGAATTCACGAGAACTGCCATGGAATGAGAACCTATGATGTGACTATGTTGAGGCAGTTAAAACCACCGCGAAACATAATTTTTTTACATTTAGCGGTGGTTTTCACCGTTTAGCGGCGGTTTAAACTGCCGCCAATGCACATTTCACGACAGTTAAAACCGCAGCTAAAAGTTGACCAGAAAAAAAATTCTTCCACTACACCACTACCCTAAAAGACAAATCAAACCATAAATACCATATTGTACATACCAATAGGAAACAAGAAACATCAACCTAGGAAATGGGTATATAATAAATTGAAAAAAACAAGTAAACATTAACATGCTATATAAGAATGAACCATATTGTACATACCAACATACAACAAGAAACATCAAACTAATAAATCAGTATAGAATAAATTGAAAAAAATATATGATAGAATCAACTATAAAACATAGGTCCATTATTTAACTACTCTCCAAACATACATCCAGCCGACCCTTCTTGATCCCCCATAATATATATCACTTGAAAATGAAACATTAGATCTACATGTGTGTCAGTGTTCCCATATAGGGAGTGAGCATAAAACACAGTTAGATTTACCATGTGTGGGCCTCCTACTTGGTTTAATACCTCAAATATACCATCACCACACACATCTACTATACCAGGTGTCTTAGAGAAGCTCGTGTGTTAGCCTCACTCAATACCTTATTGTGCACTTTTATGTAACACAAATAATCTTCTATTAACTTATTTCTTAAAAAAATCATGATACAGAAAAAAATTATGTTATATTTGATCATAATTTAAAATAATTATTGAGATACATTATATTAATCACCTTCTAAAACTGGTAGGATGACTCTAAAATTCATTACACATGTCATTTTAACACAATTTTAATCTACGATGAATCATGTCACATTACCTTAAAATTCATGCCTTCAATTATATTTTGTTTTATTCTTCTTAACTAGGATACAATATATTCCCCTCTGAGGTTCAATCCCAACATCAAGAAACATTCTATTATTCTAATACGATAAGAATAATATGAATAACTTTTACAAAATACCATAGTTAAAGACTCTAGTATTATATTCTTTATATAGTCCTTAATTTTAGATACCCCTCCTAGTATCACAATATTATATCCACCTTCAAGTTGTATGCCCCAGCCTCTTAAGAATTCATCCATTATCATCATACCAACATATATGATATTGAAAAAATATATGGGCCCTCTAATAGGTGTAATCCACAACCATACCTTCTCCAAATTAGTCATTGAAGACCAAGATGAAACTGAAGTGGAAACTCATGATAAATTCAAACACTATCTATTTCTAGGTACATTTTACAAAGTGTTCCCCTTCAAAAAAAGTTAAGATTCTTGAAATATTTCTTTTTAAATTGAACATAAATGGTATGATGTATCCCACTAATCATTAATAAACTATGTGTGTTATGATTCTATTTATAGAGATTCATATGGTGCTCATAGCATGGGCCTACTCCCGACAATGTAAACACCTACGACCTCTTTGTATGGCGAAAAATGAATAAATTCATAACTATGGGGCCTTAAACAAATGAATCATAACCATGTATTATATGTATGATTAACCTAAAAATTATATATTTTCATATCTACAAAGATTCAGAGAGATCATAGGAATAGGGTTAACTCGTTAAACACTAGTATTTTGATATTTTTCATTAAAAAATCCTAAATCTATAAGGGAATCCAATAATTAAAATGATTCCACACAAAGAATATTTGATGATCCCAAAATCTCACACCTTTTACCAACACCTATTTTGTAGAATCTATAGTATGAATCACTAGTGAACACCTTCATTGTAATTTAGTTCTAAAACGACATCCATACCAAATATTCATATACATGGAATCCCATTGGAGGTTCTCATAAAAAATACATAACCTAATGTGAATCCATTAACATGGAATTGGATCGATAAACTATGAACTCTTACATTTGATGATGTATTGATGGGTTTCTTCATTGTGTTTCATTTTCAATACCTTCATCACATCCTTCAATAAAAATTGAATCACCAAATTCACCAATTATGTTCAAGACCAAAAACAAGCTGATAGTACCCATAAGGAACACAATGGTGAGGCATGAAAACAATTGTTATGTCATACATAAGACTCAATTTCTATGAATATATGTTCCCCATACCCTGACATACATTGTCTCCTACCCTTGTAAAATGAGTGCATGATGGTGAACCTTATTTTAGGAATACCATCTAAATGGATCTATCCTGACATTATATGACACTCATGGTAATCTGTAGGGAATAATGCCCCACAGGTTGTCCAACTAAAAATATTCTATGGCAAAACCATTGGTCCATAATTTCACATCCAACCTTTTTGTATCCTTTCAATAGATCATGAGAACACGTTCTTCTCTTATCATATTGATTTGGATAAATATGTCCACCATAAAGTAGAAATCACCTTAGAACTTCATTATGAGTACCATGTTCACTATAGTCTTTTTTATTAACACGTGACCTTGAGTACTCAAGAAGATATATAGGGTGTTTTTCCCTATTGTCTATACTCAAGCATCTAAAATTTGATCCTACTGGGGATATCCAACCACTGACACTCAAGAGTATATTTATTCCCCAACTATTTTAAACACCCTTGAGTCCCATTATAATATCTAGATAATATACTAAGGATGGTTACAATGATCTAATATCTAAAAGCATCAGAATCTATCCTAAGTGGCCTTTGTGACTATAAAATTACAATGGAAAACATAACCCCCATGGGTGGGGGAATTTTTTATCATTTTTTTTCTCATGGTCATCTCTAGTATCATTAATCCTATGGGATCACACCCAAATTAATGATATCCCTCTTACAATGTAAATATGTGTTTCCTATTAGTGGTAAAACATTAGTATATTTCTTCAATGTTAACCCAACTGATGTTGGGAAACATGATTCTATTGAGTATGAAATAGTTGTGGATGAATCCACTACCCCCTCACCACTAAAAAAATAGTAAAACCATCTCAACATAAGAGAATATTACATAGTTCAAATTCAAAATAGTATAACATGTGAAAATCAATATTAAATTTCTATAGGGAAAACACCCATTATGTATGGTGATTTGGATGATGTTATCATACCTCATTTATCTAATATTATATAATAATAGTAGATTAATCAATCAATAATGGTCAATATGAGATGTCCAACTTGATTAGGATCAAATAAATTGATGCAAACTACCACAAACTTAATGTTTTATCTATAGTTACCTTCATGGGGTATATATCTCAATCAATAGAAGGAAATTATCCCAATGGTATTTTAGGATATAGTATCTTAGGAGTCGGTGGATTCCTTTACTTATCATATGGATTCTACTGAGTTTTGATGTGAATGAGTACAACCTTATTGGAATTCATATCTTGAGTGTGTGGATTCAAATCCTATACCACCCATATTTGGAACCTCCATCTTATTGATATTCTATATAATGGCGGATCTATATAAGTATATTAAGTGTTTTTAATCCCTATGTGTTACAATGTTTGGTTCCCTAGAACAAAGATAGGATCCACTATAAGAGAAATGCCGTTTATCGGTGGTCAATTACCACTCACAAGGGCCTCCCAGTAAGAAAAATTACAAGGGCCTCACCAAAGTGTCCACAACACTATCCCCTTGATCACTATGAAATGACCCAATTTGTTCAACACATCAACAATGGGTTTAACTCCTAGTCATACAAAATATTTACTACCAATTCAACCACAGGCCTAAATGGAAATATTTATACCACAATCTAGAAATCTATACATAAAAAGAAACATCAGAAATCAATAAAACATATAAAAGGAAACATGAGAAATCAAGGAAATTTTAGGACATGAAAATGTTTGGTGGAAACTATGTGGGAAAAATGTTATATATAAAAACCAACTATTACCATATTTTTTCAACACATGAACAATACAACTACTCATGGTCCTATGATGCATCGTTACCCTCGCCACCTTCATCACCACTTTCTGTTGTCACATGTAAGAACATTATATTGAAAATTAAATACGATTGCATATTTATATTAAAACATAAAACCAATGAATGTTAGAAAATTAAATGATTTTGATTTTTTGTGATTTATCTGCATACCACCAGTCGATGCACTACCACCGGGGGCATATCTGCTCATATGCTGACATATTTCAATCAAATCTTTCTGAAAAGTAGATATCTGATCCCCTTGCTGGTGAACTGTGTTTCGTAGAGAAACAATCTCTTTCTGAGCATCTCTGGGTATGGGATGACTAAATCCATGAGTAGATATAGCTGCCATCCCCGATGGCCTTCCAAAAACCTCAGACGGTACGGGTCCCAAACCCATCCTACGTACTCTACCAAGATGCTATTTCCCAAGGACTTTAGCAACCGGGTCATCCTGGGAGACTGAGTAGGACTGCACTGGATTGGAATCCCATAGTTCTTTAATTTTTACCTATAAATCAAATATCAATATATATTAACACATTAAAGACTAATAATAAGTTATTATAATAAAAAATAGACTTCATACCCAACTTCTTTAGTAGGCTCATTAACAAAACTTCCATCTGATTTCTTCTGAACATCCAACCACAGTTCAGTTCGGGATGCTTCGTGACCTAAACTCTCTAACTGAATTAATCAAAGATAAATAAAAAATTCAATATATTAAATATATAATACTATCTTATAAATATTTAAACTAATTAAAAGATTACCAATGTCGTTCGGATTCTAGAAATGATTTTTGAGCCCGTAGTGTGAGGGATGACTTGCTTAGCCCGGTTTGATGCATTCTGTCTTGAGAGATCCTGAAATAAATAAAACGAAATTTAATAGTAATGTATTCAATGTCACTTCCTATTCCTATACATGTATAAATGTAAAATGAGGATAATATAATAATATATATTTCAATACCATCCGCTTCTCATCACAATGTCTGTCAACAAAAACTTTCAACTGTTATTTCGGTACCCCACTGGGTAGCTTCTCACAAATTTTTTTCACAGTAAACGAGGTATCGTTGACATCACACCACAATATCTATTTTAAATCTTTCCATTTAATACCTATATTTTTCAGCGTCCACTTCCATGCTATCACATCAACAACTGTAAAGTGGAAGAACATCTGTATACAAAAATTTATTTTGAACATATTAGTAAAATGACATTCAATTAAACCATAATGTAATAAATTTACCTTTATTTGAGAATCAAAAACTTCATTTTTCCAGATTGGAGGCATATGTCGCCAACCATCATATGAAATAGGAAGGGAAATGGTCTTCGCTTCCACAAAGCCTAGAATCAGGCCAAGTAACCCCGCAACGTCATCCGTCGGGACCCCATAAGAATCAAATGGCACAACTATATTTTCGCCAGTCATATTCCAAACATCTGAACTTTTTATTTTTTTCTCCACGGTTTCATTTTTTTCATCTTCAATGAGAAAACAATTAGTATAAACAAAATGCAACAAATTTATTTAATTAAAATTTGTACCTATGACAGTGACACTCCAGTATGCCTGTGATGAACTGGAAGGGGCGTGTCGCTGCCCCACTGCTGAGGCTCCTGAAGGGGGATTCAACATCTCAACCTCTAATGGGACATCCAAAGACGGAGTGAGAGATGGTCCAGGGGGAGATGGTGCAGGGGTGTAGGCAGCAGGTGCCTCAGATGTCGTGGGGAGGGAGCGAGATGGATCTTCGTCTGTCACGGAACTAGATGAAATAGTGTACCGCTTCCCCCTTGGAATTCCTATCATTTAATCAAATAAAATTAATTTCAGAATATATATTTCAAAAAAATTATGCAGGAAAAAATTAAAAATGATAATAGATGCCCAGTACTAACAGAAAAAATATATATAACAATGATAATGAATGAATGCAGAAATGAAACAAGTGGTTGCTGAATAAATAAATAATTTTACATACAATCATTTTCCCCTTCAATCATGCCGGTTTCCAGCTCCATTTCTTCATCCACATCATTCATCCTTGCTAGACTAATATTTTCAATATCATGATTGACAAATAATTCTGCTTCCTGTTGTTGATTAAATTCAATTTCAGAGGTCAAATTTTCCATTTCATCACCCATATCATACAAATCTGTTTGTATTACGTGAGCAACTACACTCCACCCTTCATTGACAACATCATTCACATAATATACCATTTTTTCATGTGATGCTAATATATATGGATCATGCAGTTCACGATCACCAACATCAATCAAGTGAGATAAGTTCACAGATGTAAATTGTAAGGAATCTCTTTTAACACCTCTGATAATATCGACCCATTAAATTTGAATAAAACAACAGAAAAATGTATGTGGTAGTTTAATTCAATAATATCATGCATCTTTCAGTATTATTCCACTTTAGAAATTGTAAATATACCACTATTCTGTGTTTTCAAACCCACTTCTCGATCGACTGTACGAAATCTAAATCCATTCACATTATAAGCGTCGAACTTTCTAACTTATTTTAGAGGACCTCTAGCAAGAAACATCAAATCTTATGACATCTCTTCCCAAGTATCAATATTCATTATTTGAAAAAAGAAATATACTTTATTAGATTTACAAAATGTATGTGTCAAACTAATATTCATACTTATTGTAATATTTATGAACTTACACGTCGTGCAAACCATTCTACAAGATCTTTATTAACAGATTACATTATATCTTTCTCATTTCATGTTCGGCCTCTCATTCGTCTCTTTTTTGTATCCTCAACTATTCAATAAATGGATCTGCAATTTTACTATTCATCATCACATATCTATGTGCCTGTAATAATTCTAATTCAGTCAGTGTCACATTTGAGGTCCTCTCAACTAATCGGCCAATAGCAGGAAATATTTTGGATTTCTAATGTATTTGAGATTGAGTCAATGTGTTTTCAACACGTCTAACTTGATTAAATCTTGTCTCAATATCATCTAGGTATCGAGAACAAAAGGTAATACACTCCTCATCCAAATAGCCTTCAGCAATAGAGCCTTCTGGTTGAGATTTATTTCTCACGTATGATTTCAAATGACCAAGATATCTGTGAAATAAAATAAACATAATTATGCATTTAATTAATTACCAAAAATTCTTTACTTAATTTAAAAACATATAAACAATGTAACTCTCAATTGGATACATCCATCGATAATGAATGGGGCCTCCTAATTTAGCTTCCTCAACCAAATGCACAATAAAATGCATCATTATAGTAAAAAACAACAGAGGAATGATCAAATCTATTGCACAAAGGGTCAATACAAACCTCTCATGGAGGTTGTGAAGCTGAAATGGATGTAGAGATTTCTCACATAGTTGTCTGAAAAATGTTCATAATTGGAGTACAACACCAGTAAATTTTTAGGTAATAATGTATGAAATGCCAATGGTAGAAACTGTGGTAACAAAATATGTGAATCGTGACTTTTCAATCCATGTAACTTACGATTCTTCAAGTCAAAACATCTCAATATATTACTTGAATACCAATCAGATACCTAAACATTCTTTAAAATTCGAAGGAATGTATCTTTATCCATATTTTTCATTTCAAAAATTGCCGGAGGATACTTTTCATTCTCATCTAGCCAGAGATCGCATTTTATGTTCATTGCTTGTAAGTATTTGCGAGCATTGAGACGATATCTCGACTTTCCATGCCCATTTAGCAATGTGAAAATCAAATTTTCACAGACATTCTTCTCAATATACATCACATCATGATTATGCTGAAAAAAATTAAATTCCCAATATGGAATTTTGAAGAATATACTTTTTTTCTTCCACTGTTGCGTTCCGATTTCGCTTGACGATGCACTTCAGACCCATTTTCCACTATCATTCAAATGATGAACCTTCCCAAATCTTGTTTCAACATTTTCAAGATGTTTCAATATTGTAGAACCATTTAACAACTTTGGAGGTGGTCTACGATCAATGAAACCATTAAATTTTGATCTGTTCAGCTGAAATCTATGAGATGCATCGAGAAATCTTTGATGACACAAGAAGCACCATTTTCTACTATGAGGTATCCATTTGGGCTCAAAGTAAAAGTTACAAATAGGACAATCCAAACTCGTGTAAGTGTTCCAACCAGATAAATTCCCAAGCCCATGGAAGTCACTAATGGTCCACATTAAAGCAGCATGCATTTTGAACGTTGTTTTAGAAGAAGCATCAGATGTCTCAACACCGTTGCTCCATAACTCCTGCAATTCATCAATCAAAGGCTGCAAGTATACATCAATATCATTTTAAGTCATTTGTTTTCCAGGAATAATCATTAAAAGGATAAAAGATGTTTGTTGCATACACTTCCACAGAGGCAGATTATAAGGGAACAAAACAACTGGCCAAATGCTATAACTGGTACTCAAAGTCCCAAATGGGTTGAATCCATCAGCAACCAATCCCAATAGAACATTCCAAGGATTAGCTGGGAAATCAAGATGTAATCAATTAAATGTCTTCCACGATTGGGAATCTCATGGATGTCTCATTAACCCATCATTGTTATTATCTACAGAATGCCACTTCATGTATTCAGTGGTTTTTGATGACATGAATAATCTTTGCAATCGAGGATTCAAAGGAATGTTACACAAAACCATTGCAGGTGTGTTCCTTTTCTTCTTCTCCATGAAATTATGTTCATTCAGACTTCAAACATCACCCTTTTCCTGCCATCTAGAAGAAGAACATTTCTTGGAATTCGGTAAACTTGAATCCTCTCCCCAATAAAGCATACAATCATTGGGATACACATGCATTATTGTATAATTCAGACCAATCTTGTTAACAAATTTTTTCATATCATAAAAATATTTTGGGATTTTTGCTTCAGAAAATGCATCATGAATCAATTCCAATATCATGGACATTTCCTTATTGGTAATTCCACATAGACATTTGATATGGTATAACTTCAGCAGAAATAAATGCTTTGCATATTTCAAACACCCACTATACAACTCTTGATTTCCATCATCAACTAAATCATGAAATGCATTTTCCTCAGTGTAGTTTTCTCTTACATTTGGATCCACAGAATCAAGAGCAGGATCCAATGATATGTTACAATATTGATCTGCCCGTGTTACAGTCTCAAAAACATCACTTTTCACGTTGCAATTTGTAGCACCCTCTTCTTGTTATTCTGATAGGTTTTGATGTTCATAGTGGTGTATTGCAGTACCAAATGCATCATTTATGAGGTTTTGAATTTCATTTACAGTTGTCAATGAACTTGGGACCTCATTCTGTGGATTAACATCAGTGCTCAATATTTCTATAACATTTGATTCTCCACGCCAAATCCAACAAAAATATTGACCAGGGAATTGCTTCAGTATTAAATGTTTATAAACTTCATCTCTATTCAACCATGTTCTAAATTTACATTTAGGACATGGAAATTTTATTCTCCCTTAAACGGATCGATTATAAATTGAAAAATCTAAAAACTCATTCAATCCCTTAACATACAGAGGTGTGATCCTCGGTAATGTGATCCAGCTTTTATCCATGTATATCACAATGTGCCTGCACAATAATAAAAAAATTAAAAAACAAAGTTACTACTAAATAGAGAAAGAGATCCATATATTCTATAGTATAAGATTATAGAAACATAATATAATAAACATGAGCCCTTGAGTTAGATATGAACCCTTTAGTGATTTGGATAGGGGAAGTTTCTTTGGTAAAGAGAAACAGTGTGCTAACAACGTGGTAGCTACTTTACCATGAAAACCAATTCACATTGTTAATTTTGAATAACCCCAACATAAGTTCTCTATAAAGTCTTCATATAAAACTCTAATATCGAATAAATCTATTATAAATAATGTTTAGGGAAAACCTTATGATGCTTACAAAACTCAACACATTGTTAATTTGGAGTGGCAAGAACCATGTGAGGGGTGGTAGTATTCAGGTATGATAAGTGGTGGAGTTCATGGAAATTCATGATGAAATAACTTGGGAAATTAGGTTTTGAGGTTCTAGGAACCTTGTGTGGATTGAATTACTAGACCACTCTTTGGTGTATTCACATAGAAAAGAGTGGTGGTGTGACTTGAGGGTGATTTGGATCATATATGTGTTAGTGCTCATGAGTGGAGAATTATGGTTAAATGGGATGATCGAGGATCTAACCATGGAGTTGAACTAAGAGTCAGATTCAGACTTCGGTGTGGGAATGGAACATTTTTGTTATTCCTTGAGTTTTAAGGCATCTTGGTCGGGATATGATAGCGCATTGGTGGATGGGATTGAGCGCCTTTGGTATAATTCATATAGAGAAGGACTTACTAGTGTTGTTGCATAAAAATTGATGTGGTAAGGTGGAGACCACATCAGAAATGGTGTTCAAGATGCGAGTGATGTGGTTTGGGGATCAAACTAGGGTATTTGAAGAATAGTTGATGTGTCTGGGCTTGGTGTTTGGAGTTTCATAGTAGAATCATGTTGGTAATTTAAAGATGAAATGTGAGGTGTTGGTACTATCATCTAGGACAACATAATAAGATAATCAGAATCACATAGGTGGAAATAGATCCCAGAATGAATTCTATCTAAACATTATATTTGGGAACTTGGAAGAATTATATTCATCCAAACCACTACAATAAGTAAGAATGAATTCAATACCATTCACTTAAACACAGAAAATAAATTTATGAAAAGTAAAGGGATGTTATGCTTGAGTAACACATGTTTAATGGAATCCATGATCGAGTATCAAAATTATAAGGAACTCCATAACTAAGTGTCGTAATTCATTATGGTCAAGTAGGCCTTATTAATAAATATGTTATCCATTTCAAAAAATAATGAAAAATACAAAGATACATATTCAATGAAAGTGATTACATTTATACAAGACTATACATATTAATGAAAAATCATCTAGTTTGGATAACATATAGATAAAGAAAATACAAATAAAATTTAAATACAATATAAACCTAGTTGAATTATCTCAAAATAAAATTTCCCAAAAAAATTCACAACCATATTCACAACTCAAAACATCTCCATGTGATCCTCGAAAAGTCACAACATTACAATGTCCATTAATGGAACAAGAGGAAGTAAATAACTAGAAATATTAATCTTGGAATTAGAATGAAAATATATAAGTTACACACACACATTAATGTGTATGAAAAGTGTGATATAAATAGTCCTAGAAATATTTCACCATATATTTTTTGTAATTCATTTTATAAAAAAGATTAAAAAATACTTATTTTTGATAGAACTCTACCTAGGATTTTTCCAAACCAAATTACAATGATGAAAAGGAGAAAATAGAGGAAGAGGTAATTGTTAAGGAATAAGAGGGCCTAAGATGAAGGAATAGACAATAATAAAGGTCAAATCATGATCAAAACACCATGGATAAGAGAGAACTAGTGGAAGAGGAGGTGTGAGGCATTGGGTTATTGGTTATGGGTCATGAACCACACAAGAGGGACACCGGTAGGCATAGTGAATTATTGATAGGTGTATGTGGGGATACAATTAGAGGTTGATGATGAATATTAATGGATGAGAGTATGTGGTGTCCACCTTCGGTGCAATGTAATTACATAATGAGTGGAGATTGATAGTGGGGGAGACCTGTTTTTGGGGTCTTCTTCATCTCATTATTACTGTTGTAGTGAACATCATAACATGTCAATAAACATTTTATCCCTAATATACATATATATAATACACCAATTTAAAAACTTCATTTATATATATATATACATATATATATATGAGTTACATAACTTGTATAATAGACACACACACACACACACACACACATATATATGTTTCACCCACTTACATCACTTGAAGCAATTAGTAATAGAGTTTGAAATTTAATACTTAAATATACTTATATATGTTTATGTATGACGAACATGAAATCACATGCATATATTTATATGAATTTAAATTCTAAAAAAATAAATTTGGGAATCACTTATGTATAAAACATGGAATTTGAGATGAATATATATATATATATATATTAAATTCCTCTAACAAAATTATAAATTCATGAATTAATGTTTTTAAAATAAAAGTAATCACTTACTTTGTAACATAAAAACATGATAAAATATAATTCCCTAAATAGAACTCAATTATAAGAAGATAAATTTTTAAGGACAAACTAAACCCTATCTTCTAATTCTCAAAAAATGATTTAGAGAAACATTAACATAAGACATAAATTATAAAAATGAAATGATCCCTTAAAATAAGTTTTAGCACAATAGTAAATATTAAAGCTCGTACATTATATTTCCTAAACTTAACTAAAACACAATTCAAATACATTAAATGATCCCTTAAAGAAAATAAGGTCCACAATCAAAAATATAAATTGTATAAAAAATATATGTTACAACAAATGAATATAATTTTACTAAACATAATCATTTACTGCAAAATGAAAATTCCTTACAGAATCAAGTTTTGACCAAAGAAATTCCTTATTGTAGACCATAGCTTTGATAAATAAAATTTATTACTTATTTTAAATCAATAAACCATAATTTGAAAATAAAATTTCACCCTTACTTGATATGATGGAACTAAAAATGAGCTGTTTCGGACTCCAAAACAAAAAACGGACTGCAAAAGGATGAAACAAATAAACATGAAAAACACTGAAATTAGTTGAAATAGGAATGAACACAACAATGAATGAAGATTCAGGCGCTTACTCTATGCAAGTTCTTGAGTGATTTTTAACTCAACCTTCAAGAAAATTACTAGAATTCAAACCTTAGGGTTCGTATAGGTCACCGAGGTCGCGGTGTCTCTGGGGTCGTGGGGTCTTGGGGTCACTGGGGTCACCAGGGTCACGGGGGGCCGGGGTCGCCATGGTCATGGGGTCTCCAGAGTCGGGGGGGTCTCTGGGGTCGCCGAGGTCGTGGGGGGCTCGGGTTGTGGGGGAAGTGGGGGTTGCGGGGTCATGGGGTGAGATGAGGGGTCGGGGTGGGGGGGAAGGGTCAGAACTATAAAAAAACAAATGTTTCACTGTGGTTTATTATAAACCGCCGGGAAACCTTTTAAAAAAAAGGTTTAGCAGTGGTTCTAGGAACCACCAATAAACAACCGAAACTAAACGGTGTTTCTGTTGTAGTGATAAATCAACTTCAAACAAGTTTAAAATCCATCATAGGATGTTGCATAAAGGAAATCAAAACCATTTGAGATAAATATCTACTTCTATTTTGAAATAATTTTTTAGTCACATAATTATAAAAGAAAAAATTTATTTTGAAAATAATATTATAATCTTGTAAGGGAATATTCAAAGGTTTTATAATGGCGGAAAATAGTTTCACCTGCCCTATAAGTTAAAAAACATTCTTACCTTAATTCATTGAAAAGGTCATAAAGTACCTTGTTTGGAAAACGACGGAATGATTCCATTCAAAATATATTGAAAAAATTAAAAAAAGGGTATAATTTAATTTAACCCATATTATAGGAAATACTAAAACTATTTTGAAATACATTTTTAAGAAACACGGATGTGGATGATAAAGAATTCCCAGTAGATACCCATGTAAAAACAACCTCGGATAATAAAGAAATTATAAAATTAACCCTTCCATTGTACTTTTCCATGGTAGAGGGTATTTTCGCCACATTTATAATAGTTAAATCATGATTATTAAATCATAAAAGAACCACATACATAAATATAATTTCATATATGATCTTATAATATTTATTTGTTAATAATATTGCAGTGGTTTCATTGTTTCGGGTGTTAACTGATTCGTTTTCCTTTATATGTTTTGCTACATAAGTCATGATTTTTATGGATAGGATCTATTTTATTCATAACAAGAATGATATTAAGTTATTAAACATTATTTTTAATCATAAAATGAAAATTATTCTTGAATGGTTATGATGGGGAATGAATCTCAACACGTTCATGGAGACGGTAATCCGTACGTACGCTTGAGCAACAATACCATTCTATTGATGGTGAAATCATATGTAATTGGATTTTATACAATATATAAAGAATCATTAACATGTTATATTTATTATTTACATAATTTATAATCATTATTATACCCATCCGAATAAGTAATTGTTGAATAACAAACTACACCACATCGTGGAGAGAGTAAGTTGTACGTATGCAAGTATGGTGACTTTGTCATTCATAGGATGGATAGAATAATGAATATGGTTGTACCATATTTATAATAACATCACAGTATGGAGAAGGTAATTGGGTTATTATTTTGGTATGGAAACAACAAATAAAGATGAAGTGTAAGAAGAAAAGAACTTTGAAAGATGTGATGAAACTATTACCTCTTCTTCAAGAGCTTCCTTTTGATTGGATAAAATGGTTCCATAGGTTAGATTTATGATCAAATTAAAGACTATATTTAATTGAGGGTATTTGGGAAGATATTTGGGCAGTTTTTGGCTGATCCATATAGCCTTGGAGGTTTGATTTTGAGAGAAGGGGAAGTACCCTTTTATAAGAGATGTGAGGGTCACTTTAGGAAAAGATTGAAAATTTAATTTATTATACAATCATATTCGGTTTATAATGTCTCCAAAAGGATTTATTTAGAGGATAAGGTGGGTATGGATAAAAAAACTCTCAAAATGGGTTTTAGACATGTTTAGGGCACCATATTAACCTTATCTTTTAGATTTTACTCTTAGTTATATAGTTTATCTTTTAACATGTATTATTGTATATTATAATAAATTGTTAATAAACATACTATAAAAATACAAGAGAACCCCAAGTCGATCATTATTGACATATATAATCTTATATAAGTCCTTTTGAAGAACCTTAGATTTTTAGGAATATTATATCAATTAATAATATAGTATTTGTTTTAAAAACTCATTTATGTAAATTTTGACACTATATAGTATTTGGTTTTTGATAAAGTCAAAAAAACTTGATTACATAGAAAAAAATAAATTAAATCGATCTTAACATGTCATATTAACCTAGAAAATTAATGGTATGCATTAAAAGTCTCAATTTACATATATTTGGATATTTATAATATCAATTATTGTAATCCTTCATTAATATGGTAATTACTGTATCATCATTGTGTCATTAATAAATTTAATTCTTTAATTTCCAAAAATTATAAATAAAATACCATAATGTAGGAAATATTTCTAGATTTATACTAAATATTTATCATCAAATTTATCTTATGTATAACCCAATATTTAAATTGTTTTAGTTATTGAATTTAACAATTTTAACTCTTCTTTAAATAAAATAATAATAAATGTCCAAATCTAATCCATTTGGATCAAATATAATCATATTTTATTCCTAATGATGATTTTGGTTGAAAAAAAACTTATCCAATAGAATTATGACATGAGTTAGGGTAATTATAATATTATTTTTACCATTAATTACCCTATTTACTTTTAACCGTGGTAACTAAAATTCAAAAGTTACTATTCACCAAAACCTTATTTTCATCCCATTGAACCAAATTTTACATACTGATGTCAACATTGTCTCTCATATATTTTTAATTCAGTTAATAGAAGTGGTAAAATTACGTTTTATGCAAATTTTCTAACGTGCCTAGAAGGTGGGTAAAAGAGGTTAAAAAGATCAATAAAATTTTATACATCTAATCATTTTATAACAAGACTCCAATGAATTAAATTTAACAAATATAGGTATTTTTTATATATTTTTACATAAAATAAATTTATATAAAATAAATAATTATTTAAATAAAATTTTTCATTTAAACAATAACGTATTGTTTTTCACTATTCATTAAAAATTGAATGTTTTCAGAAAAAATACCAAAAAATTCACCCTAAGTTAATTTTGAAATTAATAATTCAATAATGATGTCTATTTTACCAAAATCAAAACAAATAAGTTTCATTAATTAATTTAAAATAAATTACCGTTGACAAAACCAAAAAGTGGGTTTTTGAGATGTAAAAACTGTCAAAAGATTGAAATGTTTTTATGACAAATTTTAATGTAAAATTACTTCCAATAACCAAAATTGTATTAAATGAAAAAAAATATAATATAATTATGCTTCAAAACTATTCAAATGTATAATTTAACACTATAAATTATTTTCATAAAAAAGTTCTGTTCAATTAAAATTTATTATTTTCACTATTCATCAAAATATAAAGTTATCAGAAAAACCCAAAAAATATAAAAACTAAATTTTTAAATCCCAATTCCAAAGAAGAAGTTAATTTTCATAAATTTAATGTATAAAAGTTTCAAATTTTGGATTTAAAAATATTTCACCATTAAAATGTGGTAAAATTTTATTTTTTAAAAAATACTTATTTTATCTGAAAAATTGAATTAGTTTTTATATTATGTCTAAGAAACATATTATATGGATGTTAAAATTATATGGATTATATAAAATTCAATATTAAGTTAATTCTATCCATAACTTCTTTTTGAACAGCTAATTTGGTAAGTCATGGTGCTCTCGAACTCGGTGTTTCATGTAGCGCAAGCTATAGAATTACTTTAAAAATATAACGTACTATGAAATCCTCGGATGTTACATGACTAGATTCTTGAGCCACATATTGATCGTACTGAACTCACTAACCTATCCTTGAGACCACATATCACATAAGACATAGATCTTGGGGAACATCTCTCTCTTATTTTTTTTCCTTTCAACTCACATGACATTGAAGCTACTTGGGGGTTCACATACATAACTATATATATATATATATATACATACATCTCAACTTACATGGTTAGTCATCAACAAACTCATATGAATTGATTCTCACAAGGCATATGTAATTGTGAATACCCCCATCAATATCATGATCTTATCTTGGTACACATGTATATATAATGGAATCACCCTTCCATGATCAGTATCAAATATTCAATATTCATAAAGTTAATCTATGTATAATTCCACTTATAAGATATATAATAATATACCATATTGGTTATTTCTCATATATTAAATAACTGAATAATTTTTTTCTTTTGGAAATAACATCAAACTATCCCCAAAAAAAGTTTTATGTTAAGGCATAACATGCATGTATTATCCAACTAGGGTCTCGAAAAATTGATTCTTTGAGTAAATTTATAGTTTACATCAAGGAACCTCATACTATTGATCAATAATAATTATCATTAGAATAAACATGTACTGTGGTTTAGTTGAAATTCATACCATTACAATGTTATATGCGAAGAAGATATATTTGCTGTTATTAACACATTATCGAACTAAAACATAAATCATCAATGATATAATTGAAATTCCTGTACAGATATTTCATGTGAATCCTATATTCTATATATGATGTGTAAACCCATGTCTCATACCAATGATCCAAGAGAAAAAACCACAATAAATCATAAATATAAAAAATCATTTTCTTTATTTGAGTTGAAACTATACAATTTTAAAAGAAGATAGCAGAAAAAACTAGCATATATCCTAAATAACCTAGAAATCCAATAAAAAATGGAGTTCATGATGCACAATTTTGACATCCGGTACAAGCGCCAACACATTCATGTGTCACCTATCTACTATCGCATAGAAAATAGTGGTAGATAATAAAACATAGATACACTAAATTGATTTCAATATGATAAAATCTCTCATATGACTTTGTGATGTCCCAGTCATATGATAATTGATTTTTTTCCAGACTGTAGATTCCACTAGGTCATTAGGAATGGCTCTCCCTGGGAAAGAGGTTAATTAATAGATGCATGGGGTCTATATTATCATTGTGGATATACTATAGCCCCATATCAAAGAGAAAAATAATATAAAAATAACAAAAACATATCCATAAATATAAACCATCCACCATAGTGTAATGATAAATACAAATAAAAAACAATGTTATAATAAATGAATATATGGGAGCATAAAATCACACTTACTCATGACCATTGTATCATAAAACATTAATCACGCACTGAGATAATCACATTTATAGAATAAATTAAATTCATAAAATATGTTTGAGTAGGAACCCCCTTCATCAATCCTCTTGAATCACAATATCCAAATTTAGTCCGATCTATCCTACGTGATCGTGTTATATTGGACATGTACCCTACCTGAACTTCAGAATTTTTTGTATCTTCTTTGGTTCCCAAGTACCATGGTTTCCAGAGTAGGGTGTGTGGAAAACTCAATTGGGAATTAGTAATTCAATCAGATATATTACTATAAATGTATTTTACATATAATATATGTTAAAAAACAACATAGAATAAATGTTAAATTAAATAATAATTGTTAATCCTCATATTATTAGATGAAGATCAATATCAACATAAACATTCTAAAACTTCTTCTACAGACTCTATGAGAATGTCACATAACTATTACAACCAATATTAGGACCATAAAAAATTCCTGGGAGCATGACTATGAAAATCCAGTAGTATCAGGATCAGAGGTCAATTATTAAGAAAATGTACAAGGTAATGCAGTAGTATTAGTATTAAAGGAAGAACCCTATGAAAATGTACTATGAAATTCAATTAATTTTTCATACAAATTCACGAAGTATATCCTAGGTATCTAATACAGTATCACATCTAAATCTAAGGACCATATCTAGTGAATTCCAAACTGTATCACAGATGTGTCCATATATGGTGTCCAAGTCATTCCAATCCAATCATTGATGCCATATAGGAGGGTTTCATCCGCTACTACTAATTCAAACAAACATTTAAATGGTAATCCAAAATTATCCCATATATCATCGATTCTTATGATAATTTTAGCAGAATTATAAACTATTATAAAAACATAGTGGATTTTCTGAATGGGAATATAAGTCACATAGTACCACTAATAAAGTCTTATTCCATGAAAATCATCCATGGAATATCTTGTATCTTAAATAAATATTTCTATAAGGTGTGTCACTAAAGTATCAACACATACATTGTATCTTGACAAGTTAATCCTTCTGATCATATCCATCCAAGAATATGAAGTCATTATCTTTAGTAAACAACCAAATATAATCAATATGGCTATAAAAAGATAAAATCGTCAATTTTGGTGTCATGGTGATAACCAATATCATCACTAAAAAATCCCCATTATATCATATTTGAGTTTATCTTATCAATAAGGTACCCACTAGTGTCCCCATGATCACATCAATCATGGACACCCCACACATGGGTCTCTTTATATCATACTCATCTATCATGTAAAAACACATCTCTATTGGGTAATATATCCATAAACCTTATCATGATCATATCATTGAATCACTATACTCATTTTATAATTCATTATATAATTGGTCTCAATAGATAGCACAAAGACTATCTCATATCCCAGGTTCTCACTAGGTTAATCCACACACAAATAGTATAGAAAAGGTCTATCTAGGTAATACCTACCTTGGAACACACATCACAATGGGGTAGGATGAATCACTCCCAGAACATTTCATATATCCCAAAATCATTAATTCATCTAAAGTTTGATACAAGGACTATCCCAATGCCATATTTCAACATTCTCCCCCACCTCTACGTGGATGTCACTATAGAAACCCATCACTAGGGACAATACTTCTAATTCATTTCATTTCATTTAATTCATTTAATTTATAACATTTAAGGTCCATGTATGTTAGGGCATTCAAATATTATAAATCCCTCAACCATTAGTGTTTGAGGCATCCTTCCAATGAATAGTGTTCTGCGATGGACCTCAATACATTTTTTTGTCCATAAGAATTTCATTTTGTTGAAACAATTCAATTAAATTAAAAATTCTAGTCCCCATTGAGAGAAATACCACATATCACATGATAATAATAAATAAAAAATTTCAATAACATTGGAGTAGTCTAATGGGAGTAGCTATATCAATTTGGAATTAATTCAATTTTGAAAATGAATTCTGACATCGTATAACTCAAACTCATAAAAGTCCTTCTAAGCATCATCCAAACACACTAGGAACTATATCATTATAAGAATAAAAAAAATAATTCATTATAAATAATTATAAATAATTATAAATTTTATATCAATTTATTCTAAATATATGTAAATTCATAAAACTCATGAGAACCACCTTCATATCGAATCCACAAGATACAGGAAGGGAAGCCCTGCCAGATGACCCCCAAACCTAACCAATGTAAACATACCAATTAATACACTCATTATAAAGACTGGTTTTTTATATTTTAATCTGAATATTTAATTAAATCAGCTTAGGGATGTACCTTAATCTAAACACTGAGAAATTTTTTTCAAACCCCATCTTGGGATACCTTATGGGCATTCATATAAACACCGAATTGTTATCATGTGATTCCTCCATGATCTCATGGAATTGTAGAAACCCCCTAAACAAACACCACATTGATATTAGTGGGAATAAATTATATTGTGAATGGAAGAGGTTATGAGTTTAACTTCAAAAGGAATCATTATCAAAACTCCCAAATATTCTTCCCAAATGTATGGTTATCAAGAAAGAAAAGGGTGTGTGTGAGTCTTGGAAAAAATAGATTTCTCCTATTTTATACATCCCCCCAAACCACCCAAACAATAATATAACAAGGATGTAATTTACCCCATATAAAATCACCACTTCAAAATTCAAATCGTGAACAGGATGTTCATGTTGTATTGTATTTAGGGGTAAGGGAACCCCCTAACCAAAATATATATAGGGAGTGAACCATGGTTCATGCCCTAACATCATTGAGTAAAATTTCCAAAAATCTAATATGAACACTATTTGTAATGTGAACCCCTTGACTCCCAAAGTGAATGGTTGTAGTAACTAATAATTCATCTCAATGTGACTTGACTCTTCCTTATCACTCATCCAAGCACTCATACCGTCATGTAGGTCCCATTTTTTTTTAAAATACACATATTAAGATTATGTCACACTATGAATTGTGGTTTCATCCTTAATTCTAAAAAACCCAATCAAAAAAATATAAATTCAAATTCCATTAGGAAATAAAACAATGAAGGGGTATTAAGTTTTACTCTTGAGGACAAATAAGATCCAATGAATACTATATGTCAATTTTCTAATTTACAGAAAAGTGAACTAGGTTACCAAGGGGAATAATCCATCTTGTAGTGTATACTACATGTTTTTTCAACCAAAAACAATTATTGACAATGAAGTTGGATAACATAAAATTTATATATGAAACTAGTCAACAACATTGTCTACAACCAAGAAAACCTACACCCAAATCGGAATACTGATCTTATGTGATGAATGAAGGAATTCTCCCATGTCATGAATTTCATTACAATATTAAATAAAATAATCTATTGGATTGAAACTATGTATTATATAAATTATCCCCCAAAAAGAATGGAAATATTTTTTTTTCAATTTTTCATGATTTTATCTAATCCAAAAGTAAATCTAGATCTCAATCCTTAAAAATAATGGTAAAAATATATTCAAAACTATGGTCCATATGAATTAAAATTCACCCCATGATCCTCTAGAAAAATTAAAGCATTCCCACCCTCTTGTAATCAATTAAGTTAACCTATACATTTATTACATAAAAAATCATCTCAACCCTCAGAATCCATAATGGATATAATTTATTTTTTATATAGATGATGGACCACTTGATTAAAATTTAAGAGTTCTATTTAATAAATAAATAATATAATATTTAAAATTTAATTTATAATGTGGATAATATTGTTCAATATTTGATATAAACATTACCCCATATAGTTCTAGCTTACATGGATAAAAATATAAGAGAGAATGTGAAATCTATGGACCAGTACTATGGGTGAGATCTGAAATAGAATAATAATAATATCAAATAAAATGAGAAAGACTAAAATTAATTGGAAAAGGAAAATAAGAATAATTATAATAAAATAATGATAAAAATGGGAATGATAGGATGAAAATTTTGAAACAAATGACCAAATATATAAGGCATCACATGAGATTTTGAAATAAAATAGACCTTTTATATTACTACCAGGGAGTATAAATAATGATAGAGTTGAATGTTGATATACTATGGTTTGTAATATTTATAATCAAATCTATATTAACATCTTTTTTATTTATTCTATTTAAAAGATGCTGTCTTATGAAAATTATTATATGAACTACTTCATAAAATATGGTTTTAAATGATCTAGGGGTAAGATTAATAAGTTAAAATATTTTTTAAATTGTAAAAAGAAATATTATTCCAACTCAATGATATATTTATTTCTAATAAATCACACACACAATTTTCCTATGTAGAGTTGGTTAATCATTTATGTTCCCAGATAATGTTTTAACAGATTACAACTTATTTGTCAAAAATTACCTTGGTAACCTAATTATGGTCAAATAAGTCATTATTATATCATCTCTATAAGAATAATCCTGAAATAATATATATATATATATATCAATTATAGTTTAAAACCAACCATGAAATTTGGTCACATAAAATTAACTATGTTACAATCATTGGGACCGTAGGATGTACATAGGAATTTGTAGTGTTTACATTTTTTGAATGATCATTATAGAAATGAGGTGTAACATCCCCCAATCAAGCAATATCACACGTTTCCATTAATGGTTTTCAATGAGACCTCTATCACACCTCCCTATATTCCAGAGGATGGTGACTAGTAGAGGGGTGTGACATGTATAGGTGGGAGACTATACCCCAAGGATTATGAGTTTACAACATAGTGGAAAATATCTAGTAACAATTAATAAATATTAGAGGGCCAAAATAATAGGAACATTATAATATAATAGAAACTAAAGATAAAATGCAAATGGAAAATATGAATCGTACTAAGTAATAATGTAATGATGTGATGGAATTTAACTCAATTTCATACTAGAAAAAATAAAATTAAAAAACTATAAGACTCAAATAAAGACTCAACTGTCCCTGATTCAGAAACCCACATTAGTCCCATTGCAAAAATCCAGCTCATCTATCTTTGAAAATAAACTCTAGGTCCCATTTCTAATTTCCAAAACTTCATCCATGTAGTCTTCTAGGGTAGAAAAACTATGTCCCAAATAGAGTGTGAGTATATCTCAGTAGTTCGACACCACTGGGTCTGGACAAACCATCTTTATAATAATTGTATATAATAATGTGAGATATATTTTTATTAATTAATTCATTAATTTAATAAAATAAAATAAAATACTTATCTGTATCTATGTCGGAATATCTCTTAGCTTGTCTCAGAAATATTCTAAACAAAACACTATAACAATGGTGAAACAACATTCTTTGGCGTCATTCTAGAATGTCTATAATCATGACTTGTAATATTTCTAATGAAAACATTAAATATAGTATAATAATAATTGTTCATTTTAATTCCCTATAATAATTATAGAATTCTGGTTAAATAACTATAGGAATTACAACCTTGGACTGGGCTGAGATAGCTCAGTATAATAATTACATAATGGGACTGGGTTGAGCCCATAAATATAACCAATATAGAATTCAGTTCAAATCCATATAAGAATTACAACAAGGTACTGGGATGATCTAACTTAATATAAGGATTTTGTTATAATTTTGAATGTTCTCAGGCCACTCCTGATTTATAAGAATTTCAATATGAATTAGAAAACATTTAATAACAACAAAGATATCACAATATCAAATAATAATCCTCAATGGTTAACTATGTCAGTTACCATTTCTCTTTCAATTACCACTTTCATTTTTAGCACAATTGACCAATAGTAAAATAAATAAGTAGTAATAAATAACATAGTGATTATACATCAATAAATCACCTAAGGTCTCATGTCATGCTTAATAATTATTAATCCATTATACAATTAAATTATATTCTAGGTTATCTCACCCAACAGGTAGCCATAAGCTATGTAACATTAATATTGAATCCAATAGACTCTAGGGAATACTCACATGTATTATTTAACAAATTTAGATGAATGTTGTGTTTGTGAAATCATATTATTTCATATACAAGGAAACTTATCAAACAATAAGTTTAATATTTTGACCACCAACCTTTATCTGGCGAAGAAAAAAATGATTCCCATAGAAAACACCCATGATGAAGAAGGGATAAACGTAACCAAAACCCCATAACATGTATCAAATGTTTTATGAAGACATCCAGAAGGTTGGTTGAAACACCAAAATCCCTAGTAGGTTGACATATGGTTGAGAGTAGAAGAATAATGTGACATGAAAGGAATTATAATCTACACTAAATTATTTAAAATAGTATGTTGAGGAATTAAATGGAATCTAATACTATTACATGTCATGTGACTCTTTTTAATGAGATATTTCACAAAGCCCGTATCCTTGTATAAAAATATTAAAAAATGAACCAAAAAGTACATATCATGTAATCCATTTACACGATGTGTAAATTTTCAACATATGGGTTTTCATCCCCATTTCCTATCACACAACTATAACCCCCTTTAATGATTTTTAGCATACTAAGAACCCATGTAAACACATAAACCACTTATTAAGGTGATCCATTAATTAGAAAAAACACACATCCATAAATATTATCTAATTTTCCCCACGTAAGGATCTCTATGTAGATCCTCTCCAGTTTTCTCATGTTTCCTCACAACAAAAGATTATGTTTATTCAAAAAACATACCTCCATGATGAAAATAGAACTACTAAGGTTAAGTGATGAGGAAATACTAAAATGGAGTAATTTTAATCAAAAACTCGGAGAGATATGTAACTGAAAAAATATGGTATCTTTCAACCTCTCCACTATATATTAAGTCATCCGTGAGATACTCCAAAAATCACTATGTTGTCCCAATGAAAAAGTCTAGCCACTATGTTTTCATATCAGACTCCCTCACATAGGTCTCTTCATTAACTCACAAATTCTTCCATTACTCCCAAACTGAATGTACAGTCCTACCCTGAAGATATATCTCACTAAGATCCACAACCTATATCAAATGCTTTATGATGGAATCATCTGCACCAATCTCGATGCCTTCCACTTCTATCACATGTGAAAGGTCTGGATGATATATATGAAGTAGTGAAATGTGAAATACATCATTGATGTCACTGTAGATATTTTGAAGGGCCAAATGGTACACCTTTGGACAGACCTTTACGACTATCTCAAACAACACAACAAACGAGGGTGCTACTTTTTCCATTTTTTCTGATATAAAATTTATCTAGTCAATGTAAACCCAAAAGAAAACATTATGACCATCCTTTAATTCCAATAGTTTTCTCTAATGGTCAATATATTATTTTTTCCTGCTCTGTGTGGTCACCGACTACTATCTGATCAACTAAAATTCCATAGACATCTCCCACATGAGACTATTCCTAACAATAATTAAATCACCTACATCCATCCAATAATGAGGTGAATGAAACAAAATGTCATAAACATTCTCAACTAGTTAAATTTGGATAGATACATGGAAGATATTATTATATGAAAACTTTATACATTCCTTAATTTTCCCCCATAAACCACCATAATCTATAACACAACCTTATAAAATAAACTTGAGAACCCGAATAGTCCTATCAGATTGACCATCAGTTAGAGGATGATAGGCTGTGCTCAAAGAATATATAATCTCAGATCCTTTTGAATACCCTTCAAGAAACATAACGTTAATTGAGGGTATCTATCATAAATGATACGAAATGGATGAAAACACAAATTAACTACCTCAAAAACATAAATAATTTTCTTATCATCAATAATGATGATATCCTTAATTGGTAAGAAGTGGGATACCTTCTTCAATTGATCCAAAATAACCCATATATCATCATTCTTATGGGTTGTTTTGGGTAATCATCTAAAAATATCCCTAGTGAAATCATCCCATTTCCACATAGGAATATGTAAAGGATCCAAAATCCCATTTGGCCTATGATTCTATTCATTCTATTATTGACAAGCGAAACACCATGCCACAAAGACTTACCCTTCTTTCTTCATTCCTCACCACTAGTACTATCTAAGGATATCATGATATACATTTTTCAAACTAAGACGTACCTCCCATAAATAATAATGAATCTCTTTAATTGGTTCATTTTTCCAGTCTATATAAATCCCTACTCACCAACATAAAATAATAGAATTACCAATTTGAAGATACTATCATTATTATATCTCTAAACCATATAAGTTGTATCTTAGAATTAATCCCTTCAGATTAGATAGCATCTCAATCATAATAATGTATAAAATCACGAGTATAAAAGATGTCAAAGTTAGATATAATCATCCATGAGATACCTAAACATATTGATTCATGTCTGCAAAGAGATCCATTATCTTCTACTAATCACAATACTCATATAATTACAATGATTGTGTCTTTTTCTCAATGAATCAGAAATGATGTTAACTTTTCCATGGGTACAAGCCCACTCAAAGATGAGAGACTAAAGATACTCATCCCCCCTCATCTTTTGAAGCTTCAGGTCCCACTCATAGAAGATATACATGAGGCACTTGTGGTGTGTGTACACCAAAAACCTCTCACATATGAGATAATTCCTCTAGAATATCAGGTTATTTACCAATATGGGTAACTCTAAGTCTTGAGTAGGATAATTCATCTCATGTGGTCTTAGTTTCCTTGGTTAGAATGCATATAATTAATCCTACTACAATAGAACAACTCTGAGTTCAACTCTGAATATGTTATAGTACAATATATATGCTTTGTGAGGCAAAGGTAACATGAGGATAGGTGTTAAGGTCATCCTTCCATTCATAACTTTAAAATATATCATTCATGATTAATACCAAACAAAATTCTCCCATTTCTTGGTTATACCAGATATCATTTATGCCAAATGAGAGAAATCCTTGATAAAATATTAATAATAACTAGTTAATACCAAAATGCATTGATTCAGGAAAATTCTCAAAGTATGTTCTCATTATACCATGGAAGAAACATTCTCTGGGTCCACTGACACTCTTTCCTCTTAGATAAAATGGTCCATTAATTAGACCTTATTAATCTAGAAACTGAATTTAGTTATGTTTTAATAAATCTAATAATATCTCAATGTAATCATCATGATGTCAATATTTTGGGAATAATTGTCTGTTGATCATAAGTTCAGTAATATATCATTAAAATCCCACTGAAAACTGATTTAGAAAATTATTAAATATTTGATTCATCAATCTCATGAATATCTCTAGTGTGTTAGGGAAACCAAACCAAAAGACTATGAACCATAACAAACCACACCTACTTCTAAAAGTATTATAAAGTATTTATGAAGGTATCACCCTCAAATTATGGTATCCTAATCTCAAATCAATCTTAGATAAGTTCTATTCCCCTATCAACTGATCTAATAGATAATTGATTTGTGGAAGAGGATACATAATCTTAATCATCATTATGTTAAATCCCTGATAATCGACACCTAAGTGCAGATACCCATTAACCTTCTTGGTTAAGAGAACATGAGATCCTCAAGTAGATGTAATAGTTCATATGAAACCATTATATTCTAGATCTTCCACTGAAAATTGTAATCTCTATGATCTTCTCATTAAATTTTTTAAGGTGCGAGAGAAACTGGATTTTCTCCTGGAACAAACTCAATTGTAAACTAGATCTCTCACATTTGGGGTAAAACTAAGATGTCATTAGGGAAAATTACTCAAAATGTTATACCACCAGAGGAAAATAATACTACATAATTGCACCATCATCTAGATCATGAATGGTTGTATGAGCCATGAGATATTTCAATCTTTATTGAATTGGTCATGCATGACCATCATAAAGATCCCACTAACCCTGGTGAAAGAAACCTCCCTCTAGAGGTAAGTAGGTAACTCTCCTTTGTCAATAGTTCATATGAAACTATTATATAACCAACAAATCCATATAAATAACCATGTCAAATCCTATTATTTATTTAAAAAATGCTTCCCAAAAGAAATGGTAACCACCAATCTCTGGTAAACACTCCTTGAAACGATTGATATTCTATGACCACACTCCCATTAGTGTGTCAATTGTTAAAACACCATACATTCACTAAAAATCCAAGACAAAAACATTTTATAAAATAGAGGATACAAAATAAATTTATTCTGATATGTTAAACAAAATAAGCTATGTTAGAAGATACAAAAATTGTACCTCTAATAGTAGATGGTCATGCATTAACGATAACTGGAGTAGTTTACAAAACATGTAGATGACATGTACCATTAAAATGGGATCTTTTCTTACTATATTGAGCTATTTTACCTTCTATGTATGTATTCTCTTGCACTTTGTAACCATGTACCCTTAATTAGACTAAAATTCTAGTGGAACTTTAGCTACGAGCTTGTTGAGGGTTAACTGATCCACTTATCTGCTTAGGTGCTTGTCCTAATCCCCTTACACTAGTCTAATGTGTAATGTTTTCATAAAACCTATGATAACAACCTAGTATTTCATATTTATTAACAACAACTATAATGTATCGAAATTGGGGTACCTATGGAAAAAAATTCCACACTTGTAGCACTGTAATGGAACATGGTTCTGAGATGGATGTAAAATTTCTTGACTTCTCAACCCACTACAGCATTGCTGAAAAATGTCATAGCGACGCAACATTACACTATAATAATAGTTCACAATTTTCCCTTCTAAAATATATCCTCTTCCTTGAGACTCTATCAGTTTTCCTTTCTTGACGAGTTCCTGATTCATCACGTCCCCAAAATTTCTCAAATTAAAAACATTCACAAGTTTTTTAATCTCATAAAGAAACCCATCTTGAAAATTCCTCACCCTAAGGGTATAACTAGATTCCAAATATGGCACAATGTCCCATAGGTCATTGAAATTCCTAGTATAGTACATGTATTAAAAGCCTACCTATTTAAGATGCATGAATGGAATAGCATTTTAATCACTCAATGCCTCCTGATATATATATCTTAATAACATCATCTTGATGTCCTTACAATATAGTTAATCCTAATATAAAGCTTCCTCCAGAATATCCCACCAAATATTGGTAGGTCCAAAAATAATTAATGTTGAAAGCTTCTCCCTCCTATCTGAGTGTGTCTCATGAAGATTAATGATTTTCTAGAAGAACATAATCTATAACTTGACCTCTTGGGGTTGTCCTTCTACAATGAACGTATGTGTATGTTGTAGTTGAAACTCTCTTATCAGTTAATACACCAATAGTATGATATGAACAATATCCCTTTACATTTATCACAAGAAAGTCAGGAAGCTTTGGAAGAGTTGAACATCAATATAAACCCTTCAATCTATAGTAATCACTGGTTCAGCTACGTGAGCAGTGTTCTGATTACATATCTCTTAACTCTCAAGTTGAAGACAACAAGGAGTCATTTAATAAACAAGAATTAAATATCGTAGAGCTTTGGGAAACAACATAGTCAACCTAAAATATAGAAACCCAATCTTTTCATTCATGGATATTAAATAATTTTAGATTATTATTCATCACATTAAAAGATTACATGCTTGAGGACTATAATTTTTCATTGTTTTTGGAAACACGAAAACATAATCTTATATCTTGGTTAATGTTCTTCAATATCACACTTAATGATCTCCCCATTTAGTTCTCCTACTTAAAACCTTTATTCGTAACACAGGGAATGGAAATATAAGAAAGGAGTTACCTCTGATTATCTAAAAGGATAATCAATGGAGATATGTAATCATAACATCAGAATAAGGGTATGAAACTAAAATCATAACACTGAATGATCATACCCAAAATATAAAATATCATAATCAAGACTCATAGAATAAATATTGGTAGTTCTTAAGACATGTAACATAAATAAATAAGTAACATAATCAATGATAGAATAAAATTTTAATAATACGTAGAATTTTGGAATACACAAAATAATAGAAAATCATATGTGAAGGATACCTACCACTACCCTCACAATAAGTTACAGTTTGGCTAATAACCTATGTAAATTCATCAGGCTTGGGATGAACACCCATGTACCATAATGTTTCAGGCTTGAGATTACCTCCCACGTACCCTATTTTTATGGTATTTGGACTCCCTCCATTTTATCCCCTTGTTACAGGCTTGATATTCCCTCCTATTCACCCTTGTGTTATGGTATTAGTAAGACCTCCGGTGTACCCTATTGTTATGGTCTTGGGATTCCCTCTCGTGTACCCTCTTATTAGAGGATTTGGATTCCCTCCCATGTACCCTCTTGTTATAGGCTTGGTATTTCCACTAGTGTACCCTCTTGTTATGGGATTGGGATTCCCTCCCATATACCCTCTTATTATAGTCTTGGGATACCCTCCCATATACACTCTTGTTATGGGATTGGGATTCCCTCCCATATACCTTTTGATCTCATAGTGCATTTACCATTACCCAATTAATTGGAGTGGGATATAGGTCCCACCATTAACATAATTAAATTATACACACTTATTCCACTAGTTAATAAAATACTCTTCATTTCATGACTCATGAAAAGATATTGGTTTCATAAAAAACATATCAGAATCCAAGCAATTAAATGGGTATCATAAAAAAATTCAATCATATCATAACCTATGTTAAACTAATATTTTTCAAAGTAATTTAATCATAGAATAAACCATATAAAATTAGGTTTTATAATAATTTTAACATGGTACATACCATGAAAGATAAACTAGTTTCATAAACAACTATTCAACTTAAACTTAAACCATTTAGAGATTGAATGTGAATGGTACCCATGGATCATAACCATAGTAATGAATATCTAAAGACCACAAATTTCATCTTATATAGAAAACTATTCTGATTTATAACATAATATATTTCTTTATGAAAATATCCATTCCTCTTGGAAAAATGACTTTAAAAACATAAAACACTATGAAAACCATTTTCTTTAGAAAACATAAAAACATATAAAGGATGCAACATTTTTTAAAAACATTTTAAACATAAAAATATTTCAAAATAATTTTCCTTATGAATTAGACTAAAATATAATTTTAATTTATTTGGAAACCATTTTTATAAAACTTGGTTGTGAAAGAACACATAATTCTGACTGAATGGATAAATAAAGTCAGATTCCTTTAAAACCTTTTATTAATTATCACATGTAAAAGAGTGTATATAAATGGTAAAATTAAAAGAATATGTCATAATAAATTATATAATAATAAATTACATGATTATACCTGAGATATGTATCATAATATTTCATCAATGTAAGAATAATCATAAACAATATCGATAAACAAAGAGATTGTTGTAATAAACAATTACTACTTTGGTAAAACTGAATCCCAATCCCCATGAAATAATAAAATTACAAGAAGATTAAAATATATTGAAAATAATAATTTTCTAGATGTATGAATTCAGTGAGGAATTATATACACCACATAATATAATATATTCACATATCATAATATACATGTAAACGAAGGCAAATTAAGAAAAAAATCCTTTACTAATTGGTATATTTTGAACCTTAAAGCCCATGAAAGAGGGACACTAAAATGGATATATAAATCCCAATAATTATATATATTTGAATCATAAAATACATATATGGTATCTATACACATATCATTCAAGACACATGTGGTGAACATGGATTTTGTCTCATGAGAAATAAAAGTGATAACGGAAATCCACTAACCACATGAGTAACTTTTAAATCATGATATTCGTGAAAGAATAACATAAATTGAAATATTTAATAAATTAATATAACTAAAAAACATTATATAACATGTATCTGGTCATCATATATAGAACACAATAAAAATAAGTGCTAAATATAGCATATATCTCATAGAAATAAAAGTGTGAATAGAAACCCCTTACCTTAAGTCTCAAATTTATTCACACAACTTCAGAACTATTTTTTAATATGTATAAATTTATTATAAATATACCATGGAACCATAATCATATATATCATTCCATATAAATTTTATATTATCTTTTTATTAACCATTTCATGTTTATTTTATGTTTCAGGTAATAATCACGTTGTTTTGACTTGTTATTTTTGATCCTATAAGATATATCACAATTTACAAATCTAAATAATATAAAACATGATATATATATATATATTAGATATATTCAGTATATAATTATTTACTATAATATATAAATTATATAAATCAGAAATAAAATAAATTAATCATGGAGATGGTAGGACCTACGTACACTTGATCACTATTTCCATTTTATTGACATATTTTAAAAGAAAGAAAATTAAATGATATTTAAATATATATCTATATATTTATATAAATATATATAAATTTATATATATATATATATATTAATTCTAGTATAATTAATATGTCATAAATATTAAATATTTTTATTAAACCCATCGTTAATTCATTCCATGTAAAGCATGAAATAATCACATTACATTAAAGAGGTTGTAGTCCACAAGTCTAAAAAATGTTATCGTATACCAAAAAAATTAAATACATGAAGGAAGGAGATATATAATAATTCCAGAATCATAATTACACTATAAATATCATATATATATAGTATAAATAATTCAATTATATCATTAATCCCAACCATGATTTTTGGTAATAAAAGAACGAACGACATTGGTTCGTTAGGCGGTAGTCTACCGTACACACGAACGATGATTATGTATCCCATTTGATGGAATTATGTATATGTATAGGTTGAACCATTAATATAACCAAATTTGATTATATTTATGATACCAAAATTATTATATATACATTTAATATGAATAATTTAGGGACTGGATGATCATATATAATAAAAATTCTTGTTGAAGGATGTTACCTCTTCTTTTGTAAATTCCATTTGGTTTGCACCAGAGGACTAACAAGGTTTTATTTTTTCCCAAAGTAAGTATAATAGTATAAGAGTAGGGATGTTGGGAGATTATTTTGGCATGGTTTGGAAGATCCAATGGGCTTGAGAGGTTTGAATAAGAGAGGGGTGATTCCATTTTATAGTGGAAGAGGAGTGTCATTCTTATAAATACAAAAAGGAAAACACTATTGAGATGTATCCCTTACATAATGGGCCTAAAATAATCATTAATTTCCAATAAAAATATGATATGTTATAAATATGTTTATAAAATTTATTTTAAGCATGTTTCTAGGTTAATTTTCTACTTATGATAAAGTTTAACGCAAAATATACTTGTTTTTAAATTAGTTGTTGTAATTAATTTAAATATATTTCACTAATATTTTTGGTATAAAATATGTCAAAATCATTATAAATTAAATATTATGATGATTCCAAATATATATTCCATTTTTAAAAAATATAGACACATAATTACCGTAAATTAATTTCAAATTAACCCCATAGATAGGACGAAACAATTGGTTTTTATAGAAAAATGTTCAAATGTTTAAAATGTTTTTATATCCAATTTCAATAAGAAATTGATTCAAATGACCCAAATTGTATAAATATATTTTCAATGGATATAAATATATATTAAATATAATTTAAAATAAAATTTAACTATATAAATAAATTATACAAAAATTTAATTTTCAACTAATTTTCTTAAGTAATGAAAAAATGTAACATGTTCGATCGCTTGAGACCACGCTTTGCTTGCCTCTATAGTTAAAATATTGTTTAACCATTGGTGAATTTCAAATCATTTCCATTATGAAGATTTCCTCTCATTCTCCTTTTGATTTTTCTCTTTATACATAATTCCCTCTCTCTGGTTCTCTGAATATTTTTTTGAACGGGGTTTCATATGGATAAAATGTAGCATTTAGGACGAGTCCATCTATCAAAGTAATTCTTCTCCATCCATCTCCCCTTGCATAAAATCTACTTGACCATCATTTCTTAAGAATACCTACTTTGATGTGGCACTCTAACATGTTGGATGGCACCCATGTGCTCATTTTCAAATCCTCATCATTTGAGGAGGCATTAGATCTTCACAAATGAACAATGGTGATATGATTTGTGGAATAAAATCCACTAATTAGTTGTTCCAAACATTCATAGGATCTTGGGACCTTAGTGCTCCTACTACTATCTTGGTCCCCAATTGACATTGTTTATAAATAATCTTGTCCACCCTAGATTATTTTATTAAGTCCTCATCTCTTATCCCTAAATCAATTAGCCACTATCAATTTAATATCATCCATTGGACCATTGATGTTCATAAAGGGAATGAGTCCCCTCGGGAGTCAGTTTTGGGGATTCTTATAGGGATCCCTCATCCTTTCATCAATTTCTCAATTATGTGAAGGATTATGGGCTTTTTAGGTGGGTTCCTATATACAGATTATTTAATTTTTCAACTCCATGATGCGTCTGTAACATAGATCTATGTAGCTAGGGATTTATCTCCAGTTCTACCATCCTAGATACTTATCATTGTTGAAGGTGCCTTATATTTACAGAATAGTTTTTCTACCCTGTCCCTTGGCATTCATGAAAGCATTTCCACTTCCACAACCATGATTTGTTAATGTACTAGAGGTAGTGAGTAGATTGAGTGTATTCGTGGCAGATGACCTTTTCTCTCATTTTCTACTTAACTTTATCATCCTCTATCTATCAGACATGTGAGTTCAACCCTATTTAGGAGACGTAATCCTATTCTAGTGGTGATTAATCTTCTTCCACTCTATCTTTACATCATTCTATTCAAGGTTTTTATTTTTTACCCCATTCAACCCCTTCTATATTTTCCAATCCTTCCCTCTGCCCAGTGCTGGTTCCTTAAAAGCCAATTCGTCCTTTCTTCTTCATCCTGGGGGGATCTCCACCAACCCAAATCCTTAGGTAATACATATAGTCAGTTCAAATGATATTATCCCTATAGTTTTTATGCATAGTGGTACTTTTCCTGGGGTCCATGTATCCTTGGATGAGTTAGATGTTGTTGTTGGGGAACATCACTGTTTGGTTTCGCATGGACAAGAGGATTTTTTATTGGATGGTTGTTACTATTATTGAAATTTATAGCTGTATATTCAATTAATGTTTCTAACTCTTACATTGTATTATTATTGTCTTTATGGATGAAACATTCTCATCTCTATTTCCTACTTTGGATCTGAGTGTATCTTTCATGAGATCGCAATCCAAGAGGGGATATTATTTTCCTATTCATCAATCAGAAATTCATTCTTCACGAGGGGAAAAATCTAATCACACATGGTTTCAATGATTTCTTTAATATTTTGGAATATTCATTGCATTGGTAAACATGTGAAAATGTATATTTTTTCTACTGAAATTTATGGGAATAAAATTTTTATTTTTGAAATTCTTCATCCTAAATACAATTACTCTATGATTATTGATTTTGCCAACAATATGGGATTACATGATTTCATGAATGATGAGACCGTAGAACACTATATCTGGATTTTCTATAGTAACTTGGTTTCAGTTAATATTATTATTGGATATAATAAATATATCATGGGGAAAGTTATAAATATAAATTATTCCTAATTTATTTCCTCTGTATATGCTAAGCCTGGCCCTAGGATAAGGGATCTTATTTGGATGAACCATGAAGTTTTTGATCATGGAATCATGGATTGGCTAATTGGGGGGGACATCAATTTTATATTGGATCCTTCAGAGGAAATGGGTGGATGGGAATATAATTGGAAGGATATGAATGGTTTTTTTCATTCATTTGTTGGAATATCATATTAGGACTCATATTTGTTGGGGATAAATTTACCTGCTTCAATAACCAGAAGGGAGGAAATCATTTCTGGTGAAGGATTTATCATTTCTATCTAATATTAATGTTTTCACTAAATATAAAAATACTAGTGTCCTTTTTCTCAGTTGTTATCTTTCTTATCACTCCCCTATTATGTAACGTATTAATATTGTAGGGGAAATTGCTAAGAGTCCCTCATATAAAAAACTATCACTCAATGGTTTAGGATTACTAAATAAAACCCATTCAAGACACTATACGACTTGGATTTCACAAAAAGATTAGGTGATTGATGCAGGAATTTCAATTCTAGATTGGAAACTGATCCTTGGGATTTTGGAACTTGGAAATAATGGAAATTGAAATTTATCTACCAAAATCAAATCATTAAGAGTTATAGAATGATTATTTATTCCATGGGATCACTGAAAAAAAAAATTATCAGACATAATACTCGAATAAGAACATGTTTCTCATGAAAAATCCAAACATAAGTGTTTAAAGTGTGGATAATGAAATACAATATTCTTTGAAGGCTATTTTAAGGAGAAGAAGTGGGTTACATCCACTAACATACACTATGAGGATGGATCTTTCACCAATGGTATGGATGTTGTCGGTATTATGGTGGAAAATAATTTTATGTCCCTCTTTGCAGGTGTTAATCTGGCCATGTTGGAAGGACATTGATGGGGTCAGTTGATATTATGGGATATTATCCCTAGTGTGGTGTAGTATGATTCCAATTTGGAGTTTGAGGGAATCCCATATGAAAATGTGATTTCCAAGGGGTCCACATATTTTAATCAAGAGCATTCTCCATGACTTGATGGATTTCCTACCTCATTCTATGTGCCCTCTTGGGTGGTTATTAAGGAAGAGATTGTGAACATAATTTATGATTTTCTCTATGTGGGTAGTATGTCATGGGTGTCTTGTGCAACAAAACCTAATCTCCATTCAAGGTCAATGGACCCCTATTCTAAAAAACATTAGATATGAATCATTACGTGTCATTTTTCATTCAGGTGCCTTGATATTTTGTCCAAAATAATAATCTAAGATTATAGTTATTAGTGTATTTATAAGGTACTCCATGTATTTTTTTTATGTAGGTCCACCAAAGATTCCATTTCTATTTCCCAAGGGATGATTTGGGGCATGAATAGGATGTTTCTAGGTTCTAACATGGAAATTAAAATTTACATGGATATTAATTATGAATGGATTTAATGGGGCTTCATATTGAATTTTTTTCATTCAATGGATTTTATTGGTGGTTATCTGACTTATTCTTCATGTTTTTCATTTGAAATTGGTTTCAATGAATTTCATTGGCAGGAAATTATGTTTTTTAAACTAGTGTGTGGCCTGAGACATGGATATCCTCTTTATCCTAGAACCTTCTTTTGGACTCAATATTAGTATAGTAAATCAATGACTATTTCCAATCATAACAAAATAATCCATCCATTCTGTTTTTGGTATCACGTCAATGGAATATGCCATCATATTTTTTCATATGACATCATATTATTCATTAACAAAAGGAAAAAATCTCTCATGTGGATTTCACATGTTATGGAGAAATATTGTGAGTGGATTGTCCAATATACCATCTAACATAATAGTACTATTTATGTCTCAAATTTTTTTCCAAGAACTATGCTTAAAATAATGAATATATTATGATATTTAATTGAAATTACATCTAGATGGATTACATGGGATCCCCTATCTCTCTAAGAGGTTTACACATCCACCACTATAGGAGCTTGGTTGCAAAAAAAAATTTGGTACATCATAAAATGAAGGAGTAGATTGCTTTATTTTTTGGAGGATTATTACACTCATAAATTTTGTTACTTAATATATTCTAATTCATCTACTCTTATTTCTAATCATCCAAAGAGAGGTGATTTGAAATATTGTGAAAATCATGTTATATTTTTTTGGGATGCCTAGATGGCTATTCGGTGTGACTTGGCATGATGGGATAAAACAACCAAACTAGTGGAGTATGGTGGTATTGGACTCATTAGAATTGTTGATACCATATACATCCTATAACCCAAATTGGTTTCGAATGCTCTGGATGGGATCTCATTGTAGGGTAAGTTTTTAATTGGTAAATATGGAGATGATACTTACGATCTGACAGGTAGGTTATCCACACCGTGGAAAATGCTATGTGAACACCTTCTTGAGATTCATTTTTAATCGATATGGATTTCTAGGTGATGTGGGATCAAATACAAGAAACAATTTTTTTGAAAAATGCCTCATATTTTATAGGCTCTTGAACCATTATATTTAGTTTTCAAAATCCTATAATTTTCTGAATTTCAGTTAATCCACCCTCGACCCACAGCTGTGTGATTTTTTCAACACCATCCCACTTTCCTCTGATATTAATATGTTTTTCATAAATGTAATAATATCAATGACCTTATTATAGAAGTGATACAATATTTCTTACTACGTTAGTCCAGATGAGGGAATGGGTAAGATTATATGATGAAAAGAAATTTTGATCAAGTACCATTTTCTTATGTGGAGTATATAGAACTATGATCTTCCAACTAATGAAACTATAAAACATAACAGAGTCATCATGTTGTATAAGTGTTTTTTTCTTAACTCCAAGGAGGAATCAACTAAAAACATTTTTTTAGGGAGATTAGGCATGGGAGGTGCAGAACAGCTTCAAGAACCTTATTACCATTGATATTAAAGAATTATATGGTGAAGTCTTATATTATTACCAATTTCCTGGTATGGAAGGAAATGGATTCTATATGAAGGTGATTGAAATATTTATTTCAACTAGTTTTTATACCATTTGGATTCATATAAATAATGAATGGGTGGATGGTCATACTAAATCAAACATGGTCATGTACGGTTGGTCTAATATTCTAGCGATTAATCTCAGGATCCTTCTAAATTGAAGGAAAAATTATTTTTATACGAGTTTGATAATTAATGGAGGTATTTTTTATATTCTTTTCAGAGGGTGTCTTTTATGGGTAATTGGGTCTGATGGAATCCACCTTGTACTGCCTTAAAAAGCTCAATACTGATGGATCCTACAATACTGGCTTCATGAGAGGTGGATGTGTTGTATTTAAACCTAGTGGTCCAGTGGTTATTACATTCAGTAGTTTTTATGGACATGGTGACCCTTTTATTATGGAGGTTATGGATTATATTAATGGTATGGGTATTTCCATCCAAATAATACCACACTCACTAAGATTGAAAAATATTCTTTAGTTATATACAACTGCCTCCATGGAATGCATGATGTCCATGATCTATTATTTATATTATTCAAGATTGAACGGTTTATATAGAAAGGTCACACTTGAATCATTCATGGAGGGAACAAAATTATGTTGCGGATAGCCATTCCTCAAAGTTGAATCGGAGAAACATTCTCATTATTTATTATAATCTATGTTCATTTCCAACTAAGTTTGCTGATTTTGTTCGGGATGATGCCATGGGTCTCCATTAAAACCTACCTCCATGACCCTAATGTGTATTTTTCATCCATATTTACTCTAAATAAAAGAACCTACTTTGATGATGAATTAATATTTTTTTTATTCATCAAAAATTGAAACATCAATGAAAAATACCAAAAAATAACACAATGAAAATTTTTACATCCTTCTATAAAAACAAGAGTTTATTTTTTCAAATAAAAATTATAAATTTGTGAAAAATTAGTTCAAAATAAATTCTTCCAAAAAAGGTAGTAAAACAACCTTTTAGACAAATATACCTTTTAGGCCCAAAATGGGATTTGTTATAATTTTATTCCTATAAATCTTATTTGATGAATGTTAAAACATTTAGCTAAATAGATTTCATTAATTTGTCTCAATAATATGGATTAATTTAATTTATTAAAATATAATTTCATTTTTATTATAAAAAATATTTTTTTATAAAAACACATCAATTATATTCTATGATTTTTTATTTTAATTTATAATTAACAGATAAAATTAATTCCTTTTATTAAAAATTTGTGAACCATATTTTTCATAATTTTGTTTATATTATTCATATATTCCATTCTAATAACTAAGTGAAAACTATAATAATATTTTATTTATAATATTTTAGTTCCAAAAAACTCAGTCTTGTATGTAACATAAGCAATAGAAGAAACTCAGTATTGTGATTAACACAAGACAAACATTGTGTTTCATGTACTAGAAGATAATCTATGTGTTTTATATGGTGAAAGATTAACGTGGTGTAGAATATAATTTATGACATACATAATGATTTTCTATAATAAGAATTATATTTGTCGTAATGTGAAATGAAGAATACCAATGTGATTAAAATAATTCGTAAAAAATGTTTTACAAAATTTCATGGTGTTACATCAATAGGTGACTACAATAGAGAACCACTAACTCCTAGTCTCTATAAGCTAGGCATACAAGTGTTTTAGCAAGGCATGTCAATTATTTACATTTATTAGATAAAATAGATACCTTATATAAAATTTCAATATGCATATATATATATCACATGAAAATAAAATTTTCCCTATCATGAACAATGCTTGTCTATATATTCCTATGTGCTTATTATGATACATTAATACTCATATCACACCCTACCAGGCCATGATTATAACCACACAACATTTGAATCACCCATGGTGAAATAAAATAAATTGTAACTAGAAAATAGTATAAACATAAATACCATATCTAGGCACATAGATTTTTCCCCCATACATGGGTTAGATACACAAATGCACAGGATCATTACTATGTCTTGACATATCATTGTATTGTTTCCATTCCCAATGTAATAATAAAATAGAAAAGAAACATGGTTTCCTTTGATACCATTTTATATTGTCACCCAATCTATCAGTCTCTCACATTGCCAGAAAAGACATGTTATGAGAAGTCAATTGTGCCTCCCCATATACAATAGGATGTCGATAATAAATGGTTGTGTGATCGGTAATGTGGGGATACTACACATCTTGTATTTAGACATTAAAAAACATATGAAAATATTTGAAAATAATAAATAAATATTAGAGAGTCAAAATAATGGAAACAATATAATAAAGTGGTAACAAACAACAAAAAACAATTGAAAAATCCAAATAATACTCATAATAATTTAATGTTACGTAAGAAAGTAACTAAATGTAATTATTGATAAAATGCATTTAAAATAATTGAACACTCAAATAAGACTCAACATTCCCCATTCCTAAACCTCATGTTAGTTTCATCCCCAAACTCTAGTCCATCTAGAAAATAAAATCAACCATAAGGTCTATTTCCATTGTCCAAGGTTGTGTCCCTATAATCTTTTTAGGTACCAAATGAAGGCTTGAATAGGTTATGAGTATAACTAGTTATGTTGATGATACCATTCCTAAACTAAATATTCTAATAAGAAGAGTTTGAAATAAACTGATATATAGGTGTATTAATTAATTAAAAAATTAAATAAATTACAACAAAAACTACTTCGGATATGTACTGTAATATCTAAAATCATGTCTCAAAATAATTACAACCACAAACATATAAACATGGTGAAATTACCTCATTTAGAATCATTCCTAAATTCCACCATGAATGTTTCGAATCCATGAAAACTATAACTATAAACCTAGAATAATTAAAACAATTCAGGTTAAACCTATATAAGAATTACAAAATCCGACTTAAAGCCCTATGAAAATTACATCATAGGAAATAGATAATCATGCTCAATATAAGTATTATATTATGGGATTGGTATTATCCCACTCAATATATTCATCACCACATCTGGTTCAACACCATATAAGCATTACAATAGTGAACTGGGCCAAGCCCACTCATTATAATCATTACATCATATAAGTGTTCATGTTCTAGGTCCATGCTTGATATATAATCATTTAATAAAGGATCAAAAAACAAGTACTCACATCATAGATATCACATTATGACATCATAAGTCTCAGTGGTTGATTATGAGAATTACCATTTTTCATTCAATTAAATATTTTATTTTTTATCACAATTGATCAACAGTCAAATAAATAAGATAAAAGAAATAGTGTAGGGATTATATATCAAGAAATCACTTAAGGTCTAATTTCTTACTAAGAACACTTTAATCTAATTTCCATTTCAATTATATTCATGGTTAGCTCACCCAATGAGTAGCCATAAGACATTCCAATAACCAGTTGAATATAATAAACTCCGAGGAATAATCACACTCATTATTTAATTAATCTAGAGGTATATTACTTAGGAAGAATCATAGTATTTCATATATTGGACAATTTATCAATCCATATGCTTAAGATTTATACACACTAACTTTGATAATAGAATAACACAATGCTTCCCATGAAAACTACCCTTGAGGAAGAAGGTGCAGATGATTTCCAAGAGGATCCTAGATCAAAACTGATCATGTTCAAAACCAACAACACTCATAGTCCAAGTACAATACCAAAAAGTCTATAGAAATAGTTAAGACAATGTGAAACCTATCCAAAACCAATTACCATGGATTAAATGAATTATTGGGATTTCTTGAAGGTAAGTTGGAACTCTAAAATCACGTGGAAGATTCAATAGGTTTGATAGGAGACGACTAAAATTAGATGAAAGGAAAAATATGACACATGAAATCCTTTTGAATAATAGGTTGGGGATTTACACATCATTTAATATTTTAACACATTATGTAACTCTTTTTAATGGGATACACTGAATAAATCATCGCATTGGAAATAAATATTACAAATTCACCGAAATATCACATGATTTGTGATCCATTTATACAATTTTTAATCCATATACATGATTTCAAAATTACCTTAAGATGGTCTTTCATCCCATTTCGCAATTATACAACTCAAATACAATTTAATTATTGTCTACTAACCAATAACCCATGGTAACACATTACTGATTAATCCTAGACACTATTAATTCAAAAAGAAAACACATCACAGAACATTAAGTTATTATCCACAATAAAGGCTCTCAAAATGGATCATATCAAATTTTATGAAGTTTCTCCAAAAAAAATACATAATTTATTCAAATGACAGACTTCCAAAATAAAAAAAAATTTACAATGGTTTGAAGACGAGTCAAAAATCAAATGAATAAAGTTTAATGAAAAACTCATGGTGAGGGGTAGCTAAAAAAATATGGGATTTTCAAGAAGGTAATTGTTACATTATCCTTAAAAAATTATAATAATATAATATATACAATATTAATTCTATAAAAAAACATATATATATATATATATATAATCCATTTGATGTGGTGATTAAACTAGAATCACATCTCTTTATGATGGTGGTAGTCCAGACGTACCTTTAATCGACATAATCATTTTTCTATGAATGGAAGGGTAAATATTAAATGAAATATTATCCTTTCATAATGATAAATATGTAATGAATTTAATATATTAATATTTAATCCATCAATATTATCAATAATGATAGGAGATGATGGAAAATAAATTACATGGGTACATGTGGCAGTGAACCGTCATACACACAAATGACGGTTTCATTTCCCATTATATGGAAGAAGAGATGGTTTTATGTTATTAAATTAACATAAAAAATATTAAGTATATGGTTTAAAATGATGTTATTATATCATCATGCATGAATAATATTTTATATATATAGTAAAATAAATAGAAAAAAACTTCTTGTTTATGAATGATACCTCTTCTGCGGACGATCTCTTTAGGTTTGAACCAAAATACATCATTTTATGGTTTTATAAACAATAGAAGTTTTATATGAAAAGTTTAGGGACTTTAAAATATTTTTTTAACATAAATTCTCAGTATTCTTGAAGTGGATAATTGAGTACTGGACATTTATAAGTGGGACAGAGAAGATACTAGGTATTCTAAGAAATGAAAACAATATGCCAACTTTTTGAAAAAGAAAAATGTTATATATGGTCCATTATCGATACATAGACAATAAATGGTCAATATAAGACCATAAAATAGATTTTATACAATCTATTAGGTCATTTAAATTGTTTCTATTTTATTTAAACCCTCGGTAATCCTACTTTATCTGTAACCATAGTAACAAATTTCTAGTTCTATTGCAATTTATTATGGCCAAAAATTATGTTGAGCATAATATATAAAATAATATTTTTAGATTTAAAATATTTAATCCATTTTACTAAAAAAAATTATAGAATTAGAATAATTAAATATAAAATTTAATCGAGAGACATGACGAAAAAATAATTTTTCAATAAATGTATTTTTCCAATATTATATGATTTTTATTAACCTTTTGACATTTAATTATCATTATCTAAAATTAAATTAATATTTATAGATATATTATATATAAATTTCAAGTAAAATATTAATCAACACTAGTTATTTAAATAATAAAAATAGAGAAACACAGTCCATATTTAAATAGTTTTCCAAGAAATGTGTTATTAAGCCAAAAACTAAACTTTTACTAAAATACAGTATAAAGATAATTCAAAAGTATCTAATTGGATAAAATATAATTAATGAATATGTATGTTACATGAAATAACATTCACTGAAAAATTGTATTTTTAAAATTCTCCATTTATCCAAAATAAATGACTATATTTAAGAAGTATGTAATTTTCACTATTCACTGAAAAATTAATATTTAATGATAAATAAAAATATTTAACTAAAAGATAATTTTTATAATAATATTGAAAAAATAATATCATGTAATAAAATTAAAATTCTAAATTTTCTAGAAATTTAATTATAATATTTTATCAGAAAAAGAAATAAAATCATTTTGTGAAGAAATCATAATTTTTTAGGAACAAAATTACTTTAACGGAAGATGATTTATTATATACTCATAATTTATCAATAAATTAATATTGAGTTGGAAATTTTTATAACTACTTCATAATGTTTTTAATACTATTTATACACGCTAGTATAATAGATAGGTTATGGAATTTATATTTAACTATGTGGGATTTCAAGAATGGTATTTTCAAATATAAATACAATAATTATTGAGATCAGGGAAAAGTCAGCAACCATAAAACCATAAACATAAGTTGTGTAAAAAGGCCCTAGATCTCATTATACATGTTGGTAATAGGAAAAAAAATTTGTTTCAGATTCCTTTTACTAGAATTTGGAAATTACTTTATTATATAACGTAATAACATAAAGAGTATTTACATAATTTAGATTTATAATTTCATTAATTAACCATTTCTTACAACTATCTCATATTTTTCTCTAAATGATTATTATAATGATAAATTATGTATACCTGAAGCACTAAAATAAACTTATGATGGGTCACATAATTTGACACAATGATAGTAACATATTCCTCATATCTTTAGGCATTATCCAAAACAAAAATGGTTAGTACAAGGTAATGTAATTACCATAAATTTTAAAACATCATATAATGAAATAAAACATTTATATCCCATTCCTCAATACCCAGTGTCTAGAATATATCATTTTATATAAATATATCCAAAAAATGATTCAAAATATTCACGACATATATTGAGTCCCAAAAAACATAAGTGTTTGATCACTTAATATTATGAGATTTATTTAACATTTATCTTCAAATAAACAAATAATAATTATATTCACATGCTAAAAAAGGTATATTCCCTAACAATATATTCTCCATGAAATAATAATCATATCATTAAATATCATGAATTACCAAAAATAAAAAATAAAAAATATATGATTCCAAAATATAATTCAACTATTATTCCTCAAATAAAATCCCATATGTTTTTACGATAATCATATAAGGATCCAAAAATATTGAGCTTATTATGAAATACCCTTAAACAAAAAATCATAAAATCTCTACTAAATCCCATGGTTGTTTATAATATAACAAATTATTTTCCAATATAAACATTGTCATTATATTTCAACCCGTTTGAGTGAAAAAATGATGTTATACTTATTCAGACATCACATAGGTCAGTGGTTGGAGCAACACCCTTGCCTCCCTTGAGTTATATTTTCATGCCCTATGGCCTTACCAGAAGTGACAGATTTCCCTTTTTTAAAACATATTTCATATATTTTTTAAAATTCCCAAATATATATTTAATATCCTAAAAATTAATATTAATCACCAAAATTCATATAAACTATAAATTTTATCAATAAATTTAAATTTAAGTCCATAAAATGAAATGGTAATTATACCTCAAATGAAAACTACATATGTTAAACATATGGTTACATGTACAAATAAAATATATCAAAACTATAAAAATATCTCTAAAAGTACTCATGTCACATAAAACATCAAAATAGTATTAATTCCTATAAATTTTTTATCATCGTAAAATCTACCACTAAATTATACATCTTTAATCACATTATATAAACACATTAATCACTCGATTTTATTTGTGAAACATTAACCATGATTTTCCATATTATTCCTTAATATATCATTCCTAGAAACATAAATATTATTCATTTCCTAATATTATAAAATTTCAAAAAATATCCCAATAAATAATCAATCCTTTACTCTTAATTCATAGACTCCTCATCTTCAACTGTAATAGACTTAGGTTCTCCAATAAAATTTTCTAAACAATATTACTAATTTGGTTCTTAATATTTTCCCATTGTTCATCAATTTACTTAATTCCAAAACTCCTAACATTTAGAAAATTAAATTAGTACCTTGGGAAAACTTTTATTCCTCTTAATAGTGTTAAAAAAACTATTCCTTTTTAACATGGTATTTTATTCCTTTATTCTATCATTTAGCACAAGAAAAACTTATTCCCATCCATTTAAGACATTTTTCAAGGTGATTTATCCCAAATTCATAACACGTAGGTTGTTGAGTATTTTTAATTTTATTATCATGAAATTAAAATCCCTAGAGATTCATTTATAAAATATATTTTGTATTAAGAAACATAACTTGTTTCATATTTTTAATCATAACTTTTGGTAGCTTCTTAAGAATGAAAACTTGAGTTTTCATTACTAATTCCATTCTTTTCGGTTTCTTAGTCACAGAACCAAATCATTTTCCTTCATATATATTATTAATTATTTTCTTATTGGATATATCAATTTACTAAAATTAAAAATATTAATGTCAGTATATAAAATAAACCATAATAAACCATATAATGTAAAAGATAAATAAAAATTTATCCTTAACCATGTAATAACCTATTCAACCCAATCTATTTATCAAAGACAATATTAATTCTCCTTGACATACTTACCTTTGTAGTTATAAAGTGTTTTTAACATAATATCAAATATCATTCTATACACTATCGATATCTAAACTGTTTCTCTAATACCAACTATAAGGATACAGAATTAAGAATTTTATATTCTAGTGACTTAAGACGACAATTAATATTACATTCCAAATAAAATTTTTGATTTATAGTTTTAGAGAATTAGTTCTTAAATCTTACATAATAATCCATTATTATACAATTTGGACACTCTAACAAGTGTCAAATTTTCCAATAATATAAGAAATTTAATATATGCCACTTTTTATTTTCATTAAAAATCATCATATATTTGAAATTTAACTCTTAATTTAATATACAAATATATTAACAAAATTAATAACATCATTAAAATGAGGGATGACAAAAAATCAGTTTAATGGACATAAAATAAGAAATGTTTTAATCTATGGAAGACCATAAAACCCCATAAAAACTTATTCTTCAAAACAATCTTTTTCCCTAAAAGAGTACCATTATTATTTTAAAATAATTATTTATCATTCTTTTTAAAAAAAAGTATTTCCATGAAAACAAATTATATATAATAGAGAATTAATTTTTGTTCCTTGATACATCATCATCATAAAACACATTATAATTGGAATAAACATACGTCTGAATTCCAATGTAATTCTATAGATAACATAATCATTACCTGATGCGTTGGAGAACTATAATGGCACCCACCCTTCATATCATGAGATATAATGTGCCTCAAACTATAGATTAAAAAACCTCCCATACATTAATATCAAATCATAAAACATGAATATTCATTACAGTTCAATAATTCACACCCATGGACCGTAATGGATTGTTTAATTTTGAGAATAAATACAAAATCATCTTTATTACTGAAATATATTCAATATCTCTCAAAAAGATATTCCCCTATAGTAGTGTTCAAAATAAAACCCTATTTAAAATTGATCATAATATCCTATGAATAGAAACAAAAAAATGGTTGATATCATATTATTAGTAACGAGAAACCTAGGAAATAAATAAATATAACATGAGCATAAGGGTATGCGAATATGATCATAACATATAAATATCATACCCTTTATATCAATGATCAAAATATTGTGTCTTGAAATAAATATTTTCATTTAATAAGACATGAATCACAATGAAATTAAGTAAAATGATCCATGATAAAAAATCATTGGCATAAGATATAGTTTTATAGGGTACAAATATTCTTATGACATTGTGAACATGTATTATTGGAAATATCCTCAGACATTATGTTAAGGGAATGAAATAATTCCCTCATATAAACTTATAAACATGTAACTAAGTATACTTATAACCTTATGGACATGAAAACTATGTCCAATATTAACACTATGAACATGTAATCATTTTTATGGATTACATTGTGAATATGTCATCAGGATCATACATAACATTGTGAACATGTAATCACTTTCACCCATAATATTGTGAACATATAATCCGTTTCCACCAAACAATATTTACTCTTTAGTTATAAAAATTTACACAATTTATTAGATGGATATATAGGTCCCTCCCATCATATAATCCATACATTTGTGTGGCATAGGATCATAAAACATTCATTATATCATAACCCCTCAAAAGGTGACTATTTTCATAGAAATTTCACTATAGTACAACCCATGAAAAGAGTCATATTTCTTAAAAATATTGTCATAATAATAATAAACCTTCAAGATAAATAATAAGTATGTTATCATTAGATCATATCCCTAGTTAATATTAAGTAATATCAAATTATTTAATCATAAATAGAGAATGATTTTGAAAAATAACTAGAAAAATTTCTTATGGAAAATAATATTATGACATCAAAAAGGCTGTTTAAAACAAAAAAAAATTAAAATTAATATTATATGAAAATTAAATTGGAATGATATAATGTAATAATTAAAACATTGAATTCTCAAGATTGTGGTAAATATCGTACACATTATAGCAAATATTCCTTTTACATTTTTAGTTAAAGAAAACGATACATGTTTTGAAAATCTCATGAATATTCCTTTGGAAATTTTACATAAAAATTCAGTCAAGGGTGAAACATACATTATGAAATCATAGAGGAACATTAAAAAAATTTAAATCATTTTTAAGAAACATTAATATTAAAGAAAAATAGGTTCTGACTGAAGAGATAAATAAGATCAATTTTTATTAAAAACCCAGTTTTGGAATCATGAGTCCATAAAGAGATGAAAATGATGCTAAACCAGATATTTAAAATAAATTACCAAAGTAAAATAAAATTAATGAGTTTTTTTGTGATAGATTATAGGATTTAATCATAATAATAAAAAAATAACAAGACCAATAAATTAGTACATTGTATCACAAAACCCTTACCTATTTTTTAACATTGAATCATAATCCCTAAGAAAGAATAAAATTAAATAAACATAAAATGTCATAAGAATAAATAAATTCATGAAATTACACATTAAGGGGGATTTATATAATCCTCAAAAAATGTGGTAGTTTAATAAAATAACATTTTCTCAAGGAACACAAATTGAGACAAAAATAAATTACTACATTGTTTACATTGAAAATGTAAACCATTGAAAGTGAAATATATAAATGGATATGTAAATACCAATATTTTTCAGGAAAATAGTTATAAAATACATTCAATAGAATTTTATAAACCATATGAACGGAAAATAAGGGGAATATATAGTTTGATTCATAGAAAATAAAAGTAATATTTAAATCACTAATAACATTGGAAACATTTGAATCATAAGACCCCATAAAAAAAACATCCAATGAAAAATTAAACTCCAATAAAATAAAAATATTCAAGACATAACAATAAAATGGGTAATTATATATACATGACAAAGTAATTGAGGGGTTATTATGGAATATGTCTCCCTGAAATAAAATATAGACTCAAAATCACATACCTTAAGTATCGACTTCCTTCATACGCGTCCAAGGATCCTATAAAATAAGTGTAAGTTTATTATACATATATTATTGAACCATATACATATATGTATATATGTATATGTATATGTATATATATAATACCATATATTATTTACTTACTAACTTTTACAACACATTTAATAACAATACCTTGTAAAAATCACGTTTCTAGTAATAAGAAGTTGGTTTTTCATGTTTATTTTGTTTTTTAATTTGAGATCCTATTATGTTGATCATGATTTCATAATTTTAATATTTATTATAATGATATAAATACCATATATTATTCTTATATATGTATTTATAGTAAACCATAAAATATTGAGATAGAAAATGAAATACACTATAAATGGAGAGGTCAGTCATATGTGCGCAGGATTAGTATTTCTATTTTATTAAAGGACAAAAGTAAATAAATGTAAATAATAAATTTATAATATTGTTCAATTTTTATTTCATATATTTCAATTATATTTGTTAAATTTTACCTAATTTCCTTCAAAGGTATTTTTTATTGAAAAATGATTTACATCGCATCAGAAGGTGGTAGTCTGCCGTACACACGAATGAGGTTATCATATCCTCCGTAGACTGGAGTGTAAGAAGGTATATGAGATATCTCAATTATAGAACTATAATTAATTTAAAATTTACAAATTTTATCTCTTAATATATACTTATTATTATGATGTAATAAAATCCAGAACACATATCACATCAGTTCGTGTGGTGGTATTTTCTCCTACACACGAGTGATGTTATTTTTTCAATGGGTTGGGTGGTATGAAGGTAGAAGTGGTATTATAATTTAAAAATTATAAAATATAATATATATAATATATAAACACTAAATAAATAATTATATATCTCCATTATATGTGGTTATGGAAATTAGTTACATCAATTAGTGAAGTATTAACCCTCTTTACACATGAAAGTGGATTTCATATCCCATTTGATGGAATTGGATATAGATATAGGTTATTAAATTAAAATAAAATCATATTAGTATTTATGAGAATAATTTTATTAATATTTTAGCATATTTGGAAAATTATTTAATGATTTAGGAGAAGTATTATAATAAAAACACATAGTTAAAGGAATTTCCTCTTCTTCATACAACCTCTTTAGGTTTAACCTAAATCCTTCCAAGAATGACTTTATGATGTCATGATTTCATTTATAATTTTTGGTGGAAATTAATCCAGAAATATGGTGGGTAATTTCTGAACCAATAGATTAGGATTTATGATAAAGTGAGGAGAGGTGGTGGCCTTTTATAAGTTATGTGAGTGGAACACTTGTAATTTTTTTTGAGAAAAATGTGTAGCAAAATTTTTAAGTTTCTTTGGAACTAAAATGGGACATTATAGAACTTCAAAAGAAGTATGATCTACATATATCCATACAATATGTCTTGGAAAATTTTCTAGGTTGTTTTACCTCTTATCCTCTTAGTTTATCCACTTGTTAGACCCATTTTAACCTTAACCGTGGAAATTAAGGTTTATAGTTTTTACAATAAATTGTAGTCCAATTTTTTTTATCTTGTTAGATAATATAAATTATTATTATTCCAAATACTTAATGAAATTTTAAAAAGATAATTAACATTTATTGAAAAAATTAATTTAAAATCATTCCATAAATGAGATAAAAAAATATATTTTCCAAAGAGAATATATTCCAAATATTTATGAAGTTTCATATGAAAGTTTGAGAAAAATTGGTTACAATGACAAAATTTGGATTAATAGATGTGTAATTTAAATCATTTTACATTAAAAAACATTTTTATATAATTATTGTGTTTGTATATTCTTTAAAAGAAACGGAAATGTTTTATAAAACCCAATACTATTCACTATTTATCAAAAAATTATCTTTTTAGAAAAATATAAAAAAATTAATCAATGATAATTTTGAAATTATGATTTATAAATTTATGTTTATTAGGTAATATAATTTTTTTAAATTATGAAATTTTTTATTATTCAATAAGTTCAAAGAATGTTAGAATATTGATTATTTAAAAGTTACAGTTTTTCATCATAAAATTGGATTTATTTCTAATAATTATTCAAAAAATATATAAGTTGAATTTTAATAAAATTATTTAATATATAATATTTAAATTTCATTAATTTTTTTAACACAATTTACATATTTAATTTATTGTGATAATACATGTTTGTGTGCATAAGTATATTTTTCCAGAAAAATATTTCCATTATAATCGAATAGTTAAAACTTTAATATCCCATTAATATTGGAAAAAAATTAATTTTATATACATTTGTAAACCATGTATATGATTATTCTATAGAATCCATTTAATATAGTCCATTTGATCATTATAAAGATAATTATTATATTAGATAAAAATATTTTAATGGTATGCCTTGTTTCCTTAGAACTCACTATTTCTTATAACCCAGGATATCAAAGAAATTAAATTTATTTGAAAAAATATATTTCCAATGATCTTGGTGTGTCATATTTTACACCATTCAATATATTTCTCCATCACAATTTAACATGATCTCTTTAATCTAGGTTTAATCATTAGAAAATCCCTTTGTTTGAAACCCACATCGTAAATGGGTTTAATAAAACATCCTCCTGAAAACAGAGACAGATAAGGGTAAAGGAGACATAAAATAACACATAAAAATGATTTAATATAGGAGGACATTATTGGAAAGAGAAAAAATATACATAAAATGGAAAACTATCACCCAAATACTAATGGTGTCTAATAGACAAAAAATTCATGATAACATTAAATACCATGAATTCATATATTTGTTATTGTTGAAAAATCCATTCATTCATAAAAATGAATTAAATTCAGAAACTTTTATTACAAAATATTTTTTTAAATTTGAATAATTTTCATTATAAAATATTATTAATTTGTTTCATTCTATTTCATTTGTACAATATCATATTTTGGTTTTTCATTGATCAATTTACACTTCAAATATTACTTTAATAAATGAATATTATTTAATTTAATCTTGAAAAACTAATGGATAAAAAGATACACATAAGAATGGTAACTCATTTATTCTTTATCTAGTTGTGACCAAAAACAGAATTGTTAGATTAGGCTATCCAATAATATTCAAAGATCAAAATATTCGAATTCAGGAATATTTAACCATAATGATCCTCCATCTTTGACCAAAATTTAAATCCAAAAATAATAATAAAGTATACTAAATTTCCAAATCAATCTTTAAATAATCCCTGAGTAAAAATTATGTATCTCATAATGTCATATACCATATATGTGAATAAATGGATCATATATTCTTTTAAGACGTGGTAATATCCTGAATTAATATAAAACCATAATAAAAGAATACATTATTTCAAAAATTAACTTATTTTAAATTTAATTACATATTATTGATTATATTCCATAAATAATATTTTTATAAACTCAAGCATTGATTATATGAAAAAATATTTTATCAAATATGTAAACATTTTATAAGGTAATAAATGCTCTCTAATTTACATTATTCATATCAATGAACTCACTACCAAAATTAGACACTATTTTCTTAGCAGCCATAACATAGTAACAGTTCTCTTCCCATAATCACGTGTTTCCATGAAATAACATATTCACTTTAAATCAATTATATAATTCATAAATACCATTAAACATATTCATTCACATCCATAATAATTTTTTTTTATGAAAAATAATTATATATTTAATAATTTTTGATTTTTCAATACATAATGTATCACCCTAAGTTTTTTTGATATATTTTTTTGAATTCATTTACCTTTTTTTATTTTTCAATTCACGTGGTGCTGGAAAAAACTATATATATATATATATTAAAACACTAAGTCAAATGTTACAATCACACAACACCAACTTAGGTTATGTTACATGAAGAATTGAATTTGTGTATATTACATGGAACCAAATTGGTGTACAATACTAGAAACATCAACTTGACATATTTTACACACAATCATGAATTGGCATAAGTTACACTCAACACTAACTTGGCGTATGTACCACGCAACACTGATGTTTCTATGAAACATCATTTTACTATTATAATTATATTATTGATATAATTATAACCTATACAATAAAAATAGTAATATAAATAGTAATAAACTACATTTATAATATTTTTTATAATGGTTTTATATAAATAAAACATATTTATAATGAAGGATATAATTTTTTGTAAAGTTCTTATATGTTTAAAAATACTATGAACTACACTTCATGTACTTCCCTGAAAAAAAAAATATTACTTTGAGACACATTTATAAATTTAATTTGATAAAATAAACATCATTTTTGAATTTATAATTCCTAAGTTATCATATGGTGATTTTTTTATATTTTTCTAAGAACGTCAATTTTGTTGAATAGTGATAAATATTTATTCTAGATTAAAAAACTGCATTTTCACTTAAATAATTATTAATGTTAAATAATATTTTAATTTAAAAAAAGGCCAATTTATATAAATTATACATAAATTAATAAAATGTAGGTTATTATAATCAATTTAACATTTAAATTAAATTTAAAAACATAGTAAACTTTTGAACTTATTTCTACCTTAAGGACACATAATTTCATCACGTCTATGGGATTATAATTAATCTTAATTTTTCCACATTTATGAATTTTATTTACAAAAACCAACATAAAATATTTTAATCGGTATAATATTTTGATTCTACTATTATATAATTAATTTATTACCAATAATATTAGTAAAAGGTATTAAAATTAATCACATCTATTATGGTCAAATTAAGCTTAATTAGGGGCTAAACCTTACTATTAGGGGCCCAAATGACCAATACACATGAAAAAAACCTATTTTATAGATATATGGAGTCCATAAAACTTAAATATTTATTTAGTATGGTTTTTTTTAATTTTATTTGGTAATAACATGTGTACACATAATTTTTTTCATCAATTCCAAGTAAGTCTTTTTGCTTGTTTATAAAATTCCACCACAACCTCCACATCCTGAAACCTCTATAACCTATTTGGTTTAGAAAATATATTTTAAATAAACATACCAACATCCCTACATTACTTGTAGAGTCATTACCTTGGTCATAAGGCAAACCATGTAATTATTTTGGCACAAACCAAAAAGAGTTACCCGATTAAGAGGTAACATCATCTCTCTAGTCCTTTAATTTATTTGTCCTTCTCCACCTCCATAAAACTATATTTATTATGTGATAATATAAAAAAACTAATATAACCAATATAATAATTTGTTTATAAGTAAAATTTTCAACCTACACTTACAGACACCTCCAAATAATAGGTAATGAACATAATGTTTCTATGTAAGGAGAAATTTTAATTCCTGACACATTGATTGTTCATTTTAACATTACCACCTATGATGGTGGAAATTATTATGGAAACACTATTTATATATGTAATTTATTATATTTGTTATTTATTTAATCATATTTATTTCTTTTACAACACATATCTTTTTACTTTCCATTTTGTGTAAATACGATAATTTTGTTTTTGGAAATGTGGACTACCTCTCCCTAAAGGTGATATGATTCATTCATACAACACAAGAAATGTATTAAAGATGGTTTTAGTTAATATATATGAGATTTATTAAATAATAAAACTATATTAATAACTATATACATTCATATTGTTTATTTTTTTATTTCTACATGATAATTAAATGGGAATAGCGTCCATGCATACATAAGGCCTACTGTCTCCATGAATGGTGTAATCCATTTCATACTTATATATTATATAGATGATTTTAATAAACATATAATGTATATAAGTTATATTTATATCATGTATTACATTATTTAAATCATTACATATGTATAATGATAGACAATATAACAAATTAAGACACATAGGAAAACCAAAGAGAATATTATTCGAAGTGAAACCTTAACATGGATGGATAAAAAGAAGGTAATATAAGGTCTTAATAAAAAATATATGGTATTGGATATAATAATATAGTTCTATAGAAAATTTAAAATAAATTTATATTAATTATATATGTATTTTAATGAGTACGACTATAGTCAAGACATAAGGTGAGGGGATTTTATCTCATTTTTATTTCCATGAGACACATGCTATGTTCCCCGGTATTTCCTTTTGTGATTTATATGTAATAAAAATGATTTTATTAGATGTATAATATAATTAAATTTATGGGTATTCACATATCCATTTTATGATCTTTGTTTCATGGGGTTTATTTTTCAAAATTTCCTAAATCGGTGAAATAGTTTTGTCTCAATTTACCTTCACTGGGACTCAGGTTTTGTAATGCACCTAAATTATCATTATGATCTATATAATTAAATTTTACATATTATATCATTAGTTTATTTATCTTAATTATATTTTATGTTTAATTTAATTTCCATTTCTTACATGAAGAGTATGATCCCAAGTAACCAAGTTATAAGTGTTTATTGAGACAATCTCATCGGTTTTCAATATTGGTTATGATTATGCTTCCATTGATGAAATATTATGATACATATCTCAATTTTTTTTTTAATTTCTTTATAATCTTGTTATTCATGATATATTTATATATTGGTCCCATTTATTCCACTCTTTGGTAAAAAAATATAGTTATGAATGTGTTTTAACAATGCCCTCCTTTACCCTCTTTGTAGTTGGAAATCTTGGTTCCTTTAAAACCATGTTTTCTAAAAAGGTTTTACAATACTATAATACTAATCTCCTATGATAGTAAAAATATAGTTTTACCCATTCTATATTTTTCCAATTTTTTTAAAGGAATCTTCTTATCGCTTTCCGAATGAGGAATTTTTTCTAGCCTATTTATCATAGAAATGGAATGTTCTTTTTACCCTATACGATATATATAAATTTATCTATATTTAATCCATAGAAGATTTATTTTCATATTTAAAGGATAATATTTAATAAAAAAATAAAATAGATTTTAGAAGAAATCCTTTTTAAAAGTTTTTCAAACTTATTTGATAGGTTTTCAAATAAATTTATTTTCAAAATGTTTTCAATATTATTTTATATGTTTTCAAGGAAAAAGTTTTTCAAAATGATTTTAAGCCTCATTTATAAGTATTAAAATTAGTTTCAAATATATGGTTTTCAGAGAAAAAAAATCCATGTCTCCTTCATATATTTTTATATAAAAATGTTTTCAAAACATTTTCAATCTTTCATTATTAGTTTTGAAAGTGTTTTCAATGAAATTTTTTTTTCAAATGGTTTGAATATTATTTTATATTTTTTCAAGGAAAAAGGTTATAACTATTATTTCATATATTCTTCATAAAATTTCAAGCAATTTTATAAGGAAACTTATTTTAAAATGGTTTTAGGCATTTAAAATATTTTTTTCATAGCAGAAAGGATGTTTTCCTCAAGAAATGTTTTTGAAAGATATTTCAAAATTATTTTTTTTTTCTAAGATGACATCTATTTATGTTAATAATTGCCTTCTATTAATTTATTTAAAGGTTTTATCAATGTTATTTCTATATATGTTTTATGATTAATTTTTTGGCCTCTTTCAAACTCCTTTCTCTTTCACGGGTTATATGTTTATGAAATCTGTTTCTATTTTGTGGGTTATCTATTAAGGAAATATGTTTCTCTTTCCTAGGTTATATGTTTATGTAATAAATTTCATATTCATGAGTTATATGTTCATGAAATTTTTTTCTATATCCCAAGAATTATGTTTATGAAATACTTTTATCTTTCATGTGTTAGGATTTACATGAAATCATTATGAAAAGTGTATCATTTTCGATGAATTATTATATGTTCATACGTTTATGATACCCATTTAATTTCTTGGGTTATGATATGATTGTTTATGATTTTGTTTCCCTTATATGTATGATTTAACTATGAGATGGTTGGGGCCTATATCTCTCTCAAATTAATTGGTTAATGATTTATATCTCATGTGATAGGCATGGATGGAATGAGAAATGTAATCAGTTCAGTATAATAGGAATAGAATAGGAAATGAACTCGGTTTAGTAATACAGGGTTGGAATAAGGGGTGAAATGGGTTCATTAATATAAATATGGAACATGGTGTGAAATCAGTTCAGTAATACAGAGATGGAACGGCGTGTGAACCTAGTTCAGTAAAGGAAATTGTCCACTAAGATTGTCTCAGCATCAATTCCTTAACTATAATGTAAATCATTATATATTCTTAAGTGTCTTCCACAATGTCATGTCTCATTCTTATGTAATGATTTCATGTCTTATGATATTTATTTTCTTATGATTCATGACTTATGAACTACTAATATCTATTCCATGATTCGTTTATATGATATTTGATATGCATGGTATTGTCTTCAATTTTAATAACCATTTTATCATACCCTTATGTGCATGATATCCTTAAATATATTCCTTGTTTAACATTACCGAATATTTTAGCTCACCCATTTCTTATGTTACCATTATCGAGGTTATAAAGAAATATTTTTGGTAGAATTAATAAATGTTGAGATCTTAATGGGATTTGTTTAACATCCTTCACTTGGATAGAAGATATTTTTCCATGTTTCCAAATTCACTAAACTATTACAGTCCTTAGACACGTATTTTTGTAATGTACTAAATATTAATCTAAAATATTGTAATATCCATGTATATCAAGCCTTGGTCGCTATATTTGGTATCAAATGGAAGGGTTAGTCAAAATATGGAAACTAGTATGAGGCATATTTAATGAGAAAACTTGGTATATTTATATGGATATGTCTAGGTATGTATCTATGAATAATTACAAGGATGAGTTAACATTCTAGAAAATGTTTGGAATTTTGGTAATTGATAGAGTTGGTGGTAAACTAGTAATACATCCATTCCTAGATACTACAAGTTTATATGGCTCTAGAATAGATATAACTTGGGGTAACAACTCTGAAAATTTGTTTGATCCTAACTATGGGTATTCTAGTATATAACAACAAGCCTTCCTGCAAATATGGTTTGAAACTCTCGGGGGAAATGCTTTTGAAATTCAAAAACTCTTCATGAACCATCATGAAGGATTTAAATTGAGGGAGACTATTAATATCCTTCCATAAACCTATGGTTTTGTAGATTTAATTAGTAGGATCCATGAGTTAGGCACCTTATAAGTAATGTTTTTGGATTAAATGGTATCCCAATATGATAAATGCATCTCACAATATGCAGTTTTACTATATAGAAGGAACTCAAATGAATATAGTTCATATTTAATGGTTCAGATATGGGAAGAATATGAATTATGTGAATTGATTTCCCAAGTTGAAATCTCATAAAGATAATTATAAGGTTGTATTAGTATTTTTTATACTTATGAAGATAAATATACCTCAAATGACATGTGAAATGTATGTTATGTTATTCTAGTATTTTTTATATTAAACATAAGAATCATGATTATATTTAGGTCGAGAAACCTTAAGACATGATTCATTTTTCATATTCAAGGAAAAAGGTTATTAAGGAATAAGTTGATGAGACCTAAGTAGTGGTTTAAGAATAATGTTAGAGGAATAAAGTATTTATGTTTTAGAATCCAAAAATTATATTATCTGAATTGTAAAATATATGATTATTTTCTTTATACTATTTCATTAAGGATTGAAAAGGACATGTTTGATGGTGATGAAGACATAGAAAAATGATATCATTTAAAGTTGATATTTTGATTAATGGGAGGTATCTTTTAATTAATTCTGGGTGGTGAGATAATTATATTAGGGTAAATACATTTGATATAAGAATATGTAAATTGGACGGTACAGATTACCCTAAAATTTATTATTGAAAAGGTTTTTTATATCATCAAGTATGAAGATTAAAACTTCTTGGATTTAAATAATATAGCCTCTAATCATCTAAGTAATTAATAATTCTTGTTTTCCAAAAGGAATTTTGGTAGTTAAGGTTATTACCATATTTTAAGAAAAAAATAGGAAATGGGTATTTACATGTTTGGAATGTGACAAACAAGTGGTACTTTGTGATATATGGTTAAACAATGTTATGATTCTTTCATGGCATTAATTCTAAGGATTTCAAATTTAATATTTTGGAAGGTTTATAAGGTTAAAATTTTATGGAAATATTATGTTAAAAATTGTATAATTTTTGTAAGAATAAATCATTATCTTACCATATGAGTATTTAACCGTACTTAATAACCTATTATAGTAATGTGGTGTTGATGATAACTAATGATGGATGGGATGGAATATCATGGGTATAATGATCTTTCAGTGATTTGGGAATGTAAAATTCACCATCATTTTTCAAGAAATAGGTGATATTGATCAAGGATCAACAATGGGTGAGGTTTTTCAGAAATCATGCAAGTATATATATCCATGAAAGTTCATTCTCTTTTAAAAAATGATTCTTGAAACCAAAAAATGTTTCCTAGTACCTTGGTTTCTGATGGATCATATGGTCCCCTTTTTCATCACTTATTTATAGATTTTTGACTGTGAAATTTCTCCTGACCTTTTTCTCTATCACTCTCCATTAGAACTTGATAGTTATATTTTTCTTCAATTTCCTTGTTTACAATTTCCAACCATGTTATCCTATGTGGAGAGCTAGTTATATATTACTTAATATAACCATTATGTTTCTAATTTTCCCAAATGAGGGGACACCTTCAATAATTCATGATCATTCACAAAGAACTCAATATCTCAACACCACTTATCATCATATGATCTATGGAGACTCTGAGCTATCAAAAATCATTGTCCGATCAACCTGACCTTCTCAAATGTCTCTTGCACAAGGCTCTACCCCAACAGTGAGGTTTCAACTACCACATCCCAACATAGGGGTTCGAACATACGACACCTCAAAAGGATCCATTATAATGGAGGATTGATAACTGTTATTATAAAAAAAATTGACATATCCCAATTGGTTATCCTAAGATCCTCTAAAATCCAAAACACATGCACAAATAATAACCTCCAGGATATTATTTACCCAGATTGTTTGACCATCCATTTGAGGATGGTATGTCATGCTAATCTTAATTTGTTATCGTAAGTCCTTCTAAAGGCTTTCCAAAAACCTAGAGGAAAAACATGGATCTCTATCCAAGACAAATGATGAAGGCACAACATGAATCCTTACTGCCCCTGAATATAAAATCGTACCAACTCGTCCACTCTAGATATATCGTTGATCGAAATGAAGTGGGAAGATTTTTCCCGATGATCAATAACTACCCAAATAGATTTATTACCCTGAGGTGGATGAGGTAAGACAAAATTGAAATCCATGGCGACCTTTTCTCACTTACAGGTATGAATGGGTAACAGTAAAAGCAAAGAATGACCCCTGGATCTGATTTACCTACAATGTATGACCATCCATTTAAGGATGGTATATCATGCTAATATTAATTTGTGGCCCTAATTCCTTCTTAAGGCCACCCCAAAACCCAGAGGTAAAACATGTGTCTCTATCTAAGACAACTGAAGAAGACGCACCATGAAGCCTTACAACCTCATGAATATACAATCATCCCAACTCATCCAGTCTAGCTATATCTATGATCAAAATGAAGTGAAATGATTTTTTTCTGTTGATCAATCACTACCCAAATAGAATTCTTACTCTGAGGTGTGTGAGGTAAGACAACATTGAAATCCATGGTGACATTTTCCCACATCCAGGTAGTAATGGATAACATCTAAAGAAAACAAGAGGGATTTTGATTCTCTCCTTTTACCTAATGGCATGTATAGCTTATCAACATGAAATTAGGTATGTCTTATCACATACCTATCCACCATAACTACTAACATACGTCAAATAAATTTTTGTAGCTCTAGGAAGAATGGACCACTAAGACTAGGGGCTATCCTGAATCATCACCTTCCCTAGAGACAATGACACCACTGAACGGCCCTTGAAGCTCAAGATTCCATCAGGTGACGAAGAAAAATCAAAAGAAATATCCCCACAATGATGAAGCTACATAGACCACATAAAAACTCATTACAAGGACTCTCCCACTGAATCAAATCTAAAAGGGATGGAGTAATTTGAATTCTCTCCACGAACTCACCTCCACTGTGCTCCTTGGTCTCCACATGCATCTGATAAAAGAGCCCCATTAATGTCCACTCATCACTAGACTTCCTCAAAGATTTCACTGATAATTTTCTACTCAATAAATCAATCACCACATTACCCTTTTTTAGGGTATAGATGATATCAATGTCTAACCCTTTCAAATACTCGATCAGACGGTGCTGCCTCATATTAAGATCCTTCTATGAGAAGATGTAGGCCAAGCTACTATGATCGGAGTAGACCACAAACTTCTCCCCAAATAGGTAGTGACACAACATATTTAAATCATACATCACCGCTTCTAACTCTATGTCTTGTGTTAGATATTTCTTTTCATGTGGTCAGAGTTGGAGAGAAACATACGCCACCACATTATCACCCTCCATAATAACACACATGAGACCCATACCTAAAGAATTATAATAAACCACATAGTGCTTTCTAGATTCCGGGAAGATCAATGTAGGGGTTATAGTAAACCGCTCCTTTAACTCTTCAAAAGATGCCTAACATTATAGGCCCCATTCAAACTTATTCCCTTTCTGGGTGAGCACAGTCATTGGAAAAGCTATCTAGGATAAATACCAAACAAACCACTTCTAGTATCCTACCATGCTGAGGAAACTCCTAATAATGAACACATTCCTTGAATATTCCCATAACATAACTACACTGGTCTTCTTTGGGCCCATTGAAACCCTCTACTTCGAGATGAACTGACCTAGAAATATCACTTCCCAGATCCATAAATTGAATTTGGAAAATTTTTCATAATGTTAATGTTCCCGCAGAGTTACCAACATGATCTGCAGATGATGCTCATTCTACTTCTCATATCCCAAGTAAAATGGTATTTCATCCTTGAATACCACAATAATGGAATCTTGATATCATTTGAACATCCTATTAATGAGTTTCATAAAAACCACTAGAGATTTGTTCAATATGAAGGGCATGAACAAATACTCCAAGTGGCCATAACTACATCGGTAAACCATTTTCAGGATATCCACCTCTCTCACCCTGAATTGGTTGTAACCAGTACACATATTTTTTTTCAAAAACCACTTTTCCTCCTTTAGAAAAACAAATAAATCATCAATTCAGGGAAAAGGGTACTTGTTCATGATGGTTACCTTATTCAGCTTCTGGTAATCGATGCACAACCACAAGGATCAATCGACCTTCTTTTCAAAAAGGACAGTAGTGGCCCAAGGAGAGACACTTGAGAAAATGAATCCTTTGGATTATAAATCATCCATTTTTGTCCTTAATTCCCTCAAATATATGGGGGCCATATGATATGAGGGAAAATATATCATTTTTGTTCTTGGTGGAAAATTAATGGAGAACTCCTTATCCTACATCAGGGGAAATCCTGAAAAATCATTGGGAAATACCTCGGGGAACTCATATACTAAAAGTGGTAATATATACTAAGAAGAATTACCATCATCCTCTATAGTGAGTAATGATAAATAAAATACAATATATCCCAACACTAGTATTGGAGGTCCTTCACAACCCGACTAAGGATCCCATTCCCCAATAAAAACCTAAGGACTCCCATCAGGTGTCATGAAATTCAACTACTGGATATAGTAATAGATATTCTCTCGAAACTGAACAAGCCAATCCATGCTGAGGATTACATAGAAATGTTCCATATTCATGACTAGGAGATCCCATTTGATCTCAAATATTAACACAGAATGAGAAGATGATGGTCACCTAAGACTTTACTCCTTCTTACCCAATGGTTTCACCAAATTCATCTCAAAAGACAACAACTTGGTTGGAAAATTCAACAGATTCACAAGAGGGGCCGAGATAAATTAAAAAGAAGCAAAAACATCAATGAGAATGGATGCAATATAATATGCAATAAAAATGGTACCATGAACTGTTGAAGTCCCTACACCTAATCTTGCGGTTGTTTGGTCCACAACATGAATATTCCCGGTCTCTACCTAAGAATGATCACTCGCCTATGGCTCTGCTCAGAACCGGATCTTCCCAGAAGGTGATCCATCCCTAATACAGTTTCCATGAAACTATGATCCCACTATCCCGGTTGGCTCAAATTGATCTGACACTCCCCTATAATCCACATATCCTTCCCCACTTTGGTATGGGAATGTCACTCGGAAAAAGCGCTACACGTGACCCATTATTCCACATCGATTACAATGATTAGGAGGGTACGTAGGTACATACAATCCAGATATTCTCTACCTTCCCGCACTGATGGAACACTACAGACCCTGCATTAGAAGATCCAAATGAAGACATCCTGGAAGGACGACCTGAACTACAACCTCTCTTCATCCCATACTCATCCCTCTTCCCCTTTTTTTGTAATGAGTTTCCATTACCCACAGAAAACACTACTCCAAAAAACCTGGATTTTCATTTTAGATCAATATCAACCTTGAAAGATTGATCAACCACCTTAGTATAGGTTCTGAACATGAAAAAGAAGACCTTAGAGTAAATTTCTAGATGAAAACCCTTCTCAAACATCCGATCTTTTGTAGATTCATTAGAAACAATATCATGAGATTATTTCTCTAGATTAGTAAAACCGTTAGCATATTCCATCACTTACTGATCCCCTTATGAATGATCCATGAACACTCGGGATCTGGCATAATCCAGGACCTCAGGACAGTACTTCTCATTGAAGATGGTCTTGAAATCCTTCCATATCATCTACTCATGCTTCCTAGACTAAATAACTAATTCCCACCACCTGTGACTGGGAACCTGAAGAATAAATGAGGTATATTTCCCCCTAACCTTCTTAGATGTTCCATAAAACTCAAAAATCCTCTCAAGATTCTCGATCCACTCCTCTACATCGTGGATCTCATCATTTCCCCTAAAAGTAAGATGCTTGTTCTAGGGAAACTCTTAAGGTTTATCCTTCATAGGACTATACTCATCTTCTCTAGGAATAGTAATAGTAGGATCATCTCCCAACCCTAGAGCCTATACAACTAAGACTACATATTCTTACAACCTCTGATCAAGTGGTGAGGGATAAATCTTTGTGGCTTCCTCCCATGTGTGCATGGGAGATTTCCATGGAGGCATGTCTCTACAAAAATAAACAGTCATAAGAGAAATCATTAGTACAATAGTTTTGAGTTATTTACTCAATAAAATCAAATTTAAATAAATCCAAATCACCACAAAAACTAAATAAACAACTTCTTCACCCGCCACCCAATGTCCATAGGAAGTGTGAAGCCCAGACATCCCACTTAGAAGAGAATTAAAACAAAACTCCTAGCATCTCATTCTGAATTGAAGTATATCTTAAGAGGTATGGGATAGACATCCTACTCGTATTCAGAACTCTAATACATGATAGAGTTATCTCATCTCTAACTAGACTCATCCAAAATAATATGACCCAAAGAGCTTAACCTCGATCTGATACCATTTTTTACGAACTAGGATGGGTCTCCATCGAAACTTTCACCTGACTCAGTCTACGGCAAGGCCCAAAGGGCGTTCCCTATCCCTATAAGATAGCACAATTACAAATAACTATTTTATGTTTTGGAGTTTGCATGGTACCTTTGATAATCTCTCAACGAAAGTGTGATTGTTGTGAATAAAATATTAATGCCACTTCATCAACTTGACCAGGATCAACAGTTTCCTTGTCATTATAATAAGAATAGATTTTTTGATAGTCATATGTAAAGATCACTATACACTTTTATTTTCTTGATTGAATCTCATGATGATCCTCAGATATCTATTAATTTTCCACCAACTGTTGTTCCAACTCATCAGTTAATTTTTATGACATTTTTGTAACTTTTTTACGTATTCTTTTTACTCCAATAGATTTTACATTAAATTCTTATTTGTTAGTAATACAAAAAAGTGTAGTTTTTAGAATCATTTTGAGTTGATTTGAAATAATTTTACCTTTTTAAGTAATTATCATAAAAAATAAAATTACCTCTATTTTTTTGCTCTTACAGATTTTTTCTATTTTTTCTAATTAACCATAACTGCGCATTCCTATTTCTAATAAATTGACTCCAAAATAGAATATCCAAATCATAAGAAAACCTATGGAAGCCATAATTTCTGAATTGGCTAAATTTTTAACTTCATTATTTTTTTGTGCATGTAATTACATTGTATAGATAATCCAATTAATTAAGGACCAAGTTTCTTTTAGGTCCCAATTCTAATAGGATACCCATGCTTTATTTTCCCATACTGATCTAGTTATAATACCAATAGTTAAAAAAATGCAACCTCTAATAACAAACGAATGGCATGTTATTTTCCTTGTGTGGGTCCTATTTCAATGGGAACTTGATTCGTTGATCTGCCTACACATTTTGTTTTTATTGAAATATAGGGAATGAATCTACATATTTCTTGACATAAAATAGATAGTGGGTTTTTTCTTGTCTTCTGTTGAATCTTTTTCATGGATCGATAGTAAATTTGATAACCCAATGATTTTTTGGGTTTTAGAATACAGATCACCAACATGTTTACTAATGGATTAAGATAAACTAGATTAGATTTTACAAGTTTTTCTTCTGCAGTACCTCAACATGACATGAGCAAGAAAGGGGGGTTCAAGAATCTATTTATTTATATGTAAGGATGATTAATAACTTATTTTGTCTTTTTTACTCCATATTTTAGTGGCCAGGTTACCTAAATAAAGGGATTGGAACTATTTACCCATGTTTATAAAATTTTTACAACCAACAATAACAAATAAACCAAATCTAAAAATTTACACCAAACAAGTGTTAACAAAAACTTTAGAATATAAATACATATTTTTAAACAAACCCTAGGAGGGGTAAAACCAAAAAGGAATATCAATTCTAACTCCTAAACCATCACATGGAATGGTGTAATTTAAATCAAACAATCTCTACAAATTCTGCCATGGAAGGAATCTAACAACCCGAATCACTTTCACCGAAGACCTTGCCCTTACCTATGTCAAACATTACCAAACCTACTTACACCCAAAGGTGTAAGTAGGGTGTAGTAATATACCAAAAATGATTCCACCCAAGAAAATATTCCATTATATAAACATTATAAGAAAAAAATATTTATAGTTTTCAGAAATAAGATATTCTAGAAATAATTTTAAACTGTTGCAACATTAAAAAAACAGTTTTCAAGAGGGAACCATTAAAGAATGTACATTTTTAAAGAAACACACTTACTATGGAAATTATCAACAAAACACACTATATGACAACAATAAATAAAATATAACCAATTAGCACTAGTCATGGGAAATACCCCTAGGCACAAGCTAAGAATTGGATACTAGGTACCTCGTATCTCGATGAAGTGTGGCATGGTAACCACAAAAAACTACGTTCTCGTGAATGAACCACAAGTAGAGAAAACAACTATATCCAAGTGGTCTCCAATAAATCATCATTATTTATTTAGTGTGGTCATCATTAATCATGCTATGTAAAACTGGGACAAGGCCACTTCTGAATCACTAGCATACTGGTCCAAGTCTGCCCACATAAATACTCTGGCTTCCCATTTGGGCTCAATCAAGTTCCACATGTGATAAAGTACCACTTTCATATCAAAACTCCATTTATAAATCATACAAATTAAAATAAATCTCCAAACATGTTGCTCACACTCAATGTATTTTATTAAACCAAATAAAAATTTTATAAAACAACATCAAGAGGTGTTACAAGGATTTGAACACAAAATTCATTCAATAATCTTCGTTTAAGGCCAAACACCCAATAAAACCATACCAACCCAGAATTTTCATCCTTAAAACCATTTATTAAATCAATTTTAAGAATCATAAAATAACCCCAAATGATGCAACATGGAATACACTTGAAAAACACCCAATTCCATGTCAAAATGTAATAATAAAATTAAACACTTAATCAATGCTACAAAAAATGGTTTTTTCACCGCACACAATAGGTTTGAAACATGATAAATAGGTTGATCAAGAAATCTAAATTCATCAAAAGAATTTTACACATGGAACCACCTACCTTGAATGTCAAAAATCATAAATAAATTGTCTGAAAAATCACCCACACCATAACCACACCACAAGCGCAAGAAAACAAACACTAATTAAAAAGATTGAACCAAGAAACTCAATATTAAACCCTGGGGATGAAACACTAGATGATTGAATTTTAGAAATTAATTGATGAATGAAACCGTAGAGATAATTAAGAAAATCAAAGAAAGACTCACTTACTTGATGGAACTTGATGTTTCCCCACCAAAAACCCCTTCAAAAAAGTGTTCTAAGGGAGCTTGAGGAAGCTTGGAATCCATCTATGGATAAAATGGTTGAATGGGGGAATAAATGAGTACATTAGGTTTAACTCCATAAGGGTAAAATGGGGATAACAAAAAACATTATGACCTAGATATTGGGCATGGTTTCTTCATACAGTTTAGTAAATCATGCGGCTTAACCGTGTGCCCAGTTCTATCCACCCAAAAATTTCCATTTCACTCCAAAATTCAAGGGGGTCCTAGGGGAAATGATATGAAGAGAAAATAACTAAAAGGAAGGACATAGATATGATAGGTCGGGCCTTGTCCATGAGAGTACAGAGAAGATTAAGCTGATAAGGAAGAGAACGGAGATAGCTCAGGGTCATCATAAATTGTATGTGGATCATCATCGATGACTTTTTTCGTTCAAGGTTAGAGATAATGTGTTTCTGAGAATCCATCCTATGATTATAAATTGTCATTATGGAAATTTTGGTATGTTATATTCGAGGTATATTAGGAATTCTAACATACTTGAGGAAGTTGGAGAGGTGGCATATCATTTTGATTTTCCACCATAGTTCAATGAAGTGCACAATGTGTTTCATGTATCTCTGTTAAATAAGCATCATCCAGATCATGACCATGTGGTTAAATGGGATAATGTTGATCTAGTTCCAGATGCTTCATTAGTGAACATTCCAGTGCGGATTATGGATAGATAAGGAAAATTCCTCTATGGTAAAAGCATTTTTCTAGGTCATATTTTGTTGAAACATAATTAATTTCCAAAGGCGATGTGGGAATGGTAGAAATAGATTACCTAGAAATGAACCAATATTTTTTGGGAAAGGGATGGTTTCCTATATTCAGATTAAAGAAAGGACTATGTATGGGAGAGTTTAATACCCCTAGTTTTAGGTATGTAACTATTTTTATAGCCATTTTAATAATGTAATCTAGTTGTGAAAGGTTTTGGAGAGTTGTCTAGTTTTTTTGGAAGATTTCGGATATTTTATAAGAGTGCATGGTTTTCGAATGATTAGTGAAAATAATAAAAAATTTCATAAAAGTAAGCAAGATTGTAGAAATTCAAGGGAGATGATACATGGTTAAAGTGTGTGGTTTCCCAAACTGTGCAGCAATATCATGTAAACTGTGGAACTAAGGACCATGGGATTTTTCATAGTTGCGGCATGATTTTTCTAACAATGTGGGTCAACAGTGTGAGGCACACCATTGAGGCAGAATCAGGCACATGGTCATTACATGATCTACCAAGCTATGCATCTAACCGATCATGGTTTAAAAAATGTTTTTTTTAAAAAAAGAGGGGGCACTTTATTTTCCCCAAAATACTTATTTATCCTTCCACTCAAATCCCACTAATGAGTTCTTCTAATCAGGGTTGGGTAGGCTCTCCCACTCATTTTAGAAGGAATTCTATGGGGTTTCAAGCTGTGCTGAAGGTGATTCCCCCTCAGTAAGTCTCTTCTATTGTTGGTTTTTCTGTTTTATCAAGATCTATATATCTCTCACCCAGTTTTTAATATCTACTTCTATCACATGTAGATATAGGGTTTTTTTCACGTATAATGGTAATATTTGGGCTTATTGATGTTAGGGAATGGGATATAAAGTGATTTTGTGAATGTTTCTCTTGATTTTGGTGTGTGGTTGTGTGGTGGGTTGATTTCAAAAAACCCTAAGGTAGGTGGATTCAAAATTGACTCATGTTTTATAGAAATATATGGTTTAATTAAAAATTTATTGGTTTTTCTTGAAATTGATTTCGAATTTGGAGTATCCATCTTGGTGGAAACCCATTTTTGTGGTTTTTTGGATTATGAAAAAATTGGTAATTATTATGAAATGTGATTTTTTGGATTTTAAAATGATGGTTTTCAAATCAGTGGCTTTATTGATTAACTAAAAATGGTGTTTGAAAGAAATTTTATTAAATAAAAATATTGTTTTATTGAAAAGTGGTTTCTCATAAAAAAAGGATTAAGGATTTTTTCAATAAATATGTGATTTATTGAAGTGTTTTTGGAATGTTGTTGGAATTGTTTGTTATCATAAAGGGTTGCTTGGTTTATAAATTTTTGGGTAGTATGAATTATCATGTGTTGGTTGATTTTGATCTTTGAAATTGTTTATTTTCATGTTTTTTTATTTTGGTAAATGTTGTTGGCATGGTCATTGGTTTATAGGGTAATAATGGGTGGTAATGGGCGGATAGTGGGAGTGAAGCACCACTATAAAAAAAGGACATATAGTAGATGTGAAGGACCACCATCAAGGATAAGTGGGTGTGATGTACCACTATATAGGAAGAGATGTGGATGGGGTTGGACATGAATCTACATTTTCATGGTACACTGAGTTTTGGTGTATGTAATTTATGAATTTTATTGGAACATGCATGAAACCATGAGAAGAGAATCTGGATGTGCTAATATATATTATAAATTGGTTAATGATGTGTTTTGTTGGTTTCCTTAGTATTGTGTTGATTTGGGTTTAATGGTTTGGTAAGGGTGTGTCTAGATTGCATAAAATTTTTTCCATGTTTAATAGTTCTATATAAATTTTTTATATAATGGTTTTGGCTAGTTCAATCCTTGTGTCATGTGTAAGGATGCCATTTGGGGAAAATCCTACCAAGTAGTATAACTCACACCCTGCATTAGAACTTTTGTTCTTTTTTAGATGTTGTATTCTGAGTCATAGGTAAAGGTAGATAATATCATTCCATTAGTGGTCCATCATGATGCTTGGGTAGACTTGTGGTGTTTGTCATGACCCGACCCTACCCAGGCTCGAGCCGTAACTACCCCAAGCCCGCCTCCATAGGCCAGGGGCTGGCAACTAGCGCCGAAGGCACAAAAACTCGGGGAGGCCTTTGCCTAAGTACATTTACACACACACGCAGCTCAATCAATGCAGAAGTGTAGAGTAAAAAGAAAATTAAAGTACCAACTTCTATAAATAAACCACAAAGTGCATCGATCTCTAAACAGTACAAAGAAAGTGCTGAATGTAAACTGAAAGGAAAAGGGAAAAAACACGCACCCAACCAGAAAAGTTCCCCAACCCGACAACAGGTAAACAAAAGTAAAATAGCCGGGAGAGTCCCACACCTGGAACACGACTACGAACACCGCCCGTGGTCCAAGCTCTCGAACTCCTAAGCTCCACTGAAGTCATGACCAGCCTGTTTGTCATCTTCAAGGGCACACCAAGTGAGGGAAAAGCCCAAGCAGGGGTGAGTATCAAAATACTCAGTAGGATGCCCCGAAGGCTCGAGGGAGCAACAAAGGAGGTACTGAAGAGGTGAGCATTAGATCAAATAGGGAACAGTAAAGGAGTACAACAGAGAGAGTGCAGTAAAGAGTACAGCTCAACCCAACAAGAGGAAGGTATTAGACTCATCCAAACGTAAGGATCTAGAAACGGTGAGAAGATAAACTTCTCATCAAGTCTTCGCTGCCTATAGCAAGAGAGTAGAGTCGTCCAACCATGAGAAGATAAACACAAAAAGCACATGGCATACCTTGGGTGTTTTCGCCTCTCCTGGAAGGAGAGTAACCAAAACCCAAGGAGTGGGTACTGGAACAAGGTATATACATATCCATATTCTCAATTAAGAAGCCCGAAAAAGACTGTAAGGGGATCTCCATCCCGTAGCTCAGCCCAAGAAAGTGAGTGTCCAATAGTCCCAGAAGTAAACACCATCGATGCCAAGTATCTGCATGCCTTCCCCGAACTGCAAGTCAAGGGGATCAAATCACTATACCTTGACACTATCCACTTTGGGCGGCACTGACTTGCCTGCACGGTTTTAGGTCGCATCACAAGGATGCGTCTCGGTGGGGAAAGCACCCCTCATACTTGATAGTTCTGGGGGAGCGTCAAGCCACGCCTTGTTACTGTCACACATTCGAGAGGTCTTCTCAAAGTCGATGAGTTCTTCCTGCCCAACCCCGCAAAAGGGTAATCCGCTGGAGGGAGACCCAAAACCACTCTGGCCATCCCTGCTGGATGATACCCCACTGGCCATCCCTACTGGATGGTACACCACTGGCTACCCCTTCTGGATGGTACCTCACAGGTCATCTCTGGTGGATGGTACACCACAGGTAACTGGAACACGTAATGAAAGATCGCAAAAGGAAGATATGATCTCGATACACAGATAGGGAGTCTGCGCCCAGGGCTCACTAGGGGCTCCGTACCCAACTGTAAACAACCTCTTCGGTAGAGGATCAGGGCCTGCGTATTGTTTTGGTCACCCCTATACCCAAAGAACTCCACCAGAGAACACGAAGGGATGTGAGGATCTCCCCAGGCCTCTTAGGGAGATCATGCTCCAATCCACTGAGTCACTGTCAAAGAAGACTGAGACAAATCGCTCTAGAAAGTGGGAAAACACCCACACTGTATGAACGCACGTAGATGTAAATGATTCCGTAGTCTGGTGAAAGGGACCCAACACTGAAAACCCCCTGAGCTGAATGAACATGGAAATCATAACAACTCTTCCAGCCAAACCATCGAGAACAGAACTTGGGGGCCCACTCAACCCTGCTGGTCGAAACCATCGAGAATAGGAGGACCCTCTACATCACAAGAGATCAAAGGTCCGTTAAGAAGAACACGACGCACACATGGGGCCCACACGACGTGTGGCAAAAACTCATCTACAAACCAAGTGCACAAACGTTCTCAGGTAAAAAATACAACATGTACCTCCGATCATTCTCATATACTCCTAGAGTATACCACATTTCTAGCCCAAAGGCTATCGTGCACACTACACCAAATTTCAAAAAAAAGGCGTAAACACAATTTCTCTAACCTACTTCCTCTACAGACTTATCATGGCCAACCACATCTCTTCAAACATCAACTTCACTCACACGGGAGTGAACGCAATCACATTCCAAGGGTTCTCTACAAACAACACAGGAAGAACCACCATTGGTATACCTTTCATGCTTCCACATTTAAAAGAGATCCCGAATGAGACTCCGCACATCCAAATGGATCGTACCATTGTAATCATCGCGGAAAAACATGCGAGATAGACTATTTACTCGCCTCTAACATACATCCGACGTAAAAGTCATGTGACACCGCTTTACACCCGAACGACGTCTCGTGGTCCCGATCCTCGGCCCCAAAAATAGTCGGGTGCATCGCACCATTGCGATCTCCTCGGAAAGACATGTCAAATTGACTGTTCACTTACGTGGAACGGATTCCCAAAGAAGAAGATGCATTCCGGTGCACCGCACATGAGCGGTGCTTCTTGGGACCCGCATCCCGGTCCTAAAGCATAATGAACGGATCGCACCATTGTGATCCTCTCGAAAAAATACACCAGGTTGACCATCCACTTGCCCGAAACGGACATCTGGTGATAAAGATGGAAATCACTGCCAACTCCCAAAACGACCCTCGTGGGGCACACACCATCATGTGTAATTAAAGCGGGTAGATTACACCATTGAAATGCCCTTGGAAAAATACCCAAAATCAACTACTTTCACACCCTGAATGGACATCCGATGAAAAAGTTGTGAAGCACTGCTCACAGCTTAAAAGACGGGTCGTTGGGCCCACATTTCAACTCCAGCTTCAACACCTAAAAACTCTTTGGAAATATTTTTCTTGACACCAGGGTCAAAACGCCACTGACAGTGCTCAAAACGAACATCAGATGTGTCCACGACGCCCAAAACAAATCCCCGAAAAAACGAAAATTCACTTAATGGCGTGTCGCGCCTCCGAGGCCCCTCGTTTTGGGAATTAAAAAACCCCGAAACCATCTCAAAAAGTTTTTCATGATTTAAGGGTCATGTTTCCGCTGATGAGATGCAAATCCGACACCGGGTCCGCATTTTATAAGTCTTTTAATGTTTAATAGACAGACCGTGTGGGCCGGCCGGTTCGGCCGGCCCACCACACGCCAGAACCGGCCCGCGGGTCACTGGGCGGGCCGACCCATCTCTCCCGTACCGGATTAAGCTGGTTCGGATTATCCAACACGGAACCACATTTTTCGGGTGCTCTGTACATCCCAGGGTCATCGTGACCCCGGTCTCCCCCACCGACCGGCCGATAACCGGCCGGTCCCCCCGCTCGCCCACGCTCGCTCGCACCTCCGCAGGCGCCTCCTGCTCACCGGGCTGAAGCCGCCGACCACCTCCGCTGAAGGGAGCCCACGCTGCCCCACCTTCCTGAGGCCGTCGCCATCCGTCACCCCAAACTATCACTTGGGATCTCGCTGGACCGCCCTGGTTCACCGAAAAACAGTGGTTTTGGACAGAAAAACCTCCAAAACCCGCATTCTTCGTCGACCGACTTCGATCGCCTCGGAACCCGGATTTTAAATCCGAAAGATGAGTTTGATATATCAGAAAAAGAACTTCACAAATATGTGTTTTTCTCAATGATAAAACATCATTTCAATTTTATAATTTAACTTGAAAGGAGGGTTCAGAAATTACATCGCAAAAAGGAAATCTTCTACCTGCAGGGGCGTAGCCTGATGCTTCGTAAGCGATCCGCCTTCGCCGGATCCGAAATAACCTTTGAAGGAGGGATTGAGGAGAGGCAGGGCTTCCTTGGTTTCTCAAGAGTTCCTTCTGCTAGTGGTTTCAAATGATGGAGGGAGGGGATGGGTTAAGGATTACATAAAGAAAAAATTAATTAATTTAAACCCCCAATTTAACCCGCATCCGAAACTCTCGATGGGGTCGAGGTTAAGCCTCTCCTAGGGAAAAACCACCTCCCAAGCACCAAGGCAATCTCTGAATATTAATCCAATCCTCTGTTCAATAGTTATATGATTTAACGTCTGAAGCTACTAAATTACGAAAATGCCCCTGGCGGCATTTTTCAAAGAAGGCCCACGCCCATGAAAGTTACACCCCTCATAAGGTAAATGGAATTTTGTAGACTCAAATGTATTCTCCTTTTTCTAATCTGAGATACCTTTTAAGAGATACTTGAGTTTAACCATTAAACGAAGAAATTAATTATTTTATTTATCCGTTTAACATTCTGGTAACGGGCGAGGGGTCCAAACGTCCCGCGCCGACATGCTTTATGTCGTTCCTAGGGTAAAAACCCCATTTCGTATCCATCCGTACACTCATATTTCTGATCCGAAACACCGTTTAGGAGTTATCCCATTTATTTGGTGTTCCCAGTGTGAACGCACTGATAATTTAATTTCGGCCACACCGGGGCTCGGAATCGCACGCCGTCTGATGTTGATGCTCTGGAATAACATCCAGAATATTCCAAAGTATATTATAGAAAAAACTAGGTTCTTAAATCATTCCCTCCTTCAAGATTTTCATCCCTGAAAAGAAAAACCAGGGAACAACTCAGGGTACAGAGCCCACAACTGGCTCTCCTATACCCAGAAGAACTCTTGCACAGTCCCACATCACCACATACAGACCAAAGGATTTGATCTGCTCACGCGAGTTCTTCCCTTGCTAATGGAATGCATAGGAGCACACACACTTTTTCTGGGGTGAGTCACATGGGAGATACTATACACCCAAACCAGCCTTTGGGGTTAGGTCAAGGCGGTAGGGAACCTCACCATCACTTCGCACCATCTCAAATGACACAAAGGCTATCGGGGGTAGCTCACCTCCCCGACCGAACCCCTAAATCGCACGCCGTGACTGGAATCACCATTTGGACATGGGAAAAAGCACGATGATTCCCTCCTTCAGAATATCCATATGGCGAAACACCCAAAGATATCTGGTCACAAAAGATTTCATAGTCGATGTATCGCAACCAAGAATCTCTTACACGCTTAGAAAGTGATGGAGTCGACACCATCAACTAACGGAAAAGGTTCTACGCCTTCCACTCTACTGATACAGGGTTACACCAATGCCCTGTGTCACCCTGGTAACACCTCAAGCAAGGAGCAGGGAGAAAATCATTTCACACATAGAGTCTAACAATTCTACTGCAAAAAGTAGAAGTGCTGTAGAGCGTACCTCGTATCACCTCAAGCTCTGCAGGATCGTAGAAATCCAAAGATCGTGGCTATCCGTGGCCCCAACTATCAGCTCCCAGAGTCTTACGTGGACCACCTAGTGGTGATGGGAAGACCTCGTAAAGCCTTCCCCCACTACCAGCTCCTCCCGCTCCTCTACTAGCACCACATCTCTGGGTGCTACTCCGATCACTGCACTGCCTCTGCCGCAGTGGTGCACCTGTTGCCTGCCCGATGTTCTCAACGTGCATGTTCGGACAGTCCCTTTCCAAGTGACCTCAGCCATCGCAAGCATAACAATAACTCTCTCTAGGATGCACCGGTTCCATCTGAAGCCACTGTTGTGTACAACCACGCCCCTGAGTCCAGTTATCAGAAAGCCACCTGCGTCGAGGTCCTATAACCTGATGCCTGATAGCTGCGGCAGACGTCTCAACTCTATAGATCCTGCTGCCACCACCAACTGTAGAACGTGACAGGAAGCTCTCTTTCACCAGTGCCTGCTCTAGCACCCCGACATATGTGGGAATGCCTAAGGGTACTATGACGACATGAATCTCTCTGCAGAGACCCTACCTGAACTTCTGCACTCGGATGTTATCATCGTCGATCAAGTCTGGGAAAATGCGTGAATGATCTACCAAACTAGTCGCATACTCAGTCACCGTCATCCCTCCCTACTGAAACTATAGGAGCTCCTGGATCCAAACGTAGAGTAAGAAGTAGGGGTAAAACTTCTCTCAAAACAGCAGCTGAAAGTCACCCCACAAAAGTGACGACTCGTCAAGAAATTGAGTCACCAAACTCCACCAACACCCAACTGCTCCATGGAAAAGGTTGGCAGCCAAATCCGCCATAAGATCTGTCGGCATCTTCATAAGCCTGAAGAGGAAAACCACTGTCTCGAGCCAAACCTCTGCTACCTGAGGGTCTGGCTCACTAATGAACCTCAGGGTCTCTGTCGCTGGAACTCCCAGAGCGCGGTCAAGCTCAGCCTGCTCTGCTGAAGATGTCTGCTGCTCACCAGGTGGGGGTGCTACTATTGCCCCCCAGAGAACGGGACTCACATGATGGGTCCTGGACTGAGGCCTCTTTTCACACAGGGTCTTCGTCACGAACCAAAGCCGGTATCCTGGCTGGCTGTCTTCGTGGATCCATCCTAAATGTTATCAAGGAGCGCCACTATCAGATGAGAATATATGTACAAAACAGTAACAAAAATGGGGAGCTGACTCAAGAAGGAAAGTCAAATACTCAATCCTATGTGATGCACAAATCAATTTTCCCTTCAACGAGTGTCTCAGCATGCCAAGTCGACAAGTGGGGTATCAGGGTCCTGGTGAATGGATATGTCGGCCACCACACCATCATTGGAATCCCTGGCCTGAGAGCCGCTCTTGAGAAACATTAACACTATTACCCTAAATCCCAACCAATTCCTTTTTAGGGACGTTCGAACAACATCCCAAGAAAGAACCACCATTGATACAACTTTGTCACGACCCGACCCTACCCGAGCTCGAGCCGCAACTACCCCATGCCCGCCTCCATAGGCCAGGGGCTGGCAACTAGCTTCGAAGTCACAAAAACTCGGGGAGGCCTTTTCCTAAGTACTCGTACACACACAAAGGAAGCCCACTCAATGCAGAAGAACAGAGTAAAAAGAAAATTAAAGTACCAACTTTTATAAACAAACCAGAAAGTACATCGACCTCTAAACAGTACAAAGAAAGTACTGAAAGTAAACTGAATGGAAAAGGGGATAACACGCGCCCAACCGGAAAAGTTCCACAACCCAGCAATAGGTAAACAAAAGTAAAACATATGGTAGAGTCCCACACCTGGAACCCAACTACGACCACCACATGCGGTCCAAGATCTAGAACTCCTAAGCTCCACTGAAGTCACGACCAACTTGTCTGTCATCTATAAGGGAACACCAAGTGCGGGAAAAGCCCAAGCAGGGTGAGTATAAAAATAATTAGTAGGATGCCCCAAAGTCTCAAGGGAGAAACAAAGGAGGTACCGAAGGGGTGAGCAGTAGAACGTACAGGAAAAATTAAAGGAGTACAACTGAGAGAGCGCAGTAAAGAGTATAGCTCAACCAAACAAGTGGAAGGTAGTAGACTCATCCAAACGCAAGGATCTAGAAACGGCAAGAAGATGAACTTCTCATCGAGTCTTCTTTACCTATAGCAGGAGAGTAGACTCGTCTAACCATGAGAAGCTAGACACAGAAAGCACATGGAATAACCTCCGTGTCTTCGCATCTCTTAGAAGGAGAGTAACCAAAACCCAAGGAGTGGGTACTGGAACAAGGTATATACATATCCAGATGCTTAGTCAAGAATCCCAAACAAGATTTTAAGGGGATCTCCATCTCGTAGCTCAGCCCAAGAAAGTGAGTATCCAATAGTCCCAAAAGTAAACACCATCGATGACTAGTATCTGCACGCTTGCCCCGAACTTCAAGTCAAGGGGCTCAAATCACTGCACCTTGACACTATCCGCATTGGGTGTCACTGACTCGCCCGTACAATTTTAGGTCGCATCACAAGGACGCGTCTCGGTGGGGAAAGAGCCCCTCGTACTTGAGAGTTCTGGGGGAGCGTAAAGTCACACCACATCACTGTCACAAAGTCGATAGGTCTTCTCAAAGTCGATGGGTTCCCGCAGACCAGCCCCGCAAAAGGGTAATCCACTGGAGGGAGACCCGGAACCACTCTGCCCATCCCTACTGGATGGTACACCACTGTCCATCCCTGCTGGATGGTACCTCATTGGCCATCCCTTCTGGATTGTACCGCACTGGTAACCAGAACATGTAATGAAAGATCGCGGGAAGGAAGATATGATCTTGATACACAGCTAGGGAGTTTGCGCCCAGGGATCACTAGGGGATCCGTACCCTACTGGAAACAACCTATTGGGTAGAGGATCGGGGCCTGTGTAATGTTTTGGTCACCCCTATACCCAAAGAACTCTACCAAGGAACACGAAGGGACGTAGGGATCTCCCCGGGCCTCTCAGGGAGATCATCCTCCAATCTGCTGAGTCACCGTCGAAACAGACCGAGACAACTCAGTCCAGAAAGTGGGAAAACACCCACACTGTATGAACACACATACCCGTAAATGATGTTGAAGTCTGGTGAAAGGGACCCAACACTGAAAACCCCCTCTGCTGAAAGAACAGGGGAACTGGAATTACTCTGCCAACCAAACCATCGAGAACAGAACCAGGGGGCCCACTCAACCCTACTGGTCGAAACCATTGAGAACATGAGGACCCTCTACGTCGCGAGAGGTCAATGGTCCGTGAAGAAGAACAAGACGCACACATTAGGCCCACACAATGTGTTTCCCAAAGTCATCTCCAAACTAAGATCACAAAAATTCTCAGGTACAAACTATAACATGTACCTCCAATCATTCCTGTATACTCCCAGAGTATACCACATTTCCATCCCAAAGGCTATCATACACATGACACCCAATGTCAACGCAAAAAGGCGTAAACACAGTTCCATAAACCTTCTTCCTCCATGGCCTTAGCATGGCCAACCACATCTCTTCAAACATCAACTTCACCCACACGATAGTGAACGCAATCACATGCCAATGGTTCTCTACAAACACAACAGGAAGAACCACCACCAATACACCTTTCATGCTTCCACATTTAAAAGAGATCCCGAATGAGACTCCGCACATCCAAATGGATAAAACGTTATAATCCTCACATAAAAACATGAGAGATATAATATTTACTTGCCTCTAATAGACATCCGATGTAAAAGTCATCTGACAGTGCTTTACGCCCCAACGACATCCCGTGGTCCCGAGCCTCAACCCCAAAAACAGTCAGGTACATCACACCATTGCAATCTACTCGGAAAGACACGTCAAATTGACTGTTCAATTGCGTGGAATGGATGTCCGAAGAAGAAGATGCATTCCAGCGCACCGCACACGAGAGGTACTTCATGGGACCCACATCCCAGTCCCGAAGCACAATGAACGGATCACACCATTGTGATCCTCTCGAAAAAGTACACAATATTGACTATCCACTTGCTCGAAACAGACACACGATGATAAATATGGAAATCACCACCAACTCCCAAAATAGCCCTTGTGGGGCCCGTACCATTATGCGGAATTTATGAGGGCGGATTGCACCATTGAAATTCCCTCAGAAAAACACCAAAAATCGACAGCTAGTACGCCCAGAACAGATTAAAAAGTTATGAAGCGCTGCGCGTAGCTTAAAAGACGGGCCATGGGGACCATGTCTCAACTCTGGATTCAACACCTAAAAACCCTTTGTAAATCTTCGTCTTGATTCCAGGGTCACAACGCCGCTGATAGTGCTCAAAATGGACATCAGATGTGTCCGCGCCGCCCAAAACAAAAACCCCAGAAAAACACCAATTCACTTAAAGGCGTGTCGCACCTCCGAGGCCCCTCGTTTAAGGAATTAAAAACCCCCAAAACCATCTCAAAAAGTTCATCTCGATTTAAGGTTCGTGTTTCCACTGACGGCATGAAAATCCAACACCGGGTCTTCATTTTATGAGTGTTTTAATGTTTAACGGACTGATCGGGTGGGCCAGGTCGGTTTGATCAACCCACCACACGCCCGAACCAGCCTGCAGTTCACCGTGCGGGCCAGCCTATCTCGCCTGGACCGGCTTAAGCGGGTCCAGCTTCTCCAACACAGACCCACATTTTTCGGGTCCTCTGTGCATCTTGGGGTCGTTGTGACCCCGATCTCCCACACCGATCGGCCGACCGCCGGCCGGTCTCCCCGCTCGCCCGTGCTCACCCGCGCATCTGCAGGCGCCTCCTGCTCGCCGAGACGAATCCGCCGACCACCTCTGCTGAAGGGATCCCATGCCTCCCCACCTGCCTGAGGCCGCCGCCATCCGCCGCCCTAGACTGCTGATCGTACCACGATTCACTGTTTCATTTTCACCCTTACACCGCTGTGCTAAATATATTTTGTATTAAAAATTATAAAAATATTATCAAATTGTGAATCATGTTTGATTAAATAATTTTGTGTTTATAACTGTTAGAATGGACAATGTTACTTGTTTTTATTATTTCAATTTAGGTGGAGGTGATTTGGAGGGCCCTTGACAAAGTGAAAGAAAAATGGGCCAAAATTGCATGGATCCATGGACATATGTCCACTGTTTTGAATAGTACACGAAATCCGTGCATCCAAATGGGCTGCAATATTGTGGGATTGTCCAAATTGTAATAGGATACATTTCATAGTAAGGAACCAAATCCTAATTCGGATTTTATTGGGCCAATCCGAACTGATCTATCCAAGACAACGAATTTGGACCAAGTCAAATGCGGTGTTCTGTATTTTATCAATATCTTGAATTGTAGTTGTCCAAACGGTTCCAAACTTTCGGTGGATACAGTCAAGATGTAGGGATACAACTTTTCCATTTTCTCCAAATTGAGATAAGACTGTCTGAAGGCCGAAACGCTTCATGCAAGTGGATTGATGAAATCTGTGTGCCCAAAACCACCTCCCACATTTCCTATAAAAGGGCACCTTGGGCTCCTCATTTGTAAGTTCGGACAAGGAGTGAAGTATTGCCAATTTGGAGTCCTAGAGGAGTCTCCTAATCACCTTGGAGGTTCTGGAGGCCCCTATCCTCATAGGGGGATCAACAATGAAGAAGGAGTTCCACCCGAGCTTCCTCCTCATCCCGATGTCGAGCTAAAAGTTGGGTGTTCGTTGTGAGGGAGATACACACATGTCAAGGGAGTTACAATGCATATATTAGCTACTGGTTTGGAGTAATTTGGGTGTTAAAACATTTCTTTCCATGTATCTTACATAATTTCATATTTGAATGCTTGTTTTGATGCATGCGAATTAGATGCTCTTAATTTCTAACCAATCAGTGTGAGATTTTGAGTGAGTGACTTCTGTTATTCCGATTGGACATCAAAAGAATCCTTTTAATACCCAACTTATTGAGATTTCAATATTCTTTGGAATCTACTATTCCATGCATAGGTACTAGACCTTGACAATACGATTGTTATGTCAAGGTTTGGTCCTTAAAGCATTGAAATAAAAGATTAGGAATTAATCGGGATTCCAATTAACTCCAACCAAAGAATTACTCTAAACCTAAGATGAATCTCTATGAAAAATGAAATTGATATGTGTGTAGTGAAATCACATCGACCCTTTTATCTCATATGTCTCAAAATCCACTTGGTCACTCAATTTTTAAGCTATTTCAACTAAGTCATTGTTTTAAACTATTTTCAAAACCACCCCCTCTCTTAGTCATTTTTATTAAAAATAAACACTCTAAACCTACCAATGCTCCTTGAGAGACGACCTAGGTTCTACCCTAGACTATAAATCAACCTTATAAATATAGTCAATTTTACATGTCACGACAGCACGGTCAAATTTTTCCGCCGTTTCCGGGGAGCGCTTTGGTTTTTTGTGTGTGTTTTTGATAATGTTTTTGTAATTTTTGTGAATATTTTTTTGTTTTATATTCTTCCTTTGAATTTATTTTTGTGTTCTAATTTATTTATTGTGTAGGTTCTGTGTATGACGCGTTCTACTCCAGTATACCTACAATATTTCAAACCCGAACCGAAGAGGATCCTACGTCAACAAAATCGAGACACACAAGACCAACCTTTGAAGTAGGAGACATCAAATCTTAAAATTCTTCTTGATCCTTCTCCTTCTTCTGAAACCAAAGTTAAAATTGAACATAAATTATATAACATGGCTGACAATAATAGAACACTTAAAGAACTAACCTCACCTGATGTTGATATCGGACCCACTTACATTCAATTACAAGGCGAGGTACCCAATTTTGAACTAAAATTTGGTTTAATTCATTTATTACCAAGATTTCATGGACTGCCTAGAGAATATCCACATAAGCACTTAAAAGAATTTCATACTATTTTTCAGCATTAAAACCTGCTAATGTTTATGAGGAACAAGTAAAACTTAGGGCATTTCCATTTTCATTAGAAGACACGGCTAAATATTGGTTATACTATGTCAATTCACCTATTAGGGGCTGGACAGACATTAAACTCCTTTTTCTTGAAAAATACTTCCCAGCCTCTTGAACTACAATAATAAGGAAAGAAATATGTGGGATAAGAAAATCTCAAGGAGAAACCCTTCATGAATATTGGGAACGATTTAAAAGATTGTGTTCAAGTTGTCCACATCACCAAATAAGTGATCAACTTTTAATTCAATATTTTTATGAAGGTTTGATTCCTATTGATCGAAATATGATTGATGCTGCTGCAGGTGGTGCATTGGTAGATAAGACCCCAATTGCTGCAAGAACCCTCATTGAGAATATGGCACAAAACACTCAACAATTCGGTACACGGTCCAGTGTACCCATTCGAGGTGTCCATGAGGTGCAAAGTACTGAATTCTAGAATAAGGTGGATACAAAGTTTGAAGAGGGGAGTACCCTTCTACGACAACTTGCTCTTTCCCAAGGGAAATCCAATCTAATCCTCCCATACATTGTGGTATATGCTCTTCTGATACCCACTATTCTGACCAATGCCCCCAATTGAGAGAAACTTCTGAGAATTGTGAGGCAATATTCGCAGGACGCCCCTATAACCAACCCATTAGGCAAGAACCATACTATCCATCCAACGAAGGGTGGAAGGACAACCAAGACTATAGGCAAGGGGGTATTCAAACCAACCTCAATAGCAATGGAACCAATAGGGTCAGATTAGTCATCTACCACCACCCTGAAATCCTCAACCACCCCAAAGTCCATTCCAACCACCCCCTCCAAAAACCGAGCCTAGCCTAGAAGATATGATGAAGAAAATGGCTGCCAATAATATCCAATTCCAAAAAACCACCCAAGAATCCATACAAGACCTAAAGACCCAACTAGGCCAACTTGCCAACTCGGTGGGGGAAATCCAAAGTCATGGGTCAGGTAAACTACCATCTCAACCAGTAGTAAACATTAAGGATAAGGGAAATGTTAGTGTCATCACACTTAGGAGTGAAACTCAACTTAAAATCCAAATGAACCCTCCATTAGAGTCATCCTCTCCTAAGGAAACCACCATCCCAACCATTGAAAAAGGTTCAAATGAGATGGAACCTTGTCTTGAGAGAAGTCCTACCAAAGGAAATAGTGTGTCTATTGATGAGTTACAAAGCCCAAGTATTCCTCTTCCATTTCCCCAAAGAGCCACCCAACCAAGGAAACAAAATGAAACTGAACTTGATAAAGAAATCTTGGAGACTTTCAAAAATGTGTAGGTTAACATTCCATTGATTGATGCTGTCAAGAAAATTCCGAGATATGAAAAGTTTATGAAGGAGATATGTACCCACCGAAGGTGACTTAGAGGTGATGAGAAGGTGAGATTGGGGAGGAATGTCTCAAAATTGATACAACCATCACTTCCCACCAAGTGTAAAGATCTTGAAACATTATCGATTCCATGCACCATAGGGGAGTATTCTTTATCCAATGATATTCTTGATTTGGGTGCTTCTATTAATGTGATTCCTAACTCCTTATACTCTTATTTGCAGTTCGGTGAACTAAAGACCACTGGAATAGTTGTTCAGCTAGAAAATCAGAGTACAGTACACCCTTCTGGTGTGTTAGAGGATGTTCTTGTGAGGGTTCAAAATTTAATATTTCCTACTGATTTTTATGTGCTAAAAATGGAAGATGATATGATGAATGGACATGCCCCAATTATATTGGGGAGACCTTTCCTGAAAACCACAACAGCCATAATTAATGTCTATAATGGTACATTATCTATGGAATTTGGTGGTGACATAGTCCATTTCAACATCCTTGATGCCATGAAGCACCCCTTAGAAGAAAATTCCCGTCTCTCGGTAAATTCAATTGATGTACTCCCTTCCCCTAAAATAACTTCATTTGTTTCCCCTGATCCCCTTTCTGAATTTTCCTCTTTGATAGAAATTCTTGGAAATGAATCATGTGTTGATTGTTGTAGTGGTCTAGAAAAGTGTCATGCATGTTTTTTAATTGATGATTTCTTGAACGTAGAGGATTACATGACCATCGATGATACTGCTAAGCTTGTAAAAGCTCATTCCTCATCTAAGGATGTTACCATTGAGTAGTTAGATGAAGTGACTTCTCACTTTCACACACACTTCCGTCAATCCAAAATCCCCCAGAATTGGAATTGAAACAACTGCCTCAAGATTTAAAATACTCATATCTTGAGAATGGAAACAAGTTGCCCGTCATCATTGCTAGTTCACTCCCTCCTGAGCATGAATTGCGACTGCTTGATCTTTTGAGTAAGTATAAATAAGCTTTGGGATGGACACTTGCTGACATTACTGGCATTATCCCATCAATTTGTACACATCATATTTTATTAAATGATGAGGCTAAACCAGTGAGGCAGTCCCAATGTCGACTGAACCCAAACCTACTTGATGTTGTTAAAAAAGAAGTGACAAAATTATTGGCTGCTGGAATCATTTACCCTATTTCTGACAGCCAATGGGTCGGTCCCGTTCAAGTAGTTCCTAAAAAAACTGGCCTTACTGTAGTTAAAAATGAAAGTAATGAATTGGTTCCAACTGGTGTGCAGAATAGTTGGCGTGTCAGTATAGACTATCACCGACTAAACCAACACACTAGGAAGGACTATTTCCCATTGCCATTCATTGACCAGATGCTAGAGAGGCTAGCAGGGAAGTCCCATTACTATTTCTTTGATGGATATTCTGGATACTCTCAGATCCATATTTCCCCTGAGGATCAGGAAAAGATAACCTTCACTTGACCCTTTAGCACATTTTCCTATAGAAGGATGCCATTTGGTCTGTGAAATGCTCTGGGTACTTTCCAACGATGTATGGTTAGTATTTTTTCGGATTACCTAGAGAATTACATGGAAGTTTTCATGGATGATTTTACTATTTATGGATCCTCTTTTGATGAATGTTTAAGTAGTCTTGGTTCAGTCCTACGTCGCTGTATTGAAAAGAATCTTGTATTAAATTATGAGAAATGCCATTTCATGGTGTGACAAGGTATAGTTTTGGGACATGTCATTTCTGGGGATGGTATCCAAGTAGATAAATCGAAAGTGGATGTCATTTCTTCCCTACCATTCCCTAAAAATGTACGTGATGTGCGGTCTTTCCTACGTCATGCTATATTTTATCGTCGTTTCATTCGTGACTTTAGTAAAATTACACTCCCCCTCTCCCGGTTACTCCAAAAAGAAAAAGAATTTGTTTTTGATAAAAAATGTGAGGAATCTTTCAATAAGTTAAAATGGAGTCTCAAGTCACCCCCGGTAATCCAACCACCTCGGTGGGATTTACCATTTGAGCTCATGTGTGATGCCTCTAACTATGCAGTTGGGGAAGTCTTGTCAAAAAGGGTCGATCAAGCTCCATATGTCATTGCCTATGCCTCACGTACTTTGGACCCTGCCCAAGAAAACTACAACACCACTGAAAAAGAATTTCTTTCCATTGTGTTTTCCTTGGATTAATTTAGGTCATACCTTCTAGGGTCCAAAGTCATTGTGCTCTCAGACCATGCAGCCCTCTGGTATCTCCTTAAGAAACTGGAAGCCAAACCACGTCTCATTCACTGGATGCTCCTCCTTTAGGAATTTGATCTAGAAATTAGGGATAAAAAAGGAGCAGAGAATGTGGTTGCTGACCATATCAGTAGGATTCTACCATCCACGTACATTGACTCATCCCCCTGTATTCCCATAAATGAATTGTCTCCTTATGAGAAATTGTACCGAGTGCAAGATGCTATTCCTTGGTATAATGAAATTGTAAATTATTTGGCAGCATCTTCCATTCTGGATGATTTCACCAAAAACCAGGCCGACCATCTAAAACATGAGTCTCGTTGGTATATTTGGGATGACCCCTACCTATGGCGCACATGTAGTGATCAAGTTATTAGGAGTTGTGTTCCCGATAGTGAGTTTCAGTCTGTCCTTAGGTTCTGCCACACATTTGCTTGTGGGGCCACTTTGGTCCCCAACGGACTGCTCACAAGGTCTTAGATTTTGGTCTCTTTTGGCCCACATTGTTTAGGGATTCCCATGAATTCTGTAAATATTGTCCTCACTGTCAAATAATGGGGAGTGTATCTAAAAGAAATTAGATACACAACAACCCTTTCTCTTCCATGACATTTTTGATGTTTGGGGCATTGACTTTATGAGACCATTCCCCAATTCATTTGGGAACCTTTACATTCTTCTGGAAGTGGATTATGTTTCAAAGTGGGTAGAGGCACGATCCATGAGGACAAATGATTCCATGAAAGTTGTGGAATTTTTGAGAACCCAAATATCTTGTAGGTTTGGATTACCTAGGTTTATCATTAGTGATCAGGATTCTCATTTCTGCAACCGTACAATGCAATCTCTTTTGCGCGGGTATGGGGTTGGGCATCGAGTGTCTACTGCTTATCACCCACAAAAAATGGTCAACCGGAAGTGTCAAATAGAGAGGTAAAACAAATTCTTGAGAAAACGGTTCATCCAAACAGAAAAATACTTGAGTCTTAGACTCGATGATTCATTATGGGATTACCGTACTGCATTCCAAACTACAATTGGCATGTCACCATATCGGCTAGTTTTTGGGAAGAGTTGTCACCTCCTTATTGAGGTAGAGTACTGGGCCTACTGGGACATTAAACAATGCAATTATAATCTTTCTGGTGCAGGTATTCAAAGGAAGTTGCAGATTCAGGAGTTGGAGGAAATGAGAAGAGATTCATATGTGAACTCCTGGATTTATAAGGAGTGAACCAAGGATGCCCACGACCGTCTCATCCTTCATCGTCAATTCCACATTGGGCAGAAGGTCCTCCTCTACAATGCAAGGCTGAAGTTGCACCCTTGTAAGCTTCGTTCCCGTTGGTTTGGACCTTACATTGTTACTAATGTGTCTCCATTTGGTGTTGTTCAGGTTCAAAATGAAGACACCAAGCAAACCTTCACTGTCAATGGGCAGTGGCTGAAGCACTTCCATGAAGCCATTTTGGAGTCCCCAATGGAGGAACTCCATGTTCAAGAAGCGGTCTATGAATAACACTCACCAGGTTTTATCCTTCCTTCCCAGAGTCTCTTTTATTATAGTGAGGACACTGCATTCTCTAGGTGTGGGGGGATGGGTATATTCCTGGGTTAGATAGAAATTTTTTAACATCTTTTCTTTTTTTTTTCTCTTTTTCGCTTGTTCCATGGTATTGTCACTTTCCCCCCTATTTCCGCCCTCACTTCTGTGCTAAAATGATAATTTTGATGCCTAATTTATCATGGAAAATGATGCCCATTTGATCATTGATGTTATTGAAAATACATGAGGAATTTCCCATTTTTAAGTTGTTTTAACAGTCAAAAAAAATTCTGAGGAAATGTGCATTTCAGCATGAATTAAACATTGTGGTGTGAATTTCTCTTGAAAATTGGTTGTTGGTCGATGATATGAATGGTTGTATCATTTTGAAGCCATTGAGAAGAGTAGTACCATTTTTTGTGAATAGTTTAAGGGAAAATCGTATCATTTAATCTCTCCACAAAATTTTGCACCCAACCATGAAGTGTGAATATTTCTTACTTTATTGAAGGTAAATATAAGTTAGGTTAATTTTTCTCTACTTTCCAAATGATCTTTACATACGTTCGTTCCTTATCCGATCTATTTCATTACTATACCATATTGACCTACGCATGTGTACCTGTTATCTGACTGTTGTACGCCCTAAAAAAACAAAAAAATGGGGTTGTATGTTGGGCAGGTCAAAAACCACCCTTTCTCGACTTTTGATGTTGTTATAGCTATTACAATTAGTGTCGTGAGGACATCAAACATGGGTTGAGGTAAGAGTGTATGATTTGATCCAAGTGCAACTTTTGAAAAAAAATAAATATTGAGGGTAGTGATGAAATGTACAGCATATGGGGATATCTAGGTTGGGAGCATTAGGTTTGACTTCTGGGAATTATTAATTGAGTGGGTCTTGGAATTTGATTGTAAAGGATGTAGGGCAGGTTCGGTGGAAAGAATCAAGTCAGTAGACTAATTTTAAAATAACTTATATTTATTTAATAGAAAGTGGAAAGAATAGCATGAAATGGTTGTCACAAGCACACGTGGAGAATTGGTGACATGATTAACTTTTGAATTATTTTCTTTGATTTTTATCATTAGTCTCTTCAAATTTCATTTGGATACAATTTTTGAGACGACTTTTTTCCATGATCACTGAGAATAACTCCTCGGTGTGATTTGTGCTTTGATCACAATTATATCAGAAATTAATTTCTCAAGAATGTTAAATCTTCATGATGTTGGGAATATCTACATGAATAATTTTTAGAAATGTGAATTTTCCAAGGAGTGAAAATGTTTAGGTGTGGGGGTGTGATCGTACCATGATTCACTATTTCATTTTCACACTTATACCGCTGTGCTAAACATATTTTGTATTAAAAATTATAAAAATATTATGAAATTGTGCATCTTTTTTGATTAAATAATTTTGTGTGTATAAATGTTAGAATGGGGAATGTTACTTTTTTTTATTGTTTCAATGTAGGTGGAGGTGATTTGGAGGGCCCTTGATGAAGTGAAAGAAAAATGGGCCAAAATTGCATGGATCCATGGACATCTGTCCACTGTTTTGAATAGTACACGAAATCCGTGCATCCAAATGGGATGAAAGTTTGTGGAACTATCTCAAATTTAATAGGATACATTTAATATTAAGGAACCCAATCCTGATTCGGCTTTTATGGGGCCCATCTGAACTGATCTTTCCAAGCCACCGAATTTGGACCAAGTCAAATGAGGTGTTCTGTATTTTGTCAATATCTAGAGCTGTAGTTGTCCAAAAGGTGCCAAAACTTCGGTGGAGAAATTAAAGAGGTAGGGATACAACTTTTATATTTTCTCCAAAGCGAGATAAGACTGTCTGAAGTCCGAAACGCATCGTTCAAGTGGATTGATGAAATCTGTGTGCCCAAAACCACCTCCCACATTTCCTATAAAAGGGAACCTTGGGCTCCTCATTTGAAAGTTCGGACAAGGAGTGAAGTGTGGCCAATTTGGAGTCCTAGAGGAGTCTCCTAATCACCTTGGAGGTTCTAGAGGCCCCTATACTCATAGGGGGATCAACAATGAAGAAGGAGTTCCACCCGAGCTTCCTCCTCCTCCCGATGTCGAGCTAAAAGTTGGGTGTTCGTTGTGAGGGAGCAAAACATATTTCAAGGGAGTTCCAATGCATATATTAGCTACTGGTTTGGAGTAATTTTGGGGTTAAAACATTTCTTTCCATGTATCTTAGATAATTTAATATTTGAATTCCTGTTTTGATGCATGCGAATTAGATGCTCTTAATTTCTAACCGATCGGTGTGAGATTTTGAGTGCGTGACTTGTGTTGTTCCGATTGGACATCACAAGAATCCTTTTAATACCCAAATTATTGAGATTTCAATATGATTTGGAAGCTAATATTCCATGCATAAGTACTAGACCTTGACAATACGATTGTTACGTCAAGGTTTGGTCCTTAAAGAATTGAAATAAAAGCTTAGGAATTAATCAGGATTCCAATTAACTCCAACCAAAGAATTACTCTAAACCTAAGATGAATCTCTATGAACAATGAACTTGATATGTGTGTAGTGAAATCACATCGACCCTTTTATCTCATATTTCTCAAAATCCACTTGGTCACTCAATTTTTAAGCTATTTCAACTAAGTCATTGTTTTAAACTGTTTTCAAAACCACCCCCTCTCTTAGTCATTTTTATTAAAAATACACACTCTAAACCTACCAACGCTCCTTGAGAGACGACCTAGGGTCTTCCCTAGACTATAAATCAACCTTAAAAATATAATCAATTTAACATGTCACGACAGAATGGTCAAATTCCGCCTGGGATCTCACCGGACCGCCCTGGTTCACCGGAAAACAGAGGTTTTGGCCGGAAAACCTCCAAAACCCGCATTCTTCGTCGGACGACTGTGATCGCCTCAGAACTCAGATTTTAAATCTGAAAGATGCGTTTGATAGATCGGAAAAAGTAATTCACAAATAAGGGTTTTTATCAAATATAAAACAGCATTTAAATTCTATAATTCAACTTGAAAGGAGGGTTCAAAAATTAAAACGCAAAAAGGAAATCTCCTACCTGCATGGGCGTAGCCCGATGCTTCGTGAGCGATCCGCCTTCGCTTGATCCAAAATCGACTTGGAGAGGAGGTATTGAGGAGAGGTAGGGATTACTTGGTTTCTAAAGAGTTCCTTCCACTAGAGGTTGAAAATGTAGGAGGAAGGGGAAGGGTTAAGGTTTAAATAAAGAAAATATTAATTAATTTTTTTTTAATTTAAACCCCCAATTTAACCTGCATCCGAAACTCTCGACGGGGTCAAGGTTAAGAATCCCGTAGGGTAAAAACCACCTCTTGAGCACAACGGCGGTCTCAGAATTTTAATCTGAGCCTCCTTTCAAGAGTTATAATATTTAACGTCCAAATCTGCTAAATTACGAAAACGACCCTGGCGACATTTTTCACAGAAGGCCCACGCCCGTGAAAGTTACACCCCTCATAGGGTAAACGGCACATTCCAGACTCAACGGTGCCCTTTTTTTCGAATATGACCTACCGTTTAAGAGATAATTGAGTTTAACCATTAAATGAATAAATTAATTACTTTATTTATCCGTTTAACGTTCCAGTAATGGGCAAGGGGTCCCAACGTCCCAAGCCGACATGATTTATGTCATTCCTAGTATAAAACCCCCATTTCAGATCCATCCGTACACTCATATTTCTAATCCGAGACACCGTTTAGTAGTTATCCCATTTATTTTTCTATTCCCAGTGTGAACGCACTGAAAATTTAATTCCAGCCACACCGGGGCTCAGAATCTCACGCCGTTTAAAGGTGCTGCTCTGGAATAACATCAAGAACATTCCAAAGTATTTTTTTTAGCAAAAACCATGTTCTTACATTGTTGGTTCTTGGTTCTTGGTGTGGAGAATGAGAGCTATGTTAGGAGTCTTTGAGATTTGTTGTTTTAGTCTTCTGCTCTATACATTAGTTTGGGTTTTCAATGGTATTATATTATTTTCATGGGTATGAGGTCAAATTTTTATGCATTTATTACATTCATCATGTATTTTATTTCAGATGGAAAATTTGGTTAGTTGTTTTATTTTCAAGGATAAAATAATCCCCCACTTGTCATGAATCCCCTGTCATTTATTTCAAGCCTTTGGTGCCTTGTGGATGCCTTTTAAGGCCAATTAGCACCACTTCCTCGACTCAAGCCAATGAAGAGGGGTAGGATGTTAAAAGTACTACTTTTTTACTATCCTATTTTAGGTTCAAAACACAAATGTTCTACCCAAATTCAAAAATAGGGTTGATTTGATACAAACTGATGGTATCTATCCATAAAATATAATCTCAACAGTATTATTGTTTCATTCAAGGATTATTTTATATCTTACTCATATTTTTGGAATTTATTTTGTAATATTTTTTTCATCATTAATTTTCAGAAATAAAACCATGATTTCAAAAATCATGGAAACAATTAGATATTATGTGTGTGGTAGGATTTCATGGAACAACATCTTGTTATCCTAAATTTAAATTCTAATAATAAATTTTTATTGGAGTTAAATTTTAATCCTGAGAATTTAAGAACAACCACAGAAATAAAAGTTAATGTTTTAGGTTTTGATTTTTTGACATTTTTATTTATCGATTCATTACATAGAATGATTTTATTATGTGATGAAAAAAAATTAAATACACTAATCGAGAGGAATTTTGATACATTTTTGGTATTTTATTTCTGATACTCACGTTCATTGGTTATTTTGAGGTAATTCATCACTATTATACCATGTACATTAATCATATTAAATTAATGGAATTTTTTTTCAAGAAAAATTGACATTATTGTATGATTTTTAAAACTGTTTTACCCATATAAGTATAATACTTTTGACCTATTATTAAACTTATAGTACCCATGAAATAATATTATAAGGATTTCACATTACAAGGTAATTTATCTATATTATCCTATAATTTATTATTTATTTTCATATTTTATCAATGAGATTCATGAGTAAAATTAGTGATATATGGTCTTCTAGTGATAATTATAGATAATTTAATTTTTAATTATTCCATTGGGGATTGGGTATTTTTTTCTTAGGAATTTTACATTGTGGTCTCCTGATTCATTTATTATTTTGGAATAAAAATTCCATTAATGATTATGATATGGAAATTTAGATTCCCACTCTTACTCTAACTATGATCTAATTAAAACAACTACAATTTGTGTCATGAGGAAATCAATTAAAGGTAATTTTATTACATTGAAACATGTTCTATCCATTTAAAGGAAATATATATTAATAAAATAAAAAGATTAAGAATAATCATATCATTATACTTGAGTTTTAAATATGAGAATCCTTAATGTATGATAGGATTTGTGCGAATTAATGTACTTTTAATGAGATAGTGCTGCCTATTTTACATTGATTTAAAAAGAATATTATGAATTGTTCATAATTAGTTGTGACTATATTTCAATCCTTAATATGTAATTATAATATCATAAAATAGAAAAATTCATTATCTTAGTAATTTGAACATTATTGAAAATACCCCTTGAATGATTTGTTTGATTTTTATAATGTGAATATTGTGATATTTGGAAGGATTATAGTTAGAGATAAAGTCCTTATGAATTAGCCTAAAAATGATATTATATTATTCATAAGTATTTGGAATTTTTTTTTTTATAATTTTATAGATGAAAAATGGTCATGAATTTCTAACAAAATGCTAAAAATATATATATGGGATGAGGAATTAAAGTTTTAATTCAAAAAGAAATAATGATTATATTCCAAATGATGATCAAAATGTTGAAATATGATGATTTTTTGTTAATAATTTCATTTATTGAAATTATTTGAACTAGTTATCTCTTGTAGATGTTTTTTCCATTGAAGTCATTATTGAGATGTTCTTCTTGAAGAAATATAAATGTTTAAGTATATGGGAATAAGATTGATATAATTTTTAAGAAAGATTTCTGATTAGGGTGTCACGGTTATGATATAACCTAGAAAAGAATAATTTAATTAAAAGATGTGATAGCTATAAATTTAGGACCTGAGAGATATAATATTCATTTTTAGAATGAAATTTATAAGTGTAGGGTGTGATAGCTATAAGTATTTCTATAGTAAAAATAGGATAAGAATTATTTAAGAAGATGAAAATATAAAATTTCATTCTTCAGGTAATACCCATTCATGGAATATAGAAACTAATATATTTCATCAATTATTAGGGAACAACTGAAGGATTTTGGGTATGAAATATTTACATATATGAAATTCAAATTTTGAATATGGAAAATATCGGTCTCACACAATAAGATTAGTCATCGGGTTGTGATGGTACAATCCATGGAAAATAGATGAGAGATATATCTTAAGTTATTATTTCATCCATCTAAACATTATATAATTCCACACTAAAATATGTAATCACAACATCTATGACATTAAATTTGAGTATTTTTTATTCTTTTTCTAAATTCCATTAGATTATTTGAGAAATATTTCCTACCTAACCATAAATTAATGTATGAGATTCTTTTTCATAATTCATTTCATTATATTCATTCTCCCATACTCACTTCTTAATATGATGATTTTAAAAAAATGAGTTTTAATAAACTGTGAGAGGATAGTAACTTAAGGGTTGTGGGAATAAGAGTTAGTGGATGATTGTTTGGAATTTTCAATAAATTTCATTCATCAATAGTCATTTTAAATATGATTTACGTTTAGAATTAATATTTCCATAATTTTATAAATTTTATTTAATAAAATAAATTATGAGATAGTAACTCAAATATGATTAATCATATTAAACAATTTCTATTAGTTTATATTTTCCTATTTTTAATAATAACCAACTAAATATTTTTATCAATGTTTTTTTCTCAGACCAATAGTCTTATATTGACCTAGGTAGAATCAATAGACATGACCAAAATTATGATAAGAACCAAATAAAAATACTATATCCAATTAGCATGTTCTAATTTATGAAGTAAATAATTAATAACATTTAGATAAACTATCAATTGAAATATATTTCTTTCATTAAGAAGAATATATTATTTTAAATTTCATTTCAATTATTATATTTGAATTATTTTTTATTCATTTTTTTAATAAATTTTATGATTTATAATAATCCATATAATGTTATAAGGGATCATGCATATTCATTATGAGAATGATCATATAATAAAACTGTTTTATTCCCAATTAGTAATGTAAAGTATCAAGAAAATTCTTAAAATTTAAATGTTGATATCACTTTGAAAAAAAATAATGTTAAAAAGTTCATTGTAAAATAACATGGAAAATTATGTATCTCCTATTTAATGATTTGACCCTATAGATTAATGAGGGTCAAAAAAGTTTAATTTGGTGACACTTTATCACCAATAGGACTATCAATAATGATAAAAATATTTATTTATAGGTGGATGGTGTATCACTATAAACATTATGAAGGCCATGAATATAAAAATGAAGCACATATAACTAAATAATTAAATGGTTAAAGGATGAAATAAAATTATATAAATTACTAAATTCAATGATATATTGATAATAATAACCCTAGGTGGATGATCAATAACCACAAAACAACCATTGTGCAAGATATATCATTGACTAATAAAGCATCTCCAATCATCTCTAAGGAAAAAAATTATTAGGTGAGGATTGTAATTAAATACCATGATTAACATATGTAATGATATATCATCGAGAATATTCAAGGAAAACAAACTATAATCAATTGAAAAATCTAGTTGTTAAGGATTTTTAAGTTATATAACTCATAAGTTGAATTATCAAATACCATAAGTATGTATATTATGTTAGTGATTAATCACTATAACATAATACATCACACATTACGTGGCTATGGTAGCATTTTAGTCACCCAAGTATTAATTCCATTTACCAGAATTCTCAGTTGAATAAAAATGTCTATGATGTAGAACATGCATTGCATATACATCATGTCTAGCCTCCTATGTCAATATTCTAGTTCTCATACAACTACTCATATCAAATGGATTAAACCATAATAAAAAACATTAGATAAATGTAATATTAGATAAGCTATATCTCATATAGCTTAGTAAATACTTGAGTTCAGACACTATGTAACACTTGAGAATTCCATACAATGCTCAAAATGTAAGCATGATACTAGAAAACTCCTAAAACATTCATTTCCAATGTATATATGCACTATATAAGGAACTGTGCCACATGCTCCACACATAATACTTGAGGTTCATGACACAATCTAGATAGGAAAAATCATTGGTTAAGATATTTTAGAAAACAATATTGTTCCATCAAAGTCCATTATCACATGTTTTCTCAATACCCCATTTTATTTTCCAATTCTGTAATAATATAATGGACTCACTAATATCCAATAAGTAAGGTGAGAACCAAATTCCACTACACAACCCTCTCTCTATATATATTTATTAGATTCATAGAAAAATGAATGGACCTCGCTCACGGTTCCATATCCCCTAAATAAAGTCTCAAATGTATGCCAAACAGCAATCAATGTGTGTTCATAAGTTTATAACATATGTTGGATTTCCATGAATATAACAAAAAATCTCTATTCATACTTCTGAAATGGGAATCCAATTAGGGAACTAACATGTATAAATTATTCCACTATTTGTGATTATGTACCACACAATATATGAATAATAATATAAATTGTAATATTATCCCCTACCTTCCTTTAACATTGGGTTAATCTCAAAAGAACACTTTCCCAATACATGTTCAAGCCACATTCTGTCATAAATATTCAGTTAAAATCCAAATACTAAACTAATGTGTTCAGAAATTAATTATAAAATGCATACAATATATATTCCCAAGTAATAAATAATTATACATTAATGCACAAACAAGGTGTCATGAACCAACCCGAGTCAACCCTGAACCGGTCACCCGAGCCGGTCCGCGACATGACCCGAGAGGCGTTCCCGATCCTCCCGGGCTGGCGACAAGCGCCAGGGCATCAAAAGAGAGCAAGTGGGAACGATTTTTCCCAATAAAAATAAATAATTAAAGCAGCAGAAAATAAACAGAGCAGCGCAAAATAAATAAACAAAATAAAGTAACTAACCAGAATAAAAGAAAATAAAACTAACTGAAAGAGACTACCACTATCTCCGTGTGACCTCGTGGGTCACTCTCCAACTCATGACCAAACGTCACCCAAGGCGAATGCACCCAAGCTGTAACCTACACAAACACTAAAAAAAATAACTATAGGCGTGAGTATTAAAACTCAGTAGGCTAGCCCGATATCTATTCCTAATGTACTACCTTTAAATAAAGAAATTTACCAATTACAGGTTTGAACTAAATATAAAAAATATTAGTTTTCACACACACACACTTCCATTTCTAAAACAAGTATCAGTCCATTTCCCTTTTTAATTTTAAAACAAGTTTAATGTTTGAAAGGAATAGCTATATTTCTTTTCAAATCATTTTCTACGAACCATTTAGAAATCCAAACTTCAGTTATTAGCCAAAAAGGAAAAACCACACATAATACACAACACACACCAAGGGAAATGGAAAAAGGGGCACACAGGGGCCCTCAACCGAACTAGACCTCTCAACCATCTGCCATATATAAAAAGAACACTAATAGAAACATGGGTCAAACCTAGGAGATCGTGAAAAATCCAGAACGTACTATACATCTGACTCATCCTGAAGGCATGCCCTAAGTCGATGACGTCATAACGCCCTAACGCCCGGCATAGCCCTGCATGGCCTAACTGAGGGGCCCAATCCCCATAGCAGCAATAACTCAGTATTCCCCTGCTATGGGGCCACTAGCCAGTGTGTAATCTAAACTAGTGCAGCAATCGTTCTTAGAAGATTCACTCACTATGTCAGGTTCCCATGTCAACACATGCAATACATAGGGGTGCGTCCACAATGTAAATCAATCAGTCACAATGCACAAACATCACATATAGCTCACACAATCAACGCACACCAAAATTCACCCCTGAGTGGGGTTTCCAAAGTAATTTATTTTATTAAAGTGCCAAACGGGCCATCACCAATTTTAAAGAAAAACCTCGTTTCTCAAGAAAACCCGAAACACGTTTTCTGAAGAAATCATTTATCTTTAAAACCAGAACCACATTTGAAATTCCGTAAATTATGTTTAAAGGCCAAACTGGAATTCTTTCACTACTGGGTTTCTGCTCGCCAAGAAAATATTTCAAGAGTTTGGTATAAAATAAACGGGTCTTTTTACAACAAATAATCATTTAAAAATTAATTATCTTATATTATTTTTTATTTATTAAAATTAATAAAACATCAAGAAATTAATAAATTCTAAATTTAAAGGTGACTGCAGTGGGGGACCTACCTCGAGACCAAGGCGCGACGACGACGCAAGATCGGAAACCAGGCACGGTGATGACGCTCACTCAAAAACTCCCTGCGCGGGTCCTAAAAAGTCAAACCGACCCAAAAACATTTAATTAATAAAAATTATAATTAAACCAGGGTATATATATATATATATATCAAATAAAAATATCAAAAGGAGCATCAAATAAAAGGGTATACCCATCGGGGTGGCTGTGACAAGAAATGGACCGCCGGAGGGCGTCATGCCGGAACAACGGAAGGCGCACAGCTGGACGCGGTCTGACCAGGGGGTGTGGCAAGGGCCACCGGACAGCAGCAATGTGAGGCGGCCGATGGGAAGGGTTTTCGACCAGTCGGAGAGCACGAGACGGGTCGAAAGGCACGCGACAGGAGGGTACGAGCTGGTCGGAGTTGTACGACGGCTGAGAAGAGGTCCCGACGGTCAGAGACGGCGGTTGAAGGGTGCGGGGTAGCCCGAGGCAGATAGCAGCTAGCGAGGAAAAAAAAGGAGGGATGTGGCGACCAGAAGGGGAGGCAGATACCGGAGCAGATAGGGGGTGCAATGCAGGCACATGGCGGTCATGCCGGAGGGAGTCACGCCAACCAGCTGAGGGTGAACCGGCGAGAGGCTCGCGTGGGGTGTGGCGGCAACGGCCGGACAAGGCAAGGACGGGGTGTTCAAGGGCGCGATAGCTGGAAACGCAGCTGGGAGGGTGGTGTAGCACTAGAGCAGTGCAGGGCAGGAGGAGCACAAGGTGAGGCATGTGGCGAGGGGCCCTGGCCAACAGGAGGGTGCCAGATCGAGAGGCGGAAGTCCGCTGGTGGTCAAGCAGGCGGAGGAGACGGCATGCAGGCCTGGAGTGCGGCGCTTTCGCTGGAGCGCGGTGGTGTTCAGCTGCTGCTGCTAGGAGGCAGAGCAGGGTGCGGGGGAGCCGAGGTGTTCGGTGCCTCATTCAAGAAGACATGGGCCTGCGCAAGGGCTGTTGGCTGAGCAGGAGCAGATGAGACTAGCGGGGCTGGCTGCTGGAGAAGGAGAACCAGGTGGGGGGGGGGTGTAGGACACATAAGTAGGGGGTTGTGTAGGGCGTACAATGGGGCGGCTGGCACTGTAAGAGCGCAGGGCTAAGCGGTCAGCAAACAATAGCAAGGGCTGGCCAGGGAAGATGCTGCAAGGAGAAGTTGGGGCGCTGTGCAGCGAAGCAGGAGGGAACCGGGGCAATGCAGGCTTCATGCTCGCGACAAGGAAGGAGGAATGGTTCGATCTATTGCTGGTGCGCGGGAGGCTGCTGCGATATGAGGGGCGCACATTCAGGGAGGTTGAGGGAGGAGTTGGGGCCTGGGGGTGGTGTTGTGCAAGGCAGGAGGGTGAGCCAGTTGGGGAGCCGAGAAAGTAGGGAGGGCCGCTGGCGGAGCGGCATGCTGCAGGCGCAGAGGCCGGGACGCTGGGGAGGCAAGTTGTGCGGGCTACTGGCACGCGGCTGGGGAGCAGGGGGTGTTGTGCGTTGCAAGGGGAGCGGGTCGCCGCCGGTGGGTCGTGCCAAGAAAGGAGGAGGGCGGCTGGAGGAAGGCGGAGCGAGGGTGGTGCGCAGGTGCTGGGGCTGGTGTGTGCAAGGCAGGGTGCACAAAGGGAGAAGCAGGAGGGCCTGCTGGGGAGAGAAATAGCATGAAGGAGAGGGAAACCAGAGGGGGGAAGCTGGACGCGGCAGGGGCGAGATCACAGGGGTGGATGCCCTACCGGATAGAGCGTGAGGGAGAGGGGAGACCTGAGGGAATACCTCGGGTGTGGCGTGCACAGAAAATGGGAGCAGCACTACTTGGAAAGGGAAAAAAGTGAGAAGGAGAATAAAGTAGGGAAAAAAGATAGAAAAAAATAAAAAATAAATAAATGAATAAAAATAATAAAAATAATATTAATAATAACAATAAAAATATTATAAATTATTGTTATCATTATTATTAAACATTTTATAAAATTCTTTTCAATTTAATTTATTCTTTTAATTTTTATCATTTATCTAAACAGTTGGGAAACCGCGCACTCACCGGGTCCGAATGCACGACCGCCGCTAGCGGTGCTGTGACCGCGCACCCACCCGGACCGAATGTGCAGTGACCTCTAGTAGTTCGGTGACTACGCACTATCCTAAAACCCACCGAAAATGTCAACGCTTTAAAGAAAGTTCCAACTTGGACCCAACACAACTCTACCCAACGTCACGGGACCGAGAAAAGAATAAAAAAAACATGGGTGTCCATGGGCGGGGTGTGACACAAGGTAAAACATACAATATCATGAAATGACAATAATATCTTGTACTAAAATGTATGAAACACACCTAGAAAATAGTAGGACCTAGCACACATATAATCCACAAAAATTAATATTGAATCAAATGCTATTTTGTTTTTAATATGGTGAAAAGAAAAGAAAAATATACTGAATTGGATTTACTCACATAAAACCAAATTAATCCTTAGGAATTCATCCTTATGGGATCACTGTAGCCAATACATACAAAATTACATTTTCTAGGGATTTATTTTATCATTATCTATCATAATTGGAATCAAATTCCTAATTCCATGAATAAGAATTTGAGAAAAATAGAAATAACACAAGTGGTAGGAGATGAGAGAGAAATATACCTCATACCACTAAAGAGACGCTTCTAAATTTACCAATCATCAAAGAGGAGAAGGTAAAAAGGGAGAGATAAAGAGTAAAATGAATCATCTCTTACAAGGTTTTATAAAATAAAATACACAAAAATTGGTTACATTTTTAAATCAATTTTTCCAAAAAAAAAACAAATATCATTTGACAGCTATGGAAGGAATCCCTCTATCACAGGGAAACTCCCCATCCTAAGGAATGAAAAAAACTCGATAATGATGTGTTATTGATATAAATTACATGTTATAGTTATATGAACTGATTAAAAGTATCCTAAAATTACCAAACTCTCCATTATAAAAATTCCACATGCCTTCCAACATAACACCAATTTTTAGGGAATAACTAGAAATCATGGCCATAGTAACATGAAAAATTGTTAATGTTGTACCATTTTCATCATGGCGTAGCCCCATCCAATTTAGTAGGACTTCTTACTAAAATTTTAATTTTTAGGAGTAAAAAACTATATATTCTAGTAATTTAAATTTAATTTATGCACATTCCAAGCTGTAACACCTCTAATTATGGCATGACCCTCTCCTTACATCAATAATTTTAGCCTAAATGTGGGTCAACTCTAGAAAATAAAAACCCATTATCTCTAAAAACTCTTCGAAAAATCGAAAACCATCAAAACAAAAAACATTTGAAAAATATATTACAATATTTTACTTTTGAATCTATGGGTTGTTATAAATTTTCCACCATAACACTTCTAATCGATGAGACATCCTAAAACTCATTTTTAGTTAACTATATTTTATGAAACATTGGAAGCATGTAACATCTCTAAATCTCTTGAAAGTCATTAATAATACAATAAAACACCAAAACAAGTAAGAAACCTAAAATATATATGATTACTACACAAACCTATTATAAATGATTTAATCACCTAATTTTTATTAATATACTTATCCATGTAATCAATATCAATCACACCTAATGTTCACAAAATTATTCCACTAATGAACCAATTTACTCCTAAAGACATAAAAACCCAATCATTGAGGAGAATAATAATTGATAAAACTTCACATCAATTCCCTAAAATATATAAAATTTCTTAAATTATATAATTTCTTACATCACATGAAAATAATATTTGTGACCTTTTCTACATTAGGTCATCCTCTCCCAAACTCCACACCAAATTATCTTTTCATTACTGTCATCAAAATATGTAGTTTAAACCCTATGACCATACCAATAACAATAATCAAAATTTCATTAAATCAATTATAATACTCTCCTATTATTATTAACATCTGAAAAACTAGGTCACCTTACATATCTTCTTAATGAATCATTTAGTCTATCATTATTGAAAATTATACCCAGCAACACATATCAATATGATGTCGAACATTATGCTATTATCTTATCAACACTTATCAAACTCATATATGGATATTTCTTATTTACTAACATAATTATGATAATGTCCTCTAAATTATTTCACTAAACATTAATCACTACTTGTTCGGTTTTGAAAAATGTGTTCCACGTGAAACACACAACATCATACCTAAGACAAGGGTTTTGTCAACAATCCAATATTTTTCCCATAATAAAAACATATTTACTCCCAATATATCTGTATAAAAAAAATAAACTATGATTCAACAACAAAAAATTGTGAACCTCAATCATTATATCTTGATAGATGAATCCTAGGAACCATTTTCCATGGTTTTGAATACTGTGTGGCTCTATGCCACAACTTCTTAATTTCACTAATAAAGTGATACTACTACATTTGGTCTTGATCAAATTGGAAATATATTACTCATAAATATAACTTAATATACAATCCTCAAATATCAAGATTAATTTTTCCAAAAAATTAGTCCCCAACTCTCCATAGTTGTGGCACTCTCCAAATTCATTATCACTGTTAGGGAGTCACTCGACTCCTCATCATTTCAAAATAGTCTATAGTGATCATACCTAATTTTACATTCCAAAATAGAAAATAACAAATTTTCCATATAATTTTAACATTATTATGTTATCATAATTCACATGACCTCTTATTAATTTTACCATCACACTATAGAGACCTCATCTCATTCACAAATAAAATAACAACACAATTGTTACCATTGTTAAAAAATAATTAACCATTCATAGATAACCCATTCACTCATCAGTTCTTCATTAAGTATCTAGGTACATCCCAATAAAACATACCTTAAAAAGTTCAATGAGTTTCACACCATTCCACGATGACATCATTCTTGATCACGCCAATTTTAGATCATTTACTATATTTTATTAAAAACCCATGACATAACTCAATGCAATAATGGATATAAAATGTTTCATTAAACTTATATTGAAATGTTGGAAACGTTAAAGGTATTAAACCATATATTACTCTCATATGAATGAATATATGACCATCTATTCCTATCTCACACACTTTTTTGGTGAAAAATTACATTTCCATACATAGATATCATCTTCATGGCTTGATTCGCTGAGTATCATGTGACGTATGAAAATCAATCCTCTGACTATGGATGTTGTTCCCAAAATCCATTAAGTGTAATTTTCCATTTCCCTTAAAGATTTATTAAAGTTTACATTACACAAATATAACTAACTCATGACCATGATAGGTAAAAAATTACTAAATAACAAATATATTGAACAGACATCCCCTAGAACCTAAGGGATAAAGTATCTGATGAACCAATAACAATGGTGAATCACTATCCTAGTTGTTTATCGAATAAAATAACCATGTATATTTTAAACCATGTGGCATGTTTCCATACCACTTAACATAAGACTATTTGAGAAACATCCCATAGGTCTTAAACCTATGAATCTAATCAAATAGTTTCTCACGCCTCTCTTTAATATCCTAAGATTTCCATGAATGATTATCCATTTGGGTTTTCACCCCCAAATACAATATTGAGTCACCCATTACATGAATATATTATAAAAATGATCTCACCTACCATGCATCGATCCCTAATTGAAATTATTTTCCCATGATTCAATCTCAAACACATACATAATCCTTGTATAACCCCACTCACTCACTTAACCTATAAATTCTAAAACCCATCATGCTCATTAATAGGAATTTTACCCAACAAAATAGTTAATATTTGACCTATCACTACCATGAGAGAAAATTAATTATAATTAGGCTCCCCAACATAGTTTGTGAATCACATCTCACATAGGTTTCATTCCTGAAAGTTGCATCTATGATTCAATATCAACTATCTCAAAGAAACATATGTATATAGTATATATAATATATAAAGATATTAATATATACCAAAAAATATTTTTATTCCTCTCTATAGACTCATGTCTATATCCAAAATGATCTCATCATGACCATCTTCTTTGACGTTAGCAGTCTCCTACATCTGAATGTTAGCCCTGATATTTTTGTATGTACCAATGTTCTTAAAAATTGTTTGAGAATAAAAATAAATTTTCCACTACCATTGGAGTCTGTAATAAAAACCAAATTTTAGATTAAAATATATGAATCAAATATAAATATCTAGACACCTCATACGTAAACCCATCACATTGCTGAATGAATACATAGACATCCTGATAAATGAATTTTTCTAATAAAAAATTTTTCAAAAAGGATTGTGTATGCATATTCCGACAACATCATGAGTGTTAATGATATTTCACTATTCGTATCACCAATCAAGGATAATTATCTCCCACTATTTCTAAAAACATCTTTGAATGAAGAATTAGTCATACTATTGTCAGGGGGAATTAAATATTGAAGATTCATATCATAGTTGATTAATATTCCACAATCTATCATCAATGGTTGATGGGGAACCACTTGAAAAATATGTATAAGATAGTATCACCTTGTGAGTGATGTATCACCACATAATAATGTGATCCAAAAATTTAGCAGTGCATGAACGATCTCTCAGAAATACAAAAACCATTATTAGGTTGACAATAAATAAACAAGAAATGAATGTATAACCAACAACATTTGGTTAAATTATTAATCACTTGATTAATGTTGTATCACTATCTAATCAATTCCTAGTTAGATGATATATCAAAAAAATAACTAACATTAATGATACATTAGTTAGATCCACCCTAGTTATATGATCTACCACTAAACAAAAACCATGGAGAATGATATATCACTAGTGAACAAGGCATCACCTATCAATAAAATAGTGAACAAGGAATCACATTAGGACTGATGTGTCACTAATCCGTGATTTACACAAGGTATCTCCCTGGATAATGATCTATCACCAATTCGAAAATCTAATGGTGTAAAATATACCCCCATTACCACAAATAAGTTAAATGATTCATCACCAAAAAAGACAATTTTTGTTAATTAATAATCCTGATAACATACTATATCACAAATTTCGTCACAACATTCAATGATTATTCACCCTAGACATGTGACCCACTGATCGAAACTCACATTATGCTACTCTTGCTGATGATATAGTACACCTTGTGTATATACATCATCTCCAACCTCCCTTCAAATGGTTTAGGACCCCATATAATTTCCCATCTCATTTGGGTCTATGCCCAAAAAACACACATCAAACCACATTCTTCTTATAAAGATAACACACCACATAGAATAAAAATTGTAGCACTTCCATAATAATAAAAAATTCTAGAATTATATAAAATTATAAAAATATTTAGTATATATGAAAACACTCAAGGTTAAATTCCATCAGTTTCATAAAATATTCAATGGTGGTGTAGTCTTAGTGACTGCAATCTCTACACAAAAATATCGAGGAACATAACACAAACTAGGTATCCAAACTATTTTCTCATGATCTATGGGAATCACATTTGGTTCTAACCTAGGTCATTATAACAATCCTTTTCTAGAATATATATCACATAATAAATTCTATAAAAAAAATATTCTCACAATTATCCACCACTCTATATGAGTAAAACAAGCCTCTCCAAAACATAACATGTTAATGGGGGTTATACCATAAATAATGATATAACCCTCAATTTTCCATCTCACTCTAACCATATCTATTATATTGGTCAAATTTCCATCATCGGATAGTCAAAAGTTGATTAAACTAGATGTATTTTTATGATTCCAACAATTTTATATATTTTTCTTCACATAGGGGAAAAAACTCATAACTCCACCTCGTGTCCCAGAAACCCACATTCCATGGAATAAATTCAATATAATTTACCAAAAAACATATAACATGTAATATTAGGTACCAAATACGTCAATCACAACGTTATACCCTTAAGAACACTTACCCTATCCGTGGTCGACTCATTTCAATTAAAATCAATAATCTTGAGCCCCTAAGTAAACCTATAAGATTATAAAATTAATAATAATAAAATTATATTTATGTTACCAAATTAGTAAAAAATAATAATTTGTGTATAAATAAACGATAAGACACCAAATAGAATAGAAATTCCAATATACCATGTAACAATCTGTGATCCACTCCCAATATCCACCAGAACCTATCAAATAGAACATACCCCCACACAATATCAAATAAAATAATAATTTCAACCCAACATGGTGATAAACCAATAAAAAGTAATGGAAATTAATAACCACATTCAAACCCTCATGGAAGCATCAATGTTCGTCATTTTAGATCCCATTTAAACCATTCTACACTAAATCCACATATTCAAATCACTAATTTACCATGCTCAGGTGGAATCAATGTCAAATACGTAATTACATTTAATTATGTATTGAAATCAAGAAGAATGAACACATGATTAGGGAGAGTGGAATAGATTATGCTGCAATAAACTGATTAAATTATTCTTTATTAACCATATAATAAGGTGGATAAAGAGTGAATAAGGGAGTGGGATAGAGGGTTATCCTCTATTGATTGGTCATTTATAATAAAATAACATCAAAGGTGTTTCCAATGTAATTCCTGTTCAATAAAAATAGGTGACTAATGAAGCATAATCACCTCTGTCATATTGAAATTCCCAGATATAAGGGAACATAAAATATATATATTGGTTAATTGTGGCCTCAATATATGTGTTTTGATGAAACACCCTAATCTAATGAAGCTTTCGAAAAACAAATTCACCAATATCTAAATACATATATGCATCACGAAAAGATGCCACATTCTATAGCTAAAACAAATACCACTTCTCCCCAACCCATCTAAACCATGTTGTAATGTCTCTTATGGTAGTATGACATTGATACATAAACAAATTCATATTGAACTAGGGTTTAATCCACAATATATTGATCCTTATCCTCCACCAACTCCTTGAACATCCTAAAAACATTAAAACACTAATAATAAAAAATTTAAATAATTTCAGACTCTTTTATATATAAAGTCTTAAAATGTATTATTATAGCTATGTATCTTATTTATACATGCAAAAAAACCATGGGGTTATTTATCTTAAAGTATAATGAATTATAGTGTAGTGAACCCAACCCTAGTAGACCTAATCCAGTGTCTACATTATTACATTAGCGTATTAATGGTAAACCAAATATATATATGATTTTGATATTACATTTAAAAATAAAATAAAATATAATATTTTTAGAGAATATAATTTTCCATATAACATACCATTTCATATCATTCATGGAATGCTTCATGGATTACTAGGAATATTAAAAAAATAAGGGTGGTCATGAATTCTATGTAAGGGTTATGTATAAATGAATCTATCACCAATAAATAAGAATAAATGATATGGAAATGTAAATTACTAAAAGTACATTCCATTTAAATTATTTTACTATCATGATTAGATATGAAATAGTCAATATGTCAAGATAAACAACTAAAAACAAATTCAATTTAATCAATAAACTGAGAATGAAATGCATCTAGAGAAAAAATCAATTTGAAAATATCATGGATAAACAAACAAAATTCTCAATGAAGGAAATTATTAATTATTGGACATTATGTTATTAATAATCTTAATTCCTCTACCATCAGTATCATTCAGAAAATTAATTTTATACTAAATGGTAGGTATACACTGAGAACCCATTTTAGAAAGGATATGTAAAAAATTCATCTCATGAGACTACTAATATATCAAGGGGTTGGCTATAATCATTCCCTACTCATGTCAGCATGACCAAAGAATTCCTGATATATCAAATAATTGATTTAATAATGACCAATGTTCCTTAAGATCAAATATTTGTATTTAATACAAAATAAGGAGATATCAATATTTCTACAGATAAATATATAACTATCAATATAGGAAAATATTTTTAGAAATGATAAAATATTTACAAAATAAACTTGTCCATGATAAAATATATTTATATTTAGGAGAAATTTAGTTTATTATGGTCACACATAATAGAATATTTTTTCATAATGTTAATAACTACAAAAATACATAAATAAAGTGAATTTTGATACATTCCTCATTAAATATGATCATAAACCATCCATTAAAATGAATAAGGATAGATTCATTCTAACATATACTAATTGGAGAAGGAATTAAGTGTTGTTTCCATTGAATAATATAAAATCCATAAAATTATCTTTAAAATAATTCATGAGGAAATCATCCTTTTCATTTTGAAAATTAATTTTTAAAAATAAAAGATTAAAAAATTGAAAATATTTTATTTTTAATAATAAATTTTTAAAAAATTACATAAGAAATAAAATATTATGTTGATATTATGAAAGAAAATATGTACCTTTCTTGTACGTTAAAAGAATGATTCTTTTCACAATTTTCGTAAAATCCAGTTGTGACTTCATTTGAAAATAGAATAAAGGTTCCACTAAATAAATTTTTTAAATTTTAAATTTTTTTAAAAAAATTACTAGATAGTTATTAAATGTTTTGAAAAACTAAATCATTTTTAGAAAACATGATTTTTGAATGAAACACATTTAAGAATGAAGATATATTTTCATATAAATTTTGTTAAAAATATTTTCCAAATTATACTATATATTCAAGAGTGTATAAATGGTACAATTAATTTAAAAATTAATGAATAATTATATGATATGAAAATTAAAGGGTTTATTAAACAATGTTCGAATAATTTCCTTCAATGTAAATTCAATTAAAAAAATCCCGATTAAAATGAAATTATGAAATAAATACTTATAATGATCAAAAAGTGGAAGTGAGAAATAAAAAATGAAATGTTTTTTTTGTATTGAATTCAAATCCTCTTAAAAATTTGATGTAAATAATATTTTACGCAAAATTAAGTATAGAAATGATCATAGAATATCAAGGACAATGAAAAAGAATATAACCCAGTGATAGAAATTGAGTTATGAAATTCATTCCCACTTGTTTATTTTCATGTAAAATCCCCTTGGATGAAAAAGTAAAATTTAATATAATATATAATTAGTAATTAATTATTCATTATATTACATTTAAAGGGGTATGTATATGCCCATATAAAAAAAATTAGGTCTGTTACATTATACTACGCCTCGAAGAACATAAATTGAGATGAATTCCCATACATCACACTTACTTTTGGGTGAACGTGTTTTAGCCAGTTGTATAATCATTTTAATAATATTATTATGTTATATAATAATCCAAATCATAATTATATTATCATATATTATCAAATTATAACATTTTATCAACTTTTTGTTCAAAATATTCGATTATTTTCATTTTTTTGGTGTTAATTGCCTACTTTTATCTTAATTATTTTATAATGAAAGATATTTTTAATTTATGAACGATATAAGTAAATCATATATATAACTATAATAATGTTAAATATATCATTTTTACTAAGTTTATGCATTGTTTGATCCAAACCTAAATTGTTTCCATAGAAAATAAATTGCATCGCTTTGTGCAGACGGTAGGCCTTGTATATGCATGAGCGAAGATATCATTCACCGATAGGGTGAATGGGTAAGGAAATGGATAATATATTTATTTTATATAATAAATATAATATCATTTATGTATCATAAATTCATTATTTTTTCCATTATTATATTACATGTAATGTGTATGAGAAAACGAATCACATCGCTTTGTGAGGTAGTTGTCGAATACAGACATGAGCGTCGTTATCATCTTTCAAATGTAAGGGTACAAAAAAAGGAATATGTGGTATTAAAATTATATAAGTATAATAATATAATTAATATATTATTCATTTTTTTAATCCATAATTATATCTATAAATAAAATTTGGTGATAGAAATATTAATGAGTTCTGTTTATAAAGAGCTAGTCGGTCGTACAAATGATTGATGATTTAGTTTTCAATTTTATATAAGTGGATATGTATAATTATAATTCCATCAATAAAATAACATATATGTATATAGTTGACACATCTATGATTATATTTTGTGTTTTCGGTTGTAATTAAATTTGGAAAAGAAGAAATAAACTGAAAGAACTTTGTTATGATAATTACCTTCTCTAACAGAAACCTCCTTTAGATCTCATCGTAAGGACCCTAGTGATGGTATTTTGGGAGGTGAAAAAATTAGGTAAAGTTAATAAGAATGTTTGGGAAATATTTTTTTAGTGTTTTGTCATGATAATGGTCTTAGGATGTGTTAATCAGTAGGGGGATGGTGTACACTTTTATAATATGGGAAAGGGGACCTCCTTGGATAATACATAGATATTTCCAAAATGAATAAAAAATGGTAGTAATTCAGATGAAACAAGCGTAAAAATGACCATATATTAGAACTTTGGGATGTAAAAGGTGTAAATATTTCTAGAAATTAATATTTTTACAAGTTGGTATGTAATTTTTAACCCTTATTTTCTTAGTTTAACCTCATAGTATACCCATTTTTACCATAACCGTACTAAATAATCTCAATTATTTTAACTTTTCATTTTCTTCAAAACATTAGTTAACTTTCACAGATAACATAATTTTTATGAATCTAAATTATAAATTCATTTTTCAAATTTCCATACTCAAAAGTGAAAATATAATTAATCCCACTTTCGTGATGTGAAAGTGGGTTTTTAAAGAGAAAATGGTCACAAGTATATAAAGTTTCTATAAGAAAGGTCAATATGAAATTTTTTAAAATGAAATAAATAGGATATATATATATATATAATATGAACTAATGTAAATTTTAAAATGTGAAAATTATATTTTAGTTTTGTCAATAATTTAAACTAAAAGGTAGTTTTTAGTAAAAATCTATATTTTCACTATCCATCAAAAAATAAAAAAATAATAAAAATCAGCAAAATTCGTTCTAAGATAACTTTGATAATATGGATTAAAAAATTATATTAATTTTATTAAATAAATTTTCCAAAATTTTTAAGCATTAATTTTAATTTAGGTTTGATAAGATATACTAGTAATTCCATAAGTGAAAATATTTTTTTTAGAAAAACAAATTATTTATAAATATTTTAATTTTATTTATAATCCATACATAACCATATTTTTAATAATATATTTAGTACTATTCATACCATCAAATTTAATCATCAGGTTATTATTTTAAACTATTATTTACTTAATTTTCATTCTGTGTTTCCTTTTTTAAAATCTATCAAATAAATTAAATTAACATAAATATATTTTATAGTTTGTTTCACATCGATGTTTCAAGTGACATATGAAATAAAAAATGTTATTCTTTCAAAATATTGGTGTGTTTAATAATACCAATCTAATATAAATTTAATCCTTACAATTTATACTTGGTCTCGGTAATCAAGGGTTTGACATTTAGAAATAAAATTATTGAAAACCCCCAATAATTAAAATATATAATAAAAAATACACTAAATATTATAGAAAGGTAAGTACAATATTAATATTAGATAACTCAAAACTAGGATTAATCATAGGATTAAATTGGTTGAAATTGAAGACATGTAAATTGGTGTAAAGAATAAATATTTCTAGAAAATGAAAAAGTTCATTGATCATATGACTATGAATGGTCAATTAAAAGTGATGAAACTAAAAACCTTAAATATTTGGTTTTTTAAAAGACCATATAATTTATTGGATATGAGTTTAATTGGTTAAAAAAAATTCAAAACTCCCTTTTCTAATCTTGATTAATTATAAATTCTCTGAAGATAATGAAATATAATTAATTGATATATTTCAATTTCATAAACACAAATTCATCCATTGGTTCTCCTACTATCAATATTAAATTCATATCTTAATCTAAGAAATAAAAAAATGATATTATTTAATTCCTGAAGCATTGAAGCTAACTTTTAATGGATTGGAATATTTTTAAATGATTGGAAAGTCTTTATATCTATCAATATATTTTTTTTCAAAAAAATATGGGCTGGAAAAGTTATAAAATATTATACATTAATCTATAAACCTCAATAGTAAAACCATTATTTCGTAATTAACATGTATTTTTCAAATCCTTTAACTAATGAAATATTAACTAGGATATCATGTAAGTTGGTGTTAAGTGTTAAATTCTTATCATAATTTGGTGGTGAGTTTAGTTACCATGAAATTAACAAATGTGATTGGTTGTAACCTAGTTTTTGGGTTTTCCTTTTTCCAATATTATATTAATATAATTCCTATAATGTTTCCAAAATAAAATTAGCCATTAAATAACCATTAAAATAATGTTTTCAATAATGTTTCCCCCCATAAAGTATACTAAATTTATAGGACTATTATTACAGTTTCATTAATGATCATATCAACACTCAAGGTTATGAATACCATTTAACCATGTCTCTATAATGTAAAGGATGTATTCCTGGGAACAAATTTTACTAAAAAATTAACTAAGCCAATGGGTTGTATTGCCAAATCATTCACCAAAAATATCATTAATCTTGGTATACTCCAATCATATAAAATCTAAAAAGGGGTATTTAAGAGAATAAAATTATGGTAAAGATTAATCTTATCAACCCATGGTGGTATCCATAACACTAATATTAATTTTGTTATATATTATTTTAAACTTTTATAAAATATTTATATGATTCATTATTCATATAACCAAAATACCATTAGTAAAAATACTTCTATAATTTAATTCATGATTCCATATACACAAATACTTCATCAATTTTATTTCCAAAAATTTCCATCCCCTATCTAGGTATTATAATTTGAAAGGGTAGTTGACTAGGTTAATTACCAAGTTCCAAAAATTATAGAAAATGAAATATAGATTAATCCCTATGATTTGATTTAATTCATTCCATAAATATCTCTATTTTTTCAAAAAATCATTTATTTTTATATGAATTTATCTTCCTTATATAAAACATTTTCACCTCACATTGCGACACATTATTTTAAATCTATGAAAACTTATTTTTATCCACGGTCAGTTACTTTTATCATCATTTATATTCCTTCATAATGGTTTGCAATGAAAATGGGAATTATCTTAATCATATCCCCTAGGAGTGTCAAAAAAGTTGTGTAGTAATGTCCATTGTCATGAACCAGGTGAAAATCATGTCAATCCCAATGTGGCATTTTCCATGTTATTACCACTATGAACATCGGTTTAAGAACCATGTCCACATATAGTATACATATAGGGTTTTATTTCAAGTAAAACCACATCATATCTACCTTACCATAACATTAAAATATTATTCTATACTTATCTAAAAATGTATGATATGGTTATGATCCATATTCTTTGTATTCCTTACTCATGTTTTTTTTGTTTTATATTAAACATCCTCTGATACCATTTTTAGCAACCCTGACCCTAGTATCCTAGAGCGGTTGTGTTTTTCATTACATTGGAATAAGATACAAGGAATCACATTGGGAAGGACTTAATAGATTAATGTTCTTGGTGAACTAGATTTATACACGATTCCTATATTATATTTTAAAATATAATTTTTTTTGAGAATATATGTATTCCCTCTAGCATACCGTATCATATCATTCATAAAAATCATCACAGATTCCCGGAAATGAAAACCAATTAAGGGATTGGCCAAATTCTTAGTATGGGTTATTTAAATTAGAATCTATCACAAATTAGAAAGCATAAAAAACATGTAATGGAAAATATGTGAAAACATATTAAATTTAAATAAATTTAAAATCACGATTAGATAATAAATAACAAATATAAAATGTTAAATATCTAAAATCACTTTTGTTTGATGTTCAAATTATTCCTAATATTTTGAATAATAGATTTAATTCACTAACAATACTGCTTATCAGCTAATATCTTTATTGATTAACGTATATGGATTTATCAAAATTTCCCCAAATAATAAAATGAAATTCTATACAGGAAATCGTATGTTGAAATATTGAACAAAAAATGAAGTAAAAGTATCTGTGATAAATAATATTGACAGTTAGGGGAAATTTAATGTTCCATTATCATAGGAAGGTGAATATTTCTAGGTAAAGTAAACGACCACAAAAATGAATCATTAAATAGAATTTCAATAAAGTACTTAGTCAAAATGTTCACAAACCATTCATATAAATAATTAATATAGTATAAATACATAATAAACACATTAGATTAATAATAAATAGTTTTTTTATTGATGAATAAAACCACCATAAATAGATATTTAAAAACAATATTGATGAAAATATCATTTTTACTTTGAAAATAACTTTTTAGAATAAAAAATTCACAAAATATTTTGAAAATAATTTTCATTAAAAATATCATTTTTAATTTTTTTGGAAAATATTTAAAAAAATTCATTGGTATGGATGGTGTAAATTATATACATGTTGATAACAGTAAAATAAAGATTCATTTCTCATTTCTGATAAAATTCAAAAGGGAATTTTTAAAAATGAAAATAAGATTCATTAAAATATATTTTTAAAAAATTCAATATGGGTAAAATATATATTTTATAAATCATTAGGAAATGGTAAAAAATAATTTTAGAATATGTTTTTAGAAATCATATTTTTTGGGGAAAACAGGTCTCCGACCTAAGAGAAAAATAAATTCATATTCTCATAAAAAACATTTTCTCCATTTTCATAAGCACGAAAGAGCTGAAAAATATTATTATTAATTGAAAAAATCATTAATAACTATATGGAATCAAAATTAAATGTTTTTTTTAAATTAAAAAAAATCATTTCATTGCAAATTCAATTATCAACCATCCTCATTGTAATGTGATAATGAAATAACACCTTGAAAAGATAATAAAGTTGAAGTGCGGATAATCAAATAAATCCACGATGTATATCATATTTTAATCCAAATAAACCAAGTGTGTATAAAAACTAATTGAAATTAAATACTCACATAATCATAGAATATTAAAGATAACAAAGAATTAATATAACCTATTGAAATAAATTGGGTATGAAATTCATTACAGGTGATATTTTTGAAATCAAATCCCCATGTACAAAATAATTCAAATTGAAACTTAAAATAAAATTAATAATTATGTATTCATTATAACACATGTCAAAGGGGTATTATAAAATCCTATAATTGATATTAGTTTCACAATATTACAATATACATTACTGAGCAGAAATTGAGATAAAGTCCCCTATATTACGCTTCCTTTTGGTTGAACTTGCTATAAAAACATGAATTATGTTTTTAATAATATTATTAAATTATAAAATAACCATAATAATATCTATAATATCATATATGATCATCTTATAACATTTTAACTCTCATTTGTTAATAATTTTGTCTTGTTTTCATTGTTTTGGGTCTTAATTTCCTTATATCCTCAGGTCTATTTTGTAATGATTGTTCTGATTCATGTACGTAGGATATAATTACATAATATCAATAATGAGATTAATGGTTTAAATATAATATTTAATAAGAATATATATTATTATAATATATCTTAAACATTTTTCAGGGAAAATGATTCACATCGCCTCATAGAGATGGTAGGTCAAAGGTATGCATGATCGATGATATCATTCCCCAAGAAGATGAAAGGTTAATGAAGTGGGTGATATATTTTCTTCTATATTGAATATCATCTCCTATATATCACACAAATGAATTAATTTTATCCCTGTTACATTCCATTTAAATGGTAAGGGAATAGTGAATCTCATCGCTTCGTGATGTGGTAGTTTTCCATACAAACAAGTGTCATTATCATATTTGAAACTGAATAGAATATAAAAAGGTATATTTGACATTTAAATCCAAATGTATAATAATATCATAAAAATAATATACAATTTTTAAATCTACCATTATATTCATCATTGAAATGTGGTGATGGAAAAACAAATGACATTAGTTCATGAGAGGGTAGTCTTTGGTAAACATGAATAATGATTTCATTTCCCTTTTAATAGAAGAGGAGATAGATAATTATTATAAAAAAAACCATAATAACAAATAATTATATGGTAAATTAATTATTTATAATAATTTTTCTGTTAATATACAATTTAATGTCAAAAAAGAAGAATGAAAATAGAAGATCTTTGAAAGATAATTATATTCTATTTGAGAACCCGCCTATAGATCTCTTCTTAAAGAACCTATGGATGGTCTTTTGGGTGGATGAAAAGCTCTATAAATTGAATGAATAAGTTTGGGAGATAGTATTTCCGGGTTTTATACAAACACGTTTTGTATGTGTGAATATGTGAGGGGAGGATGTTCCCAATTATAAGTGGTGAAAGGGGACCTCCATGAAAATTACATAGAAATTTCCCAAAAAAATCTAAAATGATGATGTAATTTTCCTGAAAAGAATATTCTTAACGAAACAATATTCAAACATTAGAATTTTATTTTGAAAATATTACCATCCAACAATATTTATATGTGTTTTTTTCATTTATTACCTTTATATTTTTAGTTTAAACCCATGGTAAACATATTTTTACCTTAACTATGATAATTAATCTTAATAATTTTAAAAATTAATTATGGGAAAAAATATTTTGATCATATTATATAATTTTAATTATCAAAATTACAAATATTTAAAACATTTTTCCCTATTCTAGGGACATAATTTTCAAATATTCATTTTACAAAAATCTTGAATATGTAATAATAAAGCAGATGTTGAAAGAGAAAATGATATGATGCATACAATGTTTTCAAATAAAACTGTAGTATGAAATTGATTAGAATAACCTAAATTGGATTAATAGATATATAATGCAGTTATTGTAACTTTATAATAAATTTAAAAATTAATTTAAACTTTTAGTAAATTTAAACAAAAAATATATGTTTAGTTAAAATCAGTATTTCTCACTGGTCATCGAAAAAGGAAATATTTCATAAATATTAAAAAAATTTCCCTAATATAATTTTGGTATTATTATTTAAAAAAATACCTTCATTTTATCAGATAATGACAAAAAAATTGGTAAAACCTTATTTTAATCATGTGCGCAAAAATTTTCTAAATCGTCTTTTAGTAAAAATATTGTTTTTTAAAAAACAATTCCTTTTCCTTAAATGGTTATTATTTTATTTATTATCAAAAATATGACCATAATTTTAATTATATAGTATGTACTATTCATATAATAAGATTTAACGGTTAGTTTATAATAATATAATATATCATTTTTCACTTTGACTTAGGGTTTTGTGTTCATTAAGCTATCGAAAAGATTATATATATAGAAATATATTTCAAGAGATGTATAAGCTTGATGTTTCATGTCACACACTCTATCAAAAAAGTTTTATTATATGAATTTTTTTTGGAATAATAGGTATGGGTTTTCTAAGTCAGAATCATAATATTTTTTAGTTAATATTTTTGGATTAGTTGAGGATCAATCTAAAATAATCTAAGATTCAATTATAAGAATTACTAGTTTTATTAAAATATTATAGGTTTAACTAGTTGTTTAATTGGTTGAAGTGAATTTTTCAAAGGTTATGAAATATTTCTGTTTATTTTTATCATGTTATGGTTTATAAAAGTTGAAATTATTGTTGAAAAATCACATTAAGTATACCATTTTTAATAAAAGATTAAAAATATAATCATAAAAGTGAGGTTTTTATTGGTACTATTATTATGCATCCATAATTTAAAATATATTATTTTTTAATGATATATAATTTCTTTATATATTGAAAATTATTTTTTTACAAACTCATATAGTGGATATTAAATTATCAATGAAAATACCTTCTAATGTGACGATTTCATCAAAAGACTATTTTTTTTCACTAAGATACATTTTTTAGATTATATGTAAGGAAAATACTGTTATTCTGTGTATGGTATTATTTTATATGATATTGGGAATTTATTGGACCTCTAATTGTAAATAACATATCAATTTATTAGATAAGGAAATATCATTTTATTTTACAAGTTTCCACATGATCATATCATAATGTAATTTTGATTATTCTAATCATATAGAAACTAAATAATTAATAAGGGACACAATAACCAATAATGAGGGACAAATAAATTAAATTATTAGTGAGAAAATAAAAATTGAGAATATTCTAAATTTATAGGAATGTATTAATGTATTTTATGATATGTTTCTAGTTCCTCCCCTCATTAATAGGTTTAGTTTTCATATAAAATCACACATGGTGTTATGCGTACTTTTTGGATTTTATATAGAATGTCTCCTATTGACTTGAAAAAATTAAAGAATTAATTATAGTGGAATTTTGATAAGGGTTTTTATTCCCATATTCTTCATTATGGGGAAAACTAATCAACATTTATAAGAATAATAATGGGTAAATTCATATATATATATATATATATATATTATTTTTCATGTGTTGAATATGTTCTTAATCCTGAAAATGTGTCCCTTTCCCTCTGTTGAAAACCATTTTGATCAATTTAGATGGGATCACTACTTTATAAATGAGGATATTTAATCAATATACCATCAACAATTTTTCCAAATTGTTGATATACCAATGAATGATTTCTAATCAATATTATTATTCTAGAAATTCATAGTGGTTCCATCGAGACATAAAAATTCCATAGATATCCTAATAGATTTTAGGAATATATTCTTCAATGTTCAAACTACGAAATATGATTTAAAATTTATTGTTTTCATTGTCTTATATTCTTATAAAAATAATGAACCGAATGATCATTTAATGATTCTATTGAATACCATAATGAAGGTTAAAAATTATTCAAAATTCAATAAGCCTAAATTTTTTCTTCGAAAAGTATTAGTATTGGGTATTATAATCCTATGTGAGGGTAAATCAATAAATATAACAATGATAAACGTTTTCTAATAATTTTATTTTAAAGAAACTATAATAGAGATTCATAGAATGTAAATATTAGGAAGAATGTATCTATTCATAATGGATAAATTTATATGATTATTAAATTCAAAAACAAATATAAATTATATAGGATCCATATTTAATTTAATGAAATAAGGTGATGATATCTTGAAATGTATTGTCAACAGGTTACTCAATACCCCATGTACTAACACTAAACCATATAATAGAAGGGTTTATGATAAATACCAACTCTTCTAAAAATGATTGGGGTATATTAATGTATAAAATAACATGGTCTTATATTATTCCTTACATAAATTAATTTTTGTGAGAAATATTACCTGAAACATTATTTCGAGTTGGATTATATTTATTCATTAATGTTTTGGAGGTATTTTGTCAATTATTTGAAGCATACATATATAATAATCACATTAAAATAATATATATAATCAAATATATGGATTCTATATTACTCTATTTTTTATTGGTATAGTTGATCAAGAACTATCAATCTTTAATATTTTACCACAATAAGAAGATGAATAATGTGGTTAACGATATCAGCAAAAAATAAGAATATACCAAATACATGACATGGATTAAAACAGGCCTAATACTCAAGAATTTTAAAGTGATAGTCATTATAATCATTTGGGAATTGATTAATTTATACACTTCTAGAATATTTTTCCATAATATATCGATATAATGATTATGGGGACACAAAATGATGACATGGAGCTATACAAGAAGGTAACAAATTTTATTGATTTCAATATTAACAAATATATAGTTATAGGATTTATAAAATAAATGTGTTTCCATTTTATTCTTGTTATGAAGGAGTTATTGAATATTCTAAAAAGAACATTTGTCTCTATTTATCTGAAAAAAATAATAATTTAGTGAGATTTCATGGTTAATTTCATGTGGGGAAAATATATAGGTTGATTATATAGTTGACATCATGTTTTATTGTTTAACAATTTCTTTTGGTAAAATTTTAAATTTATAAGAGTAATATGAGACCATTACACATGATGATATATAAATGGAATAAAACCATCATGGATTTCATTATATATCATCTTAACAACACTAAATGAAATAATTTATTTGGGTTTTCAGTTGAAGGACATATAATTTGTTCTAAATTAATTATCTTTAAAGGAGATTTCTCTCAATATCAAGTTTTTAAGATATATATAATATAATTGGTAATTTAATAGGGATCACCACATTATATTATTTCGAAAAAAGGTATGAGGTTATCCCCGATTTGTTTTTGAAATTATTGAGTATAAAATAATTATAAAGATAATATTTAGCACCACTTACCATACTTAAACCAATGGTCATACTAAAAAGACAATTATGAATTTGATTGATATATTAGTATCACAAAAAATGTATTTCAAATGAAGTTACAATTAATATTTTTTACCAGTCAGGTTCTTAAAGAATAATAGTTTCCAATAAAACATTGAAATGTAACCCTATCAGTCAATATATTGTAATATATATAGATCCTTGATATACTGCAATAAATTTAGTTAGTAAAAGATATTGGGGAAATATATTTTCCATTAAATGAGTGATATTTTAAAAATCATCTAGTGGAATATTAAATCATTAATAAGGTAATATAAGATCTATGATGATAATAATTATTATGATTCTTATTTTGAGGTTAAAGAAAATGCATTTCTTTTTGAGATCTTTATGGACGAAGCTCTTGAGTTTTCCAAGGATGGTAATTTTAATCCCTTGATACATTTTCCAATTTTTGATTATTTCTAAATTTAAGGTATTTTCTTTTTACTAATGAAGCTATAGAATCTATATCATGTGATTTAAATTTTCTATGTGTCACTCTGGAGGATGTACATATTATATCAATCACATGTATTAAACATAGAGGTTATGTTGTTGGAATGGGATCTCTATAAGGGAAATAATTGGTTTATATCTTAGTTTATAGAGACAAAGAAAATTGAAAATTTTCCACTTAACTATTCAGGGTTATATAGCGAAATCATAAATTTTAAAAAGTTATAAGGGAACCATATGATATAATGAGAAACAATTTCCACATTATTTAAAATTTAAAATAAAATTTATGTGGTATAAAAAATTTATTTTTTAGAATAAATCACTATATATTTTGTGAGTGAATAGTCTATGAATATATTGAAAAAATTGTTTCACATGTTATAAAAGAGAAAAATTGACATTTATTTATTTCATTAAGGGTATAATATTATAAAATTATATTTTAAAAAGATTAATTATATAAGTATAATAAATGAAAAATAACAATTAAAATTACAATAGTGATAAAATTTCACGAACATTAAAAGAATACATTATTGAATTATTCATATTCATGTTCTCTAATAAATATCATAGATTCAATTATAACATTTAAATGAATAAGAATCAATAGAAATATAAATCATAATTAAATAGACAAATGAATAAATATTATTAATTAATTTAAGAAAAGTATGTAAGGTTAAATATAGTATTTTATGAGTTTAATAAGAAAATTTAATGAACTTTTGATTAATATATCAATTGATATATGCAATTTATATTTCAGTAATGGATATATTAATTTTTTTTAATATAAATATAAACCTTTACTATAAATAAATATTGTTATAGAAATAATAATTTGAAAACCTATAACAAATAAAAAATATCCACTAAATATCTATGAAATGATAATAATTATAATATAATATTTCATTGGAAATGAAATTGTATATATTTATTAAAATTTATTTTGAAAGGAAATTATATTTTTATTTGAAAAATTAATTTCATATATTTAGATATTTTATTTTAGAACATATATTTTACATAAATAATCAAGCTGATTAAAATAGTTAATAGGGTAAATTTCATATTTTGTGGAAAAATAATTAATAGAATTGAATAATAAATTACATTAGTAAATTGTAATGTTCGTAAACTACTATATTTTAATCATATTATATAAAAATTTATAACATTATATATTTCATTGTGGATGTAATCCTTAGCCTCTTTTTTCATATTATGATCCATTATCAAAATCGAGTGGAACTTCCTTAAAAATTAAGGAATTAGTATTTTTAATTATATCACTCAAACACAAATATAAATTGACCACTCCATTTACCATTCCATCTGACACTGATAGTTTATATTCTTTATGAAATGGAACAAATATTTCTACCACTCATGTTATATCCCATGTTTGTAAGTGTTTTCTCATATGATAGAGGGAAAAATAATTCATTATGAATAATTTAATTAAGTGGAGTGATTCCATAAATTTATTTAATATTTTTTCTTCTATAATTTATGTTTTTTATATTATATAAATTATTAATAAAACTCATTACCAACATTAATAATGTATTATAAACCCCACTATAATTTTAAAAAATTATATTAAAATAATATATCTTAATACCCATTCTCATTTGTTTTGATATCACATTCTTATTTGGGTCTATACAACTACGGACATGAACGATGTTATATCATTTTAATCATTTTTGTTATGGATGAGCATCAAAAAAATACTTGTAGAATATTATATTCAGTTGAAGTTTTTAAATATTTTTGGTTCAAAATTTGGAAAATCATATAATGTTTCTTTATTATTTATCTAATTGTTTTTGTAAATGTTACCCAAAATATGCATGTTGTGAATTTTAAAAATTTAGACCATGCTAATAATTTTTTTTAATAACACAATGTTTTAAAATAATTAGAACATTAAGGTTATTTTTAAATGGTAATTATATATATTATATACTTCTTTATAAATAAAAATGATCAAAATCACCATAAAAAAACTAATAAAAAGAAAACAAAACTACTAAAATCCCATGATGAAAAGAAATTATAAAACAAAAACCTATATTTAACCAAAAAATAAAATTTATTTGAATATAATCAAAAAAATTTCATTACAGTTATGAAATATGGTACTATGTATTCTATGTTTTTCATATAGGGAACTAGAATTCCTTTGAAAAAGCCTAGAATAATGGTAAGGGAAATCTTTCTTGATCTAAATTCTCTGTTGATGTTTTCAATGGATATACAAAATTTTGAAGTGTATGAATCCTATATGAATTTTAGTATCCATATTACTTTATTTAAGATCATTTTTGGTCATTAGATTATTATTTAATTATTTACCTTTAATTTTTTTTGTACTTCTGTATTATGAAATTTGTAATTGGAACTCTCAATATCTCCATTTTATATTGGAAAATTTATCTTCTATATACTTGTTTTTAAATAGTATCATGGATTAATTATATATCCTTTTCTCTATTTTATTAATTAATTATAATATTTATCCATTGACTTTGACATCCTTCCAAATATGGGAAGGTATTATTTCCCACTAATCCTTTATATTTCTCACTCAATAAATTTATTCTGACACTTTATTTAATATTATTTTAAAATATTCCATTTAATGTTTTAATATACCATTATTTTGATGATTTCATTACATTATTACTTTTAAAAAAACCCATATATTTTTTTTTCAAGTGAAAAATGATAAAATTTGATAGAAATTTCTTCTTATTATTTGTACAATTTCCAACCAACCACTATAGTGATTTTACCTTGTTCAATATATTGTTTCAATATGATCCTTTCATAATTATAATGTTTTATTGGGGATATGATTGAATGAAACTATTTAATTAATTTCTTTAGATTATTCTTTTTTGAATTCTAAAAAAAATTATGTACCACTTTTTTTCAAATATTATTAAAAAGTGAATGATTTATGATTGATTTAATATTAATGTGGAACAAATATATATAGTTATATCATTATATGATGGATGGTCCTATAATTATATCACCCCCATTGAAATTATTAAATATATATATATATATATTTAAATTATTATTTAATATGTGGAAATGATATAGTTATTATAAGTTACAATGTATGTGTAGACATGATATTGTGAGGTTTATAAAGTATATTATGATGGTCATGGTATTGATCCATGAAATGTTTTATGATTTATTATACATAATAATTTTCCACATTTATATATAATTCTAAAATAATTTTGATATAACATATGTTATGCTCCATGTTTTAAAATTAGTTAAGTATGATTTTATAGTTCTGTATTTAGGCCTATATGTTTTTTATACTCATGTATTTTTTGATCTTCAACATGATCACCATTGTCATCCTGGTTTATATACCAACTATTTCAACCCTTACTTAGAACTCAAGTAACCTTTTATTATATTCCCAGTTTCTATAGATAATTAATAACATATTATGTATGATAAGAGTTCAAGGAAGTCATGTATAATTAATATTAAGGATTATAAGTTTGTTGTATGATGTAATAAAATGGTTAAGTATCTAATCTCTAATGTTTGTAATCCTTTTTTACATGGGTGTGTGATTTTATTTTGAATTGTAATTTATATTCATGTATAATAATGTAAAATGTATGTTTTGTATAGTTATGTGATATTATGAGGATTTATTTTATATTAATATCTAAATTATTCTTCATAATGTGATCATAAATTTAGAAATATTTATTTTTAATGGAGAAGAGAATGATTCCAAAAAACAATTATATTGGAAATTATATTTTAGAATTTTGTACTATTTAGATAAGATATGGGCCTTTATGGGATAGTGGAATAAATGAAGGGGACTTGATAGATTTTTTAGATGATGGAAGCTTCAGATAACATGATGTTGAATCTAGTGGTGTATATACCAAATAGAAAAATGCGGAGATTATGGGGATTTATTATATAAAATTTAATAGGTGAGGGGGTGACAATACTGTTATTCTCAGCATTTTTCAAATAGTCGATCTATCTTTATAACCGTTATAAATATCAGTTATAATAAATTATAGATCTAAAATATATTGAAATGAAATTTCTTGACCGTATGTCTATGTCAACCATATTGAGTGTTAGAAGATCATTTCTTGTGATGGTTTGGGGTGAAAAATATATTATTTCTTGTGATGTTGTGAAGTTGGAGACACGATGGGGAGAAAATCATTTGGTTATTAGGAAGGTTGTGATATTGTATATGGGATTTCATCCTTCATCGATTTTTTGGGGTTTCTATTCTCATGGTACTGATATAGGTTGACGGTTCCTCTGGCCAATAACCGGCAATGTGCATGATGACGACACTTGGAGAGGGGATGATAGTGAATGGATGATGCCTAATGTGATGTGATGATGGTGGTGACTATATAGATGAGACTTGATAGGCATGTCCTCTATCTTGATAATGGATATCATGGCCTTTGAGGTGATTATTTTGTTGGAATTGATTATAATTTTTTTTGAATTTATGGAGGTTGTTTGGTTTTAATTTTGAATTTTGAATCTTAAAATTTGAATTCTTAATCCTGACTTAATGTTACCACTATCCATACATTAGATTTTATAAAATTCAAAAAAATAGATTTTAGGACAATGAGAGAATAGTATGGATATAGTTATTCAAAATTAGGGTAAAATTTCCAAGGTTCTAGTTTTTTTTCAGGTCAAACATCAATATAGTGGCATGTCTCAAGGTAACGGGGTGCCTTAGGGATTATACTTTAATATGGTTCGATAAAAAAAATCTAATTAAAAATGAGCTTGTATATGTCCATTTTAGATCATATATAGATGAAGGTATGATTATAGTAAACTATTAAATTGGTACTAAATCATTTTATATGATTCCATATGGTTCTTTTATTTATAATTATATCAATTATTTTTGTCTTTTAATTATGGACAAGGAATCTTTCAATACGAATATTAATATTATGACGTGGTCAAATTCTTAGCATAACACCAGATGTCCTACCTGTGGGATCATCATTATTGGGTACGAAAATATCACACATTTATATTCCTCAGAGATGCTGATGTTTGATATGATACATATAATTCAGTGGTTAATGATTTTTTATTTGTAATATATTATTACAAAAGTTTTGTAAAATAATTTCTTTAATTATGCTCCTTTTTTAATGGGATATTCATTCCAATCCAATTGGTTCTGGTTTGGGGTTGCTGAGGATTGTTACTTTACAAATGGAATGGGTATTTAAAGTTGTTGATGTAGAAATTAATAAATGTTTTTTTTTCAATTATCATTTTCATGATGTGTTTCAAAAAGTCTTATTGGTGTTAAACCTATATAAAGAGAGAGAGATAGTAAATATAGAAAATATACTTTCTACATAGTAATGAAAACATTTTAATCATTTCATATTTAATAAATCAAGCTATGATGTCAAAGGTAAATATTTAATTAATGAATTGTTTAATCATAGAAAGTGTTTCTACTTATGATGTTTTTTATATATTTGTTTCATGAAATAACATTGGTTTTTTAGATTATTAAGTGGCATTTCATAATCATAATATATTAATGATTAATAAATCATGTCATTTTTATTTTATTTAAGTAATAATTTATTAGTAGATATAATTTTTTTGTTTTCAATGATTGATCATTAGTCTTTTTTTCATCTATAGAATGTGCATGTTTAGGATATATCATAGATATAACATTATATTTCCAATACACATTTTCAATTTTTAGTAATTTTGTTATATTTCATGAATTTAAATATGTCATACTTATTTTTATTACTCATATTCCTTTGATTGATAACATGTTAATATAGTCATTATATCATAAAGATATTGATGAAAATTTAGCTATTGTCATAGGGTAATTATACACTCTTAGATTATATGGAATATTATAAAAATTATACATTTCAATTTGTGACATTAAATCCCATATAAATTTCATAATGGAATCAATGATTTACATAGATCTAAGAATATTTATAGAACTCATGTCGTGTAGTGTATACAAAAATATATTTGACATTTAGATATTTTTACTGCTGAATGGAAATTTTTAATGGTCTATTTTTTATTTCTCATATATTTATACATTAATGATTGTATTAGATAATAATGTTATAAAATCCCATGTGATGAAAAATTCAAAACAATATTTTATGAACTAAAGCTGATACTGACATTAGTAGTTATTTGTGTTTTACATGGGATGGGTATATGGTAATATGTATAATTTTCTTCATTTAGAGTTTCCATGGGTAGTGTTTTGATAAAAAATAGGTGATTTTATTATTTTGGATCTTAGTAGAATAAACATTCTGATAAGAATTATCAGAATAATTATATTCTATTTGTAATAGTTTTTCTTGCATTAAAATGATGAAACATTATATTTTTTTGGGTTACACTGACTATAATATTTTAAATTATTTCTTCTATATGTAAGATACCAACCTTAGGCATAGGAGGTGGGTGTAGTATTTCTAAAAAAATAAATTCTATATGATTTATAATTTAGGTAAGAATAATGTATTGGAAGATGTGTTAGGTTAGAATTATCTGTTCGAAGATGTATTGATTTCTATATATGAATGAAAATGCCATTTCAAATCTAAATGATACAACCACATAACTCTAAATAGTAAACTAGACTAGTTATAATAGAAATAAATAATACTTCACTCTCATAAAAGTTTCTTGAATGGAGTTGGAGTTTGTAAATATACCAACACATAAATCAAGGAATGATATATGGTGGGTAGTAGGTAGATGGGTGAACAATGTTTATAGATTTTTTATTTTACATGAATGAATGTATTATTGTTTCATCATGTACTTAGGAATAAGTTATGTATATTATATTTCAATCAAATTTAGAAATATCATAAATAGAATGTTATAAATCAAGTATTTTGATTATATTTTTTGTCGTTACAGATGATTTTGTTGTTTGATTTGGCTAAAAGCCTCCCATTACCGGTTAAGGAACCGAGTGTGACCCTCATAGTCTTCCCCTAATTGGAAGCATTTTTAATACAAGAACCAAGGGTAAAATTCATAAAAATTGGTAGTATTTACCTCAATAAAACAAAATGGAAGACTAAAAAATAATATTAAACCACCAAATCATTAACAATAAATAATTACAGATAAACAAATATAATAAAAATACATAATTTATTAATTCCTTACAATATATCCAGAATACATGATTAATATAATTACATTAAAAAAACTAAATACCATCAATTTCTATAATACCTGAAAAACAATATAAGTCACTTATATATAAAACAATCCTTAGTAGCTAACTCCAACTAACCACCTCATTCACTTAACTAACACTGTGCATGGGAAGTATATCAATTTTACAACCCATGTCATTTATATTTTAAATTCTCAATAATATTGACTTTTTTATATGATGGAAGATTAATTTTGATAATTGTGAAAAATAGTTTTATTTTATGTGTTTGGATATACATAAATGGTATTTTTTGATATGGTATGAGGCTTGGATGATACCCTGTGTATTTGAGTGTTCATTAAGAAAGGTCCAGGTTTCCCAAAAGGACTACTTTTAGCATTATTTTTTTCATAAGACTTGAAAATTGGTTCATGTTGTGAATGGGGATGGAAAAGGGGAGATCCCCAATACATAAATATTTTTCCTTATGAACTAAGGGTTCAAATTTTGAATGTTTCAATAAATTCATGGGAACCTTATTCCTTGAAAATTTAATAGTATATAGAAGAGGTTAGTGGTGGGAATTTTGTCTTAGTGGATTTGAAAAATGGGTCCGACCCATTTGGTGGATGCCCCCCCCCTCCCCGTATTAGTTTTGGATTATTATTGAGCATCTTTTGGAATAATTATCCAAATATCACCTCTCTTCAATATAAAATCCTAGGGGGTCAATCTTGTATGTGATTTCAAGGTAATTTCTCCCTATTAAGTCTTCAATTGTTTTTACATCTTCTAGTTTCTAATTTTGATGAATTTTGGTTCGGTTTCATTGTCGAATCCTATAGATTATTGTTGAATTGAGTAAAAATAATTAGAATATATTCATTAGTTGCTAAAGGATGTCTAGAGGCATTAATAGAACACTGGATTTCTTTTTTCAGTTGATTTAAACCATTGACCAATATAATTTATGGTTCATGATGAAATTGGATGAAATTGGATGATTTTTTGGGTGTTTGTGGATAGAGATTTTCATCAGGATGGTGTCATATATGATCCAAATACCATCCATAGGTAGTTTGTGATTCTTTTGGGTGATAATAGTGCTTAGTTGATTTTATGTATATTATGGATCTTTGGATTATATTAAAAAGTTAATTATAAATTTGAATAATTAATTAATTATGGATTATGATATGAATAGGATATTATGGTGGATATTATCTCATAGGTTGAATGGAAGGGATTTTCTAGGGATGTACATATCATGTATTTGATGGTAACTCCTTGAAAGATGTTGGTGGTCCCTATAAAAAAATATATGTACATTATTATACAAGATTTACTATTATATGAATGTTTCAATGGTTTGGGTAAATTATTTTGGGACAAATCGTGATTAAGTGAATGATATAGGAAGATGTTAATTTTTCTTATTATAAGGGGAATTTCTCTTAAGAATTTTATAAAATGGGATCTATATGCGATTGTATTGTCTATGAGTGGGGGACTTTTTTGAACTAAATAGATAACTCTAGGAGGTCCTAGGATTAAAGATAATAAATGGGTATCCTAGATTCATTTACCTAGGACCAGTTGAAAAAATTTGAGTGGATGTTTCTCAGTAATGATGGATGTGATGTTATTAAATATCACTAGGGAGTGACAGCCTCAAAGGGTTTTTAGGGGTTATTAGGACTTATGAATGGATATATACCTCTAGGATTGGATGTTGTGTGATATAGATGGAATTTATTTGGGTGATGGGAAATGAAATATCCTTTAAGAGATGTTTTATGGAGCTTAGGAGTTGGTCATGGGTGGAAATTGGAATCATAGTTCAATTTGAAATAGAGTATGTTATCATGGGATGGTTCTTGGGTAGTGAAATAAGGAGTTATGACGGATCATGGTGAGGTGGACCAAACCATGGTGACTTTTTCAGCATGATCCTTTGAGTATAAATTTCATTGTTGGGTGTTAGATGGAATGAACTATTAATGACCAAGGAACATGACGATTCTGGTGGTCCTTTTGTATTCTCTGATGTGAGAGATGTGAAATGTTTTAGATGAGGGTCTAGATATCGTGCTACTAGTTCTATGGGAACATATGGTAATTAGTGTGATGTTTTGTATTCCATAATTTTCCAAAATGTTTTATTATATGTTAAATGCCTAGAGGTGGAGTGGGATCTTGATTATAGACCTTTAATTGAGTAAGAATGCTCTTCATAATGATTGAACATATTGTATGAGGATGGGGTTAATGATCACCCTTAAATGGTTAAGGTCATATTATAATGTAAGATGTTGATAATTAAATTACACTTGTGGGTGGTTGGGTTAAAGATATCAATATGTGATAGGTTAGTGGCATGATGTTTGTAAATTCCATGAGTTATGTGGTAGGGGTTACAAATTGGGGGTTTCCTTGGGTGAGGGGGTTCATCTTAAAATAACTTGAGTGAGTTGTTATGGGTTGATGCTTGAATTGGACATTACTATGAGAGGCTAAGGCCATGTAAGTAGACTACCAATGATAGGGTTGGGTCATGATGCAATGTAAAACATAATAAAAGGACACTTCCTTCAGTGATAAGGGAGTGGGTTGAGATATGGATCCATGACCATTCCCTATTCCTTTAGGTAATGGTTCATGTATCAAATATTTCCCTATACTAATTCACTAGGTAAAAGATATGAATTGGGTAAGATAAATGAGATAACTAGGATATGAGGTGAATTGTTCAATGAAACTGAAGAACATATGATTAGTTTTTAGGGTGGCCTTTTTATAACATTTAGATATGATCATATGAATATATGGTTTCCTATTTAGCATAGAACATCTGATGTTCTTATGGGTCATGTTTAATTTATTCCCCATACATACCTCTATATGATGAAATATATTATAAAATCATGGTTAAACAATGGTGATATTTATTTCTCATACCCTATATGAGAAACATAATTCATGTGAATACCTTCTGAATATTTTTAGGGTCAATATATGATGTGAAATAATTTGAATAGATAAAATTAGTGGGTATATAGAGATAGAGTGTGCGAGGCCCATCGATGGAAGTAGAGTCAATGTGAATGTGTTATAATTTTAGATATTTTTCTCCAATTAAATACTATCATTCAAGTGTATAATATCAGCATTTAATAGATTTGGCCCTCATAACTAGCTTTTGTACCTTACTATAAGGAGAGGTGAACTTGATTCCATATGGAACATTGGAAGTAATGGTTGTTCTAGGCTGCTTCATCGCAAACATGAATTAGAGAACATGTTTTTATATGACTAGGAACACAAGGAATAATCATATATATTTTATTTTATTATTTAGGGACTTTTAATATAGGTGGTTTTTTATTGTTTCCATGATTATAATGGACCTTAGACTAGTGATTCATGAACACCATTCTGGTGGGTTGTACTATTTACCAAGGAATTAGGGTTTTTTAATTCATTAAGGAATTATTGATGACATCTATATTGAATATGATCTATATATAATATAATTTATTTATGGTATTTTCACTTTGAATAGTAGAAGGAGGCTCATGTTCATGCATCCTGGTAGGTGTGTATGACACACCTGATAGATGTAGGCTTATGTTTCAGGGGGGGTTTTACGGTTGTTAACTTTTTTAATGTTAAAAATAAATATATTTACTACATATTAGATCAATTTTTGGTGAAATTATACTCAACTAACCACATATGGTTTCTCCATAGGGAATACCAAGTGTATCCTGGTTTAAGAGGTTCGATAGTGATGCATATGTATTCCATTAATGAATGTATTTGTGGTGACCCATATTTTAAAAAATATATTTTATAATTTATTTTAATGTATTTTATAGCATGTGGAATGTAGAATATCTATCTTAATAAAAATGCGATAAACTATTTTTTAAATATATCCACTATGACAATGATGTTTGTTTAGAAGGTATGAATAGGAATGAAATTTTTATAAAATATATATAGATTTTTAATTAATTAAAAGTATAATAAATCATGTATTTATTACCAATTTATTGGAATATAGATAAACCATTTGATGGAAAAATATGTGTTTTTTCATAAAACCATTTATATGTGTACAATTAACATTTATGTAAATTGATTAACTATATCACTATTGAAATTTTTCTCCAAATGAATTATTATATTATATTATATATATATATATATCAATTTGAGTAATATTTTATTCATTTAAATATGTTTATTTTTATTGGAATAAGGATTTTTTATTTTATGCTACAAAAAAAAATTCAACAAAAATGGTTGCTGTTTCATTTTGTACGTGAATGTTAAAATTAATGTATACCTTTTATTTGAAATAATATTTTAGTTAATGGATAAATTTATCCAAATAATAATTTTAATATTATATTTCAATGAAATATAAGGATTTTTCTGAAAACATTGATTTTTTTGTGAAAAGGGGAAAATAAATATTTTATTAAACTATCATTTCTATATAATAAATAATGTAATTTAAAAAACATTTACTAAATTAATATTAAATTTAAATATTTCTAATTTAATTATTAATAATTAAATTTATTTCATTTTATAAAAAATTATAATTCATTTTGGTATAAGTTTATTTTTTATCTTAAGAACACATCTTTTCTAATTACTATTTTCTGCACGCAATATGCTTTTAACTCAACAATGTTTAATAATATATGATACTTAAAATTTTTTAATTTATTTTTATATATTATATTCCTAAAAAATATAATATAATAATCACTTTATGGGTTCACTAGGTAAGGAATTAAATAAATTTCGGTTTTATGCTTAAAATTCATTTGTTTAAAAATACATTATGATGGAATTATTCAATATTTTTTAAAATTAATTACACTAACATATAGAATAATAATTTTAGAAAATATATTACATTTTTATAAAATTAATTTTAAAGTTTATTATTGATGTACGATTCTTTTTTATTAATAGAAACATCACACACACACAAAATTATCAATACTCTAAAAGGGCAAATTGGCTAAAACTAGATAAACCTATTTGATAAGGCAAACTAATTTCAACATAATTCTTATTGTATAACTGAATTTCAATATTTATCGACATATATATGATTTTATTTTTTTATGGGAAACATTTCCATGAAAATGAATTAATAATACCTAAATATTTGGAAAAATTCCACACATGTGTTCTCCCTCAATTATTAATTGCCACAACTCTCATATTTTCTCCACATTAAAAGATAAACATAGATTAGAAAATAACTACCCTAATTAATCCTAAAAATCCCTAAGTATTTCATATATAGTGTAATTTGATCATGAAACCCACATTATAAGGACCAAGGTGTCAACCTATAGTGGTTAACTCAAGAAGAGGAAAAGCACATAACTATGTGTTTTTATTATTTTTATTTTACCTCTATAAAATTTATCATAACCATTATTTTATATAAATATAATATCCACCAAATAGTTAAATGTTATTTTGTTTATGTGATAGACTTATCCATCTCCACTACCACCAGATAGGAAATGAATCCCTCATTCATGAGAATGGAGGACTACAACCTCCTAAAATGATGTAATTTTATTTGCATCACAACCTCATAAAATGGATAAAATGATGGATTTACTAAATTATATTATATTAATTGAATAAATATTATTTTTATGTTATAATATATAATGTATTTTCTTACCTTTCTATCCATTGAAAAATAATAACATCATTTATGTACCCATGACAATTACCACACCCCCGAAGAGATATACACTTTTTTCTTCACCCCCTCACATGGATAATATATATTAATATCTTTAAATAGATTATAAGTTAATTAAGATATAATAGTCACTCTACAATGACAAAATTATACTTATCTTTTTCACTTGTGTTCATTGAAAAACAAATGTTACTCATTTGTACATATAGACTACCATCTTCATATTGTAATGTAAATCATTAATCATAACCATTATTATTATTTTGTTCAAAAAGTATAATTAATTAATTAAAGATAATTATATCATTATTATGATTATAGTAATGATAAATTGAGTATCTATTTTTTCATTGTCAACCAACCGAAGTCATTATATATATATGAGATAAATATCATCATAATGACTGATGTGAACTTAATTGAGTATGTAATTAAATGTAACATGGTAATAAAAATATAAATTGAATAATAATTTTGATAAATGATACTAATAATGTTAATATTTAAATAAGTTTATTTTTTTAGAAGATAAATAATTTACATGATGAGTGAAACTCAACGTAGGAGACTATCTTAAAGACTGTTTAGAATGATTTTATATATTCATTCTGACACTTTCACTTCAATATTGATAGATATGATTAAATTATTATGGAATATCTTATTTAAGGATAATTGTTTTTTACAAATATTTTTCATTTATAATTTATTTTTTTAAGGATAGAAAATGAATCTTCATACCATTTTCTAATCAAGTTACTTTTTACTAAAGGTGTAAAAAGGATTTTTTAAATATATATAGATTAGTGGAATTTCCAGCTATTAGGGTATTATTTTAATTAAATATTAATATTACAATGTTAGATTTTTGTAAAAACAAGTTAAGAATAATTTGGAATTTTTAGGTTTTAAATGTACAAAATGAATGATATATTTTCATTTTTTAATGTGAATAATTAAAATGATGTTATATATGGCTTTAAAAAGAAAAGTTATGATATTATATAATTAAAACTAATGTTTCAATGTTTTTCATTTCCATTATGGTACTTGGAAATTTTTTTGATTAGGCGATCCTAGTATAAAACTCAATTTCATTGGATAACTTTTATGTTCTCTCTAAAATTATGTTTGAATTAAATGAGTTAGTTATTCAGTTTTTATGGGGTTTTTTTAATGGGTTTGTAATGTTTCTATGATTATATAGTAGAATGTTACCTATTTGAGTTTCCATTTATTTCGAATGATTATTCATGTATATATCATGATCTCATATGTTATATTACTGATCCTTTTCTTAAATTAATGATTATTCCCTTTAAGTTTAAAAAGTTATGTTTTTATTAATTATTTTAATGGGATATCATGTTTTATAATAAGACATATTGATTATGATATTTTCATTATATTTCCTTAAAATGTGTTTTATGACAAAAAAAATTTGTAGTAATGCTAGTTTCATGTATAATTAAATGATTATTTGAACTCATAATTTATAATATTAATGGAAGACACTCTTATATGATATCTTGGTTTTAAAATGAACTAATATTTTTTTTATTTTTTTTATATGTACCTTAATGATATTTTTTTGACAATCCTGTCTTTTTAATTTTTTTCATCGAGTTAAAGGATGAGTTGGAACAATTATTTCGTCATGATGAAAATTTTGGTTATTTATTTTTAAAAGAAAACATGTTTGTTTATATAATTTTTGATCCATGAAAAAATGGATACTATGTGGTTGACTTCAATTTCTAATATATGTTGTTTTTATGCCAAAATTATAGAATATTTCTTTAAAATTATACACCTAAAATGATCTTATAGAATGTAAGAAAATCATTGTTTTTAAAAAAAATAGATTATAGGTTAGATTAGGATTAGGTTATTCAATCTTATATTAGAGAATTTTTTTAAATAACATTAAAGGTAGTAATAACTCAAATGATTATTAATAAGATTTTAAATATAATTATAGGTTAAAAAATTAGAATAATATAATATCAAAAAGTTTGGGTAAATAAAAAATTTGTTTTGCTCATGTAATAACATCCTTATCTGGATACTAGGAATTGGATGTGGTTATGTCACATATGAAGCTAGGGGAAATAACATTGAATTTGGTGGATGGTATACTAACTCTGTTGTCACTGGGTGGGCGATGAGGGGGACTAAGATGACACATTTTTTTACACTATTGGAATATATTATTGGGATGATTCATAGGATTTATATGAATTATTTTAACATATGGTCATATAATTAAATGATGACCATGGATAACCTAGTTTAAGCATGAGGTGTTATAGATTGAATTTATGGTTGTCTGAGAGATAGAAATTCATTATATTATTTAGTCATTCACTTTTATATTCTTAATAGAATTATTATTTTTTGATATCCTCATCATGATGTATACATGGAAATCAATACAAATCAGTATTTTTTAATAGAGGATTAAATTGAAATGAAAATTTCAAAATCCATCTCAAACAACATGTTTTTCCCAAAAATTAAGCCTATAATAAAGATACATAATAATATTTGACAATACTCCACGATTCATTGATATCTAGATTGACCATTTGATACATTTGAATATGTTATTCTAAATAAACATTCCTATCATACCCATATTAAGAAACATTTTATGGGACTTTATCGTGTTTTTTAATGGATGATTCTGATAAATGGATCATACTCCTCTATTGAGATGAAAAATATGGTAATCTTCGAGCATTATTCCTATTTATTTTATTATCATAATTTTTTTATTATCGTATGAGCCAAAAAATCATAAAAAACTCAATTGAAAACATATCCTAATATATAATGGAAAACTAGTTATAGATGATGTCTCAAAACATTACATTCAAAACCTCAGACTTTTTATAAGTTTTGATCTTAGTGGAAATACATTTCGAAAGATCTGTATCAATAATGAATGGATAAAATAATAGGGATAAAATATAATTTTTTGGAGGTATTATGATAGCATAGGGATGCCATGTGGTATTTCAAAGGACCATGATATATAGAATTTTTATTACAATGAATAGTTGTCAAAATTTAAAAATTATGAATTATTTTAATTCTTTTTATATAATTTTTGTTAATAATCATGACTGAATTTATTTTTATTAATCATAATCCATGATTTATATTTCATATTAGATAATGAATTTCCTATGGAATAAGATGACATGAAGTAATGGAAGATTTTGAAAATCATGTCAAATGAAGGATGTTTTTATGTAAAAAGTTTATAGAATACTTATATAGTGATAATTTATTAATAATATTCATATATATTCTGAATGTTATGATGTTCATGAATAACATATGGATTATTATGTTGTATTTTTAAAATTTTTTTTGGAAACATGTGGAATCAATCACACTATAAATTGATTAAGTGGAAGGTGATATTTTTAGTGTAACTCATTTAATAACATATGATTAAAGGATAAAGAAACTTTTGTGATAACAATTAACTTATATTGAGGTAATAATTTTTAAATAATATTACTTGAGTTTTTAGAAAAATAGGTTGTATATAAAACCATTGTTGTTGAAAATTGATTTGTAAATTGAGGTTATTATTAATAATTTAACATTTTCAGTAACATTATATGAATTGATTAAATAGAAATTCTATTTCCCAATATGGTATTTATTTGAGGAATAATGATTGAATTATATTTTGGAATTATTTTTGTTACTATTTTAAATTTATTTCTATTGAGTTTATTTATGGAAATTCATAGGATATATTTGAGATCTTATGATTTGAACATATAAATTTGTAGGTAAATGATATTATAAGTGTCTAAAGTTGTCTAGAGATATATGTTAAGTTAATACTGGATAATATTTTATCCAATTCCAATGATTTTTTAGTTTTGGTCTTGGTACAGAATATTTTCAAGTTATATTTACGAAATGTAAATTTTTTTAGTTTTGATATTATTTTTTGTTGTTTTTATGATTAATGTAGTACATCACCCTGATGGATATTATCTTAACATATGCTAACCTATTTCATTTTTGATAATTTTTAATGACTGAAAGAGTAACATATTGTTCTTTTATAGATAATCTTATCTTTTTAAATTTATTTTTAGTACTTCAAGAATGGAAATTCATCTTCAATATTAATTTCTTATAGAATGAGATCTGATAAAAGAGTGATTTTATTGATGTAAAACCAGAGGATGAATTAGTGCTTATGAATTTCAATGAAATCAAGAAATACTATTTTCGTTTATTCTCTATCTTGAAGGTACAATAATCTCTCAACTCCAGGTAAAAGATATTGAAATAAAAAAATTTCCTTATTATGATCATTTTTTATAAATTTATGGTCACTTATATATTCAAAAAAATTGAGAGTAAAATTCTCTCTTATCTATATACTCATTCCAATTACATGTTATCAATATTGAAAATGTTCTCCTTATGTGGAAACCATTTTAAAAGTGATTCTAAATGAACATCATCTTTCTTTTCACAAATTTAAAATGGGTTTTTGATCAATCCTTTATTTATAATGTAATTTTCTATAATGTAATTTTTAAATATTAAAAATGTTTTTACTTTAACAAAAGTATGTTTTTTCTTAAACTTCATGGAATTATTTTTCATTTAATATCCTTATTATTATGAATAATATAAAATTACAAGGATGAAATTCCCCATTGGGGATAGAATGTGACATCCCAATAGTATATAATTTATTTTAATGTATTTGAAAACATGAGGTACATGAAACATCAAGCATAAATGAACCGTGATATAATATTATTTAAATATAACCATTATGACCTTATTGTTGGTTTATTAGTTATAATTTTGAATGAACATATTAAATACATATATATATATATAGTTATTTATTCAAAAAATGATTAATCAATCATGTATTGATTTTAATTTATTTTGAAATTAGTATAAATTCTTTTGAAGGAAAAATAGTTGTTTTCATTAAAAAGAAATTATGAATGCAGTATATTTTTATCTTAACATATTCAATTTATCACTACTGATAAATAATTATAATTACATATTTATATTATATATATATTCAATTTAATTAATTATCATTTATTTAATATGGTTATTATGAAAATAATTAGAATGAAGTAATTTTATTCTTAAAAAATATATTTCGTTAAAAAATTTGTTTTATTTAATTATGTGAATGGTGATTATAATTAATTTATACCAATTTTGAAAATTAATATTTCAAAAAATTAATATCATTTTTGAAATCATCATGAAAATATTATCTAATGGATATTTTTTAGGTTTTTTATAAAAAGGTGGATTTGTAGTTAATAGTAAAAAAATATTGATATTTTATAAAACTGTCATTTATTTTAAATATATAAGTTACTTGAAAATTTACATATTTTTTAAAATTTTATAATAAGTTAAAATTTTTATCCTTTATAATTTTAAATAATTTAAATAATTAAATGATAATAAACCCCTGTAAATTATTTTCGTGTAAGTTCATTTTTTTTCATAAAACAATTTTTTTTTTTGAGAATCAGTTTTTTATGCACGCAATGTGATTTTATATAAATAAATTATATTAATTTATATAGATTGATTTTTTAATTAAGTATATTGATTTTAAATTTAAAATATTTTTTTTCTTTTATCAGGTGGTTTGTACTAGGCATGGAATGAATATAAATTAAATGTTACTCTAAAAATAATTTTTTTAAAAAAATATTTCCACATTATTTTTTATGTGTATTTATTATTAATTTATACCAAATAATGAAACTAAAATTTATAAAATGTTTTAAATGTTTGGAGTCATCATTTACAAATTTATTAATAATGGAAATATCAATTTTGTCTTTATAAATTGTGCCTTCTATAAAAACATTGACACCATGGTGAAATGCTAAACCTAGTTAATAGAGGTTAAAACTAACTAATAATTAGACAATATATAAACTTAATTCATATTACATTAATTATTTGTACCCTAATCAACAAATTCTAAAACAAAATTGGTCCCATTTCTTAAAAAATATCAATCTTTTTATATATTTCTTATTTTCCCTCTCCCTCCCATATAAAAGGACACCTATTAACATGCTTTACACATAATTCAAGACCCTATTTGAATATGTAATCCCTTCCCTTTTACCTTGTTAACATAACTCCCCCTGTATTATAGGCATTTATTTGTTTAGAAAAACCACAATATATGACTGAAGTTGTTAAACTAAGGATGTTTTTTGTAGCGTGGTACTGTAGCAACCGTACTATTCATCCAAAATGGGCTTTTCAGCCATTGGGCCTTTGGGCCATCAAGTGGGTTGTGATGCAGGAATTAAATGTAGGTGGTGACACATGCATTATGCATGAAGAAGCTTTGGTCCATCTGATGGTGGGCCTATGGGTCATGTAATGGGCTTTATGACCATTGGGCCTTCAGGCCAAATTATATTATGTAATAAAGCGGCTGATTGGGTTAGTTATCCCCTAGGTGCCAAACCATCCTTTCAAGCCTATGTATTTGAAGTGTGTGTGTGTTTCAAGGTAATTTTACCCCCAAACACTTAACATATAAAATATAATTATCATTCTATAACTTTTATAAATTATTTATTTTCATACCCTTCCATCCCTTGATCGTTATTGCCCGTTCTTACATGTTGATTACTTCCTCAGTGATTTGATGTGATTATTTTTTCATCACTGAATCACATGGATGGTATATATAAGATAATTGAAAAAAATATTATATGATATCAATGATATAATCATCATTTTGGAAATATAAAATTAATCTTACCTTGTTTCTCTCACATTCATTGATACATTGAAACAATACTCATGTGTATGAATGAACTACCATATCCACATTATAACATAATTAATTTTTGAAAACCATCATTCATAGTTCGTTTTAAACATATAATTAATCTTCAAAATGAAAATTAAAAAATGAATAAAATTCTTTAAATGATATGATCATGATATAGTTCACCATAGTCAACCTTCTGATGTAACATTGGACATAAGAGAAAAATATCATCGTGATGTCAAACAGGAACATAATTGATCAATAATTGAATATATCATTGTAATAAATAAAATAATTATATTTATATACCAAAAAAGGTTATTAAAAAGAAAGTAATTAATATATTTATATTTGGTATCATAAATAATATGTGTGTCGAGTCTAAGTTGAAGTAATTAACATTCCTTTGAAACTGATTTAAATGTTTTTATGCACCCCTTGCGAATGATTTATGTCTATGTTGATATTTTTGTTAAATTTCAATATGTCAGATCTTATTTACTCATAAATGGTCTATTAAATTATTTTTATATTACCTTTCACTTTCTATACAATTTTTAATATATGATTCTTCAAGTCATTTTCTAAATGAGGTACTTTTTACGAAATGTGTTAAAAGAATATTTTATAATCATACGTTATATTAATGTATTTACCTAACATCGTTAAATTTCATTTCCTATAATATTCCCTTAATTTTTTACATGTTTTATTTAAAATAATAACATTTTGAATTTTTTTAAATTTTTTATGTTAATAATAAAAAACAGATAGTTTTCTTTCTGTGATGATTAAAAATTCTTTTAAATATGCATTAAATTTAATATTTGATAAATTATTATTATTAATTTGCATTTTTTTATTTTTTTTATGTATGTTATTGTACATGGAAATTATTTATGATTTGGTGTAGATATTTACCCTTTTTGGAGTTGACCCAGACTCGATTTCATGTACTGTTTTTTCTTTAATTGAGTACTTTTCATTTTGGTTTTAACATGGGGTGTGTTTCGGAGGAATTTTTTAAAAAATGGGAATAATGAGGTTGTGCAGAGTGGGTGAAAGATCTTTTCTAATCGTGTGACTCTACCCAGCTAACTGTGTGAACCTGGGTATAGGGAACTCGCATAGATGGCTCACTATTTTTCTAAATATACACCCTCTAAGGAGTAACCATACACTGCTAAAATAATAGGCACAATGGTTTTTTGAATGATTTGGATAAACTTTGTTCCACAACCTAGGAAACTATCCATGGGAAATAAATGTTCCTGTAAATTAATTTCAAAATCCCTTGAATCCTTGGAACACACCTATTATGACCCTCATTGAACCCTATTAGGTCTTTCACATTTATTGAGCTTTCTAAATAGATTCCAGTTTATAAAAACTCTACAATTAACAATTTGAAGTCTAAATCAAAAATCCTATCTTCTCCTAGTATGTGGATGTAAAGACCTAGAAATTTCAAGGGAATTTTTTTTAAAAAATTTCTTTGGGATTTTACAAGAACGCAGTTTTAGACGGCACCTGATTCCGAGGCCCGGTGTGCCCGGAATCATTTTCCGAAGTTTATCTCGGGTACGTTCAGTAAACGAACGAGAGGGTTTTTCTAACTTCTGAACCGGTGCTCGAAATCGAATTCAGAGGGCACCGATGGAATCGCAGCTCTGGTATTTTCTTATAAATTCCTTTTCCGGAGTTGCGTTTTCTCGGGTGTGTTTTTTAATTTTTTTGGGGGTTAAGTGAAGAAAATAAAATAAAGTGGTGCGACAACTTTATTTTATTTCACTTAAAATCACTTAAAGCCACTTAATCTACTTATGCTGAGTTGAAGCGGATAGGGTACAATCCAAAATATCCTACCCTCTTGGTAGGATATTTGTGAGGTGGGGCCCGCACGAGCCTCACAGTTTCTTTTCCTCTAAGTAACGCACGTGCGAAACCTCCTCATTAATGATAGTCAACCGTGCGTTTTTCAAGTTAAGAAACGCCCCAATTAATTGGGCAGCTAAATCGTTACAATTAATTAAACGAATTAATTGTTCGTTTCTTATCTTTTGAATTTCAAAATCTTAGGTCAATAATAAAATAAGGGTTGAACTTATTTTATTTAGTTGGACTTGTGGCGTGGGGAGAATTTGGGAGGAAAGTGTTCTTCTTCGACGAAGAACGCGAAGAATGAGAAGAACACGAAGAACGCTCTGACCTCCGAAGAAAAACGCCAAACCCTTGGAGATCGATGACGCGGCGCCGTGTACCGCGATGTCAACGACGCTTCTTCCATGATTCTCCCTCCGCGACGCTTCTTCCACGACGATCCAACCCCGCGACAACCTTCGATCGACAACGAAAAGGTAGGGGTAGGGCTCCTTTTTAATTCTTTTTGGTTTATAACATCAACATTGATTTAATTATTATAATTAAATATGTATGTTCTCGATCCATGGAGTTCGTCGACACGACGCCGAGTACCGCACGACAGCGACGCCCTTCCGCGACGCGGAGACCCTTTCTTCCACGGCGGTTGATCTCGCGTCCGATGATGAAGTTAAGGTACGGGTTTTGTTTGTGAAATGAATTTATTTCCATGGTTGTTTCCTCCTAAAAAAAAGAACCTGAAACAAGAGCAATTTTAATTTATTAAAATTGTATATTGTTTTTTTCCAATGTTTGGATTATTTTCTTCCCGATTGTTATCACCTAACGCGGAGGGTGTGGGCCAAACAAACACGGCCTGACAACCCTCCGCAGTTCTTTGTTGATGTGCGGATTGGAGGGAGACGACAAAACATGCCGCAGAGGTGATTCGTTGTTTCCACAGTGAAGTACGGGACCCGGGAGGAGCTACGGCGTAGACAGAAATGAAAACAGACCACAGGAGCAACTCCGGTGGTCCGCGGAACCCACCGGCGGCGCGGGTCGCCGGGGGCTGCGGCGCCCCTACGTGCCGCCAGACAGAGTCGCCGCAGCCGCTCGGGTCCGGCGTTCACGGTACGCAGAAATGCCGCGTCTGCTGACCAAAGGCGGCCCCCGCGGGGGGGGGGGGGGGGGGGTGTTCACACGCTGGGGTAGCACACTCCCGCCCCCGGACTCGCTCGCTCGGCCGCTCGGCTGAGCCGAGCCGGGCCGAGCCGACCCGCCGGCCGGGCCGGGTCGCACCCAACCGGGTCTGACCGGAACGGGGTCCGGTCGACCCGGTTCGGGCAGACCCAGGGGGGGTCGGGCCGGGTCGGTCCGGGCCCAGACCCCCCGTCTTCGGACCGTTTTTGGTCTTTTGCCCGTAACATGAGCTACGGGCCTCTGAATGACACGTCGTCAGCGGTGATGCGATCCTTGGATTGAGGCGGTCATTTTGGTATATCACACTCAAGGTTTCGGATTACTTTGGGTTTGGCTGGGTTGGTTCGTACACGAAACCAACCGGGCCCTCGGAGCGGAAACGCTCATATCTTGAGCTTCGGACGTCCGATTGACGTGTCGTCTACTTTGTTGGTTTCCTCTAAGTGAGATAGATCTTTTGGCTTACTCTGCTCGAGGTTTGGATGTCTTTAGAGTGCGGTTGGGTTGGTTTGCTCACGAAACCAACCGGGCCCCTGGAACGAAAAAGCCAATAACTCACAGACCGGGCGTCTGATTGACACGCCGTCTGTCTTCTTGAATTCCTCTTGATGAGACGGAACTTTTGGCATACTTCGCCCAATTTTTGGTTGATGTTGGATAGTGGTCGGGTTGGATTGTACTCAAAATCCAACCGGGCCCCTAGAACGGAAAAGCTGATATCTTTCAGATCGGACGTCTGTTTGACGAACTATCAGCGGCGTTGGTGATCACGTTGAGAAATGGTCCCTATAAGTATACCCTATGAGTTTCGGGGTACAGTTGAGATACGTCCGGGTTAGTTCGCTCACAAAACCAACCGGGCCCCTGGGACGAAAAGGCTAGTAACTCACAGACCGGGCGTCCGATTGACGCATCGTCTGTTGCGTTGAGACCCCAGTGACGAGGTGGTCCTTTGAGATAATTTTGCATGGAACTTTGTGATACTTGGGGTATCGACTAGTAGCTAATGGAGAGGACCCTCCTGGAGCCGAGCGCGCGGAGTACGGAGACCATGTAGCCGGCTGAGACCTGATGACTGCTTGACCGATCGATTCGGTGTGTTTCGGATAGCCCAGTGGGGAGCGCTTGGTTGTAGCGGAAGACCCACGGCGGATGATCGCATGGTTGTAGCGGCAGACCCGCGGTACTCAACAGAAGGAGTACCTCTTGAGGCTATGAGCGGGAGCGCTTGGTTGTAGCGGCGGACCCACGGCGGATGAGCGCTTGGTTGTAGCGGCAAACCCATGGTACTCAACAGAAGGAGTACCTCTTGAGGCTATGAGGGGGAGCGCTTGGTTGTAGCAGCAGACCCATGGTGGGAAGCGCTTGGTTGTAGTAGCAGACCCACAGTACTCGACAGAAGGAGTACCTCAGCAGTCTTAGGTCAGTGAGCAGTACCTCAGAGTCGTGAGAGGACCACTGTACACTCTAGAGACGGAGCTCTTCAGCAGTTATGGTTTCGATAATAAAAATCCTGGTTTGAGCTGAGTCGATGACCTTTGTGCTTCCTCATGATTGAGATGGGTTACTTGATAACTTAGGTATATGTATGGGCATATACATGGGTAGTGGTTATCCGTTGATTTCATAACCCTTGTGTTTCCTCATGATTGAGATGGGTTACTTGATAACTTAGGTAAATGAATGGGCATATACCTAAGTAGAGGTTATCTGTTGAGATCTTCTTTGTGGTTATCCTTGTTGGTTTTAGTGAGACCTTGAGGGTCTCGGGGTCCCTACTAAGTATCAATATACTCACCCCTACACGGGCTATGCCCGCACCTCGTTGTGTTGGTTACAGACGACGGTAGTGCTGACGGAGGCTGAATGTTCGAGGACTGGACGGAACCCGGAGGTGGAATACATGACGAGTCATTACCCGGAGGTGGACTACACGATGAGTCAGTATCCGGAGGTGGACTTCGCGACGAGACGACACATGGAGGAGGTTGATGGGTGAGGGCGTTTTGGAGGCTGTCTGTACCTACCCTTCAGGTATGATCCATGGTGGATAATCCAGGAGCTGGGTCATCTGTACCTACCCTTCAGGTAGGATCTGTGGTGGATGATCGAGGAGCTGTGCCATCTGTACCTACCCTTTAGGTAGGATACGAGGAGGACGACCCAGGAGCTGCTCCCGTCCATCCAGCTGTTGTATTTTCTGTTTTACTTGTTCAGTTGTAGTTGTACTTTCTTTTGGGTTTGTATTCTGACCCATTTACTTTTCAGCACTTCTCTTGTACTTAGTGCTTTACTTCCGCTTGTACTCTGTGGTGTTTTGTTTACTTTATAAAGGAAATGCCTTCCTAGTTATCGGGATTTATGCCTTTGGTTCTAGTCGCCAGCCCCTGGCCTATGGAAGGCGGGCTTGGGGTAGTCACGGCATGGGCCCCGAGGACGGGTCGTGAGAAATTGGTATCAGAGGAGTTCGGTTCTACCGCAGAACTTGGGACTCTGATCTTTTTTCCTTTCTGTGAAGCAATAGTGTTAAGAGTACCGAGTGGGGTTTTCAGTTCAGGGAGTCTAGTGTTGGTGCGGGCGGTTGACGTATCCATACTCCAGGACCCTGACAACCGATTTCCGACTCTGTGCACGAAAACACTGATTGCGTGTGTGTTTCCATAAGTTTTTAAATGTCAGCTCAAACCAGGTCATCTCACCAGGTATAATCGTTTGACCATGTCACGTTGTTTCTTTCAGGATGCCTTTTCACGGATGACCAGCTAGATCCCAGAGGGACGTGCGTACTGACATCTTTCCGAGTGACGAGGCTTCGGTACAAGGCCCTCTTATAGTTGAGGCACCAGCAGAGGCACCAACGGTACTACCATACGTTGGGACACCGATGCCACCAGCCCCAACAGTAGGCGATACACTCCACTTGAGCGCGCTGCACGAGTTCCAGCGCCAGAGACCACCCAGGTTCTGGGGAGAGACGGACCCGTAGGTGGCTGAGGATTGGCTGGAGGCTGTGGTGAGAGTCTTTAGGCTAGTGGGGATGCCAGTAGACATCATGGTGATCTTTGCTACTAGCCTTCTTCAGGCAGCAGCAGGCAGGTGGTGGAGCCACTTGTTCCAGTTTTTCGATGGGATGTACTTCACATGGGAAGACTTAGAGACCTTCTTCAGGGTGGAGTTTGTACTAGTAGCTCTACACCCCGAGCGTGTTCAGGAGCTGTTGCCTTTGCCACGTGTTTTTCGATCAATAGCCGAGTTATCTATGGGCAGTAGACAGATGATGCAGAGGTCCAAGAGGGCCAGAGCTAGCCGTACGAGGAGTAGGAAGTGTTATGAATGCAGCGGAAAGGGTCACCTGGTACGTGACTTTCCGAATCCTCGTACAGTTGATCCGCATGCTTTGGAGGATCCACCGAGGCAGAAGCAGCGGTGGGTGCTTGAGCAACAGCCGAGCAGTGGACAAGGCAGTAGAGCTCCGAGAGCAGGTGGACAGGAGCGGAACTAGTGGATACGTCCCTTGTACTTCTAGTTCCATTTTTCTATTGTATTTGTGTCTTTGTACTTTGAGCTGAAATAATGAAAATACACTTATCTTTGTGATGTTTTCTTTCCTGTCCTTTTTGTTTGGTTGATACTGACTGGTCCTGGTTAATATTGTTGACTTGACCCTCACTTTAGAGATTCCTACTGGAGGAGACCCAGTGACCTCACACTGATGCCGACAGTGTGACTCGACCCATGGAGGCGAGAGTGACAGTTGGATCTCTTAGTAATTACGTCGAGGCCTTACGACGTCATCCATGGCATGAATGCACCCTTCATGTCAGGATTCACTGTATTAGTCAATAGGTGTGGTTCATCCAGGGGGATGAGACCAGGTTTCTCTTTTCGGCAAAGGAGAAATTTTAGCAGCTCTTCCAGATCATAGGCAAAGAAGGTGCGGATCATCCAGAAGCGGATAAAGACTGCACAGTGCAGTAAGAAAAATGAAACTGATGTCATTCTTAGAGACTCGGGCGTTTTAAATGTTTCAAAAAGAGGAATCTTTAATGAGAGATGAGTCTGCGAAGCGGCAGACGTGGAGGAAGATCTAGGAGAGAAGCATGAGGTGGTGTACATCTTAACATGCTACAACCACCCGCCTTAGTTATCCCCGCCAGGCCTAGGGAGCTAGAGGGCGGAGGAAGAGTTCGGCTACATGCGGTCAAGGAGTGTGATCCAATGGCTCTAAAAATTATTCAAGGGACAGTCTGTGTCCACTACTAGCTGTTGTAGTAACAAACGTCGATATTAATCATTCCTCGCTTTCAAAAATCTTTTCCTAGACCTAGAGCTTCCGGTAAGCCGTCGACTTGACCCTCACATCTAGAGATACCATGGGAGGAGACTCGATAATCACACTTACGCCGACGGTGTGGTCAGACCCTCGAGGAGAGAGTTTCGGTTGGAATCTCTTGGTGGCAGTGTCGAGGCCTTACGACGTTGGTTTGAGTATGGACTGGGCAATCACAGTTCATACACAAATTGATGGTATGAGGCAAAACGTTTGTTGTTTAACTACGATGTCAGAATGGGTTTTCCTTGGTCGGCAAAAAGGAAACCCTCGGCATCACAGGATAACTCATGCATAGGAGGGTGCGGCCGATCATTCTTGAGTCGGTCAACCTCACCCTCATGGTAGCAGTCATTTTAAGTTTTTGTTCTAAATAGAAGTTGGAGACCTCTGAGTTCAAGAATGACGATCACGTCCTTATACGGGTCTCACCTCGACGAGGTTTATGGATATGTATCCAAGGTAGAAAGTTATCTCCAAGGTTTAGCGGACCTTCTTAGGTCCTCATCTGGGTAGTCGGGGTGGTTTACCGCTTGACCCGTCCACCTTAGTTGCACCAGGTGCATGACGATTTCCACATATCTCAGCAGAGGAGATACGTGCTCGACCCTTCGCATATCATCGACCATGGGGAGCTAGATGATGGCGATCGGGTGACTTTCATAGAGGTTCCAATGGGGATCGAGGATCGATAGGGGTGGTCCTACGAGGGTGGTTGATTCCTCGGGTGCACTTTCTTTGGCAGTACGGGAACCACCAGGTGAGCACATGGGAGCGGAAGGCTCAGATGCGTGCTCTGTACCGCTTTTGTGACCCTAGTTGGTGTTAAAGCTTTACGAGGACATAAATACCTATGGTGGGAGTAATGTAAAGACCCAGAAATTTCAAGGGAGTTTTTTTTAAAATTTTATTTGGGATTTTACAAGAACGCAGTTTTAGACGACACATGATTCTGAGGCCCGGTGTGCCCGGAATCATTTTCCGAAGTTTAGCTCGGGTACGTTTAGTGAACGAACGCGCAGGTTTTTCTAACTTATGAACCATTGCTCGGAATCGAATTCTGAGGGCACCGATGGAATCGCAGCGCCGGTATTTGCTTAGAAACGCCTTTTTTGGAGTTGCATTTGCTCGGGTGTGGTTTTTAATTTTTTTGGGGGTTAAGTGAAGAAAATAAAATAAAGTGGTGTGACAACTTTATTTTATTTCACTTAAAGTAACTTATAGCCACTTAAAGCTACTTAAGCTGAGTTGAAGCGGATAGGGTGAAATCGAAAATATCCTACCCTCTTGGTAGGATATTTGTGAGGTGGGGGCGCACAAGCCTCACCGTTTCTTTTCCTCTAATTAACGCACCCGCGAAACCGCCTCATTAATGAAAGTCAACCGTGCGTTTTTCTGGTTAAGAAATGCCCCAATTAATTGAGCAGTTAAATCGTTACAATTAATTCAACGAATTAATCGTTCGTTTCTTATCTATTGAATTTCAAAAGCTTAGGTCAATAATAAAATAATGATTGAACATATTTTATTTAGTTGGACTTGTGGCATGGGGAGAATTTGGGAGGAAAGCGTTATTCTTCAACGAAGAACGCAAAGAACATGAAGAACGCTCCGACCTCTGATGAAGAATGCCAAACCCTCAGAGATCGACGACGCGACGCCGTGTACCACGACGTCAAAAATGCTTCTTCCGCGATTCTCCTTCTGCGACGCTTCTTCCATGATGATCCAACCCCGCGGCAACCTTTGATCGATAACAACAAGGTAGGGGGTAGTGCTCCTTTTTAGTTCTTTTTGGTTTATAACATCAACATGGATTTAATTATTATAATTAAATCTGTATGTTCTCGATCCTCGGAGTTCGTCAACGCGACGCCGAGTACCGTACGACAACGACGCCCTTCCGCAACGCGGCGACCCTTTCTTCCGCGACGGTCGATCTCGCGTCCGATGACGAAGTTAAGGTAGGGGTTTTGTTTGTGAAATGAATTTACTTCCGTGGTTGTTTCCTCCTAAAAACAAAGAACCTGAAACAAGAGCAATTTTAATTTATTAAAATTGTATATTGTTTTGTTTTCAATGTGTGGATTATTTTCTTCCTGATTGTTATCACCTAACGCGGAGGGTGCGGGCCAAACAAACACGGCCCGATAACCCTCTGCAGTTCTTCGTTGATGTGAGGATTGGTGGGCGATGACAAAACATGTCGCAGAGGTGATGCATTGTTTCCACAGTGAAGTACGGGACCCGGGAGGAGCTACGGCGAAGACAGAAACGAAAACGGACCATCGGAGAAACTCCGGTGGCCCGTGGAATCCACCAGCAGTGTCGGCGGCCAGGGGCGGCGGTGCCCCGGCCTGCAGCTAGACAGAGCCACCGCGGCTGAAGCCGCGGCGGCGGCAGCACTAGCAGACCCGCGGCCTCACGGGTCCGGCGCTCACGGGATGCAGCAATGCCGCGTCCGCTGACCAAAGGCGGCCCCGGCGGGGGGGGGGGGGGGGGGGGGGGCAGTGTTCACACGCGGGGGCAGCGCAACCCCGGCCCCAGATTCGCTCGCTCGGCCGAGCCGAGCCGGGCTGAGCCGACCCACCGGCCGGGCCGGGTCGCGCCCAACCGGGTCGGTCCGGGCCCAGACCCCCCGTCTTCGGACAGTTTTCGGTCTTTTTCCCATAACTTGAGCTACGGGACTCCGAAAGATGCGCCGTCAGCGGTGATGAGATCCTTGGATCGATATGGTCGTTTCAGTATATCACACTCAAGGTTTAGAATTACTTTGGGTTTGGACAGGTTGGTTCGTACACGAAACAAACCGGGCCCTCGGAGCAGAAACACTCATATCTTGAGCTTCAGACGTCCGATTGACGTTCCGTCGACTTTGTTGGTTTCCTCTAAGTGAGATAGATCTTTTGGCTTACTCCGCTCGAGGTTTGGATGTCGTCGGAGTGTGGTCGGGTTGGTTCGCTCACGAAACCAACCGGGCCCCTGGAACGAAAATGCCAATAACTCACAGACCGGGCGTCCAATTGACGCGCCGTCTGTCTCGTTGAATTACTATTGATGAGATAGAACTTTTGACATACTTCACCCGAGTTTTGGTTGCTGTTGGATAGTGGCCGGGTTGGATTGTACTTAAAATCCAACGGGGCCCCTGGAACGGAAAAGCTGATATCTTTTAGACCGGACGTCCGTTTGACAAACCGTCAGTGGCGTTGGTGATCACGTTGAGAAACGGTCCCTATGAGTATACCCTATGAGATTTCAGGGTACAGTTGAGATACGGCCAGGTTGGATTGCTCAGGAAACCAACTGGGCCCCTGGGACGAAAAGGCTAGTAACTCACAGACCGGGCGTCGGATTGATGCGTCGTCTGTTGCGTTGAGACCCCTATGACAAGGTGGTCCTTTGAGATAATTCTTTGTAGACCTTTGTGATACTTGGGGTGTTGACCAGTAGCTCGTGGAGCGGACCCTCCTGAAGACAAGCGTGCGGAGTACAAAGACCGTGTAGCCGGCTGAAACCTGACGACTACTTGACCGATCGATTTGGTGTGTTTCGGATAGCCCAGTGGGGAGCGCTTGGTTGTAGCGGCAGACCCACAGAGGATGAGCGCTTGGTTGTAGCGGCAGACCTGCGGTACTCAACAGAAGGAGTACCTATTGAGGCTATGAGGGGGAGTACTTGGTTGTAGCGGCAGACCAACAGCGGATGAGCGCTTGGTTGTAGCGGCAGACCCGCGGTACTCAACAGAAGGAGTACCTATTGAGGTTATGAGGGGGAGCGCTTGGTTGTAGCGGTAGACCCATGGTGGGAAGCTCTTGGTTGTAGCAATAGGCCCACAATACTCGACAGGAGGAGTACCTCAGCAGTCTTAGGTCAGCGAGCAGTACCTCGGAGTTGTGACAGGACCACTGTACACTCCAGAGACGGAGCTCTTCAGCAGTTACGGTTTCGATAATAAAAATCCTGGTTTGAGCTGAGTCTATGACCTTTGTGTTTCCTCATGATTGAGATGGGTTACTTGATAACTTAGGTATATGTATGGGCATATACCTGGGTAGTGGTTATCCGTTGATTTCATAACCCTTGTGTTTCCTCATGATTGAGATGGGTTATATGATAACTTAGGTATATGAATGGGCATATACCTAAGTAGTGGTTATCTGTTGATATCTTCATTGTGGTTATCCTTGTTGGTTTTAGTGAGACCTTGAGGTTCTTGGGGTCCCTACTGAGTATCGATATACTCACCCCTGCACGGGCTATGCCCGCACCTCGTTGTGTTGGTTGCAGACGACGGTAGTGCTAACGGAGGCCGAGTGTTTGAGGACTGGACGGTACCCGGAGGTGGACTACATGACGAGTCAGTAACTGGAGGTGGACTACACGACAAGTTAGTATCCGGAGGTGGACTTCGCGATGAGATGACACACGGAGGAGGTTGATGGGCGAGGGCGTTGTGGAGGCTATCTGTACCTACCCTTCAGGTAGGATCTGTGGTGGACGGTCCAGGAGCTACGCCATCTGTACCTACCCTTCAGGTAGGATCCGTGGTGGACGATCCAAGAGTTGCGCCATCTGTACCTACCCTTCAGGTAGGATCCGAGGAGGATGACCCAGGAGTTTCTCCCATCCTTCCAGCTCTTTTCTTTTCTATTGTACTTGTTCAGTTGTAGTTGTACTTTCTTTTGGGTTTGTATTCTGGCCCATTTATTTTTAAGCACTTCTCTTGTACTTAGTGGTTTACTTCTGATTGTACTCTGTGGTGTTTTGTTTACTTTATAAAGGCAATGCCTTCCCAGTTATCGGGATTTACACCTTTTGTGCTAGTCCCCAGCCCCTGGTCTATGGAAGGCGGGCTTGGGGTAGTCACGGCACGAGCCCCGAGGACAGGTCGTGACAGTGGATCTCATCCCGATGCCTTCTCATTCATCCAACATAACTCTCTTTTCTTTTAATGAAAGTTGACCATTATTTTGTTATATCTACACCTAAATGTTGAGATCCATATCAATCATTTTTTATCTAGATGTAGATTTATATGGTCTTTTTGTCTTTAATATATATTTAGGGTTTTAGATTCTGATCTAGATCTACTCATCGTGTTTCTCGACTTTACAAATCATGGAAGGTAATATAATCTTCAATTCCTATATTCGTGATTTTGACCAATATATTTACATGGTAGAATTAATGGAGTTATTTTTCAATTGTAATTATCAAAAAAATATGGTAAATTTATGTTTCCAATTGATTGATTCATATATTTTTGGATTAGATAATTAATTCAGAATTAATAATGAGATTTAAGGACTGTGATGTAAACAGTTAATTGGGAAATTACTGATGAGATATTTAATCTATTAAATTGATATTATGAATGAGATAGTGATTATTAAAGAGTTATTAGGGTACTTTGAGTTGTGAGTATTGTTTAATTAATCATTAAATTAATTTACGGGATTGACACACTTAATTAATCAGGTAATTAATTGAGGGAAATTAAGTGGTAAAAAAATTGTTTAATTGTTAATGAAATTGGATCTATTAAATAATTTTTGAAATAATTAATATTATTGAAATGATTAGTTATTTTTTAGATTAACTAATAGATTTTTTGAGACTTTATAATTGTAGAATTATAGCTATAATCTATCTGGATAATTAACTGAAGAATTCATTCTGTGTTTAAAAATGGTAACATGGTCATTAAATTGTGTGATTTAATTAATGTTAACATGGTCATTATGTAATGAGATAATAACTGTAACATGGTCATTAAAATTGTGTGATCTAATAAAGGGTAACATGGTTATTCATTTGTGAAATAGGAACTATAAGACGATCATTCAATTGTTTGATTTAATGAATGGTAACATATTCATTCATTTATAAATTAAGAATGGTAAAATGGTCCTCCAACTATGTGATTTAATGAATAGTAACAAGACCATTCATTTTTTAAAATAATAATAGTAACATGTTTTTTAATTGTGTGATTTAATGAATGGTAAGAAGATCATTCATTTGTGAAATAAGAATGGTAACCTAGAAATTTAGACAAATGGTATGCCTCATGGATATATTAGATTCGAGCATGCACCGAAGTTGGTATTGAGGTATGGGTGTCTACGAGAACCTATGGTTTTATATGGTTAAATATAGAATATTTAATAATGTGATAAACTATTTATTTGTACATTATACTTATTCCTATTAAACTACCAACATTTTCTCTGACTGGAATTTTTTTAGACACCATTAGTGGTGTCCTACTAAGTTGTAATCACACCCTATTCAGGAATCCTGGTCAGTACCTAAAAATAATTTTTTATTACAAGACAAGTTAAGGTAAAGGGTCATCAGTTAGATTACTTATTGGGAATAGAGCATGGATAAGGGAACTAGCTGGGGTTTGGGACCCTCTTGGGAGTTATTGCTGCCTTTTTTTAGTATTATCTTAGATAATGGAAAATTACTGTATCATTTAATGATTCCTTTTTAGTTTATTATTGTATTTATTCCCTTGATTATTATGAGTTATTCATACTATTTCTTGTCAAATATTCTTCTTTTATTGTTTATTAATTTCTATTGGTGTTTTACTCTAATAAAAAAGGGTATAGTCCCCCCAAGTTCTACTTAACAGACCCTTGCTACTACTTGGAAACCTCTAGTGTATGAGGAGGTGTGGTTGAGGTCATATGGTGCTACATCTCAAGGAATCAGTGTGTGGCACCTGGAATGGGACATTACAAAGTGGTATGAGTGGCTAGTTTTAATGTCATTTTATTTTGACTTACAATTTGGGGAAAGGGTAACAAGAGATTATGAATAATTGGATATTGGTAGTGAGCTTATGCATGGGAGTTAAAACCCACGTAAAGGGAAAAGAACAAGAATATAGGGTGGGATTGTTTTTATTGTTGTTTACTGTTACGTTTGAGTGGTATTTCTCCTTGGGAGACACATATTTTGTGTGGTTTGATTATTGTTTCTGAAAATGGTTGAGAATTGACTCATGGATCAGTATGGAACCTGAGTGTAGTTTGCGTGCGTCATTTTAGGATATCAGGATAATTATTACATGCATCATTTTAGTTACACTTAGGGAAATAGGTTTTGGGTATGTTTTTTAACATAAATGTTTTCCCTTTATTGTGAAATAGAATTGTAAATGGTGCATAATATGAAATTTGAAGTGTTAAAATGAGAAAATAATCTGAATACATGGGTTTCTAAATGAGATATATGAATATGGAAATATTTTTACCCTTTTTAACCAAGACCTAATTATAGGATGGTTAAAGGAAGTGATAGAGACTCATTTTTTACCGCACGGTGAGACTTGGGGGGAAAGACTTATTGTTACTTGTTGTGCTTATTACTCTTACGTAAATATTAAAAAGTTGTTATTTAAGTCGTAATAAATGTGTTTGAAATTGTATATTTATTCCTCTATGATGAATCTTTTTGAGAGGATGATTAAAGGGCATGGCTATGAATAATTCTGTAATGATGGAACCTGAGGAACAGATTGTTCTAGTTCAGTTAGTAGTTAAGTGATTCCAAGAGAACATCACTCATTTCATGAATTTCATAGAAAGGGACCAAGTGGCGGGCTATTAAGATCATGCTTGACCTGATAAGGGAATTCCAATTATAGCACACCCTAACTATTACTAGTGAGGTTGGACCTGAGGGAGTTTAGTTTTAGGCTAAATCCATCATGAAAATGCTTGATAATTTAGAGACCCCTGCTTAGAAGAGGATCAAGTTGGCCACTTATATGCTATGAGGATCAGTGAAGCACTGGTGGTAAATTCATGTGTGGACATAAATGGAAGATGATATGCCCTGCAATGATATTTTAGAGAAGTACTTAGAACATATTTATCCACATACACTGAGGTAGGATAAATTTGTAGAGTTCATGTGGCTGACTCAGGGGAGCCTGACTAGGATGGATTGTGTTGGAATATTAACATATCTACATTTATTTTCTCCAACATTATTATGATATGAGACAACTATAGTGAAACACTTTTAGGATGGACTGAAGTGTGAGATTAAGTCCATAGTAAACCAATTTCTGTTACATATGTTTTATGAGGGGGTGGGTCAGGATCTCATAGCTGAAGGAATCCTTTGGGAGGTTTCTCATACTAGGCAGATAGTTTCTACTTGAATATTATGAGGCTTTACTTCTGAGATTAGGATGGGTCATTATGGAAAAAAATTCTGGGGTCTGGGAATAGGAGTACACAAACAAGAGGTTTGGTTACAAAATACCTTACTGGAGTGATATGTCATTAGTGTGGTGATTTAGAACACTATTATAGGAAATTTTCCTTACACTAGTGGAGTTATAATCTTACGTCAAGATGGTACGTCAATAGTGGTTCTCTAAGAACTCGTTATAGTTGGTTAGTGATAGATGAGAATGATAGAACTATGTTTTTTGGAAGGGGATCTTTTGTACCATATCAATATAGAAATTAGAGTTCTATTATCCAAAGTGGCAGAGGTAGAAGATGTAGTGCTTCTAGGAAAGATTTCCTCTATCAATAGAGTGGTGATACTTAGGGGATTCAGATTGCATCACAAGGAAGAGGGGCAGGATAACTACATGTGGTACATCCTACACATGTGGATAGTGTGGCTGGACCGCCAAAATTGATAGGTACAATTCTTGTTTATTCAACATTTTCTAGTGCCTTATTTGATATTTTTTCCTCTAAATCCTTCATATATATAATGTTTTTTAATGTATTAATAATGGCGGTGTATTTTTTTAGCAGGGTAATGAATATAGATTAAATGTTGGTTTTATGGTTTAGGGACATCTATTTTTGAAAGGGATGTTCTCTTGATTTTAGTGAGTAGAATTTTTATGGAATATTTATTTACTTTACATGTTAGTATTTAACCTAATTAATGGTATAGATTTTCTACTTTCATACTGATCCTATATTGATTATTACAAAAGGAGAGATAATTTTACATCTCCTAAGGGTGGAAACTATATTCTTCGAGTATAATGGGATATCTATGAAGGCCAAGAAGGTCCAATTACTCAAAAACTAGGAGGTATCATAGAATATGTTTCTAGTTTATTACTGGATGATGGTGCATAAATAATGATATATTTCCCCTAGTGGTGGAACATTTTTATTATGTTTTTACAGATGACTTCTCAAGGATTCCACCAAATAGAGGCGTGTAATTCACTATTGAGACCATGCTAGAGGATGATCTTGTATCTATTCAACTATAATAAATGGAACCAAAATAGAATCAAGTTCTCATGATTCACCTATTGATGTTTGGGGATAATGTATTTATCCATCCGAGTACATCATCTTGGGGATCACCTATGTTTTTTGAAAAGAAGGTTTCCAGGATGTTGTTATTTTTTGTCGATTATCAGATGTTGAACAAGATGAATCTGAAGAATTGGTATCCTATTCTATGAATCAATTATCTATTTTACTAGTTTAGAGGAGCTTGTGTGTTCTAAAAGCTTTACTTGATATCAGGGTATCATCAGTTGAGAGTTTAGACTTTTGATATACCAAGGAAATATTTCAAGAGTTGGTATGAATTACATGAATTTTTTTAATGTCATTTGGATAGAAGAACACACCATTAGTGTATACGACCTTGATGAACAAAACCTTCCCTTTGTACCTAGATCATTTTGTGGTGGTGTTAATGATCAACATCTTGGTGTACTCAAAGAATCATGATAATCATTCCCAACATCTCAAAATCATTTTTTGTACACTGAGAGTGAAAAAAATGTGAATCTAACTAAGTGTAAATTTTTGGATTGATTAGGTACACTTATGTGGTCACGCCATCATAGAAGAAAATGTGTCTGTGGACCAAGATAAGGATCAGGAAGTTGTTTCTTCAAAGAATCCCAAGAATGTATTTGATATCTGTAGCTTTCTGGGGTAAGCTGGATATTATCAAAGATTTATCTAGGACATTCCCAATTTGGTAGAACCACATTTGGGATTGACCAAAAAGGGTAAGATGTTTTATTGGAAAAATAATATGAGAATGACTTCTAGGAGCTGAAGAAACACATGACACCAGCAACAATATTAATCTTACCTGATCCATGAGAGAAGAACACTGTGTATTATGAAATTTATAGGATTTGACTCGGGGACATGTTAATGTATGGAGATTGAGTCATTGTGTATGGGCTTCAGTAATTAATGCCACAACAAAGGAACTAGTCTATGAATTACCTCGAGCTAGCAGCAGTGGTTTATGTTCTGATGGGTTGGTGACACTATCTATTTGGTGATTAGTTCATGGTGTGTACCGATCAAAAGATCCATGTTATATCATCTTGAAAAGATATTTGAATCCAATATAGTAGTGATGGGTTGAGTATATGTGGTCATTTTATTTTGAACTATCACATACTCCTGGTAGAGGAAACACTTTGGCTACCACTTTGGGAAGGACAACTCTGTCTCATGTGGTCCAGAATTCTAGTGTTGAGAGGAAGATGGGAAATTTGTCAGCTGAAATACAAGTGGTAGTTCAATAGTGTCAAGAGAAGATAAATATTGTATTGGTTTTAGTGGAGTCTATAATTTTGAGATAGATTAGATACATTTAGTATGAGGATCATTATTTTTTGACATTGATAGAAATCATTGATAGTGGGGAGTCACATTTAGATTAGATAATCGATGAGGATGAGATCATATATCTTAGAAATCAGGTTATTGTGCCTAAAAAATGTGAGGGGATCTCATGTGGTAATTTCATTCCTCAAAGTAGACAGTAAATCCAAGTGTCACCAAAATGTATCATGACCTATGATGATAGGTTTGGTGTCCAAGTATGAAAATAGAGATAACATTGTTTGTGACATGACGCTTCACTTGTCGGCTGGGGAAGGAGGAGCATCAACGACCTGGTGGTTTGCTTTAGTTGTTCCCCATTTTTAAATGGAAGTGGGATGACATGATCTTGGGTTTTTTGGATCTTCTGAAGATGCCAAGGAATAATGATGTTATCTATGTTTTTCTAGATCGACTGATGAAATTTGCACATTTCATTCCTATGTGTGAAACATTCTCAATAGAATGGCTGGGAGATTAGTATGTTTGGTATATAGTCAATCTGATCAGGGTGATAAGAACAATAGTTTTATATCATGACTCACATTTCACTTCATGATTCTATCATGGTTTTCAGAATTTTCTCTGTATGCATGTATTATTGAGTACAAATTCCCAAACACATAAATATGTCAATTAAGATAATACTATATTGGTTCATTAGGATATGTTGTCAGTATGTGTGATTGACTTCGATAGATCTTTGGAGTAAAAGTAGGATTCATTTGAGTTTTCATATAATAATAATTATCAGGAAACTATACAGATATAACCGTATGAATCAATTTATTGTAGTCCATGAAGATCTAAACTATGATAGATAGAGGCTAGTGAGTTAGAGTTATCGGGAAAAAATCTCATATAGGAGACATAAAAAACGGTTCAGATGATTCGAAAACATGTGGTTACGGTTAAATGTAGGCATAATTCATATGCTTACAATATGATAAAACCCATAGAGTTTACAAAGGGTGATTGTGTATTCCTTCAGTTCTGACCTAGGTTGGGTCACCATAGGATATAGAGACAGGGCAAGTTGGTGCCGAGGTTTGTTGAACCTTTTGTGGAAGTGGAGGGAATTGGGATGGTGGAGTAACTATTTACCCACTCCATATAAATTCAGCGACAATAATGTTTATTTCCATCTATCAGATCTTCAGATGTATCACTGCGGACCTTCCCATGTGATTGTGGTAGTTGAAATTGATCTTAAGGTTGATGTGTCCTTTGACGAGCATCTGATATGTGTGTCAGATCGCAGTGAGAAACTATTGTGGGGACACCACATGTCATTTGTTCATGTATTGGGGAATCATGGGCTTGTATCGGAGGAAACATGGGATATGGAATCATATATGTGGGCTCAGTGGCCCGATCTCTTTGGATCATATTCTTAAGGAAACTTGGGAGCATAGCTTGAGGAAGATCTCTTGTAAGTTAGGGAGATTGTATGATCTCGACCATTTTCATGAGTTTATAAGGACTTTATTTTAAGTAAAAAAATAATTAATTGATAAATTTTCATTTGGTTTTTAACATGGGGTGTGTTTTGGAGGAATTTTGAGGAAAATGGGAAGAATATGGATATGTATGGTTGGCACACGGTTTCACCTAACTGTGCGCCTCTACCCAGCTAATCATGTGAACTGAGGAATATGGGATTAAAATGGCTGGAGCATGGTTTTTCAAATAATAAACTTCCTTAGGAGTAAATATTCACCCCTAAAATAATAGGCACATGATTTAGTCACATATTTATGAGAAAATATGTGCTTCAGCCCATGGAACTATGCGCAAGAAATGAATTTTCCCAAAAATTAATTTTAAAATCCTTTTACCCCTAAAACTCACATATCACAACACTCATTCATACCTACAGGGACATTCATATTTTTTGAGTATTCTAGAGAGATTCCAAGTTCTTCCAACCACTGTTCTTTTGGATTTGAAACCCAAATCGAAGATTTGATCTTCTCTGGGTTGGTGTATCTCATCCTAATTTCTTCATGTTCATACTCCTTTCCTCTCTTATTATTTTGGTTGATGTTTTCCAATATTTTTTAGATCTAAACCTATTTGGTGAGATCAACATATTATATTATAGATATATATCTATATTCCTAAAATCGTGATGTATTTTATCTTAATTATTGGTTTTAGATTCATATCTAGAGTTATTTCGTTGTGCTACCCGATTTTGGAAATTTAAATTTTGAGATCATTCGTCAACGAAGCGGGGTAGGTGGTATAATCATAAATTATCATAGCCATGGTTTTGATTTATATATTCTATTTTTTAGTTCATATCATTCTTTAGCAATAGTAATTTTTAAAAAATTGGGTAAATTATTGTTTCCAACTGATTTATTGAGATATTTTTGAATTCAACAATTATTACGAAATTAATTAAAATATTTATGGATTATAAAGTAGATAATTAATTGGGAAATTAATTATGAGACATTGAATATATAAAAATGAGATTGGTAATGAGAAAATAATTCTTGAATATTTTTATGGAACTTTTAGTTTTGAGTATTGGTTAATTAATTGTTGAATTAATTAATGAGTTTGACACACTTAATTAATCAAATAATAAATTGACAGAAACTAAGTGGTAATCTAATAGTTGAATTAGTAATGAAATTGTATATATTAATTAATTTTTTATTTAATTAACATTATTGAAATGGTTGGTTAATTTTTATATTAACTAATATAGTTGTTGTGACTTACAAATTGTCTAATTAAAAATAGAATCTACATGGACAATTAATTAATGAATAAATTATGTGTTTAATAATTGTAACATGTTCACTCAATTGTTTAATTTTATTAATTTTATCACTATCATTCATTTCTTAGATAAGTAAAGAAACATGGAAATTAAAATTGTGAGATCTAAGGAATTGTAACATGGTCATTCATTTGTGAAATAATAATGGTAACATGGTCATTCAATTTTTTTATTTAATGAATAGTAATATAGTCATTAATATGTGAAATAAAAATGGTGACGTGGTTAATCAATTGTTTCATTTATTGATTGAGAACACAACCATTCATTTGTGAAATAATAATGCAAAAATTGTAATTAAAAAAATGTGATTCAATTAAGGGAAACATGGTCATTAATTTTAAAAATAAGAATGCTAACATGTACATTTATACATGTGGTATCCCTCGAGGATATATCAAATTATAGCATAATACAAATCCAGTATTGAGGTATGGGTGTCTATGGGAACTTGGGTTTTTTGTGGTTAAAAATAGAATATTTAATAATGTGATAAACTATTTATTTGTTCATTTTACTTATTCTTATTATACCTTAATACACTTTTTTGACTATATTTTCTTTATACACTATTGGTTTTGGCCTACTAAATAGTACTCATACCCTATTCGAGCTTCCTGATCGGTATCCAAATAGTCATTATTTCTAAAGAATAGGTTAAAGGAAATGTACATGGGTTAGATTTCAAATTGGGGATGGATCTTATATGGGGGAACCATATGGAGATCAACACCCTCTTCAGATTTGTTGGTCTCTTTTTTTCAGTTGCATCTTAGACACTTGACACATATTTCATCAAGGAATTCTTCCTTTTTAGTTGAATATTATATTTCGTTCCGTGATTATTATGTGTTATATGAAATATTTATGGTTATATATGCTTCCCCTATTTTTGATTTATTTCCTCTGGTGTTTTTGATTTATAAAATATGTCATAGTTTCCACATGATTTACTTACTAACCCTAGATGATAGTTTTAATTCTCTAGTATACGGGGAGGTTCACTTGAGGTCATCTGGCATTCCGACTAGGGGTTTCGGTGTGTGGAACCCAGGGTTGGATGATACATATGGTGACCAAATTATATATCTCTAAATCATTGGGTAATTATTATGTTCTTTGAGAAAAATGTTGGAAATAAATGATTAGGTTATTTTCATTTGTATGGTTCTTTGTATAGAATTTTGTAATGGTTTAATGATGATGTTGTCCCAATGAACCAATAAGACTTTATGATTCTTTCTAATGAGTTTTTTTGTAAATATTTTGATTTCATAGGTAAATATTATGATCTTTTTTTAATGGAATTATTATACCATGTAAGGGTTAAAAGGTATTATTTAAAGAATGTTTTTCTCATGGGTTCTCATGTTTCCCAAGAAACCCTTATGATTATGATTTTGTATTTATGATTTATTATAATGTTATTTATGAAAAGTGTTTGGTAGTAAATTTTATTTCTTGTCGAATTAAATTATTATTTGATATTAATATTTATTTTGTTAAAAGAGTAATCTCTTATATGATCTCACGGTTTTCAAATAGAATAATGAGTTTTGTTTATTATTATTTTATGTCCACTACAAATAATTTTAATCTCATACTATATTTTAAAAAATTAAAAGGTTTTAAGGATGGTTAGAAACAATTAGGTTGTCATTGTGTAAATCATATAGATTTTTCATGAATTGAAATTTTTTTCATTTCAAAATACAATAATATGGGAAAATAAATATTTAGTAGAAGTGTTCAATTTTTTTATTGAACGATTTTTTATGAAATATCTATATCATAATTATAAAATGATATATTCCCAAAAGGACCTTCAGGTTTTTATAAAAAGAAATTTATCTTCAAAAATTAGAAAATGGGTTGAAAATATATCAATTCTTTATACACAGTTGGTTGATGCATGAATTGAATGTATAAAGAATAGGATAATGATACGAATATATTACCTTAATGGTGTGGGATAGGATAGTTACTATATAAACCTTTAGGGTGTATTTCCATATAAATGCTTAGTGTAATTCCTCTTAATAAAGATGGATAGTTTGGAAGAATCTCTAAAGGGTTTTGGATAACGAGATGATTGATATATGTTGGGTTGAAATGAAAATAATATAAGGTTTTATTGGTATTGAGGATGGTTTTCAAGAAGAGAAGTTTTTTGTATTCTTACCACTATATTTCAAGGGATACACTTTCATGTATCTAGGTGGGAGCCTAAGATGATGCTCGACATTTTTAATGATAATTTTGTGATGGGTTATCATGTGGATATCAATTAATAATGTGATATTCCTTTCTCTATTGAATGATATTGAGATGAAGTGTTGATTGTTAAGTTCATTGGGCATATGATCCATGTCTAGATGGTATTTGATTTTGAGTCATGATAAGTGACGAAGTTATATAATATTTTTAAACTTTTTGTTATAGGTAAGATTGAGTAAAATCAGGAGAGATAAATAATGAGAGGGTTCTAAATGGATTACATTTCATTAGGAATGTGAGTGTGAGTGTGGTAAGGCATTCAATGGATAATATTAATTTTCGAAGATTGTATAAACTATTTACTTATTGTACTAGTTTATTATGGAATCCATGAACGAATCATATATGGGTCTGTTGAGAATTTTTTTGGTTATGGATAATCCCAAATTGAATTACATTAATATTGTGGTATTTAGATGTATGCAAGTGTGAAATAATGGGGTTCTAGTCATTTATATGGGTTTTATCATGGATTCATATTGTTAGGAACACATTTTTATTGGTTCTTGAGGAATAGTGTAAGGTAATACATATGGTGGGTGTGAACCATTGTCACTAGAGGGCATCATTTCAATTTAGTCAGGAAAGATTGATTGTTTCTATTATGTGTGGTCCCTCAAGTATTATTGTGATGATAACATCTGATTATTATATGAAGAAATTTATAGGGAATAGATCATATAGATTAGTTTTTGGGATATTTTGTGATTATTTCAATACTGATATGGTATTGTGAATAAAATTAGTTATGGGTGATTTCCCCTCTTGTTGAAATGTTCATGGGATAAATGAGACCCATTTTATATGGTCTATTTTATGCTAGATACTAGTGTGTGGAAAGATTTGATTTTATATTGTTCCCTAGTAAATATCTTACTCATAATTTGGAAGAAGTGGGGGTTGGAGGCAATGCATTAAAATCATGCTTGGGTGGTTTTTTGTGATCTGAGGGTGAGTAGAACAAGTGGTTTTCTTGTGATCATCATGAAAATATGATGGGTTCTATACTGGATAATGATTCAAAAGTGAAATTACACTGAGAATGTTTTTTAGGTAATATTATTGGGGTTTGTACAATTTTTTATGCATTTAGGATTAAAGGAATCATTATCAGGCATTGAGCGAATGATTCGGTGGGTGGGGATGAGCATTGTCAAAAAATGTTTTTCAGAGGAGGTTTGAAAAGTTATTATTATTTGAATTAGGATATAATGTGTTTTAACCTACATTGGGAACATTCTTTTTATTTTTATTGGATGGATGAAGGCCCACTAGAATATTTTTTTAGTATGTCATTCATATGGTGTGGAGTAACATGTTTTAGAATCAACCTTCATGGGTAGAGACTTATGTAAGGGATATCCATAATCATGGGGATAAATTGGTTGAAGATAAATTTCTGATTTGGAATATTTGTGTGTATTGAGATACGTATCAGTTTTTTTATCGATGGGGATTGGGTGGATCAACATCTAGTGAATAGTTCACTTCGTTTTTTGGAGTGACATAGTAGAAGAAAATTTGGAGTTTGGATATGGGAACTGGAGTGTTATTGGTAAATTAGTTATCATGGTAGTTCAAAAAGAATTCCTTGGGTATTATATTTGATTCTTAGTGATTTGAAAAACTATTATAGTGTTTTTATAATGACCAATATTGTTATATGATTTTAATTATCAATGAATGTTTTAATTTTTATCTTTTGGGATTTTTTATAACCGAGTGTTATATATGGATTCCATGTGTTTAGACATCATTTAATGTTGTCTTTAGGAATGGTTTATGCCTTCATGTATTTCTTGAGTGTTTGAGTGAACTTTGGAAAGGGTCTGGTAGTATGGGAGGATACATTTCAACATCATGCATCCATTAACACTATGAATAGTGATTTATATCATGAATGGGGATGGCATAGGGGAGAGCCCCACTTCCAAAAAAAATTTCCATAAAAGTGATGGGATGGCCTTCATACCCTTATATATCAAGTATTATATGGTATTAAAAAATATTTTCACAACCTTAGTTATGTTTTTCTAACTTTTAGAAAAGGGGTACACTCATTCCCCCTCGATAATTTTGCATGAGGACCGCACAGACAAGAGATGGGTCAGTAATTTATCCCCTCCCTTTATTTCCCAATGATAGTGGATGGATATTGACAATAATATTAGGTGTCACCCTCCCCATGTTGACATTAATTTGGGTTTCCATTTTCTTACAATGGATTTGGTTGAATTTTGGTTGGCGTTTATTACATATTACAATGGGGCATGATGGAATCAGGTGAAATTGATGGGGATTCCATATATATACACATGAGGATGTCTCGAGTTGTTTATCACACATAATATATCATTATATTTTTGAATTAAGTCACATCCCTTATTTATTTACAGTTTTTTATGATATTTGAAGATATTAATGGTTGGTCACATGCATGAGAATAAGGTTGTTTCTCATGATAGTGTAAGGAATGTACCCTGGGCATTCATTGGGTGGTTATTCATGGTTTTGGTTAAAAAACACTTCCTAATGAGTTTACAATGGAAAATTATTACTTGGATGAAATAAAATAATTAATTATAAATATTTAATATTAATTGGTTTTATTTTATGATGTAATACATGATCATGTGATCTGATATGGGCTTGGATATGGCATAGATGATCCTAGATAGTGTTGTATGGAGTATGTCTTGAATGATAAATCCTTGATGGAGTTATGTGGTTACTACAATAAATATTAATAGGAATTATTATGGATGATTTCATGTTTCATGAATTTTTCATGGGTTTGAGTGGTTCAGATACAGAATTTGAGTTGTTGGGAAAAAGATATAATATGATGATGGATCAACTATTCTAGAGTTATGTTCTATTATTCACATTAGTATGTTTTTATTACATGATGAATCTTCCCCTTAGTGGTGATGTTGTTGGATGATATGATCAGAATCCCATAAAAGTTCTGAGGATGTGAGATGATTTATTGGTAGCCATGTTTGGATTCCCTATGTATATATTTTAACATGAAGAAGGATTAGGAATAGTGAAAATTGGTGGGACTAAAATGTATATCATACCAAGTTATTTAATCCATCTTAAGGATTATATGGGTCTATATGAGAAATCTAAGAAAGTAGAGTCCACCAATACTAAATTTTGTGTGACAAATATGGGTTTACTATATTGCATTATTATATCTACCTTATAAATTTTTTTTCTGAAAACCCAGGTGTGGGTTAACGTTTTGGTTTGGGACTTGAAATGAGGATTCTAAGGGGCATAGAGAATTTTTTGTTATAGTCCCTTGGTTTTGGAATGAAGATCATTGTGGGATCCAATATATTTGGACGTGACCTTGGGGTTTGAATTAGGATGAGACTTTAGTTTGTGATTTCCCCATTAGGTGATTAATGAAAAGTGGTAACACTAAACAAAGACCGGGATAATATTAAATGACCCAGTTTATGCCCTGATAGTAGAGATGTGACTTATTGAGATGAGGTTAATGGAGTTGAGAGTCTAGTTACTAATGACTAACTAGTCAGTTATGTGATAGGATCCATTCCCTACATGTGGTGCATGTTTTATGCTAGGTGATGGAATTAGAGGGGGAGTTAGATGCTAATGAATGATCTTTCCCTAACTGAAATTATATTCCATCATAATTGAACTTCCCTATTGGGGATTGGATGGAGGGATTCCTATGAGAGGGATATGATATGGTATGATAAATGGATAAAATGAAAACCATGTCTTTATGTTTCCATCTTTAATGAACACCCGATGGTGTGAGAGTCATGTGCAAGTTACATGTCCATAACTTTATTATTAACATAGTGGTTGTGAATGGGGAGATTTCATTAAATGAAGAGGTATATCTAACCATGTCTTCAGTGATAAAGTGTGGGCTAATGTGTGAATTAGTCCTTACCATAAAAGGAGTTAGTCATAGAAGTGGACTCTTGATATAAATTTTAGTTTATTATGTTCCTCAAGAGGTGACCAATGGGCCCCATGTTTAGTGATATGGTTGTGGATCTAGATATGGATATATTAACATTCCATGTTTGATTGGTTTGTGGGTCATAATTTTCAATGTGGCCTCCCCAAATTATTTGGGTTTGGGGTGTTCATTATTAATGATGGGGTGAGATGATGAGGTTAATTATGGTATTTCATAGAAGTTGATTTGATTAACTATCATGGATTCCTAATTATCTAATGGTGAAATAATGTATACAGATTTTGAGGGGCAATGTAATCACATGACATATGATTCAATTGTCTTAGGTTTTTATTTTATTCCTAATTCGTAGATATATATGATTTTGTTAACATTAAGAACCTATTATGACCCTACTAATATATATTTCCCACACACACTCCCTAGGATATTTGGGGTATGAGAGGAAACTATATCTATATATAGTTTTATCACAAGTGTGATCATGACGAAGCATCTCAGTGGGTTCTTACGGACACAGTGTTTGAGGTGTGGGGATGGTAGTAGATCTAGTATGCATGCTTTGTAATTCTGGTTATTCTCCAAATTTATATGATTTGATTCAATGTAATAGTCTCTCCATCTTATGAATTACTCCATCACCACTAGTCTGAATTCTTTGGCCTATGTGGTAGAGTACTTGAGGAAATTTTCCACTCCACTATAGATAATAGTTTCGAATCCTTACATTGCAATAAACATGATCCTAAAATCAAATATATAATAGTTTCGGTTTTCAAAACATGATACTATGTATAAAAAACCAAATTAATGAAAATCCATTTTATTGTATTGACTTCATGAAAATCAAAGAAGTAAAATCATAATACACATTCATGTCTGTTATGAGTGGATTCTCTATACACATCTCCTTTGTGTACATTAATGACCTTTACTTATATATATTTTGATATATATATATATATACATTTACTAATCATAGGAAATGGTTTATATACCTATTTATATACACTTTATATAGTTATTTCTTTATATTACATGTAATATCATAAGGTTATAGTAGTTCCTAAGAAATAATGTGAACCACATTATTACATGATTGTAATCATAAAATTATACACTATGGTACAGATAAATAATTCTCAATGGATATAGATGATGTGGGACGATCCGTTTTTTCATGGATATAATCATTTACACTTATAATCAAAATGATTTCACTTGATGATATTGAGTTGATGAGATCATAAGGACTGACCCCTCAATAGAAACACCACATATTTCAGTTGTACTTGTTAGTTCCAATCTATAAACATTTTATGTTTGTCCCCAATGTTATGAATATTATCTGTGTATAATATTTAATTATTAACATTGATATACGATGAAAGTAATTAAATTTAGGTCTTGGAGTGGTTTTTTTATTTTGTGTGACATTGGTTGTATGAAATTGATTTAATGATCAAATAATTTATCACTTATGGAAATAAGTAATGTCTTAGTCCCATTTGAACAATACATTTCAATCTTGTCTAAATCCATGGATATGATAAAAGCATGTACGACAATTCAATAAAGTAAAAAATAATATCGATTCTAAAAATTATGATGTCAAAAATTTGAATCATGCATTAAGATATATCGAAATACAATGAGATTATTTTACATAGCATGTGTTTATAAGAGGTTGTTGTTGTTATGACCATACTTTTCTCATTAGCCCACTGATGGTTTCTAGAATCCATGCTTGGTCAATAATAATTACTCACAACTATCAAGATATGGTTATAGACAATCACATAATTAGTATACTGAAAAGTCTAAACCTATTCTTATCAATATTAATTAAGGGAACTGTCAGATAAACCACTGGTTATAGGGGAATTCTCAGTTTAATGATCATAAATAAATACATAATTTTATATTATTTTAGTTTTTCATAGTTGTAATTTAATTATATTAAAAACTTTATTAAAATTTTATTCAATGAATACTCATAAATATTTTCGAATAATCCTATTTATTAATAAAAATTGGGGATATTGAGTCAATTTAGTATCTCATCATTGTCATGTAATTTTTTTATTTTATTTGAAATATGAGTAAAAACTATAAAAAAATTCGACGTATTTAATAGGTCATAAGATTACATTTATATCTTATTTTAGTGAGAAATATATATTCTAGGGACACATAACCATGTACGAGTATTTCAACCGCCCTACATAAATATGAGGTAGCTCTAATTAAAGGAACTATTCATACAGTAGTATTTTAGATTTCTTTTAACATCTCACCCACTTCCATGATATATAATAACCTCATTCAATCAACTAGTTAATGTTCTCCCTAGTGGATCTATGTAATGGAATATTTGTGATATTTATGGATTCAATGGCTTCATCAGTACTCTATAAAATGATATAGATATTAAACTCATTATATTCTAATCCTAGAGTAGGTTTAATTTTATTTAAATTTTTGTATAGGGAAACATAATAATCTCATTATAATAAACAACACATCGATCCAATCACAAACAATAATGTAATGACCATACAAATTTGTAAATCAGTTTGATACCATTGTTTCTGGAATTAAAACATTTTTTAAGCACACACACACACACACACACACATATATATATATATATGTGTATGTATTCACATGTGTGTGTTATTTTTATTAAATGGTTAGATGTGGTTAGTGGTGACTATTTGTAGTGAACCCCGTATTTTATCCAAATTCGGATGGTAGAATATTTGTTTCAGAAAGGGTCATTATTTTTGTGCGTATGTGGAATTATAAAATACAAGTTTTAAATAATCCAATTTTTTGGATTTGAAAATATAGAAAAATTATCAAAAAGGATTCAAAATGGTGGTTCTATACCCACATAATTTTTATTATAAATATTATATTCAAGAATAAATGTTTTTTTGTATAATATTATATGCATAAAAACAAAGAGAAACCAAAAAAATTGATTTCATTAGTAAATAATATTACGTTAATCATAAATTAATCCAATTAATATTGAAATCATCACAAATGGTCATAAAATATATAGTGGAAAATCTAAAATGGGGAAATATGGATCACCCAAATCTATTAGAACTATTTCCCCTATTGCCAACATTATGGAAATGAAACAAATATTAATAAACAGACAAAAATCATAAAAAATGGAAATATATAACCATTAGAGTAATTGAATTTAATATTTTTTGAATGAATGAAGTGGTATTTTAGGAGTTATTGTGATCATTTGGAATAAAAACCAGACCATTACGGATAGTAATCTAACAATTGGGAATAGTAACATGGCTATTTAAATAATAACTTTACCTCAAAATAATAAATTGGGATATAAATAATCTTTTTTCATGACTAATTTATTTAAATATAAATATTATAATTCCAAAAAAATAAATATGATGATTAAAAAATTCAATAAAAATATAAGTACATTTTTAAAAAATAATCTTTTAAAGTATTTCATAAAAATAATATTTTTTATCTTAAAATTTAAAGTACCTATGATAGAAGTTTAATTTTATAAAATCAATATCACTTTTGAAATAATATTGTCAAATTTTTCTAAGGGTAATTTTTTTGGTAATTTTCTAAAATACATCAATTTTCATGTGAATTGTAGAAATATAATTTTTCACATAATAAGTGTATATTAAATTAGCTAATTTATGATTTAACAATGAAATTATCCTTTATAGAACTTTTGGTAAGTCCATGATACCTAATATTTGATAAATTATTCAATAAAATACAATAAGCATAATTTACAAACTCAAAATTCACATTCTAAAAACTAAAGTCAAAAGTGATTCCCTAAAATTAATATTTTATTCAATATTAGATTTTAATGAACTGATTATTTCGAATTATAAAGGTGATTTAAATAATTAAACAAATTATATTATATTTAAATATTATGTATACTATAAAAAATTAACTATTATAAGTTGTACTATTGATATAATCTTTAATTTAATTTTGTATTCTACAATATCCCACTTCTCAATTAAAAATAACCCCACTCCCACCCCAAGGAAAACCACTCACCCCACTTAGAAAACAATATCCCATACAAAAATTCATCCCTTAAATACCATTATAATCCCCTGGTTAATTCATGATTAATCCCAATCCAAGCATAAATGAAGTTTTAGTGTCCTATCGGGGAAGCTACAATAAGGATTAAGTATCGAATAACTATTCTCTTTTTATAGTTTTTATATTACTTTTTCTCACAATTTCATTCACAACTAAAGATTATTACATTAATTAGGAATATTTTTAATATTATATTACTGATTTTATCCGACATTAATTATCATGTTTACGACATATATAAATTTCAAAATTCTCATTCCCACTCTTTTGATAATTTCCCATTAAAGGTCTGTTAACCACATATAGAGAAATTTATAATTAAATGATTATAACCAGATTCATGGATGGAAAAACTGAAATATATATAATATATAAATATCTAATTACTTTTATTCTATGATTATTTAATTATTTAAACTAATTTATAAATTACATTGATTAAAATAGTGATTTTGTGGAAAAACAAGAAATTTTTATGTAAAACATGCTATTAAAATTACTATCCCATAACCAAGGAAATTAATAAATTTAAAAAAATTACAATAATTGATAAATATTGGTAAAATATACATTAATTAACATTTTGATCAGTTTTTTAATATATACTCATTTATAATTCTGGAGGCGCAAAAGTGGCGATATAAAGCGAGAATTAAGGTAATGGGATTATCAAACCCAACTCTTTTTTTGGTTTTTCCCACTTTTAAATAAATTTACATATGGATATTCATATAATGTTCCTTAAATTTAACTTAATTATTCTTCCCTTTTCTTTGAGGGATTTAAAAATTTTACACCTTGACTTTTAATCAAAATACAATGATTTTAAAAAAAATATTTTTCTTTCCAAAATAAATCATTAACACAAAAATTGTGGTTTCTTGTCTAAATAAAAATGATATTCTATTCCAATGTATAATCTCCCTTTTTCGTTCAAAAACCCAAAATTAGTCCATGATTTTATGCTTTCTAAAATCCTTATGAAACTCATTCCTTTCTATGGGTTATTTCGTTACTACAATTGATATTTGTTTAATGTTGAATGCATGATTATGTAAAATTTTATGATGGGGTGGGTGGGCCCGGAATTATAAATACCACCAATACATTGGGTAATGTGATGTATATGATAAGATAATGTGTATTATTCATGAAAAATATTCTATATTTGTTCACAAGTATTATGTTATGATTATTCACATACATTATCTATGAACATGATTCTAGATTTTTTTACCACTATGTGTTGTATTTAAACACTATGACATATTGTTTTATTTTTATGAATTTCCAAATTCAATGAAATTATCACATGTTTTCGTCCCAATATAAATAATAATCCAATTCATAATATAAGATGACAATGATTATGATCACCCATGTTATATTGAATCATTCCCCTTTTTCATCTTCTTACTATGATATTATCTTGTCTCTTTCATTGATGTATATCCTCTAATGATTAGATGTACTAAGTATAAAATGAGTTTTTAAGAATAAATATGAACGATTTAAATAAATTTTTATGTTTTAATATGTTTTTCTTATGTATGATACCAATTTTCCCCATAAAATAATCCTTTTAATCCAATAATTGTATTAATATTTTTTTATCTTCAAAATTATTTGATAATTACTTAATGAAAAATATGGTCACTATAGTTGGTAATACAAATGGTTTAGTTAATATAAAATTTTTGAATATAAATCAAGATTAAAAACCATACATATAATTCTATTTACAGTAAAAAAAACCTAGAAGAATATTATTGTATAAGGATAGACAAAGGGATCCCATATGACATGCCTTTAGAGTTAATTAAATAAAATAACAAATTAATTTTGTTGTGATTTCTTGACTCGAATCTTGTTCAATCCTTTTAGATTTTAGATAATGGCTGGTACCAGAAGAAACCGGTCTAAAAACCCATGTTGGGAACAATGAAATGATTGCCTGAATGACATATCTAATTCCATGGGAAGTGGAGTTTAAAAAACCAGGGTAATTATTACCTAGCTATCTCATGCTATGAAAAATAACCCAAACCACGTGGAATGTAATCCTTTAACTAAGAGGGGAGAACTTGCCATTTTTTGTAGAAATGAAAATCAAAATTTAGTGGATCACCTGATCTAGTTGTAATACAATTGTGGGTCAACTCAATGGAGATGATCTTTTATGTGTTCCACTATTCTAATAAGTAGAAGGTGAATTTTATTATCTAACATTTATATGGGTAATCCAATCAATGGTAGGCATTTATAAAGTATACCAAGATGAAGATGAAATGGAATAGGTGGAGTGGGAAGATATTAAGAATATACATCATAAGAAGTATTTCCATAAAAAATGAATATAGAGATAGAATTAATAGATATAATGAATAAGGAATATTAATCTATCTAGTATTATGAGGCAAACATTACAAGGATTGAAAATATTTCTTGACTGTTATTATCAAAAATGATTGAAAAATATATAGATTCTTTAGTTATTTAAAATCACACCTTCAAAAGGATCTTAATATACGAGACATTAGAAGTTATTAATAAGTGGTTAAATTTTCTCTCAATGTAGAGAAGGATTTTAGAGAATGGTCCCATGTTTTTAGAGATAATAACTGAATAATTTAGTTTCATGAAGTAGTGTCATTTGAAAAAATATAAAAGAGGATCCAACTACCCACATGAAAAAATGAAAGATGAAGCATCATGGGAATTTTCTCAACAAGATGGGGAAATGATTCATGTATAATGGAGAAAGATAACAAGTTCCTAAATATTAAAGAAAGATGAAGATTCCAGTAATCATAATAGAGGAAATAAAGGCACATCCTAATGTATCACCCCTAGTTTAATGCTTCAATAGTGTGGATTAAGGGAACTATGAGTATATTAAACCACATGTCGTTAAGTGAAATAAATTTTAGTGACACAAAATCTATAAGAGAAAGGGAAATCTTATTCCATCAGTAATTCTGATGTGGAGCATGAAAATGATGTCATAAAATTTATAATTCATTTTCAATCAATAATGGAATTTTTTTACATGATTCTTGTTCAAAAAATTCATTTATATATTGAAGGTTTTCTAGAACTATTAAATAGAATCCCCGATACCTTGATGTAGAGATATCTATAAAAATAACTAGTTGTAAAATCAGCGAAACCCAAGTGTTGGAATATTCTACTATAAGAATATGTGGGATGATTCTTCTAAATAATTTGATAACAATTCCCTTGGTGTAATTCACTACTATATTGGGCATTGGTTGGATCTCATTATATCGATCACAAATAAAACTTCAGGAAAATGAAATCACTTTTCTTATTTCATTCGATCCAATGCCCCTCCATAAATTCATGGAATATCATGAATCTCCTTTGGAAAATAAAGCAATGGTGTGTGTATTGATACCCTATGAAGAGACATACCTTAACAAAATGGATGAGTCAATGGAATGTATTAACATGTAGGAAATTCCTATCATTATAAAATATATAGATATATTTCCAAAATATTTACCTATAAATCCTCTAGATTGTGAGGTAGATTTCTTAATAGAAATTATACACATAGACAATCATATCTCAATATTCACCTACAAGATAAACCCAACTGATCTAGAGGAGTTAAGGATGCAATTGTAGGGGAATATAGACCAAGGGTTCATATGACCTAGTCCAACATAATGAGGCGTGACAGTTCCCTTTGTAAAGAAAATTTTTGGATCAATGAAGCTAAGTATCTATTATTATGAGATAAAAATGATTACCATAAAGAAAACTTATCATCTGCCAAGTAGTGATGGCTTCTTCAATCAACTAATAGGATCAAAGTACTTATAAATTACGATAATAATTTTGGATATCTTCAACATATGGTGAAGTAGGAAAATATTCAGAAGATTGATTTCCATACAAGGTATGGGTACTATGAGTTCACAGTGATGTCCTTAAGACTTACTAATTCCACTGAAATATTCTTGGATTTTATAAATATATTTTTTAGATACTACAACATCCAAATTTTGGTTGTGATTATCAAAGATATTCTCATCTACTTGAAGATTAAGGCCGAACATCAATAGAATCTCAATACATTTAATGAAACATTAAAGAAGGATTTAATGTATTCTATGTTTAAAAACTATTAATTTTGTATGATGAATGTTGTATTATTAGGGAACAAGTTGATATGTCGGTTTATTTTTGTGGACCCTTCAGTGAAAATGTAAATTGATGAATGGCCCAAACCCAATAGTGTAACTAAAATACATAGTTTTCTTGTCATAGAAGTGTACTACAGTTTTTTGGGAGAAATTTTATACAAGTTTCTATCCCACTAAATATTTTAACATGGAATGTAGTAAAGTATGTTTGGATATAATAATGAGATAAATGTTTTATGGAGCTCAAGAAGAGGCTAATTACCATGCATTTACCCACACTACCACGAAGTGGATATATTTTTGTGATATATGATGATTCTTTGATGAAATTTTTAGGCTTACACTCAAGAAAAATAATAAAATGATAGCCTATGCCTCACGATAGTTGATGATCCATGAAAAAACTACATGATTTCTGATCATGGGTTAGTAGTTGTGATATTTTCTGTAAAAATTTGAAAACATAATACTTATGGTGAAATATGTGATATATATACTGATCAAATGAACTTAAAGTGTATTATCACCTTGATGGAGATCAACATGTGTTAAAGAATTTGGTTTGAGATAATCAAGGACCATAAATTCACAATTCAATAACATCTCAGAATGTTGAATAACTTAGATGATGATATTAGAGGAAAAGAAACTACTAATATATAAATGATTAGGATTGAGAAATACCTTGTCTTCTTAGATATGAAAATGCTTGATCTTGAAATCATAATGGTAGGGAATACATCCTACCTCGGCCAAATTATTTTCCAATAACATATACAAGAGAATGTCGAGGGAGGAAAAACTATTTGAGCTAAATCTACATAATATGGTGAATGTATTAAAGGAATGGAAGATAAATGATTTCCACATATAGGATTATGCTCTCATTTTGTTTTGAATTAGGCCTTTTTTTGCCTATATCACCTATGATAGAGTGGGATATTTTGGATAATGAAAATAGATCATGTATCTCCATCCATCCAGGATGTAAAATAATATACCTCGACCTTCGAGAGAACTTCTAGTGGGAAAAGATGAATAATGAGATTCTACAGTATAACTCATGGTGTTTGGTATGTCATAAAGTTAAATAATAGTGACATAAGTCTAGGGGATGATGAAAACATTTCCAATACCAATGTGTAAATGAGAGAGTGTCACTATAGACATTGTCACTAGTCTTCTGATGACATCCAATAGAAATAATTTGATATGGGTTTTGTTAGATTGAATCATTATTAATTCCCACATTAACACTATTTTGTAGGATTTATTGCATGAAAAACTTTCCATGATATTTTTTTTTGAAGTTTTGAGGCTACATGGGGTTCCAGTTTCAATCATCACCAATCATGATCCAATGTTCCCCTCTAAATTCTGGGGACGTAATCAATATTCTATAAGTAATAAATTGAATTTTAGCATGACCAATCACCCCAATAGTGATGGAAAATATGAAATAACAAATTACATGGTCAGATACATTATAATATCATGATCAATGGAATTCAAAGGTGGGTGGGATCAACATATCCCATTATTTGGGTTCCCATATATTAATACATACCACTCAAATATTCAAATGTATCTATAATAATAACTATATAAGAAGTGTTGTACAACTTATAATTATTTGGATGAAGTTGGAGAATTTAAGAAACATGGATGTACTCTTATGAAGGAGACGATGGAGAAGGTTCAAGTCTTCAAAAAGAATATAAAAGATCCTTAGAGTTAGAAAGAGAGTTATGATGAAAACCAACAATGTAACTTGGAGTTTATGGTTAGTGTCAAATGTTTCCTTAAAATAGCACCATGGAAGAGACTTGTGTGGTTTGGAATGAAAGGTAAGTTTAGTCCATGGTACATTGGCCACTTTTAGATCCTTCATCGCATAGGAGGAGTGGACTATTTTCTGGAACTTCTATAACGTATGGCTCAAGTGTATGAAATTTTCCTTGTATCACAACTAAGGTAGTCGATACTGGATCCCTAACATATACTAAATCTAGTGGTGGTACAACTGGAGAATGACCTCTCATATGATTAACAATCATGAAGATCTTGGACCATATAGAGAAGGTCTAAAAAACCAAAAAATTAACCTTTTAAAAGTATCATTGAGGAACCGTGGGTATGATGATGTGACATGGGAACCAGTGGAAAAAATTAAATATATGTACCCTCATCTAATCTCAACTGATTAAATCAGATGAAATTTTTGTGATGAAATTTTTAATGTGGGAAATAATGTGATAACCTAATGATTATTAGTAATATCTATTTCTCAAATACATACGTGTTGAATAATAATATCACCTACAAAATATATATAATCAACCAAAAAAATTATTTAATTAATAAATAATTTTACATTAATTAGTAATGAATGTAATTTAAATTACAACCATTACAACTAGATGAAAATAAAAAATATAAAATCTATAATGGGAAAATATAGACATCCTTATTCTACTAGAATCATCGCACCCAATTCCAACACTCTAGAAAAGAAAAAAAATAATTAAATGAATCATAATTATAGAAAATGTAAATATTGATCCGTGATATTTATTGAGCTGAATGTTTTGTTATATAATTAAGTGGTAGTTATAAGGGGTATAGTGCAAAATTGGAATAACAACCTGGTCATTTGGAATAGTAACATAACTTTTGGTAATAGTAACATTACCATTAAAATAGTAATTTCACCTAAAAATAATATATTTATATATAAATAATATTATTAAAGATTATTTTATTAAATATTAACATTAAAATTTAAACAATATATATAATGATTAAAAATTGAAATAAAATATATGCACATTTTTAATAAATTTTGTTTTGAAGTATTTCATAAAATTAATATTTTTTTATTAAAAATAAAAATTACCTATGTCAGAATTTTTTATTAAATAAATATTATTTTTTAATTTATAATGTTGATATTTTTTAAGTGTTATTTTTTTAATTTTCTAAAATACTTTTATTTTCATGTAAACATTAAAAATAGATTTTTTTACACAATAGGTGTATCTTAAATTACATCATTCATGATGTAATAGTTACCTATTACAAAATACAACTTATTATTAGTATAGGGTATATTAATTTTCATTAATTAGTCATTATTGTAATTTAAACCTAATATTTATACCTAAAAATCACTTAGGAAAACCAAAACCCAAAATAAATTCCTTAAAATAACAATTTCTCTTTTTACCATGTTATTTTTTAATAAAACTAAAAAATTAGAATAATATTGGGTATTTAAAGTCATAAAACCATTATATTATATTTATATATGATTTATACTATCAAAAATTAAATATTACTAGTTTTACCTATGAAGAATTATTGTGTATAATATTTTATTCTAAAAATACCTCTCTCCTCAATTATACAAATCCCACTCCATCCCCATAGAGAACCACCCATTCGACACTTCTCAAAGCCTAAAATCACAAAAAATCCTTATAGACATTCTAGGGTAATTAAAATCCAAGCTTCAAGAGAATTTTTATATCATAAAATAGAATCTACACAAAGGATTAAGTAAGTGCTGGTCAACTCTTCCCTTTTTCTTGTTATTATCTTTCTTTTTTCACCATCCCATTCATAAAAAAACAATTTGAGATTAATATACTAGTGAAATAACCTTATATTAGTGATTTTAACCTATTTTGTTTTATCATATTTATGATATATATAAATTTCCAAATTCTCATTTCTAGTCTTTCGATAATTTCCCATCCAAGGTCATTTAACCACATATGGAGACATTGACATGTAAATTATTATAAAAACCATAATGTATGAGAATTATTAATTATATATAATATATAAATATATAATTACATTTATTCGATGCTTCTGGAATTAAATAAACTAATGTGTCAATTACATGTAACAAACTAGGGAAATTGAGGAAAATATAAATTTATTAAGTAAAACATGATATTTAAACGACTAACCTATAACCAAAAAAATTATGATATATAATAAAATTTATATCATTGATAAATATATCTAAAAATTAAAATAAATAATTTATGGATCTATATTTTTATAAATTTATGTTTATTATTCATGTGGCGCAAAAGAGACAATATAAAGTGAAGATTAATGTGAGGGGATTCTTGAACCCAACTCATTTTCATTATGTCATCCCTCATTCAGATAAAATAGAATATATATATTAAATTAATGACCCTTAAATATAATATCATTATAGTTCACTTTTCTTCCAAATGTATACATGTTTTCAACCTTAATTTTTAATCCAAATATAATGATTTTCCAAAAACTGTTTTTTAATCAATATTCCACACCTCATATGTTGTTTCTTATCCAAATAAAAATGATCTTTTATTCAAAATTATGATCTCACCTTTTCATTTAGGAACCCAAAATTTTTATAATAAATCAATTATTTGTTATATCCTTATGAAATCCATTCCTTTCCATGGGTTATTTCCTGACTATGATTGTTATTCATTCTATGTGGCATGTAGGTTTATGAAAATATTATAATGTGAGGGTTGGGATTGTAATTATATATCCCTCCAATTCATTTGTAAATTTTATTTATCTCATTATATAATGTTGATTATTCTTGAACATGATGCTATCTTGGTTCCTGTGGAAGTTTTTTTGATTATGCACATATGTTATGCATGAACATGATGCTAGATTTGTTTAAAACTATTTGTGGTATTTGACCAATATGAAATGATGTTTCATGTTTATTAATTTCAATATTCAAGGAATTTATCACAGGTTTTAATCATGTTATTAATTATGTTTATATGATTATTATATGAGAATAATCATTATGATCACACATGTTATATTGACTCATTCCCCTAATTCATCCTCATAATAGGATTTTTTAACACCCCTTTTGATTTATTTATATACTTATGTGATTATAGTACCTAAGTATAATGTAATATTTTAAGTATATTAATGAATTATTTAAATAATTTTTTTTATTTTCATGATATGTATGACCCATATTTTCCCATGATAATAAAAATTTTGATCATAGATTAGTATCTCTATAATATATATCAGCGTAAAAATGTTTTAATAGTAGTGAATCAAAAAGAAGGGTCACTCTATTTCCTAGAAACCCTCCTGTGGGAACTCATCACCCTAAAACGGGTGGTTATTATTAGCAAGCCAATTCCAATTAGATAGGGGTTTATTTTAAATAATAGAATATATTTATTTTTTATATTAGTGGGTGCAACAGTCCCCTCCACTAAAAGTGACATACATGGATATGTGGAATCTATAGTCATCCAATCCAATGGATGGAATAATTAAAAACAATATAGTCCTAGAAATAGACATGAACCCCTTTTTAGGGGATTTCAGGACACTTTATGACTTGATAATTCTAATAAAATTGTAATCATTAAGAAGTTTTTTTAATTACATGAAAAAAATTCATTGACCAAGTTATTTATATTTTTTTATTAGTAATTAGAAAAAAAAATTATAAATCATTTAAAATTACCTTGAGTAAAATTTGTTCTTAAAAAATGTATATGATATATGTATCACATTAGGACTGATCTTGAGCATCAACCAACCAATGTACGTATGGAGTTTAATTTATCTAATTAATTATTCTAATAGCACGTGATTGTTGAAATAATTAAATTTTTTTTCATTCCCCAAATTATATGCATAAGGTTCTATGGATCAATGATTATTATTATGTATGTCATTTATTAATTACTATGTGTTTATGAAAAATTTCGAGGAATACATAAAATGGTGACAGTTCCATGATATGGAGTGATTCCACAAAATTGATCAGTACATTAGATTAGGGTCTGAGATACAACATGAGTGAGTCCTGACACTGTTATTATCCCCTAGGATCATAGTATATCTATTTTTTCTCAATGAATCAAAGAATCATAAATTCTCAAGACCGTTCAAGTTCTTTATTAAATTTATTCATTTTTTATTAATGTTTTGTGAATATAACTATTTAGATTTTCACAAAAAACAAAAAACAATAAATTGGATATATTAAAACAAATTAAGACATGATGATAGATTAATATTTAATTTATTATAATTTTTTTATTGTGATAATTGAGTACGATGATAACCAATCTAAAATTGAATCCCTCTTTGAGTAATAATAAAACCTAATAAAGAAATATTAAGACATAAGGCTTTATTTTTCATGAATATGAATATAGTTAGGTGTATGTTGTGCTTTTCATCCCTCGTTGTGGGTTCATCCTCCTTTTGGGTTTTTTCTTATTAGAGTAATGTCTAGACAAAATTAATTTTTTAAAAAAATAATATTCATAAGTAAATTTTTCATATTAGATTAAATTTATTGAGTAAAAAAAGGTTATAATTTTTAAAGTGTATTAATTTACTCTAATATTCATGTATTTGTGACTCAATTTGGAAGGAAATTCAAAATCCACCCTTGATACCCTCTATATATTGGCGTAGAACTTATTTAAACTATGAAATGAGGTTTCAAGGATCCCTACCACAAAAATACTCAAGTAATTGGGTAATCATAATTTATTAGTCTGTTCTACTAGTGTGTGATAAAGTAGTTGGAGATATTTACTGAATTAATTAATTAGTAAAATCTAATCTATAATTAATATTTCCACATCCTGACTTATTGGGGTCCAATCCATGACTAAAATTTGAATTACTTGAATGGTCCAGGTGATGGTGACTAGCTCTGAGTAGGCATATCCTAAACATGGTAAGCATTATCCTAAAATACCTACACACACACACTCATATATCCTTGCTCAGAAAATGATGAAATGTAATTGAACAAAAAAAATGCAAGACTAAATCCATAATCCCACAACTGGAGTAAGATAGTGAATTACCAAAAGTGAAAATGAGGCCAAATACAAGAACAAAAATATTTGAAAAGTGTCTGACATGTCCTAAGGGATATTATTAAGATAAAATAAATGATCTTGAAAAAAGTCAATATGACAATATCATGGTACATTCCACTAGCTTCATGTCCTCCATGGACACTGTTTATGGCGTCATCATCTTGATAATACATGAAACATACAGGAATACCCCATGAATGTGTGATTATAATAATACCTAGAAGGAAAACCTAAAATAAAATACCCAAATCATCAATTATAGTCATCTCAATACAATGATATAACTATCAATGTATAACAGAAAATACCCACATATATGAAAGAAATACATTGTGCCACTATGTCATCACAACCAACTTCTATCCAAAGGATTCTTCTTGATGAAACACTTTTTCAATGATAACTCACTCCATGGGATATTTAATCAAAATATACACTCATCAAAGTGGTCAAGATTATTGGGTCATGCTCTAGAAATCTCACTAGTCTCAAAACACCTTGATACCCATATAGGTTGTCTGACCTAGAACCATTGGGGGACAATAAAAACCCAATCTAGATAACCTCTATTTGTAGGGGAATATATAAAAATTATAAAATAAACCCTACATATATGTTCTATTAGATAGGGGATTAACTCACTACTCAATAAGGTCACATCGATTCCACAAACCCTGATAGGGTATAAACATGACACTAGATCACACTCTAGTCTCACAGAGGGAGACCAAGAATTCTATCTGATACTCATCCTCCATTGGGAATTATAATTCTATGATGTGGATGTTAGGCCTCACTTTACCCTTAAGGGAATGGACCAATGGAAAACAATCAACTCAAATAGTTCTAGAATAAAGAAATGAAAGGAAATAAACACTATTGAAGGGGTAACGTGATGTATAATAGGGGTAAGTGCTTTGTCTAACTATCCACTTTTATTACCAGGTGGTAATGAATCACACGACATATAAAAATCAAGATACACGATATGTGAGTGAAACACATGGTGTGTATATGTTTCATGTCACCTTACCTTGTCACATGGATGTGTTTGTGTACTTTTCCAGCCCGTGTAACAACCTTTGAATAGGTGTCCTTGTTCATGTCAAAATATAATATATTTCTTTTTCACCTTACTTATAGCTATATTTTTTTACCATATGATGTATATTTCAAGCTATCATAGAGGGAACACATGACATGTGACACCTATCCAAAAACCCAGCATCTCTACTAGGGAATCCCGAATGACATGTAATCCCAAAATACACACTGTATATATAAGGATTTTACAAATATGTGGGATCTTCCCCTACGCCCTCTTCCAAATTTCAATAGCCACAATCTTTATGGGAATTTGTATATCTAGTTTCATCATTGATTTTAATTTTTCACTATTTATGATTCAATTCCTCGTCCATCTCAAAAAACTCTTTATTGAGTTGTTTTCCATTGTGTCTCAAAACTGGTTAGAACGTAACATGTAAATCTATCTGATTCCATCATCCACCACCAATTTCCAACTTTGATAAATCCATTAATAAAACATTTATCCATAATATTTATTCATTAAACTAAATAAGAGTCATGCAATTATCAAATACTAGACATGCGTGAAACAATGGTATAAAAGAAACTTCCATAATAAATGTGCAAAGAAGAGTGAAACAAATACATAGGCTAATAAATGTGATGAATTATCTGGATAATTTTTTCATTAAGCCTCTATATTTCATTTAGAAGAAGAAAAAAGAAGGGGATAATCAATGAAATGCCTAAATATAATTCAATCAAATTAATTCTACCTATGATCCGTGTATCAATTCGGTTCATGGAATTAATTCTCTTTCATTTGATATCAAATAATGGGATGGAAAAAAATAACCACCCAGATGTTTGGATACATCATTCATGAAGAATAGTGAATTTTTTCTATTGTTTATGATATCCACAAACTTCTTTGGCATAATGATCCATAACTCAGTCCATATCAATCATTTTTTCAAGAGTTATAAACAATGGTCATCTAGATCACTTGGGTTTGAGTGGTCAACGCTAAAGAAATTCTCATAACCATGTATTTAAAGGAGTTTTGGTCACTGCATTGAATTGAATAAATAAAAAAATACTTTAATTTATTTATTTTATTAATTATATACCCATGATGATTCTTTAACCCCCCCCCCCCAATGATGAAAACGGTTATGACGTGCCTAGGTTGAAACCCATGTTCTGAACTAAATAGTTCCCTTCGATGTATAATCCATGCACCCATTCTGGATTTATTCCACTTTTTTCAAGAAAACTACCCACACATTATATTTAATATAATTAATTTTTTTCAAACTTCTATTCCAAGAAAACCAGGCCTCGTGATAACATGTCATCTATGTGACTCATCTCTACAAAAATCTATACAATATAAAAAAAAGAATATCTGAGTTATTAAATTCTATAAAAGATAGATATTTTCATCTTCAGAAGACAAAAACAAACTCCAAAATATGATTTTATAGGGATTTCCACTAGGTATCTCACTCCCATGTTCTCTCCTCCAGATTCTCATGCTACCACTAAACATGAACTATGGGATTCAATCACCCCTAAATGATCCTCTACTTGTGATCCTCGATATCCATTATGTACCTTTCAATGGTAGCTTTATCCTCATGGTCCCACATTCCCTAGTTGATGAAATGTGATGGGTCATGAACATGTCTCCTCCATTGACACATGTGAAAGACATCATGTACGCAGTCCATCTATGAAGGTAGATCTAAGAAGTATTCCACCTCACCTACTATAAAAATTATCTTGAAAGTACCAATAAATCATAGATATATTTTTCCATTGAAACCAAATCTATGTAATCCATGTCGTGGTGAGACCCATAAAAAAATGTCCTGCCACCTTGACCTCCAAATGACTCCATCATTATTCCTCATAAGACACTTGATGGAACTGTGCAGTCCTCAAATCTAACTTTATAATTTACTACTTCACTATATTGTCTCAAACCAACTCAACACCCATAAGTGTGGAATCACTGGAATCATTCCAAAAATATAGTGACAAACTAGGTCACTAGTACAAAGATATGAATAGTGACATTCTAATGGTAGAATTTTATCTTTTTTGTACTCAAAATCTACAAAGTAAATATGATCCTCCCACCTATGACCAATGTCCTACATGTCATGGTGAGACCCACATGAACACATGGCCTCCCTCCACGAACTCCAAAGGTATTCATCATCATTCCATGTAAGACTTTTTACAGAACTATATAGTTATCATCTACACCTGCATAATCTACACCTTCACTATAGTGCCTCACACCGACTCTAGTCCCATGACTATTGACACATCGGGATTAGTCCAAAAACGTGGTGACCTACCGGGTCACCAATACAATGCCTCAAACAATGACATACGAATGGTATAATGGTATTTTTTGTATTCAAACTCTGAAATGGGAATATGATCCTCCCAACTATAAATAATATCCAACATAAAGGCATTCAATATTTACTCTAAGATGTAAATGGTTCAATCTATCTAGACAATAGTATGGGGGTAACATGCAATGGTCAAACATCATAGAGTGTTGAAGGCCTCCTATAATACTCTCTATAATGGAATCAAGATATAGGAATCATGTTCTAAATTGATGTTCTAGGGAAAAAATGGAGTCAAACTATCTCATGTATGTAGATGTTTTTAAGGATCTCTAATAAACTCTACTCTCTAATATCTTATAAGTGAGATTACTAGGTGAATCGGTCTATGATCACCTAGTTGGAATCGTGGACCCTAAAGGTATGTGGCATACCTATAAAGATATATATGGATATAACATCCAACATCCACACTAGAGCTTCATGGTTTTTATCTAAACCTTTTGAAACATGGTTCTCAACCTTCACCTACAGAAAATTATGGCATCGAGAGACAAACTCTATAACTCCCACCATAATGCCTAGGCACCAAAAATGAGGCCTCAGGTCTTGGTATAACATTTACACTCTTGGATGTACCACCAAAATGGATGTATGAAACTACTATATCACCTCCTCCCACAACATCAAATGTACCATTATCCATCATTTTAAAAGGATATCATTCTCCCCACCTTCAGAATATCCATCAGGATCATGTCTTACATATATCTGAGTATGTAAGCTCTTGTAGTAGGTATCTCCATGATGATCATCGATGACATGATGTAAATGTGGTGGGGTAATAACCATCGACTGTAGATGTCAATCACCATCCATTTCCACTAAGTTCAACTAAAATAAGGATAAATTATCAGCTGTCATAACCAAAAAAGGGGAAAATATCTCCAGATTAGAGTTTCTTCCACCACCTTTACCTTCCCATGAGTATAGAAAATTTTTAAGTCATATTCCCAAAGGAATTATATAAATATACTCCTTCTCAATATAATATCCATCTAATAAAAGATATATTTTAAAATAATGTGGTCTAAGTGGATGATAAATCCCATTCCCATCAGGTAGTGTCCCCACATTTTCAGAAACAAAAACTACTGATTGGTGCTCAAGACCATGGGTTGATAAGTAATTCCCATATAGTAGAAACTATGATTAACTATAGGTAGTAATTGCCTTCCACATTGTTATAACACAACCAAATATGGTTCTAGATATATCCCAGAACATTATTTACTCAACACCATCATCTTGAAATATTAATATGGGATCCCTCGTTAATATTTGTATCAGTTATTTAAATCACTTTTAACACATTTATGTCTACAAATAATGGTTTTCCCATTGAAGTAAAACCTTTTAAGGGTAAAAACACTCTATATAAATCATGTAACTTCATAAAAATCAAAATTATGAACATTATATTTGATAGCGTGTATGCAAAGAACCATTGAGTGCGTAAGGGAATATAATATCCTAATAATTTAAAAAATATTTACTATTCGAAATAAATAAAATATAATTTAGCGCTATCAATGAATTAATAAATTAGTTAGCACACATCACATGAAATAATGATTATCTTCAGTGTCTTGTGTTCCACACAATACGGAGTTTTACTAAATAATAATATATTATTAAAATATTATTATTTAATGTTATAAGATATAACCTAGGTGTTAAATTAGATGTTATAAATAGTATTAAAAACATCTGGAAATATATGGTTTACAAAAATATAAAATAAATTCATTTGTTACAAACTAATTTGAAATTAATATAAGAACCAATTGAATATAAAAGGAATATTTTAATAAAAACTACTTTTATCCACACCATATTATTTAATTGTAATAAATTAAATTAGTAAAAATTAGTGTGTTATATTAATTTATTATATATATATTATATATTCAATAAAATATTTTCGATATTCTTCCAATATATTTAACAAATAAAATATGATCACAACTCCAATTTTACACCAGAAAACCTATTTTTTTATAATGGTACTTTTACCACATTTTAATAGAGAACCTATTTTAAGTAAAACTATTGGAAAAATTATATATCTTATATGTCAAAAAAATATTAAACATTTAAATAGGAATGTAAAAATTTTCTTAGGGTTATTTTTTAGTAATTTCGGTGAGGTTTAGTTTTTTAATGAATAATGGAAAATAATGAAATTTAATTCAAAAATTCTTTTTAATATAATTTTTTAATAAATAAATTATAATTTTAATTGGTTTAAAAGTTTAATTAAATAAATTTCTTATTATTTAATAAAATTTCAATCATTGTAATTAATTTCAAATTGAAATTGGATATAAAAAACCACAAAAACATTTGAACGTTTTTTCTTTAAAACCCCACATTATCGTCCCATCTGTGAGATTAATTTTAATTTTTTTCTACCAATTTTGTGAGTGTAATTTGGAAAAATGAATTCAATATTTGGAGTCATAATAATTTATAATTTCTAATAAGATAAATTTTTTTAACAAAAAATATTATTGAAAGTGAATAAAATAAATTACAATGATTAAGAGAGAAATTAACTTAATAAGGGACAAAACCTGAAACTTAATGGCCTACATTACCTAAAAAATTATCCAAAATCCATTTTATGAACATATTTATAACCTTTACTCACTTTTATAATATTCCACACATTATTGGATCCAATTTCAATGGAAAAACTATGGGTGGAATTCCCTTTCCAAAAATTTACAAAAGTGTCACTCCTCCTCTACTATAAAAAGTCACTCTGGACTCCCCCTTCCTCACACCTCTCAAGACATATTTTCAAGAACACTATCTGCTCAAATATATCCTAAAAATCCTTCCTCTCATCCTATAAGACTATATTTTTTACAAAATACATCCATGTCATCCCCTTAATGCAAACCAAAAAAAGTTACCCAATAAAGAGGTGACATCTTTTCTCAAGATCTTTAGATTTATTTCCTTTCTCCACCCCTCAACAATACATATTAAATTTTTACATTAAAAAACTAGTATACTCAATATACTAATATATTTTTATGTTAATTTCTTTAACTAAACTAACACACACTTCCATCTAATAGGTAACAAACTTACTGTTTATGGGTACAGAGAACTACCACCTCATGACATAATGATTGCTTATTCTTCTATTACAAACTATCATATTGGAAATTATTATAGAAAAGTTATTTATAGATTATATATGAAATTTATAATTTATTTAAGATTATTTAATTTTTACATATATAAAACTTTATTCTTTCCATATTTGGAAAATATGATAACATCATTTATGGAAATGTATACTACATCCTCCTAAAAGCGATGTTATTCAATCACATGATACGTGGAATGTATAAAAGATTTTTTTAATTGAACATATATGACATAAAAAATATATATGATATTTATTACTTAATTACCTTTCTATAAATATAATATATATCATTTTTATTATTACACATTCACACACATACAAAAGTGACAATGTCATTTGTCGATGTGCGGACTACCACCTCCAAAACATGATGTGATTTCTTTTACATCACAATAATTTTATATATAAGTATAAATTATTATATAATATTGTATTTATGATATAATTTTGATTCTAAATTCATTAATTTCACTTACCTTCTTTGCATAAACTTTATTGAAAAAATGGGAACGTTGCTCATTCGTACATATGGCCTATCATCTATATGGTTGTAATATTGGTTCATTTTTCTTAAACACGATTAATTACTCATTTTAAAAGTTTAATTTAATTAAAAATATTATAATTATTTCATTTTTATTATTTTGTATATGTTATATAATGACTCTATTAACCATAGTTTACATAGAAAAGTTATTTTTTCACATAAACTGAATTTTTTCAGAAAATCCAACATAAAAAAATTAACTAGTTGTAAAACACATGGTAATAAATGAAATAAAAATAATTATAAAAATGAAATTTTTATTAATAAAGAAAATAATTATCATAATTTTATTATTCTGGAATATAATGACATACGAAACTTATCGGACTCAATGTAAGTGATTTCCACCTCAATTTTTACACCAGTGATATATATTTAATATTCAATAAAATATTATTTTTTGTGGTGTATCTATTTCCCATTTTATAATAATATATAATTAATACTTTAATCATTCATGGTATTTAAAATTTTATTTTAAATTTAACCATTCACATGGATTATGATTAAAAATATTTCAAAGTGGTATGGGACACATTAGAATGTTTAATGATTATTTTACACAATATTAATTTCAATGATTTTTCATTTTAATTCAATTCAATTATATTAGATTTTTTCATTACACCCTTTCATTTTCCAATCCATTGGTTATTCATGGCCTTTTTCATGTATTATTACCATTTCCCCACTCTTTTATACTCATAATGTTTTAGAAAATACTTCTAAAAAAACCAAATTCATTTCTCTCTTTAGTTAGAGAACCAATTGTATTCTAAAAAGAATCTTATCTAAAAATGTTTTCAGAAAAATTGTTTTTATATTTTCCAAAATAATTTATTAAAAACATTTTTATAATTATTAGTATTTTATCCATGTTTTCAAATGAATATTCTGATCACATTCCAAATAATGCATTTTTCTATCCTTTTCACTCTGCAAAAACAATGTTCATTTTACCTCATACGACATGTATAGATTTAGCCATAATAATTTATTTGAAGCTTCAATTTCATGTTTAATAAGTTTATATCTAAATAAAATGTTTTTTAAAGATATTTTAAATGAAATGTATTTACAAAATTTTTTCCAAAACAAAAGGATAATATCCACAATTATGTTTTCCAAAATTCTTTTTATAGTATTTATGTTCATCAATGACAACAACACTTTATTTTTACTCCACTTGGGATATGTTTTATTGATATCATCCTTATTCCTACTCTTGGTGGTTTAGGATTTATTTCTCCAATTATAGTATTGAAATTAACTTCCTTGATTCCTTCTTATTAATCCCCTTGAAAATTTCAAATTTCCAACGATCATTGAACATTGATTTTCCCCTAATTATCCATATCATTTTCATGGAAATGACAATTTCATAAAAAAAATATTCCATTTTAAATATGGGGTCGAATTTGATTTTTATTTTATTATTTGGAGATATATTGACAAATTGGTATTCTTTATTAAATGTGGATATTCGATAAAGAATACCATTTATTTCGATTATTAGATATGAGGAATTATTTGGACTAAAAATGATAAGTGGGGCTTTGAATTTTTGTAGCCCATAGATGCATTGATAGGTTCTTATGGGGAAAATAATTTTCACAAATTAAATGGGTTTCAACCTTTAGTTTTATACATTCATGTGAATAGTGTTGATAATATAAGTTTCCATTTGCCTCAAACATGGTGTCTAATAATTATGTATTTACTTTATTTTGATTCAGTTATTATTTATCCATGAAAATTTTCATCAACATATCAATGAATTCATATCATTATTATCTCATTGATTAAATGGAATGTGTTTTAGTTTCTTACATTGACATATTTTTTTCCCTTGTCCACTTATTTGAATTGTATGCATTTCCAATTATTTACCTTTCCATTTGATTATTATTATTGATTAATTATTAATTCTATTGTACATTACCAATAATTATCATTTGATATCATTATTATTTCTTTCCTTCCCTTGGATTTCAAGAAGTGTGCTAATAAATATATGGAAGGATATACTAGATATAATAATGTTATTACCCTCAAAAAAATATGTTTTAATTAGTGTATTAATTGGTAAGAAAATTCTCATATATAAATCTATTGTAAAAATACTACATAATTGTTCCATAATTTAGGATGTGATTTAGTTATATCTTATTCCAATTTAATGATAGTAGACACTGTCTCTATGATTATTGGAGTTGGGTCACTACAGTTGGTATTAGAGAAGGTTAATATAAATGTTAGGAAATATATTTAGGAAATCATAGATTAGAAACATAAACTAAAGGTATAATTTGAAAATAATTTTAGAATAATACCCTATAATTTGGTAAAGTATATATTTTTTGGTTCTTACATGAAATACATCCCTATCGAGTTAAATTAAGTGGGTGTGGTTCTGGAACATATGCAACTAGGAATAACAACTCCGAAAAATTATGTCAATCCTGAATCACTATAACTTAGTACATGACAACAGCTCTTACTATGCACCTGGTTTCACACAATCAAGAGATATACTTAGGATAATTAATGTTTTCTAAATAACCCATTGTGAAGGATTTTAAAAATGAACAAACTAGGTTAAATCCAATTTGTTTTAGATTGAATATAATGTTTCATTATTTAAATATCCAATAAATTATTATAGTTTTTTCTATGAATATTGTTACTCAAACTATGTTTCTTGGTTTTAGTTAATGGATTGTACTTGAATGATTTAAGTTAACATTAAACATAATGGAAAATTTTGAGTTTATGAGTAACCAATTTAGGTGTTGATAAAAGTGGAAGATATCTTCTTTATGGCCAATAAATTTATCCCAAAATAGGATTAACATCTTATACCTTAACCAACACCAAGATCTCTAAATAATTTAAGGATGAAGTATGTTAATATCCCAATTGGTGGATTCTATGTAGAGAATAAAAAACAATTTTCCCCATGCAAGAAATTTTTTAGGAGACACTTAGGAAGTGTCCCAATTGAACAAGGAAATGATTTATGTATAGGAAATGACATAATGGATAAAATTTCAATTGAAAAATGAAGAGTGCGATGGAATTAATTGAAACTCATCCTAAGGAATAATTTATAGTTTTCCGTTATAAATGGGGTGAACCTAAAAATTACATGTTTAAATTCCCTCTTCTAGTGGATAATCTCTGGAACAAGGATGAATCTATGTGAAAATAAGCGGATGATGTATTAATGTATTGGTTTTTTTATTGAAATACACAGTCAAAATGATATTTAGTGATTAACCATATTTCAACGATGTTAATCATATTTATTATTTTAATTTTTTATGAAAGGAAAACATGCATTCCAGGTGACAACCAATTATGTCTAGCAAGGTTGTGGTTCTTTAACCCAAGACCAAAGGAAGAAAATGGGTTTATACCAACCACTAAGCTATGAGATTACTTTCTTAATATGTCCTTGTATATCATTAATAAATTTGAAAAATAAATATTAATTATGAACCCGTAGTGTAACTTTTTAGGTTTGTAGATTAATTGCTTAGCCATATAGGCTTTGGAGAATAGTTAGAGATAATGTGAAGACCTTTCACTCTTTTATGGGCCTTATGAACTGTTAAATATTTATTTTAGTGCTTCATGGATTGAAATTAATAAAATTAAATATAATTAATAGATTGAAATGAATTCAAAATTTTGTTATTGTATGTAATATGCAAAAAAAAAATTCGTCAATGGCTTTCATTACACCCAAGACAGATTTTTACCAAAAAATAATATATTATTAAAACAATATATTTTAATATAAAAAGATATAACTTATCCATTAAATTAGTTATTATGAATATTATAAACTAACATATGAAAATTTTTGGTTTACATAAATATAAAATTAATTCATTGGTTACAAATTTGTTATAAATGAATATAAGAACCAATGGAATATAAAGGGAAAGTTTTTATAAAAACAATTTTTATGATCACAAAGATATTTTAACCAAATAATTTAAATTAATGACAAATAGTAAGTGAAATTAATGTAATATATATATATTTATATGTATATATTAAATAAGATATTTTCCATATTCATCTAATATATTTTATAGGTATAAGATAATAATAAACCATATTTTACATAAAAACAACAATATTTTTATAAATGAACTTTTAATTCCATTTAATAGAAAACCTATTTCAAATAAATTTTTTTGGAATGATTGATTATTTTATATATAAAAATAAGCTTTTTATTTGAAATAACAACATAAAAATTGGTTTAGGGTTAGTTTTGGGTATTTTTCTGTGAAGAGTTTTTTTAATGAATTGTGAGAAATTAATTAATTTTTATTCAAAACTATTTTTTCATCTATTTTATTTTAAGGTTTAAATTAAAATTTTAATTGGTTTTAATGTTTAATAAGATCAATTTTTTATTAATTAGTAAAACTTAGGTAATTTTAATAATTTTCACATTGAAATTGGATATAAAAACATCACAAAATTTTGAATGTTTTTACATTAAAAACCCCACATTGTCGTCCCTTCTACAGGATTAAATTTGAATTAATTTATGCCACATATATTCATGGAATTTGGAGAAATGGATTCCATATTTTGAATGATAATAATTTATAATTTTTAATAATTTCAATGTAGTTCTTTTCAAACAAAATTTTAGTGAAATTGATTAAAATTAATTGCAATGATAAAGAGGAAAATTAGATTAACAAATTAACTAAACCAGAAACTTAAGGGGAAATATTACCTATAAACATTATGAATTCCATTTCATGGCCATATTTATACCCCATAACACCATGGATAAAATTATTTCTATTATTGGATCCACTTTTATTAGGGAAAATGTTGGTGGAATTCATTTTTCTAAAATTTACAAGAGCCTCACTCCTCCTCCACTATAAAAACGCACTCAAGCCTCCCACTTCCTCAAACCTCTGAAGCCACATTGAATCAAAAAAGATAACAAGAAATTGATCCTGAAAATACCTCCCCTAATCTTATAATTTACCATTTATTCAGAAATGTATACAAGTAATACCTTTGGTGCAAACCCAAAAGTGTTGTCCAAATAAGAGGTAACATATTTCCTAAAACTAAATTGTTTTATTTCCATTAACCACTCCCTAACCTCTCAAAATTCAATGATTATATAAGTAAAATAGTATCATATATATACAAATATCTTTTCATGTTATGGTTTATAACTACACCTATACACCCTTCCATCTAATTGGTAATGAACTTACCCTTTATGTGTACGATGAACTACTGCCTCGCGAAATGATGATTGGTCATTCTTACTTTAAAACCTCTCATAGTGGGAATTATAATAAAACAATTTATGTTATATATATATATATATATTATTTATTATTTATTTATTATTTTATAATTTTTATGTATAACATAACTTAATTCCTTCTATTTAGTGTAAATATGATAACATTGTTTATGGAAGTGTGGACTACCACCTCCTAAAAGCAATGTGATTTGATCACACAATACATGGAATGTATAAAAGAAAGTATTAATTGATTTTATGTGACATAAAACATCAATATTACATTCTAGATATAATTACTATTTTTAAAATAAAATATATATCATTTTCTTTAGTACAGTTTCATACACTAAAAAACTAATAACATCAGTCGTGGATATGTGGACTACCACCTCCTTGAAAATATGGGATTCCATTAAAATAAAAATAATTATATATATAATTATATAATATTGAATAATATGGTATTTATTATATAATATTCAATATGTAATGATTAGTTTTACTTATCTACTTTTTATAATGATCAATGAAAAATTGGAATGTTGCTCATGTGTTCATACGACCTATCGTCTCCATGATTAAAATAACGATTAATTTTTCATAACCATATTAAATGAATGGTTTTAATATTGTAATTTTTGTATAAATATTATAATTATTTCATGACTATTATTTTCGAGATGTTATATAAAGAAACTATTGACCATAGTTTACATACCAATATTTTTTTTACACATAAACTAAATTTGGTCAAAACTCCCAATGTAAACATAACTATTTAAGTATTTGTATAAAACAATGTAATATGTATAGTAAATGTTTTTATGAAGATGAAAAAGTTTTTAAAAAAATTAAATAATTAATATAAGTTTATTATTCAAGAATATAATGATACACAAAATAAGTCAGAATCAAGGTAAGGGGTTTTAATTTCAATTTTTAAACCATTGAGATAAATGTCATATTCACCACTAAAATAATTTTTGTGGTGTATCTACTCAAAAATTGATTTATTATATTATTAGTAATTTTATATTTAGTGGTATTTGAAACATTTCTTTAATGTTATTCTATCATGAAGCTTATGATTTAAAATGATTAAAATTTGTAAGGTATACTATGGAATGTTTAATGACTATTTTCCATAGGAATAATTTTATTGATATTTCGTTTCAATTTAAGGAACTTATATAACCATTTTTTATTAAAACCTTCAAGTTTCCTCTTTTATAGTTATTAATGACATTTTTAATGTGTTATTATGATTTTTTTCTCTCTTTGGTAAACAAACAGTTGTAGAAATTGTTTTTATAAAAACCTGACTTCATTTCTCTATTTAGTTACACAACCTGTTTTCTTATAAAATGACTTTTTTATGAACAAAATTTCACAAATTATTTTTAGCTTTTCCAAAATGGTTTATTCAACATAGTTTTACCATCATTTTACCTATTTATTTAAAGGAATATTCTTGCCACTTTCCGATCAAGGAATTTTCCTATGATTTTTATCATGTAAAAGCAATACTTCTTTTACCTTATATGACATGTAAAAATTTTCCCCTTATCATTTCATTTATTTTTCCTTTTCTTCATTAAATGGTTAGTTTATAAAGAAAATATTTTGAAAAGTAATTTTTAATGAAAATGTTTTTAAAAAAGTTTTTTAAAATAAAAGGATAATTCCCTCAAGAATTTTTTTCAATGATGTTTCTATAGTATTTCTATTAATAGATGATATAAACCCTTTATTTTTACTCCAATTGGGATATTTTGTATTGATATCATCCTCATTCCACATCTGGATGCCTTATGAATGATTCAGATAAGGGTAGTATGACATTCACATCTATGATTCCTTTTTTAGTCCCTTAGAAAAATTCAAATTTTTTATGATCATTGAAAGGTGAATTTACCCTAATTATCCATATCATTTATCATGGATATTACTATTTCCTAAACTATATTCCATTTTACAAATGGTTTTTACTTTTATTATTTTTTAATTATTTGAGGAAATATTGCTAAATCCATATTTATTTATCAATATGAATATTTGAAAGGCATATTATTTATATTGATTATTTTATATGAGGAATGATTTGGAATGAAAATTATGGGAGGTTATTAGACATTATATATCCCCATTATGCATCGATGGGTTCTCATTAGACAAATAATTTTAACAAATTGAATGGGTTTATACACATAGTTTTAAACTATCTTGTTAATGTTCTTGCTGGTATAAGTATTCATGTGCATGAGACATTACGTCTAATAATTATTTGTTTCCTTCATTTAGATTATTTTATTATTTATCCATGAGTTTTTGCATCGAAATATATATGGATGAATTTCATTATCAGTTCATTGATTAAATGGAATGTGTTTGAGTTTCTTTCCAATCCATATTTTTTTCATTATTTAGTTATTTTAGTAGAATGTGTCTATTAAATTACAATTTTATTTGATTATTCTCATTGATTAATTATTTAATTTGTTATACCTTATCATTATTGAGAATTTGAGAACAAAATTATTGTTTTCATTTCCCTAAGATTCATATAAGTATAATAATAATGATATTCAAGGATACTCAAGATGAACTAAAGTAATTAACCTCAATAGAAAAAATTATGTTGTAATTAGTGTATTAAATTTTAATACATGACTCATGTATGTATCTGGTCTTCCAAGAATACAAAATTGTTTAGTACTTTGGGATGTAATTTAATTGTATCTTATTTATTTTAATGATAATAGATGTCGGATCTAAGATTTTAGGGCTTAGGTCACTATGGGTGGTATCAGAGTAGGTTTATTATAAACTCAGGGAACTAGATTTAGTAAAATTTAGAATAGAGAACATAATCCTAATGTACAATTTTAGAATAAGTATATAAGAACACCCAAGAATTCTGGTAATGTATGTATTATATGGGTCTTCCTACCAATAAATCCATCTCTGGACACTATAGGTCGACATGGTTATTAAACATATGTACCTTGGAGTAACAACTCTTCCATGGTTTGTCAGGACTACTTGGGGTAACCTTGTGCATTACAACGTGCCTTACTATGCTCCTCATTTGACACTCTTAGGGGATATCCATAAGATAATTCACATTTTATTTAAAAATAATTATAAAGGATTTTTGAAATGAATAACCTAGGATAAAGATAATGTGTTTCAGATTTAAGATAATTTTTCATGATTTAGATATCCTATAAAATATTATATGTTTTTCTATGACTATTAATACTCACACTATGATTCTGGGTTTTAGTAAATGGATTATACCTAAAGGACTCAAGCTAACATTGAACGTGAAGGACAATATGAGGATGATAAGAAACCAAATGAGGTGTTGATTAGAGAGAAATATATCATGTTTATTAATAATAATTTTCCCCTAATAATGATTAACAACATATTCCATAACCATCTTCTAAACTCATTATAAAAGAGACAGATAGATTTTTCTAAGATATCAAGTGGTGGAGAACATGGAGAGAAGAAGGATCAATTTCCCTCATGAACGAAATGGAGGAGGAGACACATAAGAAAGTATCTAAATAGAATAGGTAAATGCTTTATGTGTGGGAAAAAAGTACATAATATAAATAATTGATGAGGAAAAATTAATTCTATGATGAATGGAAAGGAAACTTACCATAAGGAATCATGTATAGTTCCTTTATATAAATATGGGGAACCTTTAAATTACCTAATTCAATTACCTATTCTAGATGATAAACTATAGACCAATTAAATATCTTTGTGGAAATAAGTAGATGAGGTATTTTTTATTAGTTTTTTTAAAACATCAATTAAAAGTATATTTAGATATTGACCTTGTTTCAATGATATCCATTATATTTATTTTGTAAATTATATTAATTTTGTTTTAGAAATGGAAAACCCGCATTCTGGGTAAAAACAAATCATGTTAGGTAGTTCTATGGGTCATGATCCCATGAATGAAGGATGATAAGGGTTTCACTACAACCATTGACCAACACAATGTACTGGTTAATATGTCATTGTGTTTAGTTACCCAATTTCAAGAATAAATATTAATGATGATTGAGTTGTATAACTTTTATGGTTTAGTTAATAATGTCTTAACCATATTAGATTTAGATAATAGTGAGATACAAATTAAAATAATTTTCACACTTTTTGGGGCCTTATGATCGGTTAAATATTTATTTTATTTCTTGAGGGATCAAATTTAATTTTTGGATATCCATTTCATGAAGTAAAGGAAGAGTTGAAATTTGATCGCAACACAACAAAAATAGGTAATTTTTAATATGATATTTAAATGTACCATGTAAGTAACTTTTTCTATATTCTTAGATAGTAAAATAATTTCTCAACATGAGGGAAAAGTTCTTAAAAAACGTTTCCATAATTTCTTAATTTTTTAAACTCATGGTCTTCTAAATCATCAGAGATTAAGGAAATTGATGCCCTAAAATTTCCATTAATCATTAATTTGTTTGAGATTGTTGAAATCAACCACTCCCTAAAAATATTTATTTTTTTCCTCCATGTATGTATCTCTACATTACACTAATTTTCTCTTACTCAGAGTCCTATTTATAACCTTTTCCATGTAACCTTTGTGCCTCTCATTCCCTCTTTTCTAAATAATTTATGAAAAACCCTTTTCATAATTTGGAATTTAATACATATAAAATATCAAAAAATATATCTCCAATATCATTTTTAAATGTTAAGTATTCTATATAATTTTATTTTGGAGAATTTAACACCCCAAAAATCTCAAGTAGGAACATTTTATTTGATAGCATGTATAATAGGAAACACCAAGTTCATAAGGGGATATAATATTCAAATGATGTATAATATATATACTATGTTAAATAATTTAAATATAATTTATAAATTGAAATTAATTTGAAACTGATTATTCATATGTCGTATAAAATGATGAGTTTATTCAATGTATTGCATTACACACAAACCCGAGTTGTACCGGACAATAATATATTATTAAAATATTATTAATTAATATAATAAGAGATAAGAGAGCCATTGAATTAGATATTATGAATCGTATTAATTAAAAATTTAAAATATATAGTTTTTAAAAATATAAAATTAATTAATTGGTTAAAAATTAATTAGAAATGAATATAATAACTAATTAATGAAAAATTGAATGTTTTTATAAAAACTATTTTTATGCTCACAAAGGTATTTTATCCTAAAAAACACATAAATTAAAATTAGTGAGTGATATTAATTTAATATATATATATATATTATATACAATAAAATATTTTAGACATTCACCTAATATATTTGATACGTATAAGATAAGAACCCTCCCAATTTTACACATAAAAATCTATATTTTTATAATGGTACTTTGGCCTCCTATTAATGGAGAATCTATTTTAAATATAAAATTTTTCACATTAATATATTTTATATTCCAAACTAAACAACATAGTTTAAATAATAACAAAAATTTTATATTAGGGTAAATTTTTGGTATTTTTCTGTGAACTTTCATTTATTAATGAAAAGTAAAAAATATTGAATTTTAATTCAAAACTAAATTTTCATCAAATTTATTTGAAGGGTTCTATTATAATTTTAATTAGTTTGAAAGGTTAATTAGATATTTTATATATATTGATCCAATTTTGTTCATTTTAATGAATTTAAAATTTAAATTATATATAAAAACTTTTCAAACTTTTGTACATTTTTACTTTAAAAGCTTGCATTAATGTCTTGTCTGCAGGATTAGTTTTAAATTAATTTTCACCACATATTTTATTGAAATTTAAAAAACTGATTAAATATTTTTAATACTAGTAATTTATAATTAATAATAATTTAAACATTGTTTTTGACAAAAAAATTATTAGTGAATGTGATTAAAAATAATTATAATGATTAAGATAAAAAGTAGCTTTGCAAGGGACTCAAACATAATATTAAGGGCCAAAAGGACCTATACACTTTTCAAAAATAAATTATGGAAAATTTAGAAACTATTTATCCTTTTATATAATTTTGGCCATTATGGGAACTACATTCAATGAGAAAATGTTGGTGTAATTCCATTTTCCAAAATTTAATAGAGTGTCACTCCAACTCCACTGTAAAAATAAACTCATGACTCCCACTTCCTCAGACCTCTCAAGAAACTTTTTATCTACCAATATCTTTGTAAATAGATCATAAAAATACCAAACCTCAAAATATAATCCTACATTTTTACATAAATCTATCCAAGGAAGCCCTTTGGTGAAAACCAAAAAGAGTTACCCAAAGGAGAGGTAACATCATTCCTCAAGATCTTCAATTTTATTTCCTTTATCCGCCCACTAAAACATCTTTATTAGATGACTTTATAAAAAATGGTATCCTAAATATACTAATATTTTTACATTATGTGTTCTAGCTACACCTACACACACATCAATCTAATGTATAATGAACTTGTTGTTTATGTGAATAGTAAATAACCGCCTCTTAAAAGGATGATTTTTTATTCATCCTTTACCACCTATCATGGTGGGAATTATGATGAAAACACTATTTATATATGATATATATGATATTTATAATTTCTTTATTCATATATAATTTTTACATAGAACATACCTATTTTATTTCTATTTTGTTTAAATATGATAGCATCGATTGTCGAAGTGTGGACTACCACCTCCTAAATGCGATGTGATTGGATAACACGATACATAGATTGTATATTGGATTGTTATAATTTTAAATATGTGACAAATAATATCTATATGATACTAATCAAATAATTTCATTTTTTCAATAACATATATATACTTTTCTTTATTACCCTTTCAGACACTTAAATAAGTGTCCACGTTGTTCGTGGATGTTGTGACTACCACCTCCTTGACGCAATGTGATTCCTTTTACATCACAAGAATTATATATAAGAATATATTTTTAAATAATATGTTTTTTATGATATAATTATCATTATTTAATGATTAATTTTACTTACCTTATTTCCATAACAATTATAGAAAAATGGAAATGTTACTCATGTGGGCGTACGACCTACTGTCACCATGATTATAACATTGGTTCATTTTTCATGAATTTTTTTTATTATTTGTTTTAAAAGTATAGTTGATATATAAACATTGTAATTATTTTATGATGATGATTATTATTATGTTATATAATGACCCTATTTTTTGTATTTCACCATCTAAAGTTGTTTTATACACATAAACCAAATTTGGCCAAAACACGTGAAAAAACATAACTGTTGAAGTAAATGAATACACCATTTTAATAAGTGAAATAAAATGTATGATATAAATAAAAATATCTTGAATCATGAAAATAATTAACATGAGTTTAATATTCAAAACTATAAATAAACATGAGATAATTTATACTCAATGTAATGGATTTTCATCTCATGTTTTACATCTGTATGGAAAATGTCACATTCACAACTTACTTCTAATGTACGGTGTATATAATTACCATTTTGATGTATTATATAATTAATAAATTTATATTTCATGTTATTTAAAAAATTAATTTAATCTAATTCCTTCATGAGTCGTATGATATAAAATTTTCCACGTGGTATGGGACACATTGGAATATTAAAAGATTATTTTTATTAAGAGTAATTTTAATGATATTTTATTTCAATTCAAGTAAATTATATGACCATTGTTTAGTAAAGCATTTAATTATCATCTCTTGTGGTTATTCTTGAAATTTATTATGTATTAGTAACAATTTCCCACTCTTTGGTACTCAAAATTATTAAGAAAATGCTTTTAAGAAAACCTAACATCATTTCATTCTATAGTCAGAGAACCTATTTTCTTCTAAAAGGAATTTTTCCTAAAAATGTTTTCAATAAAAATTTACCTCTCTAAAATTATTTATTAAATAATTTTTTACCTTTTTTTACCCATGTTTTTAAATGAATATTATATACTCGTTTTCAAAATAAGTTATTTTTCTAACCTTTTATCATGGAAAATGAATGTTAATTTTACCTCATACGACATGTATGGATTTACCGACTTTTATTTATTTGATGCTTCCTTTTAATAATTAAAATTTTAATTTTTAAAGAAACTAATTTCAAAATTAACATTCAATGAAATGGGTTTTCAAAATGGTTTCCAAAATAAATGGATACTTTCCTCAATAATGTTATAAAAAGATATTTTTCAAATATTTCTACTCATGAAAGAAAAAACCCTTTATTTTTTACTCCACATGGGATTTGTTATCTTGATACCATATTTATTGCTACTATTGATTGTTTATGATTGAATTGTACTAGGATATTATTTCTATTCACTTTATTGATTCCTTTTTGTTAGTCACCTTGAAATATTAAAATTTATGATGAATGTTGAAATTTGAATTTCCCTTAATATTCCAAATCGTTTATCATGGATTTTAGTATTTCCTAAACCATAACCAATTTTATATATGGTGTCTATTTTTATATTTTTTTATTACTTTTTGAAATATTGATAAATTGATATTCTTTATTAAATACATATATTTGATAAGGAATATTATTTATATAGATTATTTGATATGAGGAATTCTTTGGATATGAAATGTCATGTGGGGCCTATACTTTATATATCCCCTCGATGCGTCTACAGGTTCTCATGCAAAAAAATAAGTTGTGAAAATTAAACAGGTATCTAAATGTAGTGTTAATCCATCTTCTGAATGGTCATAATTTTTTAGGATTTCATGTGCCTAAGACATAACATCCAAAAAATAATAATTTCATTCATTTTGATTCATTTCTTATTTATCCCTTATATTTTTCATTGATAGATCTACGGATGTATTTCATTCTCAATCCATTGACTAAATGTATTTTTTTAAGTTTCTTAAATATCCTTATTTATTTTTACATATCTAGTTATTTTAATGGTTGTTGTTTCCATTTATTTACCTTGAAATTTGATTATTCTCATTGATTAATTACTTCTTATGTTTTACTTTTTCCTTATTAATAATTTTAGCTCAACCTTATTGTGTTTCCTTTCCACAAGATTCCAAGAAGTTAACTAAGAAATATATGAAATGATACTCTAGATTAATAAATTTATTGTCCTCAAAATAAAAAAAAAGTATTTTGTAATTAGTGTATTAATTTTTATATGTACCTAGTTTACCAATACTAGAAAGATTTTCAATCCTTTGGGACACGAGTTACATGAATCTTATGCCAATGTAATGGTATTAGACACCCACTCTAGGATTTTGGGGTTGAGTAAGTAAAAATAACATATAAACCATCGATAGTACCCTATCAAGCCACAGAAACTCTATACCTTTGTAATATTATTAGGTGGATCCCATGAAAGAACCGCCTCAACCTTCACTAGATCCACTGATACTCCTACCTATGATATGGAATGTTCTCGAAAGTGGAACTATCAAATATATAACTATTACATCAATATATTCCCATAATTATGGTACTCTCAATATGGAATCCTTCATTTTTATTACAAAACATTACATGACATTTTATAGAAAAATGATCTTTTAATGTTTAGTGTCTTGTAAATAAGCTACAAAATACATGAAAACATAAAACATTCTTCTATTACACTTGAAATGATTATTCAGGGTTCATCCTAAGTACTTTTATTACATCTCATAACTTGGGGATATATATAAAAGGAAAGGGTGAGAAGAAGTCCCTGTAAGGGAAAACAAGTGAAATATTTTACATGTGAACATGAGGAATATCAGTAAGAACATAAGTGACATCATAAACGCATGAGAAAGAGGAATATGATAACAAGAATAACTTGAATCATAACATTAAAATGTGGATAAAACATTTAATTTATACATTCATAATCATATAACCAAGGTCAATCACCAATTTGTCATAAATATTACCAAGGTTATTCACCAAGGTACTGTAAAACTTGTCATCACTAGAGATTAAATTATTTACCCAATGCATTTGAGCACTATTAGGGTGCACCATTAATATTTATTTATTTATTTTTGATCCAAAAAGATCATAATCAACCATTTCAAAAATAACCCAAATAGAATAAAAGAAATAGGTTTCATATCAAAATCATGGCCTCTTAAAAAAGTGCATAAGACAATATCATTATGTCATTTATAACCCATAGAAAGAGAATGAGGGTTTTATGTATTTCACTTCTAGAATAAAATATGTCCTTTTTTTATTGATTAATACCCATGTAAATTAATGTGGTCTGGGTATTCATATAAATAAACAAAAATAATTTCTTGAGAAAAAGATAGAGAATTTTTAGACAAAAATTCTTCACCATAACGGGTACGAAACATGGTTTTATAAAACATTTAAAAGAGATAAGAAAGGGGTCACCCATTAATAAAAGAATCGTAATATTTTATAGAGATGAAATAAAATAGAAATTAAAATATGGTATATAAATTTGAAATACATAACACATAAAAGCGAACTTTTAAGGAAAAGAGAAGTTGGGAATTCCCTTACCTTGAAGAATAACTTATAAAACACGATGACCAGGACCTTTGGCGATTAAGGGAACCTTGGGAGGACTCATTAAGAGTTAAAACTATAAGAAATTAGTGGAGGAAGAAATTTTAATGAAGATAAATAATTTAATGGGTTGGTATTTATAGTAAAATAGAGGGAGAGTTTTTTATTAATTTCAAACGACACCTCATTAGTGGTATTTGTAAAACCATGGGCTTGCCCATGGTATTTGACCATGGTATTGGCCCCTTAGGAAAACTATTGATTTTATTTGATGAAAAATAGATTACTATAGTTTTGAATTAATCATTACATCATTATGACATAGATATGATGTCATTAAATCTACTGAAAAACTTAAACTGTGTTTTTAGTATTCATGAAAAATTAAATATTTTATTTACTTCTAATAAATTCACCATAACCTAATATATATGTTATGAATTCAAAAATGAAATTTATTTTACCTTAATATATCTATAAATATGAATAATTGAATTTATAATTATAAAAATATTTTATTATTAAAAATAATAGTGGACAGAAAATGCATAGTGACATGTATAGTAAGATTTTTAACACTTGAAAAAAATAAAATTATTTCATCATTTTTAATCAAAAAGGAATTTTTTATAACACTATATCATTATAATAAATATTATTAATAAATAATTATGTTGACAGAGGAATAAAATTACAATTGTTACCCAAAAAATAAATTTATCAAATTCCATCACAATTTTTTGGAAAAACAATTCTTAAAACAGAAATGATGAAATAAAAATTTTAATTAAAAAATGGGATTACATATTATGTACCTAGGGCCTTAATAAATAACCCCTTAAAACACCTTCATACGGCCTAAGGGTAAGATGTGAGATAGTGATGGACTCTTTGGGCAGCTGAGATAACATTACCTGAGTGGTAATCTCTACTAACTTGAACTTCTCTTGTATGTGATTTTATTCAAGATTAACATTTTGAATCTCATCTTAGGATTGGTCTAAAGATAATCCTAGTGACACTACCTCCTTCCCAAGATCTGAAAAATGTGATTCACATTTCCTGAGTCTACTAGATGAGGCCATGGACTCTTTTTTCTACATTAATTATCAATTATCATTTTATAAACAATAATTATTACATTAAAAACTATTATTTCATCCAACGGTCATATTAACCAATAGTCACATAACAGTCAAACCATGATAGTCAAATTTAATTTATACATATATACTTTTATTGATTAGGGCATACTAAAACATATATTTTGAGGAAACAACAAAATATTCAAATGTTTGGGTCGTTACATTCTTTCCCCCTTAAGAAGTTTCGTCCCTCAAACTTTATCTCATACACTTAGACGAGAAAATGTATTGGAACTTCTATTTCATAGTCTCCTCTTATTCCCATGTGGATTCTTCATATCTCTGGTTCCAACAGAACACATTAACCAGGTGGGTAGTCTTGTTGCATAGAAACTTTTCTCTATGATCCAATATCTCTACTAGTTACTCCACGTAAGAAAGGTCGTGTTCAAATTGTATCACCTCGAGATTCAGTACATGTTAATGGTCAGGTATGTACTTTTTCAAGAGGGATAAATTGAATACATCATTAACATCAGTTAGATTTTGAGGAAGTGAAATACGATATCCCACTACTCCTATACAATCAAAGATTTCATAGGGGCCAATTTACCTAGGGCTGAGCTTCACTTTCATTACAAAACGCATGACTCTCTTCCATTGAAAAATTCTAAGGAAGACCTTGTCACAAACATCAAACTCCAAGTCCCTTTAATAGTTGTCTGCATATCTCTTCTACCAACTCTGGGAATATTAAATGTTTTTTTGGATGTCATGAAACTTTTTTATCATCTCTTGAACAAGATTAGGCCCGATAAGCTATGTCACACTTGCTTCATCCCGAAAATTAGGAGTTCTACATCACTTCCCATTAGAGCTTCATAGGGTTCCATTTGAATGCTTCAATGAAAGTTGATGTAAGAAAACTCAACTAATGTAAGATGTTGATCCCATCCACCTTTAAATTCCATTGAGAATGTTCTCATCATGTCCCCATGTGTATGAATTGTCCTTTCATATTGGCCATCATTTTGGGGGTGATATGCCACATTGAAATTCAATTCGGTAAACAGATAATTTTGAAGACGTCTCTAGAAGTTTTATGTGAACCTTGTATCACGATCATATATGATAGAAAGTGGAACTCCATGAAACCTAACTAATTCCTTCATGTAAATTCTGGAAATTTGATTAAGAGATATATCATATTGAATATATATAAAATGGGATGTCATGGGAAGATGATACATAATAACCCATATCACATCATTTCCAATTGAAGTTCTCAGGAGACTAGCGACAATAGAACATAGTGATATTATCCCACTTCCATTATAGTATGGGTAGTGGTTGTAATACCCCTTTAGGAAGTTTTCTCTCTTCCTTCACTTGTTGACAGACAAGGAACCTTGTAGTGTATTCATCCATATCCTTTTTGAAATTATCCCACTAATAATGATCCCAAAGGTCACTATAAATTTTGGTGAATCTAGGATGTATAGAGAATGTATAGCTATGAACTTAATCCATCAACTCCTTCTTTATTTTTGGATTAGATGGGACACATATTCTTGTATGAAATTTTAGTACACCTTCTTGATCAATATTGATCTCAAGAAATATCTCATCCTTCACAGCCTCAAACTTCTTCTATAACAAAGGATCTTCTTTTTTAGCATTCGTGATCTTTTCTAGTAATGAAGGATGAGAAATAATTTGGGATAGGGTTGATGATATCCATTCCATTAGAATTCCCATGTCCAATTTTACTAGGTATTTGATCAAGGGATATCCATGAATCCCCATCATTTCTAGAACAATGGGGTCTTTCTTACATAAGGCATTAGCAACTTTGATTGCTCTTCTGGGATGATAATGAATTGAACAATCATAGACTTTAAGAAGTTCCAACTATCTCATTTGTATCATGTTAAATTACTTTTATATGAAAATATACCTCAAACAATTATGTTCTATGTATATATCACACATTTACCCATAAATATATTACATCCATATCTTTAGAGAGAAAAAATCATAGCAATCTCAAGATAAAGCATATGATAGTTCTACTCATGAGGCTTCAAAAGTTGAAATGCATAAGCAATGACTTTTTATTTTTCATGAGGATGCACCCAATCCCTTTTAGTGATTTGTTGCTAAAAGTAATGAATCCTTATCCAATTGAGGGAATAGTTGACATGGTTACAGTAACAAATCTCTTATTTAGCTCCTGGAAAGTTTCCTCACACTACCATGTCCATATGAACTTTACCCCATTTTTAGTTAACGTGGTTAGTGGATTGGAAAGTTTTCAAATTTATTCCATAAAACTCCTATAATATCTTGATAAAATAAGGAAAATATTAATCACATTTACTATTGTAGTATGAGGACACTCCTCTACAAACATTGTCTTTACAAAGTCAACTGAGATTCCTTCACTACATACAATGTTCACAAATAATGAAACTTCATGTAACAAAAACTCACACTTTAAAAACATTAAAAATAACCTATCCTTCCTCAGAGTTTTCTATATAACCCTTAGATGATCTTAATGCTCCTCTAAATGTTTTGAATTTATCAGAATATCAACAATAATAACCACCACAAAGTTATCAAGGTTGTCTTTAACGACTATATTCATCAAATCCATAAAAATAGAAGGTGCATTAGTCAATCCGAAGGGCGTAACTAAAAACTCATAATTCCCATATATTGATCAGAAGGTTGTATTTGGAATATCTTCTTTCTTCACCCTCAATTTATGATAACCAGTTCAAAGATCAATCATAGAGAAGAACATATCTCCATGAAGTCGGTCAATTAAATTATCAATTCATGGAAGAGGGTATTTTTTCTTTACATTGACCCCATTTAGTTCTCTATAACCAATGCATAACCTCATTTATCCATCCTTCATCTTTACAAAGAGAAAAGGTTCTCCCCAACAAGAAACACATTACTATATAAACCCATTCTCCAAAATATCTCATAGTTTCTTCTTTAATTCCTCCATCTTCATATTCTATATTCTCTACAAGGTATTTGAAATCATCTTGGAACCTGACATGAGTTCAATGGAGAACCCTACCTCTCTTTATGTGGTAGGTCTAGGTAACTCCCTTGGAAATACATCAATTTATTCATGAATGATGGGGACACTCTATTTCCTTATACTCTTCTTTGGTTCTTCTTCTTCACCGATATACTCTTTAAAGAAGGCTATAAGAGGTGCTTCTAGATAAAGATCTGGTCAAGATATCTCTCTTTGGAAGACAACTATAGGTTTTCCATTCAAGACTGTTGATATTTATTTTCTTCTATATTTGATCATACAATTATACTTTGAGATCCAGTCCATCCCTAGTATAATGTCAAATTCTAACATGAGAATGACTACTATATTTTTAACAATATTGTGATCGTTAAAGTAAATACTAGAGTTTCTAAACACTATTGATTCATATATAGTTTCTATATGAGTTTTGAATGATAAACCTACTTTAAGTAGTTCAGGAATTCATTCTATAATCTTTGAAAAGTTGGAGGATATAATGGAATGAGTAGAACCAGAATCAAAAAATGTACTTGCTAGATTTGAGAGGGAGAAAAGAGTACCAGTCACCACATCATTTGGAACATCAACATTAGATGTCATGATAACAAAAGAACAACCTTTCTACCTTTTCCTTTGTTGAGGTTGATTGTGATTCCCCTCCAGTACCCTTAGATTTGGGCAGTTATTGGAAAAGTTATCAAGCTTTCCACACATGAATCATTGGATTTCATGTAGGTAATGAACCATATTGCCTTTTTATTTGTTTTAGGATGTTGAGGATTCACCTCACTATGAAAATTTCGAGTGATATGGCCTTCTCTTACACAATTGTAACATTGCCTACTCTCGAGCAGGAAGTTCCCTGAATACTTCATCCCACATTTATTACACATGGGAAGTTGCAAATTCATTCCTCTTATTCATCAATCAAAGATCCTTCCCAAGATCAGATCCATTGATCTCTTATATTCATTTGATTTTTGATACCATTGCATCTCTCCAATCTCCAGTTTGAATTTCATATAACTCCACATGATCTCCTCATAGCTATCATAATCTTAGTTGGCTAGATTCTTTTGCAGATGATGTCTTTGACCTCCAGAGAATCTATCAAACATCCCATTAGGATCCATAAAAAAGTATGAGGTGTAACTGGAAATTATTCTAATGTTCATCTCATAGCTTCCCATATATTTATTCACCTTCTACTTCATCTTGAGAAATTTCTTGTCCATTTTCATTCTCATTGAACTATGGAAATACTTATTGAATAAGATCCCTCTGAACTCTTCCTACTCCATAGATATAATCTCACCTTTTTTCCTCATGTTTTTAATTATTTCCCACCACTAATCATCTTCTCCCACTAAGAGTTAAACATCCAAGGTGACATTCCCTTATTCAGAACTATGAATTATAAAAAAAAATTCTACAGAGCTTATCCACTGTTATGAAATAAATGGGTTGGAATATCCCCTGAATGTTGGTGGTAGTTTCCACCTAAAGGACTCAATAGAGAATTTTTCCCTTCTTGGTTAAATATATCTCTCATATTGATTCCAATTATTTCATATAAAACGATTCATTTGATTCATAATTCTCATAAAATCATACATTCTAGCATCCATCATAGGGTCATCAATCTGTAGCCCATTGTGATCCCCATTTTTACAGTTCCTCCTACTTCCATACATTTTCTAAAAGAAGAAAACCATAGTATAGAACTTGTTTAATTTTCGAATATTATAACTGTAAAGGATTTTTATTTCTTAAAACATCATTCTTGAACATGTTATCAACAATAACATTTTTTATAAATCCTTCATAATGTTCCATAAAAAAGATTATGATTAACCAAACATATCCCCTGGGAGTGTCAAACCATGATTGTAGGAAATCCCATTATCATGCACTAGTTCCTATTCGATTATAGATCAAAGAGGTGTTTTTGGGTTTCACCTTTAGATACATCTATGGTAGAGACACATCCACTTGTTTGTATCCAGACAAGGATTTATTTGTTCAGAAACCACTTACGTAATATTTCACCAAAATACAATCAATTTTTCATATATTTAAACTTTTCTATAGGTTTATTCCTAAATATTTCATATCCTAATTTAAAAAAATAACTAAACTATCCTTTTATACCAACTATGGCATCCTTCCTTTTAATACATAACTTTACATGACATTTTACAAAGAGAGAATATTTTAAAGTTTATTGTCTTGGAAATAAGGTACGTAATACATAAAAACATAAAAAAATTATTCTATTCCACATTAAAGGGTTCTTCAAGGTTAATACTAAGTAAATTTATTATATTTCACAACCTGGGGAAATACATCAATGGAAATCATTAGCAGAATTACTAGTAAAGGAAAACAAGTGAAACAGTTTACATGTGAACATGAGCAATATCAGTAAGAATGCAAGGAACTTCACAAATGAATGAGAAAGAGGAACATGATATAAATAATTACTTGAATAATATATTGAAAATATGTTTAAAATATTTATTTTGGACATTCATAATGTTATCACCATGGTTCATCCCTATGGTTTCATAAAAATTACCAAGGTTATTTACCATGGTATCGTAAAACTTGTCATCTCTAAAGATTAATTTCATTACACAATGTATTGGAGAACTATCAAGGAACATCCTTAATATGTGTTTATTTTAATATGAGACACATGTATCATAATGAAACATTTCATAAATAACCCAAATATAATAAAACAAATTGGTTTCATGTCAAAATCATGGCATTTTTAAAAAGTGCTTAAAAACAAGATCATTATGTCATTAATAAACCACAAAAAGGGAATGAGGGTTTTATGTATGTAAATTATAGAATAAATTAAATCATTTTTATTTATTTATGAATACCCTTAGAAATGGAATAGTTTTAGGGATTCATATAATAAAAATAATACAATTTCTTGAACGAAAATTCTACAGAATAATGGGTTTGAAACAAGGTTTTGTAAAACATTAAAAAGAGATACTAAAGGGGTAAAACATTCATAAAAGACTCATAATATAGTATAGGGACATCATAAAATGTAAATAATAAAATGGTATTAAAATTTGAAAGATGTACCACATAAAAGATAATTTGAAAGGAAAAGAGAAGTTGAGAATTCCCCTACCTTGAAGAGTAACTTCTAAAACTCGAAGATTGGTACCTTTGGGGATTAAGGACACCATGGGAGTAATAAATAGCCAAAAATTGTGTATTAGGAATTTTGAATTTTTAAAAATGAAGTAATGTGTGGATATTTATAGTAAAAGATATATACTTTTTTATTAATTTCAAAGAACACCTCATTAGTGGTATTTGAAAAACCATGGGCTTGACCATGGTATTGGCCACATGGGAAACTTATAGATTTTCTTTAACACATAATATTTGACCATAATTTTGAATTAATCATTACATAATTATGACATATCTATGAAGTCATTAAATTTACAAAAAAACTCAAATAGTATTTTCACTATTCAGGAAAAAACTACAGTATTTTATAAAATTCAAATAAATTCACCGTAACATAATAATGACATTATGAATTGAAAAATGAAATTTATTTTACCTTAATAAATCTATAAATATTATAAATTTAATTTTTAACTATAAAAATACTTGGTTATTAAAAATAATAGTATGTAGAAAATTCATAGTGACATGCATAGTAAAATTTTCAATACTTGAAAACAAATAAAAATATTTAATAATCTATAATTAAAAAGGAGTTTTTTTATAATACTATTTAATTATAATAAAAATTATTAATAAATACTTATTTTTAAATATAATTAAAAGTGAAATTTTTACCTGAAAAATCAATTTATCAAACTCCATAAAATTTTTAAAGCTAAACTATTCATAAAATGGGAATGATGAAATAACAATTTTATTTAAAAAATGGGATTTTATTTAAATAACTAGGTATATAAAACATAAACCCTTAAAATTCCCACATATGGCCTAAGGGTAAGGTGTGTGATTTTGATATACTCTTGGGGCGGCTCAGATAAAATTTACCAAGTGGTAATCTCTAATTACTTGACCTTATCCCGTAGGAAATTTTGTTCAAGATTAACATGTTGAAGCTCATCTAGGGTTTGATCCATAGTGAAGCCTAGTGACACTACCTCCTTCCCATGCTCCAAAAAATGGGGTTTTTACAGCCTGATTCTATTGGATGAGGTCATTGGCTCTTCTTTCTATGTTAATTATACCTTACCATTTTATAAATAATAGTTATAATGTTAAAAAATATTATTGTGTCCAATGGTCATATTAACGAACAGTTGTATAATGGTAAAAACCCAATTATTCACAGTTAATTTATAATTATATATTTTTGTTGATTATGGGATTGTAAAAAACATTTTTAGAAAACATTATTAATCAAAATTTTGGGTCGTTTCACTTAGACTATCTCCAGAACAACCCCCAAGTGTCTTATGTGATCCTCATCGAATGTTGAGTACACTAGGATATCATTGATGAAGACTACCATGAACCAGTTTAAGAAAGGATAAAAAATATTTTTCATGAGTCCAATGAACACTTCTAGGATGTTCATCATAGTGAACAACATCACCATGTAGTCATAGTGACCATAGAGACATCTGAATGTATTATTTGGTATATCCACATCCTTTACTTGTAGCGGGTGATAACCTAATCTGAAGTTAATCTTTGAGAACAAGCGTTCACCTATTTACTAACCAAAGAGTTCATTTATCCATAATAGTGTATAATTATTCTTCATGGTCACCTTGTTAAAACTCTGTTAATACACACATAACCTCATGCTCCAATCCACTTTGTTGTTGAACAACACTGGGGATACCAAGGGGGAAACACTGGGATTCACAAAGACCTTCTCAAAAAAATCCTCCAGTAACACCCTCTTCTAAAAATTCTATACAAGAGCCATATGATATGTTGGTAAAAATATTTGGTTCATCCCAAGATGCAAGTTAATACATAAGTATATCACTCAATAGAGAGGTAGACCTATAATATCATCATAATAGACTTCATTATACTCATCCACCACTGTCTGAAACTATTAGAGCGTGTCATCCACTTCTCCAAGATTCATTCTAGAAATCTGGTGAGTAATAATTTTCCCTCTCCTATCCTTGAGTCCATTTATCGGTACCAAGGTTTTCTATTCACCCTCAATGGAAATCATTTTCCCATCACTACAGACACACCACATCCCCCACTAAAAATAAAAAATCTCAAGATAAACTGTGGAAAAATAGTCTATACCTATGATGATGTCATAAGACCTAATTTTTTATATAGATATATCCCATAAAAAACTCCATCCTTCAAGTGTCTAATCTTATTGTTGTCATAATTTTGAAATTGATTTGTTTTCTATCAGAGTCTAGAGCCACAAGGTTTGAGTCAAAAGTTCAACCAAAATATCAATGTCTTCTACCATAGTGGTGAAATTGAAGGAATGAATAACACATTTGGATATCAATACTATAGATAAATTATAAAAGACATAGATCATAACACGTATGATATAAAGAATTTTGGGGTCATAGGAATCCATAGCATGTAGCTGGCCATGTCCCTGGCCACCAACTCCCTAAGCCCGTCATGGACCACTAGGGGATAGAGGTGGCAATAGGTCTGACCTTTGACCACCTCTTGATACTATATCAGCCCCTCTACCTCATTTTACCCCATGTGAACCACTCTACTATTACCTTATCAATTTATTTCACAGTCCCTTGACCATATATCGATCATCTGTACAATAGGCCCGAAAATCCTGAGCTAGATGTCATTGACCATTGCATGAGAAACAAAGCCTCTCCATCAGCTGATTTGAGCCATCCTTAGATCCCATAACTCCTAGAACTATGTCTTCGGATCACCTATTGATGCTTCTGGAATACTTGGATCCCTTTTTTGTCTCCATACACCTACTACCAAGGTCTCATCTCATGGGAGCCTAATACCATCACCACAATTGGTTAATGATCTTTTAGGAAGCCTTCCACCACAAATGCCTAATCAATAACCCCAATATATGTGGTAATGTAGAGGGATATTAATGATTCCATGATATCCTGGTGTAATCCCTAATCAAACAAAACTACTGCATATTTTGAAGTTCTTAAATGTTCATTGATTAGAACATGTGAGTAACTACATCAATCTAGTCATCAGCCACCTGGTGGTTTGGCTCACCCAGAAACCAGGGAGGTCACCTCAAATAGAACTTATGTAGTGAACTCAGGATATTTTAATGCCCAGGTAGCACTACCCATGTTAAATATTATTCAATGAGTGGCTATATAACTCATAAACCAGATGAAGGTGTTGTATTTGGTACATTCCCTTTTAATAATTCATCATCACTCAGTGGATCATCCATGTGATCATGTTGTGGAATAATGGTCCAATTTATATGAGAAGGAATATTGAAATAGAAAATGATGTACCATGATCAAAATATTATATTTGTGTATATGAATAAATAAGAACACGGAAAAAAATGACTTGTTACAAGATTCACGAACCAAAATTTTCCCTATAACCAATTTCAACATGTACTATGTCTAAAGGTATGTGATCATAGTCCTAGTGTATGGATACATCATCCAACACACCAACACTAAATTCTATGTCCTAAATAAAACCTCGAAACAACTAAAATTTTTTGTCCCAAAACAATCATAAAAATTTATCCCTATGGTTGAAATGTCAAATCTAATACCACTCTTTCATGAACTGACCCACTAGGGTCTGACTCGTGAGTTCCTCAAGCCCTCCTCCAATAGTCTAGGGGAAGGCAACCAGTGCAAGTAGGTATACCCAATAAAAGGGAGGAGTTATCCAATGATCCTTGATACACATTCACACATCTCCAATCCTACACAATGATGAAATATGAAACCACTGAAAAAATGCATAGATACAACTATAATTCCAAAACCAGAGTACGATAATAAAGTAGTAAAAGAGAAAATGGTGAAAATTTTAGAAAAATGAAAAAATTTAAAGAGTAAAAAATTATCATAGGGAGAGAACTAAGATCAAATTCTATATCCCAAAAAATAAATCGGTTAAAAAATATCAAGATATAATCCACCAGGTTCACATCCTCCAAGAACACCTTCATAAGGGTCTTCCTCTGTGTAAGACATGACACATGTGGGAATAGTACATGCATGGTTGAGTATAAAAATACAAAATAAGACACCATGAAAACACTAAACACAAATAATCAAGTATATTCATGTCAATAGAGGAATATACAAAAATATATATAAAATAAAACACCAATATATATTCAATAGTCACCAGACAACTATGTGGTCACAACAAACTTCCAGCCACATGATTCTACTCTAGGATATATACTTCAAGGATAATATACTCACCAATCCATGATATCATTTTAGAAAATAATCCAATAGTTCATGGTCATTAGGAAATAACCACGGAAGCTCAGTGGTCTAAAAATAATCTGATACCTAGATTGGGGTCATCCGTAATACCAATGTGTGACACCACGAACCTAATATCTGTAAATCCATTTAACAGGGGATCATATTACAATGGTAACACCAAACCTACCTATAATTCTTGATATATAGAGGATCAACATCCTACTATATTATGACACATCAATTCCACAATCCCTACAAAAGGTATAATGATGATAGAGGAACAAACTCTAGTCTCATGGAGGGACACCACAAACTGTATCTGAGACTCATCGTACCTAGGGGATCATAATATTGTGATGTGGATGTAATAATACGTTGTTCCCTAAATGTATTGGATGAAGGGAATACACTCAAACAAGATAGATACAAATAATTATATGGGGGAAAACAAATTTTAATGGATTACACGGTGTGTACTAGGGGTACACGACATGTCCATCTATCCTTAATTAAGCCCCTATGAAAAAGACTCACACGTCATGTAAACTGTAGGATCGAAATATGAATGTAGATGCTCAATATACATGAGGGGGGATGAATTGTATACTTTAAAAATTCTTTTGTAACCTTTAATGTTTGTATAAAACTTTTGTTTTTTACCTTAATGAAAACTATGTTTAATAAAGTTAATCAAGGTAAATTCACAAAACCTCTTAGTTCTACAAACATGCTAGATTCTAGATATAGGGTTCCAGAAATGAAACTTAATAAAAGTTTAAAAGGAAAAATATTCTACCTTAATGTGTCTAGAATCATACTAGTCAGAGTATACAAGTACAAGAATGTATAAGATAGGTATACATTCCTTATTAATCAAAATACAGAGGAAATAAACTTGAAACAACACAAGTAACAAGTATAGAATCATTTAACCTAAAGAGAAGTGTATCCAACAAAATTGTATAAAGGACCCTTGATTTATAATTTCAAGAAAGTCTATGTTACCCAAACCAGGGTAAGCCCTCGATATGAATATTAGAATCTGTCTTTCTATACCTTCAAGCCCTCTAATATTAAGTTATTCAGCAACTATCTCTTCATATCCATAGAAGTCCTTGAACTTTAAGGTAGTCGTCACCTCTGTCTTCCTATCCCTAGAAGCCCTCTCACTTTATGGTAGTTGGAACCTCTGTCTTCCTATCCTCGGAAGTCCACAATTGCACACAGTAACTATCGGAGTCACACGAAGCAAGCTGAACAAGATATATAGTACACACAAAGAATGAGAGTATCTATCTCTAGAAATCACTTCAACAACATGTAATCTCTGGATTTATAGATCCATAATGAGCTCGTTCAAATGAGCTTATATTTATAGGCACTTCTCCAAAAGTTGGCTCCATCCTCCAACAATCATATTTTTACTTGAATTTTGGAGGGACTTGTACATGTGTCACTCAAACAATATCTTGTTAGAAACAGATTGAATGACATAGTTTCATAACTAATACAATGGTAAGAAAAATATGGTTGCTTAACCAAGTCCATTTTTCAGAGTCTATGGAAAAATAAAGTTTGGAGTCTAAGAAAATAAACATTCACAGTCTATATTACATGGATATTTGAATTTGTTTTTTCAAGGAATTTGTAATTATAATTCTATAGATTTCAGAGTCTAAATTTTTAGGAATTTAGAATCTCAATTTCAAAGATTTCATAGTCTTAATTTCAGAGAATTCGGAATATGAATTTTGAAGAATTCAAAGTATGAATTCTAAGGAATTTGGTACCTGAATTCTGAGGAATTTGGAGTCTGAATTCTATGGAATTTGGAATATGAATTTTAGAGAACTCAGAGCGTGAATTTTAGAGAATTCAGAATACAAATTTTAGATAATTTGGAATAAACATTTATAGGAATTCCGAGTCTGAATTCAGAGAATTAGGAATATAAATTCAGAGGAATTTGGAGTTTGAATTCAGTGAATTCGTAATCTGAATTCAGAGAATTGGGAATCTGAATTCAGATAATTCAGAATTTGAATTCAGCGAATTCAGAATCTAAATTTAGAACCTAAAAATATAATACTCTATATCTACATATTTATATGATTATAAGGTTTTAGATATGAAAATGAATATTACACATATAAATAAAATGAGTTATATTTAGAGAAACTAAATCATGAAAAATGAAAACAATGGTAAGGAGAAAATTTCCTTGGGAAGGAAAATTTTATTTAATAAGATAAATCTTACTGGAAATGAAATTTTCCTTGAGATAGAGTGTTTGTGATTTTCAAAACATAAAGGAATGGAAAGTTCATAATTAAATCTTATTGACTCAACAATCTCCCCCTTTTTGGAAATCACAAGCATCCTTATGAAAAATAATATAAGGACATTGAATCCTTATGGACATGAAAATAAAAACATATCTCCCTTTTCTTATGGATCAAAAGAAATAAGACAAAATCCCCCTTTGGCTTTAGAATCACTAAGGATCATATTCTTGATTTCCAAAATAATATTTTTCATTTTATTGCATTCGAAAAACTTCATTGATAAGAACCTTCATCTTGATAAACTTCCCGTTAATTAGTGTAATCTCTTCTTTACATGGTATTCTTTTTTTCATTCCTTTTTCCTGATTTGTGATTTTCAAAAAGAAATATATGGAATGGAAAAGCAATGCTACCTGAAAAATTAGTACAAAACAAGAAAATATATGGAGAATAACGAAAATTTAATTAATTTTGACAGAATTTGAACAATGAGGAAAATAAAACAAAAGATCGAAATGGAATTAATTAATCCTTCTTTCTCCTTCGGAATCAGCTTCTTCATAATATATTTTATCTTCTTCAGTTCCTTGTGATCTTCTTCTATATGCTTATGTAAATGATCATGATCTTCACCATTCTTCTCTAAGGATTTAATTTTTTCTTCTTGAGCATTAGGATATTCTGCCTGAGATTTGAACAATTCATCTTGCTTACCAAGCTTCTCTTCAATCAAAATTATGAGATCCCTATCTCTCTTCCAATTCATGGCCACCGAATTAAGCTTGGCATTCAGATCCTTAACTTCTTTCCTATAAGTAGTATTTTATAGGCTTAACTTTTCCTCAAAACTATTTGTATGATCCTTTATCTTCCCATATTCATTTTCAAAAGCATCCGTGACATTATCATGAAATTCATTAGAGATTCTCATTTCTTTGATTGTCTTCTTTTTCCAGCTTGTAATCATCTTGCAAGATCTTTTAGGAGCCTCATAACAAATGAGGAAGGTTTTTAAATATATCTCTAGTGGGACACATTTGTCCATAACCATGAAAACTGAATTTGATTTTTGATTTATCGTATGTCGAAGAATTTGGCATCTTGAGTCTATCTTGTGAATAAGGGAATAGTTCCAACCGACTTTTTTAATGACTGAACAAAAAAATCATGTCTAAGGGAAGATGATTTTGAATCGAAGTGTTTGGTTGGTGAGGATTATTTTTCTATGTCTTCAAATTTCCTCATTAATGAAGCAAAAACATCTTTCTTCTTCACCACATATTTACTAGGTGTATCTACTGCCACCATCTTTTTCTTATCAGCTTTCAGAATGATGTATTATTATTTGGGAGATTCATGCTCACTGTTAGATAATTGAACAAATTTATCTTCCTCAACATCCTTTTTCTATGCATCAACCACTCGATCTTTTAGATGAATGAAGTCATGATTACTGCTTTCATCATCTATTATATTATTCACTTCTTCCTGACCATTCTCTTCATTCCCTGGTGTAGCAAGTTTTGAGGACTCAGCTTGGGAAGTCAGGGTCGATAAATTAATATAGCTTCTTTCTTATCATGGTAATCATCAACTTGCATTATGATATCATAAGTTTCATTCCCTTCTTCTTATTCTTCTTCTATTTCCTCTTCCTGAGTAATTTCATATTCTTGTTTTGGATCCAGAATCACCGCCTTTTTTCCTGGAGTCTCATAAAGTGGTTTTATCAAAAAATATTTTGGCACTAGAATTTGTTTAGATGATTTCTCAGTATCTTTAAGAAATGATCGTACAATCTCAGCCTCAGACATCTTCTTCTTTTTATTCTTCTCTTTCTATTTCTTCTCAACATCTTCTATATCCTTTCATTTTAAGGATTTAGCCTCAGCAGGATCTAAGACAAACTAAGGCTCCCCTTCCTTCCTGTTTTTCTTATCCTCTCTCCACTAAGCCACTACTTCATCAGGGTAGGTTTTTTTCTTCTTTGGCTTCAGTGGTGCTGACTGAGTTTCCTTATCCACATGGGTTTTTTCTTTTCTCTTCTGGTTCCTTAGACTTTATCTTCCTTCCACCTTTCTTAGAGATTTCATAAATGTCCAGATTCTTTGAAAAATCTTCCACTACTTCTTCAGATAGATCATAAAATTCTCATGAATCACTAGAAAAACCAACTTTCATATCCTTAAGGTATCATCACACAACAACATTAACTTGTAATTTCTTATCTTGGAACTACATGGAATTTTGAAAGATTCTGAACAAAGAACTATAATAATTGATAGAATAGCTGGATACATAATGATTTGAGATTTGAGATTTCTATTCTTGATATTACCAATCGTCACCGGGATATATTAAACCAAGTTTGTCATTCGGAGGTTCAACATGAAATCAAATATATATATATATATATATATATCACCCTTCTTCATAGTATCCTTATGCCCTTTACATGGAATTATAAAGCCTTGAACCCACAATTCCGGAATATGTATGTTCGTAGACAGTTGAACAATCTTCAGAGTCTTAACTCCTTTAATGTTAAGAAACTCTATAGCCTTTTCCTTATCAAAAGTTCCTGATACATTTAGTAATTTGTGAGTATATAATTCTTCTTCTCCTTCATAAGGAATTCCAATCAGACTTACTACCTTATCGTAAGAAAGAGAGTAGTTCTTTCCATAGCACTTAAAAGAAAACTTTTCTCTGCCTTCTTCTTGGAAGAAACATGTTGCCTCACAGAACTCAATCAATATGTCCGGATAGACCGGATCCTGCTCTCTTTGTTTCGATACACATACACTATCCCAACAATTCAGCTTGACATTATTATATATAATAGAGTCATACTTATCATAAATCTTTGGATCGACCAACCTTTCTCTATATATCTACCACTCAGATATTTCCTTAATATTTAACATTTCCTTCTGAGGAGAGGCTTCAGAAGGCATTCAGAACTGAGGAAACATTTGAAGATTCAGAACGACCTTATGTACAGAGACACAACTTCATCGTGCAATAACATGAAAAATCGATGTGGGAAAACCATTGGGAGGGATTTATATAAGCGATTTAGGTGACGGTTCAACTACCATGGTTGATCCAATGGTTGAAAATATTTTGATCAAATCTGACGGTTGATATGATAATCGAAGAAGAATTTGATAGGTTTCGATATTTTGAGGTTTTTAAGGTAAACATTAGGATTTAAGAAAAAGTGATTCCAAAAAAGTTTCTTAAACAAGATAAAAATACCAACAATTAAAAAGATGGTTACAAAAACATATGAAAGAAAACATACCTTCTAGATTTTTGGAAAAATTATTTGAAATGAGGAAAATTCTTCTTGGCTATGAAAATTTGGACTACGAAAAAATTTTGATTATGAAAAATTTTGACTACAGAATAATTTTGACTAAGAAAAATTTTGACTACAGAAAAAATTTTACTATGGAAAAATTTTGACTACTAAAAATTAAATTTTGAAAAAATTTGATTACAAAACAATTTGACTAATAATAAAATGTAATCCCCCTATGAAAATGATTTTCTTACTATTAGGATATAGGATTCAAAAAGAAATTAATATGAAGGATTACCTTGAGTTTATCATTCCTAACTTCTGTTTAATATATTCGAATCTATCATAGGGTAAATATTTCGTGAAAATATCAGCAAGTTGATCTAGTGTTCTGATAAATTGAAGAATGATATCTCATTTTTGTGTGTGATCCCTAAGAAAGTGATGACTAATGTCTATGTGTTTTTCATGAGAGTGATGTAAATGGTTTTTACTTAAGGAAATGGCATTAGTATAATCACACATTATCTATGTTTTAGAAAAACTCATACCATAGTTTGTGAGTGTGTGTTGCATCCACAAAACATGAGCACAACAACTTCCAGCTGCTATATATTCATCTTCAGAAGAGGAATGTGATACTAGGTGTTGCTTTTTTCCTTGACCAAGAAACTAATGAATATTATAAGAAATTAAAAGTTCCATATATACTTTTCCAGTACATTCTACATCCACCAAAGTTAGCATCAGAGAAACTTTTTAAAACAAAATCATTCACCGAAGAATAAAAGAGTCCAAAATCTATGGTTCCATTTAAGTATCAAAGAATCATTTTCCCTGCCTTTAAATGATATTCCTTCAGATCAGATTAATATCTTTCATATAAGCATATTGAAAACATTAAGTTTGGATGAATGGATGTCATTTAAATTAGACTTCCTATCATACCCCTAAAATATGTTTGGTCTAATGGTTTCCCAGCTTTATCAAGATCATGTGAATTTGAGGAACCAATGGGAGTACATATACTCTTAGTGTTTTTATATACATACTTTTAAAGAAGAACTTTAATATATTTATGTTGGGATATATAAATTCATTCTGGTTTTTTAAGAAATTTGAAAACTAAGAAAAAATGTTAACTCACCCATCATACTCATTTCGAACTCATATTTAATTAGATCTGTAAAGGAATAAGTTAAATATTGTTGATTTGAACCAAATGTAATGTCATCAACATAAATTTTAACAATCAAAATATTTTATTATATTTCTTTATAAAAAGGGTTGGATCAACATTTCCTTTAACAAAATTGTTTTAAAGCAAAAACCTTGTAAGTATTTCATACCAAGATCTAGGAGCTTATTTAAGTCTATATATAACTTTGGTAAGTTTGAAAACATGTTTAGGATTTTTTTTATCTTCAAAACTAGGAGTTTTTTCAACAATAACATCCTCTTGAACATCACCATTAAGGAAATCACATTTAACATCCATTTGAAAAAGTTTAAAGTTAAAGAATACTACAATGGAAAGTAGAATATGAATAGATTCAAGTATAGATATTGGGGAATAGGTATATTAATAGTATATTCCTTCTTGTTGATTATAGATTTTAGTAACCAATCTACCTTGATTTATTACTATGATTCCTTTTTCATCTCACTTTTTTCTGAATACCCATTTTTCTCCAATAAAAGAAGTTTCCTTAGGTCTTTCAACCAAGGTCCATAATTTCTTCCTTTCAAATTCATTTAGCTCATCTTGTATAGATTTCATCCATTCATCTTCATCTAATGATTCATCAGTGATTTTAGGGTTCAAATAGAGAAGGTAATGGTAGATGTTCTACTTCATTTATTAAGAAACTTCTAGTCCTTACATATTTATTTACATCACCAATGATACAATCACTAGGATGATTCTTAAGAAGCAACTGATTAGGGTTTTGTTAAACCTGTTCATCAACATATGGTTGGAAATCTTCTGGGGTAAATTCTTCAGAAAAATTTTCTTGAATATTTTCCTTATTATAAAGATCTTCTATCTGGGGTTGATAATCAGTTTTTTAAAACATAATAGAAGATGGAGGTTGAGTTTGTCTAAGAAACAAGTGATCAGTTTCATCAAATTTAACATGTACTTTTTCTTCAATAGTGCAAGTATTTTTATTGAAAACTCTATATAACATAGAAGTTGTGGAGTATCATAAAAAATTTCCTTCATCGGATTTAGGTTTGAATTTATGTAGATTATCATTAGTATTCAAAATGAATACTTTCAAGCAAAAACTTTGATGTAGGAAAGTATTGGTTTTCTACCATTCCATAACCCATAAGGGGTTTTATTAAGAAAAGGTCTAATAAAAACTCAATTTATAGTATAACAATAAGTACTTACAACTTCATCCCAAAAATGTTTAGCTATAGAATATTCACTCAACATGGTTCTTGTTATCTCCTGAAGAATTCAGTTTCTTATTTCTATAACACCATTTTTTAGGAGATCTTGGTGCTGAGAAGTTATGAGTAATGCCTTTTCTACTACAAAAAGTTTCAAAATCATAATTTTGAAATTCTCCTCCATGATCACTATGAATAGTTATCAATGGAATATTTTTCTCATTTTTTACTTGGGCTCTAAAAATTTTGAAATAAGAAAAAACTTCAGATTTCTTTTCTAGAAAATAAACCCTCATAAATCTAGTGTAATCGTCAACTAAGACAAATACAAAATATTTGCCTCCCATGATTCCAATTTGTGTTGGACCAAAAACGTCCATATGCACCAACTATAATGCATGAGTAGTTGAGACATCACTTACTGATTTAAAACTTGATTTATGTTGCTTTATATATTGACAAGGATCAAAAGCTTTTGAAAAACAAAATCTAAGCTCTGGTAGATTATAAAATAGTTTTTTCGTAGAGAGTTTGCATAGGTTTCTAAGGTTACAGTGTCCTAACCTTATATGACATTACCAAGAATGATCTTCCATTTCACTAAGACAAGGTAGATCTTGGATCCTAAGGTCTTCTATGTTTAGTCTATATACATTCTCTTGCCTATGGGAAGAGAGAATAAAATCATCCTTGGAAATGAGTACTTAGCACTTTTTGTTCCTAAAAATCACAAGGTAACCTTCATCACATAATTTACTTATGCTATTAAGGTTGTGCTTAAGTCCCTTAACAAATAAAACATTAGAAATCAATGTTTTTACAAGAAGAATAATGTTACCTATACCAATAATTTCTCTCTTAGCATTATCTCTAAATGTTACTTTTCATCTTTTCGTCTTGATAATATTTTCAAAGAAATTGTTGTTACCAGTCATGTACCGAGAACATCCACTATCCATGTACCATGTATTTTTGTTGGTACTTTCTTTAAGTTCTTGAAAATTTGAGTGTTAGAAGTTTGGAACCAAAAAATTCTTGGATCTAGAAACTTCAGAAACAAAATTTTTTGGAATCCATATTTTCTTTGAAAAATATGCTTTATGAAATCCTAAAGACTACATTTTGTTTAAAGAACAATTTTTTCCCAATGCCCACCACACTGACATTTAGTGCAGAATGGAGAACTTTAAAGAGAAAAATAATTGTTACTAAAAATTGGTTTTTAATGAGTATAACCAAATCCAGAATTATTCCTTAGAGGCTGAATTTGGGAATACATCTTATCAGAGTTTTCCTTACCTAAGGTAAAGTTTTACAAACACTTCCTCAAGGAAGATATTCCTATCTTTAGTATAATAACTATGTTTTTATCCACAGGAAAATTAGTTTTTTCACTAGATTTGGTCTATAAAATATTTTTCTTAGAAATTTCTTTTTCTATTTACATATAAAGTTTATCCTTTTAGGAATTAAATTCCTCAAGGGTTTTTAAAATACTTTAAAAATCATAAATTTTCTTATCGAGATCATTAGAAAGATCTGATTCTTCTTTATTAAGAATAGATATTCTACAATTTTCTTTATCAAGCGTTTAATTGACTTTAGAATTTTCATTATCAAGGAGCTTAGAAAACCTAGAAACTTCTTCATAAGTAGGTAAAGTTTTATCTTCATCAGAAAAAGATTATTAATCTAAAGATTAATAATATTTACTATCAATATAATTAGAGTTCAAGGATACATTGGTTATAGATTCATCATTGTGTACCTTGTCCATTAGACAACAATTTTCAATAGGAAATATGGATAGTAAACCATGTTTATTCTTACCAGAAGATTCATACTCTGAGGATTCATTAGAAGAGACTCAACCATTGGAACTCTAGGAGTTGTTGGATTTTAAAACATTCTTAGTTTTATCTTTGAAGTACTTCTTTCAATTTCTCTTAGAATTATTTTCCTTTCTATCCTTTTTCTTAATCATAGGACAATCTGGACTTATATGCTATACTCTTTGGCATTCATAAAAAGTGACTTTAGTGTCTTTCTTGTCCTTTATTTATTTCTTCTTATATCTAAAATTAAATTCTTTCTTCCCAACAATCTTGTTCATCCTTCGAGCAATATTAGCAAGATCATTCTCCGAATGTTCACTTTCACATGATTTTGATAAAACAGTGACTTTATTTGACTTAGATTTTGTAACCCATTTAGGAGTCTTGACATTAGTAGTAGTAAAGGATACACTTCCATTTACATCCTTCATATTATTTAGATCAGCATCTCTTTTCACTCATTCCTCAAGTTGAATAAGAGTTCTAAAAATCTCTTCATGAGTAATCTCAGATACTTTCCCATTCTCGTCAATAACAGTTCTCTTAGATTCCCATTCATTATTAATGATATATATAATCTTGTCCACAAGTTCCTCATCATCTAAACCTTTCTTATCCATGGATTGTAAACTGTTAACAATAGTCATAAACCATTGTTTCACCTTACACACTATTTCCCCTTAAGGAAATATAAATTCATGATATTCTTCTCTAAGCATAGCTCTTCTAGTTTCTATAACCTTGGATGTACCAAAATGAGTAACCTTTCATTTCTTCCAAATATAATTTGCATCTTTAAAAGAAGAAATCTGACTATATATATTCCTGGTCATGGAATACAACAAAGTATTGGGTACCTTGTAATGTAGTTTATATTATAATTTTTCATGATTATTAAAAGTTCTGACTTCCTTATTAGGAATCTTGAAATCTCCAATAATCATAACAAATTTGTCTACTCCGGTATTAATAACAAAAGTATTCATACAATATCTCCAATATTCATAATCATTCCCATCAAATATAGGAGGTTTAGTATGATTAAGATTGTCAGTCGAACCAACATTCATTCCTGCCATCTAAAAGAAAATATCTTTCCACGGAAACTTGTTAATAGGAAATGTTTGTAAACAAGGAGAAAAATCATAAGCAAAGAAAGATAAGAACAATGAAAACTTGAGAAAGAAAACATATATGTGAATATAAGTATTTCAGAGACCTCCTATGATTACAATTATAGGAATGAAATATAAATTTATGTTCTCAATATACAAGAGGGGGTGAATTGTTTACTTTTAAAATTAATTTGGAACCTTTAATGTTGTTATGAAACATTAATTTTTATCATTAAGGAAAACTATGTTTAACAAAGTTAAACAAGGTAAATTCACAAAACCACTCTGTTCTACAAACTTGCTAGATTCAAGATATATGGTTCCTGAAATGAAACTTAAGAAAAGTTTACAAATAAAACTATTCTACCTTAAAGTGTATAAAATTATACTAATCAGAGTATACAAGTAAAATAAAGTATAATATAGTTATACATTCCATATTAATCAAAATGTAGTGGAAATAAACTTGAAAGAACACAAGTAATAAGAATATAATCTTTTAACCAAAATAGAAGTGTATCAAACAACCTTGGATAAAGGTCCCTTGATTTATACTTTCAAAAAAAGTCTGCCTTACCCACACCAGGGTAAGACCTTGATAGGATTATCAGAATCTATCTTGTTATCCCCGCAAGCCCTCAAACTTTAAGGTAGTCGACACCTCTATCTTCCTATCCCCAGAAGTCCTAGAACGTTAACATAGTCGGAACCTCTGTCTTCATATCCCCGGAATCCCTCAAACATTAAGGTAGTATGCACCACTGACTTCCTATCCCCAAAAGTCCTCAATTGCACACAGAAACAATTAGAGTCTCACAAAGAAATCTGAACAAGATGTTCAGTACACACAAATCATGAGAGTCTCTCTCTCTAGAAATCACTTCAATAGCATGTAATCTCTAGAGTTATAGATCTTTAATGATCTCATTCAAATGAGATCTTATTTATAGGTACTTCTCCAATGTTCGGCTCCCTCCTCCAATTGTCATATTTTTCTATTAATTTTGGAGGGACCTACACGCCTGTCACTCAATAAATGGTTAGTTAGAAACAGATTTAATGACATCGTTTCATAACTAAAACAAGGTTAAGAAAAATTTGATTGCTAAAACAAATCCATTTTTCAGAGTCTATGGAAAAATAAAGTTCAGAGTCTAAGAAAATAAACATTAGAATTATATATTTCATGGATATTCAGAATCTAGTTTTCATGGAATTTAGAATCAGAATTCTATAAATTTCAGAGTCTATATTTTGAGAAATTTGGAATCTGAATTTCAGAGAATTCAGAGTCTGAATTTCAGAGAATTTGGAATCTGAATTCTAATGAATTCAGAGTCTGAATTATAAGGAATTCAGAACCTGATTTTTTCAGAAATTCGGAGTCTGAATTCAGAGAATTCAGAATGTGAATTCAGAGGAATTGAGAGTCTGAATTCAGAGAATTCAAAATCTGAATTCAGAGAATTTGGAATCTGAATTCATAGAATTCAAAATCTGAATTCAGAACCTGAAAACATAATACTCTATTTCTATGTATTTATAGGATTCCTAGTTTTTTGATATGAAACCGAATTTTAAACATAGAAATAAAATGAGGTAGATTTGGAGAAACTAAATCATGAAAAATGAAAACAAAGTTAATGAGAAAATTTCCTTGGGAAGGAAAATTTTCCCTAATAAGATAAGTCTTATGGTTAATGAAATTTTCCTTGAGATAGAGTTCTTGTGATTTTCAAAACATAAATGAATGGAAAAGTCATAAGTAAATCTCATTGACTCAACATAAACATCAATATACACAACATGTGAGTTGAACACATGTCATTTAGAGGTTTCTAAAAACCAACTCATGTTGTCTTTATATGTCTTTGTACATTATCCTACTCATTTACTAACCCCTGTATAGGTGGTCGAGTCCATGTTTAAGTAAATGGTGCATCACTGGTCATGTCCTTCTATCCATGTATGTTTACCATGCAATGTACATGTTGAGTAGTCACTAAGGTACTACATGGAATGTGACCAGGTCACATGGTGTTTGAAACTTAACTAAAATTAATACCCTCCCGTTGTGGATATGGGGTCCCGCATTACATGTTATACTTAAATACACATCATTTTGATTGTGATTTTTTAGTTATGTTGCATATTAATCTACATCATCCACCATGTCTCTTGAGCCATCATCCTATTAATAATAAGTAGATCTAGGGTTTTCCAAGCCTTTCCTTTTCCACTAGCTTGGATTTGGGTCCTTAATCTTCTCAAAAATCCATCTGTTGAGCCGTTTGTTCTTTTCAGTTAAAACCAGGCAGAATAGAACCCAATGATTTATATGATCCACCTATAATCATCCAAAACAATCATTATAAATCAATGACATCAACACTCACGAACATCACCCATTTTTTTATTCTTTTTGTTGAAAAATAGTCGTGCAATGATCGAATAATCAGTATTCAATGAACCATGGTCCAAAATAAATGCTCATGAAGAGTGTGTGAAGAATAAGGAAAGAAATAAATATCCCATGAAAAGTGTCAAAAAAAACCATTGTATTTGTTAATTTTTCCTTGATACATCATCATAGAAGAAGAAAAAATATATAAAAATGAGGGCAAAAAACAAATAAAATTTCATATAATTAATTCTATTGTTTATTTGGGAATAAATTATGTTCATATAATTAACACATGTGAATCTAGGATTATAAAATGGGATGAAAAAAAATCAATATCCTAGAAAGATTTTATAATTCTCATGTATGAATAATGGTTTTATGTTGCTATTGTTTACAAGATCCACGAACTATGTTGGCACAATGATCCATGATACGGTTGAGATCCATCATTGTTCACCAAGAATACACTCCAAAGGTCTTCTATATATCTATAATTTAAAGGGGAAACCATGAGGATTATCTCATAAACATGTATTCAAAGGATATATGATCCCTATATCAATCCAAATAAATTAAATAAATTTAATTAATTTATATTATTAATTTTGTACCCATTATGACTTTTCACAAACTATACATGCTGAAAAAGGCTATGCCGCACCTATAGTAAAAATTTCATTCTAAACTCAATGGTTTCCTTAGGTTTCAGATCCAGACCAACTTTTGGTAGTTATTGAAAATTTTCAGGAAAATTATGACCACATTATATTTAAAATGTTTAAACATTAATTCCTAGAAAACCAAGCCTCGGAATCAATTGTCGTCTTAGAAAATGTTATTGAAAATAAAACATATAATTTCCAAAAATAATACCTCGAAGATATGAGTAATTAAAAATATAATGTACTAAATTCTAAGAATAGTTTTGTGTATAGAATTGAAAACACCACCATAATTTCAATTTCATACTAATCAATACCAAATAAATTGAATACTATGAAAATCTATAAATTTTAGGAGTGGTACAACTACTTTTTCATAGTACTATACAGTGAGAGGAAGATTTATGTGTAGGAATCCAAACATCATTCTTGTAATCCTCTAGGAAAAAGTGGAATAGGATATAAATAAATATAAAAATCATAAAGATGATGTATTTTATGTAAATATTATCATGATTTAATATTTTTACAATGAACTATAGAAAATTTATGACTAAAGAGATGACTTTAAAATGCTATTTCATATAAATGATTTATAGCTTTTGAGGGAACTATATTAAATATGGGTGGTATCAATTTTACTATATAGGTGTAAGATATAATACAAGAATCAAATAGGACCACATGTAATCTATATGATTGAATAAATTGATTAAATACAGTCCCTTGGGTTCAGAATAAACAAATAACAAGAGACTGATTTCATTCTTACCTCTTTACCACCCAACATATCGAATTTTTTGTTAATTATAACATGAATAACATTGAAAGGTTTTTCAAAGACATAATCAAATTAGTAAGTCATGAAAATAATGGCATAAAAATGATATCTCTTTATTATTTATGGTGAAAAAATGAAGAAGGGCCAGGATAATGGGTCAATTTTTAAACCTAATCCAAAAGCACCATTTCATAATCCTTCCAAGAATCCAAAGACAAAAGGGGTGAGAAATGATGATGATTTTTTTGCAATGTATATAGTTTGAAAGGCTATAGGATGGAAAATTACATTGTTGGGAAGAAAAAATAAGGTGATGTTTCTAGATCAAGTATAGTCTTCATTGAATGTAGTCTAAATTGATATAAAAGATGCATATGGAATACAATTTGTGTCTCTGATATTTGTATTCAAACATAGTTACCATGTATATTTCATATGATTACCAAGGTAAAGGATGATATGTGTCTTTAAATGGTGTGATAAAAGTATCATTGGTAGGGAGATATTATCATATGACATTTCATTAAAGATTGATTATTGTTTAAAACAAATATTTTTATGTTCTTTTTGTATGAATAAACATTGTATCATTGTTGAGTTTGGAATCTATGAGATTTTATTTCGTTTTTGAAAATAAATTTTTCCTCTTTTGTAAGGAGATCATTTTTATTGTTTGATACGTCTTAAAAATGCACATTATATAAATGAAAATGTAACATATATGTTATAAATAAATGATTAATACAATGAAATTGTCTCATACAATACCAACATATAGAACATTAGTATTGGTCTTGTAGATGAAAATCATTTAAATAAATTACATCATAGAGGGAATTTTTACTTCATTAAGTTAGAAAACATTTATCTATTCCATACATGACTAAAAGGGAGAATTCTTATATCATTATTCCTTGGGATGAGAGTAAGGGATAATAACTATTTTAATTTATTAAAAATGCTATATGTTTTCAATTTTTAGTATAGGTGAGGAAGGGGTTTTTGTACATCATTAATTTTACTGTAGAGTATAATAGGTAGGGATATATCTACTTAATGAGGTATAATTTATATTCCCTTTAAATAATTAATAAATAATATCATGAAGTATAAAACCTTCAAGATAGGAAGATTAAATCACTCCACTCATACCATGGGTAATACTATATTAACAAAGCATTCATGGATCAAATAATATAGTTTGGGATAGTATCCCAACTCACTCCTCCTTGTAAACCTTAGTTTAATGGTTCCTGTAAAAGGTATAATTATATGTTTCCAGAAATGGTTATATCAATGATGTGTCAATAAATCTTTCTATCTTTTTTTAGATGAATTATAGATCGAATAATACACACTGAAGTGAGTACTAATTAAGGAATCATCTGGTATTTTATGTGAGGTATGGTATGTAAGAAATCCCATATTTTCTCATATACATTTATGGGGATTGGTAATAATATTCCATACTATACATAGTGAAAATTTACAATCTTAAAGAAGATAGTTTATTGGAATAGGTTATACAAAATATATTAATGTATTTTACAAATAAAACACTTCAGATAGAAAAGTAATTGCATAAATACATTCCATATGTCACGACCCATCCCCCGGGGCCTATGTTGTGACTAACCCCAAACCTAAATTCCATAGGCCAGGGGCTTCCGACTAGCACCAAAGGCATATTCCCTAAAACTGGGAAGGAATTACCTTTATAACCTGTAATCAAAAGCAACCAACCAGACAACAAGATACGAATTCAACTCAACTGTATAGAAAAAAGAGTGCTGAAAGTAAAAAGGGGCTGGAATACAAGCCTAACAGTAATAGTACAAGTACAACCGGAATACAATACAACTGAAAAAAAAAGAAGGGAAGCAACTGGTTCATCCTCCGGGTTCCTACCTATAGGGTATGTATAGATCTCCTTAACAACACTCCACATCCACTTGTCTCCTCTGCGTACCGACATGCAATTATGTCCACCTCCGAGCACCGTCCAGTCCTGGTACTCTCAACCTCAATTAGTTTTTGTCTGTCATTTGCATCCAACACAATAAGGTGTAGGAATATCCCATGTAGGGGTGAGTATAACGATACTCAGTAGGGACCCCAAGACCCTCAAGGTCTCACAAAATCCACAAAGGATAAACCACAAAGCAAGAAAACCAGTGACAACCCGACTTAAGTATATGCCCATAAATATACCTAAGTTATCAAGTAAACCCATCTCTATCATGAGGAAAACACAGAGTCTAACCCAAAAGCCCAAATCTCAACTGTTCCACAGAGTAAGGAAAACCACAAAGGTAAGTACCACACAGGTACACCACACAGAATAATACCACCAAGGTATTACCCCGAAGGAAAGTACACATAGGTACGAACTCAGCTCACACCAGGTATAACTTAGTTATGGTAGAAGAGATGATTAGTTATAGCTACTAAATCATATTACTCTATTAAGAGGCTCCACTGATAACCTACACAGAATATCTAGGAGTTTACCCACACTAGATTGCTTGGAGCTGACCCACACAGGATTGCTAGGAGCTGACCCAAACAGGATCACTAGTAGCTGACCCACACAGGATCGCTAGGAGCTGACCCACAGAGGATCGCGAGGATCTGACCCACACAAGTTCTCTAAGAGATGACCCATATAGGATCTCTAGGATCTGACCCACATAGGATCTCTATGAGCTGACCCATAGAGGATCGCTAGTCAGTCTTCTTAACACAACCAGCTACTAGGTTTCCGCACTAGGCTTGCTCATCTCCGGGAGAGTCCGCTCCCCAATCCACTGTTCGATATTCCAACTACCACAAAGTCCCAGGAAGAAGTACGTAAGAGGACCGCCACATCATAGGGTTCTCAACACAATAGACGGTGTGTCAATCGGACTCCCTGTCAGTGAGTTATTACCCTTTTAGTCCTGAGGGCCCGGTTGGATTGGTGCTCGATCCTACCCGACTATACCCCATCCTTATCCAAATATCTAATGGGATATACTAATGGTTTTGTCTCTCTCCAAGGTTTCCATTACCGCTAACGGTTCGTCAAACAGATGTTTGGTGCCAAAGTTATGGCCAAAAGAGCATAAAAATGGGTCGAAGTGGGTTCGGGTTCGGTCTGACCCGGTCAAACTGACCTGACCCCACCTGCTAGGTCTGACCAGGACTGTTGGGCTGCCCAAAATTCCTCGAGGAGCCGCAGAGGGATACGGGGGTTCAGTCGCGAATGACGTGAGGCCGCAGAACGGCTCTGCCACAGGGCAGCTCGGTCGCGGGCGGTGCAAGGCCACATGACCGCTCGGCTACGAGGCGGTTCGGCAGCAGGTGGCGGGAGGCTGCGGGGCGGCTCAGACGAGAGGGTCAAGGCCGTGGGGCGGATCGGCTGGAGGTCGGAGGTCACGGGGTGGCTCGGCTGGAGAGGCTCTGCCGGGAGGGTGGAGGTCGCGGGGCGGCGGGGCACCGTGCCTTCGTCGATGGTTCTCGAGCTCCACCGGTGCCAACTCCCGGCACTGATTTCCATCGCCAAAGTCATATTCTTTCATTGCGTAGGATACACCATTCAAGAAGAATGACGGAGGGGTCATTCCATGTTTGTTTGGCCCACACCCTCCGCATTAGAGCGATAGCAAGCGGCTCAACAAAAATATGAATGAGGAAGGTCAAAATCAAAAATTTCATATGAATCATGGATCAAATCGTTTTGGTTGATCCATATCCGCCATGTATTCAAATAATGAGGAATTTAATCTAGAAATTAGAAGAATTCAATAACAAACCCTACCTCATTCATTTGATTCACTGAAGATTGTCTCTAGGGAAGGAGATGATGTCATTGGGAATAGACGGACGTTGGTGACTTCAGCATTTCCTCGATCTTCAGTTTGTTGACATTGAAGATGTTCCTCATAAACGAATGTATCGAGGAAGAAGTCGGGGTCGAAGACGACATTCTTCGTTGGTGTTCTTCAATGGAGAGCTTTCTCCCAAGGCTCCTTCCTCCCAATTCCACCAAAAATACAAGTTTCCAATTAAGTTGTGTTTCCCCAATTTAATTGTTGGCACAAATTTAGAATTGGATTAATTAATTACATTGAGTAGGTATAATTAATTAAGGGGGGTAGCACAAATTAATTGGGGGAGTTCAAGAGGTTGCTCCCCATTAAGAGGGTAGTTCAACGGGGGTTAAGGCTCGGGTGGTCCCCACCACCATAACCTCTCATGGGAGGTTAGGTTTAGTGGTCCCCACCTCTATAACCTCTCATGGGAGGTTTTTAGTTAAGGTGGTCCCCATCTATGAAATATCCACATGGGAGTTTTATAAGAAAATAAAAAAAATGTTACACTATTTTATTTTATTTTATTCTTTCACGAATATGTGAAAAGCTAACTTCCACCCTCGACCTACTGTGGTCGAGGTGAATGTCTCCTTAAGCGAATATCAATACTGCGAGTTCAATGGTGCCCTCGAATTTCAATTCCAATCACCGGTTCAAAAGTTAGAAAAACATGCTCGTAAGTTTACTGAACATACCTGAATAAAAGTTTAGAAATTTATTACGGGCACACTGGGCTTCAGAATCACACGCCGTCAATTTTCAAAGACTCGTAAAATTCCCATATATTAAAAAACATTACATGGAAATTCCAAGTCTTTACATTCTCGCCACCTCAGTGTTATTCATCCCTGTAAGCCACAACTCAAACTTGGTAAATAAGTGGGGGTATTGAGCATGCATCTCAGCCTCCCACTCCCATGTGCTCTCCTAGAGATTCTCGTGCTGCCGAAAAATGTGCACCAGAGGTATCGACCATCCACGAAGGACCCACTTTTGTCGATCCTAAATCTCAACTAGAACCTCCATAAAATTCGACCCATTGTTGATGTCCAGCTCTCCGTGGTTGATGATGTGAGAAGGGTCATGCACATATCTCCTCAACTAGGATACGTGAAAGACGTCACGCACCCAGTGCAACTGAGGTGGAAGATCTAAGTAGTGAGCTACCTATCCAACTCTATTGAGGACATAAAAAGGTCCAATGAACCTCAATTATACCTTCCCCCCTCCGCCAAATCTCCAAAATACACATTGAGGTGAGACTCGTAGAAAGATGTGGTCCCCATCCTTGAACTTTAGAGGTCTCTGTCTCCTGTCGGAATACGACTTCTGCCTACTCTGTGAAATCTTCATCCACTCCTGGATGATCTGCACCTTATCCATAGTAGCCTATACCATCTCTGGTCCCACTAGTGCTGACTCCCCTGGGTCAGTCCAGCACAAAGGTGATTTAAAAGGTTGCACGTACAACACCTTAAAAGGTACCATCCCAATGGTGGAGTGATAACTGTTGTTTTATGCAAACACTACCAATGGAAAGTGATCCTCCCAGCGGTGACCAAAGTCGAGGAAACATGTACATAGCAAGTCCTCGAGAGTCTGAATGGTCCGCTCAGTTTGGACATCCGTCTGAGGATGGAAGGCAGTGCTCAAATGAAGCTACACCAAAAAAGCCTCATGCAACCCCTTCCATAGTAGAAAAGTAAAACGTGCATCACGATCGGAGAAAATCGTTGAGGTTACTCCATTTAGCCTCACAATCTCTTGCACATAGAGGCTTCTTAAGATCTCTACTGAAGCCTGTACTCTGATCGGTAGGAAGTGGGCCAACTTGGTGAGTTGGTCAATGATCACCCAAATCGAGTCATTTCCCCCTAGATGTTTGTGGGAGTCCTGTCACGAAGTCCATGGACATCCCATCCCACTTCCACTCTGGGACCTCTAAATTCTAAACCAATCATGCGGGTGCCTAATGCTCTGCCTTCAATTGCTGACAAGTGAGGCACTGAGAGACAAATTTTGGAACTGCTTTCTTCATTCCCAGCAACCAGTGTTGTCGTCAGAGATCCTGGTATATCTTCACTACTCCTAGATGTACTGCTACAATGGATTTGTGAAACTCCTTCATCACTTCCTCCTAAAGCGACACTAGTACCATGGTACATACTCTGAAGAAGATTATGTTCTCCCCACATTCAGAAAATCCATCAGGTATATGTCCTGTGTATATCTGGGCATGTAGTGTATCATAGTCAGCATCCCCACACTGCACCTCCCTAACTCACTGAAGAAGTGGGGGAGTGACTGTAAGAGACTGAAGAAAAGATGCTCCATCCCAATCCCCAAAGGATATCTGCAAAGCGTCCAGCTGCTCTATCACCTCGCCTAGCAGGTGTATACCAGACCTCCTACTGAGTGCATCTTCTAAAATGTTCCCCATCCCTGGAGTATAGACTATCTCGAATTCATAGTCTTGGAGGAACTCAAGTCCACATCATTGTTTCAGGTTCATGTCCTTTTGAGAGAAGATATACCTATGACTCTTGTGATCCTAGTAGACTGTAAAACGTTCACCCATCAGATAGTGTCACCACATCTTTAAGGAAAATACCACTACTACTAACTCTATGTCATGGGTAGTGTAGTTCTTATCATGTTGTATCAGCTGTCTAGAACCATATGTGATCACTGGTCGCTCCTACATCAGGACACATTTGAGTCTAGTCCCTGATGCGTCGCAGTAGACTATGTACCCAATGCCCTCCTTTGGAGGCCTAAAGATGGGGGAACTAGTTAGCCTCTGCCTCAACTCCTGAAAACTCTTTTGGAATATCTCTGACCACACAAATGTTTTCCTCTTCTTCGTCAAGGCTGATAGTGGTGCTGAAACTCTGGAGAAATCAGGTACAAATCTCCAGTAGTATCCAGCCAGACCTAGGAAACTTCATACCTCTGTCACACTCCTGGGTGGATCCCAAGCATGTACCACCTCAATCTTCGATAGATCCACTGAAATTCCAGCCTCTGAGGTGACATGTCCCAGAAAATGAACCTCTCATATCCAAAACTAGCTCATCGAGATCTTACCATAAAGCGGGTGCTCTCAGAGTGTGTCTAGTACCACATGAAAAAGATAGGCATGCTCCTACTTAGTAGTTGAGTAGATCAAAATGCCATCAATGAAGACCACCACAAAGCGATCATGGTATGGCGGAAATATCATGTTCATGAGTCTCATGAACACTGCTGGAGCATTGGTTACACTGAATAGAATAACCATGAACTTGTAATGGTGGTACTGAAATCTAAAATTTTTCTTCTACACATCCTCATCTTGTACTCTGACCTTGTGATAGCCTGATCTAAGGTCTATCTTCGAGAACCACCATGCTCTCTTTAGCTGATCAAAGAGGTCTTCAATCCTCAGGAGTGGGTACTTATTCTTCATGGTCACATGGTTCAGGCACCTATAGTCGACACAATGTCTCAAGATCCCATATTCCTTCTTGGGGAATATAATTGGGGCACCCTAAGGAGAAACACTAGGTCGAATGAATATCTTCCCCTGCAAGTCCTCTAGCTATACCCGCAGCTCATGAAGCTCCACAGGATCCATCCAATTTGCTGGTGTAGATATCGGTGCAGTCTCGGGGTACAAGTCAATGTAAAATTCCTCATATCTGTGAGAAGGTAGACTCGAAACATCATCGGGGATGACAAATTCATACTGGTCCACCACTATAAGATAAGTCGGACTCTCCACATCAACCGCTCTGAGGGTAAGGCTAGCCAACTGATTAGTGATCGGTTTCACTCTCTTCCGGGTAAGTACATCCTATGTTAGAAAGGCTCCCTTCTTGCTAGTGAAGGTAAACCTGGTCCCATCTGTGTGGAAACACCACACTTTATGCCTAATACAGTCAATCTAAGCAAGGAGTGTAGATAACCAGTCCATACCCAAGATGATGTAGTAAGGCCTTGACGCTGCTACTAAGATATCACAGTCGAAGCTCTCGCCTCTTAGAGTAAGCTCACACTGCCATCACCAGTGCATAATCATCAAATCCGCTCCCTTATGAGTCTCTATATGTAAGGATCAATCCAACGGATCCATCAGAACCATTGAGATTCAAACAAGGGCAGTGGAAATAAAAGACCGATTGGCACCTATGTCTACAAGTACTGAAGCTAAGGTGGAGTAGACACATATCGTACTTCGTATCATCTCAGGAGCACCATGATCATAGGCCTCAGCTTCCTGGAGCTAAGCTCTCTTCTATCCACTTGCTTTCTATGGTCAGGGTGGATCTCCTGGTGGTGGTGGCGGTTACATCTTGAATCATCTCCCACCTCTAGCAGCATGACCAGCTCCTCTGCCACATCTGGCTGATCCCTATGGACCTCCTCGGTCGAACCTCTGTCTCTGCCTGGGCAGTCCCTCGACTGTTTTCTGATCATCCATATGGAGGTTCAGACAGTCATGAGCCATGTGACCTTGCTCGCCACATGTGTAACACTACCCACTCCTGGAATGAATGGATCTGCCTCGGGTGCCCCGCACAACTGACTCTAAATCCTGCGGTCATCCACCTGTAGGTCTAGTCCTCTTGGACCTCTATGACATGTTTTTTCTGCTAGCTGTAAAAGACTCTACTATATGAAAACTGGTGGTGGGTCTCGCTGCTAGAGATTTCTCAGCTAGGAAACTCTCCACTAAGAGGGCTCGCTCTGACACCCCCGCCTACATCGAGATGCTGAGTGAGATCATCGAATCCCTGACCTCTTGCCTGAGTCCATACTCAAAGGTCAGGGCCCTGATGAATGGGTCCTGCACCATATCTGTGAAGTAGCGTGATAGGTCAGTGAACCTCGCTGAGTACTGAGCCACAGTCATGCTGCCTTACTACAAATAAAGTAGCTCCTGAATGTGCACTGGGCGAAGAGTCACTGGAAGAAACTCTGCCTGAAACAGGTTCTCGAAGTCTTCATAGAGAAGTATCACCTCGTCGTGATCTAGGATCATCAAGCTCCACCATCTTCTTGCTTCTTCCTGTAGAAGGCTAGTGGCAAGGATCACCATGATATCGGCTAGTGTCCCTACCAGTCAGAAGACTCTCACTACAGCCTCCAACCAATCCTCAGCTGCCTGTGGATCTATCTCTCCCCTAAACCTGGGTGGCCTCTGGCACTATAACTCATGCAATGTGCTCAATAGGCATACACTCTCAACTGCTGGGGCTAGTGGCATCGGTGGCCCAATGGGTAATGGTACCGATGGTGCCTCCGCTGGTGCCTCTACTGGAAAGGGGCCCCTCACCGAAGCCTCGTCGCTCGTTGAGCTGTCAGTGCTTACAACTCTAAGAACCCTAGATGGATATCTTTGTGGAGGAATCCTGAAAATAAATAGGTGCACCATGGTCAATAAGTTACACCTGGTGAGATGACTCAAAGATATCACAAAGAAAACTCCTCAAAACAAACACGCAATCAGTTTTTTCATGCACTGAGTCGGAAAACAGAAGTCAGGGTCCTGGTGTATGGATACGTCAGTCGATGCACCAACACTAGATTCCTTAATTTGATAACCACACTCACTAAACTTAACACTATTTACATTAAAAAATAAATATCAGAGTCCTATGTTCTATAGTAGAATTCATTCCTCTGATACCAATTTTTCACTACCCGTCCCCCATGATCCGTTTTGTGACTAACCCCAAGCCAACCTTCCATAGGCCAGGGGCTGGAGACTACACCAAAGGTGTATTCCCTAAAACATGGAATGCATTGCTTTTATAACCTGTAATCACACACAACCAGGCACACAAAAAGATACGAACGCAAGTCAACTGTATATAAAAAAGAGTTCTAAAAGTAAAAAGGGGCTGGAATACAAGCTCAAAAGTAATAGTACAAGTATAACTGAAATACAATACAAATGAAGAAAAATAAAGGTATCTACTGGGTCATCTTTCGAGTTCCTACCTGAAGGGTAGGTACAGATCGCCTCCACATCACTCCACATCCACTTGTTGCCTCTGCGTACCAACATGTCATATGGTCCACCTCCACGCACCATCCAACCCTGGTACTCTCATCCTTGATCAGCGTTGTCCATCATCTGTGTCCAAAACGAAAAGTTGAGGGCATAGCCCATGCAGGTGTGAGTGTAACGATACTCAGTAGGGACCCTAAGACCCTCAAGATCTCATGAAATCAACAAAATATAAACCACAAAGCATGAAAACTAGTGACAACCCGACTTAGGTATATTCCCATACATATACCTAAGTTATCAAGTAAACCCATCTCAATCATGAGGAAAACACAGGGTCAAACCCAAAATACGAAAGCTCAATTGTTCCACAAAGAAATGAAAACCACATAGGTAATTACCACATAGGTACACCACATATAAGAATACCACCAAGGTATTACCATGAAGGAATGTACCACACTGGTACGAACTCAGATCACCCCAGGTATAACTTAGGTACGGTAGTAGAGATGATTAGTTATAGCTTCTAAATCATCATACTCCATTAAGAGGCTCTGTTGCTGACCTACACCGAATCTCTAGGAGCTGACCCACACAGGATCACTAGGAGCTAACCAACACAGGATCACTAGGAGCTGACCCACACATGATCTCTAGGAGGTGACCCACACAGGATCGCTAGGAGCTGACCCACAGAGGATCTCTAGGAGCTGACCCACACAGGATCGCTAGGATCTGACCCACAGAGGATCACTAGGAGCTGACCCACACAAAATCGCTAGAAGCTGACCCACATAGGATCGCTAGTTAGTTTTCTCGTCACAGCCAGCTACTGGGTTCCCGCACTGGGTTTGCTCATCTCCGGGAGAGTCTGCACCCCAAGACACTGGTTGATACTGCAACTGCCACGAAGTCCCACGAACAAGTATCTCAAAGGACTGCCAAGTCATAGGGGTCTCAACGCAACAGATGGTGCATCTATCAGATGCCCTATCTATGAGTTATTATCCTTTTAGTCCTGAGGGACCAGTTGGATTCATGCTCGATCCAACCCAACCGTACCCCATCCTTACCCAAATTTCTATTGTGTAATACCAAAAAGGCCATATCACTCAAAGGATTCCAGGGCTGCTGACGGTTCATCAAATGAACATATGGTTCAAAAGTTATGGCCAAAAGAGAGTAAAAATGGGTTGAAGTGGGTCTGTATCCGATCCAACCCGGTCAGACTGACCCGGCCTGACCTGGCCAGGGTCGACCCAGCCCGCTGGGTCCGGTTTTCCCAGATGGGTGGTTTTTCAGGCCGTAAGGGGCCGCAGGGTTCATCCACGGATGGAACGAGGCTGTGGGATGTCTCGGCTATGGGGTGGGTCGGCCCTGAGCGGCGTGAGGCCCCAGGATGGCTTGGTCGTGGGGTGGCTCGGCTGCGGGCGGCGCGAGGCTGTGGGATGGCTTGGCCGTGGGTAGTGCGCGGACGCAGGGTAGCTCGGTTGTGGGGATGCCACGAGGGCACGGGGTCGCAGGACAGCTCATCCAGGGCAGCTCAGCCAGGAGGGTGGAGGTCACGGGGTGGCTCGGCCAGAGGGAAGACGCCACGGGGCGGCTCAGCCAGAGCAGGTCATCCGGGTGGGCGGAGGCCGTGGGCGGGCTCGGTCGGAGGGCAGAGGCCGTGGGGTGGTAGGGCATCATGCCTTCGTTGGCAGTTCTCAAGATCCAACGGTGCCAACTTCCAGCACCGGTCGCCGTCACCAAATTCATCTTCTTTCATCACAAAGGATACACCATTCCAGAAGAACGACAAAGGGTTCGGGCCATGTTTGATTGGCCCACACCCTCTGCGTTAGAGTGGTAGCAAGCGGCTCAAAAATAACATGAATAAAGAATGTCAAAATCAACAATTTCATATGAATCGTGGATCAAATCGCTTTGGTTGATCCATGTTCGCCATGTTTTCAAAGAACGAGGAATTTAATTGAGAAATTACAAGAATTCAATAACAACCCCTATCTCGTTCGTTTGATTCATTGAAGATTATCCATGGGGAAAGAGATGATATTATTGAGAATAGATGGAATTAAGTGATGTCTGTGTTTCCTCGATCGTCGGTTCATTGACATTGAAGACATTACTCGTCAATGAATGTCCCGAGGAAGAAGTCAGAGTTGAAGACGACATTCTTGGTTGGCGTTCTTTATTAGAGAGCTTTATCCCATGGCTCCTTCCTCCCAATTCCACCAAAAAATCCAAGTATCCAATTAAGTTGTGTTTCCCTGATTTAATTGTTGGCTCAAATTACAAATTTTATTAATTAATTAAATTGAGTTTTTATAATTAATTAAGGGGGTAGCATAAATTAAGTGGGGGATTTCAAGAGGTTTCACCCCATTAAGAGGGGAGTTCATGGGGGTTTAAGCTCTAGGTGGTCCCCACCACCATAACCTCTCATGGGAGGTCAGGCTCAGTGGTCCCCACCTCCATAACCTCTCATCGGAGTTTTTTAGTTTAGGTGGTCCCCACCTATGAAATATCCACCTGGGAGTTTCAAAATAAAACAAAAAAATGGTACACCATTTTATTTTATTTTATTCTTTCACGAATATGTGAAAAGATAACTTCCACCATCAACCTACTATGGTCGGGTTGAAGGTATCCTTAAGAGAATATTGGTGCTACGATTTCAACGATGCCATCAGATTTCAATTCTGAGCACTGGTTCAAAAGTTCGAAAGCACACTCATATGTTTACTAAACGTACCAGAATAAATGTTCAGAAATTCATTTTGGGCACACCAGGCCTCAGAATCACACACCGTCAATTTTTACGGACTCATAAAATTACCATATATTAAAACAATTACATAGAAGTTCTAGTTCATTACACATATTTTAATAAAGTAAAAACATTTATAATGTAAATAGTGGTAAAAAGAAAGAATTTTATGATGTTAATTCTCCTGGTTCACAAGATTTGCAACAATAGTTAACCCAATATAAATTAGTGGTAGATATAGATATTCCCCATACTCATGTATTGTCCAATTCCACTTGGGATGTCTAAGAACTCCCGAAATATGGTTATCTTGTCACTGATTCTAGTGAAACATTTCTAAAACTAAATTAAAACCCAATTGATATAAATTAGTATTCATGGAAAATCTAGACAAGAATATTAAAGTAAATACATAAAAAGTAAACCCTCTCACACATTTTTATACTAAAATATATTATAATATTACGTACAATGATAGACTTCCATGATTACGGAATTTTGAATATGGATGTCAAAAATGATTTTCAATATAGAGAGTTTCTTGAAGATGCTTATATGACTCAGGTATATGTGTTCATTTAATCAAAAGTGTTAATTGTGCACATAATCTACAAAGACCCATTTATGAGTAAAAGTGGGAAACATGATAATAGAATGTTCATTTCTATGTGGATATAATTGAATTTGGGGTTTTCAGGAATGAATGTGATCTATATTTTTATAACTCATTTAGTGTAACTTATACCATTATCCTAGTATTATATATTAATTACATATTAATTATGGTAAATGAAGTGAATTTCTTACAACTAGTTAACCATTAGTCTAATAAATAATTATCCATGAAATACATAGGTGATGTAGTCTATAATCAGTGTATTAAGATATATTGAGATATATATAAGAGAATTTATGGTCTATGACAATGTATATATATATTTAATGTAATTAAAAGATATAATAAAGAACAATCCAAGAGAGGGTTGTTGCAATGTCACTAGTATCCATCTCTCTACAAAAATGTTCCCATAAATACTAAAGGGGATTGAAAATATGAGTAGAATACCATATTATTCATATGTGTAATCTATTAATTATTCTATGAAATGAACTAGGTTTGATGTTTCTATTTCATTTTTCATGGTCAAAAGATATCAAGATAAACTATGGGAGTTGTATTAAGAAGCTGTGAAAACTGTTTTGATGTACATGAATCACCCAAAGGATATATTCATGGTCTATAGAGGATATGTGGAACTACTAGTAAGCGGTTACACTAACTAGTGTTCAGTGTGAAATTGGTTGTAAGATAGTAATTTAAATATCAATATTGAAATTTTTTCCTGTGAAAGGATGTGATTTCTCAAGATTAGTTGATCAGGGTGGTAGTACTATCACTAAATTTGATTCTAGGGTATAAGAATTCATGTCAATATATAATGTTCAATAGATAATAAAGAAAAACATATGATTACACAAACAATATGTGATCCATTATGTGATTTCATTAAACCAAGATACTATATTACACAACATGTATTTGTAGGATTTTTTCATTGATGTAACTATACATTGTCTACTTAGGCACCCTGATGGGTCACAAAAATATTATCATTCTCTATGAGTAATACTCATTGATATCAAGATAAGTTCCTAAAGGGTTACACACTTACCATGCTCAATATTGTGTGTTTATACTTTTTAATATGATTTTTGGACATGATGGGCTCAACCATAAGTCTTGGAAGATGTCTTAGTTTAAATGATCTCATTAAATAAATAAATTCCTAATATAAATTATTAGAATATTTTTTGTAATTTATTTATTAATAATATTCACAAGTTATATAGAGAATATATGAAAAATATTAATTGAAAAATAATATCTTATTTGAATATTAAATGTTAATTAAATATTTTTAAAAATAAAAATTAGATTTAAGGGGTCAAATTTACTATTAAATTTATTTATTATGATACAATATGTAAAAAATATAATTGATGTTTATGAAAAACATAATAGGACATAAGATGTTGGTTTCGATGTTTTTAGTGGGTAATATATATTTCTGGGTGGTTGGTCCATTTTCTTGTATTTTAACCCCACTATATAAGAAAAAGGCTTCCCTAATTTAAGGTATTATTTATCAATTTTAATTTAATATCTCCTCCCCAATATCTCAAGAATCTATTATGGTGAAGATCAATATTATATAAACTGATCCATTTTGTCCTCTATATATTGATGGAATGAAATAGAGGTAATCTAAGGATTTCTAAGACATTGTTAGTTCTCTATGTTTTCACATGGATATTGATTATTAGAATACTCAAAGACATTAAGAGAATGTATGGATAATTAAAAGGTTCTAAACATTGGTTCCTTTAATTAATAGTCACTAACATCAAGTGGTCTCCATTCATGTCTTTAAATCGAATCAAGTATTTATTTGATTTATTTTTTTCATAAATTATTACAAAAAAATGATCCTTTAGTTAAATGAGATGTTTCACATCACTTGTGAATAAATTTTTAAGACATTATGAAAATAAAATTTAAAACCATTAGTTTATCTTATTCATGATGTGTGCTTGGTACCAACAATATCCTCACCAACCATCATAACCCAAGGATAGACTAGGTAAAACCTATCCTATCATCATGTCTCATTAAATACTATACACATACCTATTATATTTTTTACATCAATGTTTCATCTTGGGTATCCCACATCATCTGATGGTGAAATATATAGTTACTCAGTCATAGATAAACTTTTTAGTGTTCTATTCCCATGACCTCTATAAACATCACCCACTAGAAATTAGTATATATTGTATGTTCCAATCCATCAAAACCTTAAGGGGATCCTATAAACAAATTCCCATTATTCTGATATGAAATAGTCTCAATGCATCATGATATGAAGGACAACAACCTCATCCCTCCTCATGACCACATTAACCACATATATTCATTCTAAAGTATACTATATTTTTTACACCTCTTTAAGATCATCTAAACTATACATCCATATCATATCCATACTGATCAGCAAGGATTTTACTTTATGTATTCATTTCTCATCACACTATCTTATTCCATCTATGTGTGTAGGGTAGGAAGTGAGAAAACTATACTTAAGGGGAGGTTTTACAGTGATTGATAGTATTATCTCATAATATAACATTAAATAAAAAATATAATCAATCACAACATCCCATACTTATAGTCTAGATACTAACATAAGATAGTATACATACATCTATGTAATTATGATCAACATTGTGATTATCAACACCATCAATGTCATCATTATAATATTTGTATCATAATTAATATAATAATCATCATGCATATTTGATCCATTTCATCAACAAAACTATCATAAATAAAATACTATCATCAGGAAACTAACATCAAACATAAATTAAAGGCACTCAGGCTAGTAATCACTACCCTTCACCTACACAAACACTCCTTAGGAGAACTAAAGAAAAAACAATATCCTAAGTAAAACACATATTAATAATAATGATATATTAGTTTTATAAATAACATGGTTAATCCTCTAAATTCAAACATTTCATTAGGTGACACAACAACTGTTAATCAAGACATGATCAACTAAAAATAGTTTTAAAAAACTTTTGGGAATTAGTAGTCACTAAAGGAAACACGCTCTATTTAAAAAACACATTTATAATATATAAAATTAAGGAGAATAAACATAATAGTGTAAACCATCATGACATAAATCAATTAACATGTGTTTTTTAATACTAAAACTACCCATTTTTTATTTCATTTTACCAAAAAAAATCAAACTCACTATAATATCTATATAAAATAAAAACAACATGAAGATTACATTATCAATTTTAGGATAATAAATGTATTGTGTGGTCAATTTTTTTATCGATATATTAATTTTTTAAATATGTTGGGGGAAGAATACTTGATTTTAATTAAACTATGTAATTACATATTACAATAAGGTTGAGTGGTAATCATTACAAGATGTGAACTCCTAGTGTCCCACAATCCCACTAAAATGTGATAGAATAAAGTCTTGATTTTTTGAAATCCTTTTTTCATCCAATAGAACCATTTTTTTGCCAAATCACTTCCCTTATCATATATATTATAAATCTATTTATTTTATAAGTAGATAAAAAGATTAATATTATTGGTTACTAGTTCATCACTAATTACCATTGTAAATAACATCCTTAAATCCCCAATTCTATATTGTATCACAGATCTATAATTTTTTTGTAATTATAGTGATGATTTATATTTTGATAGGAATATTCCCATGATTTAGGATTTTCAATAGATTCACCTATTTGTCCATTCCCAAACATACCTCAATAGTATTAATATAAAAAATTCAGTAATAAATTTTTGAATTAATAAATATAGGGTTTCAACAAGTTCCACTCCTGAATATGGCTTATATAGTACCCTCAAATATTATTCATCTCTGGTTATCATCACATTCTATACATAATATCTTCAATATGACCACAACTCCAATAAAAAACCTAAATTCCCATATAAATATCACAATAATGATAAACAGTATATGGTTTTTGACTAATCTATTCTCTGAAATGGAACATAGTGAAGAAAACCATTTTATGGTAAAATGGAAATAAAGAGGACACATATAATTCATGTGACCTACACCATTATTCAAAATTACCCATCACATATCGATCGTAAATTATTCTTCTCAATGTTATGATCTTGGTCAATTATAATCCTTATAGATCTCATGTAACATTAATGATTTTAATGAAATAATATTAAGGATATAATTAAGAGATGGATGATATTTGATTAAAAATATTAAAAACCAACATGGTGTTTACTCCTTTCAATGTATTCTCAAATATTAATATCTAATTAAATTCAAATGATATTAATAAAATAAAATATTTATATTTATATTTTTTCAGAAATAATACAATGCAGGATTACTCCCCTATTAATTCTAGTAATCACATAAATATTTTTATAGTTGTATCCCTCTCACATGATTGAAAATTATTTTAGTAAATAATATATAAAAATAATATTCTTCTACCAATTTCTCTATAAACCCGTAATAAAATGAGATGACTATATAGAGCCTACCACTATAGTCAGAAAAAACTAGGTCATGGCTTGGTGTTTTCCATCCTTCCAAAAGAATATGTATATCTATCCTCACATGACATCACACACCTCTTGCAATCACTCCAGTCATGCTTCATCAATCAAGAACATCCACCATTATCTTTTATTAAATTGGACACCCTGATTGATACCATTCTATATTTATATATCCAGGAAAAATTTATCTTCAAAACCATAAAAATATACTACCACACTTGGTAAATCACTCCCTATCTAAATCACCCCTATCTGTTTTACCCTAATCAAATTGCAAACATGAAGAAACCATGATTACATCTTATAGTTAAAAAATCCCTTTATTAGTAGTATCTAAACCTCATTAATTTTTCTAAGTTGTTCACCATATCCATAGTATTAATGGAACTATATATATATTACCAAATATTAATGATAAAATAATATAATATTTTTTATGAATTATTCTATTCATTATTTAAAACATAAATTACAAAAAATGTTAAACTAGATAAATATTAGACTAGAATAAAGATATTACATCCTCTATGAAATTTATAAAACAAAAAAAACTAGTCAATTGGGAAAAATGATATATGGTAAATGTGGTGGAGATAAGTATTAATTTGTGAAAAATAATCATAGTATACACCTTTGGTAATTTATTATTTAGGATATTCTAATAACAACATCAAATAGTAGAAAAACCACATTTATATTTGTCATAGGATGATTCTATCAATTAACCTATGTACTGAAATTTAAACATTAAAATTATTATTAATTGAAATTATAATTCACGTACATTTATATATTGATCAGAATTATGAGGACATAGGTTCATGATGAGGTATGATATATTCAACGGGTCACAGGTAATATTGAAATAGTAAACAATGAGAGATAATATTTTTTATTTCCATTCTATAATGGAAGTTTATATCTCATAACCTTTCATAGAAATGGAATATATTAAATAAATCAATATCTATGGTGTTATCTTTGTAGTATAATGCCCATAATGTATATGAATTAAATATCATACACATAAGTTGATGTCTCTATCATGCTACGAGTTTGATAGTTGATATGATAATAAATGTATTATATCACATTTTAAGTGTTTATATGAGGTATTGTGTCATTCAAACATTAAAATCTTTCTCTATAGGTGCATTATCACGTTTCTAGATACTACATATACTTTGGGTAGCTGCACATAAAGCCATTATGAAAGAGGCATGGATGGTAACAAAATAAGTATATCAAAAGACTCAGTAAAATAAATATATCATTTATTATTTAACAAGTTAAATAAATATTATTATCATCCATGTTTTAATATTTATTGAAGTTTCTTTGACATGATATATTCTGTCACTAGTTATTTGAGACAATATTTAATGAACAGATCATTGAATACATATTTATTTTCTATTTAGTTAATATAATATTTAAATATTTTTTGGATCATAATGTATTGATATTTATTTAATAAACAAGAATTCATTAATCAAGTCCAAATAAATATTTTTGGTTGAATATAGGATCGAGTTTAAAGGTCTTGTGAGAAATAGAATATATTAAATATTATTTTATTAAATATTAAATAATTTATTAAAGACATAGAATTTAATTAATTTTCTCGTATTATGCATGTAAAGTGATAGTAATATTATTATTATTAATATAGATCATAGGTTCCATGGATATTAGGGAAATAATAATAGTGTAAATTAATGTATTATTTTATATCTCTAGAATTATTTTATCTTAATTATATTATTCCGAACCCTAACAACTTCTAATGGGTTTGTTATGCACAAAAACATAATTGAATCCTCTAAAACCCTAGGTATAAACACTCTAAAAATGATCTCATGAATGGAGAGAAATACATAACACCATTGTCGATTCTAGATTGATCAGTGAGAATTCATCTTGGAATATATTTTCATGGTGATCATGGATGAAAAATGCAAGCATTGGGATATTCTACACTGAAACTCGAATATTTATTTTGGCATTATAAGAGGTTTTTGGTACTCAAAAAGATCACAACTATAGGGAATATACACATGATTCATAAAACACAAGGATATATAGACATTTCTACATTCACCAATGAAAGAAATCATAATAAGGTATTTATATAACATCCAAAATTTATTATAAATTTAATATGTAAGGTTCTTAAATGTAGTTCTAGAGATTTATATGTCAACTAATATTTAATATAATATTGTTAGTCAAAAAAATTAATCTTTTACATCTTGTAATAAACATTGATTATGACAAAAAGCATTATTGGGCATGCCCCACTAGCACTTCCAATTCCCCCTATAACCTTCGTGTGGTATTAGAGTGGGTAGCATTATAATTTATGATTATTTAAATATTATTAATTGATTAAGACATTTGTCTTTAGTTTTCAATTTTTTTATCATTATTTAAATTAAATCATTATTTTGAATATTCTTTTTATAAATTCTTTCAAATATGATCAATTAATGGATTAATTATGAATAATGATCAACTAAGGAACTCATCTAGAAGTGTATAGAATTTAGAATAATAACATAAGAATTAAGGGTGTGTAACCATTCATACATTTCATGTACCATTGTTTAATTCCCCAAGAAAACTCATGAAATCATTTTGAAAATAATTATATGGGACTGTATTTGTTACTTATAATGTGTATTTAATAAAACTTTCCTTAGAAAGGGCTTCATGATGCATGGTTATCCAGACTAAATGGTGTATAACTTACTTAAATTATGTTGAGTCCATTATCCAAAGAAAGTCTATGTATTTTATTACACAAACAATAATACTCATGACCATGTAATTGAGATTCCACACGACATGTAATTTATAAAAATGTGTAAACCATATCAACATGTAAAACCTTTGTCATTAATTTGACTTATAAATTACATGTGATGGGTTATATGTATATAAATCAACTTTCAAAAATAATTCTATATAATTTTTATAACTACATATCATGAGTAAGTCAAAAAAACAAAAAATACCATACACGACTTAAAACATAACATTTTACATAAATGGTATGTATTTAATATTTTATATAGTTAACTCATACACTCCATTAAATTACATTATATGATTTTTATGTTTTATGCCTCATGAGTAAAAAATACATTAAAATCCAACATGGTAGGTAGTTCAAAAGTTATACTCTCCATGTTTCCACAAATGTATGTTTTTGTTGAATATTAGTTTATTTTTTACAAAATCTAATTTTTAAAAAATTGTGATGGATTATAATAACAAGATTTATTGTATAAGTATTATGATAAATAACATATTCAATCATGAAATATCATAAATAATAACAATTAGAAATTAATTTTATTTATTAGATATTTAATTTTTTCATGTATATTGATTCTCATGAGAAAGTTTGAGGCCTTAATATATGATTGGTTTCCTTTTAATTTATTATCAATTTATATTTATGTAATATGTTGCATCCATCCTCTAATTATATATGGGTATTCTTGTCCACAGTTTCCTTTTATGTAACCCTATTAACCAATCCTTGGGTTCCCCTAATCTGAGTGTGTGTAAATTCTTATGAAATATATAGAGGTCCAAGATGATTAGAGTTGGTTCATGTTTAGATCCATGGTGAAATCAAGGTAATAGATACATGGGTTGTTATGTGGAATGATTTTATAATTGTTCAATGATTAGTTTATCATCCGATAGATAAAATAACTATTTAGAAAATTTCGTATTGATAGAACTCTTATTTTTTTTATTTTTAACATGTTTCATGGAAAATTTCATTGTGGATGTTTTGATTCATTAACATAAGTTAATGAATTTACAATCATGTAATATAGAACTAATATAAAATGGATTATGTACAAACTTTATCAAAGTCGTGGATAATCACATAAATAAAAATAATAATAATAACAACCTTGTAATGAAGATAAATTGGCTAGTACTAAAGAAAAAAATCTCTTAATTATATATATTATGCTTTTCTAGCCATTGATATTATATGTTACAATCAAACCATAGTTCATTGTTATTGACCAGACAATGTCATTTTCCATTCAGTAATAATTTAATTATAATTATTTTTTGGGTCGCGATAACATAGTACATATCAACGGTTAGATTCCAATTCATGACATCATGTAACTAAGAGTCAAGGGTTAATGAAATCAAAATTATAGATTTCAATACTTGGGATTCCACCCAACATATCACGGAACTATGTGCTAATATTGTTCGAAATATTATTCCCACCTAAAAAATTCAAATAACGTTTTAAGGAAATGTTTGGGATATGATAATGTGAATATGGGTAATTTATAGTAGATTTTTTTTTGGAAAAAAAGATGTTTTGATATCAATGGTGTGGGATATTTGGTTTAAATAAAATTTTAGTAGATTAATAAATTTAATTTAATTATATAAAATTATTAGAAAAAAAACTAATATTATTTTCTTCCTAATTGAAGAAAAAACATTATAATTGAATTAAAATACATCACAATGATCTAAGCGTGATAAATAAAATATTCTCACTCTATCTCATTTCAAAAAAATGAAAAGGAACTTTCATGTTATTATATTCCATGAAAGAAAATTATATTTTCTTGAAATCATAATTCTTAATATTCATGGAAAATAGGTTTTTTATTAAGAACTGTCTCTCTTTGGAAAACTTTTGGATGATTCCAAATATTTCCTCAGTTTCATGCTATCATCTATTTCTAATTAAATTTTAATGTTACCCGAGGATATTGATGATATATCAAAATCAATATCCCTATTATGAGAAGGTGATATATGAGATATATGAGATCATCAATTCATTTTCCATGTAAATTTTTGGAGAATCGGTTCCATATGGGCCTTATGTATTCATGTTAATGGGATACATATAGTGATTGACCACCCTGAAAATTAAATTCCTCAATGATCTTGACATAAATATAATCCATTGCATACTACCTAAATCTTTCAAGAGATTAATTTTCAATTACAACATGATCTATAATGAGAAGTCTATTTCAAAACATCATTCTCTCATTTTTCATGTTGAAAATGATATGGGTCATGAAAACTCCACATTCTTTATGGTGAATAAGATAATAAATAAAAAGGAAATGGGATCAAGGATCACTCAATATCTGTAGATCCCACACACCATCCATCCAGAAGATTAATATCCAAACTCAAGTGAATGAAAAATGTAATTCATTTTTCATGTGTAAATTCAATCCACTAGAATAGGATGTATATCTTGTATAAATGGGGATTCCAAGGTGTGATAATTATTATTTTTAATCATTATGTATAAACACATCGTATATTATGTAGAAATTTTGGTTATCACATATCAATCCAAATGAAAGAAAAAATTAGATTTAAAAACATTTCTTATGGGGGTGGATCTTCAAGAAGTCAATAGGGAATGACTCGCTGCCTTTATAATAAGAGCCTAAAACTATCTATTTACAAATAAAATGATTATGGTTTTAGATATCTTTCCTTTCTTATCCAAGTGATTATATAATGGCCATATTTATTTATTTTATTATCATTGATAGTGATATTTTAAAATTTTCAAATTTAGAATGTATCTATTATAGAGGAAACATTTATTAATATGGAACAATAATATAATTGTAATTATGTATTAAATATAAAAAAATAGTATCGGTAATAGATAATGAATCATGTTAACATGACTCATATAACGCCCAACTATGGAATCACTTTCATGATCATGTAAACAAGATTAATCTAATAATGATCTATCTGGATAGTTATATAGAATATTTTAATCTATGAAAAAATTGACATTATTCTTGTTACATACAAATAATAATTACTAATCCACCATTTTGGTGGATAGGGATAATGTTCTACAATGCTTTTAGGATTGGTATACATTGATGTGTGTATACCATTTCCAATATAATCTAGAGGTGGATGTTCCTACTTTATAACATTTACTGATGACTAGAGTAGATTTGTTTATGACTACAACATGAGGTACAAGTCTAAGTCCATTGATAAGTTTTGAAGAATTTAGTAATGATGTAGTGAATAAACATGGAATGATAAAAAATAATCTTTTATCTGATTAGGGTTGTTAATATCTTAACCAAGATTTATCAAATTTCTAAAGGATTTTTTTTTCTATCCCAACTAATTACAACTTATAAAAAACACTTAAATGATGTTATGAAAAGGATATAATATACCTTAAAATACATGGTAACATAAATTATGAATCATGCATATCTTTTAGTACTGATTTTGGGGTATACATTAAAAACTATTGCATATACACTAAACTGAGTACCCAATAAAGAGTAAAATTATATTCCCTTTAAGTAATGGTCTAGAAAGAAACATATAATATCATAGAAACATGTAGGTAGATATTAGTAATATTTTAAAGATTTATTTGGTAAAAATATAACACACCAAAACATGAAATGTATATTTATAGGATATCCCATGGAAAAAAGGGATATAATATATATATAACCTCTTAGAGAAGAGTGTGTTTTTCAAAATGTAATACATATTTCTTGAGAGGGAACTCATTATCAATAAGTATAATGGGTTACAATTTAATTTTTATGAATTTGATGTCTAAGATATACAAGATCTGGTATATAAACATGTTTTACAGGTCTATGTGGATGATGTTGTTCCTAAAACACACGTACTAGGTATGAGAATAATGGACATAAGATAACCATAATGAAATGGTTTTCTAGTGACCAAATATTTTTACTCTTTATTAGTTAAAAATAATGAACCTCTATTAGAGATCAAAATATAATGGATGAAAATAAGACATAAATTATGATATGGATTCCATGTATAAGATCTATGTTTTTGTTCTAGTATATCTTCCAATTGATGTAAATATTCTTGGTTTTAAATGAGTATTAAAGAGAAAATATAAGATTAAAGGGAATTTATGTATATATAAACAAAACTAGTGGATAAATTGTTTAAAATGTTATGTGATATTAACTATGATGAATCCTTTCCTATGATATCTATATTTAAATCCGAATGAATTATACTTAATATTAAATCATTCCAAATCTATAAAATTTATAACATGGATATCAAAATATCATTTGAAAATTGTATCATTTATAAAAATTTCTATCTGAATCAAATAAAAGTGTTTGTGACTAAAAATAATTATGAAAACCTTTCAAGTTACAAAGATTTATTTATGGATTGAAGTAGAAATTTATGTCAAATAACACTTGGTTCAATGAAGATGTTAAATAATTTCATATTATAAATAATTTTTGTGATGTATGGATTTACGTGAGGTTAAGTGTGAGTATGGTTGTTTTCCCACTATTTCATGTTGATGAAATATTGATTATTAAAAATGGTATACTTGTTTTACTATCAATTAATGACTGATAATAAATGTGATTCTCCATAAAGGACATATGTGGAGAAACAACGTTATATGGATCAAGATAATTCATGATATATATATATAAGTGGATTTATATATTAATTCATGGTATAAACACTTACCATATAATGAATAGATTTAGTATCAAACAATCCATCAATTGATTTCTTATAATGTTACATGGTATTCATCATTCCAAGATAATCTATCCTTATAAACAAGAAAGAAATATTTAATGACTAGCATACAATAAGATTATATGATATGATCAATAATATAATACATGTTATGTATTGTACATTATGATTCTTCCACATTGACCGTGGAAGGAAGTTATCAAGATAATCTAGTTTAACAACATTAGAATTCTGTTAAAGATGTAGTTATGTCTCTGAGAAAAACAAAATATTTTTTTTAGTGTGTGGAGGAAATGAGAAGATAATAATTTAAGGGAATACAAATAAATTATTTCATAAAATTAAGAATTATTTTATGTCATATTAAGGATATGTCTTCAATCTCAATAGAGGAGTTGTGAGCTGGAAAAGTTCAAGGTATCCAGTTGTTGCATATTCTATAGTGGAGTCTACGTATATAGTCGCTTATGATGTAGCCAATATATATATATATATATATATCAATTATTTTTTTTCGTTACTAAAATTAAAAACCCTATCATATTATATTGTGATAACAATATAGTGGTGTATCTGCTAATCGATCCAAGATCACAGTAATGCAAAGAAACACATACTCTAGATATATTACAACAAGATTGATTTTTCTTAGAGGGATGAAGTTTATATAAATAGTGTTTTGATGAATAAAAATGTATTAGAAACCATGAATAGTGTCTTTTCTTAATAGATGCTTGAGTATCGTGTGGTAGTTAGTAGACTAAAGGGAGTAAGTTGTCGGATGTATTGCAAGTGGGTCTCTATTGGAGTTTTCTCCCTATAAAAAACATCTGCGTACAATATGATTACTAATATAAAATATTTTGAATATTAATAATATTTCCTATAATAGTATTATTTTTCATCTATATGTCATATTTTTTTATGATGTTCAAAGAGTATATATAACACAAAAAATGTTATTGCATTTCCCTTATGAGGAAAACCCCAATGTTTCATGATCTTATTTTGAAATATATGTTCTATAGAAATATAATATCATTTTATGCGACAAAAATGATAAAAGATATCTATGGAATAGACACATATGACTTTGAGTCACTATGTAATTGTTAAGACCCTTGTTAATTTTTAGTGCTTCATATTATGAGAACATTACCTTCTAGTAGGAAATCGACATTTATATTTTTCATTGGATATACCTATATGTGTAGATATTTTTATTATTATTAATAGATGTTATTTTTATCATAATTTTGTTCATTGAAAAAAAATATGATGGCATATGTTGTTAGTGTTGTAATATAACTTGGGTGTGTGACAAATAATATTTCATTAATGATTAATGTAATAAAGGATTTTTCAATGAGGTTCTTTAGAAATTTTAAAATCTCAAGAATTATGATTGAAATAAAACCACCTAAATAAATACCTAGACATGGTATTATAATGGGATGTTTTTTTATAAATTCAAAGTATAACATGAATAATGTACTTTAATTACAATATCATGAAACCATCTTGAATATAAATATTGTAATAAAAGAGTTATATTGAAGAGTATGAATTTTAATGTGTTTTTTTTTGTAGTTAGAACATTATCTTCTATTAATATGGCTATATTTCCACATTTTTAGAATTTGACCTTGTATATTTGGTGGTGGTGCCTAATGATACTAAGCATGAGGCATAGAGGGTCAATAATAAGTGTATCCAGTGCCTCATTAAAATAATAATATAATTTATTTTTTAATAGATTGAATAAATATTATTCCCCTGAATGGTTTAATAATTAATCATGTTTACATGATCACATATATTCTAAAACTGTTTATTTTAGAGAATTTTTTCCAACTAGAAAATTTAATAAATATTTATTTTATATTTTTTAAAAATAATATTAATTTATTTATTAGAGAGTAATGTTGGGATGTTTGTTTCTTGAATAATTATTTATGATTTATGTCTGGATAAATATTATCATGGAATAGAAATTGAGTTTAATGTCCTGTTTAAAAATAATATATATTAAATATTATTATAATAAATTTTAAATAATTTATTGAATAAAAAATATTTAATTAATTATTGGGTTTAATCATTAAAATAGATAAAATAATAATAATAATATTATTATTATTATTATTATAGATATGGGGTTCCATTGGGATTAATGAAATAATAAGGTTATATATAGAATTATAATTTCCTAACACTAACACCATTTAAAACTAGTTATAATATTTTCTATCATAACATTACCCATTGTGTTGATTGTGAACAATTAATCTGGATGATCCTCTTAAAACCTTGAGAGAACCTCTCGAAGAATAGTCTCAATAATGGAGAGAGATCCACCTCCACCAACACTCTTGATACTAAATAGATTAAGTATAGTTATACTTATAAGTGATTCTTATAGAGATCTAGGATGAACTATGCAAGAATTAGGACCATCTATGTTAGAACCCAAAGATTATAATATTGGTGATCAGAGATTCGAGGCACTCACATTTTTCACATCTAGAGGGAGTAAAAAATTTATTTATATGATTCCATGAGAATATGACATATATAAACTATCTTATACATCAACAAAAAATGAATTGATCAGAATATAATTTTTTATCTTCTTAAAGTATTTATTATTTATTAATTGATGATCATGGATTTGGTTCTGATTTTATTAGGTTTATTAATATTTTGTTTAATTCCACTGGTCATGATGTTTTTTTGTAAATTTATAAAACATATTTATTAGCGATGAAGAAAAAGATGTGATATAGTAATTCTGAATTAATGCTTTTGATATGCAGAAAACCATCACCTTATCAATGTTTTTTAGTTTTGATAAATTTTATTAGGTATCATAATTTAATATATAATATATTTTTATTTTTATATAAATATATAATATTTTATTAAATATGATTTATATAATAATAAATATTTACTTACACTTAATATATACTCAATTTAGTTGATAATGTTTTATAAAATAATTAATTACTAATATATATTAATAATTTTCTTATTATCATTGACTATTATAAATTTTATAAAAATTTCAAGATAAAAATAATAAATCATTTAAATTACACTATAATTTTTAAAAAAGTGCATGATCATCAAATGATAATAAACATTAATATTGATGTTTTTTAGGATAAAAGTTTTATAAAATCATAACTTGGGAAGATATCTATGAAATAATATATTGAATAAACATAATCCATTTGTTTTTCGTAGTCAAAATGTCATGGAAGACCTTTTAATCTGAGTTTTTAGTTGGCATACCAAACTTTGTTTTAACAACCAATTGAATTTCAACTTCATTTACAAGGGTCTTCATGTAGTTTTTTTGGGTCATAAATTATTCCATTAAAATACCTTTATATAGATAGTATGGTGTTCAATTTTTTTAATTTCTATTTATTTAATTTTTTTAATAATTAATTCATATATTTTTATATATACACTTAAAAATTTAACATTATACATGAATAATTAAACATATTCACATATATGTTATTTTTCAAAATATATAATCCATATATTAAGAAAAAATAATCTTCCATTTCATTTTCCTTATAAAAATGAATGAATATGTATATAAATATACAAATATATATATATAAGAGTGTTTGTTTTATTTCCAGATATATATATATTAATTAATATATTCTAATATAAACACATGAAAAAATAGAAACAAATTATATATATATAGAAACACACACAAACATATATTTCATAAAAGTATATATAATTAATTATATATATATATATACAAATAACTATATAGATAAAAAATAAGTAAGTCAATATATATATATAAATATATATAATATAAAACAAAGAAGAAAAGAAGATAGAACCATGGTAAGCGCTTTCACATTGCACAAGAAGGTCCCATGATTGATCCTAGGGTCATGCGGTTTAGCAGAGAGAGAGGAAACATTGATAGGGGTGTCTTTAATTATTAGGAGGTGGTAAGGGTGATAACATGGTGGGTGAGGTGAGATAAAGGGGGGAGGGGTAAGAACTAATAACGTGTGGAAATGAGAATGATCATAGTACCTAAAAATTTGAAACAATTTATATTTTTTCAGTTGTTTTTAGGGATCATAAATGAACCCTTTATCAATGATAAATAAGAACATATAAAACTAGTAATTATCAATGTCACGACCCGTCCTCGGGGCTCGTGCCGTGACTACCCCAAGCCCGCCTTCCATAGGCCAGGGGCTGGCGACTAGCACCAAGGCGTAAAATCCCAGTAAACAGGGAAGGCATTGCCTTTATAAGTAACAACCACACAGAGTCAGCAAGCGGAAAGTAAAGTGCAGAAAAGTAAAGGGGGCCGGAAATACAAGCCCAACTGTAAAGTACAACTGAAAAGTAAAGTACAGCAACTGAAGAAAAGACGGCGGCCTCGTGTCGTCCACTGGCAATCCCACCTGAAGGGTGGGTACAGATAGCCTCCAGGCTCCTCGGGTCCCACGTCCGCTCCGAGCACGTCCCGCCCAGTGGTCCACCTCCAGGTACCGTCCTGCTCCACGCCCCAACCGTGATCAGCGCTGTCCGTCGTCTGCAACCAACACAACAAGGTGCGGGCATAGCCCGTGCAGGGGTGAGTACAACTACTCAGTAAGGACCCCGAGACCCCCGAAGGTCTCCCGAAATCCACAAAGGATATAGCACAAAAGAAAGATGCAATCACGAAGTAACATCTGACTCGACTTAGGTATATGCCCATACATATACCTAAGTCCCCAATTCTAGCTCTGCTCACGAGCTCAAGAACAACTCAATCCACAAAGGAAGGCAAGACTCAAATCCACAAGGAGAGTAAACAGTAAATCCACAAAGGATAGTTCAACACAATCCACAAAGGAGAGTAACATAAGATTCAGGTCAACCAGGTATACTATTTCAGATGACGTCAAAGATGATCACTGATCCATCTAAGTTGTCGGACCCACGAAGGATCGATAGGTACTAACCCCCGCAAAAGACCCACACAGGATCGGGCTCACACAGAACCTGTAGGCAGTGGCTCACACAGAACCGGTAGTAAGGACCCACACAGGATCGGGCTCACACAGAACCTGTAGGCAGAGGCTCACACAGAACCGGTAGCACTGATCCACGTAGGATCGCTGAGTGCAGTAGTCGACGCAGTCCACTGAGGATCTCTGCACAGTCGTCGCCGCAGTCCACGAAGGATCTCTGCTCTGCCGTCGTCACAGTCCACTGAGGATCTCTGCTCTGCCGTCGTCGCAGTCCACGGAGGATCTCTGCTCTGTCGTCGAGGTCACAGCCAGCGCTAGGGTTCCCGCACATAGCGAGCTCGTTTAGGAGGGTCTGCTCCACGAGCCAAGAGGCTGATACATCAACTGACACGTAGTCCGAAGTTGATGTATCCAAAAGTTCCGTATCGACAACAGGATCTCAACGCAACAGACGGCGCGTCAATCGGACGTCCGGTCTGAGAGTTATTGGCATTTTCGTCCCAGGGGCCCGGTTGGTTTTTAGGACAAAACCAACCCGACCGTACTCCGCCTGTGTCCGATCCTCGGGCGGAGTATGCCAAAAGTTCCGTCTCACTTTGAGGAAACTACCACAGCTGACGGTACGTCGATCGGACGTCCGTAGCTCAAGTTATGAGCGTTTCCGCTCCGAGGGCCCGGTTGGTTTCGTGTACGAACCAACCCGGCCGAACCCAAAGTCTTCCGAAACCTTGAGTATAATATACCGAAACGACCGTCTCGATCCAAGGATCGCGTAGCCGCTGACGGTTCGTCAATCGGAGGTCCCAGGCCCAAGATATGGGCGAAAGACCGAAGGGGGCCCAAAACGGGGGTTCCGGGCCCGGGGCGACCCGGCCCGAACCCCCCCCTGGGGTCGGCCGAACCGGGTCGGCCCGAACTGGGTCGGCCCGATCCGGCCCGAACCGGCTCGGCCGGGTCCGGTCCGGCCTGGGCGCGGCCCGGCCGACCGGACCGGCCGGCTCGGCTTCGGCCGAGCGGCCGAACTGCCGCCGCTGCGGGGTTGACCCGCGGCTTTGAAGGAGACGCGGCCCCGCGGGGGGCCGCTTGTCACGCGGACGCGTCCGGGCCGCCGCGTCCGTTCCCGGTTCCGCGCGGCCGCGGAACCGGCCGCCGGAGTTGCTCCGGTGGCCCGTTTTGCCTCCCGTCTGCGCCGTTGTTCCTCCCGGGACGCGTCCTCCACTGCGGAATCAACAAATGGCCCTTGCGTCGTGCTTTTGCCGTCACCCGCCAAATCCGCACAAAAAGGAAGATCGGCGGAGGGTTGCCGGGTCTTGTTCGTTAGACCCGCACCCTCCGCGTTAGTCATAAAATCATCGGGAGGAAAAGAATTAACCAAATCAACAATTTTAAATAAATTAAAATTGTTCCGATCGGGTTCTTTATTTGAAAAGAATAAACACGGGAAAAGAAATAAAATATTCCAATCAACCCTTACTTTGTCGTCGACGTCGGACGAGAGGTCGTCGCGGAATTGCTCGTCGCGGAAGAAGGGGGATCGTCGCGTCGTCGCGGTATCCGGCGTCGCGTCGCCAATCTCCGGATCAAGAACAAACGGATTTAATTAATTAAATCCGTTGTTATTGAGATTAGAAAGGGAGAAATAAAAGATTCGATTCTCACCTTTGTTGCCGAACGAGGATCGGCCGCGGAAGAAGAGGCGTCGCCGAAGAACGTCGCGGGTAGGGCTCGTTGACGTCGCATATCTCGGTGTGCGTCGTCGAATTCCGGTCGCCGGCGTTCTTCGCGTTCTTCGCGTTCTTCGCGTTCTTCGCGTTCTTCGCGGAGAGGGTGGAGGCTCAGAGGAATTGCACAACGATAGCAATCCTCCAAAATAGACAAGTTGTCTATTTTATTATTTGGCCAACAAACGCAAAACGCGTAAGTAACGACCCATTTAATTCGTTGAATTAATTCAACGAATAAAACAGCCCATTTAATTCACGAAATAAACCGCCCAATTAAATGGTCTGTTAAGAATTAAAGAAAATGCGTCGGTTGACTTTTCAGTTACTTTGACGGGTTTTCGCGGGTGCGTTACTTAGCGAAAGAAACGGCGGGGCTCGTGCGGGCCCTGCCTCACAAATATCCTACCAAGGGGATAGGATATTTCTGGATAGCATCCTATCCAGTTCAACTCAGTTCAAGCCGCCTTTAAGTGGCTTCAAGTGGCTTCCAAGCAGCTTAAGTGAAATAAAATAATGTTGTCGCACAAACTTTATTTTATTTCTGACTTAAAGCCGCAAAATTTAAAAACCACGTCTGAGCAAACGCAACTCCGGAAGAGGCGTTTCTAAGCAAATACCGGCGCTGCGATTTCATCGGTGCCCTCAGAATTCGATTCCGGGCACCGGTTCAAATGATAGAAAAACCCGCTCGTCCGTTCACTGAACGTACCCGAGCCAAACTTCGGAAATTGATTCCGGGCACACCGGGCCTCGGAATCAGGTGCCGTCTGAAGCTGCGCTCTTGTATAATTCCAAAGAAAATTAAGAAAAAAATTTCCTTGAAATTTGCGGGTCTTTACATTACTCCCACCTCAGGGCTTTACGTCCCCGTAAAGATACATCAAAAACTAGGGGAACAAATGGGGGTACTGAGCACGCATCTGAGCCTCCCGCTCCCAAGTGCTCTCCTGGAGGTTCCCGTGCTGCCATCTGACGCGCACAAGAGGAATCGACCGCCCACGTAGGACCCGCTCCTGTCGATCCTCGATCTCCACTGGGACCTCCGCAAAAGTCGCCCCATCGTCCACGTCCAGCTCCCCAAAGTCGATGATGTGCGTCGGGTCGTGCACGTATCTCCTCAGCTGAGACACGTGGAAGACGTCGTGCACCCGGTGCAACTGAGGTGGTAGAGCCAGGCGATAAGCCACCTCTCCTATCCTGCTGAGGACCTGGAAAGGCCCGATGAAGCGTGGAGACAACTTGCTGCCTCGGCCAAATCTCCGTAAACCACGTCGAGGTGAGACACGCAAAAAGACGTGGTCGCCATCCTCAAACTCTAGTGGCCTCCGCCTCCTGTCAGCATATGACTTCTGCCGGCTCTGAGCTGTCCTCATCCTCTCCTGGATGATCTGGACCTTCTCTGTCGTGGCTCGGACCATCTCTGGTCCCACGAGTGCTGACTCCCCAGGGTCTGTCCAGCACAACGGTGATCTGCAGGGTCTGCCGTACAACGCCTCGTATGGTGCCATCCCGATGGTGGAGTGGTAGCTGTTGTTGTACGCGAACTCCACCAAGGGTAGGTGGTCCTCCCAGCTGCGACCAAAGTCGAGAACACATGCACGGAGCATGTCCTCGAGTGTCTGTATGGTCCTCTCAGTCTGACCATCCGTCTGAGGGTGGAAGGCTGTGCTCAGATGGAGCCGCGTCCCGAACGCCTCCTGCAACCCCTTCCAAAGCCGGGAAGTGAAACGAGCATCTCGATCGGAGACGATAGACGATGGCACACCGTGAAGCCGTACGATCTCCTGGACGTAAAGACGTCCCAATCTCTCCACTGAGCCCTGCTCTCTGATGGGTAAGAAGTGTGCCGACTTGGTGAGTCGGTCGACAATCACCCAAATGGAGTCGTGACCTCTGGAAGTGCGTGGAAGTCCAGTCACGAAGTCCATAGATATGCCATCCCACTTCCACTCTGGGACCTCCAAGGGCTGTACCAAGCCTGCTGGTACCTGATGCTCTGCCTTCACCTGCTGGCAGGTGAGGCATCGTGAAATGAACTCTGCCACAGCTTTCTTCATGCCCGGCCACCAGTGCTGTCGTCTGAGATCCTGGTACATCTTCGCCACTCCGGGATGCACCGCCAGGGGAGAAGTGTGAAACTCTCTCAGCACCTCCTCTCGTAAAGAAACTGGTACGAAGGTACGTCCTCTGAAAAGGATGTCGTGCTCTGCTCCAAGGGAGAAACCATCAGGCGCCTGACCTGAGGATATCAGTGCACGCCGGGTCTCACAGTCAGCGTCCCCACGCTGAGCCTCTCTAACCCGCTGTAGAAGTGGAGGAGAGACTGTGAGAGACTGAAGAAAGGCTGCTCCGCCTCTATCCACGAAGGATATCTGTAAGGAGGATAGCTGCTCTGTCGCCTCCTCAAGTAGCTGAATGCCCGTCCTCCTGCTGAGGGCATCGGCTACCACGTTCCCCTTCCCAGGAGTATAGACTATCTCAAAGTCATAGTCCTGGAGGAACTCAAGCCATCTCCGCTGTCTCAAGTTTAGGTCCTTCTGAGAGAAGATATACCTGAGACTCTGGTGATCAGAAAAGACTGTGAAGCGCTCGCCCATCAGATAGTGTCGCCAAGTCTTCAGAGCGAAGACCACTGCTGCTAACTCCAGGTCATGAGTGGCGTAGTTCTGCACATGCGGCCTCAACTGACGTGATCCGTAGGCGATCACGGCCCGCTCCTGCATCAGGACGCACCCGAGTACAGTCCCTGATGCATCGCAGTAAACTACGTATCCAACTCCCTCCTCAGGCAACCTCAATATAGGTGCGGTGGTCAATCTCTGTCTCAGCTCCTGGAAGCTCTGCTGACATCTGTCTGACCACACGAAGGGTTTCCCCTTCTTCATCAACGCTGAGAGTGGTGCCGCAACTCTGGAGAAGTCTGGCACGAATCTCCGATAGTATCCGGCTAGGCCCAAGAAGCTCCGCACCTCTGTCACGCTCCTGGGTGGCTCCCAAGCTAGCACTGCCTCGATCTTCGCGGGATCCACTGCAACTCCCGCCTCAGAGATGACGTGCCCCAAGAAATGAACCTCACGTAACCAGAACTGGCACTTTGAGAGCTTTCCATAAAGCTGGTGCTCTCGGAGTGTGTCTAGCACAACTCGCAGGTGGTAGGCATGCTCCTCCTCAGTCGTCGAGTATATCAAAATGTCGTCAATGAAGACCACGACAAATCGGTCGAGGTATGGCTGGAAGATCCTGTTCATGAGGCTCATGAACACTGCTGGAGCATTGGTTACGCCGAATGGCATAACCAAGAACTCATAATGGCCATACCGACATCTGAAGGCCGTCTTCTGCACGTCCTCGTCTCGAACTCTGAGCTGATGATAGCCTGACCGAAGGTCTATCTTCGAGAACCACCGCGCTCCCTTGAGCTGATCGAAGAGGTCATCAATCCGTGGCAGCGGATACTTGTTCCTCACTGTCACCTGGTTCAGGCGACGATAGTCGACACATAGTCGCAAGCTCCCGTCCGCCTTCTTGGCGAACAAAATCGGGGAAGCCCAGGGTGAAACACTGGGTCGGATAAACCCCTTGCTCTGCAAGTCCTCCAACTGTACCCGCAGCTCCCGAAGCTCGGCGGGGGCCATCCGATATGCTGGAGTAGATATCGGGGCTGTCTCGGGGTACAAGTCGATGTAAAAGTCTACCTCTCTACGAGGAGGTAGCCCTGGAACGTCGTCGGGAAAGACGTCCACGTACTGGTCCACCACTGCAGGAAAAGCTGGACTCCGCACGTCCACTGCTCCTAGGATGAGGCTAGCCAACTGATGAGAGATGGGCTGCACTCTCCTCCGCGGAAGTCCATCCTGTGCTGCAAATGTTCCCTTCTCGCCGGTGAAGGTAAACCTGCTCCCGTCGGTGCGAACACATCGCACCTTGCGCCTAAAACAGTCGATCTGGGCATGAACCGTGGATAGCCAATCCATGCCCAAGATGACGTCGTAAGGCCTCGACGCCGCTACAAGGAGATCCCAGCCGAAGCTCTCGCCTCCTAGAGTAAGCTCACACTGCCGGCACCAGTGCGTAATCGTCGAGTCTGCTCCCGTAGGAGTCTCTAGCCGTAAGGATCGAGCCAACGGCTCAGTCGGAATCTCCGAGCTCCGAACAAGGGCAGAGGCTATGAAAGAGTGACTCGCTCCTGTGTCTATAAGTACTGCAGCAAGGGTGGAATAGACACAGATCGTACCTCGAATCATCTCTGGCATGTCGGGGTCGTAGGCCTCCACTGCCTGGAGCTGGGCCTGCCCCTGCCCACCAGCTCCCAGTGGTCGAGGTGGCCCTCCTGGTGGTGGTGGGGGTAAAGCCTGGAAGCGTCGCCCACCACCCGCTGCTCGGCCAGCTCCTCTGCCTCGTCCGCCTCCTCCCTGCGGACCGCCACGGTCGACCCTCTGCCTCTGCCTGGGTGGCCCCTCCACCGTCTGCTGCTCCTCTGGTCGGTGAGTCGGGCAGTCACGAGCCATGTGACCCTGCCCGCCGCAGGTGTAGCACAGCCTGCCTCTCGGAAGGCTGGCACTCCGCTGTGTGCCCTGCACTGCTGAGCCAGTGTCCCGGGGTCGCCTGCCGGAAGGTCTGGTCCGCCTGGAACCCTGGGTCATCCGTCGGCTACCTGCTGCCGAAGACTCAGCTACCTGCCGCCCTGCGCTAGGTCTCGCCGCTGAAGAAGGCTCTGCCAGGAAGCTCTCGATCAGGAGGGCTCGCTCCAGCACTCCCGCCTGGGTCGGAATGCTGAGGGAGACCAGCGACGCCCGAATCTCCTGTCGCAAGCCCTGCTCGAAGGTCCGGGCCCGGAAGAAGGGGTCCCGTACCATGTCGGTCGAGTAGCGAGATAGGTCAGTGAACCTCGCCGCGTACTGAGCGACCGTCATGCTGCCCTGGCGCAGCTGGAGAAGCTCCTGGATGCGCACCGCTCGGAGGGTGGCCGGGACGAACTCAGAGCGGAAGAGGCTCTCGAAGTCCATCCAGAGCAAGGATGCCTCATCGTGAACCTGGAGCATCAGGCTCCACCATCGTCCTGCCGCCGCCTGCAGGAGGCTCGCTGCGAGAATCACCATGAGATCCGCTGGTGTCCTCACTAGCCTAAAGATCCGTACCACCGCCTCTAGCCAGTCCTCGGCGGCCTGGGGGTCCGCCTCACCGCGAAACCTGGGCGGTCGCTGGCTCTGAAACTCATGCAGTGCCCTGAGGCGACGTGCATCGTCAGCGTCTGGTACTGGCAGCATCGGTGGCTCGGTGGGTAAAGCTACCGCTGGTGCCACTGCTGGCAAAGGGCCCTGCACCGAGGCCTCGTCGCTCGGTGGGCTGCCGTCGCGCCCTACACTCGGAACCCTAGCTGGCTGTCGTCGCGGGGCCATCCTGAAAAGGAGAACAAGAGAACCACAGTCAGAACAGTATACCTGGTGAGCTGGCACAAGTAATCACAAGGAAAACTTGAGACTTTCATGAAGCAGATCAGTATACCCGGTGAGCTGACACAAGTGATCACAAAGAAGACTTGAAACACACACGCAATCAATGTTTTCATGCATTAAGTCGGAAATCAGGAGTCAGGGTCCTGGTGTATGGATACGTCGGCCGCCGCACCAACACTGGGCTCCCTGAACTGATAACCACACTCAATACACTAAACACTATTGCTTCATATAGAAAGAAAAACGATCAGAGTCTGCGGTAGAACCGACCACCTCTGATACCAATTTGTCACGACCCGTCCTCGGGGCTCGTGCCGTGACTACCCCAAGCCCGCCTTCCATAGGCCAGGGGCTGGCGACTAGCACCAAGGCGTAAAATCCCAGTAAACAGGGAAGGCATTGCCTTTATAAGTAACAACCACACAGAGTCAGCAAGCGGAAAGTAAAGTGCAGAAAAGTAAAGGGGGCCGGAAATACAAGCCCAACTGTAAAGTACAACTGAAAAGTAAAGTACAGCAACTGAAGAAAAGACGGCGGCCTCATGTCGTCCACTGGCAATCCCACCTGAAGGGTGGGTACAGATAGCCTCCAGGCTCCTCGGGTCCCACGTCCGCTCCGAGCACGTCCCGCCCAGTGGTCCACCTCCAGGTACCGTCCTGCTCCACGCCCCAACCGTGATCAGCGCTGTCCGTCGTCTGCAACCAACACAACAAGGTGCGGGCATAGCCCGTGCAGGGGTGAGTACAACTACTCAGTAAGGACCCCGAGACCCCCGAAGGTCTCCCGAAATCCACAAAGGATATAGCACAAAAGAAAGATGCAATCACGAAGTAACATCTGACTCGACTTAGGTATATGCCCATACATATACCTAAGTCCCCAATTCTAGCTCTGCTCACGAGCTCAAGAACAAATCAATCCACAAAGGAAGGCAAGACTCAAATCCACAAGGAGAGTAAACAGTAAATCCACAAAGGATAGTTCAACACAATCCACAAAGGAGAGTAACATAAGATTCAGGTCAACCAGGTATACTATTTCAGATGACGTCAAAGATGATCACTGATCCATCTAAGTCGTCGGACCCACGAAGGATCGATAGGTACTAACCCCCGCAAAAGACCCACACAGGATCGGGCTCACACAGAACCTGTAGGCAGTGGCTCACACAGAACCGGTAGTAAGGACCCACACAGGATCGGGCTCACACAGAACCTGTAGGCAGAGGCTCACACAGAACCGGTAGCACTGATCCACGTAGGATCGCTGAGTGCAGTAGTCGACGCAGTCCACTGAGGATCTCTGCACAGTCGTCGCCGCAGTCCACGAAGGATCTCTGCTCTGCCGTCGTCGCAGTCCACTGAGGATCTCTGCTCTGCCGTCGTCGCAGTCCACGGAGGATCTCTGCTCTGTCGTCGAGGTCACAGCCAGCGCTAGGGTTCCCGCACATAGCGAGCTCGTTTAGGAGGGTCCGCTCCACGAGCCAAGAGGCTGATACATCAACTGACACGTAGTCCGAAGTTGATGTATCCAAAAGTTCCGTATCGACAACAGGATCTCAACGCAACAGACGGCGCGTCAATCGGACGTCCGGTCTGAGAGTTATTGGCATTTTCGTCCCAGGGGCCCGGTTGGTTTTTAGGACAAAACCAACCCGACCGTACTCCGCATGTGTCCGATCCTCGGGCGGAGTATGCCAAAAGTTCTGTCTCACTTAGAGGAAACTACCACAAATGACGGTACGTCGATCGGACGTCCGTAGCTCAAGTTATGAGCGTTTCCGCTCCGAGGGCCCGGTTGGTTTCGTGTACGAACCAACCCGGACGAACCCAAAGTCTTCCGAAACCTTGAGTATAATATACCAAAACGACCGTCTCGATCCAAGGATCGCGTAGCCGCTGACGGTTCGTCAATCTGAGGTCCAAGGCCCAAGATATGGGCGAAAGACCGAAGGGGGCCCAAAACGGGGGTTCCGGGCCCGGGGCGACCCGGCCCGAACCCCCCCCCCCCCCCCCCCCCCTGGGGTCGGCCGAACCGGGTCGGCCCGAACTGGGTCGGCCCGATCCGGCCCGAACCGGCTCGGCCGGGTCCGGTCCGGCCTGGGCGCGGCCAGGCCGACCGGACCGGCCGGCTCGGCTTCGGCCGAGCGGCCGAACGGCCGCCGCCGCGGGGTTGACCCGCGGCTTTGAAGGAGACGCGGCCCCGCGGGGGGCCGCTTGTCACGCGGACGCGGCCGGGCCGCCGCGTCCGTTCCCGGTTCCGCGCGGCCGCGGAACCGGCCGCCGCCGCCGCGGCTTCAGCCGCGGCGGAAATTCTCCACGGCGGCGCGCCGGGCGCCGCCGCCTCCGGTCGCCGGCGCCGCCGCCACCTTCCGCGGGCCGCCGGAGTTGCTCCGGTGGCCCGTTTTGCCTCCCGTCTGCGCCGTTGTTCCTCCCGGGACGCGTCCTCCACTGCGGAATCAACAAATGGTCGTTGCGTCGTGCTTTTGCCGTCGCCCGCCAAATCCGCACAAAAAGGAAGATCGGCGGAGGGTTGCCGGGTCTTGTTCGTTAGACCCGCACCCTCCGCGTTAGTCACAAAATCATCGGGAGGAAAAGAATTAACCAAATCAACAATTTTAAATAAATTAAAATTGTTCCGATCAGGTTCTTTATTTGAAAAGAATAAACACGGGAAAAGAAATAAAATATTCCAATCAACCCTTACTTTGTCGTCGACGTCGGACGAGAGGTCGTCGCGGAATTGCTCGTCGCGGAAGAAGGGTGATCGTCGCGTCGTCGCGGTATCCGGCGTCGCGTCGCCAATCTCCGGATCAAGAACAAACGGATTTAATTAATTAAATCCGTTGTTATTGAGATTAAAAAGGGAGAAATAAAATATTCGATTCTCACCTTTGTTGCCGAACGAGGATCGGCCGCGGAAGAAGAGGCGTCGCCGAAGAACGTCGCGGGTAGGGCTCGTTGACGTCGCAGATCTCGGTGTGCGTCGTCGAATTCCAGTCGCCGACGTTCTTCGCGTTCTTCGCGTTCTTCGCATTCTTCGCGTTCTTCACGTTCTTCGCGTTCTTCGCGGAGAGGGTGGAGGCTCAGAGGAATTGCACAACGATAGCAATCCTCCAAAATAGACAAGTTGTCTATTTTATTATTTTGCCAACAAACGCAAAACGCGTAAGTAACGACCCATTTAATTCGTTGAATTAATTCAACGAATAAAACAGCCCATTTGATTCACGAAATAAACCGCCCAATTAAATGGTCTGTTAAGAATTAAAGAAAACGCGTCGGTTGACTTTTCAGTTACTTTGACGGGTTTTCGCGGGTGCGTTACTTAGCGAAAGAAACGGCGGGGCTCGTGCGGGCCCTGCCTCACAAATATCCTACCAAGGGGATAGGATATTTCTGGATAGCATCCTATCCAGTTCAACTCAGTTCAAGCCGCCTTTAAGTGGCTTCAAGTGGCTTCCAAGCAGCTTAAGTGAAATAAAATAAAGTTGTCGCACAAACTTTATTTTATTTCTGACTTAAAGCCGCAAAATTTAAAAACCACGTCTGAGCAAACGCAACTCCGGAAGAGGCGTTTCTAAGCAAATACCGGCGCTGCGATTTCATCGGTGCCCTCAGAATTCGATTCCGGGCACCGGTTCAAAAGATAGAAAAACCCGCTCGTCCGTTCACTGAACGTACCCGAGCCAAACTTCGGAAATTGATTCCGGGCACACCGGGCCTCGGAATCAGGTGCCGTCTGAAGCTGCGCTCTTGTAAAATTCCAAAGAAAATTAAGAAAAAAATTTCCTTGAAATTTTCGGGTCTTTACAATCAATTTAAAAAATGTTCCCATCTAAAATTATTTTTTTTGGTTAAAATTTTAACTCATATTCCACAAAAAATATTTTTTTCCCAAAAGATGAAAAATATAAGTACCAATTTGTATATGTTACATATTTTAATTATAGTTAATTACACATCTTTAAAAAATAATTCTACACATTAAATGTATACCATAGGGTAAACTCAACATGTTGAGATTAAAAATAAATGGATTTTTTTGGTCATTCACTTGGTTAATTTCCCATTTTACCCCTTCATGTGTAGAATCTATAAAATTACCTTGGAAATTAAGCATCTATATAACTAAAAATTTTAGTGCATTATGATTGATACAATATAAAAACATTTCATCCCTCTAAATTATAGTATTATCTTTATAGCTTTAGTAACCCTAGTATAGGAACTCTCCAAATCTCCAAAACATGATCTTCTATTGATAATCACCATAAAAATACTTATATGATATAAGCCTTAAAAAATACTAATGCTTAATTTTAGACGATAAAAACTAAAATAAATTAATGTCCTAACATCAAATTAATAAAATTTTATGAAAAAACGTTATAAAATATATGGTCATTACACCCTCATATATTTTTTATTCTATACTACTTCAATATATTTTTTTAACTACCATTAATTAATTATTTTAATCAACCACCCCCCATGATACATATATTTTACAGTCCCATGTTATTTATATTTCAATTAAATTCATAATATTTTAATAATTTCACTCAATAATATTATGATAAAAGATACAAATTCTTTATTGAATGTTCTCGATTGATATTGAATATAATTTGATATGGTTGGTTATATTTATATATTTTCATAGATGTTTTGTAATTTCATCATCATAATTTATATTCTAATCTATATAATTTGATTATTTTTTTAGGAATCATAAAATATTTTCAACATATACTCCAACTATACTTAGAGATATATTTTTAATAAATAGGTCCATTGTTATAATAGAAGAATGCCCAGTAATTTTTTCATCTATACTAGATAGTTTTGTTGTATTTTATATTATAAAAAATTAAAAACAAAAAATTCCTTGAAACTATATGAATGGAACAAAAAATGTATGACTATATTTTTTAAAGAAAATATTGGTTAAAATTCCCTATTAGTGGTCCAAATTGAAGCATTGTATGAATAACCGACAATTTTTCAATTGTTTGGACCACACAAAGTTACATGAAAATAACTCATAAAACATTATACCAAATGATCATAAATTCTATGAAAAGATATAGAAGATGATGGGTAATAATTTTACTTGTAGTGTCTCTGACCTTGTACTCTTATATCAGGTTATAATAGCATATTCTATACTGACTATCATTGATAAAAATAATGTAACCAAAACTAATTTTTCTAGAATTAAAATATCAATAAAAAATATTTCTTTTTTTATATATCAAGAACCTTTTATCAATAGTGTTTAAGACAATTTTTGGAAAATCATTAATTAAAAAATTCACATATTTTTCAAAACAAATAGACATGTTTCCCAATATAACTAAACACTACTAATCTATAATAATACTTCAAAATCTCCCAAAAAATATCTACACATGATACCCCTATAAATATATCGTATGTATTACTACTCTTCATAACCAAGGGAATTGGAAATATAAGAATGTAATTCTCAAATACTGAGAAAGGGATATCACACAATGGAATATATCGTAAAATAAAGAACCCATGATTACTATATTAGTAATAAATTACAATATAATTGTTACATATTATAGAAAACATGAGCATGTGATGAATTTGTGGATAATATAATAATGAAAATAATAACATGGATGAAAATAACTGATTTTATTGTGATAAAATTAATAATTATAGAAATAATAATCATAATACAATGGAATTATTCTATGATTTCATTATTTTTTAAAGGACTCATTCCAATACATAAAAAATAATTGTTAAGGCATACACCAACTACACTTCATAGTTTTTAACACCTAACCTAATAATGTATCAAGTATATATATAATTATAAGGACCAAAAGTTACTAAATATCTCTAATTATTTTATAATATGAAGGAATAATTAATCAATATAATTCATAATAAACATGCCTTAGTATTCAATAAAAACCAATAGTATTGTAAAAGTTATATTGAACAATAATATTTCTTCAATTAATAAATGGAATAACATTCTTTTTAAATATAATTCAAACTAACACTATATTTAGTATGGTGTATATAGTTTTGTCATTAATAGATAACAATATATTTAAATAGATTATGTGATATAAAATATATCTATGAAATTAATAAATTTGTATATAAAAGAGAAAAAATAAGGTCAAGAGGGAGAAAAATAATGATGGAGAACATAACACTTACCAAAAATATGAGTGAAAATATGAATTTATTATATAATTTAGTGACTAATACCTGAAACATAACCACAAAATAGTAATATTTTAATAATTTTAGTTGAAAATTGATGCTGATGAATTTTATTTAAACCTCTATATAATTTTTGTAAAAAAGAACATACAAGTCATTTGAAAAACCAATTTCAAAATAAATAAACCATTTTATTAAATAAAATTATTGAGTAATAATTCTAAATATTGAAACATCAAAATATGAGGAAGTTTAAAATAGTAAGTAATTACCAGAAGATAAAAATATGCATCACTGTAATGAAATCCATTTATTTGTTCTTCTTAAAAGCATTATTTACTAATAAAATGAAAATTTAAACAAATAATGGGAATATTATTATCATTATAAAATCATGTAATTATGGAAATGATTATGAATTTTTAATAACATACATGTTAGAGGAAACGTGTTCACATAAAGAATATTAAAAATAATTCATTTAAAAATTTTGAATAAAAGAAAAAATTGAATCATTTATATAATGTTAAAAATATTCCATTAAAAAATAATAGAAATTCATTAATAATAAATAATTTCTTTATAATATAAATGAATCATAGATACAGATGATTTATAATAAAATATAATGAATATTTACATGAAATAAAGTGATTTATAAATACAACATAAATAAATTATAAAAGAAACAACCAAAACATAGTAACTTATAAATCAAAACCATTTTTGTTTAAGGACGTGATATTTAACATTAAATACCTGGATTATATATATTATTATAATATAATATGTAAAATATTCAATTTATACAATATCTAAATGAAAATTGGTGTATAATATGAATCATGACTTAATAATGTAAAATTAGGATGGAAAATACCATAAAATGAGAATAAAACGTGAATTGTGAACATATCATTAATGATATTATGCAAATGAAAATTAAATCCATATAATAGATGTGGTAAAAATAATGTAATAATTTTTACATCTCATTTTATCATTTAGTAACTAATCAATGATTGAAGGAAATTACACAATGAAAGTAAATTGAGATAAGAATCCCCTTTACTGTTTGATAATGAATCAAAAACATATGGAGAGAGAATATAAAATAGAAATTTATTTCTAGAAAAATGATTTAATTTAAAATAATAATTAGTTTATAAATTGAAATATGTCTCAATAAATTGAAATATGTCTTAATAAATTTAATGTGTGATAAAAAAACCATTATGACTTTAATAAAAGTTGAAAAAAAGTTATTGAAAGGGAGAAAATTATTGCGATTTTTTAAATCCCATGAATTACCTGAAATATATTCTAATATATTCTAATTTACTTGAATAAAAATAACTTTATATAAATGTAAACAATGTGCATGAAATTAAACATGTCTTGAGGAAATAAAATTGAGACCAAGAAATCCTTAATTCGGACATAAAATTAGTCTGACAAACACTAACATCCATTGGTAATAATTTTTTTTATTATTTAAATTAATAATAAACTTATTAATAGTTTTTTTACATTATACCATCCCTTTATAAATCCTAATTAACATTATAATATTTTTTATTATTAAAATTAATATTTGGGTGTTAACCATTCTATTTCCCTTACATTAATCGGTTTGGCTATTCTAGTCCATCTGTTTTCTCATGGTTCGATCATATCCAAAGTTTTTATGATAAGTTAATACATGTGTTATGTATATTATTGGATTCCCGTTATAATTTCATGAAACATATGTAGAATATTTTCATGAAATACCACTAAATAATTATAAAAATATTATATTCATATTAATTAATCTAACTACCAGTATATAATATTGCTTATACATTAATGAGATAAAATCTATAACAATGTTCATGTATATTGTAATATTGACCAAAATAATAACACAATATAACTATTGAGTGAGTAAGAACTTGATATCATAGAATAATAATATAACTATTCTCTAACTTTAATGGTTTTGAAATTATTTTTTAAGGGATAAGATAGATTCAAGAATAGAAAGTTGAAAAATATAATTTAATAAAGCGATATAAAACCATTACATAAAAAAGGAATCATCAATCTTCTTGGAATCCTTCATGGGTTGGAAGGGATTTTTTAAATATCATGGGATTAGAAGAAAAAATATTTTAGTGGTGATTTTTTAGAGATTGAAATATAGTATATTATAGTGGGTAGTTCTAATTTTTGGTAAAGAATTAATGGGTTATTGTAGGAATCATTTTATATGTGAGAGATGATTCATTTTAATATTATTATTTTTCTATTTTAAAAATGAAATTCAATATCATGGACTGTGGAACCAATGTTTATTATAATTGAAAAAATATATTAAGTGTATCCTGGGAATGAATTTATCATCCAATTTATAGATGATCTTTGTTTTATATTTTAGGACCTTATATATTAATTCAACCATTTTTCCACATTTTTCTCTTACCTATATAACATGATTTTTCTATGGTAACTAGTTTTTATGACTAAAAATCAATTTAATTTTTCACCTTGTTTTAACATGATAATACAAAATTGAGATACAATTTTACATTAATTAATTTCTATTAGTGGTAAAAAATATTTTTATTAAAATTTATATTCATCCAAAAAATGTTTTTTTTAGAAAATCATTCTTTAAAGAATAAAAATGATGTTACATCAGGTTCATGTATATTATTTATTTCCATGATATTTATTAGTCTATGATCAGAGGATATTGTGTCATGTGAAGTTAATGGAAATCAAACATCGAATAGATCATTGAAAGTACATATTAAAGTAAAATAACCAAAAAAATAGAAATAAATATATCAAATGTTTCAAAAATACAATAATTGATTTCTAAATTCAAGATGATATTATTAAAATGAATTATTTTAATCATTAAATTTATTCTTTTAGAAAATGGAATCAAATATTTTGAATTCATTCTTATATCATAATGATGTCATGAAATTTATAGTACTGGTAAAGACTATATTTTTAATATTCACTAATAATTATTCCATTTTAGAAATATAATAACATTTCACTCTAATAAAATATAGACACATTGAATTAGAAAATAAATTTTCCTCAAATTTGAATTATAAAATTTAAAATTCTATCTATTAAATTAAAAATATTGTGTGTGGGAAAATAATTTATTTTATATTTAATTTAATTATTTTCTATATGAAAAATCGCATTCGTAAAATATACCATATACCAATTATTCTTAAGATAATAATAATACATATTAAAATGAATACATAAAATAAATTTAATTTTAAATTTATATATTCTCAAATAAATAATTGATTATTAAAATTTATAAAGTTACAAATCATGTTATAGAGATATATAAAAAACATTTTATGTGACAAAGTAAGAATAATAATTTTAAACGGTTAATTACAATTATATTAATTATAAAATATATTTTGAGAAATTATATAAAAAAATATTTCTATTTAAATAATATTTATAAATTCATAATAATGAATCTTAATAGACAATATTAATGATAAATTATTAAAATAACATGGTATTCCATATTCTCCCTGTTAAATGAAATGGATTTCTAATAATTTTAATTTATTTTTTAAAAAATATTTCTTATTAACATTGGCATAATTATAGATTCTATTTTGATTAGAAACATAATTTTATAGGTTATTAAAATTAATCATATTATTTTTAAAATAAATATTTCTTGAAACATGAATGTACTACCATAAGACTAAATCATGAAATGAGTTTTCAAGGAATAACTTGATAGTTTTGTGATTATCTTCACATATAAATTCAAATATTTAACTCTATTTTTATTATTTTTGAGTAATTATGATAAGATAGTGTATATGAGGAAATATACATACATTATTACTTCTCCTATCAGGAATCAAAATGCCAACAGTAAGTCCTATGTTCTAATCAATTTCCACCTCTATTTCCGCACATATTCTAATTCATGAATATACCAAATTAATTATTCATTACTAAATCATGAAAATAACCACTTAAGGGATCATTATATATATAATGATAATGTTCCTTATTATTTGATGGTTTTTTATGTTATTTTATTTTTCATGTTTATATAGAATTTAAAGAATCCAAAAATTTTATCTTGATTAAAGACTATAATAAATGAAATCGAGATAAAAATCATATGAAAAATAAATAAATTAATATTTTAAACCTAAATATAAACAATAACACTCTGCAATATACTTAAATCATTTCATAAATAACTAAATAATAAATCACTTCTTGGTATATCTAAAAAAATTTAAATCCAAATAATGGAATAACATGATCACATACTTTTCCAAAATAAATATAAAATTTTCTCCCTAAAAAAATAATAACTAATATAGAAAAATTAAATATATATTCTGATCATATAATCTCTAAAAATATACCTAATATAACCCGAAGCTTATTGACATAAAACCAAATACTTATATTTTCTTCTAAAAATTAACTCTAACTTTATACATCAAATAATACCAAAATATTTTATACCAAGTCTCATACAAGCCATTAATATTTTTTATAAAACATAATCATAGAATGTTCCCAAAAAAAGGATAATCATCTTTCAAAATAACATTAATAAAAATGTCAACAAAATCAAATTTTAATTCTCATGGTAGTATATCCATTCCAATATATTTTCCTAATACAATGATAATTAATTTCTCAAATAACCATAATTAACATGAAATTAAATCATAAAATATCTCTAATGTCCATTGATACCTCGATCTCATATTAAAATCCTATGAATGTCTCAAAATATATCATTAATACTCCAATAACATTAGTCCTTGATCTGGTATCTGTTCCTTTAAACTTAATAACATCCATAAACATATTAATCCATGAAAATATGAATAAGTATTAAATGATCCTAATCTTATAATATATATATATATATATATATAGTTTTAAACTCTTATATGATACCAATTATAGAATCCCCAAACAATTAAACATGTATCTAATGATAAAAATATATTCTTTACATATTGAAACTGATACTGAATCAATACGAAAAAACTAAACCATTCATAATTATATTAGTAATAAATATTATTGAGTTACTTATATATTCAAGACCTTCTTATTTTAGTATTTTGTAGAATCAAGGGGAAATTTTTAACTAACAAAACCCATATATTTCTCTTCCAATGGACATTTTTTAATGTATGCCCATAAATTCTAATTCCATAAATGTCTATAACACCTCCAAAATATATACACACACACAATACCCCTATATATCATATTAATTACACTTATAATGTCTTTTATAAACTGAAACATAAGAATGGAATGATCAGATTCTCGATAAAGGGAAGTTCTCTTCAAAATATATCATAAAATACCAAAGGAATTATTTGATTTATAGTAAAAATAATAATAATCAAATTGTTCCATATATCAAATAACATTTGTATTATATAAATCCATTGATAACATTTAAATAATACCATGAAAAAATAACTAATTTTATAGACATGGATTTCCTAACTTCAGAAAAATAAGATATTCCAAAATGGAATCATTTAAATAAATAATAAACACATTTTCAAGACCACGTGCAATTATATCATATATAAGTTATCTGAAATACACCAAGTACATAGGTTAGTTTATCACATGATACCTATAATTGAATCAAGGGGCAATAAAATTTTAAGCATCACCCATCACTAAATAATTTCTACTATATTCCTTATAAGAAAAAATGAATAAAAAATAAAATATATTATAATAATTCCTTAGTGTTCAATAAACATATTTATTATAATAATAATTATATGGAATGACAATATTTATACTATTAATAAATGTAATAATAAAATTTATACAAATAATTGAAACTAATTCCTAATATAGTAATGATTGTGATATTATTTCAATACTATAAATCATAATATAGAAATAGTGGGAGTGATATTGAATATATCCAAGAAGATGAAGAATATGGACATGAAAGAGAAAAATAATGTCAAAATAGAGCTGATGAGTTATAGAGAATGTAACCCTTATGAAGAATGTGAGGTCTGAAAGACTAACCCATATAGAATTTAGTGATAAATACATGTACTATAATACTATAGTAGTTGTTACATGATTTTGATTTATTAGGAAATTTATGTGAACAAATTTTCATAAAGTGTTATCATCATGGAAGTAAAATCAAACATCAATGTTGTATTAAAAATTCATTTTAAAATAAATAAATAAGTATATTAAAAAATCAAATAAAGATATTATAAAATATAAAATCAATAAAAATAGACTAAATTAAAAATAATAAATGTTCATTATATAATAATAATATATACAAGTGCAATGAGATCCCATTTTAATTCTTCAAAAATATAATCCTTTATTATAATAAAATATTTAACAAATAATTGAAAATTTATTTTTTTGAAAACCCATTGGAAATATTAATATTAATTATAATTATGAACATGTTTCACAATGGTGGTAAAATAAATTCTTGTGGATAATTTCAAAAAAAACATTCATTTACTACTTTTTCAAAGAAAAATAAAATTTCCTATGTGGAAAATGATAAAATGTTTATTTATAAAAATTATGAATATAATTAAAAGGTAAAAAGTAAATAAAATTAAGAAACATTTTAAATATAGATAAGTTTATTTTTTAAATAAATTAAATTATTTGGATATATAAGTGATACATTATCAACCATAAAAAATAATATTAAAAAAAGACCACAATGATTTTTGTAACAATTGAATCAAAAACCTTTGAAAGTAAGAATAAGAAACGGAAAATAAGATAACACATGTATAAATGGGTTTATGATATAATATTTCAATGATTATGAATATACAAATTTTAAATTAAACTAGTTTCATAATATGATAAATTTCTCAATGAAGTGAAATTGAGAGGAAAAAACCCTTACTAAGAGTGAAACAAGTGAAGTAGGAACATACCAATAGAGTTCTTGTGTGAAATAAAATTATATCAACATAAAAGTAGTAGAAAATAACATAATTTTTTTTTGGATATATCTCACATACTCATAGAATAACATAATAAATTATGGACGGAAATAACTCAATACTCTTAAATATTGTTAAGAATCCCCTTATGGGAATTACAAGTAATCAAAATCCCATGGAAAGAGAACAAGAAATAGATTTTTAAATAAGTTGACAGAAAAGATTATTTATCATAATATAATAAAATATATGGTAATTATATAATGTTATTGAATAATTAATGCATAATTTGAAATATGTCTCAAAAATGGAAATTGAGAAAAGAACCATTACAGATTTTATAACACTTCAATAAAAATATATTATATGGATAAACATGTTTTTTCTTTTTAAAATCCCATAAATTTGACAAACTAATATTTTAAAATATATAAATGGGGGTATTTGTAGATAATAACACTATATTTAATTAAATATCTTGTGAGAATGAATTATTTTTATAATGAATTTAAATTGACATAATGAAATGCTTACTACAGACTTACACTTATCAGAACATGCACTAACATCCCATTTTAATAAATATATGTTTATTATAAATATTATTATTTCAATTATTCAAATTTATTTTACTTCAAACCATCCAATTATAAGAAATTATTACCCACATATTTTTTTATTGTAAAAATTAACATTCTTCTATTAATTTTTTTTTTACTTAAATGGTCTTGTTTAGAAGTTCAAGTCCTTAAGTATTATTCATGTTTTAATAATTTATATATGGTTAATTATAATATAATTCATATATTATATATATATATATAGTCCCGTAGTCTATTTATTTAATACATGGTGATGTTTCTCATGAAAAACAAAAAAATTCATTTTTATTTCATTATTGAATTAACCAATGAATTAAATTTTTATCTACATATAATGTTGAATATTACCATTAAATAATTATATTGAAAATATTTAATTAATTATTATTATATATTTTTATAATTTTTTATTTTTTATTACTCATTTATGAGAAAAACATTGTAGGAAAATTCATGTAGGTAATAAAACATAACAAAACTAAAATGCATTATAATGGTTGAATGAGTCAGAAAGTATTATTTTATAGTAATAATATAACTTTTAAAAAATATTAATTGTTTGAAATATTTTTTTCCTATTCTATAAATCAAAATCTAAAAGCGTTTTACGAAAATGATAAATGAACAGCTAGATAAGAAACCAATACTTATAAAGAATAAATAATCTCTCTTTTGGGAAAACATATTGGTTTAATGGGTATTAGATAATTTCTAAGTACCATAGTCAACAAATGGTGCATATGATTATTAGGTATGTAAATATGGAAGATGTTATAGGATATATTTATTTTTTAGAATTTATTTGAAGGTTTAGTGATGTGATCATTTTATAAGTGATTAGAGTAGAATTTTTTAAATATTTTTTTCTTAATATAAAAAGTAAATTAATTATCAAGTAAATTGGATGAAAACATGATAAATATATTCAATATATAAGGTTTAGGTCATGAAATCTACTATCCATGAATTTAATGGCATGTTTCTTATTTTCTTTTCTGACCATAACACTTAATTTTTCTATTTTCACATATTTAACCGATATTGAGGTAAATAGATTTTACTATGCTAACTTAAGTTTGTCACTAAAGATAAAAATTACTTATTAAAAAATTGAGACACGTCGATTTATAAATTTTAAAAATTAAAATATTTAATTTTTATATGTGGTATAAAATAATTTTAACAGAAGTGTGCTTAAGGAGGAAATTCTTTTTATAAAAATGTTCTATTTGTGTTAAATAAATTTACATCAAAATATTGTATAGTATTGATTCCAAATATATTTATTCATCTATAATTAAAAAAATATAATTATTTTTATTTCAAATAATTCCAAATAATTATTTTCTAATACTAAATACTTCATTAATGGAAAAGGACCAAAAAATTATGTTTATTAGAATAAAATATTACTTATGTTCTGAAAGTAGCACATAGATTTCTAAATGAAACATGTTGTTTTTAATGGATTATTTTTTCCCAAAAATAAATTTTACTTAAGAAAAAGGTTTTCTATTTAATAAAAATTATTCATATATGATAATTATGTCATAAACATTATTCTATTTTTAGAAACAATATTTTTTATTGACAAAATTTTATTCATTTTCAGAAAAATTAAGAAAAAATTCATAATATGACAATTTTGACATACTGAATTCAAAAATTTAATTTATTTTACCATATTAAAATTCTAAAATTTATAAATTTAAAATGTATATAATTTTTTTTTAAAAGATAAATAGTCGATTTAAATTAAGAAGTATTTCTTTTTCAAATGAAAAATAAAATTTTATTTCAATCCTTAATAAAATTATTTATAAGATCTTAGTAATATATATTCATATAAATAAATAAAATTAACATAAATATAAATTTCTAAAATTTATAAAAATTAAATATATTATTTGATAAATAAATTTCAATATAAAGTTAAAAATTAATTTAAAATTCATTTTAATCCACAAAGGAATCATAATAATTTTTTATTTTTAATTGGTATCTAATTAAATATAAGGAATATTTTGAGACATGATATAAAAAATTATACTCTTTTAAAGAATTTTTAAAATTCAAAATCAGTAATTTTAAAATAAAATAAAAGTGATATCATATTTAATATACATAGGTTTCCATAATATTATGTTTCAACTATTGAGATTATTTTTTTCAAAGCCAAAAAATGCCTAAAAAGTACAAATATATTAATATGAAGAGTATTTCATTCCATAAAATTATATTTATTATTTTATCCATAACATTACATAAACATGTTCAATGGATATTATATTTTTAAATTTATAAAATAATATGTTGGAAAAAACATTTCTAGATGACCACTTTTAAGGATTTGGAAGTGTAATGACATAAATATGTATAAAATTTTTAAGGTTTTATTTAAAGGGAAAACAATCCACCCCACAAGATAATAAAAATATCCCTATACTTCTATTTAAGAAGATAGAATTGTAAAATGTTATGGAATGAGATTTAGGACATCCACGTCATGATCTAGGGATTGAGGATCTTTAAGAATTCAGATCTCACTATATATTACACGCATCCTCTATTCATTCTTCATGATTTTCCTCCTTGAATTTTTGTTATATTGTAGGTGGAATTATATAATTTTAGTTTATTTTAATTCATTTTTTTCCATTCTCATAAATCCAAACACATTATTTAGATATTCTTTCTTTTTTGTAAAGAATCCTAAATTCAGTTGGAATATTTCATCTTAATTCCATATCAACTATATCACTGTTATTTGATATTTTAGTGTGAGTATAGTTTATTTAGAACCTTTCTTATCTTAATATATTTTTAATCTATTTTACTCACTATTAAATTTCACTATCCATATTAATCACTATTTATTCGGATAAATAATCATACCCTCTATGTGTTACCTTAATAAGGTTTAATGGATTGATCGGTATATTATATGGTTCCAGAATGCCAATATAACATTATGAATTCTCCAAATTTCTGTTTAATGGATTAGTATACTACATAGATATATAAAATATTATTTTTTATTGAATCATTTATAAAAAATTATTTTCTATGGATATATTATAATGTTGGTTATTTGATTATAGCTAAAAATTAAGGATTTTTAAGACTTTATATATGACATTAAGGATATTTGTTTGACATGGTGTTTTTATTCATGGTGAGATTAATCCTTTAATAAACTCACCTTTATTATAATACAAAATTATTATTAAGATTTTTATTATATATAAAAATCACCATTCTTATTAATACTTTATAAAAACATGCGAGAAATTTCATTAAAAATTATCTATTGGATTCAAAATAATCATATCATCATTGAATAGTCAACCTGATTCCCTATATACACATTATAATAGAGATAACAAAATTGATGGTTCATAAGAAAAAATTAGTCATATATAAAACTGCCATCATTTTTTAGGATGGTTTTATATGGAATTTATTATTCATGATTGTTATATTAAAAAACAATAAAATAAACTAGACTTAATTTTATGTTTTTCCAAAATCCATCATGTCCATTATCATAAAAACATTCCTAAGAGAGTGTAAATTCCCTATAGCCTCCTAAATAATCCCTCAATTTTTTAATCCTGAAATTGAGCATAAACATCAGTACCTTAGAATAAAAACTAGGGTTTATAAAAACTCACTTAATCATTTTTCCACATACACCATTGATCATGAAATGGAAAACCATAGGTATAAAATATTGAAAGAAATTACTACCCCAAATATTTCATACCATTAACTTAGTAAAAAAGATATGAACATTGACTTAGATTTTATATTCAAATTCTATTTTAATTATAATTTACCTCAATTCAATATTTTTAGTAAAGAAGATACTCATCTCCTTATTACGAAATATGATGTTATTCCTCAAACATTAATCATTACGAGGTTTACAATGAAACATTATAATATAAAAATTAATTTCTCCCTCAGTGGGATTAAATAATTATTGTTATACTATCTCACTTTTGGTTCCACAATTTTTTTGATTGATATGAAAAAATTTTATAAAACAATTATTCACTACCTCTAAAAATACCCCAATCTAAAAGGAAATTAGTTGGATTATTTATTTACCCAATTAATTACATCTTGATTACTTGGATGGATTCAATTAATGTTTGTAAAATGTATAAACATCTGAAACCAAAGATAAGCTTCTTATCCAATACTTCTATGAGGTGTTATTAGTAATGGAGTTAACTCCTATTACTACCAAAAGTGGTGGATCACCTAGAGATAAACTCATACCACTACATGATATCCCATAATCAATATAGTCACAAATGAAGAATGATTCTATACTGGGACACCTACTAAATTAATAAGATTCAAAGAGAGTCAGACTATAAAATCAAATAAAGTGGCATAGTTTGTGAGTGAGCTCACTGAGATTTTGAGCTAAGAAAAAGTGACTACCAAATTTTTAATATCTTCTTAATCTCAATGTAAATTATTAATACACATTAATAATTATTTTATTTATATCTCATATTCACATCTAATAGATTCATTTCCAATATTATGGAATTTTATATAATATGTTTTTCATGAAAATTGATATTAATGGGATATTTCCATAGTGAAACACTATCCCTCATCCTAAATAACAATTTACTCAAAATTAAACTCCACTCCAATATGATATCATCCCTAAAATCAAAAATAATTTTTAAAATACTATTCAAGATTATGGTATGGACATCAAGTATCTCTACCCAAATCTCAATATTCATTTCAATCAAAGTATGATAATAAATTCTTATTTCATAACTCAAAATTGTGTGATGAATTTATAATTTATAGAAAAACCTATCAAGAATAAATGAAAACCAAAAAACCAACTATATGATATTGGGGGAATAAAAAATATAGCACATCTTGAAAACCAATAAAACAATAATATTATTTTAGTTGGTATAAATAAATCAAAGGTGACTAAAGTAAATGAAAATAAATTAAAACACAATAACATTGATGTTGAAACACTCCAACTAATCCATAAGTGAAACTAAAATCTCAAACTCAATCCTGATAAGTATGTATCATTATTTTCCACCCATGAAATAAGTGACATTTAATTTATCTATATCATGAAGAAAATTATATTTATATTCATTAAATTTAATATTTAATGGGTGAGTAATCATAACCATTTAGATTTTTCTAGGATATATCACAACACATTCCACTATAACATGAATAATTTAAATCACAGTTCACAATATATTTTTTAATAAAGAAAGTAATATCAAAACAATATAAATTAAATGCATACAAATTTATCCATAAATAAAACTTGGCATAGCCAACCCATATCTATCTAATTAGCCACACATGAATGTTTAATGATAATCCCTATACTCAAGAGTGGTGATCATTCCTTGACTATGTTATCATTAGGTGATATACCATCCTCTACCTTGGGTATAGAACTGAGCACCATGTCCATACCAAGAAATCCTCATAAAATGAAAATATAAACACACACTAACCATAGTTACCATGTTATCACACCACTTCCTTCCAAATAAGTTCATTCATTATTTTTAAATATTAATATTAATATCTTTAATGCTTTAAAACAAAACAAAAAATTAGGACCACAATAAAAATGTTTTTACCAAATTAAATTCAAATAACTGTGATTTCTAAAATATAAATAAATAGAGTTTTTATTTATGAAATCTTATAATATTTCTTTTAAGGATACATAAAAATCTTTTAATAATGATAATACTTCTAGAATAAATTAAGAAGAGATAGAACCTTCCTACCTATCAATGGGTGATGAAAATAAATAATGACACAACAAAACCATAAGATATTAGATCTAGACAATATTATATCAATATAACCAAACAATATCTTAAAATAATACACAATAGATCATGCATCTATCCATAAAGGATTATATATTACATTCAATGTGATAGAATATTATGATATTTTAATATAATGATAGTAAAAAGAAACTTTTCAATGATTCCCAATATGCAACTCACTTTTATCCAACAATATCAGCTTCAAGACCAAAGTAAACCACCAGGAACACTTAAGAGAGTATTGAAGTATGTGGTCCTAATATGATAAATGGACGATTATTGTTTGGGGGGTTAAAACAAATTTAAAAACTAATTTATTGATTATTATACACTTTCAACAATTTTAGTTTTCATAGTATGGGAAATATTGAGTTAATAGTGTGAATAATGCATCTATAAAAACCCTCACATGCATAGTTGTATCGCATGACTTGAAAAACCACATGGAAAGAAGTTATTTCCCCTAATTTATACATGAATAGTTTCCCATAGAAATTGAAACAGTTTGGGAAAATCATGCTCTTGTAATGCACACCCTCTAAATTCTTAGGCAAATTAAAATATTTCCAAGAGAAGACATCATGGTTTCACCTGACTTTTTTCAAACCATTAACCCTTAAAAAACATCCAAAATTCATCAAAAAACTAATAAAACTAAAAAAATATATTTTATAACATAAAAATATATAATAAATGTTTAAAGAACCTCAAATATATATGGTTAACCCCCCCCCCCCACTATTAGGCCCTCCATCCATGACATGATTGAGATTCTAGTTGCTTTGGAAAATTTTAGGCCATTAATATAGAATGTCTTTATAATGTTTCCATGTTTTACCTTGAATTACATTGTGTTTCCATATCACATAATAAAATTAAATATTTTTCAATGAAAATATTTATCTAGTATTTCATGATATGAATTAGAGAATGAATAAATAAATCATCTGGTTCATAATCAAAACGATCACATCAAATCATATCTCTAGAATTTTTCTTCTATATTATAAATTGAGATACATTAAAACATTATGATTCAAATTATATCATGGATATAAATCTGACTGATATTAAATTTCACAAATTCATTTAGGTATCTCAAATGGTCCAACATACATAGGAGATAGCTTACTTTTCATAGCCAATCAATGATTCCTCCACCTTGGAGAGACATTAAAGATCACATGATAACCCATTAAAAATGGTAAAGGGAAAATTTTATTATTGAAATAATATTTCTTATGTATTTCATCCAAAAAAATTCTAAAACATTTGAATTTTCATAATATTCTCCTATAAAATGATAGGTCTCAATATTAAGGATTCTATGATCTCTAAAAATAATAGTGGGTAGTGATAAGGACAATTATACTATGAATTGAACAAATCCATATATATCAAGTCATGATAAATGTTTTTATATGAAAACTCCACTAAAGAAAAATTATTCTCCCATGAGCCATAAAAAATTATAACACATGACAACAGAATGTATTCCAGTGTCTAAATCATTCTTTTTAATACCTATTATATTGAGGATGATATGTCATGATAATAATCAATTAGCTATTCAAATATTTTTAAACAAACTGCTAAATACAAGGTTTAATAAAAGGATCAATATTGGATATTATTAAAACTATTTTTCAATAAAATATTACCAAATCTCAATCATAGATATTTTCAAAGTAATCTAATTTATTTTATTCATGATTTATAATGAAGTGGGGTGAATTTTTTAATTTTTAATAAATAACCCAAATCCAATAATGATTCTAAATTGTTCAATGTAAAAAAATGGTAAACTATATATAATTCTACCCCCATTTTTATATTTTTTAAAGGCGTGGAGTGGGACATCCTAGATGGTCATTGATCCTCTTTGCTGACATTATTATAGGTTATTCTTTTAGAAAAAGATCATAAAAATGTTATTTCATACCTTCCCACAAAAAAATAGTTCATAGAGGCTTGTATATATTTTGGATTCTTGGGTGAACTACCCATTTTGAATTGTAATAATATGAAAGGTGATTTTTCTAGATAAGAATGTGTAAATACCATTCCATTATGAAAAATAAAATAGTGTTCCCATATTTTTTTCATCTGTTAATTACCTCCCCAGCATTATGTTTTCAAAACATGGTAAGGAAACCAGAATTCCATCATTGGGTATCATTGATTTGTTCAACCAATATACAAATAAAATTCACCAAATATAAGAATGAATCATAATTTTTCTTATTGCAATAAAAATTCATATTATCTATTTTATTCATAAATTTTCATTGATCATGACTTTTAGTGACTAGTTGATTATACAAATATCATCTGAAAAAGTAGTTGGGTTTTGGCTTAGTGGTAAGAACCTTGTCATCCTACATGAAAAATGGGGGTTCAAAACCCATTGGGTGAAGGGTACTATAGAATTACTATAGTGTACTGTAGCAATGGCAGGAACTATAGCGGTGGCAGGCACTGTAGCGGTGGCAGGTCACTGTAGCGGGGTCATAGCACTGTAGTGGTGGCGGCTACTGTGTGGAATTGTAGCAGTAGTACTGTAGCAGTACTATTTATAGAATTGGCCTTGAGAGAAAAAATTGGGCCAATGGGTCATGTAATGGGATAAATTCCCACTAGCCTTTTGGGCTATATAATGTTCCTCCCTCTACCCAGTCAGTTAAAGAGGTCTTTGCTTTGATTTAATAATAAATGAGGCTTCGTTCCCAACCATTTGAAAAAAATATCATCTGAAAAAATATTCTTTGCAATTTCCATTTCCAGGTATATAAACCAAGTCAAAATTAAATATAAAATCATATTTCATCCTCGGTAATTTCATCACATTTAAATATAATTGAAAAATTATGTGTTTGTAACATTTTTTGTCAATGAAAATAGTGAATTTCTCACAAAAGATATGACAAAGCCTTATTTTCAATCCGTTAATAGCTCTAGATAATTCCAACTCATGGGTCTAATATTTCATTTCATTAATCATTCAATATCATGGTTTATAATCTATAACCTAATCTCCATATATGAGAACAAAACAATTTCCATATACATATTTACAACAATAAACCATATAGTTGTTCATAGATTCTACAAATAATAATAATAAGTGGTGAAGTGAGCAATGATTTTATCTACAAAATCTATTTTTGATAATCATTACTATGTTGAAAAGAAGTTCCCTTCCATATGATTATTTCCTATGATATTCTAGGTTATATATGTATTAAAAAGAATCTATTGGAAAATTTTAATACCAATAATAATTATATATAAAAGAAAACATTCCAAAAGATAACAAATTCTATCATTTCATGACCTACATATATTTCTTATCTAAAATTACATGGCCATATATGTGAACATATTATATCTAGAAATACAATATAATTATTTATTCCAAATGTATGTGTTCTCATAAATTTATCAACATAATATCAAAATTTTCTTCATGTTCATTCCATATTCTAGAATACAATAGATTATTATCCACAAATATGACAATGAAAGCGTATATATACAACTTAAATACATGGTTCCTAAATTCTTTGAAACCATCTAATTCATTTTCAATACCAAATCTCTTAAAATGGTATTCATAAAAACTGAAACAAATCATAAATGTTTTATTATAATATCCTCATTCCTAACTCGGGGTGGGGGTTACTCAAAGAATATATAAATTTTTATAACCATTAGGATCTCATAAATTGAGTTAAAATATCATCAATATTATGAATGTTATATAAATTATTTATAATAACCTATTTCAGTTAATGGAAATTCAAATAGAGTCATAAAAATCCTTCTAACTTCTTTAAAATGGAACTCGAGTGACCCAAGGATATGTGCATAGAATTTTTAACACTATACATTATAATTATTCTAATTGGACTATTAATTCCTTCAATTATTTTTTTTCATTCTATAAGATGGAAGTTTGATCGGAATTATTCATTTAATGATATAATGGAAAAAATTACATTTCGATTTTTTGTCAAAAATAAGTGAACTTTTTTTAAATGGAATTAAGATATTGTTCCCAAATGGTAGGGAAATTTCTATTTTCAATGATATCTTTGGTCCCCAATGTAAAATATTCCATTGATAAGATATTTTTTCTAACTTTTGGTTCTAAAGTTCCTTCTTTTTTAATCATTCACATCCCTATATCCTTTTAAAAATGAATTATCCTATTAGGAGATGAACATTTAGTCATCATGCATAATAAATGATATGGACCATGAAATAAATTATCCAATCCCTAATCATGATGAACTAAAATACATCTACATACCAAATAGAAAAGTCCAAAATAAACTAGACTCCATCAATTGTGTTAGAACAAGATGCATATTTAAATGCACTACACTCTCATTTCCCAAGAGGAGTTTGGATACTCTAACATGTGGAGTCATCTCAATGTGAAACCCAATATGATTAATGAAAAATTAGTAAATAAATGAGTGGGATTTAATATTATCAAGGTTAAATTGAATATATATTGATTTAAATGGAATTATACATCATATAGTTGAAGGAAATGATTTTTATTTTGTGATTATCTACTCATCACATTATAATTATATTCTTTATCTTTTATATTCATCTTTCCTTTTTATTGTTTCATTTTTTGGAGAATATAGGTGTTATAAAAAGAACTATGGTTCACATTGCTCTAAATATGAGATATAATCTAAAGCGATTGACCTATTGCATCATATGGTGCCTAAGAAATATCATATTTATTTCCAATTACTGATTATTTTAGTGTCATAATAATTACTCTAGATATTTCCTATAATAAAAAAATTATTGTATAACACAATGAAATTATAGATGAAGAAAATTTTATTTAATAGAATATTTGATAAGAAACATAGATCCTAAACAACCCACAAAATAAATTTCATTAAATTTAATCATTTTGACAGCTTTCTAAACATGCACACTGAGTATAAATAAACTATAATAATGTCTACCAGTATTCAAATCCATTAAATTAGAGGGTATTAATAGTAATAAATAATTATGTTAATTATGGTTATCTGTTTATTATAATTATAATAATAAATACTAAAAAAGATATTATTTCTGAGAAAATGAATTTTTTATAAAAGACGCTTTAGTCGCACTTTGTGAACATCATATAAAAATATTTTCACACATATATAAATCTTATTTAAAAAAAATAAAATAAAATTTGAAATAATAATATAAAAATTATCATATGGTGATTTATTTATATTTTTTGGAAAAATTTCATTATTTTATAAATAGTCAAGAATACTAATTTTTATTGAAAACTTCCTTTTCATTTAAATAATTCAAACATATTAAATTGATTTTAAAAAATTTCTTGTTAATTTAGTTAAATTTTATTATAGTTTTACTATTTTAGTTAACTATAATAAATTTCATATTTATTTTTTATTTTAAAACCTTCTATAGTTATGATAATATTCTCTTAGAAAACACACATTTTCATCACGTCTCCATGTATAATTTTAGATTTGATTCCACAAATTTTGGGAATTGAAATTGAAAAAATGGATTAAATATTTATATTCCAAATGATTTATTCAATATAATATGGTAAAAATAGTTTTTTCTATTTTGAATTTTAAAATTACTAAAAATTAATAACTGTGGTCAAGGTAAAGCATGACTTACTTAAGGGTTAAACTAAGAAGAGAAGTGTTTATAATAACCTACCAACTATTCGAAAGCCATTTTTTCTAGAAATATCTCCAACTTATAACCTTTAAGTTTTGATAATGATCTATTTTGTAAGAATTCTACATGATAAAAATGTGGGTGTAATTGATTTATAGAAAAATTCCATGTTTCCCCTCTCCACCACTTACAAAAGGCCGCTGACTTTCCTCCACCCTTCACACAACCAATTCCATTTTATCAACAAGTAACTATTAATATAAGTTTATTTTTATCATTAAAACATACTAGATCATTTATTTTGATCAAAATAAAATTATAGGTAGGATTTTGGTTCAACCCTGACGAACATTGTTGAAAAAGAGGTAACGTTCTTAAACAAGTATTTTTTTTTTGTTTCTTATACATCTTATTAAAAAAATTATTAAACCTTTCCTATATAATATCATTAACATATAATATACACATATATTTTATTATGCTAATTTCATGACCTATATCCATCCTCTATTCTATAAAATGGGAAACACAAATTTTTATCATGTTTACGGTGGAATACCTTCTCTCAAATCGATATAATTTGTTTTCCATCACCACATTTCAAGGATGGAAATAATGATGGATTTTACAAATTTATATTATATTTATCATATTACAAAAATCATATAATCATAATAACTCATATAACTTATTACATTATTTTCATTTTAAAATGAAATAATGTCTCTCATGTCTTTGGAGGACTACCACATTATGAAGTGGTGTGATTCGTTTTTCACTTACAGTTTTCAAGGAAAGTAATATGGATAAATTAAATTAATATATGTGGTATTTATGAAATTTTATATAGTTTTTAAAATTAATATATCATAACATTCCATAACCTTTTACATGTTAAGGGAATGTTGACATTTCTCGTGTGTAAATATGGCCTACCATCTCCACGAAGTGATGTAATCCATCTCCAAGTTCAAATTTCAATAATGATTTAAAAAATGTATATAATGAATAATTTTATTTATATAATTAATATAAGTTGGAATATTATGAATATATATAATATTCTCAATAATTATAACCTTAATGACATAATAAAAATTATAAAATAAGGCAATTATCACCCAAATCAGTGAAAATAATAAACTATTGTAAACAAAAAATGTGAGAAAATATCATAATGGTATCATATACGATGTTATAAATATGAATATAGTTTTGTTAAAAATTATTATCATTATTATTACTAATATATAATTGGTTAAATCATATTTACTAAAATTAAATTTGTGGTAAGTGACTTCATCTCAATTCCCCATCATTGAGGAATATTTAAGTTTTATACAACTAATATCATTTATATTTAGTATATACTACCAATGTTTCATGTAATATCTTGATAACATAATTTTTCAGGTTATTTAATATTTAAATTTGATTTCTTTAGTCCATTATTATTTGACTAGAAAATTACCATGTGGTCTAGAATTTTATAACTCATTTTATTTTCATTTTGTTATATTACTTGTTCATTGTATCTAATACTCATATATCATGTCTATAATGAATTTTGAATATATTATGTTGAATTTATAATTGGATTATAAGGATTTATGTATGATACATGAAATTTATTCATTTATTTATTCTCACTTCAATTTTATGATACCGGTAAAGGATTATTAAATAATATCATTTTCATTAGGATCTTTTATGCTAGAATTTCCTAGAAGGAAATTATTTTATCATTGGATAATAGACCCCATTAATTTTCATATCCAATTTTTATTCTTGATTTATTCATTTAATAGTTTCAATTTATACTCTATTGGGTAATAAAAATGATTCATATAATGTTTTTAATAAAATATCACTTCATTTTTCTCTTCTGTGGAAAATTCTATTTCATTCAAATAAATTTTTTCATAAAATATTTTCACAAATGTATTAAAAATATCTAAATAATTTATTAAAGAAATATATAATAAATGCTTGAATGTTTAGAAAATGATTTGAAAGTAATTTTATTATTTATTTATAAACTATGATACTTTTACCCTTTTACAACGGTGTGAAAATAATTTTTTAAACTTATAAAGATTATATAGAATTTACTGCCATCATGGCCAATAATTTAATTGAATAATAATTTTCAATTTAAAAATATTATCTTTGAAATAAACATATTTTTATAATATTTTAATTTTTTATTTTTAGAATTTAGTTTTCAATATTAAAATCATTTTTTCAACAATGATGTTGTTAAATATGTTTTTATAACATATCAATTCCTTAAAAACCCATTATTTTATATATACATAACTAGGGATATATTATATTGATACCATCCAAATTCAATCAATAGATATTTTATAATATTTTTTAATATGGAATATATTGACATTCACATTCTTGATTCATTTTTGTAGTCATTTAGTTTCCCTTTAAATATCTACCTTCCAGTTATTACTAAACATTACATTTTCCCAAAATATCCAAATTATTTTACCTAGATATACTTATTTCTTAAACCATATATCATTTCTAAAAATAATATTTTACCTTGAATTTTATTTTATTGATAGGGGAAATATTGATGTGTCTATATTCTTTAATCAATAAATATTTTTTGATAAGGTGTATTTTATATTAATTAAATGAATTATTAGACATATGGGGAATTATTTTGAGATGAATATGTGGGTGGTGGATTGATTATAGGTATCACTTGATGAATTGGTAGTCTAATTAGATGAATGAGTTGGATATATTTAGATAAAGGGGTTTCTAGTGTATTCATATCTATAAATTTTAAACATTCATGTGAAAGTTCATAAAAGTATAGTTATCATGATGAACATGATAATTACATCCAAAAATTTATCACTTCCATCATCAAGAATCCATTTGTTATTATATATGATATTTTCATAATTATATTTTCAGAATGATATTATATGTGAATGTATATCTTTCTCAATTCCTTTATTAAATTCCATGTGTTTTTAGTTATTTACATTTCCATATTGATTATCTTATATCCAATTATGATTGTCATTTTATTTAATAAATTGAATGTGTTTTTAGCTATTTTACTTTCCATATTCATTATTATATTCAAATTACTTAAATAGATTTTTTTCAATTATGTAATTTTCTATGATTATTTGTATTGATTAATAATATCTTCGGTTATAAATAACCCTTACTAAGAATTTTACCAGACCCTTATTTTGATTCATTTCCCATGAATCCAAAAACATTACTATGAATGATATAAAGGGAAATTATAAAGGGAATAAAGATATTACTGAAAAAAAATGTTCTAATTTATTTATTTAAATGTAATATGGGAATCAAGTTTTTATCTAGTATACCATGGATACAAAACATTTAAGTACTTTGGAATGTGATTATTTATATCTTATACCAATATAATAAATTAAGACATGGGTTCCAGGTTATTGGAGTTGGGTTCATTATAGTCGGTGTCATAGGATGCTTAGTGAAATCCTTAGAAACTATATTTAGAAAAAACAATATTATGGAACATAAAACAGTGATTGATATTTAGGATATGTATAGGATACATTCATAAGGTTATGATAAGGTAAATATTATGTGGTTTCTAAGAAATGCATCCCTTTCTGGATACTGCAAGTGGACTTGGTTATAGTACATATTTACCTAATAATAATAAAAAAAGCATTCCTTGATTTACTTGATAATTTCCTGGTACATGAAAATGGGCCTTACGACACACCTGATTTGACACTCCACATGGTTGTGATTTAGATAATTCACATATTCTTTTCAATGAATTACGATTTATTATAATAAATGATGAAAATTAATGAGCTTGGTTAAACCTAAGGAGTCTTATATTGAAATTATAGTTTAATGATTTAGACATATTATAAAGTATTATTCATGATTATTGGGTTTCGTACTATGGTTATTTTTTATTTCAATATGATTTTCAGTTTTAGTTAATAGATGAAACCTAAGAGAATTGTGTAGTCATTGTATATGAATTATAAAGTGTTTAATATAAGTCATAAAATTTGGGGGGGTAATAGGAGTGAAATATATGGTGATTATTCCTAAGAAGTTATCCCAAAATATGATATTCATATTATAAATTAACCAACTCCAAGAGTAACTAATGAAGTGAAGGATGGTGTTTTATAAGATCTAATGTGGTTTAGACCATTGAGGAATCAATTCTTGATTTCCACCATGTCAGAAATGTGGAAATGTAAACCCATTAATGTGTATCAATAGATTGGTAAAATTATTTATGTTTAGAATATAAGGGAATAAATTTCAAAATTAACAATTAAAAATGAAGGGGAAATAAAATTAAATTAATATAATCATATAGATCCATTGATATATTATTATCTTATATGTTTGGATACTAGGATTTATCTTATTCAATTCACTATTTTAATGGTTAATTCCAACAAAAATGGAGGAAGTATGTCGAAATAAAATTGATAAAGTAATTATTGGGATTCAAAAATTTTATTCTAGAATTATTTTTTAGATGGAATTTTTTATATAAAAATCATGAAACATTTATGTATTGTGTTATTTTTTCCAAAATATATGTCTTAATTTACATAAGAGTAAAGGGTAGTGTCATGGGATTATAAATTTCATATTGATCATAATTTCAAAGACTAAAACACTAATTATTAGGTATTATGGGATTAGATTCTGACAGAGATTAATGATATACTTGGAATCTTTTATGGAAAAAAATCCATTTGTTTAGTATTGTTTTAGTAAAACATTTATTTAAGGAATAATGACCTTAAATTTTGTGGGAATAGGATTAAATTTTTTGGTAACCTTTAGTGTTTATCTTATATTTATAATGATGTATATATGGTTTATTAGACTTTAATGACATTTTATGAATTATAATAATATATTTTTATAAAATGGAAAACCCACATACCACGTGATATCACATTGTATCTTGTAAGGACATTGGTCTTGAACTGATTACTGAAGGGTGACAAGGTTGTTGCAGATACCATTAGAATATGTCTTGTTATAGTTAATATGTCATTGTTTTTAACGATATGATTTCATGAATAAATATTAATATTGAAGTAGTGTTGTTACTGTTGAGTTTTATGGATTAACGTATTATATTAGAGAACATTTTCTAACCATAGAGGTTTTGGAAAATTTTAAGTGATAGAAGGAAATAATTTTTTATATTTTCTGGATCATATGATCCATTAAAAGTGGATTTTAGTGGTACATGGAAAAGAATATATGGATATACATTTCATGGGGTTACTGATGAATTGAAAATTTATTGAGTCACAACATACGGATGGAATTATTATTTTGAAATAGAAAGATATCAAGTAAGAATATTTACTTATATAAATAGATTGTAAAATAATTCCTCAATATTAAGAAAAGGATTTTGAATGTTTTTTACTCAATAAAATTCTTATCCATGCAATAAAAAGGTCTTTCAAATCATCACATATCTATCATTTCTATGTCTTTAACTTTCCAATAATCATTTAATTTCTTATGATAAATGACCTATATCACCCTCAATAATTGCTTAAAATTTTCTTATATATCCATATCTTCACATGCCACTAATTTTCTCCTATATAGATTCCTGCTTATGTGTTATTCGATAATACATTTTTACATCCCATTATCCCTTATTAAGAGGATTATTTATGAACTATATTTATGATGTGGGTTTTGAAAAAATGAATATCCAAATATCAGGTATTTGAATTCTGGGTGAAAGATAAAATTTTTAGGATGGAATTTATTTAATTTTGGGATAATGTAATACCTCAAAATAGAAATCCTTTGATTTAAAAAAAATCCGAAATAAATATATTTTTCATAAAAGATAGTTTAGTAGCTCTTTCTACACATAATTTATGTTTAATTCACATAAATTTTAGAATTTATTTTAGTAAAATGAATATAATTATTGAAATAATAATATCAAAAATATATGAGGGTGAATTGTTTCTATTTTATAAAAGGTTTTTTTTATTAAATGAATATAGGAAAATATTGATTTTTATTGAAAACTACCTTTTCATTTAATAATTAAAGTAGATAAATTTTATGTTAAATTGGAAATTGTGAAAACTTAGATCAATTATATTAAAATTTAACTAGTCTAGGTCATTATAATCAGTGACATTTATAATTTTTTTAAACCTTCAATGCTTATGAGAATTTTCTCTTTGAAAACCCGTTTTTACCATATCTAGAAGTATAATTTTAAATTTAAGTATACCAATGGTATGAATATCATTTGATAGAATATAGTCAATATTTAGGATCAAAAAAAATTATATTAACTAATATTTTCAACTTATTTTGTTACCATTAAAAATATTAAGAGAAGAAAAATTCTATTAACGCATATAATGTAAAAATTGATTTACAAGGGTTTAAAATAAAAAGATATGTGTTAAAAATGATCAAATGACTTTCTAAACACCCATTTTCCATGAAATTTAGACCTTATCCCCTATTATGGTAACTAATTAATAGTTTTTTAGGATTGTGACATGAAAACAATTCGGTTCTATATGGTTCTTTTCAAAAACACCATGTGAGTCCTCACCACCACTTATAAAAGGACAACTCCTCTGCTCCACTCTTAAAAAATGAAAATCTATTTCCCTCATATAATTCCAACCAAAAGACCCTATATTATTCACTAAAAACAACACATATGTCTTTTTTTGATCGTAAATCCATATGAGGAAATTTTTTGGTGAAGCCTAATGATTTCATCTGAAGAAGAGGTGACGTCCTTAAACATGTTTTTTTATTTTGTTTCTACACCACCTATATAAAATATTGTTAAAACATGATTTTATAATATCATCATAATAATAAATATCAATGGGTTTTATTATGCTATGGTAATGAACTATATCCACCCCCCCCCCCCCCGAGCATAAAATAAATAATAAAACCATTCATCATGTGTACAGAGGACTACACCCTCGCAAATCGATATAATTAATTTTCCATAAACACCTTTAAAATATGGATATAATGATGGTTTAAACACATTTATATGATATTAATGATATTAATATACATATAGATATATAATAAAACATATAACTTCTTACCCTATGTTTTTTATAAAATATGATGACATTGATCGTCTGTATAATGGACTACCACATCGTGAAGCGATGTGATCCATTTTTCACTTACACATTGTATGGAAAGTAATAAGGATAAAATTATTTAATATATTTGATATAGGTGATATGATATGATTTATTTAAAATTAATATATGATAAAATTACTAACAATTTCACCTATTATGGGAATTACAACATCGCTCGTGCATATGAACAACCAAATGTCCCCTTGATGTGATGTGATCAATTACCCGTGTTAAAATTTAATTAATGATTATTAAAATTAATTTCATAGAAAAAATTATATGTATAATATAAATTTAATTATTTACATGATGGAAGTTATTATATGTGCAAGAACCATAAATTTAATGATAATACACACCTGAGAAAATAAGGCAACTACCAACAAAAATAATGAATATAATGAAATATTGTTAAACAACAGGTGGTAAAGTGTTTTAATAGAATAATATAGGATATTATTATTATAAATATGTTTATAGAATAAATAAATAACATACTTGTACTATTATACAGGATTTTAATGAATGTTCCAAAAAAGAAACCATGAGGTGATTAACTTTGACTCAATTCCACTTCATTTTGGAATTTGGTAATGTTATGCACCTAATTTATTTTATAGTGTATATAATTCCATTTTTCATGTAATATTTTGAATAATTCATTAATAATTTCTTTTTTAGTTTAAATTTGAATTATTTAATTCAAGGGTATTTGAATTGAAAATTACCATGTGGTAAATAATTTTATAACTCAATTTCTTTTTGATGGGTTATATTACTTCTTCATTGTCATTGATATGAATAAATTTCATGTGTAATGAAATTTAAATATATTATCTTTTATATATATTTTTTATGGTTATTTACACTTAATATACATAATAAATTTATTGATTAATACTCACTTCGATTATATAATATTTTTAAGGGTATATTGAAAAATATCATTTAAATCAGTATTATATAAGCTTGAATTTACATTGAAGTAAATTATTTAATAACTGGCTAAATAACCATTTAAATTTATTTTTATCGACTTAATCATGATTTTTTTCAAAAAATAGTACTATTTTACACTCTTTATTTCTTAATATAATTGAGAAAATATTTTTAATAAAATATGACTTAATATATCTCTTTTATAGAAAATCTATTTTCTTCAAAATCAATTTTTTGAGAAAATGTTTTTAAAAATATTTTAAAATTCCACAAATTATTTATACAATAGATTTTTATGAATGTTTTACTATTTACCAAAAAGTTCTGAAATGAATCTTCTTGTCTTTGTCTGAATGAGGATATTTTTACCGTTTTACAATAGTATAAAATTAATGTTTTCTTAAATTATACAGCATGTAACAAATTTCCATCTATCTAGTCCTTTATTTTCATTTAATATTCAACTAAATGATTAAATCCATATTTGTAAAGTAATTTTTTTCGTAATTTTATGGATCTATTTTTTTTTATAATTTTAATTTTAATATTAAAAGGATATTTTCCAATATAATATTTTTAAAGATATTTTTATGGTATTTTTATTTGTAATGAAAATAATAAATTATATTAAATTTACTCCACTAGGGATATGTTTTATTGATATTATCCTTATTCATCAGTATCAATGTTTTATGATCATTTTTACCATGGAATATATAGACATTCACATAATTATTTCATTTTTTATTCATTAACTTTCACTTGAAATTTACACATTCATATGATCATTAGAGACTAAATTTCCCATAAATATATATATTTTGTTATCATGGACATACTTATTTCATGAAATGTATATCATTTCAACAAATACTTATTTATGTTGACATTTATTTTATTGATAGGGGAAATATTGATAAATCAATATTTTTTACTCAATGCGGTTATTTGATGATAAGGAATATTATTCATGAATTATATTTATTATAATAAATATAAATAATGATTTGGATATGCTGATATGGGTGGTGACTAGTTATATATATCCCCCCCAATGAATCAGTAGTCCCCTGATATGTGCCTGTTGGATAGACTTTTTAGAATTAAATTTCAGTATATACCTACCTAAGAGTTATAATCAGTCTTGTGAATGGTCTGAATTGTGTAGGCATCATTTTTCCTATAATAATTTCATCCAATGACAAGGAATTTATTTAATTAATAATTAAATTATTATTATCCATTACATTATCATAATGATATTATATCTAGATGCATTTAATTCTCAGTTTATTGGTTAAATGGCATGTATTTTCAGTTATCTACCTTTCTATATTTATTATTCATTTTGTAGTTATGATAATGATGTCATTGATTAAATGGAATTGATTTATAGTTATTTACCTTTTCATATTGATTATTCTGGTAAAATAATTTAAATAGAATTTTTGTTAAGTTATTTTTCATTGCATTATTAAACATATTGATTCATGATAGATTCCATTGTATATCACAATTACTCATTATTTCATCTCACCCATATTTGTTTCTATTCCCATGAATCTCAGAAGTGTAGTATAAAAAATGTGAAAGGATATTCTAGATGGAATAATTATATTCTCTGGAAAAAATGTTTTTTAATTTTATTTTTCAAATTTAATATGAGAATAATGTTTGTATCTAGTTTACTAAGAATAATAAAATATTTTTTCCTTCCGTATTTGATTTATTATATCTTATACCAATGAAATAAATTAAGAAAATGGCTTAAAGTTACTAGTTCCTGGGTTGCTACATGTGACATGTTATAGGTGGTGTAATACATTATCACATCTTCTGCTCTAGAAAACCACATTATAAATAACTAGGCTTGGTACTAGGTCTTAGAGGCAAGTTAAATGATTAAGTTATTTGATTCCATGATGCCTCATCACCATGGAAGTTGGAGTTATTCTTCCACTTGTTTAAAACATTAGAGTTCCCACTAATTACCATGTGAAAAAACATATCTCCCACATCATAATTAATAATAATATGAACTTACTCCAAAGCCTCCCTACTAACCATTTTTTTATAATTATTAATACTGATCACTTCTATATTATAATTATTTTCTTGTCACCATCCACACATGGATATTTTTTCCTTCATGTATTCACTAGAATATATATCTGAAAAAAATAACTATATTTATAAACAAAGTAGTATATTTCATCACTAATATATTTTCATGCCTGATACTGAATAAATCAATCATTCTGGATTTTTTAATATTGTGTGTGTAGAATTATTTGACGAACAATTCTTCAAACCCATACCATATAAAACCTTGGTTATATTTATAATGGATAGATAAATCCCACAATTTCTGTGGAATGTATTCATATATGTTGAAAATTAAATTAACTTTTAGGTTAGCTGGGTTTATAATGAGATCAAATATATGATTCATATTATTATTCCATGTATATTCCTTGTTTAAATTATGAATACCCCAAAAATATTTTTCAATTATATTTCTAAAATTACATATAAGGTTATTCTTGTTATTATTTTTCATTTTTTTTCCTTTATTAATCAATTTAATATCATTAAAAATGATGTCATGACCCATCCCAGAGGATCCATGCCATGACTTCCTTAAGCCCACCTATAATAGGCTTAGTGCTAGTGACTATCACTAAGTAGGTATATCCCACAAATGGGTGGCATTTTCCTAAGTGCATGTATGCATGCACACATCTCCAAGCCACAAATGATGAAATGAATAAGAACTATGTTAATAATTCAAGCTAACAACTATATCACGCAACCGTAGTGAAATAGTGAAGTTAATATAAACTAAATAAGGCCAAAAAATCCAACCAAAAAAAGAGTCTATATCTACACGTCCAACCTATAACGTAAGAGGTACTCAGACTATCATTAGAAAATATGCGAGAACACACCTCGGTATTTCTGATCTCACAAGGCACTACCTAGTCCTGGTCTTCCTAGAACTCCTCTGAAGAGTCGATCGTCTACACAAGACACGAATCAGATGGGAAAATACCATGCAAGGGTGAGTAGAAAAATACTCAGTAGGACACCCTGAAACCATAAAGGAATACCACAATGAAAATACCCTAAAGTAAATACCAAAAATAAAATACCATGAAGGAATACCACATTAGAATACCAAAAGGGAAATACACCAAAGGAATACCACATGGTAAATACCATGAAGTAATACCACAAAGTAATACTATAAAGGAAGACCACAAAGAAAATACCAAGAAGGACTACCACCATGGAATACCACAAAATAATGCATAGTCAACTCCATAGAGTTATTTGTCTAAAAAAATATATTACGAAAATCCAAAAATACTCAATCAAATAAGACACACAATCTCAATAAGACACATAGTTTTCATAAGACATGCCATCTCCACAAGACACATAGTCTCTAGGCCACATCAATCCATAGAAATGTTTACATGAATCACGCACCTTATAGGGGAACTCACTCCTAAATCCAATATGTCATATTCAAACTCCCACAAAAACCCACTTATGATATCTCCAAACGACCATCTCATCATAAGTGACCCAATTCCATAGATTTATCATCTAATGAATGTCCGGTTTGAACGTTACAGTAGTTTGAAAATTTCAAAATGGGGTTCACTTGGTTGTGGACTGATCATGTGGCCGGTCTACCAACTGTGGTGGCCGACTACCAAGTTTAACTATAAGGACCCATCATTAAAACATTACTTAATCTTGAATTAAATGAATAATTCACATTGAGGATATTTTCAAGTTTAGAGTTTTAGAGAATTATGACATAACTATTACATCTCAAAATATTACAAAGTAGACACTTCTACACAGTTTCCATTTTTTTACAAAACATGAACTCTTGAAAAAACGAGTCATGTCAGGTTCCATGTTTAAGACAACATAACTTTTCATTGATCCCATCGTTGACCCTATTCCACATTATGTCCTATGAAAAATATTTCAAAAACTTGGGGTGAGCATAAAAAGCTCAATAAGGGATACACAAAGAAGGAAAACTGTTTGTTTTCTACAAAACAACAGGTAAATAATGAATACTTTATCATAAGTAATAATTTTCACCATTATGAAGTAGTAAATACTCTTTACTAAATAAAATATCACTACATACCCTTTTGTAACCAAAATATTACCATAAAACTCTTGTAAAGAACACATAACATATAAATGTAACTTGGGACATAAACATACATAAATAGAATAACCATACGGTCGACTTCCACACATATCACTAATCAGAATAGCCATATGAACAAATTCCATACCCAATGCATTGGAGGTTATAACATAACCACCCGTCCTGGTATTCATGGCACCACCCGTCATTTGGTTTATCACGTAACCACCTGTCAAATGTCCAAGTACCATTATAAAATCATAAAACAAATATAATGGAAAGAGAATATTTCAACATTTCAAACAAAATATATCACTTAAATATATTGACATAATAAATCCATTATCAAAACCATTTTCAATACCAAAATACATAAAATATTATATGTTATTTATTTTCTTTTAAAAACATTACGGCTTGTTAAGGAAGCTAAAGATCAAGTAGTACTCGCGGCGGCAGAAAGGTCATTGTCACTGCGTACGTTAAAAGAAACATTCCTTTTTGTCATTTAGTAAAAATATTTGTAGAAAAATATTCCATTTGAATGAAATGAAAATTCAAAGGTGTTTATATAGAATATAAAAGAAAGTCTTGTATTAAAACCAAATATTCCTCAACGAAATGAGATTGAGACGATGTCCCTTACCTCGTGTCCGACTTGACTCGATCACTCTTCAATCTCCTGAATAATAAACTAACGTTAATTAATACTTGATTAAGATCCTTAAAGGTTAATTATTCCTTTTATATCACTTATTTCCATGTTATAAACATTATTTAACCATTTAAGTAAATAATGTTCGTTTTGTCGATATTTGGTACTTAAGTCAAAAATGGACTTCTTACATTTACATGTTGTTCATGTGGTCAGAGGTTCATTATATCCAAAATGATATTCATGATTTGGATATCATATATATCATATATATATACATCATATACATGTATTGATAATAGTACATAACATTTAGAGGTATGAAATGAAATGCATCATTTTTGGAGACGGTAAGTCGTATGTACGCAAGAACGCTACTTTCATTTCTATTTCATATTTAATGGAATTAAGTCACAATGATATAAAGGTAAATTATAATTCCATTATAATATCATATATAATATTATTAACTACATCCTTTATACATCCCACATATGGCATTAACGATTCAAATCACTTTGAGGGGGCGGTAGTCCGCACTTCCTAAAATGAAATTATCGCGTTTACCCATAATGGAAACCATAAAGTTTTGCCATAAATGAAAAATACAGAAGCATAGGGAAAAAATAAACATAATATATATCATATATAAAAACAGTTACATCTTAATGTCCACCATGAAATATGTTAAGTGAATATTGAACAATCATCATTTCGTGAGGCAGTAATTCACCATCCACAGAAACAGTATGTTATTTAACCATTAGATGGAGGTGTGTGTAAGTGTAGCTCGAATAATTTTCATAAAAACATCCTAGTATATTAAATATACTGGTTTTGTTACAAAATAAAGGAATAAAAATAGTTTAGGGGGTTGGAGAAGTAAAATAAAACAAAAGAACATAGGAGAAGACATAACCATTAAATCAGGTAACTCCCTTTGGATTAAACCAAAAGGGTTTCTTTAAGAGCTTTATGCCTAAGGCAAGGCTTCTAGAATGGTGAGAGGGATATAGGGAGCTTATTTTAGTAGATTTTGGACAATACAAAGGGCTTGAGAAGTGTGATAAATGGGTAGGAAGTGGGGACTTTTTATAAGAGAGAGGAGGGGCTCTTTTGGAAAGCATGAAACTATTATTTTATTATATAATGCTTTTCAGTTTCAAAATGTCCAAAAATTATTAAAGTCGAAGATATGGTTTCCCATGTTCGAAATAAAATCATCAAATAAGAATTGGACAAGTTTTGAATATTATTTTAAACATTATCTTCTTATTTATTTAAATTATTCATTAATGACGTAAACACTACATCATCATTGTGTCATAAATAATTTTACTTATTTCATGTCTAAAAATTATAAAAAAAATTACCATGTTGAAGGAAATCTTTCTAGATTTATAATTAATATTTATATTCAAATATATCAATTATATATCCCCATGTAAAAATTGATTTAGTAAAACAATACATGTTTGTGACATTTTTATTTTTACTTTAAATAAAATGTATTAATGTCATTATCTTACCCAAGTGGCTCCATGGGGTCCCAAAAATTGACCCATGTATTTACTTGGTCGTCCATGACTCATACAATAAGTGTAGGAAACGTTTCAAGGTGATTTCATATTATTATAACATTATTTTTACCTTAAAGTACACTAATTACCTTTAATTGCGATTAATAAAACTTAAAAGTTACTATTCACCAAAAAATTATGTTCATCCCATTTAACCACATTTTACTTACTAATGACAACCATGTATGTTGGATTTTTTGAAATTCAATTCATAGAAGTGGTAAAGTTTTGTTCAAATGAAAAATTCAGTTTTTTAACTACCACTTAGTTGTTTCACTATTCATCAAAAATTGAAGTTTTTCAGAAAAATACCAAAAATTCACCCTAAGATATATTTGATATTCCAAATTTAAAAATGATGTCTATTTTACAAAATTCAAAACATATAAGTTGCATTAATTAATTTAATAATTAATTCCTATTGTCAAAACAAATAGCGTGTTTTTAAGAAACAATATATATCAAAAGATTAACACTAGTTTAAGTCCAATTTCAAAGAGAAATTATTTCCAATGACCACCATTGGATTAAATGGTAAAAATATATTCTAATTGAAATTTAAAACCAATTCAAAAGATAATCTAATCATATTAATAAATTATATTAAAATTAGGTTTTGAATTAAAATACAACATTTTTCCCTTATTCATTTAAAATGAACTTTATCGAAAAAATAACAAAAACATACACAAAGTAAATTTTGATGTCCCGATTATAAAGAAGGATTTTATTTGGTCATATAGAATGTATTAAATTAACCAAAACTATATTTAAAGAGGGTTCTCCATTAAAAGGTGATAAATCATCATTTTAATATAAATTATGCTTAAAAAATTTTTCATTCACATTTTAAGCATCTACCTTTTATTGGATAAATTTAAATACATTTAACAATCATGTATAATCATATTTTAGTTAGTTTTGTTCATTCACTCCAATACATTGTCTAGCAGTTAACTACCATTTAAAATAATAATATTATATTATTAGTGTGCAATGTAAGATTCCAAAGAAACTCGTTATTGCGTATTGGGTACGCTATCGAACATAGAAACCCTTTTAAATTAAAATTAATATTTAATTAAAAAATATTAATAAGTATAAAAATATCTTATTCTTCATTTACTCGGGATGTTACATCCTTCCCCCCTTTTTGAAATTGCGTCCTCGCAATTTTTATTCACTTATCAAAATAAGTGGGAGTATTTATCCCTCATAGCATTTTCATATTCCCACATTGCCTCTTAAACCATATAGTTTTTCTGAAAACCCTTTACCTAGTGAATTACCTTATTCTGAAACCCTTTCTCTCTATGGTCAAGAATCTGAACTGGCTATTCTTCATAATAGATATTCTCTTCCAACTGAACTACCTCTGGGCTCAAAACATGAGATGGATCTGGCATATACTTTCTCAACATCGAAACATGAAAAACATTGTGTACCTAGGATAAACAAGGAGGTAAATCCACTTTGTACATAACTAATCCAACTTTTCCAGAATTTCATAAGGTCCAATGAACCTCAGACTCAACTTTCCCTTCATACCAAAACGCATCACACTTTTCCATGGAGAAACTTTGAGAAAGACATGATCACCTACCTCAAAAGAAAGATCCTTCCTCTGGTTATCTGCATAACTTTTCTGCCTTCTCTGAGCTATTCTCATGTGATTATGAATCAAATGAACTTTCTATGCCATCTCTTATACGAATTCTGGTCCCATCAGCTTTATTTCACCTACTTCATCCCAAAAAGCTGGAGTTCGACAACACTTTCCATATAATACCTCAAATGGAGCCATCTGTATTCTGGAATGAAAACTGTTATTATATGAAAATTTAATCAAAGAAATATATTTGTCTCAACTTCCCAGGTAGTCCATCGAACAAGAACGTAACATATCTTCCAATGTCTAAATTTTTCATTCTGACAGCCCATTTGATTGAGGATGAAAAGATGTACTAAAATTTAATTCTGTACCCAATGACTTCTGAAGGCCTTTCCAAAAGTTAGAAGTGAACCTGGGATCACGATTAGATACAATGAAGAGAGCAACTCCATGCAACCTGACTACCTATTTAACATGAAATCGAGCAAGTTGATCTACAGAAAAAGTGTCTCAAACAGGAAGGAAATGAGCAGATTTAGTCAATCGATCAACTATAACCCAGAGTGCATTATTACCTAGAGATGTCTTTGGTAATCCCACAACGAAGTCCATGGATATATTTTCCCATTTCCACTCTGACACCGGTAGAGGCTCAAGCATCCCTTTTGGTAACTGCCGCTCTACTTTAACCTGCTAACAAGTCAAACACTTCACAGTAAAATTAGCAATATCTCTTTTCATTCCATCCCACCAGAAATACTCACGGAGATCTCTGTACATCTTAGTATAGCCTGGATGAACTGAAAACGGAGAACTATGAGCTCCACATAACAACTCATTCTTCCACTTTAAATCTCAAGGCACACATAATCTCTTTCCAAATCTCAAAACCCAATCATTATCAATGTTAAATTCAGACAACTTACCCTTTTGAACTAACACAACCTTTTTCTGCAATTCACTATCTTACTTCTGCGCTTTATTAATTCTATCTGATAGAGATGATTTCACTGACACTTGAAACAAAACGGAATAATTTCCTGCACCAACAACTTCTATGCCAAATTTCCTTAAATCAAAAACCAAAGGATCTTGTTCCAAGCATAGGATTGTTAATGAAGCATTACTTTTTCAACTCAAAGCATCATCCACTTTATTTGCTTTTCCTGGATGGTAATGGATCCTGCAATCATAATCCTTGATTAATTCCAACCATCTACTCTATCTCATGTTCAATTCTTTTTCAGTGAATATATACTTCAAACTTTTTTGATCGGTATATATTTCACATTTTACTCCATAAAAATGATTCCTACAAATTTTTAAAGCAAAAACAATAACAGCTAATTCCAAATCAAGTGTAGGGAAATTTAACTCATGAGATTTCAACTGATGTGAAGCATAAGCAATTACTTGATCATTCTGAATTAGGAAACAAACCAGTCCTTTCAACGAAGCATCACTGTAGGTAAAAAACATACCATTTCTAGAAGTCAGTTTTAAAACTAAATCATTCACCAATCTTCTTTTCAATTCCTGAAACCAATCATCACATTCTTTTGTCCAGATGGACTTAACACCTTTTCAAGTTAACATAGTCATTGGACTAGATAACCATGCAAAATTATCAGAAAACCTCTGATAATAACCTTCCAAACCAAGATAACTATGGATCTTGGTTATATTTGTGGGTCTTCGCCATTCTTTAACAACTTTTGTTTTAGAAGGATCAATAGTTATGCCATTTTTTGAAACAATGTGACCAATGAATGAAACTTGTTTTAACCAAAACTCACACTTTTTGAATTTCCCATAAAGTTTCTTTTCTTTTAAGGTTTTAAATAAAACCCTTAAATGACTTTCTTGATCCTATTTACTTTAAGAATAAACCAAAATATCATCAATAAACACAACCACCATTTATCACCTGATTCAACTAATCCATCACTGCAGTAAACTGCTCAATTCTGATTCCGACCATCTCTGGTTTCTCATTCGGAAGGTCATTCTCCTCTGTATGCCTTCCCAGAAAAGCTTCTCTATTTTCATTACGAAAAATAATTCTTAACATATACATATCTTAGACAAAGCAACCTGGTAATCTCTAAATGCTATATGATTTTAATATTAACATAAATTACTTTATGGATATTAATTTAACAATACCCTAAGTCCTAAAGTTATCAAAACTGACCTTTGATGCCAACTATAAGGACCCGACCTTAAACCTTACATAATATTGAATTAAATGAATAATTATCATTGAGGATCTTTTCAGGTTTATAGTTTTAGATAATTAGGACATAACTATTACATCTCAAAAGATTAAAAAGTAGACACTTCTACACAGTTTCCATTTTTTTTAAAATGTGAACTCTTGAAAAAAAGAGTCATGTCAAGTTCCATGTTTAAGACAACATAACTTTTCCTTGATCACATACTTGACCCTATTCTATATTATGTCCTGTGAAACACATTTCAAAAACATGGGGTGAGCATTAAAAGCTCAGTAAGGGATACACAAATAAGGAAAACTGTTAGTTTTCTACAAAACAACAGGTAAACCAGGAATACTTTATCATAAGTAATACTTTTCACCTTTATGAAGTAGTAAATACTCTTCACTAAATAAAAGATCATTACTTACCCTTTTGTAACAAAAATATTACCATAAAACCCAGGTAAAGAACACAAAACATATAAAGGTAACTTGGTACATAAACATACATAAATGGAATAACTATACGGATGACTTCCACACATATCACTAATTGGAATATCCATACAGCCGACTTCCATAATCAATGCATTGGAGGTTATAACGTAACCACTCGTCCTGGTATTCACGACACCACCCGTCATTTGGTTTATCACATAATCACCCGTAATGTCCAAGTAGCATTATAAAATCATAAAACCAATACAATGGAAAGAGAACATTTCCACATTTCAAACACAATATATCACTTAAATATATTGACTTAAAAATCCATTATCAAAACCATTTTCAATACCAAAATACTTAAAAGAGTATATGGTATTTATTTTCTTTTAAAAAAATTACAGCTTGTTAAGGAAGCCAAAGATCAAGTAGTGCTCGCGGCGGCAGAAAGATCATTGTCACCACATACATTAAAAGAAACATTCCTTTTTATCGTTTAGTAAAACACTTCATAGAAAAGGGATCCCTTTGAATGAAATAAAAAGTAAAAGGTGTTTATACATCATATAAAATAAAGTATTGTATTAAAACCAAATATGCCTCAAGGTAATGAGATTGAGACGAAGTCCCTTACCTCGTGTCTGACTTGACTCGATCGCTCTTTAATCTCCTGAATAATAAACTAAAGTCAATTTCTACTTTCTTAGTAACATTTTTCAAGTTTATTATTCCTTTTATATCACTTATTTCCATGTTATAAACATTATATAATCATTTAAGTTAATAATGTTTGTTTTGTCGATATTTGGTACTTAAGTCAAAAATGGAATTCATACAATTACATGTTGTTCATGTGGTCAAAGGATCATTATATACAGAATTATATTCATGATTTTGATATCATATATATCATATATATCCATAATATACATTTATTTATAAAAGTACATAACATTTAGAGGTATGAAATGAAATACACCGTTCATGGAGACGGTAAGTTGTACGTACGCATGAACGCTACTTTCAATTATATTCCGTATTTAATGGAATGAAATCACAATGATATAAAGGTATATTATAATTCGAGTATAATATCATATAAAATATTATTAATTCCATCCATTATACATCCCACATATGGCATTAATGATTCAAATCACTTTGAGGGGGCGGTAGTCCGCACTTCCTAAAATGAAATTATCGCATTTACCCATACTGGAAACCATAAAGGTTTGACATTAATGAAAAATACAGGAGAATAGGGAAAAAATAAACATAATATATATCATATATAAATACAGTGAAATCTTAATGGCCACCATGAAAGGTGTTTAGAGAAGATTGAACAATCATCGTTTCGTGAGGCAGTAATTTTCCATCCACAGAAACAGTATGTTCTTTAACCATTATACGGAGGTGTGTGTAATTATAGCTTGAATACATCTCATAAAAACATCCTAGTATGTTAAAGATACTTGTGTTGTTACAAAATAAAGGAATAAAAATAGAATATGGGGTTGGAGAAGCAAAATAAAACAAAAGAACATTGGATAAGACATTGCCTTTAAATCGGGTAACTCCCTTTGGTTTGAACCAAAAGGGTTTCTTGAAGAGCTTTCTGCCTAAGGTAAGGATTCTAGAATTATGAGATCGATATTGGGAGCTTATTTTAATAGAGTTTTGATTATCCAAAGGGCTTGATAAGTGTGATAAATGGGTAGGAAGTGGGGTCTTTTTATAAGGGAGAGGAGGGGCTCTTTTGGAAAGCATGAAACTATTATTTTATTATATAATGATTTTCGGCTTCTAAGGGTCCAAAAATTATTATTGTCAAATATAAAGTTTCCCATGTTCGAAATAAAATTATCCAATAAAAATTGGACAAGTTTTGGATATTATTTTAAACATTATCTTCTTATTTATTTAAATCGTTCATTAATGGCGTAAACACTACATCATCATTGTGTCGTAATTAATTTTAATTATTTCATGTCTAAAAATAATAAAAAATTTACCATTTTGCAGAAAATATTTTTTTCTATATAATTAATATTTATAGTCAAATATATCAATTATATAACCCCATGTAAAAATTGTATTAGTAAAATAATACATGTTTGTGACATTTTAATTTTTACTTTAAATAAAAGGTACTAATGTCATTATCTTACCCAAGTGACTCCATGGGGTCCCAAAAATTGACACATGGATTGACTTGGTCGGCTAGGACTCATCCAATAAGTGTGCGACACGTTTCAAGGGGATTTAATATTATTACAACATTATTTTTACCTTAAAGTACACTAATTACCTTTAATCATGATTAATAAAACTTAAAAGTTACTATTCACAAAAAAAAATATTTTCATCCTATCAAACCACATTTTACTTAATAATGACAAACATGTATGTCGGATTTTTTGAAATTCAATTCACAGAAGTGGTAAAGTTTCGTTTAAATGAAAAAATCAGTTTTTTAACTACTACTTAGTGGTTTCACTATTCATCAAAAATTGATGTTTTTTAGAGAAATACCAAAAAATCACCCTAAGCTATATTTTTTATTCTTAATTCAAAAATGATGTCTATTTTAGAAAATTCAAAACATATAAGTTGCCTTAATTAATTTAATAATTAATTCCCGTTGTCAAAACAAATAGCATGGTTTTAAGAAACAATATATATCAAAAGATTGACACTAGTTTAAGTCCAATTTCAAAGTGAAATTAATTCCAATGACCGCCATTGGATTAAATGTTAAAAATATATTCTAATTGGTCTTTAAAACAAATTCAAAATATAATCTAATCATATAAATAAATTATATTAAAATGAGGTTTTGAATTAAAATACAACATTTTTCACTTATTCATTAAAAATGAACTTTATCAGAAAAATAAAAAAAACATAGACAAAGTAAATTTTGATGTCCCAATTCTAAATAAGGGTTCTATTTGGTCAAATAAAATGTATTAATGTAACTAAAACTATATTTAAAGAGGGTTCTCCATTAAAAGGTGATAAATCGGACTTTTAATATAAATTATGCTTAAAATTTGTTTCATTCACATTTTAAGCCTCTAACTTTTATTAGATAAATGAAAATACATTTAAAAATCATGTATAATCATGTTGTAGTTAGTTTTTTTCATTCCCTCCAATACAATGGCTTGGAGTTAACTACTATTAAAAATAATAATATTATATTATTGGTGTGCAACGTAAGATTCCAAAGAAACCCATTGTTGCGTATCAGGTACGCTATCGAACATAGCAACCCTTTTAAAGTAAAATTATTATTTAATTCAAAAATATTAATAAGTATAAAAATATCTTATTCTTCATTTACTCGGGATGTTACACTAACTACCCTCGTGGTAGCTTGAGCAATAATTTCTGAATGGTATCTCACTCGACTGTGGCCCGGGCCTACCGCCAGAGTCCACCCCGAGTCCTTCCCGGCCTATGGTGATTGACCTGACCCACTATGTCCGACCAGACCACTGGCCCAAGCATGTTCGCCCAACCTGATCCACTTGTTAGGTCGGTCTGGCCTATGCAGTCGCCTGCAGCAACCATCATCAGTCCACATGGCGCCGGACACACCATGTCGAACGCGCCACGCTTCCAGCTCCCGTTTTTATGTGGTCCTCTGTTAGTCTTCTGGTGTTCAATGATCTGAAAAAAAACATCATTGTGATTTTCAGGATCCGAGCTACACTGATCCAGCCTCTGTTTCATCCATCCTCTAATCTGGGGGTCTGATCTCATTCAGATCCTCCTGGAAAGTCAATCCAGGATCATGATGATCCAATAATGTAGAACACCAAGAATGATGGAGATAAAGAATAAGAACTCTCAAAAAACTGACAATTTCCTTTATTCTTGTTGGCCTCAATTCGCTCTCATTAGAGGGAAAATTGAAGAGGATAAACTAATCTTCTGATAATCCCACAACAATAACCCATCCCGAAAATACGATCTAACCACGAATCATTTTATTTGTTGATTGATTCAATTTTTTCATGGAAATAATGAACTAGGAAAAGAAATAAGAAATAAAATTCCTTACCTCTATTTTTATTAGTCACAGATGAAGGATCGTCGTGTTATTTTTATCATCGGTCATTTTCCATCGAATTGTTTTTTATTTAATCATTGGTCCATGATCCATCTCCATTTTTCATGAGTGTTCTTCTCCATATCATAGTGGAATTGTAGGGTTGTGGTGATAACCTTGAATTCCAGACAAAGGCGTACTAAAAATAAATTCACACTGTCAATAAAATAATTTATCTTTAAATTATTTAATGATGATTATGTCCTCTTATGATTTTCCATAGAATACTTGTACCGCCTAATGTTATGTTGCACCTTGGGAAAACACCATATTATGAACTTCAATGTGGTCTCATATTACCAATATGTTCCACCACTCATGAGTTATTAGGGTTTTAAAATAAAATAAAATTACTTGATTATTTTCTTTACCATTATGTCCTTGGAAACTTTTTCTTCAGATGACCCCCACTAACCAAAGTTAGTTCACACCTAGGGTAAAGCCTCCATTTTGAGCTCAACCATTCCCTATGATTTCTGATCTATGAAACCATTTAAATGATATTCCACTTTTTTAGGAAAGTCTCACGTGCATTCTATAAAAATCATAACTTCTTGCAATGATTTGTTCCAGACACACCAGGCCTCGGAATCACATTCCGTCTGAGCATCTGTCTCAAAATTTTCCAAAATAATTTCTAAAAATAAAATTGGTAAATCCAATTCATTACATTCTCCCAAAAATAGGGATTTATTCCCTTGAAAATCCAAAACAATGGCTACTCAACCAAATGAGGTTACATTGCACAAATCTGAGCCTCCTTCTCCCATGTTCTCTCCTGGAGATTCATGTACTGTCATAGGACACACACCAAAGGAATCAACAACCCAAAAAAGATCATCTTTTTACAATAATTTATCTCCCTTGGGTACTCTGTAAAAGTCTCTCTATCATTGATGTCCATCTCTCCCCTATCAATGATTTGTGATGGGTCATACATGTGCCTCCTCAACTGCAACACATGGAATACATCTTGTACCCACTCTAACTGTGGTTGTAGATCCAAGCAGTATGCCACCCCCACCAAATTTCTGTAGTATTATAAAAGGTTTGATTAACCTCAAATATATCTTCCCCCTGGAAAACTATTCATAATCCCTATCGAGGTGAGACCCTAAGGAACATGTGGTATCCTTCCTCAAAATCTAAAGGACTTCATCATCTATTAGAATAAGCCTTCTGATAGATCTGTGCAATCTCCAACTGCTCCATTATGATATGAACCTTCTCTTTAGTCTCTTACACCAACATTGGGCCAATGAGTGTTGAATCACCTGAGCCCATCCAGCAAAGTGGTGACTGGAAGGGTCACTCATACAAGGCCTTGAATAGTTCCATATTGATGGTGGAATGGTAGTTGTTTTTTTACACAATCTCCATCAGGGGTAGGTGCTCCTCCCAACTATGGCCAAAGCCTAACAAGAATGGCCACAACATTTCCTCCCGAACATGAAAGTTCTGATCAGTTTGGCTATTCATCTGTGGGTGGAACACTATGCTCAAGTGTAACAGAGTCCCAAATGCATCATGAAATACCTTACACAACCAGAATGTAAATCGAGCATATTTATCAAAAATAACTCTTGAGGGGACTCCATTGAGTTGAAAAATATCCTAATCATAGAGGAACCCTAATCTATCTATTGAATTATGCTCTAGGATTGCTATGAAGTGGGTAGACTTTGTGTTTCAGTCAACGATCACCCAAATGGTATTGTGTCCCCTAGACATGGGTGGTAAACCTGTAAAAAATTCAATTGATATCCCATCCCACTTCAATTATAGCACCTCGAGGGGTTGATTCAAACACGATGGAACCTACTGAGTGGCCTTCACCTACTAACAAGTGAGGAATTTAGAAACAAACTTTGTAACTCCCTTATTTATCCTTGGACACCACAACTAACACCGTAGGTCCTAGTATATCTTCACCACACCTAGATGTACAGCTAAAGGTGATGTATGGAACTCCCAAAAAACCTCCTCCTACAATGCCACTAGTACTACTGTTCACCCTCTAAAAATAATTACATTCTCCCCACCATCTGAATATCCATTAAGGGCATGCCTTGTAGACATCTGAGCATATAAAGTCTCACAGTCTATATCCCCAATATGTGCCTCCCAAACACGATGTAGGATTTTTGGGGTAAAAACCATCTAATTGAGTTAATATGATCCATCCTCATCAATAAATTATGTTTTCAATGAGTACAACTTCTTTGATTCCTCATTTATAAATTGAATGATAGATCTCCTACTGAGAGCATTTCCCACCATGTTCCCCTTCCTAGGAGTATAGACAATCAAAATGTCATATTCTTGGAGGAATTATTTCCATAATATCTATCTCAAGTTATTATTCTTCTGAGAGAAGGTATAATTGATAATCTTGTGGTTAGAGTAGATGATAAATCGCTCACCCATTAGGTAGTGTCGCCACATCTTCAAAGAAAAGACTACCACTGCTAACTGAATATCATGGGTCATGTAGTTCTACTCATGTGGTCACATATGACATGAACCATAGGCAATAAACACTTTCTGCTACATCAGGACACAACCAATCCCGGTTCTTGATGCATCACAGAATATTGTGTACTCAGTAACCACCTCTATCAAGCTCAAGATGGGATCACTCATCAATCTCCACCTAAACTACTGAAAACTCTCTTGGAACTTCTCCATCCACATGAAAGGATGTCCCTATCCAATCAATGATTTCAAGGATTATGGAACACTTGAAATGTAATCTACAAACCTCTGATAGTACCCAACCAAACCAGGGAAACTACGCACCTTTATAACAATCTTGGGTGTCTCCCAAGCAAGCATTGCCTTAATATTCACTGCATCCATTGAAACTCTAGCCTCTAAAATGAAGTGTCCTAGAAAATATTCCCCCTGAATCCAAAACTGACACTTCAAGAGCTTCTCATAAAACTAGTGCTCTCGGAGTGTTTCTAAGACCATTTTCAAGTGTCTCTCATGCTCCTCTTTGGATGATGAGTATACTAGCATGTCATCAATAAATTCCACTATGAACCCATCTATGTAAGGTTGAAATATCCGGTTCATGAGTCCCATGAACATTGCTGGGGTGTTTTTCATTCCAAAAAGTATCACCAAGTACGCATAGTGGTCGTAACGACATCTAAAGGCTGACTTCAACACATCCTCTTCCCATAATCATAGCTAGTGATAGCTAGATCTGAGTTCAATCTTAGAGAACCATTGTGTCCATTTCAGCTGATCTAAGATGTTATCAATCCTCAGTAATGGATACTTATTCTTCACGGTCATCTGGTTTTGGTGCTGGAGGTCAACATGTAACCTCAAGCTCTCATCTACCTTCATGGTAACAAAAACTGGGGCTACGTAGGGTTAAACATTGGGTCTCACAAAGCCCTTCGTCTACAAGTCCTCCAACTTCACCCTCATCTCACGAAGCTATGAAACATCCATCTGATATGTAGGTGTTGATATCGACACCATCCTAGGGTATAGATAAATGTATAAATCTACCTCCCTATGGCGAGGTAATCCTAGAACATCCTTAGGAAATATTTTCTCATACTCTTCTACCACTATAGGAAACTATGGACTCAAATCATCTAGTTTACCATGGGTCATGCTAGCCAATTGATGAGTGATCAACTTCACGCTCATATGTTTGAGTACATCATGCGCTGCATGTGTTTCCTTTTCCCAAAAAATAAAAACCTTGTATCATCACTATGGAAATACTACATTGTGTGCCTTAAATAATATATTTGAGCATGAACTATGGACAATCAGTTCATTCCATGAATGACGTTGTAAGGCCTCAATGTCACAACTAAGAGACCCCAACTGAAACTATCTCCTCCAAGAGTCAAGTCACATTGTCAACACTAGTGTGTGATCATCAAATCTTCTCCCATAAGAGTATCTAAGCATAAGGGTTGATTCAACGGTTCAACTGGAATCTCTGAGTCCCAAACAATGTTCATGACAAGAAAGGAATAACTAGAACCTATGTCTATCAAAACTACAGTTAAGGTGAAAAATATACAAATCATACCTCAAATCATCCCTAGAGCCACTAGGTCATAAGCCTTCATCGCCTGTAGCTAGCCTCATACCTCATCTAAAACGAGCTTCCCAAGGATCCCGGAACCACTGATCCTGTGTCGTAGGATCATCTCTCAAAGCTCTTGATCTGATTGGGTCCTTCAGACTACCATCTTCTATGTGCTGGTGAGGTCTTAGATACCTAGAACCTTCTTGTAGGTCCCACTATTGATGTCTGCTCCACCAGAAAGCTCTACACTAGAATTGATTTCTCAAGTACCCTATCATAATTAAGAATTTGAAGTCATATAATGGATTTCATAATCTATTAGAATAAGCCCTTCTCGAAGGTACGAACCATTAATAATGGGTTTTATACCATATCCATGGAGTAGCATGAAATATCAGTAAATATCATTGAATACTCTACCACAGTTTGACTGCCCTGTTGCAGATGCAGAAGCTCTTGTATTTGCACTAACTGTAGCATGGCAAGACTGAACTCCTCCCTGAAGAGATGCATGAAGTCTACTTAATATTGAGACATATCATTGTGTTCTTGGACCACTAAGATCCACCATCACCTTGTAGATCCCTGAAAAATATTTGCGGCAAGGACTTCCATTTGGTCGGAATGCATGCTGAGAAGGTGGAAGACTTAGGTAACTACCTCCATCCAATTCTTAGATTCCTATGTTTCAAGCTCACACCAAAAACATGGGAGTTCTCTACCTATGGAACTTGTGCAATGCGCTTAGTCTACGTTCGTCCTTAACTTGTAGTGCTGGTAGTAGTTATTTCTAGACGGGTGGTTTTATAGCTAGTAAACCACCCGTAGGTGCTATATATGGTAAAACACCATGTACAAACATGTCATCACTAGTTGGATCATCCTTGTTATCACACAGTGGAATCCTAGATGGATGACTATGTGACGGCATCCTGAAATTAAAAAAGATGCACCACAGTCAATTATGTATATCTAGATATCTTACTTAAGAAGGACATGGAAGACGCAACCCATTCCAGTATTATGGATGTACCATTATTTTCCCTGAAACCAATTTTTTCATGTACCATGTCAAAAATTAGGTTCCCATAGTCATGGTGTGTGGATATATCAGCCACAACACCAACTCTAAATTCCCTGGCCTAAAATCCAAACTCGATTCACTTAATACTATTTCCACAAACCAGCCTCACAAACTATTAGTCCTTATGTAGAACCTACTCACCTTTGATACCACTCTATCATGACCCATCCCAAATGTTCCCATGTAGTTACAACCCCAAGACCACCTCCAATAGGACAAGGGTTGGTGACTTGTACCGAGTTGGCATATCCCATAAATGGAAGCCATTTTCCTAAGGACTTGTATGCACACAAACATCTACAGGACACAAATGATAAAATGTAAAATAACTAAGTAAAAAAATTCGTTTAAACCACTATATCCCACAACCAGAGTACAATAGTTAAAGTACAGGAAAGTAAATAGGGCCAAAAAAGTCACACTAAAAGAAAAAACTCTGCATTCCCAAGTCCAACCTCTAATGTAAGAGGTACTAGGATAGTCGTTGGAAAATCTACCAGAATAGACCTTGGCATGTTTGGTCTCACAAGGCACTGCATGGTCCTGGAATTCCTAGAACTCCATAAAATAGTAGATCATCTTCATCAAAATGACACATGCAGGATAATCCCATGTAGGGGTGATTAAACAAATACATAGTAGGCCACCCTGAAACCACAAAAAAATAACACAAAGGAAATTCCACAAAGTAAATTCTATGAATGAATACCACAAAGGAATACCACAACAGAAATTCCATGAAGGAATACAATGATGTAACTACCAAAAAGTATTACCACCAAGGAATACCACGAAATAATATCACAAAGGAAATACCATGAAGGAATATCGCCATGTAAAACCACAAAGGAATGCATATTTATCTCTACACATATATATGACTACAAAAAATATATCAAGAACATTCAGATATACTCAATCCTATAAGACACATAGTATTCATAAGACACACTGTATCCATAAGACACATAGTCTCTTTAATACACATAGTCTCCATACGACACATGGTCTCTATTATACACGTAGTCTCTAGGTCATAGCCAGCTACAAAAAATTTTATTCTAATCACACTAATTTTGGGAGAACTCACTACTCAAACCATTATTTCAAATTAAAACTCAAAAAATGCCACTTAGGATATCTCTAAATTTCCATATTGTCATAACTATCCAAAAACTGCAGATGGATCGCAAAACGGATGTCCGGTTTCAAAGTTATGGCCATTTGAAATTTTCAAAAAGGGGGTTCATTGGCCTGTAGACCAACAGTGGCAGTTGTCACCCTATGATATCTTGAGCTAGTGTGTTAGTCAACCATGCCCCAACTACTGAGGTTTCATGACACTTCAATTGATAGTGGCTCAAGGTAGACCATGGCCTGGTCTAGCAGCTTGGGTCTGACCCAGGTCTGCCCAGACCCACGGGGTCTAACCCGACCCACTAGGTTGACCCGACCCACCTCATCGGCCAACCCCACCACACCGGCCTGGCCTACTCACCCGACCTGGTCCTCTTTCAATGTTAGTCTAGCTCACCCGACTGACTGAAACGACCAATGATGGTCCACGCGGCCACCCCACCATGTTACGCAATATGAGACTCACCCTTCTAATATTGTCCTCAGTTCTTCCTCTATTTCTCTAATATGTGAAATGAAAACACCTCTATGATCCTTTGGTCCTGATATACACTAATTTGTCCTTTGTTTCATATTTCCTCCAATTTGTGGGGTCTGATCGTGTTCGGAGCCTCCCATAAAGTAGATCCATGATCATGGGGATCCAACATTGAAGAATTCCATGAATAGGGGAGAGAAGGTATAAGAACGCATAAAGAATTAAGCATGGCCTTTGTTTGTGTCAACTTTGATTCATTCTTATTATAAGGATAAACAAATAGGATATACTAATCTATTAATAAACAAATGACAACAACCCATCCTGAAACAATGATCAAATCATGGATCAATTTGTTTATGTATTGACCCATGATCATCATAGAAATAAATAATGGGGAAAATAAATCAGAATTAAAAATGCCTACCTCAATTCATATCAGTTGCTAATAAAGGATTTTTGCATTGTTTTCATCGTCGGTGAGATTCCTTCGAATTGCCTATGTGCATATCATCGGTCGACGATCCATCCCCATTTTATCAGATAGTTCATCTCCATGTATCATAGGAATTATAGGGTTATGGAGATAATCATGAATCCCAGTGAAATTTGTAATTAAATTAAATTCACCACATCAATAAAATAATTTATCTTTAAATTATTTAATGGCTATTAGGTCCTTTTTGGGTTTTTTCCATAGAATACCCATGACGACTAGTGTTAATCCATTCCCAGAGAAAACCCCACATTAAGAACTAAATCATGGTCTCATATTTACAATCTGAGTCATTATTCATGAGTTGTTAGGATTTTAAAATAAAATAATTTTATTTGTTTATTTTATTAATGTTTACGTCCTTGGGGTCTTTTTCTTCAGATGACCCGCACCAACTAACGTTAGGTTGTGACTAGGGTAAAGCCACCATTATGATCTCAATAGGGACCTTGAATTTTTAATTTGGGAACCTGTGTAAATGAAATTCCAATTTTTTAGGAAATTTACACACGTGTTATATTAAAAACATAACATTTTTCAAAAGAAAAATTTGGTAACACCTGGTCTTGAAATCATATGTCATATCAGCGCCTGATCTCTGAATTTTCTCAAGTCATTTCTATAAATAAAATAATTAAAATCTGAGTCATTATAAATGAATTGCACAAATCATTTCCCAATTGTGATTAAAGTTAAACCATACAAATTCATGATATGATACAATCATGAAATAAACCCAAGATAATGAGTTGAAAACACCCCTAGATGTGTTTTAGAAAATTTATTATACCCAAAACACCTTGGAAACTTGTAGTCTATCCTAAAGAGTTTAACTATGACATTTTATGATATATGTTCCTTGTTTTTAAATTTCATATAACTTTTCTAGGAAACTATTTTTTTCACTAAAAACAACTGATACAATATATAACATCCCTAACTTAACCATTATCTTAGAAAGAGCTAATTTGAAAATAACCATAGGTGATGTCCCTAATACATCAATGGATGGAAATAAATTCTAATGTATTTCCTTAATATTTGTGGATTATTTTATCTTTATAAAAACACAAAACATTCCCAAAAAACATACATTCCAACTATATGATGCATGATGTTTAAAAAAAACTCAAATAAACAACTAATAAAACTATAATATCATAGTAGTAGAAATAATGAATAAAAGGTTTACTCAAGAAAACCAAATGACATCCTGAATTATCAGTAATCATATAGTAGTAATTTAATTGTCCCATAATAGAAAAATCATGATCCAACACCATATATATAAATTAGGATCATGATGCTCCACTATTAAAACAACTAAAAAATAATTTACCTATATCTGGAAGATAAATTTCCACATATATACAAATGTGCTTATGCGGGTGGTGAATAATCATAGACAATATGATATCCCCAAGTGAATTTTCAACTCATTCCATTTGGGAAGGAATATGTTAACTAATAGTTCAAAGACATAATTTACTATCGAAAAATAGAACATAAAAATAGTCTTCTAATTTAATAAATTAAAATGAAATTTTGAATTATTTTTTCATCAATATAATGTTCTATATCTAAAAACTATCCATCCACTCAAAAACACAAGCTCCACAAATGAATATCCCTATACTCAAAAGTATTAAACTAACTGTCACTAAGTTTTCAATTGGAGATATAACTTCATGATCCTTCAGGCTAACATGGAGCACCAATTTTTAGTGACAAGGCCCCATGAAATTTAAAGATAAACTCATGCCACCCATTTATGCCAATACCACACACCAATTCATTTAATATAAATTAATTCTCTAATTTAAAATATTAATTTTAATATATTTTTTTCATTAAACCAATAACATAATTTAAAACCATATTTCAAATTGGGTTTTCCAAAATCTATTCAAATATACATGATTTCCAAACCATAAATCATATGGGTTATCAGTTATTAAATCCTCGATAATTTCCTTTAAAAATCCAAGAATAATAATTAATTAATAAAATTATTCAAGTGATAGAATATTTTTAGAGAAAAGTTAAGCCAACTACCTCTCATCTAATATTGAAAATTATAAATGACACATTGAAACCTCTATATCCATGATCAAGAATCCATTTATTAAATATATCCAAAAAAATTCCCATGAAAATGAATCATAGATCAAAGATCTGTCCCTGATGGATTAGATAAAATGTACCATTTGAGATATGATGTGGATGTCTAAATAAAAGAGAAAAAACTAAGACTTATAATTTATTCCAAAGATCTAGTGCACATAGATCTGAGAAAAAAGGATTTCAAACTAAAAGAAACAACCAAAAACACATAATAATTGTTGAGTTTGAGATTCAGATAAGATGGATTCAAAATTATTGATTTTGGGGTTAAAACTAAGTTAAATATTAATTTTTATATAATTAAATTATCATGGATTGCCTAGTATACATGGATTTGGAAACTGTGTGACAACGATGTGCATTATAAAATCATTAAAACTCTCACATTCATTGTCGATTCAAAAGGTAAAATAAATTGTATTCTTGGTGTATTTATCCATATATTCCTAATTTTTTGTTTCATAGAACAACATCATTTGGAAAAATTGTTCCCTTGATATGGACACCCAATTATCCTCATAATAATGCCACATGATTTAATAGTAAATACCAAACGGTCTCCCTTAACAATTCTCAAACCATGTACCCTAAAATACAAATTCAAAACAAAAAAATGAATTTAAAACTCCAAAAAACTCATCCCAAGGAATATATAACATAAAAATATATAATTAAAGGGTAATTTTACTCAATATAGTGTCTTTTTTAACCTACATCCAGATCCTCCGTGTTTCTATGCACATAATGACTGTTCCTAATTCCCAAACCAATTAAATAGATTACCAAAGAACAACAATCAAGGTAAAAACCCCTTGGGAATGCATATCATATATAAACAATAAAGGAAAATAGATGTAGAATATATTTCCTCTATCACTTATTCTAGCCTAATAAACTATTATTAGCAAATTTTCCATTTATCTCCCTATTGGAACCAACACACAGAAAACAGTTATTCCAAACTACACTCACATCCAATACCAAACCCCAAGGGTTATTATGTTGAAATTGAAAATATATTATTAAATACGTTTATTGTGACTCATGTTCAAACACATAGGAAAAATCTGTAGATGAAACAATTAAATGAGAAATTATCAGAAACCTATGAAAGTTTTCAAAAAAATACATCCTCAGTGAATATTATAATCTAATCTAATCACAAATCCCTATATATCCTATTAAATACTTTGAACCTAATACTATACTTTTATAAATTATTAATAGTATTTAATTTAACATTCATCTATTGGATTCCATAAAATATATATGTATTCTATGTTCTATATAGAATTTTTCAAAGAAAAAAGGAAACTCAAAAAAACTAAAAAATATTTCTTCCATGTAGAAAATTTTAATTATGTGAAAAGACTGTGGGACCTTTTTGATTCCATGAAATATTGGGAAAAAATAAGTAATGATACACTATTTGACCTTAGTGAATAAATAAATTTCATTCATAAATAAATATTATCTAACCATATATTAGGGTCCTTATAATTTAAAATTGAATTCATCTAATTTTTTAATTGAATTACAACTTCCCATGAGGGGATATTTGATGATATGTTGTTTTTATTCAACAAAACTATCTTCCTAGAGAGTTACAATATCATTAAACTAAATTTTGAGACATTTTTTTTCAATCTCATATAATTCTCAAAATTCCACTACTCATTGAAACAGGAACCAAAATTGATGTCCATAATGGATCCCTATCCATGGAATTTTTTTAAAACATTCCATGTTAAAAAATGTCAAAATAATTTGATAATATCTAGTAAATAAATATTATTTATCCATCCACATTTCAAAAACTCTTCTATAGTGTGTTTTGAAATGTAGTGGAAACGATGAATTGAAAACTAATGGAAACCCATCTTCTGACCACATGTTATCTATCCCACACCAAAATTCACCATCAAAACTAAAACCTCTCCCTAATAATCTAAAATATATATTATTCTTAAATTATTAATCGTTATATATTTTCATCTATTAATCACTTTTTTAGTGTATTAATATCTTCTTATTAATGTGTTATGTGAGAATAGAATGATGTTATCTTGGTCTCAATATGATATACCTAGTATAAAGTCTATTATATGTATACATTATATACATATATATGAATAATAAAAACAAATTATGAAATAGTAATGATTATAAATCCAAACATCACTGAATTTATAAAGAATAAAATTACCAAGCTTCTAAAATATGATATTATTAAAAAAATATGAAAATGGGAGGCGTAAAAAGAGTTTATAAATAATAGTGCAATAACATTGGACACCTACTTACAAAGAGAATTTTTCTCAACATGATTCAGAAAGAAAATGTGTTTATGAATTTATTATAGGACATTAAATGATAAAACTATATAAAATCGCTACCCTCATCCCTTCCTTTACGAAATGTTAGAATTAGGAGCTAAAAAGTCACAATTTCTCTTACAAGATGGTTAGATCAACTTTTTGAAAAACCAACTACTCTTTAGGACCATGAAAATATTATACTAATGCTCCCTTTTTGAACATATTCATATATAAGAACTATGTTCAGTTTTCTTATTTATATTGTGATATTTTAAAGGATCATGAATAATATTTTCTTTTAATTAATAGATAATTTCATGGAGTAATTCATTGATAACAGTACCATGTATATGTAAAAAAACATTTCTATATATTTTTTATTGTTTTTTATAATATAATTTAATTTACTTAAAACATAACATAAAAAAGTCTTTTAAAAGTTATATCATGAATGATGGGGGTATATTGTAGTAATTTTGGAGTGCTCTGGTTGAGTTTCACATTATACACATTTATAAATTTTGGAAATTTAAAAAAAGTAATAAGATATATATTACACTGCATAAGGTTAATTTTCATTATAATTCTTGATGTTGTATTAGAATAGTCAAATGAAATAATTTTATTATTCCTTAAACTTGATTAATAACATGGTCAATTGTTTTAGGGGAAAATCATTTCAATATTTAAGGGAGATAATTATATGATATTACTAGAGATTAAAATAGTGAATATATATTGATTTTATGGATATCATGTCACATATAAAATTGGGAGATCACACTTATAATATCATCATGCGTGGTGATATTATTAATAATATATTATGACTAAATATTTAATCGAATATGAACATAGAATATTGTGGATTTTATGGATAATTGAATTCTAAGAATCATGGGAATTTTAATGGAAAACATATTATCGGATATTAAATTGTATTTTATGTAATAAAGTTAAATAATAATATTCTTTGTTTATATTTCAATAAAAGTATATAATATGGAAACATGGGAAACTAAATGAAAAGATCATTATGATACTTAAAGTGAAGAGATATATTCTTTATATTTGAAAGAATAAGAAACGTTATTTTGGAATCACATAGGAAAATTTAATATTGATGAATTTGGGTTCTAGGATAAGTTTTAAAATATCAATTAAGAAGGAATAAAGTGTTCTAGGATAAATCATTCTAGAGATATATAGAATTTGTGATATGTGATATATAATATCTAGTGTAATTTACAAATAATGTTCATCTATGAAAGATTGGTGTGTTACATATTATAAGAAGAGTATTGAATTATTAATTTGTATAGAGGATATAATCTCAGTTTAAATTTTGGTCACTATAATAGTTTTACCAAATTGGAGAGCTTAGTGTTTAGGTTAATATGTTCATTTCCATGTATTCTCATTTTATTGGCCTATTTGGTTGAACTAAGAAAATATTGTGGTTTTTATCTTTTATTTCACTTATTTTTTTTCATATCATATATTTAATGTCCCAAAAATTATGTATAATTTTTTTAATTATATAGAATTATTTCATGATCGTGAAATCTGACGGCGGGTGATTCCGAGGTCCGGAGTGCCCCGAGTGATCCGTTGAAGTGTTGTTAAGGTTTAATTAGCTTGCGTAAGTAGTTTTCTGGAAAAATATGAATAACTCTTAAAAACTTACTCGGATAAAAAATATGAGGGCACCGTTGTGCTCAGGATGGCAGGTTTACCCTAGGCATGACTTAAGTTTAGTCAGTGCGGGCCTCATGTGAGAAAACCTGAAAATGGAATAACCATAAATAAAATAATTAAATAAAGTTATTTTTATTTTTAAATGCTTATAACTCAATAATTCTAACTCGGATTAAAAATATAATACCCCCACTGAACTCATGAGAGTATGCATTAGTTAGGCAGATACTAACTTTGGTCGGTGCGGGCCACGAGACAAAGTTAGTTTTTGGTCGTAAATAAAAAAATTAAGTGACAATTATTTTATTGTAAAATCCAAAATATCTAAATAGTAATACAGATTGGAAATACGAGAGTACCATTTGGTTTTTTGGGGCTTTTTTCACGTAGGCAGAGCCTAACCTCGACCAGCGCGGGTTGATGGTGACTGTTAATAATTTTTCGAACTTCTTTTCAGGTATGTTTAGTAAACGCATGAGCGACGTTTTCTAAATTTTGAACTGGTGATCGGATTTAAAATCCTAGGACAACATTGAATCTGTAGGGTTGGGATTTTCTTATGGGAGACTTCACTTTCACCATAGTAGGTCTGGAGAAAAAGTTGTGTTTTGTGACTTTTTAAAAGAGATAAACCAAATAAATTTTTTATTTTCTTTTCTTTTCTTTCCTCTAACGGACAAGCGTCAATGCGGGACCAGCGATGTTTCAAGCCAATAAATGGATTGAACTTTAAATTCTAAGTAACTACACAATTGGGGAATTAGTATGGTTCCTAATTAATGGACCTCCATTAATCCCACGAACATTTCACACCCTCCCCCTCTCCTATTGATATGGAGCTTGGGGAAGGGTGTTGGCACTCCTTCATCATGAAATGAAGTGCTCACAAAGTGCAATGATGCCAAAACATTGGAGGATGGATCTGGTACCAGCGTGAGGTGAATAACGACACCAAAACCCTGAACCATAGATTGGTGAATGAGTGACGTCGTTGGAGGCTAAATACGGGGGACAGCAAACACAGACCTGCTTCCACAGACACACGCTCACCATCATTCTTGAGGTAGGGGATTTATATATGATTGAATTTAATTATCGATTCTTCATATTTTGGTTTCACAATAACAATTTCCAAACTAACATGGCCATATTACTGCACATATACTGTAACTCCCCAAGGTTTCATAACACATTATCTCTTCAAAGTAATTCAATAGCTTGCCCCTCACACAACACCGAGTTTGAGCGCACGACGACTTACCCAACTAGCCGTTCAAAAATAGTTATAAATAGTATTAAATAAATTTTGATTTTTATATATTCCATATAATTTTAACATTCATATAATGTGTTTATTAGACATAATGTAAAAACAAATTCGTTTTTTCATATAAAGGAAATATTTTTCAAAAAATGCGATTTTATTTCCTTTTAATGGAGATGCCTTTTTAAATCCAATATTTGATACTTTTTTATATTACATTTGTCAAAATAAACTTCTTATTTTGAATCAGGACATAAAAATTTAGTTTCAATACATTTTTGGTGTTTTTTTGATAACTTTCATATTTGGGTGAATACTGAAAAATACTAAATTTTAATTGAAAACAACTTTTTAATCAAAATAATTTATAGTGTTCAATTATAAATTTGAATAGTTTTAAAGTATAATTATATTATATTTTTACCGTTTAATACAATGTTGGTTATTGAAATTAATTTAACTTTGAAATTACACATAAACAAGTGTCAATCTTTTGATAGTTATTGTTTCTTAAAAACACGCTATTTATTTTGACAACGAGAATAAATTTTAAATTAATTAATGAAACTTTGATGTTTTTAATTTGGTAAAAAAGACATAATTTTTTAATTTTGAATATCAAATATAGATTAGGCAGAATTTTTGGTATTTTTCTGAAAAACATCAATTTTGATAAATAGTAAAACCACTTAATAGTAGTTAAAAAACAAAATTTTTCATTTAAATGAAATTTTACCGCTTCTGTGAATGGAATTTCAAAAATCTAACATACATGGTTTTTATTAGTAATTAAAATTTGGTTTAATAAGATGAAAATAGTTTTTGGTGAATAGTAACTTTTAACTTGTATTTATTGTGGTTAAAGGTAAATAGGGTAAATCAAGGAAAAAAGAATATTATAATAATACAAAATTACCTTAACACTTGTCCTAAACTTATTGGATGAGTCATTTACGACCATGGGAATCCTTGGGTCGATTTTTTCACCCTATGGAGCCACCTAAGAGTGATAACGACACATTATTTTAATTAATTTAAAGTAAAGACAAAAATGACATTAACAAATATATTTTAGTGTATCAATTTTTACATGGGGTTATATAAGTCATATTTTCAAAAATAAATATTAATTGGAAAGATAAAACGATTTCCTACATAATGGAATTTTTTTATAATTTTTAGATATCAAACAAATTAAATTATTTATAACACAATAATGATGCAGTATTCACCTCATTAATAAATGATTTAAAAAATAAGATTATTAATATTAAAAAATTATCCAAAATCTGTCCAATTCTTATTGGATGATTTTATTTCGAACATGTGTCATCTTATCATCATCTTTAATGAGTTTTTGACCTTTTTAAATCAAATATAATTTTATAATAAAATAACATTCTAAAACATTCCAAAAGAGCCCCTCCTATCCCTTATAAAAGGACACAACTTATAACCCATTCCTCACACCTCTCAAGCCCCATGGCTCATCCAAACCCTACCCAAATAAGATCTCAATATCCCTATCTTCCATCTAGAAGCCTTACCTTAGGTGGAAGTCACTTTAAGAAGTCCTTTGTGTTCAACCAAAGGGAGTTACCCAAATTAAAGGTAATGGTTTATCTTCACATATTTTCTTTTATTTTACTTCTCCAACCCCTAAAATATTTTTATTCATTTTTTTATAAAAAAACTGGTATTTTAAATATACTACGATGTTGTTCTGTGAAGGATTATAACTAAACATACACACACCTCCATCTAATGGGTAAATAATACACTGTTTCTATGGATGGAAAACTAACGCCTCATGAAACGATGATTGTTCAATTTTCACCTACCACCTCTCATTATAGCCATTAAGATGGCACTGTGTTTATATATGATATATATTATGTTTATGTTTTCATTATTCTTCTGTATTTTCCATTTATATCATACCTTTATGGTTTTCCATTATGGGTAAACGCGATAATTTCATTTGAGGATGTGCTGACTACCACCCCCTCAAAGTGATATGACTCCTTAATGCCTTATGTGGGACATATAAAGGATGGAGTTAATTATATAATATATGATATTATACTATAATTATAATATACTTATGTATCATTCTATTTTAATTCCATTAAAATACAAAACATAAATGAAAGTACCATTCATGCGTACGTACGACTTACCGTCTCCATGAACAGTGCATTTCATTTCTTATCTACAAATGTTATGTAAAGTTATAAATACATATATATATATATATACTAGATATATCATATATATATATATATGATATCTAAATCATATATTTAATTCTATTGATAATTTACTTTTGACCACATGGATAAATTGTAATTATAACAAGTTCATTTTTTACTCAAGTTCCGAACATCGACAAAATATCCAATATGAACTCAAATAATTAACTAATTGTTATATCAAGGTAATAACTAATAAAAAATGAATAATAAACTTTAAAAATTTTCTTAGTCAATTATATATTAACTTAAGTTTATTATTCTGGAAGAAAAAGAAACATACATGACAAGTCAGACTTGAGGTAAGGGGTTTCTTATCTCACTTTTAATTTCGTTAGATTTCCATTGTTCGCCACATATTTATTGAATGTGGTGTATTGTATACTTCCATTTGATACATATTATCATAATTCCCTTTAAATTCATGGTTTTATGTGATTCATTTGGTGGTTATTAACTATTTTTCATACGACTTGATTGATTACAATGTGGTAAGGGGTTGTCATCTCACATCTTATTCCCATGAGATTCATACTATATTGACACTATTTCCTTTTGTGTGGTGTATGTACAACCCATTATTGTATTATCTATGTAATATAATTTAATTTATGGGTATTTAAATCTTCATTGTATGATACTTCTTTCATGGGGGGTATGTTTCGTAAGTTACCAAATCTGTAATGGAATTTCAAATTTCAATTTCCACCCATTGGGTTTACGCATAATTCATTGATTATTTTACTCCATGATTATGTGTGGAATCACTATTTATTATTTGTATAGTGATTTCCACTCCCCTTTCCGTGGATATGATTTGGATACACATAATCACTCCATTGATAAATTCTCAAGTCATCGATATGAACTTGATAAGAGTAATTTTAACTCATTCTCTATTCATTGAGTTAAACATCCAATCCATTTGTGTTGTTTTTACAAGAATATGTGTGAATGTACTCTGATTTATTTACACTGAATATCAATCATATTGAGTGTATTTATGTTTTTCACACATAATTATGTCATTGATTTATCCATAACCTAAGGATGTGGTCTTTATAAGAGATTTCATCTCAACTTACATCCCATTGAGTCTTCTTTGTTGTTGTGTGCTAACTCACATTTTTGTTGTATATAATATACATTGACATAGTATATAATTAATAACTTTATTCTCATGATATTATAATTTTTTTATTACCTCAATTATTTGTATTTTAGCATCTCTCATTTGGTTAGGAACTCTAACTAAAATATCTTTTTAAATGTTTGAAAATTTTATTCTTATAAATCTTTCTCATTAATGTCCATGTTTTAAAAATGGTTTTGAGGATTTATTTATATGGAAATGAATGTTTTAAAATTTTAATTCCTTTAAAAAGTTTCAAATGGTATGGAACACTTTTATCCAATCTATTTTAAACATCTTTTTGATAAATAATGATACTTTTAAATGTTCTCATGAAAAAGGGATATTTCTCTCAAAGATTTTTTCTGAACATATTCAACTATGTAAACATCCTTTATGGGATATTATTCTTGATCAAGGTTGATTTATTATGATACTAATCTTTCATACTATATTGAAGGTTTTGTGATATTTTTGACTGTGGACACTAATGGAAAAATTTCCTATACCAATGGTTTGGAACCGTTGGTATAGGTCCCCAAACGGTTGGTATAGCCTATACCAATAGTTTGGGGAGCCGTTGGGTGATTTGGAGTGGGAAATGACCTATCCCAACGGTTTATGGAAAACTGTTGGGAAATACCTATCCCAATGGTTTTCAAAATGTGAGTATAGGTCTTTCCCAATGGTTTTCCCAACCATTGGGATAAGTCTTTCCCAACAGTTTGAGGAAACCATTGGGATAGGTAAATATATAAAAAAGAGTTCCACCGGAGGTTTGAACCCACAACCTCCACATTATATATCAATGACTTTACCATTATCCTAGAGTATACTTTGTGAATATATTTGGATAATTATATACATATATATGTAATTTATATGTTGATTTATTTGACGTATTCAATAAATGTACTCCTAAAAAATAAGATCACCTATCCCAATGGTTCTTAAAACTATTGGGAAAGCCCTATCCTAACAGTTTTGAGAATCGTTGGGATAAGTACCCACCCTTTCCCAACGGTTTTCAAACCGTTGGAAAAATTGGCCTCAAAGTGGACCTTTCCCAATGGTTTTGGGAAACCATTGGGAAAAGTGACCTAAAAGTGGGATTTCCAAATAGTTTGGCCAAACCGTTGGGAAAGGGGACCTATACCAAAGGTTTTTATAAACTGTTGGTATATAAGAGTTGGTAATGGTCAGATTTTGAGTAGTGGGATGTGTAATTTTTATACCATTCATGGTTTATGGATAAATTATGGACATTTCGTATGCTATTTTTAATACGAATGTTTATGTTATGTTTAAAACTTTTCATACGAGGAATGCATTGCACTTAGTAAGTGACAGGTGGAGCCTTCTATAGCTCCTCTATGCATCAGTAGGTCTCATGAGACAAACCAGTATCTTAGCACAGGGCGTTGACAAAATATTATTTGCAGTCTTAGAATGAGGCCATGACTATGTGGTTATGATATCTGGAATTATGCATTCCATCATTATGAGATTAGCAATTGATATTTCATGTGGTTATTTGACTAGTATAATAACCATGATTGTGTTTTATTATAGAATTATTTACTTAGATCATATTCCTTCCATAAAGTGTTCATGTTAATATTTTAGGTATGTGTTTTCAATTATTCACCATGACTAAAGTTTATGTTATCTTCCACTGTATTTCTTACTCTTACTGAGAGTTTCAACTCACTCCTTTCTTATGTTTCATTTTCCCAGGATATGAAGAATTTAGTAATAAGTGACTTGTAGGCATAATCTAGGAATCTTTAATGTTTCTAATGGAATAATTTTGGGTTGTTTTTATTTTCAAGTTGTAATGTTGAACTTATGTATGTATCTTATATCCAAATCTACTAAAATGATTATTACTTCAAGGCTTCATTCCTTGTAATCATGACAATGTATTAAAATAATGCACCATCTGTTGGATTCTGGGGTCAGGGCGTTAAAACTGGTATCAGAGGAAGTTCAGTACAGACCTTGGAAACTATATTTAGATAAATTCTGATTAGAGAACATTACCCTAAGATAGTCTTTGAGGATTATTATAAAATAACATTCTAGAATTTTGGTAATGTAGATATTTGGTGTATTTTTCAATTAATACATCCCTGTTTGGATACGAGCAGGTAAAGGCGGCTCTGGAACAAATATACCTAGGAGTGAAAACTGTCACAAACCAAATCTGTTTGCCACCAAAAACGGCACCAAACCTAGCCCGTGACATGACCTGAAGGGCGTTCCCTATCCCCATGGGTTGGAACAAGTTCCCAGGTGTCATTAATTTAGGTTTGGGAATGATTTACCCGAGTATGAAAGAATAAAACATTAAAAACAATCCATAATATAAATCTGAAATTTTTGAGCCAAACAAGACTTAAGTAAAAACCATAACTAAATAAATTAGTTTAAAGATAATAAAAGTGGTCCAAATAAAAATAATTATAGCATCAAGACAGTTCCAAGGACTCCACATGACTAGGGGTCATCGCCCCCAAGCTGTCTCCACAACTCCGCACCAAGGATGGGAACTAACACCCTGAACCGCCATCACCCGTAGCATTTCCTTTACCTGAATCAAACATAACCATGTCTACATACACCAAAGGGGTGTAAGTAGTGTGTGAGACTAATCCCAATAGGATACCACCCAATGATTCCAAGTAGTAATAAATACAATGTGAAAAAGCAAGCAGTTTTCAAACGCATGGAAAAGTAGTGTTAAAATTTCAAGAAATGAAACCTCCAATTGAAAATAGATTTCAATCCAAAATTTTCAGAATATTAACACATTAAAATAGAAATGTTAGATACTATAATTTACTTCCAAACACACCCTAAGACATGGGTAAATACTACAAATCCAATGAGCAACAACATTGGGAACACCCCTGGGCACTAGGTTGTCTTGGGCCCTATGTACCTCATACCTCGATGTAAAGTAACCATAGAAAAGTTCATTCTCATGCACGAGCCAGTAGTAGGGAACATACCCATAACCTAGTGGTCCCCAATAATCATCCACATAGTTTAGTTAGAGTTTTCTTTATCCAAATGCTAAGTGAAACAGGGACAAAACTCGTCCGGTCCACTAGTCGTACTAGTACAAATCCGCCCCACCTAGGTACCCGGGATTCCCCTTTTGTGCTCAATAAATTTCAGTATGAAACATAAATAAATTTTCATATAAAACACCATTAATGGTCAACCAAACCCAAAACAGTATCTATCACATTTTATACCACTTAAAACACGCAACAAAACACTTAGATTTTTCATAAAACAATTCCACAAAATCCCGTAGTGTTTCGGACACAAAACTCCTTATAAACCTCATTTGCATACTATGTGCACTTTTTTTAAGTTTCCAAAATAGAAAGGGAAGCCTACTACATTTAAGTGGAAACACAGAATCATTTTTAGGGCAGCCCCATATGGTTCAAGAAATGACATCATTGTGAAATCTCCATTTTTACACAACACAACTCTTAGAATTTCATGTGGTTCACAAACACCATTAAAACTAGATTTTGCAGCAACAAACACATGGTATAATAATTAAAAACAGTATTTTTATCCCTATTATATTTAAATAAAATCAACTTATTAATTATAGGGTATCCCCAATTAAACTAAGAAAACATTTCTATGAAGAAACCCCCAATTTCACATGAAATTGACATTTAGGATTAATTCTAAATACAAACACCACTAAAACTATTTTTATCAGCAATAATAAAATTAAATAAGAATGGAAATACCATAAAATCAGTATCCAATTCACAAATATTTCATACACAATGGAATCACCTACCAAATCCAAGGAAACCCTTGAATCCTTTGTGCGAAAACTCAAACGCACCACCGCCGCACCTCAAGGAAGGTAAACCAGACCTAAAACCAGAATTTAAGACCATGAAACACAAGATAAAACCCTAATTTTTAAACCCTACTTTTTGGACATTAGGAACCTCAATGATAAGGAAAGAAACCCTAAGTAAATTGGATGTAACCCTAAACAAATTGAAAGAAGAAAGAAGGAGAACAACTTACTTAAAATATCTTGTAGAAATCGACCCCAAAAATACCAGTAGCTGATTTCAAAAATACCCCAACCTTCAAGGTAGGTTTGAAAAAGGATAAGGAGATCATTTAGAAATTTGAATGGGGGAAAAGAGTAAAAATTGAGAGAGTTATGAAGGAAATACTTTACCTCTTCAAATCTGGGTGATTTGAGGAAGCATATGACTTTCGGCAACAAATCACGATTAACCAGAGCTCCAAAGAAGGGGGAGAGAGCTCAGACGCGCGGCTGGATTAATTGGTCTTGGGTGAGACTTGGAATCACCAAAAAATCCCAAAAATTGAATATGTTATAACATAATCAAAATTTATTTTTAAAACAGGAATTGAGCTTTCGGGCAGGCCCAACCCCTTAGATAAAAACCCAAATAATCCCTGGTTATGAATTTCTAAAAGCTCCAAATTTCAATGGTGGTGTTAATAGGTCAGGGGAGGTAATTTAGGAAGTTTAATGGGTGAAAAATGTTGAAAAATGAAAAATTTATAAAAGATACAAAATTTATTTTTTAATCTGAAATTGGGCTCACGGTTTGGCCCAATTCATGAATACTCATCTATTCCTCCCTAAAACCTAGGGAAACCCCCAAAACAAAGAAACGATGTAAATTAAATGAAAATACCTTTAAAATAAGTCATGGGTGTGACAATTCTCTCCATCATAAAGCATTCCGCCCCCGGAATGCCACAACAACACCAGATGCAAAAGCAAAGCCCAAACGATAGACCAAGACAGACTTCCTTGCCACGTTTTCACCCACTTCAAAAAGGACGAACATATTCAGTTGATCAAAAAAAGGAAGATAATACTATCACCAACCAAAAATAACCCCACTTACTTAATATTATGAAACACATTCAAAACACATCCCAAAACAAAACACTTCAAACACTACAAGACGACGCTCAAGCAATCCACTTGAAACGAACAACGAACTCGAATAACGCTACCACAACATTACGTAAACAAAAATAATTGGCTGTTATCCAACCCCAAATTTACCCAAGTAACAAATTTGTGGATTTATAGACTTGAAAGATACTACCTATTACCTAGAATACACCATGGAAAAAACTGAGTCACTAGTACGGGGTGACCCAATCCGGACATCCCACCACCACGGACAACTCAATTTCTAAGACAGAATAAGGATAACAATTGGGGAAGGAACGAACGGTCTCCCCATCATAAGTGGTAAACTAAAATTATTAATTTTCCAAGAGAACATACATGATACCCATGAAGGGTCTCCCCACCATAATAACAAACAGAACATTACTTAAGACAAAATCAAGACACTAACAGGGGGCCTCGAACAGACTTCCCAGCATTAGGGGTAGATTAATATCAGAATTCATCCAATGAAACTTACATGAGACCCATTGGGGGTATACCCAAAACAAAACCCTACCGTATTAACAATCTAGTATGGGATAACAACAAAAAACAACAGAATTTAAAGGAGCTGGCATGGCTGCACGATTGGTTCACACGGTTTGGGAAACCGTGAGTTAACTATGCGGATCATTCTGTCCAAAGAGGAAACTTCACACAGTTTCCTTGGACAAGGATTACGGACATGTAGAGACCATGTGGTAGCTACTGTCTCTTATCACACGGTCCCCTGGGTTGGCACATGGTTACTGCTAACTGCGCACAAACTATGCACTTCAACCTACCTAACCCAAATTTTAAACTTTTCTCCAAAAACAAAAGGGACCCCAATTGGGGAAAAATCAACTCAGGGTATGACATGGGAACAAAGTACTCACACCTCTTTCCACCAAATGTGAGAAATTGGAACAATAAGATGACACCAATGGTTTAAACTATTTTTATCTTTCATATTAAGGATATAAACTTGACCAAAAGTTTGAATGACTCTAGGATTTCCCCTAACTACGTGTCAGCTTCTCTCCAGGGCCTATGGCTGGAGCTCAATGGATTGAATCATCTTCGGCCTTGCAGTTAGTATTTGGAACCCCCTAAAAGGAACATCTTCTTTCAGTTCCAAAAACAATTATACTGTAATCTCAGATGTTCTCATTGAGACATGACACACTTCAAACTCGCTTTTCCCCAACCCATCATTTTACCAAAACAAGAACTTAGAGGATGCACACACATCACCCCTTTTTTTCTTCTGATGATAAATAGCAGAATGAAAGGACATATAGAAACACATTCCTCTAGAACATAGGATTTAAAATTTCATATATGGAGACACACATCCAACAAAATAGTGACTCTTATAAGATTGCACAATCTTCACCCTTATAGTCAAGTGAACACATGACATCGCAAGGCATCACCAAACATGACCATTATGGATAAAATAAAACACAAGGAGAGGGACCTTGTACTAAGTCCCAAACAGCACATGATTCTAGAAAGTGTCCATAATAGCCACTCTTGGCTAGATCTTGCACACTGGTGGCCTAACATGAACTCTTGCTTCAATGAGACTGACGAAAGACCCAGAGGCCCTTTAAGACATCATTCTACACTGACAACCCTGAACTTCATTGACCTTAGGAAACTTATGAAACATAAGAAAATAAGGTCTATTTAAACCTCCCACAAACACTCTCCCACTATATGGGGATCCACTTAATTGAAAAAGAAGAGGGGTAAACACAATCTCCAAACCTCAAGAATATAGTCCTTATGTTGATCAACTGGAGGATCATCCAACGGTGAATCACCATAGGCCAAACATCAATCATACATTAACACTTTATGGGGAAGTACCCTATCCTACAATAAAACCCAAGGACCCAACCGATCTATTCATTTGGTCACAACATACTAGAAACCTGAACCGAACACATGAGGGGATCCACCACATTTCCCTCCCAAACATTTCCTCAAAAGAGACCACTGACCAACACTTCATTCCAACTTATCAATGAAACACCAAACCAAAACATCATTCAAACAAGAGGGGTTATTGAACTCGAAACATCCCACAATAATAATCCTTAAAACGCATAATCCATACCTCCCAACCATACATTATCAAAACACAACACTTTCCTTCAAAAACATTATTTAAAAAAAATAGTGTTGTTGGGATGCGCATTTACAAATAGTATCTCATGAGCCTCACACATGCATGTTTACATTCCACACTAGGAACCCACCTCATATCCACCCATATTCCCAAATAAACCTATGCATGTGGTCACCCTTGAGAGCACCAATTACCAAAAATCAAACCTTTACTCTTTTTAAAATCAAAACTTCTAACCACACTTTCACTTTCTCAAAAACAATAACCATAATATCAAAACCCAATTTTTCATCTCACAACCCAATTTAGAAAAGAATCCATAATTCAATAAAAGCACATATTCATTCCTTTCACAATCATTTCAAAACATTTCAACCCATTTCAAAACACTTTTAATTTCATGAAAAACACCATTTCATAAATCTCTATTTAATTAAGAACTCAACTCTTCTCATTTCAAGACAAGGTTCTAAAAGTTCATAATTTTTTTTTTCAGTAGACACCAAACCAAAAATCCATCATCAACCCCCACACAAAAATTCTAGAACACTTAATTCAATCCCAAAACACTTTTCCACTGTTTAAAAAAAATTCCACTAGAAACATATTTTCAAAACCCCAATTAACATAGTTCATACATTCAAAAGAGGTGTAAACACATAATTTACCCTTTTGAAATAATTTTGAAATTCCATTTATAGGTAATAAAAAATAATACAATTTTTACTTTACTATAAAATAACTTCACAAAAATTCACACTTTTTAAAGTGCAGCCATTTTTTTTGCTAAAAAAATCCAAGTTTCCAGGATTCCCAAACAAAGAGACACAAGACAATGTGAGAGGAAACTAGTTTCAGTGGGTGACTTGGACATATGGTTTGCAGCCATATTCCAATCACTTCACCATCACAGAGAGTATTTTAGGGAAATATCCACAGCTCCACATGGCTTGCTAGGCCCTGCGAGCTCACTGAGATTATTCACCCAACTCTCTTTTCATTTCCCATAGTCATCATTAAACCAAGAAAACCAAAGGACTCAGATAAATCCATAATTCCCCTGGTAACATGAATCCCATCATGAGGTGTGCTGGCCAGGCACACTACCCATGACTGAAATTCATGTCCCTACAATCCTAGCTCCAGACTATCCTGACTCTTCCCCAAATAACATGACCCAAGGAGCGAACCTCCTCTGATACCATTTTGTAACGAACCAAATCTGGTTGCCACCAAAACCGGCACCAAACCCAGCCCGTGACATGACCCGAAGGGAATTCCCTATCCTCACGGGTTGGTACAAGTTTCTGGGTGTCATTAATTGAGGTTTGGGAATGATTTACCCGAGTATGAAAGCATAAAACATTAAAAACAATCCAAAATATAAATCCGATATTTTTGAGCCGAACAAGACTTAAGTAAAAACCAGAAATAAATAAATTAGTTTAAAGATAATACAAGTGGTCCAAATAAAAATAATTATAGCATCAAGACAGCCCCAAGGACTCCACACGACTAGGGGTCATTGCCCCCAAGCTGTCTCCACAACTCCACACCAAGGATGGGAACTAACACCCTGAACCGCCATCACCCGTAGCCTTTCCTTTACCTAAATCAAACGTAACCATGTCTACATACACCCAAGGGGTGTAAGTAGGGTGTGAGACTAATCCCAATAGGATACCACCCAATGATTCCAAGGAGTAAGAAATACAATGTGAAAAAGCAAGCAGTTTTCAAACGCATGGAAAAGTAGTGTTAAAATTTCAAGAAATGAAACCTCCAATTGAAAATAGATTTCAATACAAAATTTTCATAATATTAACACGTTAAAATAAAAATGTTAGATACTGTAATTTACTTCCAAACACACCCTAATACATGGGTAAATACTACAAATCCAATGAGCAACAACATTGGGAACACCCCTAGGCACTAGGTTGTCTTGGGCCCTATGTACCTCATACCTCGGTGTAAAGTAACCATAGAAAAATTCATTCTCATGCACGATCCAGTAGTAGGGAACATACCCATAACCTAGTGGTCCCCAATAATCATCCACATAGTTTAGTTAGAGTTCTTTTATCCAAATTCTAAGTGAAACAGGGACAAAACCCATCTGGTCCACTAGTCGTACTAGTACAAATCCGTCCCACCTAGGTACCCAGGCTTCCCCTTTTGTGCTCAATCAATTTCAGCATGAAACATAAATAAATTTTCATATAAAACAGCATTACTGGTCAAACAAAACCAAAATAGTAGCTATCACATTTTAAACCACTTAAAACACGCAACAAAACACTTAGATTTTTCATAAAACAATTCCACAAAATCCTGTAGTGTTTCGGACACAAAACGCCTTATAAACCTCACTTGCATAATATGTGCACTTTTTTTAAGTTTCCAAAATAGAAAGGGAAGCCTACTACATTTCAGTGGAAACACAGAATCATTTTTAGGGCAGCCACATATGGTTCAAGAAATGACATCATTGCAAAATCTCCATTTCTACACAACACAACTCTTAGAATTTCATGTGGTTCACAAACACCATTAAAAACAGATTTTTCAGCAACAAACACAAGTTATAATCATTAAAAACATTATTTTTATCCCTATTATAGTTAAATAAAATCAACTAATTACTTATAGGGTATCCCCAATTAAACTAAGAAAACATTTCTATGAAGAAACCCCCAATTTCACATGAAATTGACATTTAGGATTCATTCTAAATACAGACACCACACAAACTATTTTTTTCAGCAATAATAAAATTAAATAAGAATTAAAATACCATAAAAACAGTATTCAATTCACAAATATTTCATATATAATGGAATCACCTACCAAAACCAAGGAAACCCTTGAATCCTTTGTGCGAAAACTCAAACGCACCACCGCCGCAGCTCAAGGAAGGTAAACCAGACCTAAAACCAGAATTTCAGACCATGAAACACAAGATAAAACCCTAATTTTTAAACCCTACTTTCTGGACATTAGGAACCTCAATGATAAGGAAATAAACCCTAAGTAAATTGGATGTAACCCTAAACAAATTTAAAGAAGAAAAAAGGAGAACAACTTACTTAAAATATCTTGTAGAAATCGACCCCAAAAATACCATTATCTGATTTCAAAAATACCCCAACCTTCAAGGTAGGTTCGAACAAGGATAAGGAGATCATTTAGGAATTTGAATGGGGGAAAAGAGTAAAAATTGACAGAGTTATGAAGGAAATACTTTACCTCTTTAAATCTGGGTGATTTGAGGAAGCCTATGAAGTTTGGCAACAAATCATGATTAACCAGAGCTCCAAAGAGGGGGGAGAGAGCTCAGACGCGTGTCTAGGTTAATTGGGCTTGGGTGAGACTTGGAATCACCGAAAAATCCCAAAAATTGAATATTTTATAACATAATCAAAATTTATTTTTAAAACATGAATTGGGATTTCGGGCAGGCCCAACCCCTTAGATAAAAACCCAAATAATCCCTGGTTATGGATTTCTAAAAGCTACAAATTTCAATGGTTGTGTTAATATGTTAGGGGAGGTCATTTAGGATGTTTAATGGGTGAAAAATGTTGAAAAATGAAAAATTTATAAAAGATAAAAAATTTATTTTTTAATCTGAAATTGGGCTCACGGTTTGGCCCAATTCATGAATACTCATCTATTCCTCCCTAAAACCTAGGGAAACCCCCAAAACAAAGCAAGGATGTAAATTAAATGAAAAATACCTTTAAAATAATTCATGGTTGTTACAAAAACTCTAAAAAGTAGTTTCGTTATTGACCCGGTTTATCCTAGTACACAACAATGTGAATTACTGCACTCTTGATTACGACACTCCCAGGGGATATGCTTAGGACATTTTACATTTTATTTACAAACCGATTTGAATTATTTTAATATAAGATGAGAATAAATGACCTTGGTTAATCTGAAGGTGTCTCAAATTGAAAATAATTTGTCATGATATTCTCTAAATGATTTTATGACTATTTTTACTCACCCAATGCTTTCTAGTTTTAGTCAATGGTTGGATTCCAAGTAAGTCATAGTAACTTTTATCATGATGTACAAGGTGGGAACGGTGGTGGAAATGAGCAACAAAATTGAATGTTGATAGGAAAAAAATATATCGTGTTCATGCTGAATCAGTTTCCCACAAATATGATCAACAACATATATATTAACCAACTCACAGACTCAATAAAGAATAGAAAGGCGGTGAATGATAAGATCTCTAGTAGTGGAGACCATGGAGAAAAGAAACGTAAATTTCTATCATGTAGGAAATTTTGAAGGAGACACACAGTAATGTGTCTCAATGGAACAAAGAAATGCTTTATGTTGGGCGGAAGAAACAAGGGAGTGATGGCAAGAGGGGGGTGAATTGCCTTTTAAAAAATTAATTAACAAATTAAAATCAAAGTTGAAATGCAGCGGAAATAAAGAAGGCAAAACACAAGAAATTGATAACGGAGTTCGGCCAAAACCCGGCCTACGTCTCCGCTCCCTACTCAACTGTTGAGAGATTCCTACCGCTTGCTTTTCAATGGTTTTAGCAAGAAACCCACTAGGCTTTGAGGTAGCACTAGGACCTATTACAGCTTGCTTTTGGTGGTTAAGCAAGAACCCACTTGCTTTTAATGGTTTAGCAAGAACCCACTATCCTTCTTACAGGTGAAGGATAGCTCACCTATGACTCAAGCTATTTAAAGGAAAGCTTGACAACCTTTTCACACCTTAGTGGTGATGTGAAACCCAAAAGAAAGGGAGGATAGAGAAAAGGTTGGGGTTTGTAGGCACAAACCCAATTTTAAGCTCAGAATATATAAAACAAGAAAAACCGTATTTGAGGAAGTCTTGGGCGCCTTTGATTGATTGGAGATGTTGAAGGCCGCTTCCAAGCTTCTTTGAAGGAGCTCCTTGGATGTGGAAGTTGTTGGAGCAAGGTGGGTTCCTTGAGGTGGCTCGCCGGAGGATTGCCGAATGATCAACAAAGTGTCCTTGGGCTTGGTTTCAGTTCCGGTTAGTGTCCGGGGCTTCCTTGGCCTTTATTTATAGGCATGGAACCCATTGGGGGCCTTCGGAGCTGTTGTAAAGGGCCTCGGAGCCGTTGGAGGCCAAAAGAAGGTTGACTGGTCAAAGCCAACGGCTAGTTTGACTGGGCTACCGGCTGGCCGGTACAGCTCCACCGGTTGGCCGGTGCCTTGGCAGAGGAGAAGAGTTTTGGTCCAGGCTCCACCGGCTGACTGGTGGAGGAGCCACCGGCTCGCCGGTGGGGAGACAGTAGCAAACACTATTCTGCTGGGTGCCACCGGCTGGCCGGTGACAGAGCCACCGGCTGACCGGTGGAACCTGGCAGTGGGCAATGCCTCTGCCAGGTCCACCGGCGGGCCGGTGCTATCACACCGGTTGGCCGGTGGACTAAATTTCAGTCCACTTGATGTGCTTCATGGCCCATTTCCTTGGCAATCTTTTGCCTATAAAACAAAAACACTTAAAACAATGTTAGACAAATAATAAGGTGATTGTGATCATGAAAATAAAACAACGAGGGGAACGAGAGGTACAACAATCTCCCCCTATTTTGATGATCACAATCACCAAAACAATTAAAGTAAAAACATAAATTGAAGGTATGATTTTAATGAAAAAATTGAAAATAAATGTTAAGCAAGATCAAAAGGTTTCTCCCCCAATAAATCAATAAATTCCTCCCCCTTTGTGATTATCAAAATAGCGTGGGGCAAAAAAATTTGATTGAGGGAAAATGATTTGAAAATCAATTGAAATTTTGGAAATTGAAAGATTCAATAACAGTTTGAATTGAATGTTTTGAAATCAAAAACCAATTGAAATTGAAAATTTTGAACCAAAAATTGAATTGAAAGTTTTGAATCTAAGACAAGGTTTTGAAAATACTCCCCCTAAATAAAAACAAAGAATCACCGGGGAAAGGAAATAAATTTTGGCCCGGAGAGACTCGCAAGAAGGGATTTTTCAATCCAAACTTGTCTCATGGCGGGTCTTCTCCTATAAAACTCGTCGGAATAGAAAATAGACTTGGGTTGGCCGTACCGGGCATTTTTGCAATCACACTCATAAATGAGGTGCTCGGGTTTTTTACAATAATTGCAAAATTTAAAACTATAGCTCCCCCTTACAAAAACAGTGGGTGCATGGGAGGAGGAGGCTTGGTTGGTATAGCCAAGTCCATTGGTGGTTCTAGAAACCCTTTGAGAACCCAAGAGTTTGGACAAATTTTGTTCACCTTGGGTGAACTTGGCTAGGGATTCCCTTAAATCTTTGATAGTTGATTCCATGGAATCAATATCGGGAAGGTTTTGGATTTTGAGGGTCAACTCTTCCTTCTCTTTAAGAAGTTGTTCTTTTTCAGAAGAGAGCTTTTTGAAATTCTTTTTCAAAGCAACGAATTTTGAAGAAAGTTCATGAAAACCATTTTCAAGTTGGTCTCTAACATGTTGGAGTTCTTCATATGAAAAATGATTGAAAGAATTAGAAGATGAGGACGAGGATGAGGAATCGGAAGAAGTTACCTCGTGAAATGCCATTAGGCATTTTGTACCTTGGTCGCTCGAGGAGGAGGAGGAGGAGGATGATGAGGAGGTGTCACTCCATGTCGCCTTGAGGACCTTTTTCTTTCCTTTTTCGTTTTGCGTGGCTCGTTTTTTTTTTGAGTGGGAAATCGGGCTTGTAATGGCTCTTTTCGCCGCACCCGTAGAATTTTACCTTGGGCTCAGATCTTGCGGTGGGTTCTTGCTTTCGCGCCTTGCGAGATTTCTTCTTCTTCTTATGCTTCTTCATAAATTTGTGCATTTGGCGGGCGAGATTCTCCATTTCCGAGTCGCCGCTTGATGATAAAGAAGATGAAGATGATGATGAGGAGGAGGAGCTTACTTCTTTTTGTACCTTGAGGGCGATGTTCTTTGGTGTCTTGATTGGTGTGCCCTCCTTTTGAGCTTGCCTCCTCATCGTGATCTCGTGCGTCATGAGAGATCCGATGAGCTCCTCTACCGGCATATTTTTGACGTCCTTAGCTTCTTGGATCGCCGTCACCTTTGGTGCCCATGAGCTCGGAAGGACCCATAAGATCTTCTTGACCATCGTCTCGGCTGAAACATCATCACCAAGAGATTTCCTTCCATTGCAAATGTCAGTGAAGCGTGTAAACATATCGGTAATAGATTCAGAAGGATGCATAGTAAAGCTTTCAAAATCTTGTCTATACATGTCTAACCGAGTATCCTTAACTTTGTTAGTGCTCTCATGAGTTACTTCTAAAAGTTTCCAAATTTCATGTGAGGAGGTGCAAGTAGACACTCGATTGAACTCATTTCTATCTAAGCCGCAATGGAGAGCGTTCATGGCTTTGCCATCAAGCTCAAAATTCTTAATATCGGCGGGGGTCCATTTGGATTCGTCGGGGGAAGACAAAGAATAACCTTGCATGACAATTTTGTAAATAGGATATCCTATGCTTCTTAAAAAAGTGTTCATGCGGGTTTTCCAATAATTATAGTCGGACCCATCAAAAAATGGAGCCTGACCCAATGAGTAGCCCTCGGGGGCGAAAGAGGTAGATGCCATCACAATGGATCTTTGAATTTGAAACCTTTTAAGGTATTACTCAAATTACCCCTCTGATACCAATTGTTGGGCGGAAGAAACAAGGGAGTGATGGCAAGAGGGGGGTGAATTGCCTTTTAAAAAATTAATTAACAAATTAAAATAAAGTTGAAATGCAGCGGAAATAAAGAAGGCAAAACACAAGAAATTGATAACGGAGTTCGGCCAAAACCCGGCCTACGTCTCCGCTCCCAACTCAACCGTTGAGAGATTCCTACCGCTTGCTTTTCAATGGTTTTAGCAAGAAACCCACTAGGCTTTGAGGTAGCACTAGGACCTATTACAGCTTGCTTTTGGTGGTTAAGCAAGAACCCACTTGCTTTTAATGGTTTAGCAAGAACCCACTATCCTTCTTACAGGTGAAGGATAGCTCACCTATGACTCAAGCTATTTAAAGGAAAGCTTGACAACCTTTTCACACCTTAGTGGTGATGTGAAACCCAAATGAAAGGGAGGATAGAGAAAAGGTTGGGGTTTGTAGGCACAAACCCAATTCTAAGCTCAAAATATATAAAACAAGAAAAACCGTATTTGAGGAAGTCTTGGGCGCCTTTGATTGATTGGAGATGTTGAAGGCCGCTTCCAAGCTTCTTTGAAGGAGCTCCTTGGATGTGGAAGTTGTTGGAGCAAGGTGGGTTCCTTGAGGTGGCTCGCCGGAGGATTGCCGAATGATCAACAAAGTGTCCTTGGGCTTGGTTTCAGTTCCGGTTAGTGTCCGGGGCTTCCTTGGCCTTTATTTATAGGCATGGAACCCATTGGGGGCCTTCGGAGCCGTTGTAAAGGGCCTCGGAGCCGTTGGAGGCCAAAAGAAGGTTGACTGGTCAAAGCCAACAGCTAGTTTGACTGGGCTACCGGCTGGCCGGTACAGCTCCACCGGCTGGCCGGTGACTTGGCAGAGGAGAAGAGTTTTGGTCCAGGCTCCACCGGCTGACCGGTGGAGGAGCCACCGGCTGGCCGGTGGGGAGACAGTAGCAAACACTATTCTGCTGGGTGCCACCGGCTGGCCGGTGACAGAGCCACCGGCTGACCGGTGGAACCTGGCAGTGGGCAATGCCTCTGCCAGGTCCACCGGCTGGCCGGTGCTATCACACCGGTTGGCCGGTGGACTAAATTTCAGTCCACTTGATGTGCTTCATGGCCCATTTCCTTGGCAATCTTTTGCCTATAAAACAAAAACACTTAAAACAATGTTAGACAAATAATAAGGTGATTGTGATCATGAAAATCAAACAAAGAGGGGAACGAGAGGTACAACACTTTATGTGTGGGAAAAAAGGTCATAAAGTAAAGAATTGTTGAGGAAAAATGAAGAGTACTATGGTTGAAAATAAAAATGGTCCCAAGAATCCATTTATAGTCATTTTATATAAATGTTGGGGACTTTTCCATTACCTGAGTGAATGCCCTATTCTATAGGATATCCTCTTGTTCAAAGAATAATCTATGTGGAAATAAATGGTTGGAGAAATGTTTAAAATTATTAGTGATCTTTGTTCATGGGATTACTTAGGACGAATTTTATCTTGTATGTGTAACCCTGTTGTTTGTCATGTGAAAATGATATTTTAGGAATAATTATCTCTCCTCTTGTGGATATGGTTATAAATAACCATTTGGTTTTATATGATCCTTGAATTTGAGTCAATTACAAGTTATTAAATTTTTGGATGAAAATGCGAGGTATGAGATAACATTTGTGGTAAAATTTTGTTATGGTTGTTTTGAGGAATTTATCTCATTTTTTTAATGTAATAAAATATAGTTTTTGAAAAAGGACAACACACAGACTATGTGATGACCCATCACATCGTACAAAGATTTGGGAATCGAACCCACAACCAAAGTGTGATTGAGATTTATCGCCTACCACTGGACTACATGAAGTCCCTGGTTAGTGTGACTAATTATTTTAAGTTAAATTATTTTATTAAGTTTATTTTTGAAATTATTTATTATCAAATGGATATCCTTAGTTTAGGAAAATTATTTGGTGATTAAGTGATAAATGATATTTTGGAAGACGTTCACTCTGTTGGGAACACTATATGCCTATGGAAAATAGAATACTATGGGATTTCATTTAAGCTGTAATGGTGGATATTTTTCAATGTTTTTATCATGGATTTATAGATATTTGGGTTATTTACGGAAATGATTAACCTATCATAGATAATATGTGATTAGGTTAATAACTTTTAAGTATGTGACTTTAAGAGTAGTTGATGTTATTTGGAGACACAATTTAACATGGAAGACTACGTAATCAAATTCATCAGAGTTTTGGGATTCAATCTTCGTTAGGATTATATTGAATGATTTTAAGTGCAATTGTTCATTTAGGGGTACTTGTTGAACTTTGGGTATTTTTTGTTTAAATTTTGGAGATTAAGAGTAGTGTTTCTTTCTATAATGGATTGTCCTTTTTGGGGATCATATGATCATGTACTAACCATTTTGGTATTGGTTAATTTTTAATGACAAGGGAAATATATAGGTCATCCTTTGTAGATTATGGGATTCTCTATAAGTTGATTGTAGCACTTCAGGTGTAACCTAGTCATCTTTAATACTCGTTGTTTGGAGAAAAGATGATTTTGTGGTATAAATTTATTAATGGATGAAACTATAATTGTAAAGTAAGTATATCTCCTTATACTCTTAGTCAGTCTCATAAATAAATTCATCATCATTATTAAAAGGAAATTAAAACAAAAATGTTATTTGTTTTCTTTTCCTACTGGGTAATCAAAGACCTTTCAACCCATCACATGTTTATGGCTTTTAGATCGTTAACTTCTCTTAATAATATTCTTGATCACTCTCCGTCAGAACATGATAATTATTTTTTTCATCCATATCCATGTTTTCCTACATGGAACCCTAGTGTGTTCTATTTTTGGTAACCTTCATACTTACCTTTATTTATTTTAAAATAGAGGTCTCATTAAGACATTTTTGATGTGGTATTCCAACTAAGATATTTTGAAATGTCAAAAACCAAGTTTTCAATCCAAACCTTAAATAAGGAGGACGCAATTTATTGAAGGAGCGGAGAATGTAACACCCCAAGGTTTCATAGCACATTATCTCTTCAATGTAATTCAATAGCATGCACCTCACACAACACCGAGTTCGAGCACACGATGACTTACCAAACTTGTCGTTCAAAAGTAGTTATGAATTTTAATAACTGAATTTTGAATTTTATATATTCTATATAATTTTAACATCTATATTATGTGTTTCTTAAACATAATATAAGAACAGATTCATTTTTTTAGATAAAGGAAATATTTTTCAAAAAATGTAATTTTACCTCCTTTTAATGGAGAACCCTTTTTAAATCCAGTATTTAACACATTTATATATTCAATTTGACAAAAATAACTTATTATTTTTAATTGGGACTTAAAAATTTAGTTTCAATAAATTTTTGGTGTTTTTCTGATAACATTAATATTTGGGTGAATAATGAAAAATACTAAATTTTAATTGAAAACAACTTTTTTAATCAAAATAATTTAAAGTGTTAAATTATACATTTTAATGGTTTAGAAGTATAATTAGATTATATTTTTACCATTTAATCCAATGTTGGAAATTGGAATTAATTTCACTTTGAAATTATACATAAACAAGTTTCAGTCTTTTGATAGTTATTGTGTCTTAAAAACACGTCATTTTTTTGACAAAGATAATTAATTTTAAATTAATTAATTAAACTTATATATTTTTAATTTGGTAGAAAATACAATATTTTTAATTTGGAATATCAAATATATCCTACATTGAATGTTTGGGATTTTTCTAAAAAACATCAATTTTTGATGAATACTAAAACCACTTAGTGGTAGTTAAAAACTGACTTTTTCATTTAAATGATATTTTACCACTTCTATGAATTGAATTTAAAAAATCCAACATACATTATTGTTATTATTAAGTAAAATTTGGTTCAATAAGATGAAAATATTTTTTGGTGAATAGTAACTTTTGACTTTTATTTACCACAGTTAAATGTAAATAGGGTAATTCAAGGTAAAAAGAATATTATAATAACCAACAATTATCTTAACACTTTTCCTAACCTTGGATGAGTCATGTCCGGCCATGGTCATCCTTGAGTCATTTTTAGGACCCTATGAAGCCACTTAAGAGTGATAATGACACTTTATTTGAATTAACTTAAAGTAAAGACAAAAATGACATTAACAAATATCTTTTAGTATATCAATTTTTACATGGGGTAATATAAGTAATATTTTCGTCTATAAATATTCATTGAAAATATAAAACAATTTCCTACATTATGTTATTTTTGTATAATTTTTAGACACCAAATAACATAAATTATTTATGACACAATAATGATTCAATATTCACCTCATTAATAAATGATTTAAATAAATAAGATTATTAATATTAAAATAATTTCAAAAACTTGTCCAATTATTATTGGATGATTTTATTTCAAACATTAGTGATCTTATGTTTGACTTTAATGAGTTTTAGACCTTTTTAAACCTAATATATGTTTATAATAAAATAACATTTTCAAACTTTTCAAAAGCGCCCCTCCTCTCCCTTCTAAAAGGACAAGACTTCTATCCCCTTTATCACATATCGAAAGACCCTTTTCTCCTCCAAACCCTACCCAAATAATCTCTCAAGATCCCTCTCTTCCACATAGAAACCTTAACTTAGGTATAAGTCACTTCAAGAAGTCCTTTTGGTTGAAACCAAAGGGAGTTACCCAAATTAAATGTAACAGTTTCTCTTAACTTCTTTTATTTTATTTTACTTCTCCAACCCCTAAACTATTTTTATTCCTTTATTTTATAACAAAACCTGTATAATAAATATACTATTATGTTTTTATGATAATGATTATAACTAAAATTACACATACCTCCATATAATGGGTAAAGAACACACTGTTTCTGTGGATGACAAAATAACGCCTTACGAAACGATGATTGTTCAATTATCTCCTACCGCCACTCATGGTGGCCATTTAGATGGAACTGTATTAATATATGATACATATTATTTTTATGTTTTCTTTATGCTTTTGTATTTTCCATTTATAGCATACCTTTATGGTTTCCATTATGGGTAAACCTGATAATTTCATTTGAGGAAGTGTGGACTACCGCCCCTCAAAGTGATATGACTCGTTAATGACTTATGTGGGATGTATAATGGATGGAGTTAATTATATTATATATGATATTATACTGGAAGTATAATATACCTATAAATAATTATGTTTTAATTCCATTAAAATACAAAATAGAAATGAAAGTAGCATCCATGCGTACTTACGGCTTACCGTCTCCTTGAACGTTGCATTTCATTTCCTCTCTCCAAATGTTATGTACATTTATAAATACATATATATACTAGATATAATATATATATATATATATATGATATCTAAATCATGTATATCATTCTGGAGATAATGGACTTTTTACCACATGGAAAAATTGTAATTATAACAAGTTCATTTTTGACTCAAGTTCCGAACATCGATAAAATATCCAATGTCAACTCAAATAATTAACAAATTGTTATAGCAAGGTAATAAGTGATATAAAAGGAATAATAAACTTGAAATTTTTTCTTAATAAAGTAGAAAATAACTTAATTTTTTTATTCAAGATGAACAAGGAATATACAAGACGAGTCGGACTTGAGGTAAGGGGTTTCTTATCTCACTTTTAATTCCATGAGATTTCCATTGTTTAACACTTATTTATTGAATGTGGTGTATTGTATACTTCCATTTGATACATATTATCATGATTACCTTTAACTTTATTGTATTCTGTGATTCATTTTGTGGTTATTAACTTTTGTTCATATGACTCGATTGATTACAACGTGGTAAGGGGTTTTCATCTCACTTCTTATTCTCGTGATATTCATGCTATATTTCCACTATTTCCTTCTGTGTGGTGTATGAACTACCCATGATTGTATTATTTGTGTAATATAAATTAATTTATGGGTATTTAAATCTTCATTTTATGTTATTTCTTTTATGGGTTGTATGTTTCATAAGTTACCAAACCGGTAAGGGAATTTCAAATTTCAATTTCCACTCATTGGGTTATACGCTACTTTATTGATTATTTTACTCCATGATTATGTGTGGAATCACTATTTATTATTTTTATACTAATTTCAATTCCCCTTTATGTGGATATACTTTTTATACACATAATCACTTCACTGATAAATTCTCAAGTCATCGATATGAACTTGATAAGAGTAACTTTAACTCAATCTCCATTCATTGAGTAAAACATCCAGTTCATTGGTGTTGTTTTTACAAGTATATGTGTGAATGTCCTTTGATTGATTTACACTGAATATCAAATCATATTGAGTTTATTTATATTATTCACAAATAATTGTGTCATTTATTTTTCCTTAATCTAAGTATACAGTTTTTATAACGTATTTCGTCTCAACTTACATTCCATTGAGTCTTCTTTGTTGTTGTGTGCCAACTAACTTTTTTTTGGTGTATATACTATTCTTTCACATATTATGTCATGAATAACTTTATTCTGATGATATTATAAAGTTTTTATTACCTCAATTATTTTTATTCAAGTATCTCTCATTTGGTTAGGAACTCTAACTAAAATAACTTTTTAAATGTTTTAAAAATTTATTCTTATAAATATTTCTCATTAATATACATGTTTTAAAAATGGTTTTAAGGATTTATTTACATGGACATGACTGTTTTAAAATGTCAATTCCTTTAAAAAGTTTCAAAGCGGTATGGGACACTTTGATTCTATCTATTTTAATCATCTTTTTTATAAATAGGGTGGGTTTTAATTTTTTTCATGAAAAAGGGATATTTCTCTCAAATATTTTTACTGGTCATTTTCTACTATGTCAACATCCATTATGGGATATTATTATTGATCAAGTTTTATTTATTATGATACAAAATTTTCAAACTTTATTGAATGTTTTTTGATATGTTTGACTGTGGATGTGTTATTTTTATTCCATACAGGGTTTGTAGATAAAGTATTTACATTTCATATGCTAGTTTTAATATGAATGTTTATGTCATGTTTAAAATTTTCATATGAGGAATGCATTGGACTTAGTAAGTGATAGGTGGATCCCTCTATATCTCCTTGATGAATCGGTGGGTCTCATGATACAAACTAGTTTCTTGTCATAAGGCCTTGACAAAATATTATTTCTAGTCTTGGAACGAGGCCTTGGCTATGTGGTTATGATGTCTGGAATTATGCATTCCATCATTATGAGATTAGTGATTGATAATTAATGTAGTTATTCGACTAGTAGAATACTCCTAACTATGTTTTATTATGGAATTATTTACTCATCTTATATTTCTTCCAAAAAGTGTTCATTTAATTATTTAGGCATGTGTTTTCAATTATTCACCATGCCTAATTTTTATGTTATCTTCAACTGTATTGCTTACTCTTACTGAGCATTTGAGCTCACCCCTTTCTTATGTTTCATTTTCCCAGGATATGAATAAGTTAGTTATGAGTGACTTGCAGGCACAATCTATGAAGCTTGGATGTTTCTAATGGAATAATTTGGTGTTGTTTTTTTTTCAAGTTGTAATGTTGAACTTATGTATCTATCTTGATTCCAAGACTACAAAACTGATTGGTCCGTTGGGACTTGATTCCTTGTAATCATGCCAATGTATTAAAATAATGCACTATATCCTGGATTCTAGGGTTGGGGAATTATAGTTGGTATCAAAGAAAGTTGAGTACAAACCTTGGAAATTAGATTTAGAAAAACTCTGATTAGATCACATTACATTAAGATAGACTTTGAGGATTATTATAGAATAATATCCTTGAATTTTGGTAATGTAGAGATTTTGTGTATTTTCCAAGCAATGCATCCCTATTTGGATACGAGCAGGTAGAGGCGGTTCTAGCACAGATGTACCTAAGAGTGAGAACTTTGACAAGGAGTTTTGGGCTTGACCCGGGGTATCCTGGTACCCGACAACAGGCCTTGCTGCACTCTTGGTTACGACACACCTGGGGGATATGCTTAGGATAATTTACATTTTCATTACAAACCGATTTGAAGGATTTTAATATAAGATGATAATAAATGACCTTGGTTAATCTTAATATGTTTCAAATTCAAAATTAGGTGTCATGATATTCTATAAAAGATTTTATGACTATTGTTACTCACACAATGATCTCTATTTTTAGTCAATTGATGGATTCCAAGGAAGTCATAGAAACTTTGAGAATGATGTAAAAGGTGGGAAAGGTGGTGAATATGAGAAACAAAATTGAATGTTGATAGGCATAAAAGATATTGTGTTCATGAAAAATCAGTTTTCCAAAAATATGGTCAACAACAAGTATATTAACCAACTCCCAGACTTAATAAAGAAGGGAAAGGCGATGAATGATAAGAGCTCTAGCAGTGGAGACCGTGGAGAAAAGAAACTTCAATTTTCATCATGCTAGAAATGGGGAAGGATACACCCAGTAATGTGTCTCAATGGAATAAAGAAATGATTTATGTGTGGGAAAGAATGAGATAAAGTAAATAATTGTCGAGGAAAAATGAAGAGTACTATGGTTGAAAATAAAAAAGGACCAAAGAATTCATTTACAGTCATTTTCTGTAAATGTAGGGGACCAATCCATTAATTGAGTGAATGCCCTATTATATAGGATATCCTCTTGGTCAAAGTCGAAGCTATGTGGAAATAAATGGTTGGTGAAATGATTAAAAGTTTTAGTTCTCTTTTTTCATGGGATTACTTTGGAAGAATTTTCTCTTTTATGTGTAACCCTATAGTTTGTTAGGTGAAAATGATATTTGAGGAAGAATTATATTTTCCCTTGTGGATATAGTTATAAATAACAATTTGGTTTTGTATGATCCTTGAATTTTAGGCAATTACAAGTTATTAAATTTTGAGATGAAAATACGAGGTATAAGATAACATTTGTGGATAAATTATGTTATGGTTGTTTTGAGGAATTTATATCATTTTCGTAATATAATAAAATATTGTTTTTGAAAAATAACAATAAACAGACTATGTGACAACCCATCAAGTTAGAAAAATCTGTGGGAATCGAACCCACAACCGGAGTGTGATTGCGATTTATCGCCTATCACTGGACTACGTGATGTCCCTGGTTAGTGTGACTAATTATTTTTAGTTAAATGATATTATTAAGTTTATTTGGGACATTATTTATTATCAAATTGATATCCTTATTTTAGGATAATGATTTGGTGATTAAGTGATAATTGTTATTTAGGAAGACATTCACTTTGTTGGGAACACTATATGCCTAAAGAAAATAGAATACTATGGGATTTCATTTGATGAGTAATGGTGGATATTTTTCAAAGTTTTTATTGTGGATTTATATGATTTGGGTTATTTATGAAAATGATTAACCTATCATAGAGAATATGTGACTAGGTTAATAACTTTTAAGTATGTGACTTTTTGAGTAGTTGATGTTATTTAGAGATACAATTTAATGTGGAAGACTACGTAATAAAATTCTTATGAGTTTTGGATTTCAGTCCTAGTTAGGATTATATTGAAGGATTTTAAGTAAAATTGTCCAATTAAGGGTATTTTTTGAACTTTGTGTATTGGTTTTTTAAATTTTGGAGATTAAGAGTAGTATTTATTTCTATAAAGGATTGTCCTTTCTGGGGATCATATGATCATGCACTAACCATTTTGGTATTGGTTAATGTTTAATGATAAGGTAAATATATAGGTCATCCTTTGTGGATTATGTGATTCTCTATAAGTTGATTATAGCACTTCAGGTGTAACTTATTCATCTTTAATACTCGTCGTTTGGAGAAAAGATGAGTTTGTGGTATAAATTTATTAATGGATGAAACTCTTCTTGTAAAGTAAGTATATCTTCTTATACTCTTGGTCAATCTCATAAATAAATTCATCAGCATTATGATAAGGAAATTAAAACGAAAATTGTATTTGTTTTCTTTTCCTACTGGGTAATCAAAGACCTTTCATCCCATCACAAGTTTATGGCTTTTAGATCATTAACTTCTATTAATAATATTCTTGATCACTCTCTATAAGAACATGAAGATTAGTTTTCTCTTCCATATCCATGTTTTCCTACATGGATCCCTATTATGTGTTATTTTTGGTAACCTTCACACTTACCTTTATTTATTTTAAAATAGAGGCCTCATTAATCCGTTTTCGATGTGGGATTTCAACTAAGATATTTTGAAATGTCAAAACCCAAGTTTTTAATCCCATTATTAAATTGAAATGATGCAATTTATTGAATGATGGGAGAATGTAACACCCTCAGGTTTTATAGTACATTATCTCTTCAAAGTAATTCAATAGCTTTCACCTCATACAACATAGATTTCGAGCATAGGACGACTTACCAAACTAATCGTTCAAAAGCAGTTATGAATAGTATTAACTGAATTTTTAATTTTATATATTACATATAATTTTAACATCCATATTATTAGTTTCTTAGAAAAAATATAAGAACAAACTCATTTTTTCAGATAAAGGAAATATTTTTCAAAAAATGCAATTTTACCACCTTTTAATGGAGAACCCTTTTTAAGTCCAATATTTAACACTTTTATATATTAAATTTTACTATATAAACTTCTTATTTAGAATAGAGACATAAAAATTTAGTTTCAATAAATCTTTGGTGTTTTTCTGATAACATTCATATTTGGGTGAATAGTGAAAAATACTAAATTTTAATTGAAAACCACTTTTTTAATCAAAAAAATTTATAGTGTTAAATAATAAATTTGAATGGTTTGGAAGTATAATTATATTATATTTTTATCATTTAATCCAATTTTGGTCATTGGAATTAATTTTACTTTTAAATTATACATAAACAAGTGTTAATTTTAAATTAATTAATTCAACTTATATGTTTTGAAGTTTTTAAAAATAGAGATCATTTTCTAATTTGGAATATAAAATATTTATTAGGCTTAATTTTTTGTATTTTTCTGAAAAAATTCAATTTTTGGTGAATAGTAAAACCACTTAGTAGTACTTGAAAAACTAACTTTTTCATTTAAATGAAATTTTAAAAATTTTGTTAAATAAATTTCAAAAATCCAACATACATGTTTTTTATTAGTAAGTAAAATGTGGTTCAATAATATGAAAATAATTTTTGGTGAATGGTACCTTTTGACTTATATTTACTATGGTTAAAGGTAAATAGGGTAATTCAAGGTAAAAGAATAATATAATAATTCAAAATTACCTTAACACTTGTCTTAACCTTATTTTATGAGTAATGGATGACCATGGGCATCCATGGGTCGATTTTGGAACCCTATGGAGACACTTAAGATTGATAATGACACTTTATTTTAATTAACTTAAAGTAAATACAAAAATGGCATTAGCAAATATATTTTAGTATATTAATTTTTACATGAGGTTATATAAGTCATATTTTAGACTATAAATTTTATTTGGGAAGATAAAATAATTTCCTACATTATGGTATTTTTTTTATAATTTTTAGATATAAAACAAATTAAATTATTTATGACATGATAATGATGCAGTATTCACCTCATTAATAAATGATTTAAATAAATAAGATTATTAATATTAAAATAGTATCCAAAACCTGTCCAATTATTATTGTATGATTTTATTTCGAACATGAGTAATCTTATATTTGACTTTAATTAGTTTTGGACCATTTTAAACCGAAGATAAGTTTGTAATAAAATAACATTTTCAAACTTTCCAAAAGAGTCCCTCTTCTCCCTTATAAAAGGACACCACTTCTAACCCATTCCTCACACCTCTCAAGCACCTTGTCTCAATAGATACCTGACCAAATAATCTCTAAATATCCCTCTATTTTACCTAGAATCCTAAACTTAGGCATAAGTCACTACAAGAATTCCTTTTGGTTCAAACCAAAGGGAGTTACCCAAATTAAAGGTAATGGTTTCTCTTAACTTCTTTTCTTTTATTTTACTTCTCCAACCCCAAAACTCTTTTTATTACTTTATTTTATAACAAAACCAGTACCCCCAATATACTAGTATTTTTTATGAGAATTATTCAAACTACACTTACACACACCTCCATCTAATGGGTAAAGAACACACTGTTTCTGTGGATGCCAAACTAACGCCACCCGAAATGATGATTGTTCAATTATCTCCTACCGCCTCTCATGGTGGCCATTAAGATAGAAATGTATTTATATATTATATATATTATGTTTATTTTTCCTTTATTATTCTCTATTTTTTATTTATAACATCCCTTTATGGTTTCCATTATGGGAAAACGCAATAATTCCATTTGAGGAAGTGCGGACTACCGCCCCCTCGAAGTGATATGACTTATTAATTACAAATATGGGATGTATAAAGGATAGAGTTAATTATATTATATATGATATTATACTGGAATTATAATATTTGTATGTATCATTATTTTTTAATTCCATTAAAGTACAAAATAGAAATGAAAGTAATGTTCTTGTGTGCGTACGACTTACCGTCTCCATGAACGGTGCATTTCATTTCATATCTCCAAATGTTGTGTACTGTTATAAATACATATATATAATGGATATATAATATATATATATATATGATATCTAAATCATGTATATCATTCTAGAGATAATGGAATTCTGACCACATGGACAAATTTTAATTATAACAAGTTCATTTTTTACTCAAGTTCTGAACATCGATAAAATATCCAATATGAACTCAAATAATTAACTAATTGTAATAGCAAGGTAATAAGTGATATAAAAGGAATAATAAAGTAGAAAATTTTTGTTAATCAAGTATAAATTAACTTTGGTTTATTATTCAGGAAGAATAAGGGACATACAAAACAAGTAAGACTTGAGGTAAGGGGTTTCTTATCTTAGTTTTAATTCCGTGAGATTTCCATTGTTTTCCACATATTTATTGCTTGTGGTGTATTTTATACTGCCATTTGATACATATAATCATGTTTATATTTAAATTCATGGTATTATGTGATTCATTTGGTGGTTGTTAACTTTTTTTCATACGAATCGATTGATTACAACATGGTAAGGGGTTTTCATCTCACTTCTTATTCTCGTGAGATTCATGCTATATTGCCACTATTTCTTTTTGTGTGGTGTTTGCAGTTCCCATGATTATATTATTTTTTTAATATACTTTAATTTATGGGTATTTTCATCTTCATTTTATGATACTTCTTTCATGGGGTGTATGTTTCGCATGTTACCAAATCGGTACGGGAATTTCAAATTTCAATTTCCACTCATTGGGATTTACGCATAATTCGTTGATTATTTTACTGCCTGATTATGCGTGGAATCACTATTTATTATTTTTATAGTAATTTCTACTCCCCTTTCTATGGATATACTTTTAATACACATAATCACTCCATTGATAAACTCTCAAGTAATCGATATGAACTTGATAAGAGTAATTTTAACTCAATCTTCATTCATTGAGTTAAACATCTAATTAAATTGTGTTGTTTTTACAAGAATATGTGTGAATGTCATCTGATTGATTTAAACTGAATATCCAATCATATTTAGTGTATTTATATTTGTCAAATATAATTATGTCATTGATTTATCCTTAACCTAAGGATATGGTCTTTATAAGGGATTTCATCTTAACTTACATTCCATTGAGTCTTCTTTGTTGTTTTGTGCCAGCTCACTTTTGTTTGGTGTATATACTATACTTTGACATAGTATATCATGAATCCATTTATTCTCATGATATTATAAATATTTGATTACCTAAATCATTTGTATTCAAGTGTCTCTCATTTGGTTAGGATCTCTAACTAAAATATCTTTTTAAATGTTTCATACATTTATTCTTCTAAATCTTTCTCATTAATGTCCATGTTTTAAATATGGTTTTAAGGTTTTTCTTAAAGCGAAATGAATTTTATAAAATGTTAACTCCATTAAAAAGTTTCAAAGTGGTTTGGGACCCTTTTATTCAATCTATTTTAAACGTTTTTTATAAATAGTGAGGCTTTTAAATGTTTTCATGAAAAAGGTATATTTCTCTCAATGATTTTTACTAATCATTTTCAACTATGTCAACATCTTTTATAGGATATTATTCTTGATCGAGGTTGATTTATTATGATACAAATCTTTTATACTCTATTAATGGTTTTGTGATATGTTTTACTATGGATGTATTATTGTTATACCATTCATGTTTTATGGATAAAGTATTGGAATTTTGTATACTACTTTTAATATGAATGTTTATGTTATGTTTAAACATTTTCATACGAGGAATGCATTGGACATAGTAAGTGATGGGTAGAGCCTGCTATATCTCCTCGATGCATCGGTAGGTCTCATGAGACAAACTAGTGTCTTGGAACAAGGCCTTGACAAAATATTATTTGTAGTCTTGGCACGAGGCCTTGACTATGTGGTTATGATGTCTGAAATTATGCATTCCATCATTATGAGATTAGCTATTCATATTTCATGTGGTTATTCAACTAGTAGAATACCCATGACTATGTTTTATTATGGAATTATTTACTTAACTCATATTCCTGCAATAAAGTTTTCATGTTAATTATTTAGGCATATGTTTTCAATTATTCACCATGCCTAATGTTTATGTTATCATCTTCTATATTGAAAACTCTTACTGAGCATTTGAGCTTACCCCTTTCTTATGTTTCATTTTCCTAGGATATGAAGAAGTTAGTTATGAGTGACTTGTAGTCATAATCCAGGAATCTTGGATGTTTCTAATGTAAATAATTTATTGTTGTTTTTATTTTCAAGTTGTAATGATGAACTTTTGTACGTATCTTGTTTCCAAGAATACTAAACTGATCGGTCCTTTGAGACTTGATTCCTGGTAATCATGCCAATCTATTAAAATAATGCACCAGCTATTGGATTCTAGGGTCAAGGTGTTACATATACATTGCCTCTTCCCTTTTCATTCTCTTCATTTTCTTCGTGATTTCTTCAATGCCAAATATTTAATGACGCTACAAGTGAAATATTTTGTTCAGCGTGACATATGGACATAGATCCCTTGACCCGAGGATCGAGAATATGTGATTGTTTTATTTTTCGGGCTAACAACGGAGATGCAGTGACCCATGAAAGAGGAAGAGGGATGGCACACTAGCCAGCTGCATGAAGGTAGGGCGGCGGGCATCCACGCCGATGGTTGGGCAGGTGGCCACAGCCTGTTGGCCATGGCCGGGCAAAGGGAGGAAGTCGGCATGCTGGTCGGCCATGTGGTAGAGCGACGATGCTCATTCGCACCGTCGAAGTAGGAGGTCGCAGCCGCTGGGCCGCGGCCGTGGCCAGAGGGCGGCCGGCACCCGACTGTAGGGAGGCCAACACCTAGCTGGCCATAGAGGAGTAGCAGCACGTGACCGCGCCGCTGGGAGAAGAACCGGCCGAAGCACTGGTTGGTCATGGCGGATCGGCGGGACCCGCCTTGGTCCAGCGGTTTATGTGGCAGTTCCCTAAGGTGCTTCCCTTTGGCATTCCGAACAGAAGGGGGTGCTCCCCCTTCGGCTCCATCTCTTGCAGGCCATACTAGTGGGTCGTGTCACTGGGCCGCGTCACTGAACCGCTCCCAACAGGCCGCGCCAGTAGGCCGAGTCTGGCCGCCCCCAACACGGGTCAGGCCAGACCCCAGCCTAGTGGGCTGGGCCCACTGAGTCCTAGGACATCCAGGCTAAACCCGAGTTGGGTGGGTCAACCCGAATCGGGATGGGTCGGCCCCCCGGGTCAGGTCGGGTCAAACCGGACCCAGTTTTTCCTTTTTGGACGTAACATGAGAATCGAGCGTCTATTTGAAAAACTGTCTGCGGTACAGGAATCCTTGGATAAATATGGTCCTTTTTTTGTACTCCACATGAGTTTTGAATAAAATTAGAGTGCGTCTGATTTAGATTGAACCCTAAATCCAACTGGGCCCTCGGAGCGGAAACGCTAATAACTTATAGACCGGGCGTCCGATTGACGTGCTGTCTTTTGTGTTGGTTCCCTTGTGACGTGACGAGCCATTGGGATACTTCTCCATGGGACTTTGTGGCATACCAAGTATGACCTATATATCCAAGTATAGTTTCTATGGGAACTCGAGCGCACCGGGTGCGAGGAATCTAGTGGCTGGCAGTGAGGTAGAGGTTGGAGACGGATTATATGAAGTTTAGTTACCTATCGACTCTGGGTGGGTCGGATACTATGTGGGTCATTACGGGGGTTATTACCTATCGATCTAGTGTGTTTTATCACATAATGATCCTGTGTGGGTTAGCGCACAATGATCCTGTGTGGGTCAGTTCATGCCGATCCATTGTGGATCATATACTGTGTGGGTCAGTGCATACTGATCATGTGTGGGTCAGCACATACCGATCTTGTGTGGGTCAGATCCTATGTGGGTCTGCAGTGGTTAGTACCTATCGACTCTGGGTGGCTCATATCCTTTGTGGGTCACTATGGGGGTTAGTACCTATCGATCTTATGTGGTTCATACTCAATATAATTAGAAGTAGTGCCTCTTGATAGAATAAGATGATCTAGCTTTGCGACTAATCATCTATACTTCTATACTTCACTGAAAACCTGGTTTGGGTTGAGACTCTATTTGAACTAAGACTTCTACCTTTGTGGTATTATCTTCATAGTGATACATGTGTGGTACTTTTACTTTCATGGTACTATCTTCTTGGTGATACATGTGTTGTACTTTTACCTTTGTGGTACTATCTTTGTGGTGATACCTATGTGGTACTTTTACCTTAGTGGTACTATCTTTGTGGTGATACCTATGTGGTACTTTTACCTTCGTGGTGTAACCTTCGTAGTGTTATCTATGTGGTACTTTTACCTTCATGGTGTTACCTTCACGGTGTTACCTTTATGGTATTATTCCCTCATGTATGAGATGTGTATATCTTGATAACATAGGTATACGTATGGGCACATACCTAAGTAGAGTTGATGTCTATTTCTTCGTGCATTGAGATTGAGGTCTTGCTTTGTGGTATTTCCTTTTTGGAACTTTAGGAGACCTACGAGGTCTCAGGGTCCCTACTGAGTAATATTATACTCACCCATGCACTGGCTTCACCCGCACCTTGTTGTGTCTAGTGCAGATGATGTGCAGTGTTGATCGAGGATGAGGGAGCTAGGACTTGACAGTGAATGGAGGTGGACCATTCGGTGAGACGTGATGCATAGAAGATGGATGGACGTGGAGTGCTGAAGAGGCAATTTGTACCTACCCTTCAGGTAGGATCCATGGTGGATGATCTAGGATCTACTTTTCACTTTTCAGTGGTATTTTTACTTTTGAGTTGTGCTCGTACTTTCATTTGGGATTGTAGTTTGGCCCCTTTACCTTTAGCACTCTTTTTACTACATCATTTTACTTCACAGTTTCTTCTTGTTGTGCTCTCAGACCATGTTCTTTTACATGTCTAATGGTAATGCCTACCCATTTTAGGGAATACTCCTTTCGGTGCTAGTCTCTAGCCCCTTGCCTATGGAAGGCGTGCTTGGGGTAGTCACGACATGGGCCCTAGGGGACGGGTTGTGACAAATTGGTATTAGAGGAGTTCAGTTATACCAAATAACTAGGACTCTGATCTTTTCTATGAATGAAATTTGTTAAGTGTTATGAGTATGGTTTTCATTTCGAGGAGTCCAGTGTTGGTGCGGCGGATGACGTATCCATACACCAGGACCCTGAATTCTGATTTTTGACTCAGCACATGAAAACACTGATTGTGTGTGATTTTTTAATAGTTTTTCTTTTGATTTCATAGGAGTTAGATCACCATGTATAACTTAATGACCATGGAGCACCTGTTCCTTATCAGGATTCCTCCCTAAAGACAGCCAGCTAGGATTCTCGAGAGAGTGCATGATGATGGCCCATCGATCGATGACGCTCCGGTTCATGGCCCTCTTACTATGTTGGCACCTTCGAGTGGTGTACTAGTAGCACCACTACCAGTTCGATGAGCATTTACAATAACCCCACTAGTAGAGGATGTACACCAACTAAGAATGTTTCATGAGTTCCAGCAACAGAGGCCTCTAAGGTTTCGAGGTGAGTCACATTCCCAGTGGAGTAGATGGTGATCCTAGATACTGGACTTTTCTAATATGTAACCATGAGGATGGTCCACGGGATAATGAGGCTTCAATACATGGATCGTTGCACGAGATGGTACCTTCAGGTAGTGTTCCAGCTATATCACTACCTGTTGGTCAGCGGTTACAACCGGCAGTACCGGTTGAGGAAACATGTAGTCTTAGTGCCTTACACATGTTTCAGGATCAGATTCCCCTTAGGTTCTGAGGTGATCCTGACTCACAGGTGGTGGAGGACTGGTTTAGAAGGTGGCCGAGTTTCCATCAATCCAGGGCACCATTCGATCAGATGGTGGTCCTTGTAGAGAGCCTTCTACGTGGCTCAGCAGGTTGATTATAGGGTTTAGGTTACCCTGATCTAGAGAAGAGGTGAATTTTCTATGGACAAGCTTGAGAACCTTCCTCAATGAAGGGGGTCTCTTTCCATTAAGAGCTATGGGATGAGATTTCACTAGAGCATCTACTGCTTCGGCAGGAAGACATTTCGGTAGCTGAGTATTCATTGATTTATACTGATCATTCCTAGTACTCGATGAATATGATACAATCAGTGCTTCTGGGATTGGACTTCCAAGAGCGGTGTTTTTAAGGATGTATGAGTCTATACTATTCCTCTATGAATTCTAACCTATTTTAGGGTTCTAGAGAGAACCTTTTCAGTTGATTGTCCTTTGACTGTACGAATACAGCTAGTTAATGTTAGTAGTGGGAAAGCAGAAAACTTGCACCAGTCTCAGGGACTTGGGCATGTAAAAATGTTTTGCTAAGAAGAAGTGGTATGGATAGATGAATTTTCAGGACTGTAGATGTTGAACCAGATCTAGGAGAGCATCATGAGGTGGTGAGCATTTCGACATGTTACGAACACCCCCCATTGTGGTCCCCACCAGGATCATGGATCTGGAGGACAAGGGAAGGGAGTAGCTGCATACATTCAAGGAGTGTGACCCAATGGCTCCAGAAATGATTGGTGGTATGGTCTGTGTCTACTACTAGCTTCCCTATCAATAGAAATAGGTACCAATAATTCCTTCCTTCCACGAATCTTGTCCAAGAACCAGAGTTTCTAGTTAAACCGTTGACTTGACCCTCACATATGGAGATATATTTGGGAGGAGACTCGATAATCACACTTATGACAACAGTATGATCTGACCCTTGAGGCGAGAGTTTCGGTTGGAATCTCTTGGTGGCAGTGTCCAGTCCTTACGATGTTAGTTTGGTATGGACTGGGAATTCACAGTTCATACTCATATTGAATGTATTAGGAAAAAAGGTTGTGATTTATCTACAATGTTCGGATAGGGTTTTCCTTAGTTGGTGAAAAATGAAACCCATGCAGCATAGGATAAACTCCGACATAGGAGGGTGTGGTCGATCACTCATGAGTCGGCCAACCGTACCCTTGTGGCAGTAGGGGTTTTTGAGTTTTCAGTTTCAAATAAGAGTGGCTAGAGTTCCTCCAGGACTATGACATTGAGATAGTCTATAATCTTGGGAAGGGGAACATGGTAGCAGACACACTCAGTTGGAGGTATGGTCTAAAGTTGCTAAGTGAGGTGACATTACAGTTAGCCACTTTGCAGGTATCCTATGTGGATAGAAATGGAGCAGCTTATCTTCAGTCTATGACAGTCACTCCCCCACACCTTCAGCAAGTCGGGGAGGTGCAGCTTGGGGACACTGTCTATGAGGCTCTACATGCAGAGATATACACAAGACAGGAACCTGATGGATTTTCTAAAGGTGGGGATCACGTCATCCTCTTTAGAGGATGTACTATGGTACTAGAGGTGCTACGGGATGATGTTTTGAGGGAGTTCCATGTTTACCCTCAAGTGGTATAACCTAGAGTGGAGAAGATTTACTAGGAACTCCTACATTAGTACGGGTGGCTAGGGATGAAGAAAGTAGTGGCATAGTTTTTATTATGATGTCTCACTTGTGAATAAGTGAAGACTGCACAGAGCTGACAGAAGTCTTATGCAAACAAGAGACGAAGACCTTCGGAGTTCTAGGAGGGGGACCCTATTTTCTTGCGAGTCTCCACTCGATGGGGACTACAGAGATTTGGCCTAGTTGGGAAGTTATCTCCAAGGTTTATCTGACCATTTCTGATACTTTAGAGGATTTTTGAGGTATCATACCACTTGGCACTACCACCACAGTTTGATTGGGTGCACGGCGTCTTCCATGTATCCCAGCTAAGGAGATATGTGCACGACCCTTATCAAGTCTTCGACTATGGCGATCTAGACTCAGACGATGGGGTGATGTTTATGGAGGTTCCAGTAGAGATAGAGGATCGATAAGAGTAGGTCCTTCATGGTCGGTCAATACCTCTGGTGCACATTCGCTGGAAGCATGAGAACCTCCAGGAGAGCACATGGGAGAAGGAGGCTCATATTCATGCTCAGTACCCTCTTGTGGTTTTTTTTCTTTGTTTTTGGGTTTCAAGGATATAATTCACTAAGGTGGGGAGAATTTAATGTCTCGGAAATTACGTATACTATTTTTAATTGTACAGAATTATTTCATGACTACGAAATCTAACGGTGCACGATTCTGATTCCTAGAGTTCCCAGAGTGATCCTTCGAAGTTTTTTTAAGGTTTAATTATCACGTGTAAGTAGTTTTCTTGAAAAATTGGAATGACTTTTAAATGATTACTCAGATGAGAAATATGAGGGCATCATTTCACTCAGGATGACGGGTTTACCATAGGCATGACTTAAGTTTATTCAGAGGGGGCCTCTAGTGAGAAAAGTTGGAAATGGCATCACTGTAAACAAAATAAATAAATAAAGTTATTTTTATTTTTCAAATGCTTATAACTCACAAACAATAACTTAGATTAAAAATATGAGACCACCACTGAACTCATGAGAGTATTCTTTATTTATCCAGATAACAACTTTGGCTGATGTGGGCACCAGAGAAAATTAGTTTTTGGTTGTAAATAAAATAATTAAGAGAAAATTATTTTATAGTAAAATACAAAACATCTAAATGGTAACATAGATTTGAAATCTGATAGTACCATTGGGTTCTCTGGGTCTTGTTTCACTTAGGCAAATCCTAACCTCGACTGGCACAGGTTGAGGGTGACTCGTAATAATTTTCCGAACTTTTTTTCAGGTAAGTTCAGTAAATGCATGAGCTGGGATTTATAACTTTTGAACTGGTGCTCAGATTAGAAATCTGAGGACAACGTTGAATCTGCAAGGCTGGGATTTGCTTATTGGATACTTCACTTTCACCATAATAGGTCTTGAAAAAAAATTATTTTTTGGTACTTTTTAAAAGAAATAAACAAAAAAATAGTTATTTTCTTTTCTTTTCTTTCCTCCAATGGAAAATCGGGAATGCGGGACCAGTGACGTGTCAAGCCAATAAATTTATTGACCTTTCAATTCTAAGTAAATATACCATTGGGGAATTTGGAAGGTTCCTAATTAATGGGCCTCCATTAATCCCACGAACGTTGCACACCCTCCCCCTCTCCTATTTATATGGAACATGGGGAGAGGTGTCGACACTGCTTCGTCAAGCAACAAAGTGCTAACAAAGTGCAGTGATGCCAAACCCTTGGAGGATGGATTTGGTACCAGTGGGAGATGACGAGCGACATTAAAACCCCAAACTAGATATTGACTAATGAGTGATGTCTTTGGAGGATAATTGCAGGAGACGGTGAACACCGGCCTTCTTGCACGGACGCGTGCTCACTATCATTCTTTAGGCAGGGGATTTATATATGATTTAATTTATTTATCTATTCTTCATATTTTTGTTTCACAATGACAATTTCCAAACTAACATGGCCATCGTCTCACACATATACCTTGCCTATTCCCTTTTGATTCTCCGCGCGTTCTTTGTACATTCTTCAACGCCAAATATTTAATGGTGCTGGAAACGTAATATTTTGTTGAGCGCGACATATTGACGTGGATCCATCAACCTGAGGATCACAAATATGTGATCATTTTATTTTTTGGGCTAATAATGGAAATGCAGTGACCCATGGAAGAGGAGGAGGGCCGACACACTGGCCGGCCGCATGAAGGTAGGGTGTCCCGCGTCCGCACCGCTGGTAGGGCAGGAGACCACAGTGGAGCAAGGGGTGGTAGTCGACATGTCGTCCAGCCACGTGGCAGAGCAGAGACACTCATCCGCACCACCGGAGTAGGAGGCCATGGACGCTTGGTCGCAGTAGAGGCTGGAGGGTGGTTGACACCCAGCCGGCCGCAGAGGAGAAGCAGCGTGCGACCACACCGCTAGGAGGAGGACCGGCCAGAGCACTGGCCAACCGTGGTAGTTCAGCAAGACCCGATTGGGTCCCACAAGTGATGTGGCATCACCCTAAGGCACTTCCCTTTGGAATTATGAATGGAAGCAGGTCCTCCCCCTTCGACGCAAGCTTGGGCGGGTCGTGCCCGCGGGTCGCGTCACAGGGTCTCGCCCAGCGTGCCGTGCCAGCGGGTCAGGCCAGGCTGGGTCCGCTGAGGCCCAAGACATCTAGGCCAAACCCAGGTCAGGCTGAGTTGACTCGAACTGGGTCGGGTCGGCCTAGGATGGGTTGGACTAGACTGGGGCCCAGCCGGACCCAGTTTCACCTTTTTGGTCGTAACTTGAAAATCGGGCGTCTGTTTGACGAACCATCTGCTGTACTAGAATAATTAGATCGAGACGATCCTTTTTTTATACTCCACTTGAGTTTTGAATAAATTTGGAGTGCAGTAGGGTTGGATTGAACCCTAAATCCAACCGGGCCCTCGGAGCAGAAACGCTAATAACTTACAGACCATACGTCCGATTAACGCGCCATCTATTGCATTGGGTCCCTTATGGCATGAGAAACCTTTTAGATACTTCTCAGTGGGACTTAATAGTAGTTAAGGTATGACCTATATCTCTAGGGACAGTTTCTACAGAACTCGAGCACACCGGGTCTGAGGAATCCAGTGGTTGGCAGTGAGGCAGAGGTTGGAGACAGATTATATGGAGGTTAGTCACCTATCGACTCTAGGTGGGTAGGATCATGTGTGGGTCATTGCGAGGTTAGTACCTATCAATCCTGTGTGGTTTAGTGCATACCGATATTGTGTGGGTCAGATCCTATGTGGGTTAGCGCTCAATGATCCTATGTGGGTCAGCGCATACTGATCCTGTGTGGATCAGATCCTGTGTGGGTTAGCGCTGAGCGATCCTGTGTGGGTCAGCGCATACCAATCCTGTGTGGGTCAGATCCTATGTGGGTCATCATAGGATAGTACCAATCGACTCTAGGCAGATTGGATCCTGTGTGGGTCATTATGGGGGTTACTACCTATCTATCTTGTGTGGTTTGGACTCTGTATAATGAGCAGCAGTGCCTCTTGATAGAATAAGATGATCTAGCTTCTCAACTAATCACTTGTACTTCCATACTTCACTGAAAACCTGGTTTGAGGTGATACTTTGTTTGAAGTAAGACTTTTACCTTCTTGGTACTATCTTCATAGTGACACCTTTGTGGTACATTTACCTTCGTGGTACTATCATCGTGGTGATTCCTGTGTGGTACTTTTACCTTCATGGTACTATCTTCATGGTGATACATGTGGGGTACTTTTACCTTCGTGGTGTAACATTCATAGTGTTACCTATGTTGTACTTTTACCTTCATGGTATTACCTTCGTGGTGTCAGCTTTGTGGTATTCTTCACTCTTGTATGAGATGTGTATATCTTGATAACTTAGGTATATGTATGGGCATATACCTAAGTAGAGTTTATGTCTATTGCTTCGTGATTTGAGATCGAGGTTTTTATTTGTGGTAATTCCTTTGTGAAACTTTAGGAGACCTATAGGGTCTTTAGGTACCTACTGAGTATTGTTATACTCACACCTGCACGGGCTCCGCCTGCACCTTGTTGTGTCTGGTGAAGATAACATATTGCGTTGATCGAGGCTGAGGGAGCTAGGACTGGATGGTGAGCATAGGTGGACCATTCGGTGAGACGTGACGTAGAGGAGACGAAAGGAAATGGAGTGTTGAGGAGGTGATATGTACCTACCCTTTAGGTGGGATCTATGGTGGACAATCAAGGAGCTTCTTTTCACTTTTTTGTTGTATTTTTACTTTTGAGTTTTACTCTTACTTTCTATTGGGCTCGTATTCCGGACCATTTACCTTTATAACTCTTTTTAATATAGAAGTTTACTTCACAATTTCTTCTTATTATGTTCTCGGACCGTGTGTTCGTACAGGTTTAAAGTAAATGCCTTCTTGTTTTTGGGAATATGCCTTCCGGTGCTAGTCGTCAGCCCCTGGCCTATGGAAGGTGGGCTTGGGGTAGTCACAGCATGGGCCCCCAGGGGACAAGTCATGAAAGTATATGAAAGAGAGGGGGAGAAGGTAGAAAAGTAAAATATGGAAAATATCATTTTATTTTGGTGATTTAACATTGACATATATTAATTCTCCATCCATAATGGTTTTAAATAGATTTGGGACCAACAAGTTGTATAAAAGAATAATGTTTTTTGTTAATTATTCTCTCTCTAATTATATAGCACCAATTTTCCATGAAAAACTAATTATAAATTTTAATGGAAACCACATTTTTTATGAAAAAATGTAAGAAAATTATGATCACAAAAATATAGCCAGCATTAATAGTGGAACCCTAACAGATATGGATCATAAGGATTTGGAAGCTGACATAGTAGTAGTTAATGGTTCATGGGGTACTTTGGAAAATCCCATTTACATGAAGGTTATTTCATAAAAAACATATCAATCCATTTAATAAAATTATATAAACATTTATTATGGTGATTAAAAGGTTTGGAAGTAATAGACTATGGTATTGTAGAATAATTATACAAATTTGAGGATGAGCCAAAATGAGATGTTTCATGTATTTTTTGTTGAGTAAAACATTCTTGTAAAGGATATCCATATATAAATAGTGATATTTGATGATATAAAAATAATTAAATGAATTATTAGAATATTACTATAAAATTTCAATGAAAAAGTGTCAGTTATTTAAGTTGTTACTCTACATATCCTTTATAGTATTTTCATTTTATATGAAAAAAGAAACAATAATAATGAGTCTATATCAAACAATTATCATAAGGTATCCTTGAAATATATAATGATTCCCCCATTTAGATTTTTCCTAGAGAATGAATAAGTTGATTTAGTGACATCTTTTCTTTTCTATAATAATAGAATAAAAATATATAAATTCAAAGGAATAATTTCACGTCACTATTTCATACATGGAAAAAATAGTAATCCTGCAAAAATATGTCTGAAGAAGTTTCATGATGATGATGAAGTGGAACAATTGATCAAAAATATTTTAGTGTCATTAAAATCAAAAAGAAACAAAAATTTAAATTATTCAAGAAGAATATTATATTATATATAGAATAAGTTATCTTATAGGAGATAGAGGTGGTGGTGGTAAAGGATTGAAGATACCTCAGGGAAGAATACTTTTTCTTTGTTGTACGTAATCCACCAATAGTGGACATTGATGATAAAGGTGTCATAATTAATGAATAATATGAAATCTAAGCTAAAAATGAGGATTATTTGGATCAAATTAACATTTATATGGATGAAAATAAAAAAAATAATTGACTAGTATGTGAATATAAAATTTATAAAAATCAACAATAACAGGAGAAGTCTGATTTGGAATCTTAAGTGTATTGGCCCAAATCATGAAATTCTAGAAATTTGAGAAACAAATTCAACACAACTCAATGTTAATGAAAATGACTAGATTATTGGTGACTTGAAAAACTAAATGAATGATTGTCTAAACAAAATTTAAAAACTAAAAATTTAATTGGTTATATTGTGATGGGAGTATGATGATCTAGAATTACTCTTGACCCTTAACATTACATTTGGGAGTTTGAGTGAGAAAGCTTCCAAAGTAGCTCAATATGTTAATGATTAGTTTAATAAAAATTATATTACATTCCAATAAGTGTCGTGTATCATAGAAAAATTAAAACCTATTATTGTACTTGTCTATAATAATAAATTAGTGTTAACTGATGTGAGATCATAAGAACTCACTCTTTGGAAGAATTCTATTATGAGAAACTCATAGTATATTAAAAAAATTTAGTTACATAATTAAATAGTGACAATAATTCACAACATATATGATTTTATTATTGTGAAAAATGGAGAAAGATATATGTATTCCATGTAAAATATAATTTTATAGATAAATAGAAACAAAAATAGATTATTACAATTTTATATACTTAGTATGTTTTTATGGGATATTGTATTTGATGTTAATGGTTCATAAATAAAATGCATGTATTTTTCATCATGTGTTTAAAGGGGTATACTAAAGGATACTCATAAAAAGAAAAACATATCTGTTGGAAGCTTCATATATTTATCAAAAAAAATTACATAGCCTTATAAGATAAAGAATAATTTATTGACCTAGAGGTGGAATAATATAATTTCACACCAAAGGAATCTAAGTAGGAAAAGTGGATTAGTAAATGAAAATATGATAAATCCAATAACACTAAAATTTATTTGATAGAAACATATATATATAGAACATAAATTTTTGAAAGTAAATGAGCACTTTATATAATAGTAAGAAAATGATTTTTTCATGTTTATTTGGTATAAAAAGTATAGTAACATTTTTTTTGAGAATTATTAGGTACTAAATATCATTTCATATAGAAAGAAAAATATTGGAGGAAGTGAATTTAGGTTTTCATATTAATTGTTAGTTGAAGGATTTAGTCATAAGTTACTCAGTGTAAGTCTGTTGTTTGAATTAGGGAATTAATTTATCTTTAATAAGAAGAACATGTAATTAATTGAAAATATGGAACTAATTCATAGAAAATAATGTGTGAAAATATAAATATTTATCTCATTAATGGATAATAGGGTAGATGAATGTTATCTAATGAGGAGGAAAATCCATTTTGGTGCTAATAGATTTGACAATTGAACACCAATTATTTGGATGAATTATTGGAAAATATAGTATCATATTATATCCTTAAAATTACTTGTGATCACACTCACAAGTTTTACATTTTTCCAAAAGGTATTATTATTTAAGAAAATTTTAATCTAAGGGTTAAGAAAATAATAAATTTTCAAGAATTTGTGCTTGTATCAATATATGGGCTATGGAGTTCATGTTCATCGATGGAAAGAGATATTATGCCATATAATTAATTATTATAGTAGTTTGGAATGGTTTATACTCATTACTCACAAATATAATGTGATTAAATCCAATACACATTGTCAGAGAATTGTAGAGATGATGATTAGGCTGAAAATTTAGAATTTCTAGGTTAGTAATGTGAAAAAATTCACTAATCAGGAGGTGGAAGTTAATCATGAAAATAATAATATGATACCTCAATTTAATGAATTAATGAATAAAAAAAATATTCATTAAGGGAAATAATTGAATTGTTAGTAATATGTCTCTTATAATGACCTTCTAAAGAGATATACATGCGACTTATTAAAATTTCTTGTTCTTACATTAGTAAAACTCTATATTACTTATCTATTATTACTGAATTAAGACATGACATCCTAAAAGTATTTTTAGGAGAGTAATATGAAAAAAATGTACTTTTGAGTTTCTAGGAGAAAATATTTTATTCCCAATAAGGAGAATAAATTGAATTTCATATATCATGGGTTAGAAGGTATTTCATGATTAAATTCAATAAAAATTAATAAATAAAAATTCCACAAAAATAGGTAAGGGAAAATTATTAAAACCTATGATTTTACTATTGTATAACATTATCATATTTTATTAACTAGTGAGGGGTTTTCATAAAAAAAATATTGAGGTGACTATAGAAGAAATTGTTGCTAAGGTGAGAGGATTAGGGGGAGATCGTGGGGATATAGAATAATTTAAATATTATATTGATAATTTGTATTTTATATCTAGTTATTTTTTGAAAAAGAATATAAAATCAATAATTGAAATCAGGGATGAAAATACTGTTGGTGAGAGGAAAACTCTACTTCTAATTCGAATGATAAAGGATTGGTGAAAAACAATTTTTAATCTCATTTAGAGAATAATTTTTTTTTGAAGTGGCGTTTAATTATGATAACTTGATCAATTATATTCATTATGAACATGATCAAATATAAAAAACTAAACATGGGGAATTGCTCTGAAGTCAGAACAGTATAATGTTATTAGAACCAATTGGATTATTTTTAATAAGCTCAATGAAGATAGAAAGCTGAAATGGAATAATAAATTAATATTGTTTAAAGTTTATTTAAAAAATAAACCCATATATGTGGATATTACATTTTCACCCACGTTTTGTTAAAAACTATAAAATTTCCTTTTTCCATCACAATATAAGGGGTAATCATGGTGTATCAATTTCATGATAAATTTGAATTCATAAATGGAATACTTAATGAAGAATGAGACATTTAGAAACTAGATGTATTTCCTATGGATTACGATATGAACAAGGTGTACTATTTAACAAAGTAATTTTACAACTCAAAATAAGCAGGAGGGGAATGTTACTCTCAGCATGAACAAAATTTTAAGAATAATAGGTTCTAAAGGGGTGGATTGATCACTAATTTCACAAAAAGATGAAAAATGATCAAAGTATTATGGTTCTTATCTATGTAGATGTTTTCAATTTTGGATTCTTGGATGTTTCATAGTGAATGTTATTTTAGAATATATAATTTTTGAATTTTAAATGACTATAATTGTAGTGATAACATTTTTCCTTGGATTATTGGTGTTTCCAAAAAGTAATTGAATATTTAAACTTCAAAAAAATATTCCATAGAAGTTCTGAAGAGGATTGAGATGTAATATTATAGAAAAATGATAAATCCAGTTGCTATCGAGAAGAAATTTTCTATATATGTTAGTTGAGAGAAGATAAAAGTTTTATAATATAGACCAATTGTTTGGAGTTTCTATTATTTAATATCCATGAGGCCTAATATTTGGTCTATTATGTAACAATATTCATACAACCAAAATTTTTATAATGAAATTATCATTCTATTATTGAATTTTGAAAATTCATTATATTAATAATTCTTTTATCTTTGTGTCATTATACTCTCTAACATAAAAATTATAACTACATGATATTATGAATCCTGATTGGAAAAGTTTTGCTGATGATAGGAAGTCGTCATATGGAAGTTCATTATTTCTTGGTTGTTCGTTCATTGGTTGGATGAGTAAAACTAATGATTTCATTTACCTTAGAAATATTAATATGGAATAATTTGTGGACACTCAAGCATGGACACATTTTATATGCATGAAAAAATAAATTGACAATAATGGAGTTAATTTGGAATATCTCATTGTTATTATATTTGATAACTCAGGTGCTATTAATCATATAAAAAATTCATATCACCAATCAAGTAAAAAAACTCTTCTATATAAAAAATCACATTGTCATTTAAAATAGAGATCAATGAGATTTAAGGATTATACTTTAATATAAACTCATATTTTGGATATTATATCAAATACACTACCCAAATGATGGTTTTAAAAGGAATCAATTATATCTTAGTCTCCAGTATACTTCCTCAAACTATATAGGTCATACAATGTACCCCCTCTCATCCATAATACATTACAATTTTTGAAGACGTAAAATTATTTCATGTATTAGATGATTTTATTTATATCCCTCAATTTTGAACTTTCAAACATATTTTATTTGGGTTTTCCGATAATGGTGGAGATGTTTTTCTTTTTTTATAGTGGAATGAAATTTTTAAATAATTTGGGTGGGATGTATTCTTTCTAATTTATACTATGGAGTTTTATTTATTATTAGTAAAGGGGGACTAGTCTTATGTTTGTAACATGAATAGGGGAGAGAATTCGATTCCGTAATCAAGGGGAGTAGGTCTACGAATGATTTAACAAACATGAAGAATAAAAATGAACTTTTATGGGTATAATTATAAGAAAAAATCATGATTTTCACATTTAGGATAACTCATGTGAGAATATAGTCAATGTTAAGTGAATCATTGAACATCCAAGGATTCATGAAATGTTTTTATTTTTATTTTATAAGTTCTTAATAAAATTAATATTGAATCTATTTTGATGTATTCTACAATCCCAAAGATATATATCATTAAAAAAACTACAATAGATTATTTTTTAGTAGTGTTTTTAGAAATATTAGTTAATATAACATCCAAAATAAAAAACAATTTCCTGTGAAACTCATATCAGAGAGTATGAATGTATTTTGGAGTGATTTTGAAGTGATCAAGAATAATTTTTGGTTATATGGCCTTCATAAAATTGATCTAAGTACATATATCATAGGGATCATCAAAAAAAATTAAATTTTATTTCTACCAATATTTCTCAATGATGGCTCAACCATATTTTTAGAAAATCATTTTATTAATTATAAAATAATATTAATAACATATTTAATTATATCAGGGAAAAATGTAGCTAATATTAAAGGTGTATTATCCTAGGAGATTAATGGATATTTAAATAGAGAATATTTATAAATTTATTGTATATAAAATAATGATAAATGTTGGGAGATCACATGATGAATATCAAATTTTTTGGAAATATTTTTCATCATATATTTTTATTTATACTTAAATCAAATATAAACAAGGAATCATATGGATGTTATGGAAAATTAATGATCAAGATTCATATAACCCTAATTGAGAAACTTTATTTATGAGATTATTGAATAATTTCGAAACCAAAATTAAATAATAATAGCCAAACTGAATATTATTTGAACATAACATTACTGGAAAATGAGATAAAATTAAATTTTATTAAAATACTTAGAGAGAAGAGAGATTTTATTTCTATTAAAAATAATCGATGATGGTCTTCTTGGATCACACTATAAAATTTAACAATGAAGAATGTGGGATTTTTTCCAAGAAATAAAAAGTTAGAGAAGAAAAATGTAGGAATTATAGAAGTAATATCACTTTAAATTCCTGGAATTTCTGATGTGTGTTGCACCATCTCTACTATAATTTTAATCTATCATTTTTGGAAGGAGAATATGGTTACATGATGAAAACTATTTTCTATATTGTAAAAAAGCTCAATTCATTCTTTAATTGTTAGGTGGTTGTAGCGTAGATGGATTAGTGGGGCTACTCAAAATTTTTAACCAAACTAGTAAACCAAGTGTTTAAAGTGTATATGGACATCTCTATAAATTCTCCTTGGATTAGACCATTTTGGTGGACCATGTAAAAAATACCTATCTTATACTACCCTTATTGTTTTTTATCATCTCTAAGAGAGATTAAAGTATTTACATAATGTGGTATAATATTATTACTATGGAATTATTTAAAAGCTTGATTCCATAACTCACCCCCACCCTAGGTATTAATATTATTTCATACCAACCATGTATATGGTGAATCATTTCAATCTTACTTACAATCACACTCAAAATTCATTAAAAAATATTTTTATTGTATCCTTTTGATGAATTATAAGAAGTTTCATTTTATAGCAGTTCATGCAATTTTTATTGAATATATTATCTCTCATGAGGTGATTTTTTTATATACTTTTAAAATCATGTTCATACAATCACTTATAAATACAACATTAAATCATGAAATATATTCATTTAAAAGCTATTCTAATTTTATTGGGGTTTGAATAATTATTTTTCTAGGAATTAAATAACCTTAACTTGGTTAAAAAATAATATATTCAATTATATATTGATTAATCTTTCAGGGGAGATTTTTTTAAGTTAAAAATTATTGTCAGGTTCACTCAAATCATTCATCAAACAAAATATTCTTTTCCTTTTGAATTAACATGTGATGAATCTTTTATATCCATTTTAGTTATCCTTAATCACAGAAAACAAAATCTTATGAGAATCATTTATGTTTCCCCAAAATAATTTTATGAAAATAAATCCTATTATAATTTCATTGAAAATAACTTTAGGATTTCTTTTCTTCATAAAAATAAAATCCCAACCTATTATGTTCTAAATTCATTCTCTTCACTGACCATTCATCTCAATATAAATTTTCTAAAAATTGAATGTATAATCCATTGATAATAAGATATATCAGATCAATATTTTTACATATATATTCATGATAAAGTTGAAAAATAAAATCATTTTCTTGATCAATCAAGTTAGATTTCCAATTCAATGTAATTTAAAATTATTTAAGAAAAATTTCCCATAGAGAATTATTTTATCTCTCCAAAATTTTAATTTTTTCCTCTAATGTAAATTTTTTATTTTTAGGTTTTTCCCTAAAATATTTTTTAGGTAATAAAAAAATAAAAAGTGAATCCAAAAAATATTTTTTATATAGGACATAAACATTAGTAAATTGGGATGTACATGTTAATTAAGGTATATTTTGAATAAAAATAACATTCCCAAATTTTGGGTTTCTATAAGTAACATCCAAGGGTGGACATTATAGACAAAATATAAACTCTCATAAGGTCTTATACTTTGAATTATTTTTCCCTTAATCAATATGAACACATATGATGGTTTTAAACATTTTTTCATATGAAAAAACTTTTCAAAAATTTATAAAATAAAGGAGATACCACAATGACCCCAAAAATTTATTGAAATCATTGATGTATGGGATATTAATTTAAGAGGTACATTTAATATTTTGAATGGTTTCACATTCATTATTCTTGTTGTTATCCATGATACATAGTGGGTAGAGTCTAAATCAACCTGGATTTATGGTATAGATACTTTAAGAAAGTTGTTAAAAAACAAATCTTCTATTGTTTTGAGACTTCATTAACCTAGGTTATTTATTTGTGAACATATTTTTTACAATTAAATAATGAATTATATTATAAAAAACATGGTTTTTCATTAATCATCAACTTCATATAAACTCCAAACTAATTTATCTGATGAAATTTTAAATGAGGATGCTAAAATAATTCTTGAAAGGATTGGTAAGAAAACATTGATAATAACGTTGGGATTATATATCACTGAATAATAAAAATATTCGCATGTCTCTTTAGTATATATTTTTTAACAAAACATGTCATTTACTAGTTAAAAATCTTTACAAAAGATTTTTTTATGTTCATTTATCACCCCTTTCAGGAGCCAATGATGGTTTGGTGTAATTTTATGATTTTAATCCCACAAAAAACTTAATCAAATTAACTACAATACCATAGGACAATGAAACCACATAAATATAATCTTGATAAATTTTCATATTACAATAGTATTAGAACATGATATGTCTAAAAAACAATGATATAAACTCTTGGTTGGGCAGTGAGTAACCTCTAATAAATATATTACATCACTTTGATATGAGTGAATTGTGTGTGGGAATATTTTTAAAATCTAAATTTTTTTAAGAAAAATGAAAATAGTATTTGTAACGTATTTGAATAATGAGTTAGTTATAGTGAATAATGTATAAATGAACCTCTTAAGACACCCCATATTTTAGGAAACATAATTTTGAGATTGGTTAATCCCTGATCATGGTTTTTCTTATTTTTTTGTGATTTATTATGCCTAAGGACGTGCATTACACAATTTATGAGATAGTTGATAATTAAATTTCAGTCATAAATTTTTAATAACTTTGCACATTATTTTTATAACACTTATATATTTTATGTAATTATTAATTCTATTATATATTAAATATTTATATCTTATGTTACATGCAACCGTTTTTTGAAATCAATCGAGATATTCTTTTAATAATATTATTATTTTATTTCATCACTATAATATTAAATTATAGGGTTTAAATTGGATAGATTATATTATGAATAATATAAAATGTCCCTACCCCATATATATTCTTGGAAATTCATTATAAATTTTTTAGTAAAGAACTTTTATATATCAAAAATGATTTTTCATCAAAAATAAACTTTTATTTCCTTTTTGAGATAGTATTATTTTTAGTTTTTTGAAGTTATAAAAAATATGTAATATAAAATTAAAAACATTATTTAAATTAATAGATTAAACATATTTTTGGTTGAATGTTTTTTATTTTCTGAGAACATTTCTTTCAATGAAAAATTAAAATAATTTTTTTTTATAAAACATTCATTTTTCGTTTCATAAGAATTACCATTATGATTTGAACATTATCTCAAAGTAACATAATTATTATTTAATTAAATATAATCTATTTAGGTTATTTGAAATCAATATTATACATAATTTTGATATAAGTACATTTTTTGGTTTAAAATGCATTTTTCATAAAATGATTGTTCCTTGCATTTTATGCATTTATTTTAAATAAAATTTATTTCCCTGCTAGAAAAAAATATTCAATAAAGGATTAAATGTTTATAATCTAGAGGTTGGGATTTGTAAATTTATCCACTTTTATAATTGGTCAATAGGAATAGTAACCATGGTAATATTTATCACCTAATTAATGGCTAAATCATGTTAATATAGGATAAAACTAAGTAATAAGGCCTTAATTATTAATCATAATTCATATTAAATTATTATAATTTTACCCTTAAGACCTAGGGTTTTAAATGTATTTTTTTAATGGAAACCTTTCACTAAAAATTACTTTTATGTTTTTTAATCTAATGAAAGTATCAAAATGTCACACTTTTAGTTTTAACTATCATTTTTGTTTTTATATAAAGAAAAAATTCCTTATGAATGAATATATATATATATATATTACTAATGAGATTATATTTATAAGTTTGATATATAAAAATTTTTTCGGAATTAAATAATGACCTTAAATTCAAACATAAAAATAAATTAGTAATTATTCATTTAATAGAAGAATAAAATAAATGTTATTGAAAATAATAAAAGTATTATAATTTCTATATAATTATGGTGATTCATGAATTTCCATGATGAACATGAATTTTTTGGGATGATATAAATTAATTGAATTGAATTATAAGTGTTTTATTGATGTTATTAAAGTCAATGTAATGATTAGTGTCAAAATTGACAAGAATGATATCTTATGAAAATAATAAATTATTCAATTTTTTAAAAATAATATAAATAATAAATAAAGATAAATGGGATAATATACGGTATAAAGTTTCATCCATTTTCAATATATGAGTCAAGATTTACCTTATATATATAATAATAACCTATTTAGAATGAAAAATGTGTTAGTATGGTTAATGAAAAAATAGGTAAATTTAGGGGTTAAAATAAAAGATAATGTTTAAAATAACATTTAAAATAGTGTAAATTTTATTGATAATATCATTTCAACCTTAATATCAACCAATCATGTGGGAAATGATAACATCACTCATGGGTACATATGGAATTCCATCTCCAAGATGAGATGTAATTTTTTTCATTTATATTTAACATGAGTGGTAATAAAGATAATTTTGACTAATATATATTATATTAATGATATAATATTAATTATGGAATGGTGAATTATTATTTACATTTTATTAAATCCACCAGTCAAAAAATGGAAACATCATTCATGCGTACGTATGACATACCATTTCCAAGAATGACGTAACTCATATTTCTATATCTATATTTTATGATTCATTATAAATATGTTTATAATTAATATATATAACTTTTATACAATGATTTAAATTATGTAAATGTTGGTATAATGATCAAAGTATAAGGATTGAGACTGTTGGACCAAAACATACTTGAAAAAAAAAGTTATCACTAAGAAAGTTATTTTCATAAAATATTACTAATAAACAATTGATAAGGTGTTTTAAATAAATAAAACATTGTATGACTGATATATTTATATGGAATTTGTTTAAAATAAATCCATATTTTTATACATGATGTTTGAATGGGAATATGAAAAGGAAAGACTTGATGTAATGGTTTCTTTCAAAATCTCATATTTGGGAAGGATTATGTTTAAATTTATTTTTTTCCATGTTTGAGTTTTTTACAAAATGGGCTGGAAGAGAGTTTATTATTGTTTTCTAAATGAGGTACTTTTTGACTTTTCTAAAAAAGAAAAGAAGAAATATTTCTTAACATATACATAATGAGATGAGTTTACCATATTTCATGACACTTAAAAAAATCCAAACTTCCTTTCAATTTTTACAAGTTTCTTTTTAAATAAAATGTTTGGGTTTATAACCTCATGGGTTTTTTAAAATAATAAATGATTTCAAAATGGAAAATTTATTTTCCTGAAGATTTATTTCAAGTGATATTTTAAAGTCATTTTTTCCATATAATATGACTTCATTTTTTTCATACATAAAATTTACTAGAGATATTTTCTAGGTATACCATCCTTATTTTTTGGAATGGTTTATTGTTATGTTTACAAGGTGTTGATGAGACCTATTCCCAGTTTCCGAGGGTTATACGTTGATGAAATTCATTTCGTTTTAGAATATCTAAGATGATGATTGTTTTATGATTTTTTGGAACAAGAATATATGATTTTATTTCTGTGATATGGGGTACTTATATCTTCCTCAAATTTATTGGGTAAAGATAGATATCTTAAGGTGAAAATATGTTATATTTGAACCTTATTTCATTTTCAAAATTTAATTCTTTAACATGGTTTTGATGTCCATAAGATCATTGATGGACTTGGATTCATGTTCATAAGATTATGTTTGGACTTATTTTCTTATCCGTAAGTTATTTTTTCAGGTCATGGTTTCATGTCCTTGAATTAATAAGGGATATTTTTTCTATTTATATTAGTTTATAATGTTATAAGTTTGTGTATATTCCCCAACTCCATGTCTTATGTTAGTGTTATGATCCCATGGACTATATTGATTCTTTTTTTATGATTTGTGTCTAATGAACTACCAATATTTATTCTATGAATCATTATTAGAATCTATGATATTTGAGGAGTAGATTTCAATTTTTATGTTCATATTCTCACACCCCCATGCTTATGTTATACTTATGTGATTATTTTTAACCCCGTATTTCCCATTAATGAGCTTCTAAGATCACACATTGTTATTTTTAATTTCTCTAGTTTATGATGAGTGTTTTAATAAATGAATTGTCTAATAAGGGTTCTATTTATGAATGATTGACTATGAAATTATAAATATCATTTATGAACTAATTTTTTGTGTGTCTAAGTTTAAAAGGAACTAGACCAATATGATTATGGAGGGGATCGAAATTTTATGTGTTGAATGTTCATATAATTAGATATAATAAAAATGTTTGAAAATTTTGGGTTGATATATATTTTATCAATAAAGAATCATATTTTTTATAGTATTATTATTTTGATATTGATTACAATTAGAAAAAATAGATTAAATTCATCCATTTTGATAATAGCTTCATATTTTATTCATAAATTTGAATATAATGATGCAATTAATAAGATTATTTTTTTATTAAGATTACTTATTTATTTTTCTATACATCATTCAACATGACTGAGATATGGATTTTTCATTTGGTTTTTCATTTTAATAATTGAAAAAAGTGCAACTTTTTTCATTCATCCTAACTCATCAATAATGTTTTTCTTACAAAGATACATTTAAATTTCCAAATGTCTTGAAAAGTTATTTTTATCACAAAAAAAGTGAAAATAATTTTTTTACAAAAAAATTTCTCTCTATTTCACCATTAATTAGCCTTAAAAAACCATTACCTGAAAACTAAGATATCTATGAATATTTTGAACCTCCCACGGTGTTAGACCCATATATCAAAAATGATATATCAAAATTAGAACATGTTTTTCACATTAAAATAACAGATGATTTGAATTAATTTTACAAATTTTTATTAACTAATATTCTTTTTTATTAATGTTCATAAATCAATCGAAAACATGATTATAGTAATGTGATGATTTATTCGGGCCAACAAATTTTCCTTTATTATTTTTTCCATAACATTGTGTAAATTTTTCCAATGGAGTTAATATTTTTTATGAAAATATATAAGATATTGGTAAAAAAATTTATATATATTAAATTGTATTTATTTAGTTTTATATTTAGTAAAAAAAATTCTTTGAAATGAAATATTTAAAAGGAAAATGATCCACTCATTTTCATTATAAGTAGTTTCCCAAAAACAAATTCAAATTAAATAGAATATTAAAAATTAACATGAGTTCATTTGGATTCTCTAAAAAATGATACAAGGATTTAGGATCATATACAATCAAGTAATAAATATATAGAATACTCTTACCATCTTCATTATTCATTATTTTTCTCATTACAATGTTGTATTCTCATAAGTGATCTTGTTCTTTTAAGATTATTGTTAATATATGTTGCATCATATTATCTTATATTTGATTACCTTATTTATACCTTTTTCATACTATTAGGGTTTTTTTTTGAATCTCTACCCTCAATATCCTTTCAATTAAATTACAGTGGTGTGTTTTTTTTTATGTGTGTTTGTTTGGTTAACATAAATCATGTCTTCTACCTTTCTATTTTAAATTCATTTTTACTCATTCTTATGAATCTACAACCACCTTAATCACAACATATACTACTGATTAAATATCAATTTTATATGAGACATTGATCATGTATGATAGAATTATCTATATAAAATTTTGTTCATTTTTTTTCAAAAACATTGTGTATCCGTTATATTTTTGTTTCATGTATTATTGGAATAAATTGATATAAAATAGTTCCTAAAATGTTGAAAAATACATAAAAAAGAGTTCATTAATAGAATTCCGAGTTAAGTAATGGTTTATAGATAAACATTTATTAATTTTTGATCCTTTAGATATAGTTTTTTGAATTTTTTTTATTCAATTATATATTTGTGCTCAATAATATTATTTCATTAATCATATAGAATATATAATCTATCAATAATATCCAAAATAGATTCATAAAATGTAAATTCAATCTTTATTTATAAATTTATTTGAAAACAAACCCTCAAACAAATATATTTTTCAAAACACTATAATTGGTTACAAAATTATACTATCATCACTGAGGATTGAACATGAGTTCCACTATATCTATTATAGTGGAGCACCATATATTTGATGATAGATAATAAATAATCTGATATACTTAATCAATAAATTATTCAACAAATTTATACATCTATGATATGAAGGGTTTCAAAAAACACATCAATAGATATCATTCTTTATTTTATATCATTCCCATTAAAAGTAAATCAATATAATTTAATCGAACTAGGACTTTTCATATATTATTTCCTAATTCTTAGCATATTAATATTATAATTAAAAACCAATGATCGTTATTCCTAGTTTTATTAAATTACAAGGTATATAGAACATAAATATAAAATAATACATAACATCTTCAATTTTATTCTCTTTGGTGAACTCTTAAATCTTATTGAGAACTTAAAATAGCATAGAATGATATAAAAATTCATAAATGAAATAGAAGAACTAAAAATACAATTAAGGTTGTAATATGATAATGAACCATGATGTGTGAGTCAATGGTAAAACCTAATATCACAAAAGAGAAGGCTCATGGGTAATCGCATAGAATTACAACATAGTGATAATGATTTTATTAGATCATGGTAATATATGTAATGTGTAAAAAACAAATAACATGATATAAAAATGAATTAATTTTAATTGCATGGACAATATCACCTGGTGAAAAATTCCTCATAATGGATTAGGTTTCTTCCATAATCCCATATATAATGTAGCATTTAATATATGATTTACCAAATAAATTAGAGATCTATCTAGACCCACCCATCAAAACATAATCATGATTATCTATGACATAAAAGTAAATCCCTAATAATTCATAAACATAAGAATTACCCACATAAATAAAATGGTTCAAATAATCATGTCTCATATCATAATCAAATAAAATTTCATAATGTTGTGATTTGAGGGTTTAACATAAGGAATGTATTTCCTTGTAATATGAATGGAGAATAATCTAGTTATATATGTATGAGAAAAATAAACATAATTTAGAATAAATAAAAAACATCATATGTTGTCTTTGTTGATGAAAATGTATTTAATTACTCTATAGAATATTTATTTCAGAAAAATCTATTTTTATTTTGAAATATATAAATTAAAATATGAAAATTTAAAAATTATTATATAAAACATTTTCATTGAAATAACCATAGAAACATGTAAATGAATCTAAAATGAATTGGGTGGTCAGGTAAGTAGTAAATTCAATACATAATATATATATTTAAAGAAAACATTACTCATACAAAAAATTATATTGTTTTGAAAATAGCAAAAAGATTCTTTTTAAACGAATTTATATAAATTGAAACATGTATAAAATATCATTATCCAAATTGGAGAATATTAAAAATATTCTTGAAAACATTTATATAAAACATGGATATAGATGAATAATATTTTCTGACCGAAGAAAGAAATAAGGACATCTTTTCTAGAAAACATTTTCCAAATCATTTTAAGTTACAAAGATAGTAAAATGGTAAAATTATATGAAAATATCATCAATAAATATATTAGAATAAAAATAAATATATTTATTATAGAATTACTAAATAATTTCTTTCAATTCAATTTCAATTATAAACAATCTTTATTAAAATGTGATTGTGAAATAATCCATTTAATCTTTCAGAACTTTTGAATCATAATCCCCATCAATGAAATAACACATAAGGAAACATTAAATTCCATGAATATAATTATACTTAATATTTAAAATTTATAAATTTAATTATATTTAACATAAAATATAGGTTAGGTGCATCACAAAAAAATATTCCCTAATGAAGGAAAATTGATATAAAAGAACTTAAAAATATTTTTTCATTGAAAAGATAATTAATTAATGAAATTATTAAGAGGTTCAAATGTAATTCCACAAAAAAATTAAAAATTCATTAATAATAATCAAAGATAATGAAACATATATTCTTAGAATATAAAAGATAACGAATAAGTACCTTTACACAATGAAATAAAACTGAGTTATAAAATACATTACCACTTGGTGACATTAAATTCAAATCCCTTTGTGGGAAATAATTCAAATTTAAAGTTAAAATACCATGATCTGTGAATAATAAATTATATGACATCTAAAATTTTCATTATATACACCATAAGAACTAAATTTTTTAATACTATTAAAATATGGCTCAATGAAAGGAAATTATGATGAAGTCTATTACTATTTAAGAAACTTCTTTATGAAAACCACTAGAAAGAGAGAGATCATAATGTTTAAATTAAAATACCTTTAAAATTAAAATTACCTTATTTAAAATATTAAATTTCAATTATATAAATATTTTAATATAAAATATGTTAAGAAAAAACCAATGTCTCAAAGAATGATGTTTTGAGACAAAAATCAATACCTCAAGTCAAGATTTGTAGTGTGTGTCATTTATCATATATTTGAAAACATTATATGAATTATTTTTATAAGATTATTTTCTATAAATAATCCATTATACATATACAATTAACTTCATTTATTAAAGTGAAATTTTAAATTATGTAATCAGTTATGTCCATATGCAGTGTTTTGAGGATGTTTAGTTTATAATTTCAAAATGATATCAGTGTGTTGAATGTGGTCAATGGTGTCATTGAAAAATAATACTTTAAAAAAATTAATCATGAAATAATTGTTATTTTTTCGTAAATTATTCTTTAAAATCCATTAATGAATTATAGTTATGACAAAATACATATGTTATAATCATGGACAATTTATGTCATATGTACACATGAGTAATGTTTCGATTTTTCAACGACTTTTATGGAAAAAAGTTAAGTTTTATTTAATCATTAAAAAAAATAATTATATAATAAATATCATATTATTACATTAAACACATATATATACCATTCAGGTGGTTCTATGATTGAAAATAAATCACATCGCTTCATGAGGTTGTAGTTCGTCTTATACACGAACAACATTATCATTTTTTCAATTGATGGAACAAAAAAATAATATGATTTATTAATATTATAAAATAATAAATATGTAATGAATATTACATATATAAAAATTTAATTAATCATCATAAAACTCCATGAGTCTATATTATGGAAAATAAATTACATCAGTTCTTGAGGAGGTGGTCAACCATACATAAAAACAATGCTACCATTTCCCCTTTTGTGGAATAAGAGATTGATGTATGATATTAAATTAACAAAATAAAATACCATTATATAGTAGTTACCATTTATATTATATTATAAATTTTTAATATGATTTTAGAGACGTCCAACAAATTAAAAAACAAAAAATCTCAAGTAATAATGATATGTCTTCTTAAAACAAACTCTTTAGGATACAAATTAAACGCATCCTAGAATGGATTTATGATAGTAAAATGGACTATAATATGTGGTGATTGAATTAATTATGGTATTTGGGTATATTTTTATAGAACTAAAAGGCTATTGATGTGTGGAATGTAGGGGAGAGGAGGTTCTATTTTATAAGTTATAGAGAGTGGTATTAATGTAAATACCAAAAAGTAGTCAATAATGGGAAGACAATTTCAAGCCTAGTTCCTCCAAAATTACAAAAATAATGAATTTTAGGGGTATTTGGTCAATTAAAACCACCACCATTCAAAATGAATATTTTTTAAAACATTTTGTACCATTTATGGGCAAGGTTTCTCACTTAGAAAATTTTAATTTTTTAACCCAGTAACTAGTTTTCCTTACAAATTTTTACTAATCATTATGAAAAAAAGTTAAGTTTATTACATAAAATTAAAAAAATAAGATTAAAAAAATTTAATCTATTTTATGAAATTAAAATCATAAAATAGGAATAAGTCAATTTTAAATTAATCCTACAAAACATATTGAAAAATAATTTTTCAAGAAATGCATATTTTGAGCAATATATGATCTTATAATAACTATGTGGCTAGAACTAAAAATTAAATTAATTTCAATTAACCTATATAAATATATAATCTGTTAGTTTTTTAAAATATTTCATCATTATGTGTTATTTTAATAAATTAAAATAGATTAAAATTATGCACTAAAAATAGTTTTCAGAAAATCATTTTTAAGCATATAAATAACCTTATGCCAATATCATGAAAATTAATAATTAAAAAGAAATTAATTATATTGTTTTAAATAAAATCGATAAAATTTCACTTTAACGAAAAAATCATAATAAAATAAAAAAAATATTTTACCTGATTTAAGGGAATGAAATGATAGATTTTATAAATTCATTATTTTTCAATATTTAGTGAAAAATCAATCATTTCATAAACATAACAGAATTTTCCCTATGAAAAATTTTATTTATTTATTTTAAAAATGAACTACATTTTATCAAATAAAATTTATAATAGTTCGAAATTTAAATTTTTCTATTTGATAAGAATTTTTTTGAAGAAAACATATTTCTTTAATCAATGAAATGTCTCTATTAAAAATTAAGTTCTGATTTCTTAATAATTTATTAAAAAAATTAATTTAATATCAAATTTATATATTTTCCCTAAATAAATTAATACTATTCATACCCACCAATTTAATTTCTAGTTTATAATGGTCATATTTAAATAAAATTGGATGGGTTAATCTTGGTGGTATGTATCGTATACTCTATTGAGCATAATTTGTTTCCTAAAAATATATGGGAATTACATTCTACCACAATTAAGTAAATTATTCCCCCATAATTTGAACTTTTGATCTCTATTTAAGAGGTTTAATTTTTTAAAAATATATATTGATAACCCACATCGTAAAAATGGTTGACAAAAATTTCTCCTAAAAGGAGGAAAAGGTATGTACAAAGTTCATATGAAATAACATGAAAAGAGGTTTCCACATAAGTAAAACATTATCAGGAAGTGAAAACATGCATTTGAAAAGTAGATAGAGATAAATGATAATGTTATAATTTTTTTGATGGAAGACTCCCTAAATTTAATAAAAATGAATAAAATTATTATCTTAATGTGATTTTATTAATGTTAGGGGAACCTTATACAATGTATAATGATAATATAAGAAAATTTAATTACATAAAAAAGTGTAATTTCATACTTTAATAATTTTTCATAATAATATCATATGATTCCCTAAATTATGAGTAGTTAAGATGAATTATTAAATCCTAAACCACTAATATAAACTTCTAATAGATCACATAATCAAAAAATTATAACAATTTTTTCATCCAGTATTTAAATAGTAACCCCAAAAAATGGTTTCCATAAGGTAAGATGACATCAAAATCCATAATATTAATCTCAAAAGTAAATATTCAACTTAAATAGTCAAATAAAAAATAAAACTACATATTAAATAAATGCAACATTTAAAAAATTTATTTTTTTCCCTTCCATCCTAATCATTCGTGTTAAATTACATAAAAAGACTATGTGTCAAATATACATCAACCAGGTGAAAATTATCAAAAAAATCAATAATTATATTAATATAAAAATAAAAAATCACATAGAATTGATCTTAAAATATATTTACCAATACCAAATTAATGATTTACTATTAAATTGATTAATTAGAAACAATTTTTTACTAACTAGTATATCTCCTTGGATAGTGGTATGTGTTTCACCATTGTTTTCGATTGGTTATGGGTTTTGTCCCTACAACCTTTCTAGAAATAATGTTTTATTTCCACATATAAGGGTTACCCTTTTTATAAAAGAATATTAATATAATTACTATACTATTTCCAAAAAATATGATGAAAATTATAAAAAAAATTAATCATTAAATCAATTTGTAACAACTGGGGTTTTCTTTACCACTTATTTTTTCAGAAAAATTAAATAATAGAAATTGAATATTTTTACCATAACATGAATTATAGGATAAAACCTAAAGGATTCCAATTCCATTAAACTTATATCCCTAAACTATAATAGAATACATCATTAAATAAATTTTTTACTAAAAAACTTACTAAACTCAAGGGTTATATTAACATAAATGCCTGCCAAAATACACTTAGTATTCTAACAACTCTATAAAATAAAACCTCAAAAGTGATATTTATTCCTTTAATCATATGATAAATATTATAATTATAAACCCATGAATATTTTGGTTTAACATTTATCATCCATGATTATCATATATCGATATCCATCATGAGGGATAATAAAGAGTATATGAATTTCCCAAACACATCCCCTATGAGTATCCAACATGTTGTGTAGTAAGGCTCGTTTTCATGTATCGATTGATGTTCGAGTCGATTCCCAATACGTTACATGATATTTTTTTAGATATTATATTATCATTAAACTTATCCCTAGTGTTCCCACTAAATTATTCTATTCCTAATCTCCCAAAAACAATCCATCTCTCTAATATGAACTATACTAACTAAATCCTTTTTCATATATTATTACCTGATATTTAATGAAAATAATTCTTCCATTTCAACCCAAAGGCTAAGAGAACTAGTCTATTTTAAAGAGTAAGTACAAAAAATAACAAAAAAAAAATAAAAAACACCTCCATAATTATTCAATTTACTAACCTTCTTAAACTCTATGAGCTTATAAAACTATATCGGATAACCTAAGGAATTCAAAACAGAAAGGGGTGAGCTAAAAATCCATGTAAGGGAGTAATCATGATAAGGAAACATAACATGTGAGTAATAGGAATAATATGATATCATAAAATATAACGACCATGAGTAATCACATAGAAGAAAAAAAATAAAGATCATGGCATCATAATATTAGGGAAATAAAGGGAATGTGGTAATAACATAAAATTTTTCATAAACATCAGTCATAGAAAACATCCAAGATAGTCTCTCTAGATGGAAAACATCCTCTAATTGATTAATTTTACTTATTAATCCTATACATATTGTATCATGAGACAAAATAATTACCTAATTCTTTGGATCACAAAATAGGACACCCACCATAAAATTATAATGATTATTTGTTCAACAAAAGGATTTCAATCATAAGCCATAATCATAAGAATTACCAACAGAATTCATATAGGTTTCATAAACATTTCTTTAACATAATCAAAGGAAAAATAATAATGTGATAATTTTAAAAATTAACACAAGGCATGTATTTATCTATAATATAAAGGGATAATAATATAGGTATATATTTTAGGAACATATAAATATAATTTTGAAGCAAGTGATGACATAAAATAATTATCGTTGTTGATGAAAATGTTGTTAAAGATTATAAGGAACATTTTTTTATAAAAAATAACATTTCATTATGAATTAACTTCTCTAAAATTAATAAAATTTTGAAATATTATTGGGGAAATATTACTTGAAATAACAAGGTAAACAAATACAGGAAGAATCAAATATTTAAGCAGTCATGATGTTGGGATATTCTATACATATCATATAAGTTAAAAACATTCCTTTCCTAATAGAGTACCTTCTTCATAAAATGATTGAGTGGTTCTATTTATTCCATTTTAAAAAAAAATTAAATTGTGGGTAAAATTCTCTTTAAAAACAATAATATTAAAACATTCTTGAATTATTTTTTGGAAACATTTAAATAGTAGTATTTCTGACTGAATTATAAAATAATGTTAGATTTTCATAAAAAACAATTTATTAATAATTTTAAATTACAATGAGTGTAAAATGGTACTATTACATTATAATATCATTAATAAATATAGTAGAATCAAATTATTATGGTTTCATAGAAAACTACTACATAATTTCCATTAATGGAAATTCATTCGTTAACAATCCCCATTAAGATTACATTATTAAACAATCTCTTACTACTTTTTTAACTTTTAAAACATTAAACACATGAAAGAAATAAAATAAAATGATATAATTAATACCATTAATATAGTGATATTCTTGATATAACATGTAAAAATTTTATTATAGAAAAAATGTAAATGATATTAGGTTTATAACAATAAAATATTCCTCAATGAAGGAAATTTGAGATAAAATCCCCTAAAAATATTATATCATTGAAGTGAGAATTAATAAATTTAGTTACTGTATGTTTCAAATTTAAAAAAATACAAAATATATGGCAATAAAATATAAAAATATAAATTATCATTACAAATATAATCTTATAATATCAATTATAATGTATATGTAATTTTACTAAAGGAAATTAAATTGATTTGTAAAATTTCATACCACTTGGTATCATTAAATTAAAACACCTTGGGTGAAATAATTCCAAATAATAATTAGAATAAAATAAATTATGGAATATTCATTATATTTCATTTCAATATTAAAATATGTAAAATATATTAAATAAGTTGTTACATAATTTTAATATATGCCTCATTAAAAGGAAATTTAGATTATATCCCTTGTAGTTTAAGAAAAATATTAACAAACACTTCTTGGAAGATATAGAAAATGAAGTTCATATTGAAATACTATGCTTAAGAATAAAAAAATTAAAATATTAAATTTTTAGTATATAATCCATTTAAAAAAATTACATTCATAAAATAATATGTGTATGAGAGAAGGATGTTTTTGAGATGAAAACCCTTACCTCGAGTCTAGACTTGTCATGTATATCCTATATCTATTTTATGATAAAATTATATCCAATATTTATTACCTTAATAAATTTTCCCATGTATAATACCTTATTCTTATATCATTAAAATAATTTATTTTAATGAAATATTTAATTACTCAATCAGTTATGTTCAAGATGGATGTTTTGGGGGGTGGTCATTTCATAATTTCAAAATGGCATCGATGTGTTGACATTGGTAAAGGGTTCATTATTATTTTTTCTCCATAATAATAATTATGAAATCATTATAAATTATATACTCAAATTATACATTTAAAACAAACCGTATGATTTTTTTTGAAAATATAACTATGTTACAATCATGGGGGCAGTTGGTCATTCGTACGTTTGAGTAACATTTCCATTTTCAAAAATTTTGTTTAAAATATTGTTTGTTTTATTTTATAATTAAATTATTAAAATTATATTATGAAAATAATACTATTCCTTTAAATAAAATTATATACACTATATAGGTGATGTTGTGATGGAAAATGAATCACATCAGATCGTGAGGTGGTAGTCCATCACACGTAAGAACAAGGTTAAAATTATTTAATGGAAGGTAAGGTCTTAATGTATACAGTATATTAAATTCCATAAGGTTAAATGTTTAATTAATATAATATATGTATACATTAAATTCATCATAAAAAAATTATTTCATAATTAAAGACAAAAAACAAATTATAACATCTCATGATGTTGTCGTCCATTGTACACACGAATGATGGTTTCATTTCCCATTTGATGGGAGAGGATATTGATATAGGTTATTAAATTAACATAATAAAAAGTATTTTTATGGGATATAATGGTTATATTATGGTAGTATGGAAAAATAAAATTTTAATTATGTGGAATTATAAAACAAAAAATTCTCATTTAGGAATGGTACCTCTTACTCAACCCACCTCTTTAAGATATTACCTAAAGCCTAAATTTATTGGATTTATAATTATTAAAATCCATATATGACATAGGTATGGATGAATTGAAGGTATATTTAAATATATTTTCTAAACCATGAGGATTTTTATGTGTGAAAATGATAGGAGAGTAGGTGATCTTTTTTAAGTGAGAGGGACTGGCATTTTTGTTAATACCCAAAACTATTCAACAATATGAAGTCAATCTCAAGATAAGTGACTGAAAAAATTAATAAATGATGGATTTTTTAGGTAATATGGTAATTACAAGAATCCAAAATTCTATATGAATCAATTTTTAAAAATTTATTCCATTTACCACTATGATTTTTCACTTTTAGCATTTTAGTTTTTCACCACAATAGCTATTTTGTTATGGTAATTACTAGTTATTATGAAGAATAATTTGGTTTAACTGATTAACTAGTGTTTAATATGGTAATTATAAATATAGAATAAATTTTATCAAATTGAAAACATATATGTTGGATAATTTAATTTTATATTATAGAAAAAAAGATTTTCAAAAATGATGTTTCAAGAAATTTATTTTTTAAGAAATAAATGATCTTATATTAACTATATGTCAGGATATCATAATTGGACCAAATCTGTTTTTCCCATTTTCTAAATAAACCACTCTTTGGTTTAGTGGGAACATCACAATCATAATTCATCAAAATTATAGATTCCAACAAAATCCAAACCAACAAAACATGCATTCCAACAGTCAAATACAAAATTCAAAATCAAAAACATCATTGATTAGGCCACAAACCACCAAACAGAAATCAAGATTCAATAGAAAAAATTAAAACTAATCACGTCACTAAATTTCAGTCACCTAGATCCACCCTCCCCCCCTAAAATATAGCCTCAAGACACAAAACTCCAATTAAGATTAAAAATTCAAATAAATTGAAAATCAGGATTCGTCAACATATTAGGGCCACACGAGTTACCTCACTACCTCTGAAAAGACACAAACACTCGAGCACGACGTCTTCCACCAAGTTGACCTTGTAAATAGAGCACTATCATAATTGACACATACCATTATCAACAACATCGGCGGCCATAACCAACCCTCCACTAAGGAGCTGTGAAACATTGGACCATCACTAGAGCATAACATCATCACGAAAACAGACCCCTTCATCCCCGACACCACCATTGTGAAACCCTAGAAAA